>JAKWJC010000367.1:27807360-29216390 GCA_027704865.1 Solanum neorickii
TCTCCAAATTATAGAGAAAAAAATATAGTGGACTATAGCACACGAAAAATGGTAAAATGGGGTTTGACTGCTCCAAGGCTCGTTTTACCTTGAAAATGGGCCGCTTTGGCTGTGGTGACGCACCGTATCCATGTATAATAAGGTTATTAATTGTTTCCTATAAATTTTTTGTCTATATTCATCTTGGAATTTTGGATCACCAAAAAATGGTGTTGTAGCACACGAAAATCGCCTAAATTAGGGTTTGCCTACTCTAGGCTCGTTTGACTTTGAAATGGGCGGTTTTGGCCGTGGTTACGAACAAGATCCATACATAAGGTGTTAAGGGACTTTAATGTAAATTGTTGGCAAACATCATCTCAAAAAATCTGGATCATTAACAAAGATGGTAGACTATAAGCACACGAAAATCGGTAAAATAGGGGGGGGGATGCTCTTAGGCTTGTTTTGGCCTTTAAAATGGGAATTTTTTGGCCGTGGTTACCAACTGAATCCATAAATAAGGTCTTAACGGACTTCCATATAAATTTTTTGACTCAAAATTTTTGGGTATCCCAAAATAATGGTTGACTATAGCACATGAAATCGACAAAATAGGAGGTTTACTTTCTCTAGGATCATTTCACCTTGAAAATAGGTTGTTCTGGTTGTATTACCCATCGTCACAATAGATAAGGTCTTAAACAGACATCCCTATAAATTATTTGCAAAAATTATCCCATATTTCCCGATCACTTGAAATTATGGTGGACTATAGCACACGAAAATTGGGAAAGGGGGGGTTTGCCTAATCTAGGTCTTGTTTGACCTTGAAAATGGGTTGTTTCCTCCATGGTGACCAACCGACACCGTAGATAAGGTCTAAATGTACGTCCATGTAAATTTTTGGCAAAATTCGTCTTGGAATTTTGGATCACCAAAAAATATGGTGGACTATATGACACAAAAATTTGCTAAATGGGGGGTTTGCCTTCCGTGGGGATCGTTTGATCTTGAAAATGGTCCTTTTTCCAGTGGTGACAAATTGGCTCAATACATAAGGTATTAATAGAATCCAATGTATATTTTTGGGAAAATAATCTCTCGGATTCTGGATACCCAAAAAAGATGGTGGAACATATTACATGAAAATCGGAAAAAGGGGAGTTTGTTTGCTCTAGGATCGTTTGACCATAAAATGGGACTTTATGGCCGTGGTGACCAACTTAATATACAGATAAGGTTTTGATGGACATCTATGTTAAATTTTTTGACAAAATCATCTCGAATTTCTAGGATCGTTTGACCTTGAAAATGAGTCATGTTTGTCGTGGTGACCAACCGGATCCATAGGTAAGGTTTTAATGGACATTCGTGTAAATTTTAGGAAAAATTAATCTTGTAAGTCTGGATCACAAAAAAAGATGGTGGACTATAGCACAGGAAATTTTGCTAAATGGGGATTAGTCTAGTCTTGGCTCGTTTGACCTTGAAAATGGATCATTTTACCATTGTGATAAACCGACTCCATATATAAGTTTTAACGGACGTCTGTGTAAATTTTTCAAAAAATCTTCTTGAAATTTTGTATCACCAAAAAAAATATGGACTACAGCACTCAAAAATTGAGAAAATAGGGGGTTTTCCTGCTCTTGGCTCGTTAAACCATCAAAATGGGTTGTTTTGGTTGTGGTAACCAACTGAATCCATCGATAAGGTCTTAATCGACGTTCATAATTTTTATTGGAAATTATCTCGCTAATTCGGATCACCAAAAATGATGGTGGACTATAGCATACAAAAATCGTCAAAATGGGGGTTTTACCTACTTTGGAGCTCATTTGAATTTAAAAATGGACCGTTTCAGCCGTGGTGACCAAGCAACTCCATAGATAAGGTCTTAACGGACATCCATGAAAATATTTGACAAAAATTATCTCAAAATTCCGGATCACTAAAAAAATTGTGGATAATAGCACAAAAAAATTGGCATAATAGGGGTTTGACTGCTCTTGGGCTCGTTTGACCTTGAAAATGGGTCGTTTTGGCTGTGGTGACCTACCGACTCCATATATATAGTTTTAAAGAACGTCCGTATCAATTTTGGCAAAAATCATCTCGGAATTTTGGGTCACAAAAAATGTGGTGGACTATAATACAGGAAAATTGGTAAAAAGGCGACTTGTTTTCTTTGGGATCGTTTGATCTTGAAAATGGATTGTGTTTGTCATGGTTGCCAACCAACTCCATAGATAAAGTCTTAAAAACATCGATGTAAATTTTTGGCAAAAATCATCTCGGAATTTTGGATCACCAAAACAAATTGTGGATTATATAACACTAAAAGCGGCAAAATGAGGGATTAGTTTGCTTTAGGCTTGTTTGATCTTGAAAAGGGTTGTTTTGGACGTTGTGGTCAAAATAATCCATAGATACAGTCCTAACAGACATCCACATATATTTTTGTAAAATTATCTCAGAATTCTGGATCACCAAAAAAAGTTGATAGATTGTAGTACTCGAAAATCGTAAACCTTGAAAATGGATCATTTTTGGCATTGTGACCAACCAAATTCATAGATAAGGTCGTAACATAAATCCGTGCAAATTCTTAGCAATAATCATCTCAAAATTCTGGATCACCCTAGAAGATTGTGGACAACAACACATAAAAATTGGCAAAATATGGGGTTTGCCTGCTCTAGGCACGTTTGACCTTTAGAATGGTTCTTTTTGTCCGTGGTGACCTGCCGACTCCATAGATAAATTCCGAATATATGTTCCTGTAAATTTATAGAAAAATTCATCTCGGAATATCATATCACCCAACAAGATGGATCACTACATAGCACACGAAAATAGGTAAAATTGGGGATTTCCCTGCTCTAGGCTCGTTTAAACTTTAAAATGAGTCATTTTTATTGTGGTGACAAACCATCTCCATAGATAAGGTCTTCACAGACGTCCGCGTAAATTTTGGCAAAAATCATCTTGGAATTCCAAAATACCAAAAAGGATGTTGGACTATAGTATACGAAAATCGGCTAAATTGCGTGTTTGCCTACATTGGGTAAAGGCCTGTTGAACAGGCCCAACCTACGGACCCAATGACGGGGCATAATTCAAACGATGGACCGCATGTCCTGGCCATCGTTTGGTATGACAAAAACATACCCAGGGGTATTTTGGTCTTTTCCCACTGTGTTTAAACCTTAAGATACATCATTTTTACCCCAAATCATCAGATTTTATTCACTTGAAGCCTAGAAAAATAAAAAGAACTTACTTAAGTCAAAATCATAAATCAAAAGTTAGAAAATGAGAAGAAATAAAGGAGAAAAATATCAAGATCCATAGTGCAAAAACGCAGCAACAATCGGTTTGTTCCGGCCTTGAAATTTGAATAGTTTTTTGTGGATTTCATCACCAGGTATGTGGGATTTTACTAGTGAGTTTCTTTCACCCATTGAGTCCCTAGTTTTCAATCAGTTCTTGATTCTCTTATCATGATTAAACTTAGGTTTCCTTGAATTTCAGCAGAACATCATGATTTAGTTAAAATATATGTTCCAAATAAAATTATCTTGTCATTACTCATATTATCACATATATTTCAGAACCCTAGCTTTGTATTTCTTTAGTTTTAAACATTACAGATGCTAGGTCAAATTATTCATTTATGCAATTACACATGCTTCGGTTTTAACATCATTATCAGATTAAATGTTGCATTCCCAGTTTACATGTTTAATTTTGAGTTATCCAATATTTACAAAAAATTCAGAAATAATCAGTTAATTATATAAATCAGTGGGATAGCATAATACCGAGTTGGACTAGGGTTCAGTGTACCCAATAGTCCAAGAACTACTAAACAAGTAGGTTTTATTTCACCTCTATGGGCAATCAGTTCAGTGATCACGTCAGAATGCCTTTATACCTTTGGCAGGGTACATTGGGTCCTTCCGATGGGGCGTATACATTGGACTTCACATTTAGTTCACATGGTTTTATTATCTGTTATTAGTAGCTCCCACAGTTCAGTAAGACTCTCTTGCATTGACCATTTTTCAGTATTTTCAGTATTTAATTTCAGCATGGTATAAATTGGTCATTGCATTCATTGAGCTTAGATATTATGTTTTGATTATCATACTTGCTTTGGTGCTTGTTTAGTTACGTTTCATGTCAACTTTACTCTATCCTACTTGCTTAGTACCTTCAAGTTTGATGCATACATGTGCTACATCTTCTCGTGATGTAGGTTCAGATTCTCTGCATCCAGATCATGCATTGATTGATTTCTGATCTCCAGTTCAGCAGATTTTGTGGTGAGCCTCATTCTCCGAGGACAACAGTCATGAGTTTTATTTCAGTCTATAGTCATTTAGTTTCAGTTTTTGCTACATTTAGCTGGGGCTTGTCCCAGTGTTTCTAGTAATGTTTAGAGGCTTATTTCAGACATACTTAGTTTCAGCTTATTCTTGAGTTAGTAAATTCAATCTATTAAACGCATCAGTGTTCATATTATATCAGTTTTAGCATATAGCTATTCCCATCTTTTCATTTTAAATTAAGATTTAGCTTCCGCATAAATTTATTATCTTTAGTATGCTCATGATCATGGCAGCAGGGTTAGCTTGGGATCACTTGTGGTCATAGGTTCCGTGTCTGCGTCTCGGGGGTAGCTCGGGGCGTGACAAAATATAGTATCAGAGCACTAGGTTTAAGTGTCCTAGGATGTCTAAAATGCCGCACTAAGTAGAGTCCTTTTTCATGGGTGTGAAGTGCACCACATCTAATTAGAGGGAAGCTATGAAGTGTTTTTGGAAAAACTTCAGTTTCTTGGTAGTCGTATCGTTTGTGATGTATGATCTTACTTCATTCTAACTTGACATTCTATGTTTAGGATCATGCCTCCTCATAGACCTAACACTAGGAATGCGAACGCCAGAAATGCAAATGCAACTCCTCCATTCCCAGATCAAGAAGTCTCCAATGATGAGTTCAGAATTGCTATACAGATGTTGGACAAAAGTATGACTACCAAGAACAATCAGGTTCATGCTCATGTGAATGAAAATAGTGGATCAGTAGCAACAAGGTTCCGTGACTTTGTTAGGATGAATCCGTCTGAGTTATTAGGATCACAGACTAATGAGGATCCTCAAAAGTTCTTGGATGAGATCAAGAAAATATTTAAGGTAATGCAAGTCACTAGGATCATCAAAATTTCTTGTACTAATGTTGCTCATATTTGGTACACTCAGTGGAAGGAGAATAGGGGTGCAAATGCGGCTCCTATCAGTTAAGATTGCTTTAGTGAGACTTTTCTCGACAGGTATTTCCAAATAGAGTTGAGAAGAGCAAAAGCCCAAGAATTCATGAACTTAAGGCAGGGTAACATGATAGTCCAAGAGTATGGACTCAAGTTTATCCAACTCTCCAGGTGTGATCCACACAAGGTTTCTGACTCTAGAGCTCAGATGAATAAGTTCTTATATTGAGTGTCGGAATTTTTGAAAACTTAGTGCAGAAATGCTATGTTACTTGGAGTATTGAACATCGCTAGGATTATGACTCATGCTTAGTAGGTTGAGGATAATAAGCTTAGGAAAAAGGATAAGGAGAATAAAAAGTCTAGGACTAGGAAGTATGACTATTCTCTGCAGAAATCGGGTGGTGTAAATCACTCGTAGAGTCACCAAAAGTTTTTAGCTTCAGACCCTTCATCAACTTGTGTTCCATTCTCACAGAACAGGTATGATCAGAAGGGTAGATCACAAGGCTCTAAGTCTCAGGGAAGTTTTTCAAGCACCAAGACATACCCTACTTTCCATAAGTGAGGTAAGAACAATCCAGGCGAGTGCCTTGCAGGAAAGGAAGGGTGTTTTGGGTGTGGTCAGTCTGGTCACAGGTTGAGGGATTATCCTTCTAGACATGGTCAAGGAGGTGGTGATGGAAAAGCTCACTCTACAACTTCAACAGCACCAGCAAGTCGCCCAATTTAGCAGGGTAACTCATCTGGAACAAGTGGCGGTAAGCGCCATAACAGGTTGTATGCTCTTCAGGCTCGCCAGGATTAGGAAGGTTCTCTTGATGTAGTCACTGGTAAGTTACGAATCTTTGACCTTGATGTTTATGCATTGTTAGATACAGGGGCTACTCTTTTTTTTGTAACTCCTTACAAAGCAGTCCCATTCAGTGTCAGTACAGAAACTCTCTCAGAACCTTTCTCAGTCTCTACTCCAGTCGGTGACCCAATTATAGCTAGATTTGTATACAAAAAAATCCCTGTCACGGCTCTCAAAAAGTCACCTCAGCAGATCTTGTAGAGTTAGTAATGGTAGAATTCGATGTCATTCTAGGCATGGATTAGTTACACTCATGTTATGCCTCAGTCGATTTTAGCACTAGGATTATTTATTTTCAGTTTAAGACGAACCAATCTTAGAATGGAAGGGTAGTAGCTTAGAGCCTATGGGTCGACTTATTTCATAACTTAAGGCCAGAAATGTGATATCTAAGGGTTATCTCTACCATCTAGTTTGGGTTAAGGATTCTAGCCTTCAAAACACCAACTCTTGAATCAGTTCCAGTAGTCTGTGAATTCCCTCCCGAAAGGGAAAACGACTTTGGAATTGATCTCCTTCCAGATACGCAGCCTATTTATATTCCTTCATACATAATGGCTCCATCATATCTTAAGGAATTGAAAGAGCAGTTGAAAGATCTTCTAGAAAGGGCTTCATAAGACCTAGTATTTTACCATGGGGTGGACTAGTGTTGTTCGTAAAGAATAAAGATGGTTCTCTCATAATGTGCATTGACTATAGATAGTTGAACAAGGTCACAATCAAGAACCAGTATCCTATAGCCATGATTGATGACTTGTTTGACCAAATTCAGGGTGCTAGCCATTTCTCAAAGATAGATCTCAGATCAGGTTATCATCAACTTAGAGCTAGAGCTATTGACATTCTGAAAACAACCTTCAGAATACGGTATGGTCATTTCAAATTTACAGTTATGTCATTTGGACTATGAAATGCGCCTGCAACTTTCTTGGATTTGTTGAACTGAGTGTTCAAACATTACTTGGACTTGTTCATTATCATCTTCATTGATGATATCCTCATTTACTCTAGGATTGAGGAAGAACATGCGAGTCATTTGAGAGCTATTCTATAAAATCTTAAGGATCGCTAATTATTCGCTATGTTTAGAAAATGTGAGTTTTGGTTGCAATCCATTTCTTTTGTTAGTCAAGTTGTATCTAGCGAAGGGATCTAGGTGAATTCACAGAAGATAGAGTTAGTGAAGTAATGGCCCTCACCTACCACTGTTGTAGATATTAGAAGTTTCTTAGGCCTAGTAGGTTATTATAGAAGGTTCGTGGAATGATTCTCCTCCATAGCCTCACCATTTCTAGGTTGACTCTGAAGATGGTCAAGTTTCAATGGTCAGATGATTATGAGAAAAGCTTTGTAGAATTAAAAACTAGATTGACTAAAGCTCCTTTCTTGACTCTACCAAAGGTTTCAGATGGTTATGTGATCTAATGTGATGCATCCAGAAATGGCCTAGGTTGTGTGTTGATGCAACGAGACAAGGTGATAGCTTCTGCTTCTAGACAACTTAAGGTGCTAGGGAAGAACAATCAAACTCATGACCTTGAGCTTGCAGCAGTGGTGTTTGCACTCAAGATCGAGAGACACTATTTGTATGGTTTTCATGTAGATGTGTTCACCGATCATACGAGCCTTCAGTATGTGTTCACCTAGAAAAAGTTGGATCTTTGCCAGAGGAGATGACTTGAGTTCATTAAGGATTATGATATGAGTGTGCATTATCATCCTGGTAAGGTGAATGTAGTAGACGATACTCTTAGTAGATTGTATATGGGTAGTGTAGACCATGTTGAGAAAGAAAGAAATGAGCTAGTAAAGGATGTTCACAGGCTTGCTCGCTTGGGATTTTTCCTTATGAGCATATCAGAAAATGATGTATTATATCAAAATAGGGCAGAATCTTCTTTGGTAGAGGAGGTTAAGGAAAAGCAAGACAGTGATCCAGTTTTGCTTGAACTTAAGAATGCAATCCACAATCAGAGAGTGGAGGTTTTCTCCCAAGGGGGAGATGGTGTACTTGCTACCAGGGTAGATTGTGTGTTCCTGATGTGGGCGAGTTGAGAAAGCATATCCTTGCAGAAGCACATAACTCCAGATATTCTACTTACCCGGGTGCCACTAAGATGTACCACGATGTGTGGGAAGTTTATTGGTGGAATGGCATGAAGAGGGACATAGGAGATTTTGTGAGTAAGTGATCCAACTGCCAACAAGTCAAGGTAAAACATCAGAATCTAGGAGGTATAACTCAAGAGATCGGTATTCCTACTTGGAAGTCGGATGTGATCAATATGTATTTCATCAGAGTGTTTCTCGTACTCGAGGATAACAAGATTCCATTTGGTGATAATGGATAGAATGACTAAGTCTTCTCGCATTTTGGCAGTACTACATATTCGGCAGAAGACTATGCCAAGTTTTACATTGATGTGATTGTGAGGTTACATGGGGTTCCTTTGTATATAATATCATAAAGAGGTACTCATTTTATCTCTCATTTCTGGAAGTCATTTCAGAAGGGTCTTCGTACTCAAGTTAACCTTAGCGCAACATTTCATCCGCAGATTGATGGACAGGCAAAACGTACAATTTAGACCCTATAGAATATGTTGAGGGCTTGTATGATCAATTTCAAAGGTAGTTGGGATGATCACTTTACTCTTATTGAGTTCGCCTACCATAATAGCTACCATTACAACATTCAGATGGCCCCATATGAGGCTTTATATGGGCGTAGATATAGATCTTCTGTTGGTTTGTTTAAAGTAGGTGAAGCAGCTTTGATAGGGCCAAATTCAGTCCTTTATGCTATGTAGAAAGTGAAACTCATTAGAAAGAGACTTAAGATAGCCCAAAGTCATCAGAAATCTTATGCAAATGTAAGGAGAAGGGAACTAGATTTCCAAGTTGATGATTGGGTTTTTCTGAAAGTCTCCCCTATGAAAGGGGTGATGAGATTTTGAAAGAAAAGGACGCTCAGTCCCATATCTGTAGGCCCTAAAAGATCTTGAAAAACGGTTGGAAAGGTGGCATATGAGTTAGAGTTGCCAATTGACTTAGCAGCAGTGCATCCGGCGTTCCACATCTCACTCTTGAAGAAGTGTGTGGGTGACCCGACCTCTGTACTGCCATTAGAGAGAGTGGCGGTGAAAGATAGTCTTTCTTATGAGGATGTACCAATAGAGATTCTTGATTGTCATGTTAGAAAGTTGAGAAACAAAGAAGTCGCTTCAGTTTAGGTTTTGTGGAGGAGTCAATCCGTAGAGGAAGCTACTTGGTAAGCAGAAGCAGCCATGAAAGCCAAGTATCCTCACCCCTTTACTTCCGATTCCACTACAGCTTGAGGTAATAG
Source organism: Solanum neorickii (assembly GCA_027704865.1). Lineage (NCBI taxonomy): Eukaryota > Viridiplantae > Streptophyta > Magnoliopsida > Solanales > Solanaceae > Solanum > Solanum neorickii. The sequence goes on from JAKWJC010000367.1 coordinate 27,816,823, forward strand.
TTCCTCTTCAGTTTTTCAGTCATTCATGCATAAATTCAGTTTTAGAATCATGTTCCCTTAGTTTGTACTTGAATTTTCAGCATATTTACATGTTCTTGGAACTCAATTCAGTCAGAAACTCAGTTTTCATTGTTTATTACTACAGTTTGCAACTCTCTCCCTCTATTTCAGGTAGTTTAGTCTTCATTCGAGGATAAATGTTCCCAAGGGGGATATAAAAAAATGCCAAAAACCGGCTCTATAAAAAAATCTACAGGTGCAACAAATGGTGGCATCGAAAGACCGTAGCCTGACCCACGGTCTGTCATGCACATCCGTCTATGGGGTCAGAAACACCTAAAAATCTCTGCCCAAGAAAATTTTTTAAGTCTTGGTCGATGGACCTATGTTCCGTAGGTCAAACTACGGTCCGTAGTCAATGACCGTTGATTGAGACCCCCTTCACCAACTCTCTGACATGATCGACGGAAGACTAGCATGATTGTAGGTGGATCTACGTTCCATAGGTTTGACCGGAGGTGGAAATTAGTAGACGGTTAAGGGGGAAATGCAGTTGGTTCAACTTCAAATATTCATAACTCTTAGCACAAAATGAATTTGGTTTCCCATAACCTACCCACAAATAGATAATTTAATTAGCTTTTCATAGCCACCAAGCTTGATAATATTAGACCTTCGAGTAAAAAGTGATGCTCATTTTAGTAAAGGCCTGTCGAAGAGGCCCAACCTACAGACCCCTTGATAGGGCGTCGATCAAATGACGGACCGTCTTTCTTGGCTTCTGTTTGGTCCGACACCAACTAACCCAGGGTTGTTTCTGTCTTTTCCCACTTCGTTTAAACCATAATATACGTCGCTTTAACCATAAATCATCAGATTTTATTCAATTTATGCTTAGAAAAAAAAACAAGAACTTACCTAAGTCAAAATCGTAAATCAAAAGTTAGAAAATTAGAAGCAAGAAAGGAGAAAAATCTCAAGAACCATAGTTCAAGAATGCAGTATGAATCCCATTGTTCCAGCCTCGAAATTTGAATATTTTAATGTGGATTTCATCACCAAGTATGTGGGATTTCACTAGTGAGTTTCTTTCACCCACTGATTCCCTAGTTTTCAGTCAGTTCTTGATTCTCTTATCATGATTAAACCTAGGGTTCCTAGAATTTCAGTAGAACTTCATGATTTTATTAAAATATATGTTTGAAATGAGATTATCATGTCATAACTCAGATTATTGCATGAATTTCAGAACTCTAACTTTTTATTTCTTTATTTCTTGAATAACACATGCTAGGTGAGATATTTCATATGTGCAATTATAGATGCTTCAGTTTTAATGTATCATTATCAGATTATATGTTGCATTCCTAGTTTGCATGTTAAGTTTTGAGCGATCCAGAATTTACAGAAAATTTAGAAATAATCAGTTAACTACATAAATCAATGGGATAACATAATACCGAGTTGGACTAGGGTTCAGCTTACCCAATAGTCCCACAGCTAATAGCCAAGTAGGTTATAAGTCCCCTCTGTGGGAAATCAGCTTAGTGATCACGCTAGCATGCCTTTATACCTTTGGCTAAGGTATATTAGGTCCTCTCGATAGGGAGTATACCTCAGACTCCTCATTTAGCTTATGTGGTTTTATTATCGGTTATTATTAGATCCCACAATTCAGTCAGACTCTCTTGAATTGACCATTTCTCAGTATATTCAGTATTATGTTTCAGCACGGTATAAATTGGTTATTAAATTCAGTTAGCTAGGAAATTCAGCATATCATGTTCAGATTATTATACTTGCTTTGGTGCTTGTTCAGTTATGTTTTATTTAAACTTTGCTCTATTTTTCATACTTAGTACCTTCAAGTACTGACGGATACGTGCGCTACATCTTCTAGTGAAGTAGGTTTAGGTACTCAACATCAAGATCATGCGTAGATCGATTTTCCAATCTCGAGTTCAGCAGATTTAGTGGTGAGTCCTCATTCTTCGAGTAAAACAACCATGAGTTATATTTCAGTCTTTAGTCATTTAGTTTTAGTTTTTGCTAGATTTAGATGGGGTTTGTCCCAGTATTTCTACTCCAGTTTAGAGTGTTACTTCAGACGTAGTTATTTTCAGCTTAGTGTTGGGTTAGTAATTTCATTGTATTAAACTCATCAGTCATCATATTATATCAGTTTTATCATATGGGTTTTCCCCATCTTTTCATTACAAATTATTATTTAGCTTTCGCATAAGCTTATTATCTTTTGTATGCTAATTTTCATGCCAGCAGGGTTAGCTTTGGATCACTTGTTGTCCTAAGTTCTGTGTCCGTGTATCGGAGGTAGCTAGGAGCGTGACAAACCAGCTTCCTAGATAAGGTTTTAACGGACTTTCGTATAATTTTTTGGCAAAAATCATCTCTTAATTTTGGATCACCAAAAAAGATGATGGACTATAACACACGAAAATCTACACAATGGGGGATTTGCCTTCTTTGGGATCGTTTGATCTTGAAAAGGGCTATTTTGGCCGTGGTGACCAACCGGCTCCATAGATAAGGTCTTAACGGACGTCCATGTAATGTTTCGATAAAATCATCTCAAAAATCCAGATCACCAAAAAATATGGTGGACTATAGCACCCGACAATATACAAAATGGGAGATTTACCTGCTCTAGGCCTGTTTGACATCTGTCTACTTTTTTGGCAAAAGTCATATCAAAATTCCGGATCACCAAAAAAATGGTGGACTATAACAAATGAAAATTGGAAAATGGGAGTTTGCCTGCTCTAGCCTCGTTTAACCTTGAAAATGAGCAATTTTGGCAATAGTGACCAATAAGATCCATAGAAGAGGTCTTAATGGATGTCTGTGTAGTTTTTGGCAAAAATCATCTCGGATATCCAGATCATTAAAAAAGAAGGTGGACTGTAGCACATGAAAATCGTCTAAATGGGGTTTGCCTACAATAGGGCTCGTTTAACCTTGAAAATGAGTCTTTTCGCCATTGTGACCGATCAACTTCATAGGTAAGGTCTTAAGGGATTTTTGTGTTAGTTTTTGGCAATATCATCTTGAGATACCGGTTAACCAAAGGAAATGGTGGAGTATTGCACACAAAAATTTGTAAGATGATTAGTTTTCCTTCTCTGAAATCATTTGACCTTGAAAATGGGTCGTTTTTGCTCTGGTTACCAATCAACTCAATAGATAAGGTCATGAAAGGCTTTCGTGTTAATTTTGAAAAAAACATCTAAGAATTTCATATCACCAAAAAAGATCGTGGACTATAGCACATGAAAATCGGCAAATTAGGGGCGTTTTCCTAAATTGGGGCTTGTTTAACCTTGAAAATGGGTTGTGTTGGCCGTGGAGACCAATGGATCCATATATAATGTTTTAACGGACGTCCGTGCAAATGTTTGGAAAAAATGATCTCGTAATTCTGGATCACCAAAAAGATGGGGGACCATAGCACATGAAAATTAGAATAATGGGGGGCTTACCTGCTCTGTGACTTTTTTGCCTTGAAAATTGGCCGTTTTGGATGTGGCACCAAACCGGATACATAGATAATGTCTTGACGGACTTTCGTGTAAATTTTTGGAAAAAATCATCTCGAATTTCAGATACCCAAAAAAAATGGTGGACTATATCACACGAAAATTTGCAAAATGGGTGGTTTGCTCACTATAGGGATTGTTTGACCTTGAAAATGAGTCATTTTGGTCGTGCTGACAAACCGGCGTCACAGATAAGTTCTTAAAAGACTTCCGTGTAAATTTTTGGCTAAAAAAACACAGAATTTTGGATCACAAAAATATCATGGACTTATAGCACAGGAAAATAGTAATAGGGGGTGTGCCTGTTTAAGGGATTGTTGGACTTTGAAGATGGGACGTTTTTTCTATGGTTACAAACCAAATCAATAGATAAGGTCTCAATGGGTGTCCATGTAAATATTTGGCAAAAATGATCTAGGAATTCCATATCATTAATAACGATAGTGGACTGTAGCATAGGAAAGTCAGCTAAATATGAGGTTTGCTTGCTCTATGGATCGTTTGACCTTTAAAATGGGCTGTTTTGTCCATGGTTACCAACCATCTCCATGGATAAGGTGTAAAGTTTTTGCAAAAATTTTCTTGGAATTCTGCATCAGCAATAAAGATGGTGGATTATAGTACACTAAAATCTTTCAGATAAGGGCTTTGCTTGCTCTAGTGTTGTTTGACCTTAAAAATGGGTCGTTTTGGCCATGGTGACCAACGGGCTCCATATATAAGGTCCTAACAAACGTGTGTGCAAATTTATGGTAAAAATTATCTACAAATTTTGAATCACCAAAAAAATGGTTGACTATAGCATATGAAAATCTACAAAATTGTGGGTTTGCCTGCTCTAGGCCTCGTTTGACCTTGAAAATGGGCCGCTTTTGTTGTGGTTACCAACCGGATCCATAGATAAGCTCTTAACAGACGTCCATTTAAATTGTTGGCAAAAATTATCTTAGAATTTCGGATCACTAAAAAGATGGGGGACTATTGCACACGAAAACATACTAAATAAGGGGTTTGCCTCCCTTGGAGATCGTTTGACATTGAATGTGTGCCTTTTTGGCCATTTTGACCAACCGTATCCATAGATAAGGTCTTAATTTGAGTTCGTAAAATTTGTAGCAAAACTCATCTCGGAATTATGGATCACCAAAAAAGATGATGCACTATAGCAGACAAAAATAAGCAAAAAGGGTTTGTTGCGCAAGGGCTTATTTGACCTTTAAAATGAGACATTTTGGCCTTTGTGACCAACCAGTCCATAGATAAGGTCTTAATAGACATCCATATAAATATATACAAAAAATCATCTCAGAATTTCGGGTCACCAAAATTGATGGTGGACTATAGGACACAAAAATCATTAAACAGGGTTTGTCTGCTCATGGGCTCGTCCGACCTTGAAAATGGGTTGTTTTGGTCGTGGTGAAAAATTGGCTCCATAGATAAGGTCTTGCTTGACGTCATTGTATATTTTTGACAAATATCATCTCAAAATTCTGGATCACCAAAAAAGATAGTGGACTTAGCACACGAAAATCAGCAAAATAGGGAGTTTACCTGCTTTAGGGATTGTTCAACCTTGAAAATTGGTTGTTATAGCCGTTGTGACAGAACCGATCCATAGATAAGGTCTTAACTAATGAAAGATATCATCCCCAAATTTCAGATCACCAAACAACTTGTGGACTAGCACACAAAAATCAGCAAAATAGAGGGTTTGCCTTCTTTGGGGCTCATTTGACCTTCAAAATGGGTTGTTTTACCGTTGTTCCAACCCGACTCCATAGATACGGTTTTAGTAGACGTCCATTTATATTTTTGACTAAAATGATCTCGAAATTCAGGATCACCAAAAAAGATGGTGGACTATAGCACATGAAAAGTGGAAAAATGGGGGTTTTGACTGCTCTAGGTTTTTTAGACCTTTAAAATGACACATCTAGCCTTGGTGACCATCCAGTCCATAGATAAGGTCTTATCAAAAGTTCATATAAATGTTCACAAAAAATCATCTCGACATTCCAAATCACCAAAATAGATGGTGGACTATAGCACACGAAAATTGACAAAACTGGGGGAGAGTTTGTCTACTATGAGGCTCGTTTGACCTTCAAAATGGGTCGTTTTGTTTGTGGTGACTAACTGTCTCGATAAATAAGGTATTAACGGATGTCCATGTAAATGTTTGGCAAAAGTCATCTCGGACATGCAGATCACTAAAAAAGGTAGTGGGCTATTGACTTAAAAGTTGGCAAATGGGGTGTTTGCCTTCTCTTGGGATCGTTAGACCTTGAAAATTGGTTGTTTTGGTCCTGGTTACCAAGCAGCTCAATATTTAAGGTCATAACGGAGTTCAATATATATTTTTGAAAAAAATCATCTCCGAATTCCGGATCACCAAATAAGATGGTGGACAATAGAACACAAAAATGACGGGTTTGACTGCTCTAGGGCTTATTTTACCTTAAAATGGGTTGTGTTTTGTTGTGGTAACCAACCTATTCTATAGATAAGGTATTAACGGACTTCCATGTTAACTTTTTGGAAAAAAATCATTTCAGTATTCCGAATACCAAAAAAAGATAATGGACTATAGCATAGGAAAATCGGCAAAATGGGGGATTTGTTTACTTTGAGGCTTTTTTGACTTTCAAATTTAGCCGTTTTGGCCGTGGTAACCAACCAGCTCCATAGATAAGGTCTTAACGAATGTCCGTGTATGTTTTGTCAAAAGCAATCTCGGAATTCTGGACTAACAAAAAAGATGATGAACTATAGTACACGAAAATTGGGAAAATGGGGGTTTTACTTGCTCTGAGTTGTTTGACCTTTAAAATGATCCGTTTTTGTTGTGGTGATGAACTTTCTCCATAAATAATGTCTTTCGAGGCGTCTTTATTAACTTTTAGCAAAAATCATCTTCGAAGTTTTGATCAACTTAAAAGATGGTGGGCTGCTGCACACGAAAATCAGCAAAATAGGGGGTTTGCCTGCTGTGAGGCTCGTTTGACTTTCAAGTGGACCGTTTTGGTAGTGGTGACCAACCGTCTCAATAGATAACGTTTAAATAGAAGTCTGTGTTTTTAGAAAATTTCTTCTCAAAATTTTGGATCATCAAAAAAGATGGTGCATTATATAACAAACGAGAATCTGCAAAATGGTTGGGGGGGTTTGCCTGCTCTTAGGCTTGTTTGACCATGAAAATGGGTTGTTTTTGCCGTGTTGACCAACCATCTTCACCAATAAGCTCTTAATATACGTATGTGTAAACATTTGTAAAAAATCATCTCGGCATTCTTGATCAGCTAAAAAGATGGTGAACCGTTGCACACAAAAATTGGCAAAATTGTGGATTTGCCTATTCTGGGGCTCGTTCAACCTTAAAAATGGGATGTTTTGGTCATGGTAACCAACTGAATCTATACATAAGGTCCTAATAGAGTTTCGTATAAATATTTGGCAAAAAATATCTTAAAATTTTTTATCACCAAAGAAAATAGCAGATTATAGCACATGAAAATCGACAAAATAGCGGGTTTGTCTGTTTTGAGCTCATTTGAACTTGTTAATGGGCTGTTTTGTTTGTGGTCACCAACCGGATCCATAGATAAGGTCTTAATGTAATTGGTAAAAATCATCTCAAAAGTCGGTTCACCAAAAAAGATGGTGGACTATAGAACACAAAAATAGATTAAATGGGGGTTTATCAGCTCTAGGCTTGTTTGACCTTGAAGAAGGTCATTTTGCCATTATGACCAACCGGCTCCATATATAAGGTTTAAATAGATGTTTGCGTAAATTTTTTGCAAAATTCATCTCGAAAATTTGTATCACCAAAAAAATTGTTGACTATACCATTCGAAAATCAAGAAAATAGGGGGTTTGCATGCTATGGGGTTCGTTTGACCTTGGAAATAGTTTTTTTGACCCCGGTAACCACCGACACCATAAATAAGGTCTTAACAGACATCCACGTAAATTTTTGGAAATAATCTCACAAATCCGGATCACTAAAAAAGATGGTGGACTATATCACACAAAAATTGGCAAAATTGGGGTGTTACCTGCTTTTGGGCTCATTTGACCTTAAAAATGGGTCGTTTTGGCCATAGTGACAAACCAGCTCATTAGATAATTTTTGACAGACATCAGTGTAAATTTTACGCACAAAATCATCTTGGAATTATGGATCACCAAAAAAATGGTGGACTATAGCACTCAATAATTGGAAAAATGGGGGGTTTGTCTGCTCTTGGGCTCGTTTGACCTTTAAAATGGGTTGTATTGGTCCTAGTGACCTACCGACTCCATAGATAAGGTCTTAACAGATGTCCATGCAATTTTTTGTAAAAATCATCTTAGAAATTGGATCACCAAAAAAGATGGTGGACAATAGCATACGAATGGGAGATTTGCCTCCTCTGGGCTTTTTGACCTTGAAAATGGGCCATTTTGGACGTGGTGACCAACCATCTCCATACATAATGTATTAACGGATGTCCATTTAATTTTTTTGTGAAAATCATCTAAGAATTCATAATCACCAAAACAGATGGTGGACTATAAAACACAAAAATCAGCTTAATGGGGAGTTTGCTTTCTCTAACATGTTTGACCTTGTAATGGGCCGTTTTGGACGTGGTGACACATTGGATCCATAGGTAAGGTCTTAAAATACGTCCGTATAAATTCTTGGCAAAAATCATCTCAAAATTTTGGATCACCAAAAAAAGATTGTGGACTATTGAAAAAGAAATCGGCAAAATGGGGGATTTGTTTGCTTTGGGCTCGTTTGATCATGAAAATTGGTTGTTTTGGCCTTGGTGAGCAACTAACTCCATAGATAAGGTCTTAAAGGATGTCGATGTGAAATTTTGGCAAAAATCATCTCGGAACATTGGATCTTAAAAAAAGATGTTACACTATAGCACACAAAAATCGACAAAAATGGGGGGATTGCCTGCTCTAGGACTCGTTTGACCTATAAAATGGGTCGTTTTAGCGATAGACCAACAATGTCCATAGATAAGGTCTTAATAGATGTCATTATAATTTTTTTGTCAAAATTCAGAATCATCAAAGAAGATGATGGACTATAGAACACAAAAATCGGCAAAATAGGGGGTTTGCCTCTTCTGGGCTCGTTTTACCTTTAAAGGGGTTATTGTGGCCATAGTGACCAACTGGATTCATATATAAGGTATTAAAATACATCCTTGTAATTTTTTGTAGAAATCATCTCGTATTATCACAATAAAAGATAATCGACCATTGCACACGAAAATCGGCAAAAAGGGGAATTTGCCTACTCTGGGGCTCTTTTGACCTTAAAAAGAGTTGGTGTCTCCGAGGTGACCAACTGACTCCATAGATTAGGTTATATAAGTCGTTCGAGTAAATTTTAGTAAATATCATTTTGAATGAAATACCGGATAACCAAAGGAGATGGTGGACTATTGCACATGAAAATCGGCCTGATGATGGGTTTGCCTACTCGAGGCTAATTTAACCTTTAAAATAGACCCTTTTTGCCATGTTGGTCATCCGAATCCATAGATAATCTCTTAAAGTACATCCCTGTATATTTTAGGCAAGAAGCATCTCTGAATTCCTGATCAACAAAAGAGATGGTGGACTGTAGCACACGAAAATTGGACAAGTGGGTGGTTTTCTTGCTCGATGATCGCTTGACTTTTAAAATGGGTTTTTTGGCTATGTTTACCAATTTTCTCCATAAATAAGGTCTCTACAGACGTCGCAGTATGTTTTTTTCAAAAATCATTTTGAAATTCGAGATCACCAAAAAATATAGTGGACTATAGCACACGAAAATCGGCAAAATGGGTATTTCTCCTGCTTTGGCTCGTTTGACCATCAAAGTGGGCCCTTTTAGGTTTTGTCACCAATCGGCTCCATCGATAAGGTCTTAACAGACTCCCGTGTATGTTTTTCACAAGAATCATCTAGAAATTTTGTATCACCTAAAAATTAGTGGAGTATAGCACACAAAAATTTGAAAAATTGGGGGTTTGCCTGCTATGGGGATCGTTTGACCTTTAAAATTGGCCGTTTTTGCCGTGGTGACCAATCATATCCATTGATAAGGTTTTAAAATTTATCTTCATAAATTTTTGGCAAAAATCATCTTAGAATTTTGGATCACCAAAAAAGATGGTGGAGTATAGCACATGACAGTAGACAAAAGGAGGGGGTTTGCCTTGTTTTTGGATCGTCTAACATTGAATGTTGGCCGTTTTGGCCGTGGTAACCAACCGAATCCATAGATAAGGTCTTAATGGACGTACATGTAACCTTTGGAAAAAATCATCTCAGAATTCTGTATCCCCAAAAAAGATGGTGGTTTATAGCACACGAAAATTGACAAAATGTGGGATTTGCATGCTTTGGGCTCGTTAGGTCTTCAAGATGAGTTGTTTTGTCAAGGTGACCAACCAGCTCCATATTTAAGGACTTAACGGACGTCCGTATAAATTTATAGTAAAAATCATCTCGGAATCCAAATCACCAAAAAAATTATAGACTATCGCACACAAAAATTGTAAAATGAGGGGGGGGGGTTCTACTTTTGGCTCATTTGACCATCAAAATTGGCCATTTTTGTCGTGGTGACCAACTGGCTCCATAGATAAGGTACTATCGAGTGTCCTCTACATTTTTTGGCAAAAAGGATCTCGAATTTCTGGATTACAAAAAAAATGGAGTATAGCACGCGAAAAATCAGCATAATGCGGGTTTTGTTTGCTCAAAGGCTCGTTAGACCTTTAAAATGGGTCGTTTTGCCGTGTTGACCAACCATATCCATAGATATGGGTTTAACGAACGTCCTTGTAATTTTTTGGTGAAAATAATCTTGGAATTAGGGATCACCAGAAAAGACAATGGACTATAGCACATGAAAATCAAAAATATGGGAGGTTTGACTGCTCTGGGGCTCGTTTGACCTTGAAAATGGGCAATTTTTGCTGTGGTGACCAACCGGCTCCATAGATAAGGTCTTAGAAGACGTCTCTCTAAAGTTTTAGCAAAAATCATCGCAGAATTCTGGATCACCAAAAATGATGGTGGACTATTGCACACAAAAATCTGCAAAATAGGGGGTTTGCCTTCTCTGGAGCTTGTTTGACCTTGAAAATGGACCGTTTTAGTCGTGATGAAAACCTATCTCCATAGGTAAGGTCCTGGCAGACGTCTGTGTAAATTATTGGCAAAAATCAACTAAGAATTCCTGATCTCCAAAAATGATGGTGGACTATAGCATACAAAAATTGGCAAAAATAAGGGTTCTCCTGCTCTAGTGCTCATTTAATCTTGAAAATGGGTCGTTTTGGCCGTGATGACAAACTGACTCCACAGATAAGGTTTTTATAGTCTGTCACTGTAAATTCTTAGCAAATTTCATCTCGGAATTCCAGATCACCAAAAATGATGGTGGACTGTAGCGCATGAAATTTGGCAAAATTGGGGGTTTGCCTAATGTGCGCTCGTTTGACCTTTAAAATGGATCATTTTGGTTGTGTTGAACAATCGACTCCATAGATAAGGTATTAATGTATGTCCTTGTAAATTTTTTTAAAAAGTTCATCTCGAATTTTTGTATCACAAAAATAGATGGTGTACTATAGGACACGAAAATCAGAAAAAAGGTTTCGCTTGCTCTGGGCTCATTTGACCTTAAAATGGGCCATTTTCGCCATGGTAACCAATTGGTTCCATAGATAAGGTAGTACCGAATGTCAGTTTAAATGCTTAGAAAAACTCATCTCGGAATTTTAGATCACTAAATAAAATGGTGGACTAAAGCACATAAAAATCGGCAAAATGGGGGGGGGGGTTTAACTGTTTGTGGTTTTGTTTGACCTTGAAAATAGGTCGTTTTGACTGTGGAGACCATCCGACTGCACAAATAATGTCTTAATGGACGTTTTTCTAATTTTTTGGCAGAAATAATCTTGGAATTCTTGATCAACAAAAAAGATGGTGGACTGTGGCATACAAAAATTGGCAAAATGGGGAGTTTGCCTACAATGGGATCGTCTGACCTTTAGAATGGGACATTGTATAATTGTGACCAGCCGTCTCCATATATAAAGGTTTAACAGTCATCCGTATAAATTTTATGAAGAAATCATCAAGGAATTTCGTACTACCAAAAAAATAGACTATAACACACGAAAATCGGCAAAATAGGAGGTTTCCCTGCGCTGAGGCTCGTTTGACCCTTAAAGTGGGCTATTTTTGTCAAGGTAACCAACCAACTCCATAGTTAAGGTATTCAAGGACATTCGTGTAAATTTATGGTAAAAATCATATCGAAATTCTGGATCACTAAAAAAAAGGTGGACTATAGCACACAAAATTGGCAAAATGGGGGTTTGGGTACCCTGAGATCGTTTGACCTTGGAAATGGGTTGTTTTTACCGTGGTAAACAATCGAATACATAGAAAAGGTATTCACAGACGTCCACGTAATTTTTTTGCAAAAATCATCTTGGAATTTTAGATTACCAAATAAGATGGTGGAGTATAGCACATGAAAATCGGCAAAATGGGAGATTTGCCTGCTTTAGGGTCGTTTGATCTTGAAAATGGGTTGTTTTATCTGTTGTGACCAAGTGGATTCTTAGATAATGTCCTAATGGATGTCCATGCAAATTTATGTGCAAAAATCATCTCGGTATTCTGGGTCACCAATAAAGATGGTGGACTATAGAAAACAAATATCAGCAAAATGTGGGGTTTACCTACTCTGGGCTCGTTTCACCTTTAAAATGGGCTAATTTAGCTGTGGCGACCAACCAACTCCACAGATAAGGTTTTAACAGATGTTCGTGTAAATTTTTGGCAAAAAACATCTTGGAACTGCGGATTACCAAAAAGACATAAAGTCACTATTGAAGTTGTCTCGGATTATCATAATGACACCTTAATTTTGCGACTCGCCTATTACCCCACTAAGCAATTTTGAACAGATATTATAATATTATTTTTCGATCCGCCAAATTTTTAAGAAGAAAGTGCATTCACACACACCAATCATTACATGACACGTGTTAATTTAATTAAAAATAAAGAAAATTCATTTGAAATTTTTCCTATATCTTTTTCTTATTTATTTATTTCTCTCTCTCTCTCTCTCTCTCTCTCTCTCTCTCCCACTCTTACTTTTTGAATTTTAATTTTGATATATCTTAAATTTTATTTTATCTTCCACCATCCCTTCATTTTCTTTTTTTTCATCACCTCTTACCCCCCATGTCAAATTGAAACCCATTTCCAATTTTTTCTTATAAAATTCATACTATTATTGAGAATTTAGTGATTGTTTTATAACAATGTTAGTTTTTTTTTAAAGAAAATTTAAGATTTTGAAGGTATTATCAATTACTAATTTTCATATAAATTAAAAATTAGTAATGATAATTCAAAAGAATCAATTAATTTCTATAAAATGAACAGAACTAAGTTGAAATTAAATTAAAAAAACTATATGTTACTTCCTAATCATCTTCATATCTAATGAGTTTACCAAATTGTAAAAATGTAAGAAAATATTTAGATAAAATTTTAAATTAAAGAGAGTACAACTAAGAGTAATAAAAAAAGAGCTTACGATGTGGTAAAAATGGTGACATTGAAAGTAAGAATCTTCAATTAATGGAGACAACAATGAAAGTTTAAAAAGCACGAAGAAAGAATGACAAAAAAGAAAAAAGGAAAAAAAGTTTAAATAATAAGAAAATATATTTTATAGTAAAATACTTACAAAGATAAAATTATATTAGTTATTTTAGGTTACTCACTCTCTTTTAGAGAGTGCATACCACTCTCTATGTGAGATAGATGAAAAATAATGTAATTATATCTATTCAAAGTTGTTTAGTGGGGTAAGATGATAGTTGCAAAGTTAAGGTGTGTTTATAAAAATTTGAAATAACCTCAACCATAACTTTATGTCTTTTCTCAAAATGATTGTGGACTATAGCACACGAAAATCGGCAAAATGGGGGGTTTCACTACTCTAGGCTCGTTTGACCTTGAAAATGGATCGTTGTGGCCATAGTGACCAACCGGCTCCATATATAATGTCTTAACGGACAACTTTGTAAATATTTTGCAAAAGTTATCTTTAACGTCTTAATGGAAGTCTTTAAATATTTGGCAAAGAACATCTCGAAATTCCAAATCACTAAAATAGTTTGTGGCACACAAAATCCGGCAAAATGGGGGGTTTGCCTGCTCTAGGAGGGCTCATTTGACCTTGAAAATGGGTCGTTTTGGGTGTGGTGACCAACCAGTTCTACATGTAAGGTCTTAAAGACATCCGTGTAAATGTTTGAAAAAATTATTTTGGAATTCCAGATTATCAATAAAGATGGTGGGCTTTAGCACACAAACATTGACAAAACGAGGGATTTGCCTACTCAAGGCTCGTTAGACCTTAAATTAGGTCATTTTGGTTGCGGTGACCAATCATCTCTATATATCATATCTTAACAGACGCCCGTGTAAATTTTTTCCAAATATCATCTCGGCATTTCGGATCATAAAAAAAAGATGATTGATTATCGCACACAAAAATTATTAAAATTATGGGTTTGTGTGCTCTGGGCTCGTTTTTCCTTGAAATGGGTCGTTTTGGACATGGTGACCAACCGACTCATATATAAGGTCTTAAATAATGTCTAGTTAAATTTCTGGCAAAATTCATCTTGGAATTCCGAATAAAAAAAAGGTGGTGGACTATAACACACGAAAAACTGCAAATGGGGGTTTGTGTGGTCCAAAGCTCGTTTAAACTTGAAAATGGGTCGTTTTGGCCATGGTGACGAATCGATTCCATAGATAAGGTCTTAAAGGTTTTCCATATAAATTTTTAGCTAAAGCCATCTTGGAATTTCCGATCACCAAAAAGATGGTGGGCTATAGAATATGAAAATTGGCAAAATAGGGGTTTGCCTGCTTTAGGCTCGTTTGAAATTGCAAATCGGCGGTTTTTTCCGTAGTTACCAATCGACTCCTAAGGTCTTAACGGACTTCAATGTAATTTTTTTGCAAAATCATCTCCGAATTTCGTATCACCAAAATATGGTATACTATAAGAACATGAAAATCGACAAAATGGAGGGGGGGTTGCCTGCTCATTGGCTCTTTTGGCGTTGAAAATGGTCCGTTTACCGATCCATAAATAAGCTTTTAGCGGAATTACATGTATATTTTTGGAAAAAATCATCTCAAAATTCAGGATACCCAAAAAAAATGGTGGACTATAACACACAAAAATCGACAAAATGGGGGATTGGCCTACTCTAAGCTTGTTTTAACCTTGAAAATAGGTCTGTTTGGACATGGTGACCAACCGGATCCATAGATAATATCTTAACAGATGTTTGTGTAAATGTTTTGCAAAAATCTTCTCGAAATTCCAGATCACCAAAATAGAAAGTGGACTATAGTACATGAAAATCAGCAAAATGGGGGTTTTCCGTGGTCTAAGGCTCGTTTGACCTTGAAAATAGGTTTTTTGGTAGTGGTGACCAACCTGATCATAAGTAAGGTCTTAATGGACATCCGTGTATATTTTTGGCAAAACTTATCCAGAAGTCTTGATCAATAAAAAATATATGGTGGACTATGCACTCGAAAATCAGCAAAATGGAGGGTTTGCCTGCTCTGGGCTCGTTTGACCTTGAAAATGGGTCGATTTGTCTATGCTTACCAAGCGACTCCATTTATAAGGTCTTAATTGATGTCTGTGTAAGTTTTTAGTAAAAACATCTTGGAATTTTGGATCACTAATAAAGATGGTGAACATAGAACACGAAAATTGGCAAAATGGGGGGTTTGCATACTTTAGGGCTTGTTTGACCTTGAAAAGGTCATTTTTGCTTTGGTGACCAACCGAATCGATAGATAAAGTATTAACAAAATTTGTGTAAAGTTTAGGCAAAATCATCTCGGCATTCTGGATCACCAAAATAGATGGTCGACTATAGCGCACAAAAAATAGGCACAATAAGGGGTTTGCGTGCTCTGGATTATTTGACCTTGAAAAATTGTTCATCTTTGTCGTGGTGACTAACCGGTTCCTTAGATAAGGTCTAAAAGAAAATTCGTGTAAATTTCCATGAAGAATCATCTCACAATTATGGATCACCAAAAAATATGATGGAATATAGCACACGAAAATCAGCAAAATGGGGGTTTACCTAGTTTGGGACTCGCTTGACCTTACTAATGGGTCATTTTGAACGTTGTGACCAACCGACTCCATATACAAGGTTTTAAAAAACGTCCTTATAAATTTATGGAAAAATCATCTAAGAATTGTGGATCACTAAAAAGATGGTCTTAACGAACTCTATGTATATTTTTGGAAAAATCATCTCAGAATTTTGGATCACCAAAATATATGGTGGATTATAGCACAGAAAAATCGACAAAATGGGGGGGGGGGGTTACATGCTCTGGGCTCATTTGACCTTGAAAATGGTCAATTTTGGACGTGGTGACTAATCAGTTCTATAGATAAGTACTTAACCAACATACGTGTAAAGGATCATAAATAATCATTTCGGAATTACGGATCACCAAAAAAAGATGATGGCCTATAGCACACAAAAATCAGGAAATGGGGGTTTACCTGCTTTGGGGCTTGTTTGAACTTAAAAATGGGTCGTTTTGGCCTTGGTGACCAGTCATCTCCATAGATCAGGTCTTAACAAATGCCCGTGTAAATTTTAGCAAATAGAATCTTGTAATTCTTGATCACCAAACTATATGGTGGAATATATAATAAGCAAAATCGGATAAATGAGGGGTTTGCCTACTTTAGGCTCGTTTGACCTTTAAGATATCTAATATTGGTCGTGGTGACCAAACGGCTCCATAGAGAAGGTATTAAAAGATATCCGCATAATTTTTTAGGAAAAATCATATCAAAATGCTGGATCATAAATGAAATGGTTGACTATAGCATACGAAAATTGGCTAGATGGGGGTTTGCTAGCTCTAGGGCTCTTTTGACTTTGAAAATGGGCCATTTTGGCTGTCGTGACCAACCGGATCTATATAAGGGCTAAATGGACATCCATGTTAATTTTATGAAAAAATCATCACAAAATCAAGATAAAAAAAATGATGGTGGAAAATATCACATGAAAATTGGCAAAATGGGGGGTTTGTTTGCTCTAGACTCGCTTGACCTTGAGAATTGACCCTTTTCGCCGTGTTTACCAATCGACTCCATTTATAAGATCGTAACATACGTCCGTGTAAATTGGAAAAAATCATCTCAAAATTTTGGATCACAAAAAAAGATGGTGGACTATTGCACACCAAAATTGGCAAAATGGTGGTTTTGACTGCTCAAGGCTCGTTTGACCTTTTAAATGAGTCGTTTTGGCTCTGGTGACCAACCAAATCCATAGATAAGGTTTTAGATGACGTCCGTTTCAAATTTTAGCAAATATATTCTCAGTATTCTGTATCACTAAATAATATTATGGACTATAGCACATGAAAATCGGCAAACTGAGGGGTTTGACTGCATAGGGCCTCCTTTGACCTTGAAAATGGGTCATTTTGGCTGCTTTGGGGATCGTTTGACCTTAAAAATGGGCTTTCTAGTAGTGGTGACCAATAGTCTCCAAAAATCTGGTCTTAATGAACGCCTGTGTAAATTTTTGGAAAATATCTCTCGTAATTCTGCATTACCAAAATAGATAGTAGAATATAGCATACAAAATTCAGAAATTTAAATGGGGGGTTTGCCTGCTCTAGGCTCATTTGCCTTAAAATGGGTCGTATTGATCGTGGTGACCACTTGGCTCCATAGATAAGGTCTAAACAGACGTTCACGTAAATATTTGGGAAAGTTTATATCAGTATTCTGGATCACAAAAAAAAGGATGAGTACAGCACACAAAAAATTGGCAAAATTGTGTTTTTTTGTGTGTGTGGGGGGGAGGGGTTGCTAGCTCAAGGGCTCTTTTGACTTTGAAAATGGGCCATTTTGGTTTTGGTAACTAATCGGTTCTATAGATAGGGACTTAACGGATGTCCACATAAATAATTGGTGAAAATCATGACGAAATCTAGATCACCAAAAAGATGGTGGAATATAGCACATAAAAATTAGTAAAATGGGGGTTTGCTTGCTCTGCTCTTGCTTGACCTTGATAATTGGCCGTTTTGGCTGTGTTTACCAATCGGGTCCATTGATTGGATCTTAACGGACGTCCACATATATTTTTGACAAAAAATCATCTTGGAATTCCGGATGACCAAAAAAATGTTGGACTTATAGCACAAAAAAATTGGCCAAGTGGGGTTTGGCTGCTCTTGGCTCGTTTAACCTTCAAAATGAATTATTTTTGCCGTGGTGAACAATCGACTCCATAGTGAATGTATTAACGGCCGTCCGTTAAAAATAGTGGCAAATATCAACTCAGTATTCTAGATCACGAAAAAAGATGGTAGACTGTAGCATTGGAAAATCGGTAAAATGGGGGTTTTGCCTGCTCTTGGGCTCGTTGACTTTTAAAATGGGTCATTTTGGCCGTGGTGACAAACCGACTATAAGGTCTTAATGGAATTTTGTGTAAATTTTTGGCGAAAATCATTTTGGAATTATGGCACCCAAAAAGATTGTGGAATATAGAACATGTAAATCAGCAAAATAGGGGTTTTGCCTACGTTGGGGCTCGTTTTACCTTTAAAACAGGTCTTTTTGGCCATGGTGACCAACCAAATCCATAGTTAAGGTGATAGTGTACATCCTATTTAATTTTTAGCGAAATTCAGGTCATAATTCTGGATCACCCAAAAGATAGTGCACTATAGCACACAAAAATCGGCAAAAGAGGTTTTCCTGCTCATGGGGTTGTTTGACCTTCAAAATGGGACATTTTGGCCGTGGTGACCAATAAATTCATCAATAAGGTATTAAAGGAGGTCCTTGTATATATTTAGAAAAAATTATCTCAGAATCCTGGATCACCAAAAAAGATGGTTCATTATAGCAAACAAAAATTGGCTAAAAGTGTTTGCCTGCTCAGGGGCTCGTTTGACCTTTAAAATGAGTATTTTTTATTGGGTGACCAAACGCTTTTAAAGATAAGGTTTTAACAGACGTCCTTGTAAATTTTTGGCAATAATTATCTCAAAATTCTGAATCACCAAAAAACATATTGGACTATAGAACACGAAAATTGGCAAAATAGCAGTTTACCTACTTTAGGGCTCGTTTTTTCTTAAAAATGAGTTGTTATGGTCGTGATGATAGAAAGAATCCATATTTAAAGTTTTTATGGACTTTCGTGTAAATATTTGGCAAAAATCAACTCCGAATATTTTATCACCAAAAAAGATCATGGACAATAGCACACGAAAATCGACAAAATAGGAAGTTTGCTTGCTTTAGGATCGTTTAAAATTGAAAATGGGTTCTTTTGGTCGTGGTGACAGACAAGATCCATACTAATGTCTTAACGAACATCCGTGTAATGTTTTTGCTAAAATAATCTCGTAATTTTGGATCACCAAAAGAGATGGTGTACTATAGCACACGAAAATCAGCAAAATGCGGGGTTTGCCTACTTTAGGATCGTTTGACCTATAAAATGGACCGTTTTGGCTGTATTTACCTACCGACTCTGTAGATAAAATGTAAAGGTTTTCCGTGTAAATTTTTGGCAAAAATTATCTCGGATTTTTTTTAAACAAAAAAGATGGTGGACAATAGCAAACAAAAATCGACAAAATAGGGGGTTTGCATGCTTTGGATTGTTTGACCTTCAAAATGGATTGTTTTGTCTATGGTAAAAACCCAATCCATATATAAGGTCTTAATGTATGTCCACATAATTTTTTTGCAAAAATTATCTCGCAAATCTTGATAGCCAAAAATGATGTTGGACTATAGCACACGAAAATCAGCAAAAATGGGAGGGGGGGGGGTACCTTCTTTGGGCTAGTTTGACATTTAAAATGGGAACGTTTTTGCTGTGGTGACCAACTGACTCCATAGATAAGGTCTTAATGAACATCCGAGAATTTTTTTGCAAAAATCATTTCGCAATTCCGAATCACCAAAAAAGTTGGTGGAATATAGCACAAGAAATCGGTAAAATAGGGGGGCTAGCCTTCTTTAGGGCTCGTTTGACCTTGAAAATAGACCATTTTGGTTGTGGTGACCAACCGTCTCCACAGGTAAGGTCTTAATAGGCGTCCGTGTAAATTTTTGGCAAGAACAATCTCGAAATTCTTGATCATCAAAAAAGATGGTGGACTATAGGACACGAAATCGGCAAAATTGGGGATTTTCCTGCTCTATGCAAGTTTGATCTTTAAAATGGGCCGTTTATTCCGTGGTGACAAACTAGCTCCATATAAAATGTCATAAGAGACCTCCGAGCAATTTTTTTTGCAAAAATCATCTCGGAATTCCGGATCACCAAAAAAGATGGTACACTATAGCACACTAAAGTAAGCTAAATGGGGGGTTTGCCTAAATTAGGGATCGTTTAAACTTGAAAATGAGATGTTTTGTCCATGGTCACCAATCGGCTCCATAAATAAGGTCTTAACGAACATCTGTTAAAATGTTTGGCAAAAAACATCTCGGTATTCTTGATAACCAAAAACAGATGGTGGACTATTGCACACGAAAATCAGTAAGATGGACGCTATGCCTTCTTTGGGGCTCTTTTGACCTTGTACAAGAGTCGTTTTAGTTGTGGTGACCAACCTGCCTTGTACATAAATTCTTAATAAATTTTCGTTTTTTTTTGGCAAAAATCATCTATGAATTTTGGATCACCAAACAAAATTGTGGACAACACAAGGAAATCTTTGAGATGAGGGATTTGCCTGCTTTGGGCTCGTTTGATCTTAAAAATGAACTGTTTTGGTTGTATTGACCAACCGGCCCCATAGAAAAGGTTTTAAGGGACGTCTATGTAATTTTTTTGTAAAAATCATCTCAAAATTCCAGATCATCTTAAAAGATGGTAGAATATAGAACCCAAAAAATTCGCAAAATAGGGGATTTCCTGATCACCAAAAAAGATGGTAGACTATAGCACACGAAAATCGACTAAATGGGGGGTTTGCTTACATTGGGATCATTTAACCTTGAAAATGAGTCGTTTCTGCCGTGGTAACCAATCGAATCCATGGATAAGGTCTTAACGGACGTTCGTGTTAATTTTTTGAAAATATCATTTTGAAATACCGAATAACCAAAAGACATAGTGAACTATAGCACACAAAAATTAGTAAGATGATGGGTTTGCCTACATTGAGCTCGTTAGACCCTCAAAATGGGCCGTTCTGGCTGTGGTGACCAACCGGCTCCATAGATTAGGTCTTAACGAACTATCGTATAATTTGTTTGAAAAAAATCATCCTGGAATTCCAATTCACCAAAAAAGATTGTGGACTATAGCGCAAGAAAATCAGCAAAATTGGGGTTAACCTGCTTTGGGGCTCGTTTGACTTTGAAAATTGTCCGTTTTGCCTGTGCTGGCTAGTGGCTCCATGATAAGGTTTAACAATCGTCCGTGTAAATTTTTGGTAAAAATGATCTCGGATTCTTGATCACCAAAAAGATGGTGGAATATAGCACATGAAAATAAAAAAAATTAGGGGGTTTGCCTACTTTATGGCTCGTTTGACCTTGAAATTTAGTCATTTTGGTTGTGGGGACCAATGAATAAATATATAAGGTTTTAAAGGACTTCCGTACAAATTATTTGATAAAATTATCTCGGAATTCCAGATTCCCAAAAAGATGGTGGACTCTGGCATACGAAAATCGGCAAAAATTAGGGGTTTGCGTGCTCTAGGTCTCTCTTTGACCTTGAAAATGAGTTGTTTTGGTCGTGGTGACCAATCGACTCCACAGATAAGGTCTTAAAAGAAGTATGTGTAAATTTTGTCATAAATCATCAAGGAATTCTAGATCACAAAAAAAGATTGTGGACTATAGAATTCGAAAATCGGTAAAATGGGGGGTTTGCCTACTTTAGGATCGTTTGACCTATAAAATGGACCGTTTTGGCTGTATTTACCTACCGACTCTGTAGATAAAATGTAAAGGTTTTCCGTGTAAATTTTTGGCAAAAATTATCTCGGATTTTTTTTAAACAAAAAAGATGGTGGACAATAGCAAACAAAAATCGACAAAATAGGGGGTTTGCATGCTTTGGATTGTTTGACCTTCAAAATGGATTGTTTTGTCTATGGTAAAAACCCAATCCATATATAAGGTCTTAATGTATGTCCACATAATTTTTTTGCAAAAATTATCTCGCAAATCTTGATAGCCAAAAATGATGTTGGACTATAGCACACGAAAATCAGCAAAAATGGGAGGGGGGGGTACCTTCTTTGGGCTAGTTTGACATTTAAAATGGGAACGTTTTTGCTGTGGTGACCAACTGACTCCATAGATAAGGTCTTAATGAACATCCGAGAATTTTTTTGCAAAAATCATTTCGCAATTCCGAATCACCAAAAAAGTTGGTGGAATATAGCACAAGAAATCGGTAAAATAGGGGGGCTAGCCTTCTTTAGGGCTCGTTTGACCTTGAAAATAGACCATTTTGGTTGTGGTGACCAACCGTCTCCACAGGTAAGGTCTTAATAGGCGTCCGTGTAAATTTTTGGCAAGAACAATCTCGAAATTCTTGATCATCAAAAAAGATGGTGGACTATAGGACACGAAATCGGCAAAATTGGGGATTTTCCTGCTCTATGCAAGTTTGATCTTTAAAATGGGCCGTTTATTCCGTGGTGACAAACTAGCTCCATATAAAATGTCATAAGAGACCTCCGAGCAATTTTTTTGCAAAAATCATCTCGGAATTCCGGATCACCAAAAAAGATGGTACACTATAGCACACTAAAGTAAGCTAAATGGGGGGTTTGCCTAAATTAGGGATCGTTTAAACTTGAAAATGAGATGTTTTGTCCATGGTCACCAATCGGCTCCATAAATAAGGTCTTAACGAACATCTGTTAAAATGTTTGGCAAAAAACATCTCGGTATTCTTGATAACCAAAAACAGATGGTGGACTATTGCACACGAAAATCAGTAAGATGGACGCTATGCCTTCTTTGGGGCTCTTTTGACCTTGTACAAGAGTCGTTTTAGTTGTGGTGACCAACCTGCCTTGTACATAAATTCTTAATAAATTTTCGTTTTTTTTTTGGCAAAAATCATCTATGAATTTTGGATCACCAAACAAAATTGTGGACAACACAAGGAAATCTTTGAGATGAGGGATTTGCCTGCTTTGGGCTCGTTTGATCTTAAAAATGAACTGTTTTGGTTGTATTGACCAACCGGCCCCATAGAAAAGGTTTTAAGGGACGTCTATGTAATTTTTTTGTAAAAATCATCTCAAAATTCCAGATCATCTTAAAAGATGGTAGAATATAGAACCCAAAAAATTCGCAAAATAGGGGATTTCCTGATCACCATAGACGATGTCTTAAAAGAAGTACATCTAAATTTTTAGCTATATTCATCTTAGAATTCCGGATCACCAAAAATGATGGTGCACTATAGCACAGGAAAATTTGCAAAATGGGTGATTTGCCTTCTCTGGGCTCGTTTGACCTTGAAAATTGGAATTTGGCCATAGTGACAAACCAGCTCCATAAATAATGGACATCCTCATATATTTTATACAAAATTATTCTCGGATTTCCTGATCACCAAAAAAGATGGTAGACTATAGCACACGAAAATCGACTAAATGGGGGGTTTGCTTACATTGGGATCATTTAACCTTGAAAATGAGTCGTTTCTGCCGTGGTAACCAATCGAATCCATGGATAAGGTCTTAACGGACGTTCGTGTTAATTTTTTGAAAATATCATTTTGAAATACCGAATAACCAAAAGACATAGTGAACTATAGCACACAAAAATTAGTAAGATGATGGGTTTGCCTACATTGAGCTCGTTAGACCCTCAAAATGGGCCGTTCTGGCTGTGGTGACCAACCGGCTCCATAGATTAGGTCTTAACGAACTATCGTATAATTTGTTTGAAAAAAATCATCCTGGAATTCCAATTCACCAAAAAAGATTGTGGACTATAGCGCAAGAAAATCAGCAAAATTGGGGTTAACCTGCTTTGGGGCTCGTTTGACTTTGAAAATTGTCCGTTTTGCCTGTGCTGGCTAGTGGCTCCATGATAAGGTTTAACAATCGTCCGTGTAAATTTTTGGTAAAAATGATCTCGGATTCTTGATCACCAAAAAGATGGTGGAATATAGCACATGAAAATAAAAAAAATTAGGGGGTTTGCCTACTTTATGGCTCGTTTGACCTTGAAATTTAGTCATTTTGGTTGTGGGGACCAATGAATAAATATATAAGGTTTTAAAGGACTTCCGTACAAATTATTTGATAAAATTATCTCGGAATTCCAGATTCCCAAAAAGATGGTGGACTCTGGCATACGAAAATCGGCAAAAATTAGGGGTTTGCGTGCTCTAGGTCTCTCTTTGACCTTGAAAATGAGTTGTTTTGGTCGTGGTGACCAATCGACTCCACAGATAAGGTCTTAAAAGAAGTATGTGTAAATTTTGTCATAAATCATCAAGGAATTCTAGATCACAAAAAAAGATTGTGGACTATAGAATTCGAAAATCGGTAAAATGGGGGTTTTGCCTGCAATAAGCTCCATTGACCTTAAAAATGGGCTGTTTTGGCCATGGTGATTAACCGAATCAATAGATAAGTTCTTAACGGACGTCTGTGTAAATTTTTAGCCAAAGCATCTCCTAACTCTAGATCACAAAAAATATCATGGACTTTTAGCAAACAACAATTGGTAAATGGGGTTTTGGCTACCCTAGGGATTTTTTGACTTTGAAAATGAGTTTTGGACATAGTGACCTATCGGCTCCATTGATAAAGTATTTAACCGAAGTTCGTGTGAAGTTTTGTCAAAAATCATCTCGTAATTCTGAATCACCAAAAGATATAATGGGCTATAACACTTGAAAATCGACAATATAGGGGATTTGTCTGCTCTAAGGCTCTTTTTATATTGAAAATGGGGTTTTTGGGTTGTGGTGACCAACACACTCCGTAGATAAGGTCATTACGGAAGTCCATGTAATTTTTTTGTAAAAACTGTTCTCAGAAATCTGGATCACCAAAAATGATGGTGGACAATAGCAGACAAAAATTAAGAAAATGGGGGGGGGGGGAGGGATTCATGCTCTAGGGATCGTTTAACCATGAAAACGGGTCGTTTTTGCCGTGGTGACAAACCATCTCAATGGATACGGTAACGGACCTTCGTGTATATTTTTTGCAAAAACCGTCTTAGATTTTTGCATCACCAATAAAGATGATGGACTACAACACACCAAAACCGGTGAAATGAGGGATTTGTCTGCTTTGGTCTCGTTTGACCTTGCAAATAGGTTGTTTTTGATGTGGTGACCAACCGGCTCCAAAGTTAAGATCTTAATGTACGTCCGTGTAAATTTATGGAAAAATTATTTCAAAATTTTGGATCACCAAAAAAATGGACTATAGCACACTAAAATCTACAAAATGGGGTGTTTCCTGCTCTGGGTTCATTTGGCCTTGAAAATAAGCCGTTTTGGCCGTGGTGATCTACCGACTCCATAGATAAGGTTTTAACAAAAGTACGTGTTAATTTTGGAGAAAAATTATATCAAATTTTAAATCACCGAAAAAATGATGGACTAGCACACGAAAATCAACAAAATATGGGGTTCGCCTACTTTAGGGATCCTTTGACCTTGAAAATGGTCCATTTTAACTTTTTGACAAACCAACTTCATAAATAAGGTTTTGATGGACGTCTGTGTAAATTTTGGAAAAAATTATCTCGGAATTTAGGATCACCAAAAAAGATGGTGGACTATACCACATGAACATAGGAAAAATCTTAGCTTAATAGACGTCAGTGTAAATTTTTGGCAAAAATTATATCAAATTTCTATATCAACAAAAAAAATGGTGGACTATGGATACGTAAATCAGCAAAAATAGGGGCTTTGCCTTCTCTGGGCTCGCTTAATCTTGAAAATAAGTCGTGTTTGCCGTGGTGACCAACTGGCAACATAGAAAAGGTCTTAAGGGAAGTCTATGTAAACTTTTGCCAAAAATCATCTCGGAATTCAGGATCACTGAAAATGAAGGAGGACTATAGCACACGAAAATCGGTTAAATCAGGGTGAGTCTGGTCTGGCCTCTTTTGACGTTGAAAATGGTCCATTTTGCCATTGTAATCAACTGGATCCATATATAAGGTTTTAACGGATGTTCATGTAAATTTTTTGAAAAAATTATCACATTATTTCGGATCACCAAAAAAGATGGTGGACTATAACACAAAAAAATGAGAAAATGTGGGCTTTGCTTGCTTTAGGACTCATTTGACCTTTACAATGGGTCATATTGCTTGTAACCGGATCAATATATAAGGTTTTAATGGAAGTCAGTGTAAATTTTTTGTAACAGTCATCTTGAATTCTGGATTACCAAAAAAGATTGTGGACTATAGCTTATGAAATAGGCAAAATAGGTGTTTTGCCTACTCTGGCTTTTTTTACCTTGAAAATGGGCCCTTTTGGCTGTGGTGACAAACCGGCTCCATAGATAAGGTCTTAAAAGACGTCCGTTTGAATTTTTGGCAAAAATCATCTCAGAATTCTTGATCACAAAAAATATGGTGGACGATAGAACACGAAAATTGGTTAAATAGGGGTTTGCCGGCTCTATGGCTCGTTTGATCTTGAAAATGGGCTGTTTTGATTGTGGTGACCAACTAGGTCTCTATATAAGGTCTTAACTACTTCGATGTTAATTTTTGGAAAAATCCATCTCACAATTACAATACTCAAAAGAGATGGACTATAGTACACGAAAATCGGCAAAAGGGTGGGGTTTGCTTGCTCTAGGCTTGTTTGACCTTAAAAATGGGCCGTTATGGTCGTGGTGACTAACCGGATAAATACATAAGGTATTAACAGATGTTCATTAAATGTTTTTGCAAAAATCTTCTCAGAATTCTTGATCACCAAAAAAAAGTGGACGATAGCATACGAAAATTGGCTAAATAAGGGTTTACATGTTCTGGGGTCGTTTGACCTTGAAAATGGGTTGTTTTTGTCGTGGTGACCAACCGACTTCATAGAAAAGGTCTTAAGGAACGTCCATGTAATTTTTTTGCAAAATTCTCGGATCAACAAAAAAAAGGTGGACTATAAAGCAGTAAAATCGGCTAAATGGGGGTTTGTCTGGTTTCAGCTCGTTTGACTTTGAAAATGGGCCGTTTTTCCATTGTGACCAACAAGCCCGATATATTATGTTTTAACGGATGTTCGCATAAATTTTTCGCAAAAATCATCTGGGGATTGTTTGACTTTTATAATGGGTTGTTTTGACCGTGGTAACCAAATGACTCCATAGATATGGTCTTGACCGTCGTTCATTTAAATTTTAGGAAATTAACCCGCAAATCCGGATAACCATAAAAGATGGTGGACTATAACAAACAAAAATTGTTAAAATGGAAAGTTTACCTGCTTTTGTGCTCATTTGACCCTGAAAATAGGCCATTTCGGCCGTGGTGACCAACCAACTCCATAGATAGGTCTTAAGCGGACGTCTGTGTATATTTTGGCAAAAATCATCACGGAGTGCTGGATCACAGAAAATGATGGTGGACTATAACTAAAAATATTTGCAAAATAGGGGGTTTGTGTGCTCTTGGGCTTGTTTGACCTTGAAAATGGGTCGTTTTAGCCGTGGTAACCTACCGTTACCATATATAAGTTCTTAACGGATGTCCGTGCAAATTTTTGGTGAAAATAATCTTGGAATTTTGGATCACCAAAAAATATGGTAAACTATAGCATACGAAATTTGACAATATGGGAGGTTTGCCTCCTCTAGATTTTTTGTCATATAAATGAGCCATTTTTTACGTGGTGACCTACCAGCTCCATAGATAAGGTTTTAACGAACACCCATGTAAATTTTTGGCAAAAATCATCTCGGAATTCTCGAGAAAAAAAGATAGTGGACTATAGC
Organism: Solanum neorickii; assembly: GCA_027704865.1. NCBI lineage: Eukaryota > Viridiplantae > Streptophyta > Magnoliopsida > Solanales > Solanaceae > Solanum > Solanum neorickii. The sequence continues at coordinate 27,844,488 of JAKWJC010000367.1, forward strand.
ACACAAAAAATAGTAAAATAGGTTTTGACTGCTCCAAGGCTCGTTTTACCTTGAAAATGGGCCGCTTTGGCCGTGGTGACCCACCGGCTCCATGGATAAGGTATTAATGATGTTCCTATAAATTTTTTCCTAAAGTCATCTTGGAATTCTGGATCACCAAAAAATGGTGGATTGTAGCACACGAAAATCGCAAAAAAATGGGTTTGCCTACTCTAGGCTCGTTTGACTTTGAAAATGGGCGGTGTTGGTCGTGGTTACGAACAAGATCTATGCATAAGGTCTTAAGGGACTTCCATGTAAATTGTTGGCAAACATCATCTCAAAATTCTGGATCATTAAAAAGATGGTAGACTATAAGCACACGAAAATCGGTAAAATGGGGGGGGGGGGGCTGCTCTTAGGCTTGTTTGGCCTTTAAAATGGGACGTTTTGTCTGTGGTTACCAACCAACTCCATAAATAAGGTCTAAAAGGACTTCCATTTAAATTTTTGACTCGAAATTTTGGGGAACCCAAAAATAATGGTTGACTATAGCACACGAAAATCGACAAAATAAGAGTTTTACTTTATCTAAGATCATTTCACCTTGAAAATAGATTGTTCTGGTCGTGTAAACCAATCGGCACCATAGATAAGCTCTTAACAGACATCCCTGTAAATTATTTGCAAAATTTATCCCATATTTCCATATCACTTCAAATTATGGTGGACTATAACATACGAAAATCAGCAAGAGAGGGGTTTGCCTAATCTAGGTCTCGTTTGACCTTTAATATGGGTTGTTTTCTCCATGGTGACCAACCGACACCATAGATAAGGTCTAAATGTACGTCCATGTAAATTTTCGGTGAAATTCGTCTTGGAATTTTGAATCACCAAAAAATATGGTGGACTATATAACACGAAAATTTGGTAAATGGGAGTTTGCCTTCTTTGAGGATTGTTTGATCTTGAAAATGGGCCTTTTTTCAGTGGTGACAAATTGTCTCAATACATAAGGTATTAATGGAATGCAATGTAAATTTTTGGGAAAAATCATCTCTCGAAATTCTGGATACCCCAAAAAGATGGTGGAATATATTAGACGAAAATCGGCAAAAAGGGGAGTTTGTTTGCTCTAGGATCGTTTGACCTTGAAAATGGGACTTTATGGTCGTGGTGACCAAACGGATCTATAGATAAGGTTTGAATCGACATCTATGTAAATTTTTTTGAAAAAAGTATCTCGAATTTCTAAATCAACAAAAAAGATGGATAGTATGGACACGAAAATCGATAAAATGGGGTATTTGCCTGCTTTTGGATCGTTTGACCTTGAAAATGAGTCATGTTTGTCGTTGTGACAAACTGGATCCATAGGTAAGGATTTAATGGACATTCATGTAAATTTTAGGCAAAATTCATCTTGGAATTCTAGATCACAAAAAAAAGATGGTGGACTATAGCACACAAAATTTGGCTAAATGGGGATTAGTCTAGTCTTGGCTCGTTTGACCTTGAAAATGGGTCATTTTACAATTGTGATAAACCGGATCCATATATAAGGTTTTAACAGACGTATGGGTAAATTTTCAAAAAATCATCTTGAAATTTTGTATCACCAAAAAAAAGTATGGACTACAGCACTCAAAAATTGAGAAAATAGGGGGTTTTCCTGCTCTAGGCTCGTTAAACCATAAAAATGGGTTGTTTTGAGCGTAGTAACCAACCGAATCCATCGATAAGGTCTTAACCGACGTTTATATAATTTTTTTGAAATTATCTCGCTAATTCGGATCACCAAAAAAGATGGTGGACTATAGCATACAAAAACTGTCAAAATGCAGGTTTTACCTACTTTGGAGCTCATTTGACTTTAAAATGGGTTGTTTTAAACATGCTGACCAAGCAACTCCATAGATAAGGTCTTAACGGACATCCATGTAAATTTTTGACAAAAATCATCTCGGAATTCCGGATCACAAAAAAGTTGGTGGACAATAGCACAAAAAAATTGGCATAATAGGGGTTTGACTGCTCTTGGGCTCGTTTGACCTTGAAAATGGTTGTTTTGGCTGTGGTGACCTACCGAATCAATATATATGGTTTTAAAGGACGTCTGTATCAATTTTGGCAAAAATCATCTCAAAATTTTGGATCACAAAAAATGTGGTGGACTATAGTACATGAAAATCAGTAAAATAGGGGACTTCCTTTCTTTGGGATCGTTTGATCTTGAAAATGCGTTGTGTTTGCTGTGGTGGCCAACCGACTCCATAGATAAAGTCTTAACAACATCAATGTAAATTTTTGGCAAAAATCATCTCGGAATTTTGGATCACCAAAACAAATTGTGGATTATTTCACACTAAAAGCAACAAAATGAGGGATTTGATTGTTTTACGCTAGTTTGATCTTGAAAAGGGTTGTTGTGGCCTTTGTGATCAAAATAATCCATACAGACAGTCCTAACAGGTGTCCACGTATATTTTGAAAAATTATATCAGAATTCTGGATCACCTAAAAAAGTTGATAGATTGTAGTACTCGAAAATCGCAAAATAGAGGGTTTACCTGCTCTAGGCCTTGTTTGACCTTCAAAATGGGTCATTTGTGCCATTGTGACCAACCAAATTCATAGATAAGGTCGTAACATACATCCGTGCAAATTCTTAGCAATAATCATCTCGAAATTCTGGATCACCCTAGAAGATTGTGGACAACAGCACATAAAAATTGGCAAAATATGGGGTTTGCCTGCTCTAGGCACGTTTGACCTTAAGAATGGGTCTTTTCTCCGTGGTGCCCTCCTGACTCCATAGATAAGGTCTTAATATACGTTCGTACAAATTTGTAGCAAAATTCATCTCGGGATATCATATCACCCAAAAAGATGGATCACTACATAGCACACAAAAATCGGAAAAATTGGGGATTTCCCTGCTCTAGGCTCGTTTAACCATTAAAATGGGTCATTTTTATTGCGGTGACAAAACATCTCCGTAGATAAGGTCTTCACAGACGTCCGCGTAAATTTTGGCAAAAATCATCTTGGAATTCCAGATTATTAAAAAGGATGTTGGACTATAGCATACGAAAATAGGCTAAATTGAGGGTTTGCCTACATTGGATAAAGGCCTGTCGAACAGGCCCAACCTACGGACCCAATGACGAGGCATCAATCAAACGATGGACCGTCTGTCCTGGCCGTCATTTGGTACGACAACAACTTACCCAGGGGTCTTTTGGTCTTTTCCAACTGTGCTTAAACCTTAAGATACACCATTTTGACCCCAAATCATCAGATTTTAGTCACTTGAAGCCTCGAAAAATAACAAGAACTTACCTGAGTAAAAATCATAAATCAAAAGTTAGAAAATTAGAAGCAATAAAGGAGAAAAAGCTCAAGAACCCTAGTGCAAAAACGCAGCAACAATCGCTTTATTCCAGCCTCGAAATATGAATATTTTTTTGTTGATTTCATCACCAGGCATGTGGGATTTTACTAGTTGGTTTCTTTAACCCATTGGAATCCTAGTTTTCAATCAGTTCTTGATTCTCTTATCATGATTAAACTTAGGGTTCCTATAGTTTCAGCAGAAAATCATGATTTAGTTAAAATATATGTTCCAAATCAAATTATCATGTTATTATTCATATTATCACATGAATTTCAGAACCCGAGCTTTGTATTTCTTTAGATCTTTGATTACACATGATAGGTCAAATTATTCATTTATTCAATTACACATGCTTTGATTTTAATGCATCATTATTAGATTAAATGTTGCATTCCCAGTTTACATGTTCAATTTTGAGTTATCTAGTATTTACAGAAAATTCAGAAATAATCAGTTAACTATATAAATTAATGGGATAGCATAATACCTAGTTCGACTAGGGTTCAGTTTACCCAATAATCCTAGAACTACTAGACAAGTAGGTTTTATGTTCCCATCTGTGGGCAATCAGCTTTGTGATCACATCAGCATGCCTTTATACCTTTGGCAGATTATATTGGGTCCTCCATATGGGGTGTATACATTGGACTTCACATTTAGCTCATGTGGTTTTATTATCTGTTATTAGTAGCTCCCACATTTCAGTAAGACTCTCTTGGATTGACCATTTTTCAATATATTCAGTATTCAATTCAGCATGGTATAAATTGGTCATTGCATTCAGTGAGCTTAGAATTCAGTATATGATGTTTAGATTATCATATTTGCTTTGGTGCTTGTTCAGTTATGTTTCATTTCAGCTTTAGTCTATCCTACATGCTCAGTACCTTCAAGAACTGATGCATACATGTGCTACATCTTCTCGTGATGTCGGTTCAGATTCTCAGCATCCAGATCATGCATAGATTTATTTCCGATCTCAAGTACAATAGATTTAGTGGTGTGTCCTCATTCTTCGAGGACAACAGTCATGAGTTTTATTTCAGTCATTCGTCATTTAGTTTATGTTTTTGCTAGATTTAGCTAGGGATTGTCCCAGTATTTCTAGTCAAGTTGAGAGGATTATTTGGACATAGTTAGTTTCAGCTTATTCTTGAGTTCGTATATTCATTCTATTAAACTGATCATTCTTCATATTATATCAGTTTTAGCATATGGGTATTCCCCATCTTTTCATTTTTAATTATGATTTAGCTTCCGTATCAATTTATTATCTTTAGTATGTTAATGATCATGCCAGCAGGGTTAGCTTGGGATTACTTGTGGTCATACGTTCTGTGTCTACGTCTTGGGGCTAGCTTGGGGCGTGACAAAACTTAGTATCAGAGCACTAGGTTTAAGTATCCTAGGATGTCTAAAATGCCGCACTAAGTAGAGTCCTTTTTCATGGTTGTGAACTGCACCACATCTAATTAGAGGGAAGCTATGAATTGTTTTTGGAAAAAACTTCCCTTTCTTGGTATCTTATCGTTCGTGATGTATGATCTTACTTCATTCTAACTTGACGTTCTACGTTTAGGATCATGCCTCCTCGTAGAGCTAATACTAGGCATGCGAACGCCAGAAATGCAAATGCAAGTCCTCCATTCCCACATCAAGAAATCTCCAATGATGAGTTCAGAATTTCTATACAGATGTTTGATCAAAGTATGACTAACAAGAACAATCAGGTTCATGCTCATATGAATGAAAATAGTGGATCAGAAGAAACAAGGTTTCATGACTTTGTTAGGATGAATCTGTCTGAGTTCTTAGGATCACAGACCAATGAGGATCCTCAAAATTTCTTGGATGAGATCAAGAAAATCTTTGAGGTAATGCAAGTCACTTGCAATGATTGGTTGAATTGGCATCATACTAGTTTAAAGATGTTGCTCATATTTGGTACACTCAGTGGAAGAAGAACAGTGGTGCAAATGCGGCTCCTATCAGTTAGGATTGCTTTAGTGAGACTTTTCTCGAAAGGTTTTTCCAAATAGAGTTGAGAGAAGCAAAAGCCCAAGAATTCATGAACTTAAGGCAGGGTAACATGACAGTCCAAGAGAATGGAATAAAGTTTATCCAACTTCCAGGTGTGATCCTTACATGGTGTCTTACTCTAGGGCTCAAATGAATAAGTTCTTTTATGGAGTGTCAAATTTTTTGAAAACTGAGTGCAGAAATTCTTTGTTACTTGGAGTAATGAACATCGCGAGGATTATGACTCATGCTTAGTAGGTTAAGGGTAATAAGCTTAGGAAAAAGACTAAGGAGAATACAAAGTCTAGGACTAGGAACTGACTATTCTCAGCAGAAACCGGGTGGTGGAAATTGCTCATAGAGTCACCAAAAGTTTTCAGTTTCAGCCCCTTCATCAGCTAGTGTTCCATCCTCCAAGAGTAGGTTGATCAAAAGTGTAGAGCACAAGACTCTAAGTCTCAGGGAAGTGTTTCAAGCACCAAGACATACCCTACTTTCCTTAACTGAGGTAAGAACAATCCAAGCGAGTGCCTTGTAGGAAAGGAAGGGTGTTTTGGGTGTGGTCAGTCTGGTCACAGGTTGAGGAATTATCCTTCTAGACATGGTCAAGGAGGTGGTAATGGAAAAGCTTACTCTACAACTTTAACAACACCAGCAAGTCTCCCAATTCAGCAGGTAACTCATCTGGTACAAGTGGCGGTAAGCGCCATAATAGGTTGTATGCTCTTCAGTCTTGCAAGGATCAATAAGGTTCTCTTGATGTAGTCACTGGTAAGTTACGAGTCTTTGACATTTATGTTTATGCATTGTTAGATATAGGGGCTACTCTTTCTTTTGTAACTCCTTACAAAGCAGTCCAATTCAGTGTCAGTCCAGAAACTCTCTCAGAACCTTTCTCAGTCTCTACTCCAGTCGGTGACCCAGTTATAGCTAGATGGGTATACAAAAAATGCCCTGTCACAGTCTCTCAAAAAGTCACCTCAGCAGACCTTGTAGAGTTAGAAATTGTAGACTTTGATGTCATTCAGGACATGGATTAGTTACACTCATGTTATGCCTCAGTCGATTTTAGCACTAGGATTATTTGTTTTTAGTTTTCAGACGAACCAATATTAGAATGGAAGGGTAGTAGCTTAGCGCCTATGGGTCGATTTATTTCTTAGCTTAAGTCTAGAAATAAGATATCTAAGGGTTATCTCTACCATCTAGTTTGGGTTAAGAATTCTAGCCTTCAAAACCCCAACTCTTGAGTCAGTTCCAGTGGCCTGTGAATTCCATCCCGAAAGGAAAAACGACTTTGGAATTGATCTCCTTCTAGATACGTAGCCTATTTCTATTCCTTCATAAAAAATGGCTGCATCATAGCTTAAGGAATTAAAAGAGCAGTTGAAAGATCTTCTAGAAAGGGCTTCATAAGACCTATTATTTTACCATGGGGTGGACTAGTGTTGTTCGAAAAGATTAAAGATGGTTCTCTCAAAATATGCATTACCTATAGATAGTTGAACAAGGTCACAATTAAGAACAAGTATCCTATCACCAGGATTGATGACTTGTTTGACCAACTTCAGGGTGCTAGCCACTTCTCAAAGATAGACCTCGGATCGGGTTATCCGCAACTTAGAGATAGAGCTAGTGACATTCTGAAAATAGCCTTCAGAATACGGTATGGTCATTACGAATTGGTAGTTATGTCATTTGGACTATGGAATGCTCCTGCAACTTTCATGGATTTTAGGAACAGAGTGTTCAAACAGTATTTGGACTTGTTCGTTATCGTCTTCATTGATGATATCCTCATTTACTCTAGGATTGAGGAAGAACATGCGAGTCATTTGAGAGTTATTCTATAGAATCATAAGGATCGCCAGTTTTTTGCTATTTTTCGAAAATGTGATTTTTTGTTGCAATCCGTTTCTTTTCTTAGTCATGTTGTATCTAGCGAAGGGATCTGAGTGAATTCACTGAAGATAAAGGTAGTAAAGTAATGGCCCTGACCTACCTCTTTTGTAGATATCAGAAGTTTCTTAGGCCTAGTAGGTTATTATAGAAGGTTCGTGGAAGGATTCTCCTCCATAGCCTCACCATTGACTAGGTTGACTCAAAAGATGTTCAAGTTTCAATGGTCAGATGATTATGAAAAAAGCTTTGTAGAATCGAAAACTAGATTGACTACAGCTCCTTTCTTGACTCTACCAAAGGCTTAGATGGTTATGTGATCTACTGTGATGCATTCAGAGTTGGCCTAGGTTGTGTGTTGATGCAGCGAGGTAAGGTGATAGCTTATGCTTCAAGACAACTTGAGGTGCTAGAGAAGAACTATACAACTCATAACCTTGAGCTTGCAGCAGTGGTGTTTGCACTCAAGATCTGGAGACACTATTTGTATGGTGTTCATGTAGATGTGTTCACCGATCATACGAGCCTTCAGTATGTGTTCACCTAGAAAAAGTTGGATCTTCGCTAGAGGAGATTACTTGAGTTCCTTAAGGATTATAATATGAGTGTGCATTATCATCCTGGTGAGGTGAATGTAGTAGCCGATGCTCTTAGAAGATTATATATGGGTAGTGTAGCCCATGTTGAGAAAGAAAGGAAGGAGCTAGTGAAGGATATTCATAGGCTTGCTCGCTTGAGAGTTTGCCTTATGATCATATCAGAAAATGATGTAATATATCAAAATAGGGCAGAACCTTCTTTGGTAGTGGAGGTTAAGGAAAAGCAAGACATCGATCTAGTTTTGATTGAACTTAAGAATGCAATCCACAATCAGAGAGTGGAGGTTTTCTCCCAAGGGGGAGATGGTGTACTTGCTACCTGGGTAGATTGTGTGTTCCTGATGTGGGCGAGTTGAGAAAGAATATCCTTACGGAAGCCCATAACTCCAGATATTATATTTACCCAGGTGCCACTAAGATCTACCATGATCTGTGGGAAGTCTATTGGTGGAATGGCATGAAGAGGGACATAGGATATTTTGTGAGTAAGTACCCTAATTGCCAGCAACTCAAGGTAGAACATCAGAAACTAGGAGGTATAACTTAAGAGATCGGTATTCCTACTTGGAAGTGGGATGTGATCAATATGCATTTCATCACAGGGTTACCTCGTACTCGCGGACAGCAAGATTCCATTTGGGTGATAATGGATAGAATGACTAAGTCTTCTCACATTTGGAAGTTAAGACTACATATTCGGCAGAACACTATGCAAAGTTTTACATTAATGTGATTGTGAGGTTAAATGGGGTTCCTTTGTCTATAATATCAGATAGAGGTCCTCAGTTTATCTCTCCTTTCTGGAAGTCATTTCAGAAGGGTCTTGGTACTCAAGTTAACCTTAGCGCAGCATTTCATCCACAGATTGATGGACAGGCAGAGCGTACCATTCAGACCCTGGAGGATATGTTTAGGGCTTGTGTGATCAATTTAAAAGGTAGTCGGGATGATCACTTTACTCTTGTTGAGTTCGCCTACAACAATAGCTACAATTCCAGCATTCAGATGGCACCTTATGAGGCTTTATATGGGCGTAGATATAGATCTCCAGTTGGTTTGTTTGAAGTAGGTGAAGCAGCTTTGATAGGGCCAAATTCAATCCTTTATGTTATGTAGAAAGTGCAACTCATTAGAGAGAGACCTAAGACAGCCCAAAGTCGTCAGAAATCTTATGCAAATGTAAGGAGAAGGGAACTAGAGTTCTAAGTTGATGATTGGGTTTTTCTAAAAGTCTCACCTATTAAAGGAGTTATGAGATTTTGAAAGAAAGGGAAGCTCAATCCTAGATATATAGGCCCTACAAGATCTTGAAAATGGGTTGCCAAGGTGGTATATGAGTTAGAGTTGCCAACAGACTTAGCAGCAATGCATCCGGTGTTCCACATCTCACTCTTGAAGAAGTTTGTGGGTGACCCAACCTCTGTACTGCCATTAGAGAGTGTGGGGGTGAAAGATAGTCTTTCTTATGAGGATGTACCAATAGAGATTCTTGATCGTCAGGTTAGAAAGTTGAGAAACAAATAAGTCGCTTTAGTTTAGGTTTTGTGGAGGAGTCAGTACGTAGAGGGAGCTACTTTGTATGCAGAAGCAGCCATGAAAGCCAAGTATCCTCACCTCTTTCCTTCTGATTCCACCCGAGCTTGAGGTAATAGTTCCTCTTCTGTTTTCCAGTCATTCATGCGTAAATTTAGTTTTAGAATCATGTTCCCTAAATTGTACTTGTACATGTTCTCGGAACTCAATTCAGTCAAAAACTCAGTTCTCAGTGTTTAGTAGTACAGTTTGCACCTCTCTCCCTCTATTTCTGCTAGTTTAGTCTTCATTTGAGGACAAACGTTCCCAGGGGGGAGATAATGAAAAACCCCGTATAAAAAAATGCCAAAAACCATCTTTATAGAAATATCTGCCGGTGCAACAAACGGTGACGTCGAGGACCGTAGCCTGACCCACTGTCCGTCATGCACATCCGTCTATGGGGTAAAAAACTCCTAAAAATCTCTGCCCAGGAAAATTGGTTAAGCCTTGATCCATGGACCTATGTTCCGTAGGTCAAACTACGGTCCGTAGTCTATGAACGTTTATTGAGACCCCCTTCACCAACTCTTTGACATGATCGACAGATGACTAGCACGGTCATCGGTCGATCTACGGTCCGTAAGTCTGATCGGAGGTGGCTAGTAGTAGACGGTTAAGGGGGAAATGGAGTTGGGTCAACTTCAAATATTCATAACTCTTAGCAAAAAATAAATTCGGTTTGCCATAACCTACCCACAAATAGATAATTTAATTAGATTTCCATAGCTACCAACCTTGCTAAAATCAGACCTTCGAGTAAAATGTTATGCTCATATTAGTAAAGGCCTGTCAAAGAGGCCCAACCTACAGACCCCACGATAGGGCGTCGATCAAACGACGGACCGTCTTTCCTGAATGCCATTTGGTCCGACACCAACTTACCCAGGGTTTTTTTGGTCTTTTCCCACTTCGTTTAAACCTTAATATACGTCGTTTTAACAATAAATCATCAGATTTTAGTCAATTTAAGCCTAGAAACATAACAAGAACTTACCTAAGTCAAAATCAAAAGTTTGAAAATTAGAAGCAAGAAAGGAGAAAAATCACAAGAACCCTTGTTCAAGAATGCTGTAAGAATCCCTTTGTTCCAGCCTCGAAATTTGAAATTTTTTATGTGGATTTCATCACCAAGTATGTGGGATTTCACTAGTGGGTTTCTTTAACCTATTGAGTCCCTAGTTTTCAGTTAGTTCTTGATTCTCTTATCATGATTAAACCTAGAGTTCCTAGAATTTCAGTAGAACTTCATGATTTTATTAAAATATATGTTCGAAATCAGATTATCATGTCATAACTCAGATTATTGCATGAATTCAGAACCCTAGCTTTGTATTTCTTTATTTCATGAATAATACATGCTAGGTGAGATATTTCAGATATGCAATTATACATGCTTCAGTTTTAATGCATCATTATCATATTAAATGTTGCATTCCTAGTTTGCATGTTAAGTTTTGAGTTATCCTGTATTTACATGAAATTTAGAGATAATCACTTAACTACATAAATCAATGGGATAACATAATACCTAGTTAGACTAGGGTGCAGCGTACCCAATAGTCCCAGAGCTAATAGCCAAGTAGGTTGTAAGTCCCCTCATTGGGAAATCAGCTTAGTGATCACGCTAGCATGCCTTTATACCTTTGGCTAAGGTATATTGGGTCCTCTCGATGGGGAGTATACCTCAGACTCAACATTTAGCTCATGTGGTTTTATTATCGGTTATTAGTAGATCCCACAATTCAGTCAGATTCTCTTGAATTGACCATATCTTAGTATATTCAGTATTCAGTTTCAGCATGGTATAAATTTGTTATTGCATTCAATTAGCTCAGAAATTCAGTATATCATGTTCAAATTATTATACTTGCTTTGGTGCTTGTTCAGTTATGTTTAATTTAAACTTTGCTCTATCCTACATACTTAGTACCTTCAAGTTCTGACGCATACGTGCGCTACATCTTCTCATGACGTTGGTTTAGGTTCTCAGCATCCAGATCATGCATAGATCGATTTTTCCGATCTCGAGTTCAGTAAATTTAGTGCTGAGTCCTTGTTCTCGAAGGAAAACAATCATGAGTTTTATTTCAGTCTTTAGTCATTTAGTTTTAGTTTTTGCTAGATTTAGTTGGGGTTTGTCCCAGTATTTCTACTTCAGTTTATGGTATTACTTCACACATAGTTAGTTTCAGCTTAGTGTTAGGTTAGTAACTGCATTGTATTAAACTCATCAGTCATCATATTATATTTGTTTTAGCATATGGGTTTTCCCCATCTTTTCATTATAAATTATGATTTAGCTTCCGCATAAGCTTATTATCTTTTGTATGTTAATGACCATGCTAGCAGGGTTAGCTTGGGATCACTTGTGGTCCTATGTTCTGTGTCCGTGTATCGGGGGTAGCTAGGAGCATGACAAACCGGCTCCGTAGATATGGTTTAAACGGACGTCCGTATAATTTTTTGGCAAAAATCATCTCAGAATTATTGATCACCAAAAAATATGTTGGACTATAACAGACGAAAATCTGCACAATGGGGGATTTGCCTTCTTTGTGCTCGTTTGATCTTCAAAAGGGCTATTTTGGCCGTGGTGACCAACCGGCTCCATAGATAAGGTCTTAACTGACGTCCATGTAATGTTTCGGTAAAAATCATCTCGAAAATTCAGATCACTAAAAAAGATGGTGAACTATAGCACCCGAAAATATTCAAAATGGGAGATTTACCTGCTCTAGGCCTTTTTGACATCTGTCTAAATTTTTGGCAAAAGTCATCTCAAAATTCAGGATCACCAAAAAAGATGGTGGACTATAACAAATGAAAATTGGAAAAATAGGAGTTTGCCTGCTCTAGCCTCGTTTTTCCTTGAAAATGAGCAATTTTTTGCAATAGATCCATAGACAAGGTCTTAATGCTGTGTAGTTTTTGGCAAAAATAATCTTGGATATCCAGATAATCAAAAAGATGGTGGACTGTAGCAAATGAAAATTGTCTAAATGGGGTTTGTCTACAATAGGGCTCGTTTAACCTTGAAAATGAGTCATTTCGTCATTGTGACCGATCGTCTCCATAGATAAGGTCTTAAGAAATGTTCGTTTTAGTTTTTGGAAATATCATCTTGAGATACCGGTTAACCAAAGGAGATGGTTGAGTATAGCACACAAAAATTTGTAAGATGATTAGCTTGCCTTCTCTAAAATCATTTGACCTTGAAAATGGGTTGTTTTTGCTGTGGTTACCAATCGGCTCAATAGATAAGGTCATGAAAGGCTTTCGTGTTAATTTTGAAAAAAACATCTTAGAATTTCAGATCACCAAAAAAATTGTGGACTATAGCACATGAAAATCGTCAAATTGGGGGGGGGGTTCCTAATTTGGGGCTTGTTTAACCTTGAAAATGGGTTGTTTTTGCCGTGGTGACCAATGGATCCATATATAAGGTTGTAACGGACTTCCATGCAACTATTTGGCAAAAATGATCAAGTAATTTTGGATCACCAAAAAAGATGGTGGACTATAGCACATGAAAATTGGAATAATGGGGGGCTTACCTGCTCTGTGACTTGTTTGACCTTGAAAATGGGCCGTTTTGGATGAGGCAACAAACTGGATCCATAAGAGAAGGTCTTGACGGACTTTCGTGTAAATTTTTGGAGAAAATCATCTCAAATTTTAGATACCCAAAAAAATGGTAGACTATATCACACAAAAATCGGCAAAATGGGGGGTTTGCTCACTCTGGGGATCGATTGACCTTGAAAATGAGTCATTTTGGTAGTGCTGACCAACCGGCTCCACAGATAAGTTCTTAAAGGACGTCTATGTAAATTTTTGTCTAAAAACATCGCCGAATTTTGGATCACAAAAATATCATGGACTTATAGCATAGGAAAATCGGTAATAGGGGGTTTGCCTATTTAAGAGATTGTTTGACTTTGAAGACGGGACGTTTTTTCTATGGTGACAAACCAAATCAATAGATAAGGTCTCAACGGGAGTCTATGTAAATATTTAGCAAAAATGATCTCGGAATTCCGGATCACCAATAACGATAGTGGACTGTAACATAGGAAAATCGGCTAAATATGGGGTTTGCCTGCTCTAGGGCTCGTTTGACCTTTAAAATGGGCTGTTTTCTCCATGGTTACCAACCATATCCATGGATAAGGTGTTAACAGACATCCGTGTAAATTTTTGGCAAAAAATTTCTTGGAATTTTGCATCAGTAATAAAGATGGTTGATTATAGCACACTAAAATCTGTCAGATAAGGGATTTGCCTGCTCTGGTCTTGTTTTACCCTAAAAATGGGTCGTTTTGGCCATGGTGACTAACCGGCTCCATATATAAGGTCCTAATGAACGCGTGTGTAAATTTATGGTAAAAATTATCTTCTAATTTTTGATCACCAAAGAAATGGTGGACTATAGCATATAAAAATCTACAAAATTGTGTGTTTGCCTTCTCTAGGCCTCCTTTGACCTTAAAAATGGGCATTTTTGTGTTGGTTACCAACCGGATCCATAGATAAGCTCTTCAAAGACGTCCGTTTAAATTGTTGGCAAAAAATATCTTAGAATTCTAGATCACTAAACAGATGGGGGACTATAGCACACGAAAATATACTAAATAAGGGGTTTGCCTCCCTTGGAGATTGTTTAACATTGAATGTGGGCCTTTTTGTTATTTTGACCAACCATCTCCATAGATAAGGTCTTAATTGAGTTCGTAATATTTTTAGCAAAATTCATCTCGAAATTTTGGATCACCAAAAAACACGATGCACTATCGTAGACAAACATAGGCAAAAGGTGTTTGCCTGCGCAAAGGCTCATTTGACCTTTAAAATGAGAAATTTTGGCCTTTGTGACCAACCAGTCTTTAGATAAAGTCCTAATAGACATCCATATAAATATATAGAAAAAATCATCTAAGAATTCCGGGTCACCAAAATAAATGGTGGACTATAGAACACGAAAATTTACAAAAAGGGTTTGTCTGCTAATGGGCTCGTCCGACCTTGAAAATGGGCTGTTTTGGTCGTGGTGAAAAATTTGCTCCATAAATAAGGTCTTGATGGACGTATTCGTATATTTTTTGCAAATATCATCTCAAAATTCTGGATCACCACAAAAGATAGTGGACTTAGCACACAAAAATCAGCAAAATGGGGAGTTTACCTGCTTTAGGGCTTGTTCGACCTTGAAAATTGGTTGTTATAGCCATTGTGACAGACCCGATCCATATATAAGGTCTTAAATAATGAAAAATATTATCCCAAAATTTCAGATCACCAAACAACTTGTGGACTAGCATACGAAAATCGGCAAAATGGAGGGTTTGCCTGCTTTGGGGCTCGTTTGACCTTTAAAATGGGTTGTTTTACCGTTGTGACCAACCGACTCCATAGACACGGTTTTAGTAGACGTCCATTTATATTTTAGACTAATATGATCTCGAAATTCAGTATCACCAAAAATGATGGTGGACTATAGCACATGAAAATAAGAAAAATGGTGGTCTTGACTGCTCTAGGTTTTTTAGACCTTTAAAATGACCCATTTAGGCCTTGGTGACCAACCAATTCATATATAAGGTCTTAAAAAACATTCATATAAATGTTAACAAAAAATCATCTCGATATTCCAGATCACCAAAAAAGATGGTGGACTATAGCACACGAAAATTGACAAAATGAGGGGAGAGTTTGTCTTCTATGAGGCTCGTTTGACCTTCAAAATGGGTCATTTTATTTGTGGTGACTAACTATCTCTATAAATAAGGTCTTAACGGATGTCCGTGTAAATGTTTGGCTAACTTCATCTCGGACTTCCAGATCACTAAAAAAGGTGGCGGGCTATTGCACATAAAAGTTGGCAAAATGGGGTGTTTGCGTTCTCTTGGGATCGTTTGACCTTGAAAATTGGTTGTTTTGGTCTTGGTTACCAAGAGGCTCCATATCTATGGTCATAACGAAGTTCAATATAAATTTTTGGCAAAAATCATCTCTGAATTCCGGATCACCAAATAAAATGGTGGACTATATAGCACACGAAAATGACGGGTTTGACTGCTCTAGGGCTTATTTTACCTTATAAATGGGTTGTGTTTGGTTGTGGTAACCAATCTGTTCTATAGATAAGGTATTAACGGACTTCCATGTTAACTTTTTGGAAAAAATCATCTTAGTATTCCGAATACCCAAAAAAGATGGTGGACTATAGCATAGGAAAATCGGTAAAATGATGGGTTTGTCTACTTTGAGGCATTTTTTACTTTCAAAATTATCCGTTTTCTCCGTGGTGACCAACCAGCTCCATAGATAAGGTCTTAACGAACGTCCGTGTAAGTTTTTTCAAAAACCATCCCGGAATTCTGGATAATAATAATGATGGTGGACTATAGTACACGAAAATTGGGAAAATGGGGGTTTTGCTTGCTTTGGCTCGTTTGACCTTTAAAATGAGCCGTTTTGGCTGTGGTGATAAACTAGCTCCATAAATAATGTCTTTCTAGACGTCTTTAGAAATTTTTAGAAAAAATCATCTTCGAATTTTTTATCAACTTAAAAGATGGTGGGGCTGTTGCACACGAAAATCTGCAAAATAAGGGGTTTGCCTGCTGTGAGGCTCGTTTGACTTTAAAATGGACCGTTTTGGTTGTGGTGACCAACCGTCTCCATAGATAACATTTTAATAGAAGTCCGTGTAAACTTTTGGCAAATTTCTTCTCAAAATTTTGGATCATCAAAAAATATTGTGCATTATATAACACGCGAGAATCTGCAAAATGGTTTGGGGGTGGGGAGGTTGCCTGCTCTTAGGCTCGTTTGACCATGAAAATGGGTTGTTTTGGCCGTGTTTACCAACCATCTCCACAAATAAGGTCTTAATGTACGTATGTGTAAATCTTTGTTAAAAATCATCTCGGCATTCTGGATCACCTAAAAATATGGTGAATTTTTGCACACGAAAATTGGCAAAATTGGGGGTTTGCCTATTCAGGGGCTCGTTCAACCTTGAAAATGGCCTGTTTTTGTCATTGAAACCAACCGACTCCATATATAAGGTCATAACGGAGTTTCATATATATTTTTGGCAAAAAATTATCTCAAAATTTTTTATCACAAAAAAATAGCAAATTATAGCACATGAATATCAACAAAAGTCGGGTTTGTCTGTTTTGGGCTTGTTTGAACTTTTTAATGTGTTTTTTGTTTGTGGTCACCAACCGGATCCATAGATAAGGCCTTAATGGATTTGGCAAAAATAATCTCAGAATTGTGGTTCACCAAAAAAGGTGGTGGACTATAGAACACAAAAATCGATTAAATGGGGGTTTATCAGCTCTAGGCTTGTTTGACCTTGAAGAAGGTCGTTTTACCACTGTGACCAACCGGCTCCATATATAAGGTTTAAATAGATGTTCGCGTAATTTTTTTGCAAAAATCATCTCAAAAATTTGTATAACCAAAAAAATTTTGGACTATAGAATTCGAAAATCAGGAAAATAGGGGGTTTGCATGCTATGGGGTTTGTTTGACCTTGGAAATAGTTTTTTTGA
Organism: Solanum neorickii; assembly: GCA_027704865.1. Taxonomy (NCBI): domain Eukaryota; kingdom Viridiplantae; phylum Streptophyta; class Magnoliopsida; order Solanales; family Solanaceae; genus Solanum; species Solanum neorickii. The sequence continues at coordinate 27,861,524 of JAKWJC010000367.1, forward strand.
CCCCGCTAACCACCGACTCCATAAATAAGGTCTTTAACAACGTCCATGTAAATTTTTGGAAATAATATCGCAAATCCAGATCACTAAAAAGATGGTGGACTATATCACACAACAATTGGAAAAATTGGGGGGTTACCTGCTTTTGGCTCATTTGACCTTGAAAATGGGCCGTTTTGCCGTAGTGACCAACCAGCTCCTTATATAATTTTTGACAGACATCAGTGTAATTGTTAAGCCAAAAATCATCTTGGAATTATGGATCACCAAGAAAATAGTGGACTATAGCACGTAATAATTGAAAAAATTGGGGTTTTGTCTGCTCTTGGGCTCGTTTTACCTTTAAAATGGGTTGACTTGGTCGTAGTGACCTACCGAATCCATAGATAATGTCTTAACAGATGTCCTTGCAAATTTTTTGCAAAAATTATCTTAGAATTTGGATCACCAAAAAAGATTGTGGACAATAGCATACGAAATCGGCAAAATGGGAGATTTGTTTGCTTTGGACTTTTTGACTTTGAAAATGAGCCGTTTTGGACCTGGTGACCAACCATCTCCATACATAATGTCTTAACGGACGTCTGTTTAATTTTTTTCGAAAATCATCTAAGAATTCATAATCACCAAAACAGATGGTGGACTATAAAACACGAAAATCGGCTAAATGGGGAGTTTGCCTTCTCTAACTTATTTGACCTTGTAAATGGGCCGCTTTGGCCGTGGTGACACACCAGCTCCATAGGTAAGATCTTAACAGACGTCCATATAAATTCTTTGCAAAAATCATCTCAAATTTTTGGATCACCAAAAAAGATGTTGGTTTATAGAACAAGAAAATCGGCAAAATGGGGGATTTGTTTGCTTTGGGCCCGTTTGATCGTGAAAATGGGTTGTTTTTTACCGTGGTGAGCAACCAACTCCATATATAAGGTCCTAACGGATGTCGGTGTGAAATTTTTGCAAAAATCATCTCGGAATTTTGAATCACCAAAAGAGATGTTAGACTATAGCACACGAAAATCAACAAAAATGGGGGATTGCCTGCTCTAGGACTCGTTTGACATATAAAATGTGTCGTTTTAGCTATAGACCAACAAGTTCCATAGATAAGGTCTTAATAGACGTCATTTTAATTTTTTTTGTCAAAATTCTGAATCACCAAAGACAATGATGGACTATTGAACACAAAAATCGGCAAAATAGGGTGTTTGCCTATTCTGGGCTCATTTTACCTTGAAAGTGGTTGTTTTGGCCATAGTGACCAACCGGCTTCATATATAAGGTCTTAACATACATCTTTGTAATTTTTTTGTAAAAATCATCTCGGATTATCACCATAAAAGATCGTCAACCATAGCACACGAAAATCGGCAAAAAGGGGGATTTGGCTACTCTAGGGATCGTTTGACCTTGAAAAAAGGTTGTTTTCTCCGAGGTGACCAATTAACTCCATAGATTAGGTTTTATAGGACGCTCGTGTAAATTTTAGAAAATATCATTTTGAAATACCGGATAACCAAAGGAGATGGTGGACTATAGCACATGAAAATCGGCTTGATGATGGGTTTGCCTACTCTAGTCTCGTTTAACCTTGAAAATAGACCCTTTTTGCCGTGTTGATGATCCGAATCTATAGATAATATCTTAACGTACATCCATGTATATTTTGGGCAAGAATCATATCAGAATTCCTGATCAACAAAAGAGATGGTGGACTGTAGCACACTAAAATTGGGAAAGTGGGTGGTTTGCTTATTCTAGGATCGTTTAACCTTAAAAATGGGTTGTTTTGGCTATGTTGACTAATTGTCTCCATAAATAAGGTCTTTCCAGACGTCATTGTATGTTTTTTGCAAAAATCATTTTGAAATTCGAGATCACCAAAGAAGATAGTGGATTATAGCACACAAAAATCGGCAAAATGGGTATTTCGCCTACTTTGGCTCGTTTGACCATCAAAGTGGGACCTTTTAGATTTTTTCACCAATAAGCTCTGGATCACTAAAAAAAGGTGGACTGTAGCACACAAAAATTAGCAAAATGGGGGTTTGTGTGCCCTGAGCTTGTTTTACCTTGAAATGGGATGTTTTTACCATGGTGAAAAATTGAATCCTTAGATAAGGTCTTAACGGACGTCCATGTAAATTTTCGGAAAAAATCATCTTGGAATTTTAGATTACCAAATAAGATGGTGGAGTATAGAACATGAAAATCGGCAAAACGGGAGATTTTCCTGCTATGGGCTCGTTTCATCTTGAAAATGGGTTGCTTTAGCTGTTGTGACCAACTGGCTTCTTAGATAAAGTCTTGACGGATGTCCATGCAAAGTTTTGTGCAAAAATCATCTCGGTATTCCGGGTCACCAATAAAGATGGTGGACTATAGGAAACGAAAATCAGCAAAATGTGGGGTTTGCCTACTCTGGGCTCGTTTCACCTTTAAAATGGGCCAATTTAGCTGTGGCGACTAACCAGCTCCATAGATAAGGTTTTAACAGATGTTCGTGTAAATTTTTGGCAAAAATCATCTCGGAATTGCGGATTACCAAAAAGACATAAAGTCACTATTGAAGTTTTCTCGGATTTTCATAATGACACCTTAATTTTGCGACTCGCCTATTACCCCACTAAACAATTTTGAACAGATATTATAATATTATTTTTTGATCCGCCAAAATTTAAGAAGAAAGTGCGTTCACAAACCAATCATTACATGACACGTGTTAATTTGATTAAAAATAAAAAAAAATCACTTGAAATTTTTCCTATATATTTTTCTTATGTATTTCTCTCTCTCTCTCTCTCCCTCTCTCTCTCTCTCTCTCTCCCTCTCTTACTTTTTAAATTTTAATTTTGATATATCTTAAGTTTCATTTTATCTTCCACCATCCCTTCTTTTCTTTTTTTCTTCACCTCTTACGGCCCAAGTCAAATTGAAACCCATTTCCAATTTTTTCTTATAAAATTCTTTCATACTATTATTGAGAATTTAGTGATTTTTTTATAACAAAGTTAGTTGTTTTTTAAAGAAAATTTATGATTTTGAAGGTATCATCAACTACTCATTTTCATATAAATTCAAAATTAGAAATGATAATTCAAAAGAACTTAATTGAAATTAAATTAAAAACTATATGTTACTTCATAATCATCTTCAAATCTAATGAGTTACCGAAATGTAAAAATGTAAGAAAATATTTAGATAAAATTTTAAATTAAAGAGAGTCCAACTAAGAGTAATAAAAAAAGGGCTAACGTTTTGGTAAAAATTGTGACATTGAAAGTAAGAATCTTCAATTAATGGAGACAACAATTAATGTTCAAAAACCACGAAGTAAGAAAGACAAAAAGGAAAAAGGAAAAAAGTTTAAATAATAAGAAAATATTTTTTATAGAAAAATACTAATAAAAATAAAATTATATTAGTTATTTAAGGTTACTCACTCTCTTTTAGTGAGTGCGCACCACTCTCTATGTCAGATTGATGAAAAATATTGTAATTATATCTATTCAAAACTGTTTAGTGGGGTAAGATGATAGTTGCAAAGTTAAGGTGTGTTTTTAAAAATTCGAAATAACTTCAACGATAACTTTATGTCTTTTCTCAAAATGATGGTGGACTATAGCACACGAAAATCGGCAAAATGGGGGATTTGACTACTCTAGGCTCGTTTGACCTTGAAAATGGGCCGTTGTGGCCATAGTGACCAACCGGCTCCATATATAAGGTCTTAACGGACAACTCTGTAAATATTTTGCAAAATTTATCTCTAATTTCTGAATAACCAAAATTGATAGTGAATTACAGCACATGAAAATCGGCAAAATGGGGGATTTGCCAACTTAAGGGCTCGTTTGACCTTAAAATGGGTCGTTTTTTATGTGGTGACCAACCGACTCCATAGATAAGTTCTTTACAAATATTCCTGTAATGTTTTGGCAAATATTAACTTGAATGGGTTTCCCTGCTCAGGACTTATTTGACCATGAAAAACCGTTTTAGCCGTGGTGACCAACCAGCTCCATAGATAAGGTCTTAACGGACGTCCGTTAAAATTTTTGGGAAAATCATCTCGAGTATTAATCACGAAAAAAGATGGTGGACTATATAAGGCAAAAATCAGCTAAATGGGGGCTTTGCCTGCACTGTGATTTTTTGACCTTATAAATGGGTTGTTTTGGCTGTGCTGACCAACCGGCTCCACAAATAAGGTCTTAACGGACATCCATATAACATTTTGGCAAAAATCATCTAGGAAATTTGGATCACCAAATAAATGGTGGACTGTAGCACACGAAAATAGGCAAAACGAGGAATTTGTTTTCTTTGGGATCGTTTGATCTTGAAAATAGGCTGTTTTGGCCATTGTGACCAACCGACTCCATAGATACGGTCTTAACAGACGTTGATGTTAAGGAGAAAAATGTCTCGGAATTTCAGATCACCAAAAAAGATGGTGGACTATAGCACACGAAAATCGACAAAATAGGGGGTTTGCCTGCTCTAGGGCTCGTTTGACCTATAAAATGGTCGTTTTAGCTTTGATGACAAACCATCTCCATAGATAAGGTATTATTATATGACCGTGTAAATTTTTGTGAAAAATCATCTCGAAATTCAGGATCACCAAAGAAGATGATGGATTATAACACACGAATATCCGCAAAATAGGGGTTTGCCTGCCCTAGGCTCGTTTGACCTTGAAAATTGGTTGGTTTTGCCATAATGACCAACAATATTGATAGATAAGGTCTTAACTGACATCCTTGTAATTGTTTTGCAAAAATCATCTTGGATTATCACCATAAAGGATGGTCAACTATAGAACACGAAATTGGCAAAAAGAGGGATTAGTCTACTCTGGGCTTATTTGACCTTGAAAAATGGTTGTTTTCTCTCTATAGATAAGGTTTAATCGTACGTTTGTATAAATATTTATCAAATATCATCTTAACTTACTTGATAACCAAAAGAGATGCTGGACTATAACACATGAAAATCAGCCAGATGATGGGTTTGCATGCTTTAGGATCGTTTAACCTTGAAAATAGGACATTTAGACTATTGTAATCAACCAGCTCCATACATAAGGTCTTAACGTATTTCCCGTGTAAATATTGGAAAAACTCATCTTGGAATTCCTAATAAAGAAAAAAGATCGTGGACTATTGCACACGAAAATCGACAAAGTGGGTTGTTTTCTTGCGCTAGGATCGTTTGACCTTGAAATTGGGTTTTTTGGCCGTGTTGACCGATGTCCATAGATAAGGTCTTTACATACGTTGGTGTATGTTTTTTGCAAAAATCATTTCAAAATTCTAGTTCAACAAAAAGATGGTGGATTATATCACAAAAAATTGGCAAAATAAGGATTTTGCCTTCTCTGGGCTTGTTCGACCTTGAAACTTGGCCGTTTTGCCTTTGATAACCAATCGGCTCCATTGTAAGGTCTTAACGGACTCCCGTGTAAATTTTTCGCAAAAATCATCTAGGAGTTTTGTATCACCAAAAAAATGGAGGACTATTGCACAAGAAAATTGGCAAAATGGGGGGGTTTTCCAGCTATGGGGCTCGTTTGACCTTGAAAATTGGCCATTTTTGTCGCGGTGACCAACCGTATCCATTGATAAGGTCTTCACGAACGTTTGTGTAAAGATTTATCAAAAATCATCTCAAAATTTTGGATCACTAAACAAGATGGTGTAGTATATCACATGAAAATCGACAAAATGAGAGATTTGGTTGCTCTCGACTCGCTTGACCTTTAAAATGAGTCATTTTAACCGTGGTGAACAATCGAATCCATATATAAGGTCTTAACTACATCCGTGTAAATTTTTGGCAAAATCATCTTGGAATTCTTGATTACCAAAAAAGATGGTGGACAATAGAAATTGAAAATTGGCAAATGGGAGTTTGCCGCTTTGTGGCTCGTTTGACCTTCAAAATTGGCCATTTTGTCCGTGGTGACAAATCGGTTCAATATATAATGTCTTACCGGACGTCTGCCTACTATTTAGAAAAAATCATATCAGAATTCTTGATCACCAAAAAAGATGGTGAACTATAGCACATGAATATCGACAAATTGGGGGTTATCTTCTTTAGGGCTTATTTGACCTTGAAAATGGGTCATTTTGGTCGTGGAGACCAATAGACCCCACAAATAAGGTCTTAACAGACATCCGTGTAAATTTTTGGCAAAAATAATTGAGGAATTCTGAATCACCAAAAAAGATGGTGGACTATAGCACAAAAAAAATTGACAAAATGGTGTTTGCCAGAAATGAGCACGTTTGACCTTGAAAATGGGCCGTTTTGGCCGTGGTGATCAACTTGTTCCACAAATAAGGTCTTAACTGATGTCCACGTAAATTTTGGTAAAAATTATTTAGGAATTTCGGATCACCAAAAAAGGTGGTGGACAATAACAAACAAAAATTTGGCAAAATATGGAGTTTGCGAGCAATGGGCTTGTTTTACATTGAAAATGGGTCGTTTTGTCCGTGGTGACAAACCGGCTGCATAGATATGGTATTAAGGGATATCAGTATAAAAATATTTGAAAACTTCAATTCAAAATTTTGGATCACCATAAAAGATGGACTATAGCACACAAAAATCGGCAAAATAGGGGGTTTGCATTGTTTTGGGATGGTTTGCATTGAATGTGGGCCGTTTTGGCCGGGATGACCAATCGGATCCATAGATAAGGTATCAACGTACGTCCATGTAATTTTTGGTAAAAATCATCTCAGAATTCTGCATTACCAAACAATATGGAAAATTGGCAAAATGGGGAATTTGCATGCTTTGGGCTCGTTAGACATTTAAAATGAGTTGTTTTGTCCATGGTGACCAACCGGCTCCATATTTAAGGACTTAATGGACGTCCATGTAAATTTATGGTAAAAATCATCTCGGAATCCAAATCACCAAAAAATGGTGGACTTAAACACATGAAAATCGGCAAAATGGGGGGGTTGCCTGCTCTTGGCTCGTTTGACCTTCAAAATAGGCCATTTTTATCATGCTGACCAATCGGCTTCATATATAAGGTCTGAACGGATGTCCGCATATATTTTTTGAAAAAGTGATCTCGAATTTCCAAATCACCAAAAAAAATGGTGGAGTATAACACATGAAAATCGGCAAAAAGGAGGATTTCCCTGCTCAAAGGCTCGTTTGGCCTTGAAAATGGGTTGTTTATCCTAGGTGACCAACCAGATCCATAGATATGGTTTTAATATATGTCCGCATAAATTTATAGCGAAAATGATCTTGAAATTCTGGGTCAAAAAAAAAGATAGTGGACTATAACACATTAAAATTGAAAAAATGGGAGGTTTGACTGCTCTAGGCTCGTTTGACCTTGAAAATTGGTCGTTTTAGCCGTGTTGACCAAACGAATCCATAGATAAGGTTTTAACAGACATCCGTGAAAATTTTTAGGAAAAATAATCTCGAAATTATGGATCACCAAAAAAGATGGTCGACTATTGCACACAAAAATTGGTAAAATAGGGGGTTTGCCTGCTCTGTGGCTAGATTGACCTTGAAAATGGACCGTTTTGTTGTGGTTACAACACCTCTCCATAGGTAAGGTCTAAACAGACGTCTGTGTAAATTTTTGGCAAAAATCATCCAGAAATTCTAGATCACCAAAAAAGATGGTGGACTATTGTAGACAAAATTAGTAAAAATATGGGGTTTGCCTGCTCTAGGGCTCGTTTGACCTTTAAAATAGATAGTTTTGGTTTTTATGACCAACTAAATCCACCGATAAGGACTTATTGTAATTCTGGATCACCAAAAAATATGGTGGAATGTAGCACACAAAAATCGGCAAAATTAGGGGTTTGCCTATTGTGGGCTCGTTTGAACTTTAAAATGGGTCATTTTGGCCGTGGTGACCAACGGACTCCATATATAAGGGCTTCATGTATGTCCTTGTAAATTTTTAGAAAAATTCATGTCGGATATCCGGATCACCAAAAAAGATGGTGTACTATAGCATACGAAAAACAACAAATGGGTTCGCTCACTCTAGGATCATTTGACCTTTAAATGGGCCATTTTTGCTATGGTGACCAACTGGTTCCTTAGATAAGGTCTTAACAGATGTCCTTGTAAACATTTAGTAAAAATCATCTAGGAATTCTTGCTCACCAAAAAAGATGGTGGACTATAGCACACGAAAATCAGCAAAATTGTGGTTTATCTGCTTTTTGGCTCATTTGACCTTCAAAATGGGTCGTTTTTATCGTGGAGACAAACCGGCTGCACAAATAAGGTCTTAACGGACGTCTGTCTAAATTTTTGTCAAAAATCATCAAGGAAATCTGGATCTCCAAAAAAGATGATAGATTGTAACATACAAAAATTTGAAAAATGGGGAGTTTCCCTACAACGGGTTCGTTTGACCTTTAAATGGGTCACTTTTCCATTTGACCAACCAAATCCATAAATAAGGTTTTAACGGTCATCCATGTTAATTTTATGCAAAATCATCTCGGAATTTGGTATCACCGAAAAAAATGGTGGACTATTGCACACGAAAATTGGCAAAATAGGGGGTTTGCCTACTCTAAGGCTCGTTTAACCTTGAAAATGGGTTGTTTTGGCCGTGCTAACCAACCGACTCCATAGTTAAGGTATTAAGGAATGTTCTTGTAAATTTATGTTAAAAATCATATCGGAAATCTTTATCACCAATAAAATGGTGGACTATAGGACACGAAATTCGGCAAAATAGGGGTTTGCATGCCCTGGGCTCGTTTGACCTTGAAAATGGGTCGTTTTGGCCGTGGTGAACAATCGACTCATAGATAAGGTCTTAACGAACTTCCATATAAATTTTTGGCAAAAATCATCTTAGAATTTTAGATCACCAAATAAGATGGTGGACTGCAGCACACGAAACCTTCTCTAGGCTCGTTTGACCTTTAAAATAAGCCTCTTTAGCGTGGGGACCAATCATCTCCACATATAAGGTTTTAACAGACGTTAGTATAAATTTTTGACAAAAATCATCTAAAAATTCCGAATCATTAAGAAGACATAAAGTCACCGTTGAAGTTGTCCCGAATTTTCATAATGACCTCCTAACTTTGCTATAGTCCTATTACCCACAATTTTGAATAGAAATTATAATATTATTTTTTAATCCGCCAAAATTTTAAGAAGAAAGCGATGACACGCGTTATTTTATTAAAAAATATAATTTTTTTTCTTTTAAAATTTTTCATGTATCTATTTATTTATTTCTCTCTCTCTCTCTCTCTCTCTCTTACTTTTTGAATTTCAATTTTGATACATCGTAAATTTCATTTTATATTCCACCATCCCTTCATTTCTTTTTTTTTAAACACCTCTCACCCTCCTTATCAAATTCAAACCCACTTCCATTTTTTTTTAAAAAAATCATACTATTATTGAGACTTTATTGAAGTTTTTATTAGAAAAATTAGTCATTTTATATAAATTAAAAATTAGAAATGATAATTCAAAATAATCAATCAATTTCTCAAAAATTAAAAGAACTTAATTAAAATTGAATTAAAAACTATATGATAATTCCTAATAATAGTCAAATCTAATGAGTTTACCAAATTGTTCAAAATGTAAGAAAATATTTAGATTAAATGTTAAATTAAATAGAGTAAAGCTAACAGTAATTAAAAAAAAGAGGTGATGTTGTGGTAAATATTGTGACATTGAAAGTAAGAAGCTTCAATTAATGGAGATGAAAATGAATTTCCGAAAAGAACGAAGAAAGAAAGACAAAAAAAGGGGGAAAAAGGTAAAATAATAAGAAAATATATGTTATAATAAAATACTCATAAAAATAAAATTATATTAGTTATTTTAGGTTGCTTACTCTCTTTTAAAGAGTGCACACCACTCACTATGTCAGATGGACGAAAAGTGATGTAAAAATCTACTAAAAATTGTTTAGTGGGTAACAGGATGTTTGAAAAGTTAAGGTGTCTTTTTGAAAATTCTGAATAACTTCAGCGGGACTTTATGTCTTTTCTCGAAAAGATGATGAACTATAGCACAGGAAAATCGGCAAAATGGGAGGTTTGCTTGCTCTGGGCTCATTTGAACTTGAAAATTTGTCGTTGTGGCCATAGTAACCAAGTGTATCCGTAGATAAGGTCTTGACAAACAACTCTGTAAATTATTTGCAAAATTTATCTTTGATTTCCGAATTACTAAAAAAGATGGTGAATTATAGCACATGAAAATCGGCAAAATGAGGGGTTTGCCTACTCTAAGGCTCGTTTGACCTTAAAATGGTCGTTTTTTTACGTGGGGACCAATCGAATCCATAAATAAGGTCTTAACGGACATTTATGTAAATTTTTGGCAAATATCATCTCGAAGTATCGGATAACCAAAAGAGATGGTGGACTATAACACTCGAAAATCGGTAAGATGATGGGTTTGCCTACTTAGGGCTCATTTGACCTTGAAAATGTGTCGCTTTGGCTGTGGTGACCAACCGTCTCCATAGGCAAGGTCTTAAAATACGTTCTTTTAACTTTTGGGAAAATAATACCAGAATTCTTAATCACTAAAAAAGATGGTGGACTATAGAACACGAAAATTAGCTAAATGGGGGGTTTGCCTGCTCTTGGCTCTTTTGACTTTGTAAATGGGTTGTTTCAGCCGTGGTGACCAACCAGCTCCATAGATAAGGTCTTAAAGGATGTCTGTATAAATTTTTGTCAAAAAAAATGTTGGAATTTCGTATCATCAAAAAAGATGGTAATGGGGGATTTGTTTGCTTTGGCCTTGTTTGATCTAGAAAATGGGTTGTTTTGGACGTGGTGACCAACCGACTTCTAGATAAGGTAATAAAGAACGTCAATGCTAATTTTTTGCAAAAATCATCTCAGTATTTTGGATCATCAAAAAAGATGGTGGACTATGGCAAACGAAAATAAAAAGGAGGGGTTTGCCTGCTCTACGGCTCGTTTGACCTTTAAAATAGGTCTTTTTAGATGTTGAGACCAACCAACTCCATATATTAGGTCTTCATAGACGACCGTGTAAATATTTGTCAAAAATAATCTCGAAATTCCGGATCACCAAAGAAGATGATGGACTATAGCACACAAAAATCAGGAAAATGGGGGGTTTGCCTGCTCTCGGCTCGTTTGACCTAGAAAATGTGTTGTTTTAGCCATAGAGACCAATCGGCTTCATAGATAAGGTCCTAAAATACACCGTTGTAAAATTTTTGCAAAGATCATCTCGAAATATTCCCATAAAAGATGGTCGACTATAGCACACGAAAATCGGTAAAAAGGGGATTAGCTTACTTTGGGATTGTTTGACATTAAAAAAGGAACGTTTTCTCCATGGTGACCAACTGACTCCATAAAATAATGTTTAATCCGATGTTCGTGTAAATTTTTGGCAAATATCATCTCGAAATACCGGATAACCAAAAGAGATGATGGACTATAGCACATGAAAATCGCTAGATTAGGGGTTTGCCTACTCTAGGCTTGTTAAACCTTGAAAATGGCCCGTTTTGGCCGTGGTGATGAACCGTATCCATATATAAGGTCGTAATGTAAACCCGTATAAATTTTTAGCAAAAATCATCTCAAAATTCCTGATCAATAGAAAAGATGGTGGTCTATGGTATACGAAAATTGGCAAAGTGGGTGATTTGCTTTCTCTGGGCTTGTGTAACTTTGAAAATGGATTGTTTTGGTCGTGTTGACCAACCGGCTCTATATAAAAGGTCTTTACAAACGTTAGTATATGTTTTTTTGCAAAAATCATTTTGAAATTCGAGATCACCAAAGAAGATGGTGGACTATAGCACACGAAAATTGGCAAATTGGAGGATTTGCCTGCTTTAGGCTCATTTGTCCTTGAAAATCGACCATTTTGGCTTTAGTGATCAATCGTCCCTATTGATAAAGTTTTAACAGACTCCTGTATAAATTTTTCGCAAAAATCATCTAGGAATTTTGTATCACCAAAAAAATGGTGGACTATAGCAGATCAAAATTGGCAAAATGGGGGATTTGCCTGCTATGGGGCTCGTTGACCTTGAAAATTGGTCATTTTTGCTGTGGTAACCAATCGTCTCCATTAATAAGGTCTTAATGAACGTCTTTGTAGATTTTTGGCAGAGATCATCTCGGAAGTATAGAACACAAAAATCGATACAATAGGGGATTTGGCTGCTTTGCGATCGTTTAACCTTTAAAATGGGTTATTTTAGCCATGCTGAAAAACCAATTCCATAAATAAGGTTTGAACGAACGTGCATGTAAATTTTTTGCAAAATCATCTAGAATTATAGATCACCAAAAAAATGGTGGACTATAGTAATTAAAAATTGGCAAAATGGGGGTTTGCCTGCTTTGTGGCTCGTTTGACCTTAAAATGGGCAATTTTGGTCGTGGTGACCAACTGGTTTGATATATAAGGTATTAAAAGACGTCCGTGTAACTGTTTAGAAAAATCATATAAGAGTTCTTGATCACCAAAAATGATGGTGGACTATAGCACACGAATATCGGCAAAATGGGGGGTTTACTTGCTTTGGGGCTAGTTTGACCTTGAAAATGGGTTGTTTTGATTGTGGAGACCAACCGACTCCACAAATAAGGTCTTAACGGATGTCCATATAAATTTTTAGCAAAAATCATGTAGGAATTTCGGATCACCAAAAAAAGTTGGTTAACAATAGCGCAAAAAAATTTGCAAAATGGAGAGTTTACTAGAAATGGGCTCGTTTGACCTTGAAAATGGGTCGTTTTGAACGTGGTGATCAATCGTCTCCATGAATAAAGTCTTAACAGACGTCCGCATAAATTTTTGGTAAAAAAACATTTAGAAATTCTTGATCACCAAAAAAGGTGGTGGACTATAGCACATAAAGATTGTCAAATTGGGGTTGATGAAGCCATGTATGCCATTCTGTGGTATGGTCCACTTATGGTGGCATGTTTACTTTATTGTCATTATATATATGTTGACCATGGCCTTGAAGGAAAATTGATGAATATATGAATGAGTGATTATCTCTTTAAGGAAAATTGATGAATATATGAATGAGTGGTTATGATAATCACCTACTTGTGCTTAGTCTTCTAGTTTAGTTGTAAATCTATGTTGTGTTACTATTGTTATGAGCATTAAATGTCTATGTTAAGATCATGTGTAGGTGCTGCCGTTAATGATGTATTAAGGATTAATGACCTGTTTTCAAGGTTATATATTAATGCTCATTAACGGAGGTTTAGGCTATGGTTCCCCTCTACTTGTTCTATATATAGATCTTGGAAGAAATAAAAGATTTGCACCACCGAGGGAGTAAAATTTTGTCTTAAAAATGTACACCTGATTCTCCATGAAATGAAAGAATTTATATTTGTTGACTTTTATGAATCCGCCACGAGTTAATAGATCAGGTCCCTCGATTGTTTTAATAATTGCAAAAACGGTAAATGATTAAAGTAAATACCACAAATGCTTACGTGAAAACCTCCCTGCTTAAAAGAGAAAAAAGTCGAGATTTCTCAAAATCCAATAACTTCTAGAAACTTATGAGTACAAGCTTTGATAATAACCACCTTGTAACATCTCATTAAAGACATGATGAGGGGTAGATTTAGTTAAGATAGAAATAATCTCAATTCGACTCTTAGTTAGGTAATTTTTATTGATTACGAACAATGTCTCATACATTTAGTTTTAGAGAGTACAATTTAGTGTTACAAAAATGGCGTCGCTGCCTGGTGATTGAGAATTCTATTTGAGAAATTAGGTTGTAAATTTACTTAGTTGTAGTATATTGTTGGTTAGGGTTGTTGTTGGTTGATTACAAGGTCTAATACAATGAGTGAATGATGTTAACTACGGTCAAAATGACATGGGTGATTTGAATGATATGCACGTCAATATTGTTCAGACTACGAGAGACATCCGGATACCTGCATAACCGGGATGACAATGTTTCGTATAACTGGATTGTATCTAAAATTTCTCCAACTAAGTGGAATATTTGGGAGGTTCATCGATTGAGGACGGCCATGAACACCTTTGAAATTTTGTGGAGGTATGTAGACTATTTGTGTTTAAAAGCATCTCACATGCTTCCACAAGGTTGAGGTTATTCCCCTTCTCTTTGATGGGTGAAGATACAAAATGATTGCTGAAATCGCCAAATGACTCTATCACTTCTTGGTCCCATAACAAATAAAATTATATCTATAAGGTGCAATTAGGTAAACTGTAGCTATGAAAGATAATTATGTTTTTTCTCTTTTCCACACATAAAAATTTCCCTACTATGAATATCCATATTGTCCATGACTTGACTTCAAGAATAATCAAGTAACATCACAAACTAAAAGTCAAAATAACTTAACCCTCTCTAAAATTTAAAAAAAAAAAGAAAAAAGAAAATGAGTATTGGTGTTTTACGTTTAGGTATATATTAAACTAATTTTTTGGCACACACTGTGTGCGTATATCCATATCATTGAGTATATAAGTTTAAGAATTCATATGAATATTTTGAAATGCTATATTTGAGTTAAGAAAATAATTAATGTTGATCCTTTCAAATGTTCAATAAAGAAAAAGTTCTTGTCCCATGAAAATACTCAAATACCTTTTTGTAATTTTGGTCTTTTACCTTGGATGCCTTATGTGAATTACTACCTTTGGCTCTAAGTACTAAAATATTTTCATTGTGCTCTTAATTTATTTTGGTACAATTAAAATATAATCAGTGTATAAATTGTGAACAAACTTTAACAAAAACGAACAACCTTAATTTACACAAAATCGAACAACCTTTATTTACTAAGGTTAATTATTATTTGGCCATCAAGATAGTAACAAAAGTTTATAACTTATGGCAATTCACAAAATAATTTAATTTTGTTAATAGTTACAGTATAATCTTACTTACAAATTTGATCAAATTAAATGTAAAAAGATATTAAGAGGAGAAAATAGTTTAAATAAATTTGAATATATATTATGACCATGATTGGAATATTATCAATACTCACAGTAACGCTCATTAACTCAATAATAATCTTCTTTTGCATTGACATTTATATTTATTACTAGTCCTGGGAACGTGTCACACGTGCGTTGCATGTTTGACCCTTATCATTATATTAAAATTTTAAAGTCCCAACTCATGTTTCTACTATATTTATCTTATTGTGTCCCACCAAGTTGGTCCATTGAGTTCATATAATGCAAGAATTTTGTAAAAATAAATTTTATATATATATATATATATATATATATATATATATATATATATATATATATATATATATATATATATATATATATATATAGTTAGAAAAAATCTTTGCATAGTTCGTGGAAGTGTCATTACAGATTTATTTTCTAAATATATAATAAAGATCCTTTTTTTAAGATAAACTCTCTAATGTCATTATTGATTTAATTATAAAAGTTAGCAAAACGTAAATTTTTTAATTAAAAAAATATAGAAAATATTCGTAATTAAACTTTAAATTTAAAAGCTTCCAATTTTAACATAAAAAATATTTTTAACATCAACTAAATTAATGTGATAAAGCAATTACAACGAACATGTCATCATACTACTGAAAAAAGAATAATAAATTAATTAATTTAAAACACATGTAATTGTGAAAATTTTTATATTCAACAAGTATAAAAGTATTATAAAAGTGAAACGGTAGATAAATAAACAATAAAGTACTTTATAACCAGGGACGGATCTATTAAGGCCCGTGGGTGCCACGCCACCCACGAACTCAGATGAAAACTATATATATATATATATATATATATATTAAGACTTGCCACCCAGTGAACAAAATTACTTCATGGTGCCAGTGGGTTGCAGAAGGTCACCAGTTCTTTGTGTAGGCCACGGGATCAAATCCCGCTGGCTAAAGGTTGCACACTAATAATCTTTTGTTTCTAATTGTTATTGATTCATTATTAAGTTTTAATAAATAATTATTTTTTATTAATTTACTTAAATAATTTGTGACATTTCTTTTCTTTTTTATTAGTTAATATATATTTAATGACATAAAAGTTAAAAAGAAAATTCGTGTTTTTTCTTGTCTTGTTCTCCAAATATCAACCTCCCTCACCCAATCGCTCTGATTCAACTATTTCTTCATCTATATTTAAGTTATCAACTCGATACTTTTATAATTCATTGAAAATTTTAATTTTGGTCATTTCATGCTCTCAATCAAATGAGGGGAGCGAATTTGTGGTATATATATATATATATATATATAATACATAAGTGTCATGTTATTATTGTTTATATTTTGTTGTTTGACTTGTCGTATACACCGGTAAGACAAATAATTTGATTCAACTCCTAAACTGATTTGATCGATGAATTTACTTGGCACCCACAGACTCTAATCCTAGATCCGCCTCTGTTAAGAATCAATTACTAAGAGAAAATGCACAAGTACCCCTAGGCTATGACCGAAATCTAAGAGACACATCTTAACTATTCTAAGATCCTATTATCCCATAATTATTTTTTTTGTAATTTGTGCACCTTTTTAGCTTACGTGGCATCAAATTAATTTCCACGGGCCTTTATTTCGTGGAGTCATAGAGTGTCCCATGTAAGAGAAAAAGTATATAAAATTACAAAAAACAAAAAAGTTCAGGGGATATTAGGACCTTAGCTTAGTTAAGACGTGTTTCTGATATTTTGATCATAGTATAGGAGGGTACTTGTGAATTTTCCAATCAAAATAATCTCTTTTTTATATTACAATTAACTAATGAAATGGTTTCCTATTCTAATTAATTTTTGAAAATATAAAACAACCGCAATGAAGATTAAATATATTAATTTCAATTGTTTGACTTAATATAAAATCATAAATTTCATTTTTTATAAAATAGAAAGTAAGAAAAAGTAGATATTCACTAATTATAGTAGATAAATACTTCTTTTCATAGTTAAATAAATAAATTAAAATATTGTGTTGATATAACAAAAAACGATCAAAAAAGAAAAAAAAATATATTTTCCTTTGGATTGAATACTTGAATGATACTTGTGTCAAATGTACGAACGTATTTGGTCCAACTATTGTTCTAACTTTATTTTTATCAGATTATATTATAAATTTAATCAATAAGTTACTTAAAATTTGACTAAAAAAGTTATTTATTTAAGCAATTTTGCCTAAGAAATAATCATATCTCAATTCCTCATTCTAATCAACATCCCTAAATGGAAGAAATAAAAAAAAAGAGTTTGCTTTCAGTTCTATGACCTATATAATTGATTTATAGATTTCAATTTTAAAAATCTAAATCTGCCAAGGATTTTGCTAACAAGTGAGAGATCTATTTCTTACTAACCAATGGTACAAACACAAAAATAAAATTTTACAATATTTATGCCAAAAAAAAAGTTGTAACAATACATATAAAAATATATATACTGTATTTATTCACTTCTACGTATGACATTATTAGTGCACAAGGTGTAGCATTATATTTCTTTCAGAATAGTAATTAAGATTATTTATATCTTTTCAAGCAAAAGTCGAAAAGAAAATTATTCTTTACATAAAGTATCAATTCAAGTTAAACGCAAATTAAATCAATTTTATACGTGAAGCAGAAATACTTTATCACTAACAAATGAAAAAAAAACTCAAAAAAAAATCTTTCTACAAAGCCTGATAATCAATGGAAGAGGAACAATTTGTTATGAAAAGTTACAAGAATCAATAAAGCAAGCAAATTTTAATTTATTACAATGAAACAATACCTAATACAACCCAATAGAAAAAAAATAGCATCTTTAGAATTAAATTTTACTAGAAATGAAATAATTTTAGAAGTTATAAGTATAGGTAGTGATATATTGGATTGGGAGGCCAAAAGTTTGGAAGTTAGAAGAGAAAAAGCGTAAGAGTTTGAAGAAAAATAATGAAGAGCCAAGTTGCATTTCGCAATCAAGAAAATGCATGTGTTTTCCACAGTGGATGGCTTTGTAGATGTAACGGAGTCGTTGATGGACGTGATAAAGTTCATTGTAAACGAGCTGTCAGCGGGGACTTTTCTATGTTCAGCAGCATACCCACACTGCAGTGCCCAACCTCATCAATCTCACTAGCAAAATTGATGGAAGATCTCATCAAGTGACTTTTAACACAGCAAGTTCAGAGAATGCTATCGCCTTGGTCAGGTCAATGAAAGAGTGTGGACTCTCAATTGCTTACGAAATGATGAAACATCTCAGACATTCTCTAGCTGTTGTGTCTGAGAAGAAGCTAAAAAGGGATCTATATGAAGACCAAGTTCAAGTTTTCGTATTGGAAGAACTATCTCATCGAATCCTGCTACTTGGGGTCGAAAAACAGGTCCAGAACAAGATGGTGAGGGGAATGTTGATTATATTTCAAATGTTTTTAGGTCAGCAAAAGAAAAAGCTAGTAGCTTCAAATGGCCTCAGATGGATGCCATAGAATCTAAAACCAGCCAAAAATAATGAGCCATCTGTGACCTGTTCTAATGATGACACGACGTTACCAGCAGATGACAGCTCTTGCATCAGAGGTCAAGAACAACGAAATGTTGGTGTTCTCAAGCCAAACTGATGATGTTCTACAATAAATCTGTGTCTAGGTGAATGAAACCATGTCCCATGATTGAATTTTGTCATGTGAAGCAAGCTTGATGTACCTTGGAACTTGAAACAATTCCTTTCGTTTGGACTCGATTTTACATGTACCACATTTTGATGGATCTTTGTTCTAGAACATGAAACATAGAAACGAGAGATTATTGTACGTGTTCAAAGGAGAAGGAAAGAGGAAGCTTCAATCTAACAATATAATAATTGTGTTGAACTTTTATTAGTTTAAATGGGAGCCCTGATCCTCATATTACAAGGGAAAAAAAATGCAGCCTCAATAGTTAGTCACTCAATGAACAATATAATTAAAGCTACATTTCCAGAATTCTATACATCTTTGTAACGAAAACACAGTGTACGTTAACCTATGTAGAACAATTAGTAAAGGAACCTTACACGACTAGACAACTCTCTTCACTTCCAGGGAGAACAATGTCTAGCCTCATCAGAGGCTTATACTTGTGAGGTATCAGCGTTCATATATACTTCAAAGCTGCCATGACCTCATCCTCTTGCAATTTTTTTTGAGTCAAACAACTCACTATCGGTAGTGCCTTGACTAGATTTTTGTTCCTGGATGCAGAGAATAGTGATGCTTCAGATTTCTAATTGAAAATATTGTACAAGGAAGTTGCTTCAGTTGACAAACATAAATAAGCATCTGAATATTACTATTAAGTTAAGATGGAAGAGAGCACTGGAGTTAATTAGATATACACGACAAACCTGAGAAGTGAATCTCAGTTGAGCCCATTTATTCAAATCATCTACTTTCACATAGTTGACCCATTTGAGAGTCGCGCGGTGTAATCACAGATATTCCCTGTTGGACAAAAATCTTAAATTTAGGGAAGTCATCAATCAACAAAGGGAAATAAGGTCATGATTCCTTCTCCTTGTTGTTCCTCTTTTGTGATAACTTCTTCCATTGATTGAAAATCGTCCATCTTTGGTATTCATAGATTCAAAGCACCTCTGGCCACTGATGGAGACATCAATTTTCCACAATCTGATAGTGTTAGTATTTGAAGTTGGCGAAAGTAGGCAGTTGATGAGAGCATAGAGCACTTAGGCAGTTAGGCCCAATGATATATTGCCTTTTCAGGTTGGCACAAGAAAACTGCAAATGTTAAAAACCTTGTATTGCACTTATGCAGTTTCTTCAAGTGACAAACAAAAATAACTATCTAAGGATTACTATTGTTATTTACTAGCTAAAACATAAAGAGAGCAGTAATTAATTATAAAACTAGAGGCCCAAGACAAATCCTAGAATTAAATATCGCTTCACTGAGATCATCTACTTTCACTACATCATCACCTTCCCATGGAACCTTTTCAGTGCACTCCTCAACGAGGTAATTTTGGATCTTGAACATGCCACACATAATTAGGAGGGAAACACCTCATCCCTGTCAGATTGAATGCAAAGTTCTACATCTGATGGAGTTCTCTCTCATGCTTAATGTGCAAGCCAGAAAGATCATGCATATGGCATGACTCGATAAGAATTAGCACATCATCATATAATCCCTTCTTCCAGGAGTGGAAGGTTCTGCTACTATTGTTGGTATCAATCCTAAATCTCATGACCATTTTTAGCAATATGGATTTTTGAGCACTCACTGCAGGAAAAAATCAGTAACTTAGTTGACCAAGAAATGGCACTGGAAGATCCATGCTACTTAGATACAGTTTGTCACACAAACAGTTATTGATGTTTTCAGATACATCCAACTTCTAGTTTCAAACACGTACAAAAAATACAATTAAATACTGTAACTGCACGATTTCAGTTAGCATTAACAATAATCTTGCTGCATTTTACACAAACACAGCGCTAATAGTAATATAACTACCGGTACAAGACAAACCTTAGAATTCAATATTGCTTTATTGAGATCATCTACTTTCACTTCATCATCACCTTCCCATGGTCCTTTTGGATTTTGAACATGCCACACATAATTAGGGGGAAACAACTTATCCACTGTCATCTTGTATGCGAAGTTCTACAACTGCTGGAATTCTGTTTAATGCTTAATGCGCGTGCCAAAAGGATCATACATATGAAATGACTCGAGAGGAATCACCACATCATCAATCGATCCCTTAATTTATCGATTAGTGGAAGCTTTTGTGACTATTGTTGGTTGCAACCCTGAATCTCATGACCATTTTGAGCAACATGAATTTGTGAGCATTCAATGCAGGCAAAAAAATAAAAAACTTAGCTGACAAAGAAATGGCACTGAAAAATGGACACTACTTAGGTACAATATCCATATACATCCAATTTCTTTCAAAACACATACATACACATACAGTCAATCCAACTTCAGCGACGAAAACACAAACATATATGTACAATTGATCACACATACAAACACAAACACAAACACAAACAGTGAGACTTATATAATGTATCTGTATCTGTGTCATTTCAGATAGCATTAACAAAAATATCACTGTATTTTACAAAATACGGGCGCTAATAGCACTAAGTTAATATCCATATATTCATCTATGCGAATTTTGAACTTAAAACTATTGAACAGATTGAAGGAACATGAAAAGCTGGTTCTATGATGGTGCAATGCTTTCAGATAGACTAAAGATCCCAGCAACATAAATGTTTGTTCAACTGATCATTCTGAGTAAAACTTCAAGTTCACTTACACAATGAGGATAAAGATCCTTTGAAGATACTACCCAAGCTAGACGTTATGCGGAGGCAGAGAGTTCTCCGTCATCTTCAGCAGTTGAGCAGAATGTTCAACCCTGATATGGAAGCAATCAAACAGAGGACTGACAAATGCTTGAAAATCTGAATGTGCACACCTACTTGGCCTAACGCAACTGCTCGAGTACATCTGAGACAAAAAGATCTCTAATAATTTAGTATCGTAGATAATGAGGTGTTACAACACATTCATTTCAATGGACAAAAGATCAAGAGAATCAAAATTTTAAAATTTTTTACTTATGTAAAAGATGCTTTTTCAACTGTTACTCTGCTAGCAATAGTGAAATCTTTCTCATGACAATACATGCACAATAGCACAAAATAGTACAGTAAATAATTCTTTCCTCTTAAGGTAACAAAAGAGGTTCTCAAATACATTTTGTACAGTGCCTACACACAATAAGCAAAAGAGTTGATAGACACCTATAACGGATTCCAATCACCTGCAACATACAACATCAAGGTCGATAATCAGATCTATGTTAACTATAATCACACTGTCATAAATCTAGGTGGTTTTAAGACGGGCTATTAGAACACAATCATACAAAAGTTATATGGAAGCTTAAAAGCTGTAAGATTTAATTAAGGAAAGCGGAAAATGACATAAATATAATTACCATAGAAGAGCTAAGATATATAAAGTTAGTTTCTACTCCCACAATAATGTATTTTACCAACCACCATGATTTGCGGTAGAAGACGAAGCGCATGTACCCGTGCTATCTTCAAAAGTATTTGAATCATGGATAGTGCTGCCATCAGCCAATATTATTCCTCCAATATTAGGATTCAGACGGGTAGAAGTATAGCTAGTGACACCAACCTCAAACTTATCACCAATACTCGAATTTGGATCAACAAAATTACTCGCCAATTCCCAATTCATTTGCCTAACTTAAATCCAAAATTTTCATTTCCAATTTCAGTTGAATTCCAAATTTTAACCCTACCCCTAAATACGGTTTGATCAAAAATCATTTCCATCTCCTTCCATGAATAGAAGAGGAGGTAGATCACAAAGTAAACAATGTTTAAATCAGGTATCCATTGATTTTCTCGTTAATACTACCAAGGAGCAATATGCATAGGTGTATTCATCTTCATCAGGCAGAATTAGCAAAACTCGAGTGAAAAGTTCTAATTTTCCTAATAGAAATATTGATTGTAAAGTGGTTAAAAGTAGGAATTCGAGAAAGAAACTTGTTTCAGATGAGATTATTTGTATAAGAAAAGAGTCAACTTTTGAGGCTTTAGTTGAGTTAGCGCCTGGATTTTCGTCCGACTCGTTAAAGGATGAAGAAACTACAACTGGGTTTGTTAGTTTAGTTGGCAGGATAGATCAGTATAACTATATTCTGATTGGATATTACATTATTACGAAATGGCGTGAAAATATGTCGATTTTGCTGAAAAAGGATATGTTTGTTGATGTTATAACTGAACGATGTAGTGAGTTAATAAATTCTGCATGTAACTACTTGTTATTGATCGGATATGTTAATTTTGGGGTGGCGTTGTCAATTAAGAACAAGATTCCAACTAGGCCAAGTAAGGGAAGAGTGATTGTTATTGGGGTAGGTCTTGTTGGCATGGCAGTTGCAAGTCAACTAATAATATTTGAGTTTGACGTAATTTTTTTGGAGGGACGAAAGTGTGCAGGTTGAAGGGTGTATACGAAAAAGATGGAAAGACGGAATAAAGTAGCAGTTGTTGACTTCGGAAGGAGTGTTTTAACAGATACATTAGGGAATCCACTTGGTCTATTTACTTGAAAATTTGTCGTATACACTTCATACATCGATAGACCAATGTCCACTCTATCGTGTTGATAGAAAGCCGGTAGACGAGTATTTGGATAAAAAAGTGGAGGCTGATTATAATGAACTTTTGAACAAGGCAAGCAATGTTAGGCAAGAATTATCTCCGATTATTTCTCCTGGAGAGGCATTGAAGACTTTGCAAAAGGATTTTAGTGTTGCAATGAATGATGAGGAGATGAGCTTATTTAATTGACATCTGGCAAATTTGGAATATGCAAATGCAGGTTTGCTTTCAAATCTTTCCTTAGTTTTGAAAGCAAACTACATTTGCATATTCAAAATTTTCTAAATGCCAATTAAACAAGCTCATCTCTTCATCATTCATTGCAACACTAAAATCCTTTTGCAAAGTCTCCAATGCCTCTCCAAAAGAAATAATCGGATATAAATTTTTCCTAACCTTGCTTGCCTTGTCCAACGGTTCATTATAAGCCGTCTCCATTTTTTTTAACCAAATACTCGTCTACGTGCTTTCCGTCACCACTATAGAGTGGACATTGGTCTCTCACACTATGAAGTGTATACGGCAATTTTCAAGCCAACTAACCAAGTGGATGCCCAAATGTACCATACTTGTCAAAACACTCCCTCCTAAGTCAGCAACTGCTATTTTATTCTCTCCTTCCATCTTTTTTGTATACACTCCTCCACCTGCACACTTTCGTCCCTCCAAAACAATCATCTCAAATTTAAATAACATCAGTTGCCTTGTAGCCGCCAACCTAGCAAGACCTGCACCGAACAATCACTCTTTCTTTACTTGGCCTAGTTTGAATCTTGTATTTATTGCCAATGCCACCCCAAAATTAACATACCCGTACGATAATAAGTAGTTATATGGAGAGTCTAATAACCCACTATATTTTTCATGTATAATATCAATAAACATATCCTTTGTCAGCCAAATCGATACATTTTCACGTCATTTCGTGATAATGTGATTCCTACTTAAAATATAGTCATGCCTTCTATCCCGTCAACTACACTAACAACTCCAACTTCAAATTCTTCATCCTTTAATGAGTCAAGCAGATCCAGCCGTTAACGCAACTAAAACCTCAGAATTTGACTCTTTATTTATACAAATAATTTCATTTGAAACAACTTTCTTCTCGAATTCATACTTTTCACCACTTTAGACTCAACATTTCTACGAGCAAAATTTGAACTTCTTCTCGAGTTTTGCTAATTTTACCTAACGAAGATGTGGACACCAATGTAAATTGTTCCTCGTTAGTATTACTGAGAAAATCACTGGATACCTGATTTAAACATTATTTACTTTCTAATATACCTGTTTTTCTTTCATTGCAGGAGATTGAAATGATTCAAGATCAAACTTTATTTAGGGGTAGGGTTAGAATTTGGAAATGAACTGAAAATGGAAGTGAAATCAAGAGTTTGAGTTTGGTAAATGAATTGAGATATGAACAAGGATTTTGTTGACAGGTTCTTATGCTTTCTGTAATGGATTTAGCAATAGAGAAGACAGTGACATTACCGGAGAAGATGAAAGTGGATGATCGGAGAAGATGGATTTCGGTTTTATGGATTTTTTCAAACTTTTTTTTGGTTCTAACGAAATAAAGATGAAAGGAGAAATATGGTGATTTTAGTTCTTGAAAATGGAGGAGGAAACGAGGTGAATTGTGAAGAACAAAGTGGCAAATATATATGCATGGCACTTAATATATTTTTGACTTTAGTTAAATTCATCCAAATTATTTTAGTTTAGTTTTTATAACATCCTTGCAATTTTCATTTAATAAAAAATACCTTTTAAATTTATAAAATATGACCAAAAAAATCCTTTTATTTATTTTTTTGTCCTTCTCAAACGTTCTAGTAAATTCAATTTTAAATTTGATATATTTAAAGTTTCAAATTTCACATTAGGGACTATTTCCCCTTCTCTATGATAAAAAAATAAAAAGTTAAAATCTTATATTTGAGACCGCCAAATTGCTAAACTTAGTTACTTTAGATAAACTAAATATACATTCACTGAATCATTTACATTAAAAATAGCCAATATATATATATATATACACACACACACACACAAGGTAATCAATCCGCGCTTCGCGCAGGCTTAACTTAGGTTTTAAACATTTGTTAATAACCATGATAATAAGGAAAAAACATAAATTTAGTTTTATAATGCTGACATTCAAAAGAAAATTTAAAAACCAAATGTATTAAAAAATAACTATTTGGGAAGATACAATAAAAAAGTTTAATCCAACATAAAAGCAAAAGAATTACTATTGAAGAGACATGATCATATTTCTAGCCAAAAATTAATGCAAATATGTGTTAATTGTGTTAAAGATGAACCTTGAAAATATGTCTTATGAAAAGTTTCTGGTGCTTCCAAAATTTGATCGAGATTTAGTAGCATATTTCGTTTGATCTAATTTACACCATGTTTTTTTAAGCTGTATATCTTTTTTTCACACAAAGTATGTAATTTCTCCTTTACATTTTCATTGCTGATGAGTATTCAAGCTACATTGTATGAACAAATAATTCTCCTAAGATATATGTTGTGAACTCTTTCATACGGTTAATAGGAAATTCTAAGTTAGCATAACTAATGTATGAGTAAAATGGTTATAAACCCATTATAGAACACAGTCTTTCAATTCAACCAACTCTCATATTTAATTTCAAGTATTTATGGTGGATCATAATAAAATAACATAACATATGATTGAATACCTCCAATACTAAAAGATATAAAAGAATTTTTAGTGTACTCTTATGGGGAATTTGAAAATATTTATTATCTTTTCTCTCTAATATGTATATGTAATAAGCAACATGTACTGTATTTTTCCAATGTTGTAATGCTTATAAAGAAATTTCATTCTGGTCATGACTAATAAATTCATCAATATAATTGTTTTAAAATTTTAAAACCTTTCTGAATTTATAGGCCCCCTTCCATCTAATAAGAGAACCATCACGATATAATAAAAGTGATGGATTAAATAAAATGAAAGTATGTGTCTTGTTTTCACATAATATTAAAAGCAAAAACCATAAGCCTATCATGAACAAATCTAGGTCAATCAATAGCATATGCATAGTTTCTAAGTTCAGGGCAACCATGAGTTGGACAACATCCTGCAATAAAAATAAGATGTACTCAAAATATCTTTCGTTATGAAAAAACTAAATGAACTAAATGTTACCAAATCGTTAATAATCATTTCTTTAATATTGTGGATCACAAATTAGAAGACACCTAGGAGTCATTTGCTCAGATGTAATAAGAAAATCTAGTACATGTATTTGTTATATAGAACATATGCAATATTATCGGGTGTATAACTACTTTGTAGAAAATTATATTTCCTATCAAGTATTATCAAATATATAGAAAAAACTATGCTATCAACACTGTACTGACTGTTAATTAATGAATAAGCATGATTAAAAATAAAACCAGCCTTAATAACCAAACCACCAATCTTTCTTAAGAAATATAATGTCATACATAGGTCTCATGATGAAATTTTGAAAGTGCAACCGTAATCTTAAAAGAATTTCTTCCTTCAGTCCTTTTGACATGAGATTGGTACTCGTATTTCCTTTACTACTCTTTCTCTTTGCTTAGTTGCATGTTGAGCCAATAAAGTTTTTCCATGTCTTTCCTTGCTACTTTTAATCAATCAAGAAAAAGAGTATTGAGAAGTGGCTTGGAAAATAAGATAACAATAGATAAGAAAAGTCTTACGATAACTAATGTTAACGTTAGTTATACACTTTATCATATACTATTCTTAAATACTCTACCAAAAGACCTTTCTACCTACACCTAAGGTTATTTTAACGTCTGAAGGACATAAAATACGCAATGTCAATTTTAAGATAATTAAACAAATATGATTCAAGGGTAATGCTTAAAAATCCACGGTCAAATGCTTTCTTTCGAATGTTGTTAAGAAAATTGAAAAGTAGAAACTTGTATACACTCCACAACATTGCAATTTTATAAAATACAATAACAAAGATATTTATTTGACTCTAAATCTTAAGACTGATCTGAACATATATATTTACATGGTGTAATTGTCAATTTTATCATTGATATCAATCAATATTCTATGCAGACAACCCTCTCCTTTAACTTATGACTATACCAAATTATGTTATATGTCACGACCGGAATCAAGACCCCAGACGAGACCGGCATCGTTGATCTCTCGTAGGTCGCAGACAAGCCTATTACGTCATTTTTACCTTACATAAGTTAATTTTAGCAAAAAATTTGATTTTTTTGTTTCTTAACATACTTAATAGTTCACCATCAATGATCTAACATTAAGAGATAAGCAACTGATAGAAATAGTTCAATTCTTATTAAGTGTATAACTGCAAAAAATTGCACCAATACATAGTCTTAATAAAAACAGGAAAGAAACACTAGTGGAACATGATCCACTAGCTCAACTTTAAAACTAAGCTAGAATATAAAACAGTAGCATCCTCAAAAGCATGAGGACCTACCAAAACCGGATCAATGCTGAACATCCGGATTACTGCAGCGATGATCCTGTAGCTCTATCGTCAACCTGCACTTGCACCTAAAATAATAAAGTTTGTATAGGGTTAGTACACACTTGTACTAAGTATGGGTATATGAAAGCACACACCAAGGACATGCATGAGAAAGAATAGCTCATTCCTAACAACATGATTTTTGGAAGGCAAGTCAGTGGATTTGCCAAATTGATATTAGAATGTTTCAAAATTTGGATTTGGAAAGTCAATGAGCTTTCAAGATTCGGAATAGGAAAGTTATGCCATGAGAATAATATACATCATCATACTTTTCACATTTTCACATAGCACATAACATTTACTCATAACACATATCATATAGCACACATCACATTTTGCATGTAGCACATAACTTCTTTAATATCATTCATTCATATGTCATGAAACCTTGGAATCATGGACTTAACATCAAGACATCCCAGAAATGATGGCTCAACAGATGGGGCCTCAACTAGAGAGTCTTCATTAGAAAACACAAAGTCTGCTTCGTTCGTTCATACGTACTCCATTTCATTTCATTCATAGTCTAGTGTAAACACAAACGATACCTAGGATGTAGTTTAAGACTTCCATTAGGTTCGCTATGCAATGACCAAAAATGACCTAATTTCATTACTTAAATCTAACTCACCTTTTGATTATCCTATCCCTACACTTTTCGTATCATTCATTTCGTTATGTTCATCATTTGAGGCTGGCATCATTCATTCATTGGGAACTTAAACTTTAACCGACATAGATCATGTGAGCATCATGAAATCCAGTGTCTCCCCCACACCGAAAAGAGGTTGAATCACCGGCCAAAGTTACCCAAAACATGCTAGCATACATGGGAATTTAACCCCACCAGATCCCAATATTGGCTGTATAGGTTCGAGACTAGGAGATTTAAGGAGACGCATACCCGGCAAGCCGGACAATTTCATCTCATGAGAGTTACGTTAACCTCTGTCGTTCCCGAAAGAAGACATCACCACTCATAGCTAGCCTGTCGGTGCTCAGTATAAAGTTCCATTTCATTCATATCATACGTCATGGAAGCTGACTTCTGGTATGAGGACATCATAGCTCATTAGATGATTTCTCATCTCATCATTAGTATTAAGAGTGTTAATCTCAATACTCTCATTGGAGTGTTCATAGAGACTGATCTCTTTATTAACTCTTATCGGTGAGTACGTTTTTGTAACAATTACTTAGGCTCATTTGAGATTGCTCCCATATTTTACATTAGCCTCATATCATATTTTCACCACATTAATTAATATTAGGTCATTTGCTCTTCATAATTACTCACCTCCTTTTTATGTGAATGTTCATTTCATCATATGCCAATGCACTTGGCCATTTAGTGTGTTTCACACTCTTACTTAACCCTTCTAGGGTTTCATCATTTCATTGCTTCATTTCATAATTTCATTGTTCATTTCATCATATGGCAATGCACTTGTCCATTTAGTGTATCTTACACTCATACTTAACCTTTCTAGAGTTTCATTATTTCATTACATACATCTTAGGTTCACTTAGTTTCAATCGTATGCTAGAGTTATGGGTCTATACATACAAGCCATGAGGCTTCATTCATAGTTCGTTAAGTGTTTCATATCTTCCTAAGATTATGTATTACACGACTTATGCATCTTGTGTGTATGCCAAGATCTCGATTTTGATCTAAGTAGGTGGAATTATTCTTGAACATTTAATTCGCGTATGATTTATTTGTCAATACGGAATTTGGGCAAGGAAAACTAAGTTCGAACCCCTTGGAAAATACTTACATTTTTCCTTGACCTTATTTTTAGTTTTTCATGACATTGGGACCCTAGCTCGAGCCCCAACATCAATATTCTATCGTTATTTTTTTCTCTCCTTGGATTCTCCTTTTATTTGACCGAAGGGTTGTGGGATCGAACCCCTACAACCCCTTTTTAATTTTAATTTAAAATTTGTATTGCACAATTCGCCTAGACGAAGAGGTTGTGGGATCGAACCCCCACAACCTCTTTTTATGTTAGTCTTCATTTCGCTGGAATTGGGAGGTTGTGGGTTCAAACCCCCATAGCCTCCTTAATTTATTGTTATTTAACATTTGTATTAGTTATGCATAGGCAGTGAGGTTGTGGGATTGAGCCCCCACAACCTCACATTATTTTCTTATTTAATTCTCCCATTCTCCTTTCCAACCTTGAGGTTGTGGGTTCGATTTCCACGCCTCACATTTCTTTTCTTTTAATTTCACTTCCCTTATTCGCTGCCTGGAGGTCGTGTGTTCGATCCCTACGCCTCCCATTTTAGCTATTTAAATTATTACTCTCTCCTTACTCACTTGCACACCCCATTTCGAACCCCCAAACCCTTTTTTCCTTTTCCTTTTTTTTTCTACTTGTGAAAATAAGGTATTATACGGGTGAGTTCAAAGGTTTGAACCCTGGTGGCCTCACCCCTTTAAAAACTATTTAATTTCCAGATTTCCCTTATACACTTTAGCCTAAACGAAGGTTGTAGTTGTTGCTAGAAAATTAGTCATTTTATTAGCTTATTTTTACCAATATTTCCACTTGAAATCTTAGAAAAGTTCATGGATCATTTAATACCTTTTTGGGGTGTATTTCATGCATTCATTTATGCATTCTTAGGTGTAGACTCATTGTTGTTTTAGCTGCACTTTCCACATAAAATCAGTCACGTACACCTCATATGAACATTAGGAATTACACATTTTATGTACGTTAATTTCAGACATCAAACTAATCATTTTAAAACTTCAAAACGGATAGCAACAACAACAAACATATACATATTGCACCACATCATTCTTGGTTGACATCATTGAACATGTTTGCTAATTTTTTTTAAACACAAAAATCACAAAGAACATCATATTTCTTACTTAGCTACCAGCAATCATACCTACAACATGATTTCTAACCTAATTTAGATTGAAATCATAAGGAGACTAGGGACAAGGAGTTCAACATTCAATGGGATAGCCCTAGTTTCATACGTTAACCTTTATATAAAGAAATTCCTCTTGGAGAAAGGATTCCGAGAGAGAAAACTCATCCCTGTTCTTGGTGTCGTTCAACACTCCAGTTGCTTTCCAGAATCACTCTCTAGAACTCATGCCCAAGCCAAGTTTTTAACACAAAGTTTTTGACGGAAGGACTCCTCTCTTTGCCTAACATTTTGGGTTATGTTTGAATAAGCTTTTTAGCGTGAAAGTTCTTCAAGTGTTAAAAAAGCTTAGTTGCTGATAAAATCTTGTATTTTTCTAGCAGAGAGAACGTGAAAGAGTTGAGAAAACGCGAGAGAGATGAGTGTGAGAAAGAGTTAAAAGAGGTGAAGTTGTTTTAGACTTATATAATGACTTATTCAATTGACTCTCCTTACTACTTAAAATCTTATTTAATTAATTAAACATGAAAGGACAATTTTGCCCCAAATGACACTACCACTACACATCGTAATGCCAATCAGATCATAACATAATCAATATGCACAATCAAGTATTAGGAACAAAATACAGAGAGATAAGGAAACATAGACCTAAGAGTAGGATATCTAACCTCAAGAGCTGAAAAGATGAGAGTAGCGGGATCTCATGTCGGCCTCAGCCTCCCACGTAGCATCCTCAACAAGATTGTTTGTCCACAATACCTTCAAAATGGCAATCTCCTTGTTCCTCAGTCGCTTGACCTGTCTATCTAAGATCTCAACAGGTACCTTCTCATAAGACAAGTCTTTATCAACCCCGAACATTCCACAGGTAGAATCGATGTTGGATCTCCTAGGCACTTCTTCAACATAAAGACATGAAAGACTGGATGGAGAGAAGCTAGCTCCGCAGGCAATGCTAACTCATAGGCCACCTCACCCACACGTTGTAGGATCTCATATGGCCCAACATACCTTGGACTCAGCTTCCCTTTTCTACCAAATCTCATCACTCCTTTCATAGGTGATATCTTCAAGTAAACCTGGTCACCAACCTCAAATTCTAAGGGCCGCTTTCTGTTGTCTGCATATGACTTTTGTTGGCTGTAAGCAGTAGACAACTTGTCCCTAATCCCTCTAACCTTCTCTAAGGCCTCATGAATGATATCTGGACAAAAGATGGATGACTCTCCATCCTCAAAACAACCAACTGGAGATATACACCTCCTACCATACAGTGCCTCAAACAGTGCCATCCCAATGCTGGAGTGATAGCTATTATTATACGAGAACTCTATCAGAGGCAGATGGTCATCCCAGCTACCTCTGAAGTCAATCATACACGCTCTCAACATGTCCTCCAATGTTTGAATGGTGCGCTCTGCCTGCCCATCAGTCTGAGGATGAAAGGCAGTACTAAGCTTCACCTGCGTGCCCAAGTATTTCTGGAAAGATCTCCTGAAATGTGAAGTAAACTTAGCTCCTCTATCTGAAATGGTAGACAAACGAATCCCATGCTAACTAACAATCTCATCATTATAAATTCTCGCATAATCCTCGGCTTTATAGGTAGACTTGACAGGGATAAAGTGAGCAGACTTAGTCAATCTGTCCACCACAACCCATATGGAGTCATGCTGCCTCCTAGTCCTTGGGAGAACGACCACGAAGTCCATATTAATGGCCTCCCGCTTCCAAGTCAGAACCTCAATGATCTAAGTCAGACCACCATGCTTAAGATGCTCTGACTTAACCTACTGACAATTAGGACACTTAGCCAAATATTTTGCAATGTTCTTCTTTATGCCATCCCAACAATAGATCTTCTTAAGATCATGATATAGTTTGGTGGAACCTGGATGTATGGAATATCTCGAGCAAATGTATCAAACGATAAACATTAGGACATAGTTTTATGCTAGTAATGTCAAGGGTAACTTTCAATGTTGTTCCTATATGAAACCTGAAGAAACAACCGAGAATGGGAATAAATCAAATGGTAGGGGATGTCAAGTCCTCTAGTCTTTTCCAAACTGTTTGATCAAATTTCACCTCTGGAATTCTATGGAAAGTATATAGCCAATCTGTTCATCTTGAGGCATGATAATCTATAGACAATAAACAAGAATACCATTAGTAAGGTTAGGGTATAAGCTACACAAACAAACAAACAAATGTTTTTCACCTTATTCAATTAACATGTCAAAACACTTACAATAAAAGAAAAGGTGCATAATTTATAGATGACATTTCATTTGATTTCTTTAATTTGCAACTCTTGATGTAAAATTGTATGGCTTAGGTTAAATCGAACACATATAAAGTATTTTAGTACAGAATTTGAAGAGAACTTAGAAATTTAAGTCAGTGATATTATACTTATTGTACTAGAAATTAATAGTACTGAGTGCTAACATAAAAACACTATATTGAATGACATGTATTTATCGTAACATCATAAATTAATATGTATAAGCTATTAATAAGAACTCTAAAATGGTGAGAAATGATTTTATCTTGCAAAGTTAAATATTCATATCCAAACCCATAATTACAGCTTAAACCATCAAGACTTGAATGAGAAATCAGATTGCTATAAATATTTAAAAAATGTTGACAATTGAATAAGGTGATATTCATTATTTAAGACTAAGTAAGCAATAAGTCCATATGTCAGTAATCTATGTTTTCTCAAGATAGCATAATTAGAATTTCACAAATATTTTACTTTTTCATAATAGAGTAATTATTTGATAAACTACAATGTTAAGAGGAAGAAAGTTTAAAGTAACTTAATTTTTCTATTACCATTACACAATGAATTTAGATACACCCATGATCAGAGTATATTATATCTCTTTAAATGCATTACGTCCCCCTTTGAAGAAACCATAACTAAAACAACAATAACAACAGTTATATTTTTTTGCTTTAGGCCCCCAAAATAGAAAGGCTTGCTATTTTAGTAAAAATAAAATTATCTTAACTTGTTATAGCAAAACAAATTATAATGTTTTAATTTTTTCGGAACTCTTTTTCATGGATCAATTTTTAAATTTAACTTCCACATGGTATGTTTAAGACCACAAGATAAAAAATTTTTTTGTATACATATATACACGCACACATATATACTAATATATATGTAAAATTATTTTTATCAAAAAGAAAGAAATATCTTGAATCTCACATTAAGAAAAAACAGTAATAAAATTTAGGCCTCCAACTTATTTTTGGATTTAGACCACTAGTTAGCTAGAGCCGTCACTGCGTTTATTTATCAATTTGTGTACTAACTAATGGTAAAATGTTAAATTAAGAAAGGACATATGTTGAATGCTGAGTAATTTGTTTTTTCATAAGATATTTTGCTTGTCATTTGCTTCAAATACTCTCTATTTAACCTAAACACCAAAAAAGGTGTATTTATTACATCTCAAAATAGTTCTAGGACGTATTAGGACATGTAAAGAAAATGTGTATTGTTAGAATTTCGACCATAGTTCAAGGGAGTAATTATGCCTTTTTTTCACAAAAATAAAACAAAATTAATATTTAAAAACATGACAATGTTTTTCCATAACTTTTTCTTTTTGGAATTCGTGCGTTCTAGGACTTAATAAGAATCATTCTCTTTCTTTTAGTTATATTCCTAACATGATGCATCGAATCTATCAAAAAAAATTGTTGTAGTTTATCAAATGCCCATTTTATTTAAAAAAAAATTGAAATCTTAATGGTGGTTGTCAAAAATCTTATGTCGTAATCGAACATAAAAATTTGTGTCTATAACAAGCAAAGTAAGGGGTTTGGCTGCTTTGGGGCTCGTTTGACCTTGAAAGTGGTCTGTTTTGTCCGTGGTGATCAACAGACTCAATAGATAAGGTCTTAACGGGAGTCTATGTAAACTTTTGGCAAAATTCATCTCAGAATTCTGGATCAACAAAAAAAATGATAGATTATAGCACATGGAAATTGAGAAAATTGGGGGTTTGCTTGCTCTGGGGCTCGTTTAACCTTGAAAATGGGTCATTTTTTCCATGGTGATTAACTGACTACATTGATCTGGTCTTAACGGATTTAATGTAAATTTTTGGCAAAAATCATCTCGGAATTCCGAATCACCAAAAAAATAGTGGACTATAGCACCAAAAAATCAGAAAAATGAGGGGTTTGCTAGCTTTGGCTCGTTTGGCCTTTAAAATGGGTCGTTTTGGCCGTGGTGACCTATAATCTCCATACATGAGGTCTCTATGGACGTTCGTTTAAATTTGTTAAAATCACCTCGGAATTCCAGATCACCAAAAAAAGATGGTACACTATAGAATACAAAAATCAGCAAAATCGGCGTTTTGCCTTCTGTTGGGAGTTTTTAACCTTGAAAATAGGCCGTTTTGGCTGTTGTTTCTAATCAGATCAATGAATAAAGTCTTAACAGATGTCTCTATAAATTGCAAGAATAATTTCGGAATTTTGGATTAACAAAAAAATAATGGACTGTAGCACACGAGAATAGGCAATACGGTGGGTTTGCATGCTCTAGAGCTAGTTTCACCTTGCAAATGGGTCATTTTGGTCATGGTGACCAATTGGATACATATATAAGGACTTAAGAAACGTTTGTGTAAATTTTTGTTAAAATCAACTCGGAATTTCGGAGCACCCAAAAAGATGGTAGATTATACAAATATCGGTAAAATAGGGAGTTTGCCTGCTCTTTGATCGTTTGATCTTGAAAATGGGCTATTCTGGACGTGGTAACTAACCGGCTCCATATATAAGGTCTTAACATACATCTGTAAATTTTTGACGAAAATCATCTCGGAATTCTAGATCACCAAAAAATATGCTAGACTATAGCACACAAAATTTTGCAAAATGGGGGGTTTGCCTTCTCTGGGCTCGTTTGACCTTTAAATGGGTCATTTTCGTGGTGACCAACCGGCTCCATAGATAAGGTCATAACAGACATCTGCATAAATTTTTTAAAAATCATCTCGGAATTCCAGATCACCAATAAAATAGGTGACTATAGCATAAGAAAATAAGCAAAATAGGCGGTTTGCCAGGTCTAGGCTCATTTAACCTTGAAAATGGGCCGTTTTGGAAATAAAGACCACCCGACTCCATATATAAGGTCTTAACGGATGTCCATGGAACTTTTTTGCATAAATTATCTCGTATTTTTGGATCACCAAAAAAGATAGTGGACTATAGCATACGAAAATAAGCAATGGGGTGTTTGCTTACTCTAGGGCTCGTTTGACCTTGAAAATGGACCATTTTGGCAGTGATTAACAACTGCTCTATAGATATGGTTTTAACAAACGTCCGTGTAAATTTATAGCAAAAATCATCTCAGAATTTCGGATCACCAAAAAAGATGGTGGTCTATAGCATATGAAAATCGGCAAAATGGGGGGTTTGCGTGCTCTGGAGCTCGTTTCACATTAAAATGGGTCTTATTGTTGGTGGTGACCAACCGACTCCATAGATAAAGTCTGAACGACATCTATCTTAATTTTTTCCAAAAATTATCTAGGAATTCCTGTTCAGTGAAAAGATGGTGGATTATATCACATGAAAATCGGCAAAATGGGGGATTTGTGTACTCTAGGACTCGTTTGACATTTAAAATGGGTTGTTTAAGCCATGATGACTAACCGGATCCATAGATAATGTCTTAACGGACATCCTTTTAAACTTTTGGGAATAAATTATCTTGGAAATATGGATCAGTAAATAATGATTGGCTATAGCACACGAAAATCGGCAAAATAGTGGATTTTCCTGCTTTGGGGCTCTTTTGACCTTCAAAATAGGTCGTTTTTTGCCGTGGTGACCAATCAGATTCATATATAAGGTCTTAAATGATGTCCATTTGAGTTTTTGGCCAAAATTGAAAGAGAAATCTAGAACACCAAAAAAGGTGGTGGACTATAGCACAGAAAAAAGGGCGAAATGGGGGTTTGCTTTCTCTGGGCTCGTTTGACCTTGAAAAAAGGTCGTTTTGGCCGTGGTAACCAATCATCTCCATAGATAAGGTCTTAAGGTACGTCAATGTAAAATTTGGCGTAAATCATCTCGGAATTCTTGATCACCAAAAGAGATGGTGGATAATAGCACACGAAAATAGGCAAAATGGAGGGCTTGTCTGCTCTAGGCTCATTTGACCTTGAAATGGACAGTTTTGGCCGTGGTGACTAACCGACTCCAGAGAAAAGGTTATAATAGACGTCTGTGTAAATTTTTGCATAAATCATATCAGAATTCCAGAACAATAAAAATGATGGTGGACTATAGCACAAGAAAATTTGCAATATGGGAGATTTGCCTGCTCTAGGGCTCGTTTGTCCTTGTAAATGAATCATTTTAGCAATGGTGACCAACTGCCTCCAAAGTTAAGGTCTTAATGGACGTCTGTGTAAATATTTGGCAAAAAATATCTCAAAATTCTGAATCACCAAAATAGATCGTGGCACACAAAATCCGGCAAAATGGGGGGTTTGCCTGCTCTGGGAGGGCTCATTTGACCTTGAAAATGGGTCGTTTTGGCTGTGGTGACCAACTGATTCTACAGGTAAGGTCTTAAAGACATCCGTGTAAATGTTTGAAATAATCATCTCGGAATTCCAGATTATCAATAAAGATGGTGGGCTTTAGCACACAAAAATTGACAAAATGGGGGATTTGCCTACTCAAGGCTCGTAAGACCTTAAATTAGGTCATTTTGGTTGCGGTGTCCAATCATCTCTATATATCAGATCTTAACAGACGCCCGTGTAAATTTTTTCCAAAAATCATCTCGGCATTTCGGATCACCAAAAAGAAGATGGATTATAGCACACAAAAATTATTAAAATAATGGGTTTGTGTGCTCTAGGCTCATTTTTCCTTGTAATGGGTTGTTTTGGCAGTGGTGACCAACCGACTCATATATAAGGTCTTAAATAACGTCCAGTTAAATTTTTGGCTAAATTCATCTTGGAATTTCAAATAAAAAAAGATGGTGGACTATAGCACACAAAAAACTATCAAATGGGGGTTTGTGTGCTCCAGAGCTCGTTTAAACTTGAAAATGGGTCGTTTTGGCCGTGGTGACGAATCGATTCCGTAGATAAGATCTTAACGGGTGTCCATATAAATTTTTAGCTAAAGCCATCTTGGAATTCTGGATCACCAAAAAATGGTGGGCTATAGAATATGAAAATTGACAAAATAGGGGTTTGACTGCTCTAGGCTAGTTTAATATTGCAAATGGGTGGTTTTGGCCGTAGTTACCAACCGACTCCTAAGGTCTTAACAAACTTCAATGTAAATTTTTGGAAAAATTATCTCCGAATTTCGGATCACTAAAAATTATGGTATATTATAAGAACATGAAAATCGACAAAATGGGGAGAGGGAGGGGGGGGATTGCCTGCTCTTCGGCTCGTTTGGCGTTGAAAATGGTCCGTTTTTGCTGTGGTTACCAACCGGCTCCATAAATAAAATTGTAGCGGAATTCCATGTAAACTTTTGGAAAAAATCATCTCAAAATTTTGGATACCAAAAAAAGATGGTGGAATATAACACACGAAAATCGACAAATTTGGGGATTGG
Organism: Solanum neorickii; assembly: GCA_027704865.1. NCBI lineage: Eukaryota > Viridiplantae > Streptophyta > Magnoliopsida > Solanales > Solanaceae > Solanum > Solanum neorickii. The sequence goes on from JAKWJC010000367.1 coordinate 27,899,889, forward strand.
CCTACTCTAATCTAGTTTTAACTTTGAAAATAAGTCTGTTTGGACATGGAGACCAACCGGATCCATAGATATGGTCTTAACGGATGTTTGTGTAAATTTTTTGCAAAAATCATCTTGAAATTCCAGATCACCAAAATAGAAAGTGGACTATAGCACATAAAAATCAGCAAAATGGGGGGTTTGCGTGGTCTAAGGCTCGTTTGACCTTGAAAATAGGTTTTTTGATAGTGGTGACCAACCTGATCATAAGTAAGATCTTAGTGGACGGCCGTGTAAATTTTTGGCAATACTTATCCCAGAATTCTTGATCAATAATAAAATATGGTGGACTATGCACTCGAAAATCAGCAAAATTGGGGGTTTGCCTGCTTTGGCTCGATTGACCTTTAAAATGGGTCGATTTGTCTATGGTTACCAAGCGACTCCATTGATAAGGTCGTAATTGATGTCTGTTTAAGTTTTTAGTAAAAACCTCTTGGAATTCTGGATCACTCAAAAAGATGGTGAACATAGAACACGAAAATCGGTAAAATGGGGGAGTTGCCTACTTTAGGGATCGTTTGACCTTGAAAAGGTCATTTTTTCCTTAAGGTGACCAACTGACTCGATCGATAAAGTCTTAAAAAATTTTGTGTAAATTTTAGGCAAAATCATCTCGGCATTCTGGACCACCAAAATAGATGGTTGACTATAGCGCACAAAAATCGGCAAAATAAGGGGTTTGCATGCTCTGGATTTTTTGACCTTGAAAAATTGTCCGTCTTTGCCGTGGTGACTAACAGGTTCCTTAGACAAGGTCTTAAAGAACATTCGTGCAAATGTTCATAAATAATCATCTCACGATTATGGATCACCAAAAAATATGATGGACTATAGCACACGAAAATCAGCAAAATGGGGGTTTACCTAGTTTGGGACTTGTTTGACCTTACTAATGGGTCATTTACCAACCGACTCCATAGATAAGGTCTTAACAAACTCTATGTATATTTTTAGAAAAAATCATCTCGGAATTTTAGATCACCAAAATATATGGTGGATTATAGCATACAAAAATCGACAAAATGGGGGGGGGGGGTGTTTGCATGCTTTGGGCTCATTTGACCTTGAAAAATGGTCCGTTTTGGACGTGGTGACTAACCGGTTCAATAGATAAGTTCTTAACCAACATGCGTGTAAAGGATCATAAATAATCATTTTGAAATTATGGATCACCAAAAAAGATGATGGACTATAGCACACAAAAATCAGGAAATAGGGGTTTACCTGCTATGGGGCTCGTTTGACCATAAAAATGGGTTGCTTTGGCCATAGTAACCAGTCGTCTCCACAGATCAGGTCTTAACGAACTCCCGTGTAAATTTAAGCAAACAGAATCTTGTAATTCTTGACCACCAAAATAGATGGTGGAATATATAATATGATAAATCGGATAAATGAGGGGTTTGCCTACTTTAGGCTCGTTTGACCTTTAAAATTTCTAATATTGGCCGTAATAACCAACCGACTCCATAGATAAGGTCTTAACAAATGTCCACATAATTTTTTTGGAAAAATCATATCAAAATTCTGGATCATAAATAAAATGGTTGACTATAGTACACGAAAATTGGCTAAATGGGGGGGGGGGTTTGCTAGCTCTAGGTCTCTTTTGACTATGAAAATGGGCCATTTTGGCTGTCATGACCAACCGGATCTATATATAAGGACTAAATGGACATCCATGTTAATTTTATGCAAAAATCATCACGGAATCAAGATCACCAAAAAAGATGGTGGAAAATAGCACATGAAAATTGGATAAATGGGGGGTTTGCATGCTCTAGACTTGCTTGACCTTTTAAATTAACCGTTTTGGCCGTGGTTACCAATCAAATCCATCTATAAGATCTTAACGGACGTCCGTGTAAATTTTTGGCAAAAATAATCTCAGAATTTTGGATCACCAAAAAAGATGGTGAAGTATTTCACACCAAAATTGGCAAAATGGGGGGTTTGACTGCTCTAGGCTCGTTTGACCTTTTAAATGAGTCGTCTTGGATCTGGTAACCAACCGACTCCATAGATAAGGTATTAGCTGACATCCATTTCAAATTTTGGCAAATATAGTCTCAGTATTATGTATCACCAAATAATATTATGGACTATAGCACATGAAAATCGACAAAATGAGGAGTTTGACTGCATAGGGCCCCCTTTGACCTTGAAAATAGGTCAATTTTGTTGTGGTGACCAACCGATTCCATAGGTAAGGTCTTAAAGGAAATACACGTATATTTTTTGAGAAAATCATTTTGGAATTACTCATCACCCAAAAGAATTTTTGAGTATAGTACATGAAAATCGGCAAAATAGGGTGTGTGCCTGCTCTGTGGCTCGTTTGACCTACAAAATGGGTTACCAACCGACTCCATAAAAAAGGTCTTCACGGAATTCTCTGTAATTTTTTGGCAAAAAACATCTCGGATTCCAGATCACCAAAAGAGATGGTAGACTGTATGCACATGAAAATCAGCGAAATGAGGGGCTTGCCTGCTCTTGGGCTCATTTGACCTTGAAAATGAGATGTTTTTATCGTGGCGACCAACCGACTTCATAGATAAGGTCTTAAGGAACATCCATGTAATTGTTTAGCAAAAATCTCGGATCAACAAAAAAAAAGTGGAGTATAATACAAGAAAATCGGCTAAATGGGGGTTTGTCTAGTCTGAGCTCGTTTGACTTTGAAAATAGGCCGTATTTCCATTGTGAACAAAAGGCCCCATATATAAGGTTTTAACGGATGTGAGCGTAAATTTTTCGCAAAAATCATCTTGGAATTTTGTATCACCAAAAACAATTATGGACTATAGCACTCGAAAATTGGGAAAATAGGGGGTTTACGTGCTTTGGGATCGTTTGACCTTTAAAATGGGTTGTTTTGACCTTTGTAACCAAATGACTCCATAGATATTGTCGTAAACATTGTTCATTTAAATTTTAGGAAATTATCTCGCAAATTCGGATAACTAAAAAAGATGGTGGACTATATAACACACAAAAATCGTCAAAATGGAAAGTTTACCTGCTTTAATAATCATTTGACCCTAAAAATAGGCCATTTTGGCCGTGGTGACCAACCAACTCCATAGATAAGGTCTTAACCTGACGTCTGTGTATTTTTTGGCAAAAATCATCGCGGAGTGCTGGATCACAAAAAATGATGGTGGACTATAACTAGTAAAATTTGCAAAATAGGGGGTTTGTCTACTCTTGGCTCATTTGACCTTGAAAATGGGTCGTTTTAGCCGTGGTAACCTACTGGATCCATATATAAGGTCTTAACGGATGTCTGTGAAAATTTTTTGTGAAAATAATCTTGGAATTTTGGATCACTAAAAAATATGGTAAAGTATAGCATACGAAATTTGACAATATGACAGGTTTGCCTCCTCTAGATTTTTTGTCATTGAAATGAGCCATTTTTGACGTGGTGACCTACCGGCTCCATAGACAAGGTTTTAACGAACGCCTGTGTAAATTTATGGCAAAAATCATCTCGGAATTCTAGAGAAAAAAAAGATAGTGGACTATCTCACACGAAAAATGGTAAAATGGGGTTTGACTGCTCCAGGGCTCGTTTTACCTTGAAATTGGCCACTTTGGCCGTGGTGACCCAATGGCTCCATGGATAAGGTATTAATGACGTTCCTATAAATTTTTGTCAAATGTCATTTTGGAATTCTGGATCACCAAAAAAATGGTGGATTGTAGCACACGACAATCGCCAAAATTAGGGTTTGCCTACTCTAGGCTCGTTTGACATTGAAAATGGGCGGTTTTGGCCGTGGTTACGAACAAGCTCCATATATAAGGTCTTAAGGGACTTCCATGTAAATTGTTGGCAAACATCATCTCAAAATTCTAGATCATTAAAAAAGATGGTAGACTATAAGCATACGAAAATCGGTAAAATGGGGGGGGGGGCTGCCTTATGCTTGTTTGGCCTTTAAAATGGGACGTTTTCGCCGTGGTTACCAACCGTCTCCATAAATAAAGTCTTAATAGACTTCCATATAAATGTTTTACTCGAAATTTTTGGGTACCCAAAAATAATGGTTGACTATATCACACGAAAATCGACAAAATAGGAGGTTTACTTTCTCTAGGATCATTTCACCTTGAAAATAGGTTGTTCTGGTCGTGTTAACCAATCGACACCATAGATAAGGTCTTAACATACATCCCTGTAAATTATTTGCAAAAATTATCCCATATTTCCAGATCATTTAAAATTATGGTAGACTATAGCACACGAAAATCGGTAAAAGGGGGATTTGCCTAATCTAGGTCTCGTTTGACCTTTAAAATTGGTGGTTTTCTCCATGGTAACCAAACGACACCATAGATAAGGTCTAAATGTACGTACATGTAAATTTTTGGCCAAATTTGTCTTGGAATTTTGGATCACTAAAAAATATGGTGGACTATATAACACGAAAATTTGCTAAATGGGGGGTTTGCCTTCTTTGGGGATCGTTTGATCTTGAAAATGAGCCTTTTTTCTGTGGTGAAAAATTCGATCAATACATAAGGTATTAATGGAATTCAATGTAAATTTTTGGGAAAAATCATCTTTTGGAATTCTGGATACCCAAAAAAAATGGTGGAATATATTACACGAAAATCGGCAAAAGGGGGAGTTTGTTTGCTCTAGGATCGTTTGACCTTGAAAATAGGACTTTATAGCCGCGGTGACAACCTGGATCTACAGATAAGCTTTGAATGGACATATGTGTAAATTTTTTGAAAAAATCATCTCGAATTTCTGAAACAAAAAGTTGGATAGTATGGGCACGAAAATCGATAAAATGGGGGATTTGCCTGCTCTGGGATCTTTTGACCTTGAAAATGAGTCATGTTTGTCGTGGTGACCAACCGGATCCATAGGTAAGGTTTTAACGGACATTCGTGTAAATTTTAGGCAAAATTCATCTTGGAATTCTGGATCACAAAAAGAGATGGTGGACTATAGAACACGAAATTTGGCTAAATGGGGAATAGTCTAGTCTTGGCTCGTTTGAACTTTAAAATGGGTAATTTTATTATTGTGATAAACCGGCTCCATATATAAGGTTTTAACAAACGTCTGTGTTAATTTTTCAAAAAATCATCTGGAAATTTTGTATCGCAAAAAAAAAATTCTGGACTACAACACTCAAAAATTGAGAAAATAGGGGGTTTTCCTTCTCTAGGCTCGTTAAATAATCAAAATGGGTTGTTTTCACTGTGGTAACCAACCGAATCCATCGATAAGGTCTAAAACGACGTTCATATAATTTTTTGGAAATTATCTCGCTAATTCGGATCACCAAAAAAGATGGTAGACTATAGCATACAAAAACCGTCAAAATGGGGGTTTTACCTACTTTGGAGCTCATTTGACTTTTAAAATGGGCAGTTTAGCCATGGTGACCAAGCAACTCCATACATAAGGTCTTAACGGACATCCATGTATATATTTGACAAAAATCATCTCAGAATTCCGGATCACTAAAAAAGATAGTGGACAATAGCACAAAAAAATCGGCATAATAGGGGTTTGACTACTCTTGGGCTCGTTTGACCTTGAAAATGGGTCATTTTGGTTGTGGTGACCTACTGACTTCATATATATGGTTTTAACGGACGTCTGTATCAATTTTGGAAAAAATCATCTCAGAATTTTTTGTCACAAAAAATGTGGTGGACTATAGTACATGAAAATCGGTAAAATAGGGGACTTTGTTTCTTTGGGATCGTTTGATCTTGAAAATGGGTTGTGTTTGACGTCGTGGCCAACCGACTCCATAGATAAAGTCTTAACAACATTGATTTAAATTTTTGGCAAAATTCATCTCGTAATTTTGGATCACCAAAACAAATTGTGGATTATATCACACTGAAAGCGGCAAAATGAGGGATTTGTTTGCTTTAGGCTCGTTTGATCTTGAAAATGGGTTGTTTTGGCCGTTGTGATCAAAAGAATCCATAGATACGGTCCTAACAAATGTCCACGTATATTTTTGTAGAATTATCTCGGAATTCTGGATCACCAAAAAAAGTTGATAGATTGTAGCACTCGAAAATTGCAAAATAGAGGGTTTGCCTGCTTTGGGCCTTGTTTGACCTTTAAAATAGGTCATTTTTGCCATGGTGACCAACCAAATTCATAGATAAGGTCGTAACATACATCCGTGCAAATTCATAGCAATAATCATCTAGAAATTCTGGATCACCCTAGAAGATTGTGGACAACAGCACCTAAAAATTTGCAAAATATGGGGTTTGCCTACTCTAGGCACGTTTGACCTTTAGAATGGTTCTTTTTGGTCGTGGTGACCTGCTGACTCCATAGATAAGGTCTTAATATATGTTCGTGTAAATTTATAGCAAAATTCATCTCGGAATATCATATCACCCAAAAAGATGGATCATAACATAGCACATGAAAATTGGCAAAATTGGGGATTTCCCTACTCTAGGCTCGTTTAACCTTTAAAATGGGTCATTTTTATCCATCTCCGTAGAGAAGGTCTTCACAAACGTCCGCGTAAATTTTGGCAAAAATCATCTGGGAATTCGAGATTACCAAAAAGGATGTTGGACTATAGCATACGAAAATTGGTTAAATTAGGGGTTTCCCTACATTGGGTAAAGGCCTGTCGAACAGGCTCAACCTACGGACCCAATGATGGGGCATCGATCAAACGATGGACCGTCTGTCCTGGCCGTCGTTTGGTACGACAACAACTTACCCAGGGGTCTTTTGGCCTTTTCCCACTGTTTTTAAACCTTAAGATACGTCATTTTTACCCCAAATCATCATATTTTAGTCACTTGAAGCCTAGAAAAATAACAAGAACTTACCTAAGTCAAAATAATAAATCAAAAGTAATAAAATTAGAAGCAATAATGGAGAAAAAGCTCAAGAACCCTAGTGCAAAAATGCAGCAACAATCGCTTTGTTCCAGCCTCAAAATTTGAATATTTTTCCGTGGATTTCATCACCAGGTATGTGGGCTTTTACTAGTGGGTTTCTTTCACCCATTGGGTCCCTAGTTTTCAATCAGTTCTTGATTCTCTTCTCATGATTAAACTTAGGGTTCCTAGAATTTCTGCAGAACATCATGATTTAGTCAAAATATATGTTCCAAATGAAATTATCATGTTATTACTCAGATTATCACATGAATTTCAGAACCCTAGCTTTGTATTTCTTTAGTTCTTGGATTACACATGCTAGGTCAAATTATTCATTTATGCAATTACACATGCTTCTGTTTTAATGCATCATTATCAGATTAAATGTTGCATTCCCAGTTTACATGTTCAATTTTGAGTTATCCAGTATTTACAGAAAACTCAAAAATAACCAGTTAACTATATAAATAAATGGTATAGCATAATACCGAGTTGGACTAGGGTTCAGTGTACCCAATAGTCCCAGAACTACTAGACAAGTAGGTTTTATGTCCCCTCGGTGGGCAATCAATTTAGTGATCACGTCAGCATGCATTCATACCTTTGGCAGGGTATATTGGGTCCTCCCGATGGGGCGTATACACTGGACTTCACATTTAGCTCATGTGCTTTTATTATATGTTATTAGTAGCTCCCATAGTTCAGTAAGACTCTTTTGTATTTCCCATTTATCAGTATATTCAATATTCAATTTCAGCATGGTATAAATTGGTCATTTCATTCAGTGAGCTTAAAATTCAGTATATGATGTTTAGATTATCATACTTTCTTTGGTGCTTGTTAAGTTATGTTTCATTTAAACTTTACTGTATCCTACATGCTCAGTACCTTCAAGCACTAACGCATACATGTGCAACATCTTCTTGTGATGTAGGTTCAGATTCTCAACATCTAGATCATGCATAAATTGATTTCAAAACTCCAGTTCAGCAGATTTAAAGGTGAGTCCTCATTCTCCGAGGACAACAGTCACTAGTTTTATTTCAGTGTTTAGGCATTTAGTTTCAATTTTTGCTAGATTTAGCTAAGGCTTTTCCCAGTATTTCTAGAGGCTTATTTCAGACATAGTTAGTTTCAGCTCATCAGTCTTCATATTATATCAGTTTTAGCATATGGGTATTCCCCATCTTTTCATTTTAAATTATGATTTATCTTCCGCATCAATTTATTATCATTAGTATGCTCATGATCATGCCCGCAGGGTTAGCTTGGGATCACTTGTGGTCATAGGTTTCGTATCCGCGTCTCGGGAGTAGCTTAGGGCGTGACAAAACATAGTATGAGAGTAGTAGGTTTAAGTGTCATAGGATGTCTAAAATGCCGCACTAAGTAGAGTCCGTTTTCATGGGTGTGAAGTGCACCACATCTAATTAGAGGGAAGCTATGAAGTGTTTTTGGAAAAACTTCACTTTCTTTGTATTCTTATCGTTCGTGATGTATGATCTTACTTCATTCTAACTTGATGTTCTACGTTTAGGATCATGCCTCCTCGTAGAGCTAACACGAGGAATGAGAATGCCAGAAATGCAAATGCAACTCCTCCATTCCCAGATCAAGAAGTCTCCAATGATGAGTTCAGAATTGCTATACAGATGTTGGATCAAAGTATGACTAATCAGAATAATCGAGTTCATGCTCATGTGAATGAAAATAGTGGATCTGTAGCAACAAGGTTCCGTGACTTTGTTAGGATGAATCCGTCTGACTTCTTAGAATCACAGACTAATGAGGATCCTCAAAATTTCTTGGATGATATCAAGAAAATCTTTGAGGTAATGCAAGTCACTGGGAATGATCAGGTTAAGTTGGCATCATACTAGTTGAAAGATGTTGCTCATATTTAGTACACTCAGTGGAAGGAGAATAGGGGTGCAAATACGGCTCCTATCAGTTAGGATTGCTTTAGTGAGTCTTTTCTCAACAGGTTTTTCAAATAGAGTGAAGAGAAGCAAAAGCCCAACAATTCATGAACTTACGGCAGGGTAACATGACAGTCCAAGAGTATGGACTCAAGCTTATCCAACTCTCCAGGTGTGATCCTCACGTGGTTTCCTACTCTAGGGCTCAGATGAATATGTTCTTATATGGAGTGTCAGCTTTTTTGAAAACTGAGTGCAGAAATGCTATGTTACTTGAAGTAATATATATCGCTAGTATTATGACTCATGCTTAGTAGGTTGAGGGTAATAAGCTTAGGAAAACGGCTAAGGAGAATAAATATTCTAGGACTAGCAACTATGACTATTCTCAGCAGAAATTGGGTGGTGGAAATCGCTCGTAGAGTCACTAAATGTTTTCAGCTTCTGCCCCTTTATCAGCAAGTGTTCCATCCTCCAAGAACAGGTATGACCAGAAAGGTAGAGCACAAGTCTCTAAGTCTCAGGGAAGTGTTTCAAGCACCAAGACTTACCCTACTTGCCTTAAGTGAGGTAAGAACAATCCAGGCGAGTTCCTTGCAGGAAAGGAAGGGTGTTCTGGGTGTGTTCAGTCTGGTCACAAGTTGAGGGATTGTCCTTCTAAACATGGTCAAGGAGGTAGTAATAGAAAATCTCACTCTAAAACTTCAACAGCACCAGCAAATCGCCCAATTCAACAGGTTAAATCATCTGGTACAACTGGCGGTAAGTGCCATAAAAGGGTGTATGCTCTTCAGGCTCGCCAGGATCAGAAAGGTTCCCCTGATGTAGTCACTGGTGAGTTACGAGTCTTTGACCTTGATGTTTATTCATTGTTAGATACAGGGGCTACTCTTTTGTTTTGTAATTCCTTACAGAGCATTCCAATTCAGTGTCAGTCCAGAAACTCTCTCAGAACCTTTCTCAGTCTCTACTCCAGTCGGTGACCCAGTTATAGCTAGATGGGTATACAAAAAAAGTCCTGTCACAGTCTCTCAAAAAGTCACCTCAGCAGATCTTGTAGAGTTAGAAATGGTAGACTTCGATGTCATTCTAGGCATGGATTGGTTACACTCATATTACACCTTAGTCGATTTTAGCACTAGGATTATTTGTTTTTCAGTTTTCAGACGAACCAATCTTAGAATGGAAGGGTAGTAGCTTAGCGCCTATGGGTCAATTTATTTTTTACCTTAAGGCCAGAAATATGATATATAAGGGTTATCTCTACCATCTAGTTTGGGTTAAGGATTCTAGCCCTCAAAACCCCAACTCTTGAGTCAGTTCCGCTAGTATATGAATTCACTCCCGAAAGGAAAAACGACTTTGGAATTGATCTCCTTCTAGATACGCAGCCTATTTCTATTCCTTCATACAGAATGGCTCCATCATAGCTTAAGGAATTGAAAGAGCAGTTGAAAGATCTTTTAGAAAGGGCTTCATAAGACCTAGTATTTTACCATGGGGCGGACTAGTGTTGTTCGTAAAGAAGAAAGATGGTTCTCTCTGAATGTGCATTGACTATATATAGTTAAACAAGGTCACAATCAAGAACAAGTATCCTATCACCAGGATTGATGACTTGTTTGACCAACTTCACGGTGCTAGCCACTTCTCAAATATAGACCTCAGATCGGGTTATCATCAACTTAGAGCTAGAGCTAGTGACATTCTTAAAACAGCCTTCAAAATACAGTATGGTCATTATGAATTTGTAGTTATGTCATTTGGACTATGAAAAGTTCTTGCAACTTTTATGGATTTGATGAACACAGAGTTCATACAGTACTTGGACTTGTTCGTTATCGTCTTCATTGATGATTTCCTCATTTACTCTAGGATTGAGGAAGAACATGTGAGTCATTTGAGAGCTATTTTACAGAATCTTAAGGATCGCCAGTTATTCGCTATGTTTTAAAAATGTGAGTTTTGGTTGCAATCCATTTCTTTTCTTAGTCATGTTGTATCTAGCGAAGTGATCTGAGTAATTCACAGAAGATAGAGGTAGTGAAGTAATGGCCCTGACCTACCTCTGCTGTAGATATCAGAAGTTTCTTAGTCCTAGTAGTTTATTATAGAAGGTTCGTGGAAGGATTCTCCTCCATATCGTCACCATGGATTAGGTTGACTCAGAAGATGGTCAAGTTTAATTGGTCAGATGATTATGAGAAAAGCTTTGAGAATTGAAAACTAGATTGACTACAGCTTCTTTCTTGACTCTACCAAAGGTTTCAGATGGTTATGTGATCTATTGTGATGCATCCAGAGTTGGCCTAGGTTGTGTGTTGATGCAGCGACGTAAGGTGATAGCTTATGCTTCTAGACAACTTAAGGTGCTAATGAAGAACTATCCAACTCATGACCTTGAGCTTGCAGCAGTGGTGTTTGCACTCAAGATCTGGAGAAACTATTTGTATGGTGTTCATGTAGATGTGTTCACCAATCATACGAGCCTTCATATGTGTTCACCTACATAAAGTTGGATCTTCGCCAAAGGAGATGACTTGAGTTCCTTCAGGATTATGATATGAGTGTGCATTATCATCCTGGTAAGGTGAATGTAGTAGCCGCTGCTCTTAGTAGATTATATATGGGTAAGTTATCCCATATTGAGAAAGAAAGGAAGGAGCTAGTGAAGGATGTTCACAGGCTTGCTTGCTAGGGAGTTTGCCTTATGAGCATATCAGAAAATGATGTAAATATATGAAAATAGGGCAGAATCTTCTTTGGTAGTGGAGGTTAAGGAAAAGCAAGAGAGTGATCCAGTTTTGCTTGAACTTAAGAATGCAATACACAATCAGAGTGGAGGTTTTCTCCCAAGGGGGAGATGGTGTACTTGCTACCAGGGTAGATTGTGTGTTCCTGATGTGTGAGTTTAGAAAGCATATCCTTGTGGAAGCCCATAACTCCAGATATTCTATTTACCCAGGTGCCACTAAGATGTAGCACGATCTGTGGGAAGTCTATTGGTGGAATGGCATGTAGAGGGACATAGGAGATTTTTTGAGTAAGTGCCCCAATTGCCAGCAAGTCAAGGTAGAACATTAGAAACTAGGAGGTATAACTCAAGAGATTTGTATTCCTACTTGGAAGTGGGATGTGATCAATATGTATTTCATCACAGAGTTACCTCGTACTCACGGACAACAAGATTCCACTTGGGTGATAATGGATAGAATGACTAAGTCTTCTCGCATTTTGGCAGTTAAGACTGTTGGCAGAAGACTATGCCAAGTTTTACATTAATGTGATTGTGAGGTTACATGGGGTTCCTTTGTCTATAATATGAGATAGAGGTCCTCAATTTATCTCTCATTTTTGGAAGTCATTTCAGAAGGGTCTTGGTACTCAAGTTAACCTTAGCGCAGCATTTCATCTGCAGATTGATGGACAGACAGAGCGTACCATTCAGAACCTAGAGGATATGTTGAGGGCTTGTGTGATCAATTTCAAAGGTAATTGGGATGATCACTTTACTCTTATTGAGTTTGCCTAAAACAATATCTACCATTCCAGCATTCAGATGGCCTGAAAGTCTCACCTATGAAAGGGGTGATGAGATTTTTAAAGAAAGGCAAGCTCGGTCCAAGATATGTAGGCCATACAAGATCTTGAAATAGGGTTGGCTAGGTGGCATATGAGGTAGAGTTGCCAGCAGACTTAGCAGCAGTGCATCCTGTGTTCCACATCTCACTCTTGCAGAAGTGTGTGGGTGACCCAACCTGTGTACTGCCATTAGAGAGTGTGGCGGTGAAAGATAGTATTTCTTATGAGGATGTACCAATAGAGATTCTTGATCATCAGGTTAGAAAGTTGAGAAACAAAGAAGTTGCTTCAGTTTAGGTTTTGTGGAGGAGTCAGTCTGTAGAGGGAGCTACTTGGTAAGCAGAAGCAGCCATGAAAGCCAAGTATCCTAACCTCTTTCCTTCCAATTCCACTCCCGCTTGAGGTAATAGTTCCTCTTCAGTTTTCCAGTCATTCATGCGTAAATTCAGTTTTAGAATCATGTTCCCTCAGTTTGTAGTTGCATTTTAAGCATATTTACATGTTCTCGGAAATCAATTCAGTCAGAAACTCAGTTCTCAATGTTTAGTAGTATAGTTTGCAACTCTTTCTCTCTATTTCAGCTAGTTTAGTCTTCATTCGAGGACGAATGTTCGCAAGGGGAGATAATGTAACACCCCGTATTAAAAAAAATGCCAAAAACCAGCTTTATAGAAAAATCTGCAGGTGCAACGAACGGTTGCATAGACGGACCGTAGCTTGACCCATGGTCTGTCATGCACATCCGTCTATAGGGTCAGAAACTCCTAAAAATCTCAGCCTAGGAAAATTGGTTAAGTCTTGGTCGATGGACCTATTTTCTGTAGTTCAAAATACGATCCGTAGTCTATTACCATTGATTGAGACCCCCTTCACCAACTCTCTGACATGATCGACGGATGACTAGCACGGTCGTAGGTGGATCTACGTTCCATAGGTATGACCGGAGGTAGCAATTAGTAGATAGCTAAGGGGGAAATGCAGTTGGGTCAACTTCAAATATTCATAACCGTTAGCACAAAATGAATTCGGTTTCCCATAACCTACCCACAGATAGATAATTTAATAAGCTTTCCATAGCCCCCAACCTATCTAAAATCAGACCTTCGAGTAAAAAGTTATGCTCATTTAAGTAAAGGCCTGTCGAAGAGGTCCAACCTACAGACCCCATGATAGGGCGTCGATCAAACGACGGACCATCTTTCCTGGCCGTCGTTTGGTCCGACACCAACTTACCCAGGGGTCTTTTGGCATTTTCCCACTTCGTTTAAACCTTAATATACGTCGTTTTAACCATAAATCATCAGATTTTAGTCAATTTAAGCCTAGAAACAAAACAAGAGCTTACCTAAGTCAAAATCATAAATCAAAAGTTAGAAAATAGAAGCAAGAAAGGAGAAAAATCTCAAGAACCCTAGTTCAAGAATGCAGTAAGAATCCCTTTGTTCCAGCCTCGAAATTTGAATATTTTTATGTGGATTTCATCACCAAGTATGTGGGATTTCACTAGTGGGTTTCTTTCACCCATTGAGTCCCTAGTTTTCAGTCAATTCTTGATTCTCTTATCATGATTAAACCTATGATTCCTAGAATTTATGTGGAACTTCATGATTTTATTAAAATATATGTTAGAATCAAATTATCATGTCATAACTAAGATTATTGCATGAATTTCAGAACCCTAGCTTTGTATTTCTTTATTTCTTGAATAACATATTCTAGGTGAGATATTTCAAATATGCAATCATACATGCTTCAGTTTTAATGCATCATTATCAGATTGAATGTTGCATTCCCAGTTTGCATGTTATGTTTTGAGCTATCCAGTATTTACAGAAAATTTAGAAATAATCAGTTAACTACATAAATCAATGGGATAGCATAATACCGAGTTGGACTAGGGTTCAGCGTACCCAAAATTCCCAAAGCTAAAAGTCAAGTAGGTTGTAAGTCCCCTCTGTGGGAAATCAGCTTAGTGATCACGCTAGCATGCCTTTATACCTTTGGCTAAGGTATATTGGGTCCTCCCGATGGGGAGCATCTTCACACTCCACATTTAGCTCATGTGGTTTTATTATTGGTTATTAGTAGATCCCACAATTCTTTCAGGCTCTCTTGAATTGACCATTTCTCAGTATATTCAGTTTCAGCATGGTATAAATTGGTTAGTGCATTCAGTTATCTCAAAAATTCAGTATATCATGTTCAGATTATTATACTTGCTTTGGTGCTTGTTCAGTTATGTTTTATTTCAACTTTTCTCTATCCTACATACTCAGTACCTTCAAATACTGAAGCATACGTGCGCTACTTGTTCTCTTGACGTAGGTTTAGGTTCTCAGCATCCTGATCATGCATAGATCGATTTCCCGATCTCTAGTTTAGTAGATTTAGTGTTGAGTCCTCATTCTCCGAGTAAAACAATCTTGAGTTTTATTTCATTCTTTTGTCATTTAATTTTAGTTTTTGCTCGATTTAGTTGGGGTTTGTCCCAGTATTTCTACTCCAGTTTAGAGTCTTACTTAAGACATAATTAGTTTCAGCTTAGTGTTGGGTTAGTAAATTCATTGTATTAAACTCATCATTCATCATATTATATCAATTTTAGCATATGGGGTTTCCCCATCATTTCATTATAAATTATTAATTATCTTTCGCATAAGCTTATTATCTTTTGTATACTAATGATCATGCCAGCAGGGTTCGCTTGGGATCACTTGTGGTCCTAAGTTCTGTGTCCGTGTATCGGGGTAGCTAGTATCTTGACAAACCGGCTCCGTAGATAAGGTTTTAACAGACGTCCGCATAATTTTTTGGCAAAAATCAGCTCAGAATTTTGGATCACCAAAAAAGATGGTGGACTATAGCACAGGAAAATCTGCCATTGGGGGATTTTCCTTCTTTGGGCTCGTTTGATCTTGAAAATGGCTATTTTGGCCGTGGTGACTATTCGGCTCCATAGATAAGGTCTTAATGGACGTCCATGTAATGTTTTAGTAAAAATCATCTCGAAAATCCAGATCACCAGAAAAGATGGTGGACTATAACACCCAAAAATATTCAAAATTGGAGATTTACCTGCTCTAGGCCTGTTTGACATCTATCTTAATTTTTTGCAAAAGTCATCTCAAAATTTAGGATCACCAAAAAAAATGGTGGACTATAACAAATGAAAATTGGAAAAATGGGAGTTTGCCTGCTCTAGCCTCGTTTAACCTTGAAAATGAGCAATTTTTGCAATAGTGACCAATCAGATCCGTAGAAAATGTCTTAATGGATGTCTCTGTAGTTTTTGGCAAAAATCATCTCGGATATCCAGATCATCAAAAAAGATGGTGGACTGTAGCACATGAAAATCGTCTAAATGGGGGTTTTCCTACAATAGGGCTCTTTTAACCTTGAAAATGATTCATTTCGCCATTGTGACCGATCGATTCCATAGGTAAGGTCTTAAGGGATGTTCGTGTTAGTTTTTTGCAATATCATCTTGAGATACTGGTTAACCAAAGGAGATGGTGGAGTATAGCACACAAAAATTTGTAAGATGATGGGTTTGCTTTCTCTGAAATCATTTGACTTTGAAAATGGGCTGTTTTTGCTGTGGTTACCAATCGGCTCGATAGATAAGGTCAGAAAAGGCTTTCGTGTTAATTTTGAAAAAAACATCTTAGAATTTCAGATCACCAAAAAAGATCGTGCACTATAGCACATGAAAATCGACAAATTGAGGGGGTTTTCCTAATTTGGGGCTTCTTTAACGTTGAAAATGGGTTGTTTTAGTCGTGGTGACCAATGGATCCATATATAAGGTTTTAACGGACGTCTGTGCAAATATTTGACAAATATAATCTCGTAATTTTGGATCACCAAAAAGATGGTGGACTATAGCACATGAAACTTGGAATAATAGGGGGCTTACCTGCTCTGTGACTTTTTTGACCTTGAAAATAGGTCGTTTTGGCTGTGGCAACAAACCACATCCATATATAAGGTCTTGATGGACTTTCGTTTAAATTTTTGGAAAAAATAATCTCGGATTTAAGTACCCAAAAAAAATAGACGACTATATCACACGAAAACCAGCAAAATGGGGGGTTTGCTCACTCTAGGGATTGTTTGACCTTGAAAATGAGTCATTTTGGTCGTGCTTACAAACCGGCTCCACAGATAAGTTCTTCAAGGACGTCCGTATAAATTTTTGGCTAAAAACATCTCCAAATTTTGGATCACAAAAATATCATCAACTTATAGCACAGGAAAATCGGTAATAAGGGGTTTGCCTGTTTATGGGATTGTTTGACTTTGAAGATGGGACGTTTGTGCTATGGGGACAAACCAAATCAATAGATAAAGTCTCAATGGGTGTCCATGTAGATATTTGGCAAAAATGATCAAAGAATTCTGAATCACCAATAACGATAGTGGACTGTAGCATAGGAAAATTGGCTAAATATGAGGTTTGCCTATTCTAGGGATCGTTTGACCTTTAAAATGGGCTGTTTTGTCCATGATTACCAACCATTTCCATGGATAAGGTTTTAACAGACATCCGTGTAAATTTTTGGAAAAAATCGTCTTGGAATTTTGCATCAACAATAAAGATGGTGGATTATAGCACACTAAAATCTATCAGATAAGGGATTTGCCTGCTCTGGTCTTGTTTGACCTTAAAAATGGGTCGTTTTGGCCATGGTGACCAACCAGTTTCATATATAAGGTCCTAACGAACATGTGTGTAAATTTATGGAAAAAATTATCTTTTAATTTTGGATCACCAAAAAAATGGTGGACTATAGCATATGAAAAGCTACAAAATTGTGGGTTTGCCTGCTCTAGGCCTCAATTGACCTTGAAAATGGGCCGTTTTGGTTGTGGTTAAAAACCAGCTCCATAGATAAGCTCTTCATAGATGTCCGTTTAAATTGTTGGCAAAAAATATCTTAGAATTTCGGATCACTAATCAGATGGGGGACTATAGCACATGAAAATATACTAAATAAGGGGTTTGCCTCCCTTGGAGATCGTTTAACATTGAATGTGGGACTTTTTGTTATTTTGACTAACCATCTCCATAGATAAGGTCTTAATGTGAGTTCGTAAAATTTTAGCAAAATTCATCTCGGAATTCTGGATCACAAAAAAAGATGATGCACTATAGCAGACAAAAATAGGCAAAAGGTGTTTTCCTACGCAAGGGCTCATTTGACCTTTAAAATGAGACATTTTATCCTTTGTGACCAACCAGTCCATAGATAAGGTCTTAATAGACATCCATATAGATGTATAGAAAAAGTCATCTCATAATTTCGGGTCACCAAAATAGATGGTGGACTATAGGACACGAAAATCTGTAAAAAGGGTTTGTATGCTCATGGGCTCGTCCGATCTTGAAAATGGGTTGTTTTGGTCGTGGTAAAAAATTGGCTCCATAGATAATGTCTTGATGGACACCTTTGTATATTTTGGCAAATATCATCTCAAGATTCTGCATCACCACAAAAGATAGTGGACTTAGCACACGAAAATCAGCAAAATGGGGAGTTTACCTGCTTTAGGGCTTGTTCGACCTTTAAAATTGGTTGTTTTAGCCTTTTTGACAGACCTGATCCATATATAAGGTCTTAGCTAATGAAAAATGTCATCCCAAAATTTCAGATCACCAAACAACTTGTGGACTAGCATACGAAAATCGGCAAAATTGAGCGTTTGCCTGCTTTGGGGATCATTTGACCTTGAAAATGGATTATTTTACCGTTGTGACCAACCGAATCCATAGATACGGTTATAGTAGACATCCATTTATATTTTTGACTAAAATGATCTCGAAATTCAGGATCACCAAAAAAGATGGTAGACTATAGCACATGAAAATAGGAAAAATGTGGGTTTTGACTGCTCTAGGTTTTTTAGACCTTTAATATGATCCATTTAGGCCTTGGTGACCAACCAGTCCATAGATAAGGTCTTCAAAAATGTTCATATAAATGTTCAGAAAAAATCATCTTGGTATTTCAAATCACCAAAAAAGATGGTGGACTATAGCACACGAAAATAGAAAAAATGGGGGGAGAGTTTGTCTGCTATGAGGCTCATTTGACCTTCAAAATGGGTCGTTTTGTTTGTAATGACTAACTGTCTCTGTAAATAAGGTCTTAACGGATGTCCGTGTAAATGTTTGGCAAAAGTCATCTCGGAATTCCAGATCACTAAAAAAGGTGGTGGGCTATTGCACATAAAAGTTGGCAAAATAGGGTGTTTGCCTTCTCTTGGGATCGTTTGACCTTGAAAATTGGATGTTTTTGTCCTGGTTACCAAGAGGCTCCATATTTAAGGTAATAAAGGAATTCAATATAAATTTTTGGCAAAAATCATCTCTGAATTCTGGATCACCAAATAAGATGGTGGACTATAGCACACGAAAATGACGGGTTTGACTGCTCTAGGGCTTATTTTACCTTTAAAATGGGTTGTGTTTTGTTGTGGTAACCAACCTGTTTTATAAATAAGGTATTAACGAACTTCCATGTTAAATTTTTGGAAAAAATCATCTCAATATTCTGAATACCCAAAAAAGATGGTGGACTATAGCATAGGAAAATTGGTAAAATAGGGGGTTTGTCTACTTTGAGTCTTTTTTGACTTTCAAAATTAGCCGTTTTGGCCGTGGTGACCAACCAGCTCCATATATAAGGTCTTAACGAACGTCCGTGTAAGTTTTGTCAAAAACCATCTCGGAATTCTGGATTAATAAAAAAGATGGTGGATTATAGTACACGGAAAATGGGAAAATGGGGGTTTTGCTTGCTCTGGCTCGTTTGACCTTTAAAATAAAACATTTTGGTTGTGGTGATAAAATGTCTCCATACATAAAGTCTTTCTAGACGTATTTATAAATTTTTAGCAAAAATCATCTTCGAATTTTTGATCGACTTAAAAGATGGTGGGGCTGTTGCACACTAAAATCGGTAAAATAGGGGGTTTGCCTGTTGTAAGGCTCGTTTGACTTTAAAATAGACTGTTTTAGTCGTGGTGACCAACCGTCTCCATTGATAACGTTTTAATAGAAGTCCGTGTAAGCTTTTGGCAAATTTATTCTCAAAATTTTGTATCATCAAAAAAGATGGTGCAATATATAACACACGAGAATCTGCAAAATTGTTGGGGAGGAGGGGGGGGGTTGCCTGCTCTTAGGCACGTTTGACCATGAAAATGGGTTGTTTTGGCCGTGTTGACCAACCATGTACGCAAATAAGGTCTTAATTTACGTATGTGTAAATGTTTGTAAAAAATCATCACAGCATTCTGGATCACCTAAAAAGATGGTGAAGTATTGCACACGAAAATTGGCAAAATTGGGGGTTTGCCTATTCTGGGGCTCGTTCAACCTTGAAAATAGGTTGTTTTTGTCGTGGTAACCAACCGATTCAACATATAAGGTCTTAACGGAGTTTCGTAAAAAAATTTGGCAAAAAATCATCTCAAAATTTTTTATCACAAAAAAAAAAGCAGATTATAGCATATGAAATTCGACAAAATGGCGGGTTTGTCTGCTTTGGATTCTTTTGAACTTGTTTATGGGTTGTTTTGTTTGTGGTCACCACCCGGATCCATAGATAAGGTCTTAATAGATTTGGCAAAAATCATCTCAGAATTCTGGTTCACCAAAAAAGATGGTGGACTTATAGAGCACAAAAATCGGTTAAATGGGGGTTTATCAGCTCTAGGCTTGTTTGACCTTGAAGAAGGTAATTTTGCCATTTTGACCAATCGGCTCCATATATAAGGTTTAAATAGATGTTTGCGTAAATTTTTTGCAAAAATCATCTCAAAAATTTGTATCACCAAAAAAATTATGGATTATGGCATTCGAAAATCAGGAAAATAGGGGGTTTGTATGCTATGGGGTTCGTTTGACCTTGGAAATAGATTTTTTGACCCTGGTAACCACCGACTACATAAATAAGGTCTTAACCGACGTCCATGTAAATTTTTGGTAATAATTTCGCAAATCCGGATCACTAAAAAAGATGGTGGACTATATCACACAAAAATTGGATAAATTGGGGGGGTTACCTGCTTTTGGGCTCATTTGACTTTAAAAATGGGCCGTTTTTGCCATAGTGACCAACCAACTCCTTAGATAATTTTTGTCAGACATCAGTGTAAATTTTACGCAAAAAATCATCTTGGAATTATGGATCACCAAAAAATGGTGGATTATAGCACGCAATAATTGGGAAAATGGGGGTTTGTCTGCTCTTGGGCTCGTTTGACCTTTAAAATGGGTTGTATTGGTCGTAGTGACCTACCGACTGCATAG
The DNA here is from genome assembly GCA_027704865.1 of Solanum neorickii. Taxonomy (NCBI): domain Eukaryota; kingdom Viridiplantae; phylum Streptophyta; class Magnoliopsida; order Solanales; family Solanaceae; genus Solanum; species Solanum neorickii. The sequence continues at coordinate 27,920,649 of JAKWJC010000367.1, forward strand.
ATAAGGTCTTAACGGATGTCCATGCAATTTTTTTGTTAAAATCATCTTAGAATTTGGATCACAAAAAAACATGGTGGACAATAGCATAAGAAATCTGTAAAATGGGAGATTTGCCTGCTCTGGGCTTTTTGACCTTGAAAATGGACCGTTTTAGACGTGGTGACCAACCATCTCCATACATAATGTCTTAATGGACGTCTGCTTAAATTTTTTGCGAAAATAATCTAAGAATTCATAATCACCAAAAAAGATGGTGGACTATAGAACAAGAAAATCGGCAAAACGGGGGATTTGTTTGCTTTGGGTTCGTTTGATCGTGAAAATGGGTTGTTTTGGCCGTGGTGAGCAACCAACTCCATAGATAAGGTCTTAACGGATGTCGATGTGAAATTTTGGCAAAAGTAGTCTCGGAATTTTGGATCACCAAAAAAAAAGTTAGACTATAGTACACAAAAATCGACAAAAATGGGGGATTGCCTGCTCTTGGACTCGTTTGACATATAAAATGGGTCATTTTAGCTATAGACCAACAAGTTCCATAGATAATCTCTTAATAAACGTCATTATAATTTTTTAGTCAAAATTCTGAATCACTAAAGAAGATGATGGACTATAGAAAACGAAAATCAGCAAAATAGGGGGTTTGCCTCTTATGGGCTTGTTTTACCTTGAAAGGGGTTGTTTTGGCCATAGTGACCATCCGGCTTCATATATAAGGTCTTAAAATACATCCTTGTAATTTTTTTGTAAAAATCATCTCGGATTATCACCATAAAAGATCGTCGACCATAGCGCATGAAAATCGGCAAAAAGGGGGATTTGCCTACTCTGGGGCTCGTTTGACCTTGAAAAAGGGTTGTTTTCTCCGAGGTGGCCAACAGACTCCATAGATTAGGTTTTATAAGATGTTCGTGTAAATTTTAGCAAATATCATTTTGAAATACCGGATAACCAAAGGAGATGGTGGACTATAGCACATGAAAATCGGCCAGATGATGGCTTTGCCTACCCTAGGATCGTTTAACCTTAAAAATAGACCGTTTTTGCCGTGTTAATCATCCGACTCCATAGATAATATCTTAACGTACATCCCTGTATATTTTAGGCAAGAACCATCTCGAAATTCCTGATCAACAAAAGAGATGGTGGACTATAACACACGAAAATTGGCAAAGTTTGTGGTTTGCTTGCTCTAGGATCGTTTGACCTTTAAAATGGAATGTTTTGGCTATGTTGACCAATTGTTTCCATAAATAAGGTCTCTACAGACTTCGGTGTATGTTTTTTGCAAAAATCATTTAGAAATTCGAGATCACCAAAAAAGATAGTGGACACGAAAATTGGAAAAATGGGTATTTCGCCTGCTTTGGCTCGTTTGACCATCAAAGTGGGCCCTTTTATCTTTTGTCACCAATCGGCTCCATCGATAAGTTTTTAACGGACTCCCGTGTATATTTTTCACAAAAATCATCTAGAAATTTTGTATCACCTAAAAATTATGGGAGTATAGCACACGAAAAATAGAAAATGGGGGGTTTGCCTTCTATGGGGATAGTTTGACCTTTAAAATTGGTCGTTTTTTCCGTGGTGACAAATAATATCCATTGATAAGGTTTTAAAAGTTGTCTCCGTAAATTTTTGGCAAAAATCATCTCAGAATTTTGGATCACCAAAAAAGATGGTGGAGTACAACAAATTACAATCGACAAAATGAGGGGGTTTGCCTTGTTTTTGGATCGTCTGACATTAAATATTGGCCGTTTTGGCTGTGGTAACCAACCGGCTCCATAGATAAGGTCTTAATTGACGTCCATGTAATTTTGGAAAAAATCATCTCAGAATTCTACATCACAAAAAAAGATGGTGGTTTATAGCACAAGAAAATCAACAAAATGTGGGATTGGCATGTTTTGGGATCGTTAGGCCTTCAAGATGAGTTGTTTTGTCAAGGTGACCAACTGGCTCCATATTTAAGGACTTAACGTATGTCCGTGTAAATTTATGGTAAAAATCATCTCGGAATCCAAATCACCAAAAATATTATGGACTATAACACACAAATTGGTAAAATGGGGGGTTTGTCTACTCTTGGCTCGTTTGACCATCAAAATTGGCCATTTTTGTCGTGGTGACCAACTGGCTCCATAGATAAGGTCTTATCGGATGTCCTCTACATTTTTGGCAAAAAAGATCTCAAATTTCTGGATCACAAAATAAAATGGTGGAGTATAGCACATGAAAAATCAGCAAAATACGGGGTTTGTCTGCTCAAATGCTTGTTTGACCTCAAAATGGGTCGTTTTGCCTTGTTGACCAACCATATGAATAGATATGGTTTTAACGAACGTCCTTGTAATTTTTTGGTGAAAATTATCTTGGAATTAGGGATCACAAGAAAAGATAATGGACTACAGCATATGAAAATAAAAAATATGGGAGGTTTGACTGCTCTAGAGCTCGTTTGACCTTGAAAATGGACAATTTTGGTTGTGGTGACCAACTGGCTCTATAGATAAGGTCTTAGCAGACGTCTCTCTAAAATTTTAGCAAAAATCATCTCAGATTTCTTTATCACCAAAAACGATGGTGGACTATTGCACACAAAAATCGGAAAAATAGGGGGTTTGCCTTCTCTAGAGCTCATTTGACCTTGAAAATGGGCTGTTTTAGTCGTGACGACAACCTCTCTCAAAAGGTAAGGTCCTAACAGACGTCTGTGTAAATAATTGGCAAAAATCAACTCAGAATTCCAGATCTCCAAAAATGATGGTGGACTATTGCATACAATAATCGGCAAAAATAGGGGTTCTCCTGCTCTAGGGCTCGTTTAATCTTGAAAATGGGTCGTTTTGGTTGTAATGACAAAATGACTCCACTGATAAGGTCTTTAGTACGTCTCTGTAAATTTTTAGCAAAATTCATCTCGGAATTCCAGATCACCAAAAAGGATGGTGGACTGTAGCACACGAAATTTGGCGAAATGGGGGGTTTGCCTGCTGTGCGTTCGGTTGACCCTTAAAATGGATCATTTTTGCTGTGTTGACCAACTGACTCCATGGATAAGGTCTTAATATATGTCCATGTAAATTTTTTTTATAAAGTTCATCTCGGATTTTCGGATCACCAAAATAGATGGTGTACTATAGGACACGAAAATCAGAAAAAAGGGGTTCGCTTGCTCTGGGCTCATTTGACCTTAAAATGGGCCATTTTCGCCATGGTAACTAATTGGTTCCATAGATAAGAGAGTACCGGATGTCCGTTTAAATGTTTAGAAAAAATAATCTCAAAATATTAGATCACATAATAAAATGATGGACTAAAGCACACGAAAATCGGCAGAATGGGGGGTTTAACTGCTTTCAGGCTTGTTTGACCTTGAAAATAGGCCGTTTTAATCGTGAAGACCAACCGGCTGCACAAATAATGTCTTAATTGACGTTTGTCTAAATTTTTGGCAGAAATAATCTTGGAATTCTTGATCACCAAAAAAGATGGTGGACTGTAGCATACAAAAATTGGCAAAATGGGGAGTTTGCCTACAATGGGATCGTTTGACGTTTAGAATAGACCGTTTTGCCATTGTGACCAGCCAACTCCATATATAAGGTTTTAACGGCCATCCTTGTAAATTTTATGCAGAAATCATCTAGGAATTTTGTACTACCAAAAAAATGGACTATAGCACACACAAATCGGCAAAATAGGAGGTTTCCCTGCGCTGAGGCTCGTTTGACCCTTAAAGTGGGCTATATTTGTCAAGGTAACCAACCAACTCCATAGTTAAGGTATTCAAGGACATTCATTTAAATTTATGGTAAAAATCATATTGAAATTCTTGATCACTAAAAAAGGTGGACTGTAGCACCCAAAAATTGGCAAAAAGGGGTTTGTGTGCCCTAACCTCGTTTGATCTTGAAAATGGGTTGTTTTTATCGTGGTGAACAATCGAATCCATAGATAAGGTATTAACGGACGTCCATGTAAATTTTTGGCAAAAATCATCTTGAAATTTTAGATTACCAAATAAGATGGTGGAGTATATAGCACTTGAAAATCGGCAAAACGGGAGATTTGCCTGCTTTGGGCTCTTTTGATCTTGAAAATGGGTTGTTTTAGTTGTTGTGACCAACTGGCTTCTTAGATAAAGTCTTAACGGATGTCCATGTAAATTTTTGTGCAAAAATCATCTCGGTATTCTGGTCACCAATAAAGATGGTGAACTATAGCAAACGAAAATCAACAAAATGTGGGGTTTGCCTACTCTGGGCTCGTTTCCCTTTAAAATGGGAAGATTTAGCTGTGGTGACCAACCAGCTACATAGATAAGGTTTTAACAGATGTTCGTGTAAATTTTTGCCAAAAATTATCTCGGAATTGCGGATTACCAAAATGGCATAAAGTCACTATTCAAGTTGTCTCGGCTTTTCACAACGAGACCTTCATTTTGCGACTCGACTATTACCCCACTAAACAATTTTGAACAAATATTATAATAATATTTTTTGATCTGCCAATTTTTTAAGAATAAAGTGCGTTCACACACCAATCATTACATGACACGTGTTAATTTAATTAAAAATAAAAAAATTCATTTAAAATTTTTCCTATATCTTTTTCTTATTTCTCTCTCTCTCTCTCTCTCTCTCTCTCTTACTTTTTGAATTTTAATTATGATATATCTTAAATTTCATTTTATCTTCCACCATCCCTTCATTTTCTTTTTTTTTCTTCACCTCCTACCCCCCATGTCAAATTAAAACCCATTTCAAATTTTTCTTATAAAATCATACTATTATTGAGAATTTAGTGATTTTTTGATAACAAGGTTAGTTGTTTTTTAAAGAATACTTAAGATTTTGAAGGTATCATCAACTACTCATTTTCATAGAAATTCAAAATTAGAAATGATAATTTAAAAGAATCAATTAATTTCTAGAAAATGAAAAGAACTGAATTGAAATTAAATAAAATAACTATCTGTTACTTCCTAATCATCTTCAAATCTAATGAGTTTACCGAATTGTAAAAATATAAGAAAATATTTAGATAAAATTTAAAATTAAAGACAGTACAACTAAGAGTAATAAAAAAAATGAGCTAACGTTGTGGTAAAAATGGTGACATTGAAAGTAAGAATCTTCAATTAATGGAGGCAACAATGAATTTTTAGAAAGCACGAAGAAAGAAAGACAAAAAGGAAAAAGGAAAAAAAGTTTAATTAATAAGAAAATATATTTCATAGTAAAATACTTATAAAATAAAATTATATTAGTTATTTTAGGTTACTTACTCTCTTTTAGAGAGTGCACACCACTCTCTATGTCAGATAGATGAAAAATTATGTAATTATATCTTTTGAAAATTGCTTAGTGGGGGAAGATAATAGTTGCAAAGATAAGGTGTGTTTTTAAAAATTCGAAATAACCTCAACAATAACTTTATGTCTTTTCTCAAAATGACAGTGGACTATAGCACACGAAACTTGGCAAAATGGGGGTTTGACTACTCTAGGCTCGTTTGACCTTGAAAATGGGCCGTTGTGGATATTGTGACCAACTGGATCCATATATAAGGTCTTCACGGACAACTCAGTAAATATTTTGCAAAATTTATCTGTAATTTCCGAGTAACCAAAACTGATAGTTAATTATAGCACACGAAAATCGGCAAAATGGGGGATTTGCCTACTTTGGGGCTCCTTTGACCTTAAAATGGGCCATTTTTGATGTGGTGACCAACCAAATCCATAGATAAGTTCTTTACAAACATTTCTGTAAATTTTTGGCAAATGTCAACTTGAATGGGTTTCCCTGCTCAGGGCTTATTTTACCTTGAAAAACCGTTTTGGCCATGGTGACCAACCGGCTCCATAGATAAGGTCTTAACGGACGTCCTTTAATATTTTTTGGAAAAATCATCTCGAGTCTTAATCACCAAAAAAGATGGTGGACTATATAACATAAAAATCACCTAAATGGGGGCTTTGCCTGATCTGCGATTGTCTGACCTTGTAAATGGGTTGTTTTGGTCGTGGTGACCAACTGTCTCCACAGATAAGGTCTTAACGGACATCCATATAAAATTTTGGCAAAAATCATTTAGGAATTTCGGATAAATAAATAAATAGTGGACTATTGCACACGAAAATAGGCAAAACGAAGGATTAGTTTTCTTTGGGATCGTTTGATCGTGAAAATGGGCTGTTTTGGACATTGTGACCAACCGAATCCATAGATACGGTCTTAAAAGACGTTGATGTTAAGGAAAAAAACGTCTTGGAATTTCAGATCACCAAAAAAAATGGTGCTCACGAAAATTGAAAAAATAGGGGGTTTGCCTGCTCTAGGGCTCGTTTGACCTATAAAATAGCCGTTTTAGCTTTGATGACAAACCATTTCCATAGATAACGTATTATTATATGACCGTGTAAATTATTGTGAAAAATCATCTCGAAATTCAGGATCACCAAAGAAAATGATGGACTATAGCACACGATTATCCGCAAAATAGGGGATTTGCCTGCTCTAGGCTCGTTTGACATTGAAAATGGGTAGGTTTGGACATAATGACCAACCGTATTTATAGATAAGGTCTTAACTGACATCCTTGTAATTGTTTTGCAAATATCATCTCGGATTATCACCATAAAGGATGGTCAACAATAGAACACAAAATTGGCAAAAAAAAAAGGGATTAGTCTACTCTAGGGCTCATTTGACCTTGAAAAAGGGTTTTTTTTCTCTCCATAGATAAGGTTAATCGTACGTTTGTATAAATATTTACCAAATATCATCTTAACTTTTTTTGATAACCAAAAGAGATGGTGGACTATAACACAGTAAAATCAGCTAGATGATGGGTTTGACTGCTTTAGGATCGTTTAACCTTGAAAATAGTACATTAGACTATGGTGATCAACCATCTCCATAGAAAAGGTCTTAACATATGTCCCGTGTAAATTTTTGGAAAAAATCATCTCGGAATTCCTGATCAATAAAAAAGATTGTGGACTATAGCACACGAAAATTGGCAAAGTGTGTTGTTTGCTTGCTCTAGGCTCGTTTGACCTTGAAAATGGGTTTTTTGGCCGTGTTGACGAACATCCATAGATAAGGTCTTTATAGACGTTTATGTATGTTTTTTGCCAAAATCATTTCAAAATTCTACATCACCGAAAAGATGGTGGATTATAGAACACGAAAATTGGCAAAATGAGGATTCTGCCTTCTTTGGGCTTGTTCGACCTTGAATCTGGGTCGGTTTGGCTTTGGTGACCAATCGGCTCTACAGTTAGGTCTTAACAGACTCCCGTGTAAATTTTTCACAAAAATCATCTAGGAATTTTGTATCACCGAAATAATGGAGGACTATAGCAAAAGATAATTGGCAAAATGGGGGGTTTTGCAGCTATGGGGCTCGTTTGACCTTGAAAATTGGTCGTTTTTGTCCAGTGACCAATCTTGTCCATTGATAAGGTCTTATCAGACGTTTGTGTAAATATATATCAAAAATCATCTCAAAATTTTGGATCACCAAACAAGATGGTGTAGTATACCACACGAAAATCGACAAAATGGGAGATTTATCTGCTCTCGACTTGCTTGACCTTTAAAATGGGCCATTTTAACCACGGTGAACAATCAAATACATATATAAGGTCTTAATGGACGTCCGTGTAAATCTTTGGAAAAATCATCTTGGAATACTGGATTACCAAAAAAGATGGTGGACTATAGCAATTGAAAATCGGCAAAATGTGAGTTCGCCGCTTTGTGGCTCGTTTGACCTTCAAATTTGGCCATTTTGGCCGTGGTGACAAATCGGTTCAATATATAAGGTCTTACCAGAAGTCTGTCTAACTATTTAGAAAAAATCATAACAGAATTCTTGATCACCAAAAAAGATGGTGAACTATTAAACATGAATATCGACAAATTGGGGGTTATATGCTTTGGCGCTTATTTGACCTTGAAAATGGTCCATTTTGGTCGTGGAGACCAATAGCCCCATAAATAAGGTCTTAACGGACATCCATGTAAATTTTTGGCAAAAATCATTGAGGAATTCTGAATCACCAAAAAAAGATGGTGGATTATAGCACACAAAAAATTGACAAGTGGTGTTTGCCAGAAATGGGCACGTTTGACCTTGAAAATGGGCCGTTTTGGCAGTGGTGATCAACTTGTTCCACAAATAAGATCTTAACAGATGTCCACGTAAGTTTTTGGTAAACATTAATTAGGAATTCCGGATCACCAAAAAAGGTGGTGGACAATAACCAACAAAAAATGGCAAAATATGGAGTTTGCGAGCAATGGGCTTGTTTTACATTGAAAATGGGTTGTTTTGGCCGTGGTGACAAACTGGATGCATAAATAAGGTATTAAAGGATGTCAGAATAAATTTTTTTGAAAACATCAATTCGAAATTTCGGATCACCATAAAAGATGGACTAAAGCACACAAAAATCGGCAAAATAGGGGGTTTGCATTGTTTTGGGATGGTTTGACATTGAATGTTGGCCGTTTTTTTCGGGGTGACCAACCGGATCCATAGATAAGGTCTTAACGGACATCCATCTAAATTTTGGCAAAAATCATCTCAGAATTCTGCATTACCAAAAAAGATGGTGGACTATAGCACACGAAAATCGGCAAAATGGGGAATTTGCATGCTTTGGGCTCGTAAGACATTTAAAATGAGTTGTTTTGTCCATGGCGACCAACCGACTCCATATTTAAGGACTTAACGGACGTCCATGTAAATTTATGGTAAAAATCATCTCGGAATCCAAATCACACAAAATTAGTGGACTTTGCCACATGAAAATCGGCAAAATGGGGGGGTTTGCCTGCTCTTGACTCGTTTGACCTTGAAAATAGGCCATTTTTATCATGGTGACCAACCGGCTCCATATATAAGGTCTGAACGGATGTCCGCATAGATTTTTGGCAAAAACGATCTCGAATTTCTGAATCAACAAAAAAATGATGGAGTATAGCACATGAAAATTGGCAAAATGGGGGATTTCCCTTCTCAAAGGCTTGTTTGACCTTGAAAATGGGTTGTTTTTCCGTGGTGACCCACCAGATCCATAGATATGGTTTTAATGGACGTCCGTATAAATTTTTAGCGGAAATTATCTTGAAATTTTGGGTCACAAAAAAAAGATTGTGGACTATAGCACATAAAAATTGAAAAATGGGAGGTTTGACTGCTCTAGGCTCGTTTGACCTTGAAAATTGGCCGTTTTGGCCGTGTTGACCAACCGGCTCCATAGATAAGGTTAACAGACGTCCGTGAAAATTTTAAGGAAAAATAACCTCGGAATGCTGGATCACCAAAAAAGATGGTGGAATATTGCACACAAAAATTGGTAAAATAGGGGGTTTGCCTGTTCTAGGGCTAGTTTGACCTTGAAAATGGACCGTTTTGGTTGTGGTGACAACACCTATCCATAGGTAAAGTCTTAGCAGACGTCTGTGTAAATTTTTGGCAAAAATCATCCAGGAATTCTGGATCACCAAAAATGATGGTCGACTATAGTAGACAAAAATTAGTAAAAATAGGGGGTTTGCCTGCTCTAGGCTCGTTTGACCTTGAAAATGAATTGTTTTGGTTTTGATGACAAACTAACTCCACCGATAAGGTCTTAATGTACGTCTCTGTAATTTTTTGCAAAATTCATCTCGGAATTCTGGATCACAGAAAAAATATGGGGGAATCTAGCACACAAAAATCGGCAAAATTATGGGTTTGCCTATTGTGGGCTCGTTTGACCTTTAAAATAGGTCATTTTGGTCGTGGTGAACAACGGACTCCATATATAAGGTCTTTATGTATGTCCTTGTAAATTTTTAGAAAAATTCACGTCGGATATCAAGATCACCAAAAAAGAAGGTGTACTATAGCACACGAAAAACAACAAATGGGTTCGCTTGCTCTAGGATCGTTTGACCTTTAAATGGGCCATTTTCGCTATGGTGACAAACTGGTTCCGTAGATAAGGTCTTAACAGAAGTCATTGTAAACATTTAGACAAAATCATCTCGGAATTCTTGATCACCAAAAAAGATGGTGGACTATAGCACACGAAAATCAGCAACATTGGGGTTTATCTGCTTTTTGACTCATTTGACCTTGAAAATGGGTCGTTTTTTATCGTGGAGAAAATCGGCTGCACAAATAAGGTCTTAACGAACGTGTGTCTAAATTTTTGTCAAAAATCATCAAGGAAATCAGGATCTCCAAAAAAGATGATGGACTGTAACATAAAAAAAAATTCAAAATGGGGAGTTTGCCTACAATGGGCTCATTTGACCTTTAAAATGGGTCATTTTGCCATTTGACAAACCAGATCCATAAATAAGGTTTTAACGGTCCTCCATATAAATTTTATTCAAAAATCATCTAGGAATTTTGTATCACCAAAAAAAAATGGTGGACAATAACACACGAAAATTGGCAAAATAGGGGGTTTGCCTACTCTGAGGCTCGTTTAACCTTGAAAATGGGTTGTTTTGGCTGTGCTAACCAACCGACTCCATAGTTAACGCCTTAATGAACGTTCTTGTAAATTTATTGTAAAAATCATATCGGAATTCTTGATCACCAAAAAAAATGGTGGACTATAGGACAAGAAATTCGGCAAAATGGGGGTTTGGCTGCCTTGGGCTCGTTTGACCTTGAAAATGGGTTGTTTTGTCCATGGTGAAAAACTGACTCATGTATAAGGTCTTAACGAAATTACATATAAATTTTTGGCAAAAATCATCTCAAAATTTTGGATCACCAGATAAGATGGTGGACTGCAGCAAACGAAGATCAGCAAAATGGGGGATTTGCCTTCTCTAGGCTCGTTTGACCTTTACAATAAGCCTCTTTAGACGTGGTGACCAATAATCTCCATATATAAGGATTTAACAGACGTTCGTATGAATTTTCGACAAAAATCATCTAAAAGTTCCGGATCACTAAGAAGACATAAAGTCACTGTTGAAGTTGTCCCGGATTTTCATAATGACCTCCTAACTTTGCGACTTTCCTATTACCCCACCAAACAATTTTGAATAGATATTATAATATTATTTTCTAATCCACCAAAAATTTAAGAAGAAAGCGAGTTCACACACCAATTATTACATGACACGCGTTGATTTAATTAAAAATATAATTTTTTATCTTTTTAAATTTTTCATGTATCTTTTTATTTATTTCTCTCTCTCTCTCTCTCTCTCTCTCTCTCTCTCTTACTTTTTTAATTTTAATTTTGATATATCGTAAATTTCATTTTATATTCCACCATCCCTTTATTTTCTTTTTTTAAACACCTCTCACCCTCCATGTAAAATTTAAAACAACTTCCATTTTTTCCTACAAAATTCATACTATTATTGAGACTTTATTGAATTTTTTATAAGAAAAATCAGTCGTCTTTTAAAGAAAATTTAAGATTCTTAAGGTATCATCAACTACTCATTTTCATATAAATTCAAAATTAGAAATGATAATTCAAAAGAATCATTTAATTTCTCAAAAATTAAAAGAACTTATTTGAAATTGAATTAAAAAGTATATGCTAATTCCTAATCATAGTCAAATCTAATGAGTTCACCGAATTGCTCAATAAGTAAGAAAATATTTAGATTAAATGTTAATAAAAGAGAGTAAAGCTAAGAGTAAAAAAAAAAAAAGAGGTGATGTTGTGGTAAAAATTGTGACATTGAAAGTAAGAAGCTTCAATTAATGGAGATGAAAATGAATTTTGGAAAAGAACGAAGAAAGAAAGACAAAAAAAAAGGGGAAAAAGTTAAAATAATAAGAAATATATTTTATAGTAAAATACTCATAAAAATAAAATTATATCAATTATTTTAGGTTGCTCACTCTCTTTGAAAGAGTGCACACCACTCTCTATGTCAGATGGACGAAAAGTGATGTAATTATATCTACTAAAAATTGTTTAGTGGGTAACATGATGGTTGAAAAGTTAAGGTATCTTTTTGAAAATTCAGAATAACTTCAGCGGTGACTTTATGTCTTTTCTCGAAAAGATGATGAACTATAGCACATGAAAATCGGCAAAATGGGGGGTTTGCCTGCTCTGGGCTCGTTTGACCTTGAAAATGGGTCGTTGTGGCCAAAATAACCAAGTGTATCCATAGATATGGTCTTAACAAACAACTCTGTAAATTATTTGCAAAATTTATCTTTGATTTTCGAATTACTAAAAAAGATGGTGAATTATAGCACATGAAAATCGGCAAAATAGGGGGTTTGCCTACTCTAAGCTCGTTTGACCTTAAAATGGCCGTTTTTTGACGTGGTGACCAACCGACTCCATAGATAAGTTCTTAACGGACATTTATGTAAATTTTTGGAAAATATCATCTCGAAGTATCGGATAACCAAAAGAGATGGTGGACTATAACACGCGAAAATTGGTAAGATGATGGGTTTGCCTATTCTGGGCTCGTTTGACCTTTAAAATGGGTCGTCTTGGCTTTGGTGACGAACCGGCTCCATAGGTAAGGTCTTAGCAAACGTTCTTTAAAATTTTGGGAAAATAATATCAGAATTCTTAATCACTAAAAAAGATGGTGGACTATAGAACATGAAAATTAGCTAAATGGGGGTTTTGCCTGCTCTCGGCTCTTTTGACTTTTTAAATGTTTTTTTCCACCGTGGTGACCAACCGGCTCCATAGATAAGGTTTAAAATGATGTCCGTATAAATTTTTGTCAAAAATAATGTAGGAATTTCGTATCACCAAAAAAGATTGTGGACTATAGCACACGAAAATCGACAAAATGGGGGATTTGTTTGCTTTGGGCTCGTTTGATCTTGAAAATGGGTTGTTTTGGACGTGGTGACCAACCGACTTCTAGATAAGGTATTAAAGAACGTCAATGCTAATTTTTTGCAAAAATCATCTCAGAATTTCGGATCATCAAAAAAGATGGTGGACTATAGCAAACAAAAATAAACAGAAGGAGGGGTTTGCCTACTCTACGACTCGTTTGACCTTTAAAATAGGTCTTTTAGATGTTGTGACAAACCATCTCCATAGATTAGGTCATCATAGACGACTGCGTAAATATTTGTCAAAAATAATCTCGAAATTCCGGATCACCAATGAATATGATGGACTATAGCACACAAAAATCGAGAAAATAGGGGGTTTACCTGCTCTCGGCTCGTTTGACCTTGAAAATGTGTTGTTTTAGCCATAGAGACCAACCGGCTTCATAGATAAGGTCCTAACAGACACCCTTGTAATTTTTTGCAAAAATCATCTCGAAATATTCCCATAAAAGATGGTCGACTATAGCACAAGAAAATCAGCAAAAAAGGGGATTAGCCTACTCTTGATCGTTTGACATTAAAAAAGGATCATTATTCTCCGTGGTGACCAACTGACTCCATAAAATAATGTTTAATCGGATGTTCGTGTAAATTTTTGGCAAATATCATCTCAAAATACAGGATAACCAAAAGAGATGATGGACTATACCACATGAAAATCGGCTAGATGATGGGTTTGCCTACTCTAGGCTTTTTAAACCTTGAAAATGAGCCGTTTTGGCCGTGGTGATGAAGCGTCTCCATATATAAGGTCGTAACGAACGCCCGTGTAAATTTTTAGCAAACATCATCTCAAAATTCCTGATCAACAAAAAAGATAGTGATCTATGACATACGAAAATTGGCAAAGTGGGTGATTTTCTTTCTCTGGGCTTGTTTAACCTTGAAAATGGATTGTTTTGGTCGTGTTGACCAACCGGCTCTATAGATAAGGTCTTTACTAACGTCAGTATATTTGTTTTGGCAAAAATCATTTTGAAATTCCAGATCACCAAAGAAGATGGTGGACTATACACTAAAATTGGCAAATTGGAGGATTTGTCTTCTCTAGGCTCATTTGACCTTGAAAATAGACCATTTTTGCTTTAGCGATCAATCGGCTCCATTGATAAGGTTTTAACAGACTCCAATGTAAATTTTTTGCAAAAATCATCTAGGAATTTTGTATCACCAAAAAAATGGTGGACTATAGCAGATGAAATTGGGAAAAATGGAGGATTTGCCTGCTATGGGGCTCGTTGACCTTGAAAATTGGCCGTTTTTGCCATGGTAACCAATCGCCTCCATTAATAAGGTCTTAACGAACGTCTTTGTAAATTTTTGGCAAAGATCATCTCGGAATTTCAGATCACCAAAAAAGATGGTGGAGTATAGAACACGAAAATTGGTAAAATGAGGGATTTGGCTGCTTTGCGCTCGTTTAACCTTTAAAATGGGCCATTTTAGCCATGCTGAAAAACCAACTCCATAATTAAGGTTTTAACGAACGTGCATGTAAATTTTTTGGCAAAATCATCTCGGAATTCTGGATCACCAAAAAAGATGGTGGACTATAGTAATTGAAAATTGGCAAAATGGGGGTTTGCCTGCTTTGTGGCTCCTTTGACCTTAAAACTGGGCAATTCTGTTCGTGGTGACCAACTGGTTCGATATATAAGGTATTAACAGACGTCCGTGTAACTGTTTAGAAAAATCATATAAGAGTTCTTGATGACCAAAAAAGATGGAGGACTATAGCACACGAATATCGGCAAAAAAGGGGGTTTACTTGCTTTAGGGCTAGTTTGATCTTGAAAATGGATCGTTTTAATTGTGGAGACCAACCGACTCCAGAAATAAAGTCTTAATGGACGTCCATATAAGTTTTTAGCAAAAATCATATAGGAATTTCGGATCACCACAAAAGATGGTGAACAATAGCGCACAAAAATTTTCAAAATGGAGAGTTTACTAGAAATGGGCTCGTTTGACCTTGAAAATGGGTCGTTTTGAATGTGGTGATCAATCGTCTCCACAAATAAAGTCTTAATGGACGTCCGCATAAATTTTTGGTAATACAACATTTAGTAATTCCGAATCACCAAAAAAGGTGGTGGACTATAACACATAAAGATTGTCAAATTGGGGTTGACGAAGCCTTGTATGCCATTGTGTGGTATGGTCCACTTATGGTGGCAGTGTTTACTTTATTGTCATTATATATGTGTTGACCATGGCCCTGAAGGAAAATTGATGAATATATGAATGAGGGGTTATGATAATCACCTTCTTGTGCCTAGTCTTCTAGTTTAGTTGTAAATCTATGTTATGTTACTATTGTTATGAGAAAGAAGCAGAGAGTTCTCAAAATCCAATAACTTCTAGAAACTTATGAGTACAAGCTTTGATAATAACCACCTTGTAACATCTCATTAAAGACATGATGAGTGGTAGATTTAGTTAAGATAGAAAAAATCTCGATTCAACTCTTAGTAGGTAATTTTTAATGATTACAAACAATGTCTCATATATTTAGTTTTAGAGAGTACATTTTAGTGTTACAAAAATGGTGTCGCTACCTGATGATTGAGAATTCTATTTGAGAAATTAGGTTGTAAATTTACTTAGTTGTAGTAAATTGTTGGTTTGGGTTGTTGTTGGTTGATTAGCAGGTCTAATACAATGAGTGAATGATATTCACTACGGTCAAAATGACATGGGTGATTTGAATGATATGCACGTCAATATTGTTCAGACTACGGGAGACGTCCGGATACCTGCATAACCGGGATTATAATGTTTCGTATAACTGGATTGTAGCTACAATTTCTCCAACTAAGTGGAATGTTTGGGAGGTTCAGCTATTGAGGACCGCCACGAACACGTTTGAAATTTTGTGGAGGTGTGTACACTATTTGTGTTTAAAAGCATCTCACACGCTTCCACGAGGTTGAGGTTATTCCCCTTCTCTTTGATGGGTGAAGATACAAAATGATTGCTGAAATCGCCAAATGACTCTATCACTTCTTGGTCCCGTAACAAATAAAATTATATCTTTAAGGTGCAAATAGGTAAACTGTAGCTATGAAAGATAATTATGTTTTTTCTCTTTTCCATATATAAAAATTTCCCTACTATGAATATTAATATTGTCCGTGACTTGACTTCAAGAATAATCAAGTAACATCACAAACTAAGAGTCAAAATAATTTAACCCTCGCTAAAATTTAAAAAGAAAATGAGTATTGGTGTTATACGTTTAGGTTTATATTAAACTAATTTTTTGGCACACACTATGTGCGTACATCCATATCATTGAGTATATAAGTTTAAGAATTCATATGAATATTATGAATTGCTATATTTGAGTTAAGAAAATATTTAATGTTGATCCTTTCATGTGCTCAATAAAGAAAAAGATCTTGTCCCATGAAAATACTCAAATACCTTTTTGTAATTTTGGTCTTTTGCCTTGAATGCCTTATGTGAATTTCTACCTTTGGCTCTAAGTACTAAAATATTTTCATTGTGCTCTTAATTTCTTTTGGTACAATTAAAAAATAGTCAGTGTAATTGTGAACAAACTTTAACAAAAACGAAAACCTTAATTTACACAAAATCGAATCATAGTTCGTGGAAGTGTTATTACAGGTTTAGTTTCCAAACATATAATAAAGATCCTTTTTTTAAAGATAAACTTTCTAATGTCATTACTGATTTAATTATAAAAGTTAGCAAAACGTAAATTTTTTAATTAATAAAATATAGAAACTATTTGTAATTAAACTTTAAATTTAAAAGCTTCCACTTTTCACATGAAAAATAATTTTAACATCAACTAAATTAATGTGAAAAAGCAATAAAATGAACATGTCATCATACTACTGAAAAAAGAATAATAAATTAATTAATGTAAAACATATGTAATTGTGAAAAATTTTAAATTCAACAAGTATAAAAGTATTATAAAAGTGAAACGGTATATAACTAAACAATAAAGTACTTTATAACTAGGGATGGATCTATTAAGGCCCGTGGGTGCCACACGCCACCCACGAGCTCAGATAAAAACTTTATATATATATATATATATATATATATATATATATATATATATAACAGATATATGTTAAGACTTGCCACCCAGTGAACAAAATTACTTCGTTGTGCCAGTGGGTGGCAGAAGGTCACCAGTTCTTTGTGTAGGCCACGGGATCAAATCCTGCTGGCAAAAAGTTGCACACTAACAATCTTTTGTTCTAATTGTTATTGATTTATTATTAAGTTTTAATAAATAATTATTTTCTATTAATTTACTTTAATAATTTGTGATATTTCTTTTCTTTTTTATTAGTTAATATTTATTTAATGATATAAAAGTTAAAAAGAAAAGTCGTGTTTTTTCTTGTCTTCTACTCCAAATATCAACCTCTCTGATTCAATTATTTTCTTCGTCTATATTTAAGTTATCAACTCGATACTTTTATAATTCGTTGAAAATTTTAATTTTGTTCACTTCATACTCTCAATCGAATGTGGGGAGCGAATTTGTGGTATATATATATATATAAAATACATAACTGTCATCTTATTATTGTTTATATTTTGTTGTTTGACTAGTCGTATACACCGGTATGACAAATAATTTGATTCAACTCCTAAACTTATTGGATCGATGAATTTACTTGGCACCCACAGACTCTAATCCTAGATCCGCCTCTGTTTATAGCATATAGGAATCAATTACTAAGAGAAAATGCACAAGTACCCCCTAGGCTATGACCGAAATCTCAGAGACACATATTAACTATTTTAAGGTCCCATTACCCCCTACCTTTTTTTTGGTAATTTGTGCACCTTTTTAGCTTACGTGGCATCCACATAATTTCCAAGGGTCTCGATTTCGTGGAGTCATAGAGTGTGTCACGTAAGAGAAAAGGTGTATAAAATTATAAAAAACAAAAAAATTCAGGGGGTATTAGGACCTTAGCTTAGTTAAGACGTGTTTCTGAGATTTTGGTCATAGTCTAGGAGGGTACTTGTGTATTTTCCAATCAAAATAATCTCTTTTTTTTTGTATTACAGTTAACTAATGAAATGGTTTCCTATTCTAATTAATTTTTTAATATAAAATAACCGCAATGAAGATTAAATATATTAATTTCAATTGCTTGACTTAATATTAAATCATAAATTTCATTTTAATAAAATAGAAAGTACGAAAAAAGTAGATATTCACTAATTATAGTTGATAAATACTTCTTTTCATAGTGAAATAAATAAATTAAAACATTGTATTGACATAACAAAAATGCTATCTTTTCCTTTGGATTGAATACTTGAATAATACTTATGTCAAATGTACGAACGTATTTGATCCTACTCTTGTTCTAACTTTATTTTTATCAGATTATATTATAAATTTAATCAATAAGTTACTTAAAATTTGACTAAAAAGTTATTTATTTAAGTAATTACTCCTAAGAAATAATCATATCTCAATTCCTCATTCTAGTCAACATCCCTAAATGGAAGAAATTAAAAAAAATAGTTTGCTTTCAGTTCTTTGACCTATATAATTGATTTATAAATTTCAATTTTAAAAATCTAAATCTGCCAAGTATTTTGCTAACAAGTGAGAGATCTATTCCTTACTAACCAATGGTACAAAAACAAAATAAAATTTTACAATATTTATGCCAAAAAAAAAATAGTTGTAACGATACATATAAAAATATATATACTGTATTTATTCACTTCTCCGTATGACATTATAAGTGCACAAGGTTTAGCATTATTTTTCTTTCAGAATAGTAATTAAGATTATTTATATCTTTTCAAGAAAAATCGAAAAGAAAATAATTCTTTACATAAAGTATCAATTCAAGTTAAACGCAAATTAAATCAATTTTATACGTGAAGCAAAAATACTTTATCAATAACAAATGAAAAAAAAAACTTAAAAAAAGAATCTTTCTAGAAAGCGTGATAATAAATGGAAGAAGAACAATTTGTTATGAAAAGTTACAAGAATCAATAAAGCAAGCAAATTTTAATTTAATACAATGAAACAATACCTGATACAACCCAATAGAAAAAAATAGCATCTTTAAAATTAAATTTTACTAAAAATGAAATAATTTTAGAAGTTATAAGTATAGATAGTGATATATTGGATTGGGAGGCCAAAAGTTTGGAAGTTAGAAGAGCAAAAGCCTAAGAGTTTGCAGAAAAATAATGAAGAGCCAAGTTGCATTTCACAATCAAGAAAATGCATGTGTTATCCACAGTGGATGGCTTTGTAGAGGTAACCGAGTCGTTAATGGACGTGATAAAGTTCATTGCAAACGAGTTCTCAGCGGGACTTTTCTATGTTCAGCAGCATACCCACACTGCAGTGCCCAACGTCATCAATCTCACTAGAAAAATTGAGGGAAGATCTCATCAAGTGACTTTTAACACAGCAAGTTCAGAGAATGCTATCGTCTTGGTCAGGTCAATGAAAGAGTGTGGACTCTCAATTGCTTACGAAATGATGAAACATCTCAGACATTCTCTAGATGTTGTGTCTGAGAAGCAGCTAAAAAATGGATCTATATGAACACCAGGTTCAAGTTTTCGTATAGGAAGAACTATCTCATGGAATCCTGCTACTTAGGGTCGAAAAACAGGTTCAGAACAAGATGGTGAGGGGAATGTTGATTTTATTTCAAATGCTTTCAGGTCAGCAAAAGAAAAAGCTAGTAGCTTCAAATGGCCTCAGGTAGATGCCATAGAATCTAAAACCAGCCAAGAATAATGAGCCATCTGTGACCTGTTCTAATGATGACACGACGTTACCAGTAGATGACAACTCTTGCACCAGAGGTCAACAACGACGAAACGTTGCTGTTCTCAAGCCAAACTGATGATGTTCTACAAGAAATCTGTGTCTAGGTGAATGAAACCATGTCCCATGATCGAATTTTTTCATGAGAAGCAAGCTGGATGTACCTTTGAACTTGAAACAATTCCTTTTGTGTGGACTCAATTTTACCTGTACCACATTTTGATGGATCTTTGTTCTAGAACATGAAACATAGAAACGAGAGATTATTGTACGTGTTCAAAGGAGAAGGAAAGAGGAAGCTTCAATCTAACAATATAATAATTGTATTGAATTATTAGTTTAAATGGGAGCCCTGATCCTCATATTACACGGACAAAACAAAGATGCAGCCTCAATAATAAAGCTACATTTCCAGAATTCTATACATCTTTATAACGAAAACACAGTGTACGTTAACCTATGTAGAACAACTAGTAAAGGAACCTTACGCGACTAGACAACTCTCTTCACTTCCAGGGTGAACAATGTCTAGCCTCATCAGAGGCTTATACTTGTAAGCCTCCATAAATACTTCAAAGCTTCCATGACCTCATCCTCTTGAAATTTTTTTGAGTCAAACAACTCACTATCGGTAGTGCCTTGACTAGCTTTTTGTTCCTGGATGCAGAGAATAATGATGCTTCAGATTTCTAATTGAAAATATTGTACAAGGAAGTTGCTTCACTTGACAAACATAAATAAGTATCTTAATATTACCATTAAGTTAAGGTGGAAGAGAGCACTGGAGTTAATTAGATATACAAGACAAACCTGAGAAGTGACTCTCTGTTAAGTCCATTTATTCAAATAATCTACTTTCACATAGTTGATCCATTTGAGAGTCGGTGTAATCACAGATATTCCCTGTTGGACAAACATCTTTATTTCAAGGAAGTCATCAATCGACAAAGGGAAATAAGGTCATGATTCTTCTCCTTGTTCTTCCTCTTTGGTGATAACTTCTTCCATTGATTTAAAATCGTCTATCTTTACTATTCGGAGATTCAAAGCACCTCTGGCCACTGATGGAGACATCAATTTTCCACAATTTGATACTGTTAGTAATTGATGTTGGCGAAAGTAGGCTGTTGGTGAGAGCATAGAGCCCTTAGGCAGTTAGGCCAAATGATATATAGCCTTTTCAGGTTGGGACAAGAAACCTGCGAATGTTAAAAACCTTGTAGAGCACTTATGCAGTTTCTTCAAGTGACAAATAGAAATAACTATCTAAGGATTACTATTGTTATTTACTAGCTAAAACATAAAGAGAGCAGTAATTAATTATAAAACAAGAGGCTCAAGACAAATCTTAGAATTAAATATCGCTTCATTGAGATCATCTACTTTCACTTCATCATCACCTTCCCATGGAACCTTTTCAGTGCACTCCTCAACAGGGTCCTTTTGGATCTTGAACACGCCACACATAATTGGGGGGGAAACACCTCATCCCTGTAAAATTGAATGCAAAGTTCTACATCTGATGGAGTTCTCTCTCATGCTTAAAGTGCATGCCAGAAAGATCATGCATATGGCATGACTCGATAAGAATTAGCACATCATCATATAATCCCTTCTTTCGGGAGTGGAAGTTTCTGCAACTATTGTTGGTATCTAATAACAGATAGTATTAAATAAATAGTATTAAATAATATTAGTATTTTACTGTGTACTAATCCTAATCCTATTAGGATTAGTACTCCTTAATCCTAGTCCTATTAGGATTAGTACTCCTTCCTATATCCCCTATATATATCTCCCATGTATTCCCTTATTAGGTTAACACTTTAATACAATCAATATTCTTTCATGGTATCAAGAGCCAGAAAACCTAGATCTTCTTTTCTCTAGGCTTTTTTTCTCTCATTAGGGCACCGATCGTTCCCTCTCTTCTCTTGGGCGGCGGCAGCTATGACAACCGAGATGGATCCTCTCGATTCATTTCCTTCTGGCGTTAAACTCCTTTTCAGGCATCTTCATGCCCTGATTCCCAAAAAATTATCAGACATAAATTACCCTACATGGAAAATCACCGTTCTTACAGCCCTTGAGGCCAATTACCTCCTCAAATACGGCGATGGAAGCACAGAACCGCCGCCGGCAGTCATCACCGCCACAGATAAATAAAAAAAAAACAATCCGGCCCATGCCACCTTGAAAGTTGTGGATGGCCAGATCCGATCATGTTTGATTGCGGTCATCTCTCCCACGGTTAAGAAACACGTCCGATCCTACACAACTGCTTCAGCCCTGTGGACGGCCCTCGCAACACGCTATGCATTAATTTCCCGCTCTCATATTTTTCATTTGCATGATCGTCTCCACACAATTACCAAAGGCATGAAAACTATGGCGGAGTATTTAGACGAGGTCTCCACCATCATCACAGCCCTCGAAACCGTGAAAGAAATCATTCCCAAAAAATATCTCGTCATGTGCGTCGTTCGGCGGCTCCCATCAGCTTACCCCTCCATTAAACAGGCGGTTCGCATCAGTCCAACGCCCGTTGACCTGGCTACTCTCTCCTCGTGGCTAAAAAGTGAAGAAATCAACGTGGATCTGGAGAGCAAACTTCTTCTCTGAGAAGCCGCTGTTATGGAGCCGGCCACTGCCCTCACCGCAAGCCAGAACTATCGCGGGGGGGGGGTGGTGGTGGCGACCGGCAGGGGAGCCGCGGCGGCTATGGCAGAAACAGCGGAGGCCGCGGCCGCGGCGGTCGCCAGGGCAGTCGTCCGTCATACGACGGTCAGCAGCACGGCAGCAACAACATCCTGCACTCCTTCGACAGCGGCGGGCAGTCATCTTCCAGCGGCGGGCAGGGCACTTACGAGTGGGATCGTCCAACTTGTCAAATCTGTCAGAAAACAGGAAACACCGCTGTTCGTTGCTTGTTTCGGTATGAGGAGAGCCGAAATAGTGATAACCGTGCCAATTATGCATCTCAAGCCGGTCCTTCCTCTGAATGGCTGTTGGATACTGGGGCCAACATGCACGTTACTTCTGATCTATCCAAGCTTAACGCTCCAAATCCATATCATGGCTCCAATGGTATTACTGTTGGCAACAGTGAGTCCCTTAATATTTCTCACACTGGCACGGGTACCATTAAAACCCCCACCGCTATCTTTAACCTAGGTAACCTTACCCACGTCCCTTCTATTAAAACCAATCTCCTTTCAGTTCACCAATTCACAAAAGACAATAATTGCTCACTCTTGTTCACCTCTAATAATTTCAGATCCTAGACAATACTACCAAGAGGGTGATTTTTCAGGGCCCCTGTGAGCATGGTCTGTACGTTCTTCCTGGCACAAGTTCGTCTGCCCACCCAATTTCAGAAAGCGTTCCTGTGGTTCCGGTGGCTCTTTCGGCTGATGACCACAGTCTGTTGTGGCACAATCGTCTGGGTCACACGTCTACTCAAATAATAAATTCTTTAATGTCTCAATTAGGTTTTACTTCCATTCATGTAAACAATTGTGACTCCTATTCAATTGCTAAATCTCATAAATTACCTTTTACTTTATCCGAGAAGCGTACAACTGCACCTTTTCAACTTAATCAGTCTGACCTATGGGGTGCTACTGATGTTCCTTCATTTGTTGGTTTTGGCTATTATATTTGTTTTGTGGATGATTTTACAAAATACACTTGGTTGTACCCACTAAAACACAAATCACAGGCATACACCACCTTTGTCACTTTTGAAAAAATGGTCAAAACACAATTCAATTCTCATGTTAAACTTTTTCGAAGTGACAATGGAAAGGAATATGTAAATAACATCTTTGGCCAATTTCTGCAATCCCTAGGAAATATACATCAAACCTCCTGTCCATACACTCCCGAACAGTATGGGGTGGCTGAGCGTAAGCATCGCCATCTCATTGAATCGGTGGTTACTCTTCTACATCAATCTCATCTCCCTGTCTCCTTTTGGGTAGAAGCTCTAGCCACCGCAAACTACCTCATTAACAGAATGCCCAGTCACACCCTCTCCAACAAATCACCCTATCAACTCCTTTACCAAGAACTTCCCAATTATACCAACCTCCGCGTCTTTGGGTGTCTTGCCTACCCTTGGCTACGCCCTCATATTACTCAAAAAATTCCAACCCCGATCCCGTCCTTGTATTTTTTTGGGCTATCATCCTACCTCCAAGGGTTATCGCTGTCTTTACCCACAAACTCATAAAGTCTACATATCTCGTCATGTCAAATTTGTCGAAAATGAGTTTCCCTACGAGTCTATTTCCTCCTCCACAAATACATCATTCATTGGCGTCCTTCCCTTTTTCCAACATACTCACATGGTCCCTCACCACCTTCCCCCACACCTCCACCCACTACCCAACCACCCCTCATCACCCCTTTGACCTTCACCCACAATACACCCGCAACCACCACCCACACTAACAACCAACCCGAACCACCCCATACCCACAACATCTCCAGCCCGATCCGTTTTGTGTCCTTCCCGGCCACCCCCGAATCACCACCGCCCGTGCCACCCCCCAATACTCATCCCATGTTAACCTGTGGCAAAGCCGGTATCTTTAAACCCAAAACTTTTCAGGCTACCTTACTACCAAATACACCCCTTCCCGATAGTGAACCAACAACCTACTCTGTTGCCTCAAAAAATGCTTATTGGCGTCATGCTATGGATGACGAGTTTAAGGCTTTGACTGATCAGAATACTTGGGTTCTTGTACCTAAGCCCCATGGGCGGCACCCAGTGGGCTGTAAATGGGTGTACAAAATTAAACACAATGCAGATGGCAGTATTTCCAAGTACAAGGCTCGTTTGGTTGCTAAAGTCTACAATCAGGAGTATGGGCTTGATTACTCCGAGACATTCAGTCCTGTTATTCGGCAGGAAACCATTCGCCTGGTACTGTCACTCGTCGTGCGCAACAATTGGCTCATCAATTAGTTGGATGTTTCCAATGCTTTTCTTCATGGCATGCTTGATGAAACTATCTACATGACGCAACCACCGGGGTTTATGTTGATCCCCGCTTCCCTCAACATGTTTGCAAACTCCAGAAGTCTCTGTATGGGCTCAAGCAAGCCCCCCGTTCTTGGTACACACGTCTGAAAACGTTCCTCCAGGGACTCGGCTTCACGTGTTGCGTACACGACACGAGTCTGTTTACTCGACATTCAGCACACGGTACAGTCATTTTTCTTGTCTATATAGATGATATCATTATTACAGGCTCTACTACAGCTCTCATTCAGGATGTCATACGAGCTATGCATACTACCTTCAAAATGAAGGACCTTGGCCCGTTACATTATTTTCTGGGAATGGAGGTTTCTCGGACAGGCAGCAGCTTGTTTCTTTATCAGTCAAAATATGCTCGAGATCTGTTGCAGAAAGCTGGAATGGAAAAATGCACCAGTCAACCAACACCGATGGCAGTCTCTTCGTCTACGAATGGAGCCGACGCCCCCTTTGCCGATATCACCCACTTCCGCAGCCTCATTGGGGCTCTACAGTATCTGGCCATTACCCATCCTGACATCCAGTTTGCTGTTAACCGAGTTGATCAGCGCATGCATCAACCAAGTGAACAGGATTACCATTGTCTAAAATGCATTCTTAGGTACATTTTTGGTACTCTTGGTCGTGGTTTACTCATTTGACACGGGGACTTGGAGCTTCAGGGTTTCTCAAATTCTTATTGGCGAATGATAAAAATGACAGAAAATCTACATCGGGGTTTCTCCTTTTTTTAGGGCCGAACCTGATCTCCTGGTGTACAAAAAAACAACCCAAGGTCTCTCGGTCCTCGACTGAAGCTGAATACCGTGCCCTTGCTCTTCTTGCTGCTGAGACCATGTGGGTCACATATATTCTTCGCGAACTCCGTGCCACTCACACTGTTCCTTCTCTCTATTGTGACAACAAATTAACCATCTGTGTGGCCAAGAATTCCGTCCTACACACCATAATGAAGCATGTTGATACCGATTGTCTCTTTGTTCGCGATAAAGTTCAGGCCGGCACCATGACTGTGCAGTATGTACCCACTGAAAAACAACCGGCTGATATTCTCACCAAGACTCTCCCGAGCCGACAACACGATTACCTCAGTTCCAAGCTTCCGTTCGCTTCCGCTCAGCTCAGCTTGATAAGGGATAATAACAGATAGTATTAAATAAATAGTATTAAATAATATTTGTATTTTACTGTGTACTAATCCTAATCCTATTAGGATTAGTACTCTTTAATCCTAGTCCTATTAGGATTAGTACTCCTTCCTATATCCCCTATATATATCTCCCATGTATTCCCTTATTAGGTTAACACTTTAATACAATCAATATTCTTTCAGTATCAATCCTAAATCTCATGACCATTTTTAGCAATATGGATTTGTGAGCACTCACTGCAGGCAAAAATCAGTAACTTAGTTGACCAAGAAATGGCACTGGAAGATCGATGCTACTTAGATACAGTTGGTCACACAAACAATTATTGATATTTTCAGATACATCCAACTTCTACTTTCCAAAGACGTACAAAAAATACAATTAAATACTGTAACTGCACGATTTCAGTTAGCATTAACAGTAATCTCGCTGCATTTTACATAAACACAGCGCTAATAGTTATACAACTACCGGTACAAGACAAACCTTAGAATTCAATATCACTTTATTGAGATCATCTACTTTCACTTCATCATCACCTTCCCATGGTCCTTTTGGATTTTGAACATGCCACACATAATTAGGGGGAAACAGCTCATCCACTGTCATCTTGGATGCGAAGTTCTACAACTGCTAGAATTCTGTTTAATGCTTAATGCGCGTGCAAAAAGGATCATACATATGAAATGACTCGATAGGAATCACCACGTCATCAATCGATCCCTTTATCGATGAGTGGAAGCTTCTGTGACTATTTTTGGTTGCAACCCTGAATCTCGTGACCATTTTGAGCAACATGAATTTGTGAGCATTCAGTGCAGGCGAAAAAAAAACTTAGCTGACAGAGAAATGGCACTTAAATATGGACACTACTTAGGTACAGTATCCATATACATCCAACTGCTTTCAAACACATACATACACATACAGTCAATCCAACTTCAGGGACGAAAACACAAACATATATGTACAATTGATCACACATACAAACACAGACACAAATAGTGAGACTTATATACTGTATCTTTATCTGTGTCATTTCAAATAACATTAACAAAATTATCACTGTATTTTACAAAACACGGGCACTAATAGCACTAAGTTAATATCAATATATTCATCTATGCAAATTTTGAACTTAAAACTATTGAAGAGATTGAAGGAACATGACAAGCTGGTTCTGTGATAGTGTAAAGCTTTCAGATAGACTAAAGATCCCAGCAACATAAATGTTTGTTCAACTGATCATTCTGAGTAAAACTTCAAGTTCACTTACACAATGAGGATAAAGATCCTTTGAAGATACTACCCAAGATAGACGTTATGCGGAGGCAGAAAGTTCTCCGTCATCTTCAGCAGTTGAGCAGAATGTTCAACCCTGATATGGAAGCAAGCTAATAGAGGACTGACAGATGCTTGAAAATCTGAACATGCAGACCTACTTGGCCTAACACAACTGCTCGAGTACATCTAAGACAAAAAGATCTCAAATAATTTAGTATTGTAGATAATGTGGTGTTACAACACATTCATTTCAATGGACAAAAGATCAAGAGAATCAAAATTTTCAAAAATTTTACTTATGTAAAAGATGCTTTTTCAACTGTTACTCTACTAGCAATAGTGAAATCTTTCTCATGACAATACATGCACAATAGCACAAAATAGTACAGTAAATAATTCTTTCCTCTTAAGGTAAAAAAAGAGGTTCTCAAATACATTTTGTACAGTGCCTACACACAATAAGCAGAAGAGTTGATAGACACCTATAACGGATTCAAATAACCTGCAACATACAACATCAAGGTCGATAATCAGATCTATGTTAACTGTAATCACACTGTCATAAATCTAGATGGTTTTAAGACGGGCTATTAGAACACAATCATACAAAAGATATTATTTGGAAGCTTAAAAGCTGTTAGATTTAATTAAGGAAAGGGAAATGACATAAATATAATTACCATAGAAGAGCTAAGAAATATAAAGTTAGTTTCTGCTCCCACAATAATGTATTTTACCGACCACCATGATTTGCGCTGGAAGACGAAGCGCATGTACCCGTGCTATCTTCAAAAGTATTTGAATCATGAATAGTGCTGCCATCAACCAATATTATTCCTCCAATATTAGGATTCAGACAGGTAGAAGTAGAGCTAGTTACACCAACCTCAAACTTATCACCAATGCTCAAATTTGGATCAACAAAATTCCACGCCAATTCCCAATTCATTTGCCTAAATTAAATCCAAAAATTTCATTTCCAATTTAAGTTAAATTCCAAATTTTAACCCTACCCCTAAATGCTGTTTGATCCAAAATCATTTCCATCTCTTGCCATGAATAGAAGAGGAGGTAGATCACAAAGTAAACAATGTTTAAATCAGCTATCCACTGATTTTCTTGATAATAATACCAAGGAGCAATATGCGTAGGTGTATTCATCTTAATCAGGCAAAATTAGCAAAACTCGAGTGAAAAGTTCTAATTTTGCTAATAGAAATATTGATTCTAAAATGGTTAAAAGTAGGAATTCGAGAAAGAAACTTGTTTCAGATAAGATTATTTGGATAAACAAAGATTCAAATTTTGAGGCTTTAGTTGCGTTAGCACCTGGATTTCTGTCCGACTCGTTATAGGATGAAGAAACTACAATTGGTTTTGTTAGTGTAGTTGGCAGGATAGATAAGTATAACTATATTTTGATTAGACATCACATTATTACGAAATGGCATGAAAATATGTCGATTTTTCTGAAAAAGAATGTGTTTATTGATGTTATAACTGAATGATGTAGTGAGTTATTAAATTCTGCATGTAACTACTTGTTATTGACCGGATATGTTAATTTTGGGGTGGCGTTGTCAATTAAGTACAAGATTTCAACTAGGCCAAGTAAGGGAAGAGTGATTGTTATCGGGGTAGGTCTTGTTGGCATGGCAGTTGCAACTCAACTAATAATATTTGAGTTTGAGGTAATTGTTTTGGAGGGACGAAAGCGTGCAGGTTGAAGGGTGTATACGAAAAAGATGGAAAGACGGAATAAAGTAGCAGTTGTTGACTTCGGAAGGAGTGTTTTAACAGATACATTAGGGAATCCACTTGGTCTATTTACTTGAAAATTTGTCGTATACACTTCATACATCGATAGACCAATGTCCACTCTATCATGTTGATAGAAAGCCGGTAGACTAGTATTTGGATAAAAAAGTGGAGGCTGATTATAATGAACTTTTGAACAAGGCAAGCAATGTTAGGCAAGAATTATCTCCGATTATTTCTCCTGGAGAGGCATTGGAGACGTGGCGAAAGGATTTTAGTGTTGCAATGAATAATGAGGAGATGAGATTGTTTAATTGACATCTGGCAAATTTGGAATATGCAAATGCAGGTTTCCTTTCAAATCTTTTCTCAGATTTGAAAGCAAACCTGCATTTGCATATTCAAAATTTTCCAAATGCCAATTAAACAAGCTCATCTCCTCATCAATCATCGCAACACTAAAATCCTTTTGCAAAGTCTCCAATGCCTCTCCAAAAGAAATAATCGAATATAAATTTTTCCTAACCTTGCTTGCCTTGTCCAACGGTTCATTATTAGCCGTCTCCATTTTTTTTATCCAAATACTCGTCTACGGGCTTTCCGTCACCACTATAGAGTGGACATTGGTCTCTCACCGTGTGAAGTGTATATGACAATTGTCAACCCAACAGACCAAGTGGATTCCCTAATTTACCATACTTGTCAAAACACTCCCTCCTAAGTCAGCAACTATTATTTTATTCTCTCCTTCCATCTTTTTTGTATACACTCTTCCACCTGCACGCTTTCGTCCCTCCAAAACAATCATCTCAAATTCAAATAAAATTAGTTGCCTTGCAGCAGTCAACCTAGCAAGACCTGCACCGAACAATCACTCTTCCCTTACTTGGCCTAGTTGGAATCTTGTATTTATTGCCAATGCCACCCCAAAATTAACATACCCGTACGATAATAAGTAGTAATATGCAGAGTCTAATAACCCACTATATTGTTCATGTATAATATCAATAAACATATCCTTTGTCAGCCAAATCGATACATTTTCACGTCATTTCGTGATAACGTGATTCCTATTTAAAATATAGTCATGCATTCTATCCCTCCAACTACACTAACAACTCCAACTTCAAATTCTTCATCCTTTAATGAGTCAGGCAGATCCATCCATTAACGCAACTAAAGCCTCAGAATTTGACTCTTTATTTATACAAATAATTTCATCTGAAACTACTTTCTTCTCGAATTCATACTTTTCACCACTTTAGACTCAACATTTCTATGAGCAAAATTTGAACTTCTTCTTGAGTTTTGGTAATTTTACTTGACAAAGATGTAGACACCAATGTAAATTGTTTCTCGTTAGTATTACTGAGAAAATCACTCGATACCTGATTTAAACATTATTTACTTTCTGATCTACCTTCTTTTCTTTTCATTGCAAGAGATGGAAATGATTCAGGATCAAACTCGATTTAGGGGTAGGGTTAGAATTTGGAACTAAACTGAAAATGGAAGTGAAATCAAGAGTATGAGTTTGATAAATGAATTGAGATATGAACAAGGATTTTGTTGATAGGTTCTTTTGCTTTCTGTAATGGATTTAGCAATAGAGAAGGCAACGACAGCACTGGAGAAGATGAAAGTGGATGATCGGAGAAGATGGATTTGGGTTTTATGGATTTTTTCAAACTATTTTTTGGTTCCAAGGAAATGAAGATGAAAGGAGAAAGATGGTGATTTTAGTTCTTGAAAATGGAGGAGGAAACGAGATGAATTGTGAAGAACAAAGTGGCAAATATATATGCATGGCATTTAATGTATTTTTGACTTTCGTTAAATTCATCAAAATTATTTTAGTTTAGTTTTTATGACATCCTTGCAATTTTCATTTAATAAAAAATACCTTTTAAATTTATAAAATATGACCAAAAAAATCCTTTTATTTATTTTTTCGTCCTTCTCAAACATTCTAATAAATTCAATTTTAGATTTGATATATTTAAAGTTTCAAATTTCACACTAGAGACTATTTCCCCTTCTGTATGATAAAAAAATAAAAAGTTAAATTCTTAAATTTGAGACCGCCAAATTGCTAAACTTAGTTACTTTAATTGACCTACATATACATCCTCTGAATCATTTACATTAAAAATAGCCACAATATATATACACACACACACACACTAGGTAATCTATCCGCGCTTCGCGCAGGCTTAACTTAGGTTTTAAAATTTTGTTAATAACCATGATAATAAGGAAAACATAAATTTAGTTTTATAATGCTGACATTGAAAAGAAAAATTTAAAAACCAAATGTATTAAAAATAACTATTTGGGAAGATACAATAAAAAAGTTTAATCCAACATAAAAGCAAAAGAATTACTATTAAAGAGGCATGAACATATTTCTAGCAAAAAATTAATGCAAATATGTGTTAATTCTGTTAAACATGAACCTTGAAAATATGTCTTATGAGAAGTTTCTGGTGCTTCAAAAATTTGATCGAGATTTAGTAGCATATTCGTTTGATCTAATTCACACCATGTTTTTTTAAGCTGTATATCTTCTTCCTAATATTCATTATTTGTTTAGTTGATATCTTTTTTTCACACAAACCATGTAATTTCTCCTTTACATTTTCATTGTTGATGAGTATTCAAGCAACAATTTATGAACAAATAATTTTCCTAAGATATATATTGTGAACTCTTTCATACGGTTAATAGGAAATTCTAAGTTAGCATAACTAATGTATGAGTGAAAGGGTTATAAACCCATTATAGAACACAATATTTCAATTCAACCAACTCCCGTATTTAATTTCAAGTATTTATGGTGGATGTTAATAAAATAACATAACATATGATTGAATACCTCCAATACTAAACGATATAAAAGAATTATTAGTGTAATCTTATGGGGAATTTCAAAATATTTATTATCTTTTCTCTCTAATATGTATATGTAATAAGCAACATGTACTGTATTTTTCCAATGTTGTAATGCTTATAAATATATTTCATTATGATCATGGCTAATAAGTTCATCAATATAATTGTATTAAAATTTTAATACCTTTCTGAATTTATAGGTCCCTTTAATCTAATAAGAGAACCATCACGATATAATTAAAAGGGATGGATTAAATAAAACGAAAGTATGTGTCTTGTTTTCTCATAATATTAAAAGTAAAAACTATAAGCCTATCATGAACAAATCTAGGTCAATCAATAGCATATGTATAGTTTATAAGCTCATGGCAACCATTAGTTTGACATCATCTTGCAATAAAAATTAGATGTACTCAAAATATCTTTCTTTATGAAAAAACTAAATGAACTAAATGTTACCAAATCGTTAAAAATCATTTCTTTAATACTGTAGACCACAAATTAGAAGACACCTGGGAGACATTTGCTCAGATGTAATAAGAAAATCTAGTACATGTATTTGTTATATAGAACATATGCAATATTATCGGGTGTATAACTACTTTGTAGAAAATTATATTTCCTATCAAGTACTATCAAATATATAGAAAAAACTATGCTATAAACAATGCAATGACTGTTAATTAATGGATAAGCATGATTAAAAATAAAACCAGCCTTAATAACCAAACCACCGATCTTTCTTAAGAAATATAATGTAATACATAGGTCTCATGATGAAATTTTGAAAGTGTAATTGTAATCTTAAAAGAATTTCTTCCTTCATCCTTTTGACATGAGACTGCTACTCATATTTCCTTTACTACTCATTCTCTTTGCTTAGTTGCATGTGGAGCCAATAAAGTTTTTTCATGTCTTTCCTTGCTACTTTTAATCAATCAAGAAAACAGGATTGAGAAGTGGCTTGGAAAATAAGATAACAATAGATAAGAAAAATCTTACGATAACTAATGTTAACGTTATTTATACACTCTATCATATACTATTCTTAAATACTCTACGAAAAGACCTTGGTACCTACACCTAAGGTTATTTTATCTTCCGATGGACGTAAAATACGTAATGTCAATTTTAAGATGATTAAACAAATATTATTCAAGGGTAATGCTTAAAAATCCACGGTCAAATGTTTTCATTCGAATGTTGTTAAGAAAATTGAAAAGCAGAAACTTATATACATTCAACAAAATTGCAATTTAATAAAATACAATAACCAAGAAATTAATTTGACTCTAAATCTTAAGAAGGATCTGAACAAATATAATTTACATGGTGTAATTCCATTTTATCGTTGATATCAATCAATCTTCTATGCAGACAAACCTCTCCTTTAATTTATGACTATACCAATTTATGTTATATGTCACGACCGGAATCAAGACCCCAGACGAGACCGACGTCGTTGACCTCCCTGAGGTCGCAGACAAGCCTACTAAGTCATTTTTACATTACACAGGTTAATTTTAGCGGAAAATTTGAATTTTTTGTTTCTTAACATACTTAATTGTTCACTGTCAACCATCTAACATTACGAGATAAGCAATTGAAAGAAATAGTTCAATTCTTATTAAGTGTATAATTGCAAAAATGGCACCAATACATAGTCTGAATAATAACAGGAAAGAAACACTAGTGGAACATGCTCCACTAGCTCAACTCTAAAACTAAGCAAGAATATAAAACAGTAGCATCCTCAAAAGCATGAGGACCTACCAAAACCGGATCAATACTGAACATCCGGATAACTACAGTGATGATCCCGTAGCTCTATCGTCAACCTGCACTTGCACCTAAAATAATAAAGTTTGTATAGGGTTAGTACACACTTGTACTAAGTATGGGAATATGAAAGCATACACGAAGGACCTGCATGAGAAAGAATAACTCTTTCCTAACAACATGATTTTTGGAAGGCAAGTCAGTGGACTTGCCAAATTGATATTAGGAAAGTTTCCAAATTTGGATTTGGAAAGTCAGTGAGCTTTCACAATTTGGAATAGGAAAGTTATGCCATGAGAATAATATATATCATCATACTTTTCAAATTTTCACACAACACATAACATTTATACATATCACATATCATATAGCACACATCACATTTTGCATGTAGCACATAACTTATTTAATGTCATCCATTCATATGTTTGGAAAACTTGGAATCATGGACTTAACATCAGGACATCCCAGAAATAATGGCTCAACAGATGGGACCTCAACTAGGGAGTCTTCATTAGCAAACATAGAGTCTGCTTCGTTCGTTCATACGTACTCCATTTCATTTCATTCATAGACCAGTGTAAACACCAACTATACCTAGGATGTAGTTTATGACTTTCATTAGGTTCGCTATGCAATGACAAGGAATGACCCAATATCATTTCTTGAATCTAACTCACCTTTTGATTATCATATCCCTACACCTTTGGTATCATTCATTTCATTATGTACTTCATTTGAGGCTGGCCTCATTCATTCATTGGGAACTTTAACTTTAACCGACATAGATTATGTGAGCATCATGAAATCCAGTGTCTCCCTCACACCAAAAAGAGGTGGAATCACCGGCCAAAGTGACCCAAAACATGCTAGCGTACATGGAAATTTAACCCCGCCAGATCCCTATATTGGCTGTATAGGTTCGAAGACTAGGAGAAGTAAGGATACCCATACTCGACAAGCCGGACAGTCTCATCTTATGAGAGTTACGTTAACCTCCGCCCTTCCCGAAAGAAGGCATCACCGCTCAAGCTAGCCTATCGGTGCTCATTATAAAGTTCCATTTCATTCATATCATACGTCATGGAAGCTGACTTCTAGTATGAGGACATCATAGCTCATTAGATGTTTTCTCATATGATCATTAGTATTAAGAGTGTTAATCTCAATACTTTCATTAGAGTGTTCATGAATACTGATCTCTTCATTAACTTTACACTCTCATCGGTGAGTACGTTTTGGTAAAAATTACTTAGGTTCATTTGAGATTGCTCCCCTATTTTACATTAGCCACGTTTCATGTTTTCACCACATTCATTAATATTAGCTCATTTGCTCTTCATAATTACTCACACCCTTTTTACGTGAATGTTCATTTCATCATATGCCAATGCACTTGGCCATTTAGTGTGTTTCACACTCTTACTAAACCCTTATAGGGTTTCATCATTTCATTGGTTCATTTATCATTTATTGTTCATTTCGTCATATGCCAATGCATTTGGACATTAAGTGCATCTTACACTCATACTTAACCCTTTTAGAGTTTTATCATTTCATTACATACATCTTAGGTTCACTTAGTCTTAATCGTATGCTAGAGTTATGGGTCTATACATACAACCCATGAGGCTTCATTCATAGTTCGTTAAGTGACTCATATCATTCTAAGGTTGGGTAGTACAAGACTTATGCATCTTGTTTGTATGCCAAGATCTCGATTTCGATCCAATTAGCTGGCATTTTTCTTTGAAAATTTAATTCACGTCTGATTTATTTGTCAATACGAAATTCGGGCAAGGGAACCCAAGTTCGAACCCCTTGGACAATACTTACAGTTTTCCTCGACTTTATTTTAAGTTTTTCATGACATTGGGACCCTAGATCGAGCCCCACCATCAATATTCGATCTTTAATTTTTTTTCTCCTTGGATTCTCCTCTTATTTGACCGAAGGGTTTTGGGGTCGAACCCCTACAACACCTTTTTATTTTTTATTTAAAATTTATATTGTTCAATTCGCCTAGACAAATAGGTTGTGGGATCGAACCCCCACCGCCTCTTTTTAATTTAGTCTTCATTTCACTGTAATTGGGAGGTTATGGGTTCGAACCCCCACAACCTCCTTAATTTATTGTTATTTAACATTTGCCTTAGTTATGCATAGGCAGTGAGGTTGTGGGATCGAGCCCCCGGTCGTGGGTTTGATTCCCACGCCTCACATTTCTTTTATTTTAATTTCACTTCCCTTCATTCGCTGCATGGAGGACGTGGGTTCGATCCCCACGCCTCCCATTTAGTTATTTAAATTGTTAACCTCTCCTCACTCACCTGCAAACCCCATTTCGAATCCCCCCAACCCCTATGTCCTATTCCTTTTTTTTTCTACTTGCGAAATTAAGGTATTATATGGGTGAGGTCACAAGTTCGAACCCTGGTGGCCTTACCCGTTTAAAAACAATTAAATTTCCTGATTTCCCTTCTACACTTTAGCCTAAACAAAGATTGTAGTTGTTGGTGGAAAATTATTCATTTTATTAGCTTATCTTCACCAATATTTCCACTTGTAATATTAGAAAAGTTAATGGATCATTTAATACCTTTTTGGGGTGTATTTTTCATGCATTCGTTTACGCATTCTTAGGTGTAGATTCATTGTTGTTTTAGTTGTAATTCCACTTAAAATCAGTCACATGCACCTCATATGAACATTACGAATTACACATTTTATGTACGTTAATTTCTGCCATCAAACTAATCACTTTAAGACTTCAAAACGGATAGCAACAACAACAAACATTTACATATTGCACACATCATTCTTTGTTGACATCATTGAACATGCTTGCTAATTTTTTTAAACACAAAAATCACAAAGAACATCATATTTTGTCACTTAACTACTAGCAATCATACCTACAACATGATTCTAACCTAATTTAGGTTGAAACCAAAAGGAGACTAGGGACAAGGAGTTCAACATTCAAGGGGACAACCCTAGTTTCATACGTTGACCTTTATATAAAGAAATTCCTCTTGGAGAAAGGATTCTTAGAGAGAAAACCCATACCTATTCCTGGTGTTGTTCAATACTCCAGTTGCTGTCAAGAATCACTCTTTAAAACTCACGCCCAAGCCAAGTTTTTAACACAAAGTTTTTGACGGAAGACTCCTCTCGTTGCCTAACGTTTTTGGTTATGTTTGAATAAGCTTTGTAATGTGAAAGTTCTTCAAGTGTTAAGAAAGCTTAGTTGCTGATCAGTTCTTGTATTTTTCTAGCAGAGAGAACGTGAAAGAGTTGAGAAAACGTGAGAGAGATGAGCGTGAGAAAGAATTAGAAGAGGTGAAGTAGTTTTAGACTTATATAATGACTTAGTCGATTTAGGACTCTCCTTACTACTTAATATCTAATTTAATTAATTATACGTGAAAGGACCATTTTGCCGTTAAAATTTCATATTTTAAATAATAAATAAATCACCTTAAGTATTTATCCTATTTATTTTTAGGGTTGTTACATTATATCAATATAATTTATAGTAATGAATGGAACACAAAAAAATAATAATAAAATAGAGTGATTTTATACACCTTATTTGTGATAAATATCACACTCTATGTCTCTGTTGGCTCCACTAAAATAATCTGGAAGTAAGACACTTAAAACATCATATGCTAGTGCACAATAATCTTATTCACAAGATTTGTTTTCTTAAAAAGAGCTTTTAAATTACTTAAATTAAAAATGTTCCACATACAGATAATTATTCCATTGTAATCTCACAGGTGAGGTATGATAAGGATAGTGTGAACACAGAGCCTACACCTACTTTGGAGGATAGGAAGGTTATTTTCGATATACAATCATTTCAAATCAATAAAAGGAGTGAAGAAATCAAGACAAAATACTACACTTGTCCATACAAATCAAATTAATTGCAGTCGAAGTGTAAGAAAAATTGAAAATGCAGAACTATATGATTACTCACATGATTTCGGAATGCCAACAATCTCGATCCCTTCAGGACTTGCCTCACATGCAATCAGTTTCGTCGCTTTGCATGTACTTATTCTTATCGGTTTTGCATTCGAATACTATGCAATTATGATTAAGTTTCACAATTCTCATATTATAAGTTACTATCAAACAAAATTTGCAGCGTACAAATGACCATGACAAAATAAAAGTTAAAATATATAGAAGTTCAAATATAAAAATTTAAAGGTCTACTGAATAACAATTACCACCTATGTAAAACTTAAAAGGTATGAGAGGAAAGTCCAATATTTATAAACAACAAAGGGTAGCGTGAAGAAATGATTATTCTATATCACCAGAAAGGTTACAACTCTTTGGTAAATATGCAATCCTTCAAAAAGGTCAAAACATTTAATCAAAGTCACAACTGTTCATAAAAGTGACAACTCTTCATAAAACTCATAACTTTTTATAAAAATCACAACTTTTAAGAAAGGTTATAAATCTTTGGAAAATCTACAACTCTTCAGAAGTGTTACAAACTTTAATAAAAGGCAAAACTTTTTATAAAAGTGACAACTCTTCATAGAAGTCACAATTTTTCATAAAATTCACAACTTTTCATAAAGGGAGAAGGCTAGTTTTGACAAAAATAAATTGAAAGGGAATCATGGTTTGTGGTGGCGCCACGTAGGCGGGCTGATGGTTCTCTTATATATATATATATATATATGTGTGTGTGTGTGTGTGTGTGTGTGTGTGTGTGTGTGTGTGTGAAGATGATATAATGATATATGGTATGACATATACTTATCTTGAGTCAAGGGTCTATAAAAAATAATGTCTCTATTTAATTATTTTAAGGTAGGTGGAACTAGACTGAATTTGACAACAATAACGACGCTCTGCGTAGGAATTCAATTACCAATAATAGTTTGGCCCTATATACCTAAGGTATGAAGGAGAGTTGCAACTTGCAATTCGAATAGAGGACGGGTTTTGAGAGTTAGCTTTTTTTGTTGTTATAGTATAACAATGTCGGGTAAAAAAGTCAACCGTGAATCTAATTGGGCATTAGTATAAAGCCCATTTGAAGGGACAACATATGAAAAGGCCCATATTCAACTTGGACTATGTTTCCATCAAGGGTGTGTTTGGTACGAGGGATAATGTTTTTCTTTTCAGTGTTCTCCACACCTATAAATTGGAGCATGGGGATGAACTGCAACATCTAAATGTGGAACCATTTAAAACTGATTGCACAAAATTAGTCTATCTAGTCCGAGCCCAGCTTGACTTGATGAAGTTCATTTTCTCACACATCCATAATGATATTTCTGAAGGAATTCAAAGGGTGTATTTTGTTTATTTTGACCCTCGTCGTGTAATTGTATGTGAGAAGGTTAGCCTTTTTTTTAACATCAAAGGTAAACTTCTTATGGATTTAGTTTGGCATGCATTTCTTATTAACAATTGTACGCAATCCGGACAGATTCTCGAGGAAGAAAAAATTCATCAGGTTTTCGAAGAGAGTTTGGAAAATATATTGAGTTGATTTGGAAAAGATTTTCCAAAACATGCAGCTTCTTCTGTTATAAGGCATCCTGTCATATACACAACATGTCTTTTCTCTTTCTAAAACAAAGAAACTGTTATTATTTTTACCTTCTCTCTGCATCTAAGATCTTTTATTTCTCTGTTCTGAACTTTTTAATTCTTTGCCTTTGTAGTGAATAATTGTTCAATGAGATTGTCATCAACAAAAAAATTTTCAAAGCAATACAGGATCAGAACTTTGAAGTTGTCGTCCAGGTTGATTTATTTTCTCTCCAATTTTTTAACAGCAAAGTCTAGGTGACTTCATTATCGATCTTTCATGTCCTATCATAAGATTCAGTCACTCATCTTCTTTCCTCAGTCTTATGTTT
The DNA here is from genome assembly GCA_027704865.1 of Solanum neorickii. Lineage (NCBI taxonomy): Eukaryota > Viridiplantae > Streptophyta > Magnoliopsida > Solanales > Solanaceae > Solanum > Solanum neorickii. The sequence continues at coordinate 27,960,144 of JAKWJC010000367.1, forward strand.
CATTAATTGTCATTTGCAGTGTGATTGCAGGTTCTACGTCTAAAAGCAACTTCCATGAAGCAATATTACACCGAAATGCAGACCATGGTTAGTCAATAATTTTAGATGTGCATGTCTTAGTTTTGCTATATCAATAATTGACTTCTTTATTACATTTTATATTATATGCAGAACCAAACAGTCTCCGTATTGAAGGATTTTGTCAAAAAGCTTAACTCATTGCCGGAAATGACAATAAGAGTTATTTGTAATGTTTGATTCTACAACGATCATGATGGTTTTAACAAATTTATAACATTATTGTCTTTGTGTTCAAGAGACACATAAATCTTGGTCAGCATTTAACTATGTTTACATCCAAACCTTCATTCCTTGCCCGACTTGATCTGGAGAAAACTCCTGTCGAGGCTGAAAGCTATAATATGTGAATAAAATGAAACTTTTCATTCTAATGATTGATGACTTTGGTAGTTTTAGACCATATCCACCTTTCAACTCTCTCTTAAATATTCGACGTTACTCAGAAGTCTCTATTGCACCAAGTGCTTGGCCTAAAATGTTGGAGAATTGTAAATGCAAGGGTCTGCTCCATTTTTCCTTTCTCCAGTATTTTCTTTTTATTATGGGGTAAAGAAACATGATTATTATTCAATCAGTAGGCAAAAAAGCATATACACCTGCAGTTCACTCTTGGCCAGTCCACATCAAACCACCTAGAGACAAAATGATGAATTTTTCTCAACAAATGCTACTCTGAATGCAGAAAATAACCCTGTAGAGAAAAATGCCTGCAATACCGTCAACTCATATCTTGCACTGTAATCTACAATTGTCTTGCCATCTTCAGAATTCGTGAGAAATATATTGTTACTATTGAATTTGTTGAAATTTTGATTATATCGTCTCCTTGCTTTTCATGAAATATGATAAGAAAAAAGTGATATATATGAGCTGGAAGTGCAAGAGAGGGGAAGGGGTCTTGCTTTACCCATTTAGTCAAATGTTCGAAAGTTGAATTCACAAGTATTAAATACTTTAGATTTTTAAATGTTTTGACTGAACATCCTGACTTCAAATATGTGGTTCAAGACGCTTTTAATGTTGATATCCAAGGTAATAGTACGTGGAAACTTAAACTTCTTAGCAAAACTTTCATTCAGTGGTCTAAAATTACTATTGTTACTGTGCATGATAAGGTGAAATAATGGCAAGAAAAACTACATCTTTAGAATCAATATATTTATAATGATAGGGATGATGCTAGATCTGAAATGCACCATGTGCATGCTCAATATGTAGGAAATATAGAAGGAGAATACTATGTTTAGAGAATGCTCAAATTTTATATAGGTTACTTAAGGCCACTTGAGATAATTATAATCATCAACTACATCTCTATTTATACTAGTAATTAAGTAAATCAAAGGTCTTGCACAAATAACTAAATACATATATCACAATTTACTAGATACATGTATTATGGAATTCTAAAAAGACTTCTTGAAAAACTAAGAGACAATATTGAAATACTGAACATCAACGTGTGAAGTGAATGCATTAATTCCAACACAATATACCATGTGGTTGAAATATAAGCAATTCATACTAAGACAAAAATCTAACATTAGATGGATTGGAGAAGGGGATTCTAATAGCAAATATATTCATGCCACTATCAATGACAAGAGAAGGAGATTGACAATACATAGAATAAAAATCAAGATAGTCACTAGTGACCAACAAATATATGATAAGGCTATAGATCAGTTTCAGAATAATCTTACTCAATTAGATGGACAAACCAACCCCTTAGGTATGGAATTCATTGAGCAACTTATTACCCAAAATGAGAATGATGATCTCACAAAAATTCCTGATAAAGAGGAAATTCATAATATAGTTCTTGAGATAGATTTAGGGTAATTATCTTTTAACGTGTTAATGAGTGATATATTTTCACTCATTTTGGGTAATTTGATTGTTATAACCATTTGGAGCCATTATACACTAGGAGTGTTATCACCAGTATGATCATTACCAAAAGTGCTCTTTTCGTTAAGAGAGCTGAAATTCTTTTTAAAATGCTAAACTATTTGAATACTAATAAACTTTTTAAAGGTTTATAATGATAAGAAAAGGGCCCTCAAGTTATGATTTATCTTATGCTGACAATATTATCCTTCTTATCTTCAGGTAATCAAAATTCCTTGAAATTAATCAAGAACCAACTTTAAATTTATGAAGCAGGCTGTGGACCGAAGATTAATGAGGAAAAAATATGTTTCATGATTGTTGCAAGGAATATTACGGATGAGATAGATAGAATAATGGGATTATTGGCTATACATATAAGCAATTTCTTATAACATATTTGGCTTTCCCCTTGTACATCGGAAAAACTTTGATTTCTAGTTTCAGTTATATGATATCTAAAATTAATAAAGGAACTACAATATGGACAAAAAAGCTCCTCTCCATTGGGGGACGAGCTATATCGATTAAGCATGTCTTACGATATCAGTCCTTAAATAGGTTGAAAGACCACTGAGTAGATTCTATTGGACAACTACTGATGAAGAACGAAGATACCACTAGTGTTCATGGAAATATTTATGCTTCCGATTGATGAAGGTGGTTCTAGGTTCAGCACTATGATGGATATCATTAATGCTTAACTATGAAACCTAACTATTGCAAAAACATTTACCCGGTTAACAGGAAATGGATGTGGGGTAACTCTCCGTGTTGGAAGAAAATTAACCAAGTCAAAAAATGAACCGAAGACCTAAGTTGCGAAAACTCTTAACTTTCGACTAGCACCCAAGTCGTATCCTACAAAAATATACTATTTTGGAGAATCCGACACAACCATTGACTTTTTTAAAGACTCCGAGCAACATGGCCTAAGACAACATGTTATGGAAGGTTAACTTTGGAAATGAAAGCTTATGGTGGGACAATTGAACCGGTATGGAGGCTATTTCATATATTATTACTACTGATGACAGTCCTCAACTATAACAAGTCAAAGATATTATTATAAATGGTCAGCTTGGATAAATTGGAAGACTTCACTTCTTACACGCCATTGTTGTCAGATCCCCGTGGATGAGACAAGCATCATTACTTTTGTACCAGTGAATTAACTACTAGCATATGGATTTCTTTTGGTGATCCTTTCTGCATTCCTTGGGGTCCTGGATTTATTGTATGTTTCTTTTCTAGATTGTGCTCTATGAAAGCTCTTCATTCATTGCATCAAGAAATTCTTAAAATTTCACCTATCCTTATTTGCTGGGAACTATGTGTGTGGTGAAGTATAGCTCTAAGAAATTTCCTATGCTAGGTCGCCGGTGGAGGCATCAAATTATTTCCCATATTAGATGATGTTGGAAAAAATACTACAATATTGATATTAGATTGGAATTATAAAGTAATAAATTACTTATCACAAACATTGTGTTGTGGTAAGCCACTGTCTTGAAAGCGATTTCGGCTCGACTTCGGTGCAAATCGTTGTAGTCGGTCGCTCCACAGGGTTCCACGGTAACTTTCAAAAACGCGCACTCGTGTCTGAATGTTTGAAGTTGCACAGAAACAATTGCCTAGAATTCCATAATAGGAAGAAGGATTATTCAATATAATAAAAGAAATTGTTGAGGGAGATAGTAAATGAAAGAAAGGACTTGATTTCCTTTTCTGTGTTTAGCTTCGAAATGATACTCCTTAAACAGGAAAATCATTTACGTTTCATCTATAAAAAAAATTTAACAAACTACTGTATAATCAATGTAATGAAACGTTACTCTTACTTTAATGATAAATTTGTCATAATACAAAAGTAACTTCAAGTCTTTTGAATATTTTCTTACGAAGTTAGGAAAATGATAATTGAGATCAATGTGAAGCATTAATGAGGAACTAACTTTCCTATTTCACATATGCTAATGACTTAGCAATTTTCACATAGATTAACTATGGAAAGTTAAAAGATGTAACTTATCCTTTGCATTAAAAGAAAGAAATATTATCCACAATCACCTACCAAGCAAAGATAAAGAATAAGAGTAATTAATGTGCAAAAGAAAGGAACATGTACTTAAGTGTCAATATTTTTCGATTTGAATTGACACATATTGAAATAAGGCTACACCACATATCCACAATGTGAAGTACTCTTGAACTAAATGGACATAAGTGGAGACCCCCACAACACAATATCATATCCTTGATTTTTTATGCAAACTCCGCGATATAACAAAGTGCTTTTATGGTCATGCACACATACCTTGGGTCTTATGAGTGTTGTTCATCTTGTATTCCAAACATACTTAGAACAAAACTTTGAACATCTTTGTAAGAAAACAAAATTTAAGAACATTTTCACAACTAGAAAATTAAAACTAGTAGCGAAACTAGAATCAGAAACAGATTTTTTAAAAAAAATATACGAAATATTTTTCTTAAAGAGGAATTGTTGTTAATATGTGTCTAAAGAATCTTACTGATTCCAACAAACTTTGCAGAAACACGAAGTTACCAAGTTTAATGAACCAGTGAAGAACAGAAGAATAGAAGAACTGAAATTAATTCACAAATCTAAAATTTGTAAAACACGTACCAGAATCTGCAAATTTTTAATAGGAACAAGATCAAGTCCACTGAATTCACAGTGTCCCCTTAAGGAAATTATTCCCCTCTAGTATCCGAGGTTTGATTTGGAATATGACCTCCCAGGGTAAAATGATCTCAATCACCAGAATATAGATACCAAAAACTCCGGTGTCAGCGAACCACTCAACGGCAATAAAGTACACTTAGAATACTAAATTTAGTAGTTGAAGAAGAAGTCCATGAAATCTATTTAAAATGAGAGGAAATCCCTCAATTTATAGAAAACAAATGATAGTGCGAAAAGGTTCTTATTGTGCCTTACCGAAAGGTCACAAACCTTTGGAAAAGTCACAATCTTTCAGAAAGGTCGTCACCTTTCATAAAAGTCACAACTTTCCATAAAAGTCAAAACTTTTCATAAAAGTCGCAACTTTTCATAAAAGTCGCAACATTTTAATAAAAGTCGCAACTCTTCATAAAAGTCGCAACTCTTCATTTTCCATTCACACCTTTTTAAAATCCAACAGTCCCCCGCATGAATGGGGAATGACTCGAAGACAAAGAAACGGACAAGTATGTGTACTTTACAAGCAAGAATTAATTGCATCTGGATAAGTAGGTTTCCCCTTGGACTTTCCTTAGTGAACATATGTCGGATATACTCGGTCAATCGGTAGATACGATACTTTTGAACCGTCGATATTTGGTGTATACCTAGACAACCATATATCACACAATTAACCCTTTACCATTTATGGTTCTTACAGTTGTGTTCGTTTTAGCCATGAACACCTCCTGGTTTCATGAGTGTATAGAGAGATGGGCTTTTGACAATCATCTTCTTTGAAGCGGCTTACACTTCACACTCACATAGGTGATTTCTAACCGTGTTATCGCGTAGATACACTATTTGGTCAACTCTGCCAAACTTAGCAAATCATTAAAACCATTAAGCTTTATTAACTCATTAACAAGTTTTAATGTTGTATCCTTGTCCCTGAGCATTGTCTTCATCATGAGAATGGATTGAGTTTATTGACAATGCCGAACCGTCATTCACAACTTTGTTTTTCTCCTTGAATCTAGCTCTTGGGATCTCCAGTCTGCTAGATAGAGTTACCGCCATGATGACTTGTCCTAAGCCATAAATTCATTCCCTTAGATGATCTTTTAACTTTCTCTCTAGTTAGGCCTTTTTGTAAGTGGATCCGACACATCATCCTTTGACTTTACATAGTCAATTATGATAATTCCACTAGAGAGTAGTTTTCTAACAGTATCATGTCAATGTCGTATATGACGAGACTTTCCGTTATACATCATGCTCCATGCCCTACCTATTGCATCTTGACTGTGAAAGTGTATGCATACTAATGCCAATGGTTTAGGCCAAAATAGAATATCTATCAAGAAATTCTGGAGTCATTTAACTTATTCACCGACCTTATCTAGAGCACCTAGCTCAAAGATCATTGTAGAGCTAGCGATACATGTCTCTTTTGAAATATTTCTAAGAGACTGCTCCTCTACCAATAGTAAATGCATATCCACTCGTGAATTTTACTTCATTCTTCCGATAATTTAATTTGCATCACTATATCTTTCAATATCTTTAAAATAGCAAATGCTATATCTGATCGCACACGCTATATGAATACATCATGCTTCCCAACAATCTAGCACAATCCAATTGTGAGTCACTTTTGTTTTCACTCTTTTGAAATGCAAAGCTCACATTTATTGGACACTTGACAATATTGACATTCAAATATTTGAACTAGTTAAGTAACTTTTCAACGCAATGAGACCGTGAAAAGGCTAAACATTATGGAGTTCTATGAACTTATATCTAAGATCACATTAGCAACTCCAATAATTTTCATTCCATTTGCTTTATAGCATATGTTTAGTAGCATTTATGTCATTAGTGTCTCTATTGATTATCAACATATCACCAATATAAAAACAAAAAATGACCTTATGATTTTAATGTGAACACATTTATCACTTTCATCATTCTTCAATCCATTAGCCGACATGGTTTGATTGAATTATGTCATTGTTTTGATGCTTCCATAATGTGACTTAACAAGTTCACATACTTTCTTTTATTTACCAGGTATCACAAAACCCTCGGGTTGTTCCATGTAAATTTCTTCCTCCAATTCTACATTTAAGAAAGTTCTTTTCAAATTCATTTGATGAATTTGGTGGTCATATACTACAGTAATAATTTTTGCATCCGAATGGATGTAATTCTAATTACTAACGAGTATATATATCGACAAGATCAAAATCTTATTTTTTTAAAGCCTTTGACACAAAGTCTTGCTTTATATTTTTCAGCAATTCTATCACTTGGTATTTTTCCTTCTAAAGATTCATTTTGAACCCAAAAGTTTATTTCCTTGAAGAAGATCAATTAACTTTCAATATTGTTTATTGACACCATCTTTCCAAAGGATGAGTCTATAGAAGACACAGAAAATGTTACAAAATCATATTCGAAGGAAGTAAATGTCCTTTAACATTTTACTAAGCCTCTGAATCTCTTTATTAAGTACATTATCCTTTTCATTTCTTAGGCCTTTTAGACCCTTCTCTAGACTACTCAAGTCTAATTTTACAGTCCACAGTCATAGGTCCTATTTTAATTCTTTTAGGAATATGATCTTGGACTTTGACCAGATACCCCCAGACTTTGAAATATTTCAAGTTGGATTTCCTTTCTTTCCATTTCTCATATGGAAAAGATCATATTCTGATCAAACAAAATCTCTTTCTTTCTAAAAGAACAAAACTTTTTATTGATCCCTTTTGCAGTAAGGATAGTTCCTCCACACAAGATTTGTGTAAACCCGAACTTATAAATTATGCTTCCACAATATCTTTCAACGTTCGGTTTTTCATTAGATTGAGGTGAATATGGTAGTAGTTTGATATTTCACTTTCCAAACATATTTCTGCACAATGAAATTTATACTCTCCATTCTTATCACTTCTTATATATTTTTTCACACTGATTTTCAACTTCGATATTACATCGTCTAGACATTTCTATTTCTTCATCCTTACCATATAGCAAATAGACATAGTCATTTCTAATGCAATTCTCAATAAAAGTAACAAATATATTTTCCCACCATGAGATGGTGTTAACATCATATCATAAATGTCAGTGTAAATCAATTCTAAGGGATTAAAATTCCTTTCAACAGATTTATAAGAATGCTCAGCATACTTAGATTCCACAAAAACTTGACATTTTTATTTATTGCACTCAAAGTTAGGCAAAACTTCTAAGTTGATCAGTTTTTCTTACAAGGTTTTGTAATTGACATGCCCCAAGTGTTCATGTCACAAACATTGACTCAAGCAAGTAAGAACAAATAAAAACATTGAGTTTGAAAAGCTCTTCGCGAGGTAACTTTTTCCTCACTAATATTTTGTTCCTATTTCTTACAATTTTGTGTGATATAAACATTGTTTAGATTGTCAAATTTCCTTTTCAGAAGGACATTTTCCATAACTTTCAATGTGATTGTTAAAGAACTACCTATGAACAAAGTTTCATTGGGTTCAATAAAGACAATATAGTCCAACTGTTATTTTTACAAAAACATAACAAATGACTATTCACCAGTATTCATGTCTATGCAAATACTTTTATTATAATAGACATATCTTTTCATGAAAAATCACAATATTTTTAGTGATTTTTTTTCATAAAAGAAAAAAATTATTTTGAACAAGTATATATATAATTTGGATGTATCATACTAGTCACACTATATACTAGTAATAGGGAAACTCAACAACCACAATATCAAATATACTCCAAGAATTTTGTGGGTATAACATAATACAAAAGTATCATTAAATTTCATATCTTTTGCTCCAAAGTTAAATTAGACACCAAGTCTAATCATAAGCAAATAACCCCCACATTTCAAATGTGATCTCAAAAATATTTTTCAAGTATTTGAAAATCGTTTTTCCACATATTTTAATGTTGGAAACATTATTCAACGAAAAAATTATAGTGCTGCAATTTTCTTTGGCAATTTTTACACAATGTCAAAGTTCATTCCATAGAAATACAAAATCACAAATTCTAATTCACTGGTATTTTTTCTCTATCATAAATAGACATATCACTTAGTATTTTAAATACTAACAATAAGGAACAAAAGAAATTGTACAATTTATTTCTATATTACATTGAAGTTTATAGAAAATCAAAAGTACAACATTGACTTATTATGTGAAGTTTTTATATTCTTCAAACCAATTGCATAGTCCAATTTATCCAGAGTATAAAACCACAAAAGTTTTTAGTCTACAAAATGAGACACATTAACATTTCTCATGAGTCTTCTGAGATACTTTATTCGGAGATGCGATTATGCTCCTGAGCCATGAGATACCAGAGATGCGGCAACGCTCCTGGGAAGGATTCTATAGTAACACATGTCTTAGGATGGGAAGGGCTATCAGTGAGGCCAGAAAGCCCTGCTACTCGTAAGCTGTCCCTTCTCGACTCGAGTAGTCCGCTCGTTTTATGGCCAGTCTAGACACCTTCCAGATTAGATTGTTTACCTAGTAAAACACGCCTCAACAATGACTATCCCTAATAGGATTCGATTTATCTGCGTAATGCATAATGTTGAATTAATGTGGAGCTCGACACAAGGGTCGAGTTTGTTTAGGAGAAGTATCCCTGCTTGAGACAATCATGTACATTATTTGTGTTATTTGTTGCATTATTGAGAAAACTATACAAATGTTGATCGACTTTAGATAAATGAATTATAATGAAAAATTAATTATAACGAAAAATACCAAATTAAAGTTTTGACGTAATCCTTTTATTAAACATAGTTTTTTCTATCAAAATTCATATTTCTTTTACAAATAGAAAAATCTATTATTACCATTAAAGATTTTCTATATAAAAAAAAGAGATTGAAAATTTAATCAACGAAAAATAAAATACAATCGAATATATTAAAATTTTTAGTTTTTGAAAAATTTTAAGGGCTATTTATATATATATATTATTTTTTTTCTCATTCTTCCTTTAATAACTAATTTTTTTTTTAAAAAAAAACAAAAATAAAAATAAAATTGTTTTTTTTAAGTGTGTATGTGTAAGATTATTTTATTAAAAAAATAATAAAAAAAAATTTGTTTTTTTTTGTGTGTATGATTTTTACTTATTCTGATTTTAAAAAATATAAATTTTTATTATAAAAAAAATTTACTTTTTTTTGTGTGTGTGTGTATGATTTTTCAGTTATTCTTGTTTAAAAAAATATATTTTTTATTAAGCCTAGTTTGTCACTATCATAATATAGGGAAATATGAATCCATATGGAAAGGGAGATAAGAGACAGAGAGAGGACCAATCACCTCGATTCATGATATTTGATAAGGCCCCGGCACTCTTGAAGACATGGTATGAAAATATGACAAACCATGGACGAGGAATGGTGTTTAAACGCTTAGGATTTCTACGAAGCCTTTTGTATGTTGAGCCACGACGGGATTTGATAGAAGCACTAGTGCATTTTTGGGACCCGTTAAGGAATGTATTCCGTTTTTCTGGTTGTGAACTCACCCCCACCCTTGAGAAGATAGAGGCATTCATTGGAAAGGGTAAACATCTTCACAAAGAAGAGCCTATGATGCCAAAACATATTAATGGGAGGAGGTTTCTAGAATTACTGCCTATAAATGAGAATGATATAGGTGGTTGTCTCGATAATGGATGGGTTCCGTTAGAATTTTTGTACAAAAGATATGGAAAAAGTGATGGATTCGATGTGTATGGAAAGAAACTACATAATAATGGGTGTCATCTGACCTGGGAAGCACACAATTATGATGCCTTCGTGGTGGCTTTTTTGGGGATCATGGTATTTCCAAAAAAGAGAGGAAAGATTAGCATGAACTTAGCTGCAGTCATTACACCTTTTGAGAAAAAGCCTAATATCACCCCCGTACCAATGATTCTGGCAGACATCTATCGTGCTTTAACTATTTGCAAGGATGGAAAAGACTACTTTGAGGGATGCAATATGTTATTACAACTATGGATGATTGAACACATTCGTCATCACCCTTATGCAGTGGACTTTATAGTAGAATGGAATGGTTATATTGGAGGCCACAAAGAAAGAATCAAAGATCATAGTTTTCCGAAGGGTATTGAAGATTGGAAGCAACACCTCAATAATCTGACTGCTGACAAGATTGTGTGGAATTATCATTGGTTTCCATCGGCCGAGGTGATATACATGTCTACTTTTCAATCGTTCATTTTCCTAATGGGTCTTCGAAGTGTCCAACCTTACATGCCACTTAGAGTCATGCTACAACTTTGGCGACGCCAGTTTATACCACCCAATGAAGATATGCGTAAATTCATGTATGAGTTTCATCCCAAGATTCCTTTAAGGAAATCAGAGATATTTAAGATTAGGGGGGGATGCATACTCTCAAGTCCCCACGATATGGTGAAGGATCGCACAAGAAGCGAGGTGGACCAAGCATACTTAGACTGGGTTCATGATCAGCCCCTTCCTAAGGTTATGCCAGAAGGGTCCATAAAAGAACCTATAGATCGAGAAGCAGAAATTGAGGTTAAGATTAAGCAAGCTCACCTCAAAGTCGAAAGAAGCTACAAATCTACTCTGAATATCCTAAGTAATGACCTGAAAAACACTAAAGAGGATTTGGCTCAACGTGATACGATATTTGAAGTTAGAGTTAGAAAACACCGCTCTACCATTCTAACCTTACAAGAAGACTTGGATATTGCCACAGGCGCTATGGAGCAACAGAAAGAGGAGTATAAGAAAGAAAAGGCCCAACTTATCTACGCACAGTCTAGACTCCAAACTCAAGTTAAAGCCTCTATGGAACGGGAAAGAGAAATAGCAAGGCGTTTCAGTGCTTATCAGGCAGACTGTGAGAAAAAAAGAGGTCAAAGGATAGCCGAGCGAGATGCACTCCACCTTCAAATCGAAGAGCTCCAAGAACAAAGGGAAAATTTGACGCATGAAGTCAATATTGCTCACCACTGGTTACAAATTGTTATGACAATATGGATGAAGCCAGAGACCGAATACTGCAACTCAGGGAGGAACTCAACAATGTTTATGCAAGATATTTACACCAGAACGATGAGAGGTTGGGCGGACAGGCCCGTGCTTTGGCTCTATATCTACCGAAAGCGTTGGCGAAGATTTATAAGGGTCTTGGAGATGATTGAGATTCGAGGATTCAGTTTCTTTTCAAGTCTATTTTCTTAGTAGTGATTATTTAATTTTATTTTATTGTTATTTTTAGTTTTTTTTTCTCTCTTTCTTTCTGTTTTAGTTATTTTATTTCATTTAGAGTCTATCTAAGTCCTAGGTACTTCTGTTTTTTTTTTGTTTTATTCAAATCCTTGTTGTTCAAATATTTAAAAATGAATGAAAAAGATTTACTTTCGGTCACCTTATGTGCATATGTCATGCAAAAAATAAAAAAAAACTATTATTAATATTTTTCTCGAACTAAGCAAGATGTGATTCATGGGACAAACATGATACGTAGGCAACCCAGGGGGTTCGATCCAAATTATTATTATTATTATTATTTTTATTATTATTTTTCTTTTCTTTTTTTCTTTCTTCTTTCTCTTAAAAAATGATAATCATAATGATAATAATTAAATAAACAAATAAGTAAATAAATAAATAATAATAATAAAATATTAATAAAAACTAATGAAGAGAAGAATGCCTAGGTAAGCCGGGATGAAACATGAGGTCCTCCATATTAGAAGTATGTATGTGGATACAATATGCATAATTTCTTAACACTAATCGGTTTATTACTCTATTCAGAGAGAGAGGTATAGAGAGAGAAAGAGAGAGAGACATACTAGCTTAAAGGTAGTTGGTTTGAGGTTAAACTGGCATCACATCCTTACAACACAAGATCGAAAGAGAAACAGAAAATGGCCCCCCAAGACGGAAATGAATCGGTCAATGATGAGGAGATCAAAAACCAGATGACTTCACAAGAAATAGGGACAACAGAAGAGATAAGGGCGTCAAAACAACAAATGGCAGAGATGTCCGATGCTTGGATGAGTGGAAAACCTCCACCGTCTTCAATCCGAGACTATTTTAATACAAATATGTCTCACCCAATCCAGGTGTCGAAAAGCGATTCGATATATCCCCCTGGATTCAGCCCATACGCTAACACATCCAATGTCGCTGGAACATCTATGGTGCACCCTTCGAATACGCCTGTGATAAGTTATCCACTCTTTGTATCAACTGCCCCGACTAACAGCATCGCGCAGCCAACAATGGTACGCAAATCCAACAGCGATCCTCCGCCCAAAGTTCGGCGTGATTAGAGTTACACTCTTGAAGAGGCAATAAAAATTCCAAGCCCTCATCCCCATATTCATCAATATAGTTCCCCTGTCGATATTGAGAGGATGGTCAAGAATGAGGAACATGAAGAAATGACTAAGAAAATGAACAGTTTGGAACAGAGAATGAGAGATATGCAAGGACTAGGAGGCTACAAAGGCGTCTCGTTCAGTGACTTGTGTATGTTTCCTCACGTTCATTTACCTGCTGGTTTTAAAACTCAAATGTTTGAAAAATATGATGGTCACGGAGACCCCATAACTCATCTAAAGAGATATTGCAACCAATTGAGGGGTGCAGAGGGCAAAAAAGAGTTACTTATGGCCTATTTTGGGGAAAGCTTTGTAGGGATTGCATCTGAATTGTTCATAGATCAGGATATCACCAGCTGGCACACATGGGATGATTTGGCTCGATGTTTTGTACAACAATTCCAATATATTATTGACATTTTTCCAGATCGCTCCTCGTCAGCCAACATGAGAAAAAAGACCACGGAAAAGTTTCGTGAATATGCTATCAGATGGAGGGAACAAGCTTCTAGGGTTAAACCACCGATGAAGGAGTCAGAGATGATTGACGTTTTTCTCCAAGCGCAAGAACCTGATTACTTTCACTATCTGCTTTCTGCTGTAGGGAAGACATTTGCTGAAGTTATTAAGGTAGGGGAAATGGTGGAAAATGGCATCAAGTCTGGAAAGATTATAAGTCAAGCTGCCTTAAAAGCCACAACACAAGTGCTTCAAAATGGTTCTGGAAATATTGGAGGGAAGAAGAGAAGGAAGGATGTGGCCACTGTTGTATCAGCGCCTAGGACTCATGTTCTAGGTAATTCCCAACAACACTATTTTCCTTCCCAAGCTTCACAATATTCTGTCCCGTACACTCCATATCATGTATTTAATGCACAACCAATTGCACCTCCTTCTTATCCACAATGGCGTGCACCAACTCCATAAAATCATCCACCACCCCCACAAGTTCATCAAAATACTGCTAGAATTCCTTTCCATCCTAGACCACAATACAAAAAGGGAAATAACGTTAAAGATGAGTTCACTCCTATTGGGGAGTCGTATGCTAGCTTGTTCCAAAAATTAAGGACGTTGAATGTTTTGAGTCCTATTGAGAGAAAGATGTCGAATCCTCCCCCGAGAAATTTGGATTATTCTCAACATTGTGCATATTGTTCTAAAGCCCCAGGGCACAACATAGAGAGATGTTGGTATTTGAAATGGGCCATTCAATATTTGATCGATTCTAATCGAATTATAGTTGAAAGTCTGAGTGGACCCAACATCAATCAAAATCCATTGCTGAGGCATACTGAAACAAACATGCTAGAAATGATGAAGGGTCATGAAGAGTTTGCATCTCCATATAAGCCAATCCTTAGGGTTGGAACTAGCATTGAGAAGTCAGCAAATGTTGTTGATTTAACAAAAATGATTCCTTTAAGGGCGGAATGTGTGTTAGAAAAGTTGAGTCAATCAAACACACCCATCTTAACTGTGAAAGGGGCCCTTGAAGATGTTTGGGCAAGTCCGAGTAAGGCAAAATCGTTTGTTCCAAAAAGGCCAAACAAACCTATCTGGATCGTGCAAGGGCCGCATATTCCTCCTGTGATTATCAGGCCAGTATCCCAGCTCCCAATAACTAACCCCAAAGCTATTCCCTGGAATTATGAACCTATTGTCGTGACATACAAGGGAAAAAAAATTGATGAAGAAATAGATGAAATGGGAGGAATAACCCGTTCAGGAAGATGTTATGTCCCAATGGAATTAAGGAAAACTAAAAATGACCAAATACAAATGAAGAGTCCGGTCACTGAAGGACAGGCAGAGGAATTCCTAAGGAAGATGAAACTATCAGACTACTCCGTGGTGGAACAATTAAGAAAAACTCCAGCCCAAATATCTTTGTTGTCTTTGCTAATACATTCTGATGAACATCGTAAGGCTGTAATGAAAATTTTGAATGAAGCACATGTTCCTAGTAAAGTTACAGTGAGTCAGTTAGAGAAGATTGCTGGGAGAATATTTGAGGTAAACCGCATCACCTTTTCAGATGATGAACTACCCAAAGAAGGTACAGGACATAACCAAGGCCTACATATAACTGTAAAGTGTGAACTTTCATATGTCACTCGAGTTCTAATTGATGGAGGATCTGGAGCAAATATTTGTCTTGTATCAACTCTACAGAAATTGAATGTTAGTGCTGAAAGGGTCCGACCCAACAATGTATGTGTTAGAGCTTTTGATGGATCAAAAACAGATGTTATTGGTGAGATAGAGCTCGTACTAACCATAGGGCCTGTGGATTTCGCTGTGAATTTTCAAGTGTTGGATATCAATGCGTCCTACAATCTATTGTTGGGGAGGCCATGGGTGCATAGGGCTGGAGCAGTCCCCTCAACGTTGCATCAAATGATTAAGTTTGAATACGACCGACAAGAGGTAACTGTTCATGGTGAGGGGGATTTGTCAATATACAAAGACTCTTCCTTCCCTTTTATCAAGGCGGATAATGAGAATGAGGCACTAGTTTATCAAGCTTCTGAGGTAGTTGTTATTGAGCATGTCCCCGAGGGGAGTGTCATTTAAAAAAAAATATGCCCATCGCGTCTGTAATGGTGGTGAATGAATTGCTGAAACATGGGTATTAGCCGGGTAAAGGCTTAGGAATCTACTTGCAAGGAAGAGCTTATCCTGTGAGTCTACGAAAGAGCATCGGTACTTTTGGCTTAGGCTACCAACCTAGAGTCGAGGACAAAATCAAGGCAAAGAAGCTAAAGAGAGATGTATGGTCACTTACCAAGCCTATATAACCAATCTAAAAATCCTTCATCAAAGCCCGCGCAACAGAATCTTATCAATCATCTTTTCTAGAGCCAGTGATGAAAGTTAGCGAAGAAATGATCAACTATTTTAAAGATTTATTTGTCGAGGTTGATATGGTGGAACTCAGAGAAAGCACTAGCGACAACGATGTGAAATTCATTGGTCCTGATGTCTATCTAAACAATTGGGAGGCCACCCCTCTCCCCGTTAAAGACGAGTCTTGGTAGTCTGTCTTGTTTTTTCTTTTGTCATCAGATTCATTCAAGGATTGTAATTCGGATTTTATGTTGTCGTTTTATTTCAAACATTCTATTTCCCTTTTCAATAGCATGTAATTGAATCTTTATTTCTGTCTAATATATTTGTTCGTTTTCTTTTATACAGTTCTTTCTATGCCGATTCTAGTGATATGACATGCATGCAGAATTTTTTTCCAGATCATAATATCCAATCTAATATTCGACCTAATATTGAAATAATAAGTCGATAAATCGAATATGATGAAGACAGAGTATTTGAAGAAGTAAGGAGGGATTTCAATCATTTTGAAAATAAGTCAAATCCAAACATGAGTGAAACTGAGACGATAAATTTGGGGGATCAGGAAATTATTAAGGAGAATAAGATAAGTGTACATGTTCGACATCAAAAGGACGATATAATCAAAGCCCTGTTTGATTACAAAGATGTTTTTGCGTCATCTTATGATGACATGCCTGGATTAAGCACTGACATGGTTGTTCACAAGTTGCCAATTGATCCTAATTTTCCTACGATAAAGAAGAAGTTGAGAAAACTGAAAAGTGACATGAGTGTAATAATTAAAGAGGAGATCACAAAACAACTTGAGGCCAAAGTCATTCAAGTCGCTCAATTTCTTGGTTAGCCAATATCGTACCTATCCCTAAGAAAGACGGCAAAGTTCGAATGTGTGTTGATTATCGTGATTTGAATAAGGCAAGTCCAAAAGATGATTTTCCTTTGCCTAACATCCATATTTTATTTGATAATTGTGCTAAACATGAGGTTGCATCTTTTGTGGATTGTTATGCGGACTACCATCAGATTATTATGGATGATGAAGATGCAGAAAAAACATCTTTTATCACTCCATAGGGTACATATTGTTATCGTGTTATGACTTTTAGATTAAAAAATGCAGGGGCAACTTATAAGAGAGCAATGAAAACCATGTTTCACGATATGATGCATAGATAAATCGAAGTTTATGTGGATGATGTTATCAGTAAATCTAAAAAACAGTCAGATGATGTGAAAGACTTAAGGAGATTCTTCGAAAGGCTTCGTAGGTATAATCTCAAGCTTAATCCTGCAAAATGTGTATTTGGAGTACCATCGGGGAAGCTTTTGGGGTTTATAGTCAGTCGAAGAGGTATCGAGTTGGATCCTTCAAAAATAAAAGCAATTCAAGAATTGCCACCTCCAAAGAACAAAACTGAGGTTATGAGCCTTCTAGGAAGGCTAAACTACATCAGCAGATTCATTGCACAACTCACAACAACTTGTGATCCTATCTTTAAGTTGTTGAAAAAGAATGCCACAGTCGAGTGGACCGAAGAATGTCGAGAAGATTTTGAAAAAATTAAGAATTACCTATCGAATCCCCCTGTGTTGGTTCCCCCCGAGCCGGGAAGACCTTCTATATTGTATATGTCAGTACTGGATAATTCTTTTGGTTGTATACTGGGTCAGCATGATGACATTGGGAAGAAAAAGCGGGCCATTTATTACCTCAACAAGAAGTTTACCGTTTACAAAGCAAAGTACAACCTTCTTGAAAGAACGTGTTGTGCCCTAACTTGGGTAGCACAGAAGTTGAAACTTTATCTTTCATCTTACACTACTTATCTCAACTCTTGTATGGATCCGTTGAAATATATTTTTCAAAAGCCCATGCCCACAGGCAGGCTTGCGAAATTGCAAATATTGCTCACAAAGTTTGACATTATCTATATAACGCGGACCGCAATGAAAGCTCAAGCATTGGCAGATCATTTGGCAGAGAATCCTATTGATGATGAATATGAACCACTTAAAACCTATTTTACAGATGAAGAGATATCTTGTATCGATGAAGTTATTCACGATAACGATCAAGGTTGGAAGTTATTCTTTGATGGTGCCTCTAACAGGAAAGGAGTTGGAATAGGAGATGTTCTTATGTCTGAATCAGGGGAATATTACCCTATATCAGCCCAACTTAGATTCTATTGTACTAATAATATGTCTGAATACGAAGTGTGCATTTTAGGTCTGATGACGCCCATATCGACCCTTTATACGTACAAATTCGTGATCAACATGCCTATTGCAACATGATTGAGGAGGAATTTTATGGTAAGCCTTGGCTTCATGATATCAAAACTTATCTTCAGTCTGGAGAATGTCCGTCAGATGTAACTAGTAATCAAAAAAGGACTATTCGACGACTAGCAAGGGGTTTTTTCTTAAGCGGAGGCATACTGTACAAGAAGACACCTGATTTTGGTCTTCTAAGGTGTGTAAATGCTCAAGAGGATTCCACAATCATGATTGAAGTACACTAAGAAGTTTGTGGACCTCATGTGAATGGATATGTTCTAGCCAAGAAGATACTTCGAGCAGGATATTATTGGCTCACCATGGAGTGGGATTCCATACGATTTGTTTGTAAATTTCATGAATGTCAAATACATGGTGATTTAATACATTCTCCCCCTTCTGAGTTGCATGCAATGTCTGCTCCATGGCCTTTCGTGGCATGGAATGGATGTGATTGGACAGATAGAACCAAAAGCATCGAATGGTCACAGGTTCATCTTGGTGGCTATTGTTTATTTTACTAAGTGGGTGGAAGCAGTAACTTTCAAGTCAGTGACCAAGAAGGTCGTGGTGGATTTCATCCATTTCAACACCATTTGTCGGTTTGGTATTCCAAAGGTGATTATAACAGACAACGCCGCAAATCTCAACAACCACTTAATGCAAGAGGTATGCCACCGATTTAAGATTGAGCATCGAAATTCGACTCCGTATCGCCCAAAGGCAAACGGGGCTGTAGAAGCTGCTAACAAAAATATAAAAAAGATACTTCGTAAGATGGTGCAAAGTTCTCGACAATGGCATGAAAAGTTGCCTTTTGCTTTGTTGGGTTATAGCACTACTGTCTGTACGTCAGTGGGCACTACCCCATATTCACTAGTATACGGGACTGAGGCAGTTATACCTGCAAAGATTGAGATCCCATCTTTACGAATCCTTGTGGAGGATGAAATTGATGATGATGAATGGATCAAAACTCGGTTAGAACAATTAAGTTTGATTGATGAGAAGCGTATGACATCAGTATGTCATGGACAATTATATCAGAAAAGAATGGCACGGGCATACAACAAAAAGGTGCGTCCCAGACATTTTTAAGAGGGTCAATTAGTGTTGAGACGCATTTTGCCAGATCATGCTGAAACCAAAGGCAAATTTTCTCCAAATTGGAGAGGACCATTCGTTGTTAAAAGGGTATTACCCAATGGTGCTCTTTACATAGCAGATATAGAAGGCAAAGTGACAGAAACGGTCGTCAATGCTGATGTTGTGAAAAGATATTATATATGATTGAGTTTCGACATTAGAAACCCGTATATTTGGGCTCGACATTTCAAGGGTTGATTCAATGAGATCTCTTGGTTATGCTGTGTCCTTGACTTTTTTAAAAAAAAAAAATGGCCTGAATTACGTTTGACCTGATTCTTGTTTCGGCAAGATACGTAGCCAGCCATAATATTGGGTTCGGTTCAACCAAATACAAATCCAAAAATTCATATTGTAGTATACTGGGGCAAAAGTCGCTTGTTTATTCATTCGGTCTCTCATCTCAAAGCTCAAAATCAACCCCATCATCTAAAAAAAAGTCTTTGCATCAATCCTTGATATGTCGAGAATAAGCTGGTTAAGGGTAGGTAAAATCCTGAATGGGCACCATAAGACAAATGTGAGTAAAAAGAAATAAAAATGAGAGTCTTATTGGTGAAAACCCTAAGTGGGCACCGTAAGGCGAAAAAGAGTTGAATAAAGAGAGTCTTATTGGTGAAAATTCTGACATGCACCATAAGGCAGACGTGAGCTGGAGCAATTAACATTATTGAGTTTTAGCGGCAAAGACCTTCGTGAATATCACAAAGTCTATAAGGGTTCAGATTATTTATGGTTTCATTAAGTGTTGGGATTCCACATCAAGATTGAATAATCAATAATGGTTGATGAATAGATTGGATAGCCAAGACTGGAAATCAATTCAAATTGCATGGCATGATCATTAGACTAGGCTCCACACTCAGATAAGTTTTTCTTTCTTCTTCTTACAATAAAAAAAGAGTCTTCATCGAATCTTTTCTTTTATTCTCATATAGTTCGTAATTTCTTATACTTTTTTTGTTAATTTTTTTTGTATGTATTTGAGTCCAGTCTTTGTAAAAAAAAAACTAGGAAAGAATTTCAAGACTCGCTACCAAGTCTCTAAACTATACTAGGCAAAGCATCAGGCTACTGAGTTAATCTGTCTTCAAGTGTTGATTCGAAAATTCTCTGATCCTATGAAGGCTAAACGATGAGTGTTGTGAGATAAAGACATTGGATTTAGGTCCCAAAATAAGCAAATTTGGACGAAGGTACAATCAATCAATAAGAAGTATTGACCATTGGAAAAAACCAAAGCGTCATAAGTGTTTGAGCCGCCCTTGTCGAAAGATGGAGCCACAAGCCAACCACCACCTTTTCAAACTCACAAATTTTCTTTTTTGAAGCAGGGACACAAGTCTTTTCAAGATTGAGGATTCGAGGAACCTAATTGTTCAACCTAGTCTGCAGCGAGCGAAATGGAGACCCTACAATAAAGACTTGTGGAATATTATATGAAACTTGGCTAATATATATCAAAATAGCAATTACTTGAATGTTGGAATATTTATTTTATTTATTATTATTCTCCTTGAAGGAACTTCCAAATAATGAATATAGCATTCACAATTGTTCGTTGGTATTATTAGTTTGTTGAAAATTTTATTAGCAGGACCCTCCAGGATAATGGGACTAGCAGGACCCTCCTGGATAATGGGATTAGCAGGACCCTCCTTGATAATGGGACGAGCAGGACCCTCCTGGATAATGGGATTAGCAGGACCCTCCTGGATAATGGGACTAGCAGGACCCTCCTGGATAATGGGAATAGCAGGACTCTCCTGGATAATGGGAGTAGCAGGACTCTCCTGGATAATGGGACTAGCAGGACCCTCATGGATAATGGGACTAGCAGGATCCTCCTGGATAATGGGAGTAGAAGGACTCTCCTGGATAAAGGGACTAGCAGGACCCTCCTGGATAATGGGATTAGCAGGACCCTCCTTGATAATGAGATTAGCAGGACCCTCCTGGATAATGGGATTAGCAGGACCCTCCTGGATAATGGGATTAGCAGGACCCTCCTGGATAATGGGACTAGCAAGACCCTCCTGGATAATGGGAGTAGCAGGATCCTCCTGGATAATGGGATTAGCAGGACTCTCTTGGATAATGGGACTAGTAGGACCCTCCTAGACAATGGGACTAACAGGACCCTCCTAGATAATGGGACTAGCAAGACCCTCCTGGTCAATGGGACACCCTCCTGGATAATGGGACTAGCAGGACCCTCCTAGATAAAGGGATTAGAAGGACCCTCCTGAATAATAGGACTAGCAGGACCCTCCTGGATAATGAGACTAGCAGGACCCTCCTGAATAATGAGATTAGATTACTTTCTCATATGACTAACACTTCCTAGTCTAGATTTTTAGTTTTATTTTCTCCTGAAATAAACACTTCCTAACCGAAGTTTATGTTTATATTTATTTTTTCTAATAACTCACAAAAAATTTTCCTAGTGAAAACTGGGGCAAAAATTTTATTTATTTATTTTTTGTTTGTTTGTGGTGGTTCTAAGGTTTTCTCAAGCGAGACCTGGATTTGAAATTCAAGAACAAAGTTTCAAATTTTTTAGAATAATCAATTCCATGATGGTTTGAATTATCTTCTTCAGTGCATGTAGCAGCCTGACTTCCACACATCTTTTACTAGTCAACTTTTGATCAACAAATCACTCATTTATTCAAGAAGCATTTTTCAAGTTGTCATTTCGAAGAATGTCAAAAGTTCCGTCTAAATGGAAAGTTCAGCCGCCATTCTAATTCTAAGTTAAGATATTCACTCAAAAATCAAGGTGATATCTTAAAGTCAAAATTCAAGTGAAGATTCAAGAAAAGCTGCGTGGATAGAAGTTTGTACATTTGTTTTTCTTTTGACTTATAGTTTTTAATTTTTAAGTAAGGATTAGAGCCGCGATCTGGACCCTCGATGGAACCTCACTTAACTTCCAACTCATCAATTTATCTCCTAGAACTACAAGTGGCCTGATTCCCTTATCACCCGAGATATGTAGGATGTCCAAACAAGGACTCGGTCGCACAAATTTTGATCTTTCAAATAAGAGTTCGGTCCAAACTTGTCACCTTGTCTACTTCTTTGTCTGAAAAACTCTTTGTCTTTCCAGTCAAAGAGGGGTAGCCCCCAGACACATAATTTTAACCGAATTTAAAAGTTTAACACCAATTTTTAGAGCATAAATAATTTTATCAATCTAATTTAAATATATTTTATTATTGTCATTAAGTTTATTTAAAAGATATAAGAATAAACAACATAAATATAATTTTTATTAGATAAGTTTATTTTGATTGTTAAAAAACAAAAATAAAATAATTATAATAATAATATATATATGTGTGTGTATATATATATATATATATATATATATATATATATATATATATTACATATATTATTTAAATAAACTAATATTTCTTGTTTTTTTATTTTAATTACCCATTTAGATTTTATTTATTTATTTACTGAAAAGAATTAATAATATATGGTCATCATTTATATATATTTAATATAAAAAAAATATAAAAAAAAATAAAAATAAAAATCCCATTACCCCCACTTTACCCATTACCCCCACTTTACCACTCACACCACACGACACACACTACTACTACTATATACCTTTTTTACCAACTTAGAAAAAGAGATCAAAAAAAAAAAAGGGAGCAGTTGATCAGAAAAAGAAAAAAAAAAGAAGATCAGAAGAAGGAAGAAGAAAAAAAACGTGAAAAGAAAAAAAATACAAACAAAAAAGAAAGAGACTCTCCCACAAACAGAAAAAATCAGTAAATATATTCACATATTTGGCTTTGACTCAAAGACAAAAGTTGAAGTTGAGGTTTTCTTTCGCGGTTCCTTATTCGAATTGTTTTCTTTTGGTGGAATTTTCGCAAAAGGCACCATTTAATTTTTTTTTATAATTTAATATCATGTTATACAAGCATTGATTGCAATATATTGAAGTTGTCGAATTTCACATGTGGTTAAATCGTTATGTTTTTGTATGAAGTTTGTTCAAATCTTTCATATAAACTTTATGTTTAGATCTCTTATATATTTATATTTTGTGTGAAATTGTTATAACAAATCGTAGTTTATTTCATATTAAATAACTCGTAGTTTATTTCATGCTTAAGTAAAATTATTGTCCAAGTCTGTTCTTATTTTTCATGTTTAGTTTTTAATGATAATATGTGTAGTTATTATGATTCTAATGATAATATGCGTAGTTATCCCAAATTTTTATATTCATGTCTTACTAATTTGAATGAATTCTTTGTTTGGTTGTGTTTAGAAATGTATTGAATTATTTTATATTATATTATGTGTGTTGTCTTACATTATTATTTTTATATTCTATTAAAAAATAATAATAATAAACTTGTTAGGATAAGGAGAGGATAATAAATTGAAAGAAAAAAGATAAGGAAAAAATAATAACAATAAAAAATGGAATAAGGAAAAGAGGTAGAATACGTGAATAACAGAAAAAGAAAAGAAATAGCGATGAAAGAACATCTGAATTAGAAAAAGAATAATAGAAAAAATAAAATTTAAAAAAATATAATTAAAAGAATGGAGGAAATGTACATGAAAAATAAATTTAATAAAAAATACTGCAAAAATGAAAAGAAACAAAAGTATAGTGTTAAATTTTTTTTTAGTATAATAAATTAAAAAAACACAACTATTTTTTTTCATTAAAAAAGGGGTAAGAAAAGAAAAGAAGAAAAATCAATGTAAAAACCAAAAAATATAAAATAAGGAAAGTTAAACAAAAAAAAAAACGTGAAAAATTAGTACAAAAATAAATACAATAAAAAAAAAGAAGAGAAATTAAGAAACAAGCAAAATGTTGAAGGAATAATAAAAAATAATAATGTATAAAAACTTGACATGCTTCTAAAATTGGATCGTTTTAAATATGTTTATATAAATCAAAAAATGAGGGTAAATACATTTGTCTTAATAATATAATATTCATAAATTAGTTCAAGTAATAAAAGTCCATAAAGTGACCGTGCTAGAACCACGGGACTCGAGGGATGCCTAATACCTTCCCCTCGGTCAATAGAATTCCTTACCCGAATTGGTTCGCAGACCAAATAAAGAGTCATTTCCTTTTGATTAGAGATTAAACAAAAGGTGACGTGGAACACCGTAACTCAAATCCAAGTGGAGACTCTGAAAAAACTAAAATAACCCCCTAATAAATAACGTCACATAAATTGGAAAAACCCTTATGCCGCCGCGCGAAAAAGGGGTGTGACAGCAACAACATCAAAAATTTCGAACTTGTTTCCTCTTAAGGTCAAATAATTAAACTATTAAGAAAAAATATAGTTTTTCAAATAATTACCCTATTAAGAAAAAGTATATTTTTTTCAAATAATTACACTATTAAGAAAAAGTTAAATATTTGTGAAATTATAATTATGCTGTCTTGAGAAAACAACAATAAAAGTCATATGGACTTATGATTTAGTCTTGAATAATGAATATCACCTTGTTCAATAATATTTTTTTTTTAATTTATAGGAATCTGATTTCTCATTCAAGTCTTGATGGTTTTATGTTTAATTAGGCTGGGATATGAATATTTGAAATAACAAAATAATATTATTTCACATGATTTTGGTGTTATTATTAATAGCTTATATATAAATTAAAATTTGTGATGTATTTTTTTTAATCTCTTTCACCAAAATATATTTTTTTATAATTTTTTTTGTTTATTTTTATACCACTATACAGTATCTAGCGGCCTTTTATTATTGATATAATTAAAAGAAAACCTCAATAGAGATAAGTACAAGCAAGGGGTGCTAGACCTTACCTTACCAATTCTAATGAGGTATAATACCTCTACTAACGAACCCGCATAAAAAAAAAGATTTAGAGAGAACTATGTATTATATGATAATCACAAAGTTTATAATAGACTCTATGATGATAAACACAAATTGGGATGCTTAAGTAATACGAAAATATAAAAGCCATGATAAGATTTGAGTAATTAAACTGAAACTTCATTTTACAAAAGTATGAACTAAAATAGACAGTTTGCCCTTCTAAAGAAACCTAAAGTCTTTTTCTCTTGTCTTCCCTCTTCAAATCTGTCTAACAATTTTTGATAGCTGATCAAATCTTCTTTGATTTATTTCATCTCATTAAAGGTGTTGGTACTATCATGTGATTCTGCTTTGCCAGCCACATCAGTAGGTGTGTTGGAACAATGTCATTCTGCTTTGCCATTCAAATCGGTAGGTGTCTTGGAACAATGTCATACCCTAGATGCATTTGCAAAACAAAAATTAAACATATGCTCTTCTTCAATTTCCTCAAAGGTGTCCTCATCTTGTAGGCTAGTAAATCTATTTGTGGACAAAGAACTACAAAAATCTTGTAGTTGTTTGTTTGTGTTAATAGGCGTAAGAGACTCTCACTGTTTAACATTAGAACACACCAATGCATTAACAAGCTCTGTCACCAACTGAAACTTTTTGAACATTAGTACCTGTTAAAACCAATTGTCGCCCTACATGTAATGGGGATGAATCACTGGTATGCCACTACCCTTTAGGCACAAAAATTGGTGCTTCAAGGCTCAATTTTCTATGAGTTCTGACATGGTCATCCTCTTCTTCCATCCGGTTGGTCCATCGACTCTCACTTGATCTTCACATGATATTAAACATGTATCACCTTCTTGATATTCTTGTCCCTTATTTGAAGTTTTCGTAGCATCAGTCAAACTTTTTTCGGAGATGTTTAACGACTGAAACTCTGGTCCAGGCACCAAAAGGCCCTGCTAAAACTTTTTTCCAGACACCAAAAGTTCCTCATGCACTAACCTTTGACCAACTAATATTGGCCTTGTATTGCCACTATTTTCAGTAGTTAGGTGTTGCATTGAATTTATATTCGGTGTTCTGTTCACATTACTTGCACTATTCGTATCATTAGAGACTTTACTTTCATTTTTTTTGCATTCAAGGAGTCTCGTGCATCACCCTGCAATAGTTCCACATTATTTGTTTTGTCACCTTGCATCCCGATGTCATCATGATTACCCTCTCCCCTTTTGTTTTTCTGAATCATTAGTCAGCAATCAGCATCTTAATGAACTTGGTGCTTACAATAGGTACAATACAAAGGAATATTTTTAAACACAATATGTTGATATTGTTCAACAAGATTACTAGATTGTTCATCCAAAAAGTGCATCCTTACTCGTTTTGGATGTTCGTCCATAAGATCAATAATGACCTTAAATCTAGTGGTGCTAGGTCTTTTCCTATATTGAGTGACTTTGTCTAGGGCTACTGGACTACCAATAGTCGATGCAATGGATAACAAAAGTCTTAGAGCAAAATGATTTGGCGGCATACCCGGTACTGAAACCCATGCCAAAGCTTTTGAAGTTTCTTCCTTAGGGTGAAAGTTTTGTGTCCATTGAAAGTGACGGAACAGATGTCTCTCCCCATTATATTGAAGATGACCAACCTGTTTTGATAGAATAGAGCAAAAATCTTCATAAAGATCACAACGAATTAAAAGATGTCGTGCTGCATGCGAGCCAATTAAACAATGTCCTTTGATAACCAACTGTTTTGTAATTATTTTTTTTAGTTCATGTAAGATTGGTGCACCATAGGAAAGCTTCATAATTACGTCGTGATTAAGTCCCTCTTAAACGGCATACTCATCTGATTCCTTAGAAGTAAAACGGACAGTTGGTTCCCCCTGTATTAATTGAAAAGGTTTCAAGATTGTTTTTGTCAGTGTTGTAGGATTATAATTCATAAGAGATGAAGGTTTGACTCTCCCACTGTTTAAGACTGGGGAGGGGCAACGGCAGCCATGAGAGTCTTCTAAGTCACCTTTCACCAAAATATTGAAATTAAGTATATAGATCACCAAATTAACATTTTCAGCTTCTTGTAGCACAAATCTTTGGGGTCATATATCCAAAAAAAGTTTAACTATAATTCTAGCATTAGCTGTACCAATGTTAAATTTACAGTCAACTATTGTACTAAAATTTAATACAAATACTATTTTATATATACTACCAAATGACTCCTTTAGTGTTGAAGAAAGTGACAAGTGTTATCTATTGATTTATAATGTTACAATAAGCACATGCCATTCAAATATTGTTTTGATGTAAGCACTCAATACTATAATTTTCTAGTACAATAAGTATAACATCACTAATTTAAACTTCTAAGTTCTCTTAAAATTCTATATAAAAACACTTCATATGTATTTTATTTATCCTAAACAAAGCAATTTTACATCAAGGGTTGCAAATTAAAGAAATCAAAACAAATGCCATAAATTATGCACCTTTTTTTAGAGTTGTGACATGTTAATTGAATAAGGTGAAGAACATTTGTTTGTTGTTCGTGTAGCATATACCTTGACCTTACCAACAGTATTCTTTTTTATTTTCTACAAATTATCATGCCTTCGGATGAACAAAGACTACCTTTAACTTCTCGTGATCGACTAAGCAACCTTTCCATTTATTTAATCGATAACATTCTTAATAGGTTTCTTTTCAAGATGTTGTAAAAACTAGTATACTTTCTATGTATTCGCGATATACTTTTCATAGAATTCCAGAGGTTAAATTTGATCAAACTGTCTGTGAAACACCAGAGGACTTGACATCCCCAACCATTGAATTTATTCCTATTCTTGATTGTCTAGGTTTTATATAGGAACAACATACAAAGTTACCCTTTACATTACTAGTCTAAAAGTTTATCCTAATGTTGATCGATTGTACATTTGCTTAACACAAATTTCATTCAATATTTTGTCCTTAAACATCCATTTACTTATCCACTATACAAGATCCCTTACTTCTTATTTATTGTTCAGCATTGAGGTATTTGTATCTCATGGAATGTAAAATATATATCTTCCATGCTTCTTTCAGGGATTTTATAAGTTCATTAGCTTAAATTTAGAATTTGTAACATTATCTTCTTATATGTTTGAAAGTTTGATCTCTAATTGCCCGTTGTTTGAGGATTTGATGCTAAATGACATAGAAAATCCGTACCTCATGAGTATTAATGCTCCTAAGCTAAGGTCATTTGTCTTTCATGGCGATATACAGTTGATATATCTAGGAAATGTTCCTCTTCTTTCCAATGTTCTGTATGAGCCTAAAGAATTAGTTCTAGATAAAACATATGATTTTGACAATACTTTTTCATCTATTCCTGCTCTCAAGTATTTCAGCTGGGATAATTTGAAGTAATGTTGCTTCATTTTACTTGTATTTTCATACATGTACTTTTCTTTTTAGCATCCTAATTTTTGTTATTTTATTCGTAGGTCGATATTGGATCAACTGAATTTATACCAACAAGGCTTCCACCAACTCTTAACTGTCTCAAATGCCTATTCATATCTTGGATTAATCTTGGAGGGTTTTTAGAGCTTTCGTTTTCTCTTTGCATGGTACGGAGCTCTTCAAATTTAGAAGAAATTGAAATTCAGGTTTTCACTATTGTTTATTGTTCTCTATATTTTTAACGTTTTCATATTCGTATGTAATGAATTTGATGGTTTTTTCTTGATTTTTCTTAGGGGTGTCTCCTTAATGATGGGGATTATTTCGAACCTGCGCCAAGTTGGTTGTTGATGAGATTCCTGCAAGCTTCTCGGACATCACATTTAATCATTTAAGGACAGTTTAAGTATTATGATGTACTACTAGAAAAGGGTGAAATGCAGCTTTAATGTTTTATTGGAAAAGTCTCCAACACTTGTCAAAATGTATATTAAGCTTAGTCAAATAGAAAATAATAAATCTCTCAAAGTACTCGCGGAGATAACAAATTTTCAATGGGAATCATTTAAAGTAGAAGTTGTGTATCTTGTTGATTAGTATCGTTATCACAATCCTTCTTAATGTTTGGCTAAAATGTTTTGGAAGTGCAAACAGAAACGAGACGGTTGGTTCATAGAGTAGTAAGGTTGTGTTTTGCCTTAGCTTTATGGTATTATAAAGATTTAATCTTCTTGGAAACATAGAATTGTGAACCTGGATGAATGTTTTGGATACTCTGTTTGGGAACAAAGTTTGTTTTTATATTTCATGCTTGTTCTTAAATGATGTATGATTTGAGACTTTGTTAGTTTAATTAGAAGTTATGTTGTGTGTTAAATTCTCTTATGGAGCTTGAAACAATGAGTGGAAACTTATTTTTTAAATAGTAGGAATTTCATTCTTGTTAAGGGATTAGTCCAAGTTATATCGAGAAGTGTTTTCTGCGAATATGATCCTTACTAATCTGTGAAGAAGAAACTCGAAGAATATTATTTTGAAGTTATGTTGTGTGTTAAATTCTCTTAGGCGAGCTTGAAGTATTTAATGGGAACTTACTTTTTGTATGGTTAGTAGGAATTTCATGTTTTCTAAGGGATATCTTGGACAAGATTTTTCCACATTTGTGAAGAAAACACAAGAAGAATAATCGGCGGTTTGTGTAAAGCAAATAAATCAAACAATCAACATTAGGACATACTTTTAGACTTATAATGTCGAGGGTAAATTTCAATGTTATTCTTATATGAAACATGAGGAAACAACCGAGAATAGTAATTAATCCAATGGTAGGGGATGTAAATTTCTCAACTGTTTCCCAAACCGTTTGATCAAATTCCGCATGTGGAATTCTACAACAAGTATATAGCAATTCTTTGAAAGTCTACAAGTTCTTACAACATTTCAAAAATACAACCTATTTTAAATGTCATTGATAAAAAGAATTGCAAGGTTTCTAAGTTGATCAGGAGAAGGTAAAATTAGTCTTTGCTCATCTGTAGGTATGATAATGTGTAGAAATTAAACAAGAATAGAATTGGTATGGTTTGAATATACGCTACACGAACAACAAACAAACATATCACAACACTAACAATAAAGAAAAGGTGCATATTATTTAGATGTCATTTGCATTGATTTATTTATTTTGCAACTCTTGATATAAAATTGTCTGGATTAGGTAAAATCAAACACATATAAAGTATTTTCTGTAAAAAATTTGAAGAGAATTAAGAAGTTTAAATTAGTAATGTTATACTGACTGTACTAGAAATTTATAGTATTGAGTGATTACATCAAAATATTATATGAATGAAATATGTTTATTGCAACATTATAAATCAATAGATAACACTTTACACATCCTTCAACGCTAAAGGAGTCATTTGTTAGTATATATAAAAATAGTATTCGAAGTAAATTTTAGTACAGATGTTTTATTGTAAATTTAACTCTAGTACAACTAATACTACTATTTCAAGAAACCTTTTTTGGGATATATGACCTCAAATAATTGTTCTACAAGAAGAATGACTATGTACCCGTAGTGATGAGGATTATTTCTAACATGTGGCCTAGGAGGTTGTTGATGAGATTCCAGCAAGCTTCTCAGAAATTACATTTAATCACTTAAGGACAGTTTAGTTTTATGATGTACTATTAGAAGAATGTGAAATGTAACTTGCTTATAGGAAGTCTTGCTTATTAAGGAATTACTCCAAGTTAGACCGAGAAGTAAGATGGACGTGCTCCTCTGTATATGTGAAGACACAACTCGAAGAAGCATCACCCAATTTGAGTTGATTTTTATTCCAAATTTATGTTGTTTGTTTAATTTCCTTCTGTAAGCTTGACGCATGAAGTGGAAACTTACTTCCTGTCTGGCTAGTAGCAATTTCTTGTCTATAAAGGAATTAGTCCAAGTTAGACCGAAAACTATATATGTTGGGCATGATGCTTCCTCATACGTTAAGAAGAAACTCTAGAAGCATCACCCAATTTGGACGTGATGCTTCGTCATATGTTGAATTCTCTATGGCGAGGTTGAAGTATTCAATGGAAACTTACTTTTTGTACATTTACTAGGAATTTCACGTTTTCTAAGAGATTAGTCTAAGTTTGACCAAGAAGTATATATGGACATGGTCCTTCCTCATCCGTGAAGAAGAAACACGAAGAAGGATCACCCAATTTGGGATTCTTGATTTGATGTTTATTTTGAAGTTATATTGTGTGTTAAATTCCCTTGGACATGTTTTTAGCATTAAGTGGAGACTTACTTTTTGTATGGTTAGTAAGAATATCTTGTTTGCTTAAGGTATTTGTCTAAGTTAGACCGACAAGTGTATATGTTGGACATAATTCTTCCTCATCTGTGAAGAAGAAACTCGAAGAACATGTCCAACATATCTACACTTATCGGTCTAACTTAGACTAATCCCTTAGAAAACAAATAATTCTTACTAACCATAAAAAAAGTAAGACTCCATCAATACTTCAAGCTCGCCTAAGAGAATTTAACACACAACATAACTTCGAAATTAACATCAACCCAAGAATAAAAAATTGGGTGATGTGTCTTAGTAAGGAAGGAACATGTCCAACATACTTCTCGTTCTAACTTGGACTAATCCCTTAAAAAGCAAGAAATCTCTACTAACCACACAAAAAGTAAGTTTCTACTCAATTTTTCAACATCGCCTAAGGAAATTCAACACATAACATTACTTTGAAATAAACATTAACTCACGAATCCCAAATTGGGTGATGCTTCTCTAGTTTCTTCTTCACATATGAGGCATGATTATGTCCAACATATATACATCTTGCTCTATCTTGGACTAATTCCATAGAAAACAAGAAATTAATAATAGCTAGACAGAAAGTAAGTTTCCAGAGATCTAAAAAGGATAGCATGTACACAACATTTTACTCCTAACTTTGTTTTTGGGGTATGAGAGTTAATTTTTGATAGCCCCTCCACTCAACAGAAAAGTCAAGTAGTAAAACCAACATCTACAAAACACCAAAAAAAAAAAGAAACGGAAGTAGGGTTTTTTATACATTCCAAAATCCCATGAAAACCAACATCTACCCCAAAAAAAAAGTACAAAGAGCAATATAGAGTTTCTATGTCACAAATTTTGCATCACCAATTGAGAAAGATTTGAATTTTAAAACAGAACAAGGAAGTAAATCTTAATATTATCAAGAACTAAAATTATTACCTTAAACATCCAAAAAAATAATCAAATACCTTATTGAGCACATATTATCTTTTAGCTGCTGAGCACAAATTTGTGTGATTTTGAAGTCTTCAAATTCATCACCCTGGAGTGAAAGAGAAGTGAAGAAGGGGGATAGGTTTTCTTCTTAAATTAAATTTTACAGAAATGTAATATGGAGTGGGTGAGTGAGGGCAATTAATTATGGATGTTTCTTATTTTCTTGTCCGTATCAATTTACGTGACACAATATAATTTGACATAACAAAATTAAAAATGTGACATGTAATAGAAATCATAGATATTAATGTGATTACAAATTATTTTATTTAAATTTAGAGCTAAAATATGTCTTTTTTATTTTATATTAGTTAGTTATTTTTCTCATTATAAAAAATCATAAATGAAATTCATAAATTTCATTAATTTTCACTTTAAGAATATTTTTTAAGGTTTACAATCTATATTACATATACAAAAATAAAAAAAGAATAATTATAAGGATAAATGAGATCAAATGATTGGAAGAATTATCTATAATAAAGTGAACAATTATTATAGGACTATAATAAGACTTTATCTTCGAAATAACCTAAAATAAAGTAAAATATGAGATAAAATAAGGGGGAAAAAGAGTAAAAATTTATGTGATTATTAAATTAGAGAAATTGGCAGGCATATTTAGTTACTGACAATTTACATTGGTTTGTCCAATTCAGTCAATTCTTTTTTGCATGTAATATTTAATACCTTAAAATAGTTAAATTTTATTATATATGTCAGCTACAAATTCAATTTTCTGATTTTATGACCTCTTTTTTACTATAAGAAATCATCATTTTTAGTAATATGAGATCTAAAAAATACCAAGAGATATCATTTGTTCAATATTATGGACTAATTCCTTAGAAGACAAGAAATTTCTACTAGCCAGACAGAAAGTAAGTTTGCAGAGGTCTAGAAAGGCTAGCATGTACACAACATTTTTCTATCAACATTGTTTATGGGGTTTAGAGAGTTAATTTTCGGTAGCCCCTCGACTCAAAAGAAATGACATGCAGTAAAACCAACACCTAGAAAACACCCCCTAAAAAGATAGAAAGGCAAATAGGATTTTTTCTACATTCCAAAATCCAAAGAAAACCAACATCTACCCCAAAAAAAAGTACAAAGAGGAACATAGGGTTTCTATTTCACAAAATTAACAACACCCAAAATGAGAAAGATTTGATTTTTTAAACAGAACAAGGAAGCAAATTTTAAGCTTATCAAGAACAAAAATTATTACTGATATTGTAAATAGCAAAAAAATAAATAAATAGAAAAGCATCAAATACACTTTTGAGCACACGTTCCTTCAGCTGTTGAACACAAATTTTTTGATTTTGAAGTCTTGAAATTCATCACTCCAGAGTAAAAGAGTGAACTGAAGAAGGGGGAGAGGCTTTCTTCTTAAATTAAATTTTACAGAATTGTAATATGGAGTGGGGTGAGTTGGGTGGGTGGGTGCAATTAATTATAGAGGT
Organism: Solanum neorickii; assembly: GCA_027704865.1. Lineage (NCBI taxonomy): Eukaryota > Viridiplantae > Streptophyta > Magnoliopsida > Solanales > Solanaceae > Solanum > Solanum neorickii. The sequence goes on from JAKWJC010000367.1 coordinate 27,994,116, forward strand.
TCCTTAGTTGTATTGTCTTGTTTGTATCAATTTACGTGACACGATTTAATTCGACATAAAAAAAATTAAAATGAAAATGAAATTGAAATCTGATATGTAATAGAAATCTTAGATATTGATGTAATTATAAATTATTTTATTAATATTTTGAGTCAAAATATGTCTTTTTTATTTTATATTAGTTATTTGTTTATACTCATAAATAAAAATGATAAATTTTCATTAATTTGCACTTTAAGAATTTTTTAATGAAGGTTTACAAACTTGATTAATTTACAAAAATAAAAAATTAACAACATTAAGGATAAATGAGATCAAAATGATTGGATGAATTATTTATAATAAAGTGAAAAATTAATATAGGACAATGAAAAGACTTTCTTTCTTAAATAACCTAAAAAAAGTAAGTATCATAAATTAAGGGGAAAAGAGAGTAAAAATTAATGTGATTATTCACAAATTGGCTGGTATGATTAATTACTAAAAAATTACTTTGATATGTCCAATTCAGTCCACTTAATTATTTTTTTTCTTGTGACATTTAATACCTCAAATTGTTAAATTTGATTGTACAGGTCAGTTAAATTCATTTTTCTGACTTTATGACTTATTTTTTTATATACGAAATCATCATTTTTATATATAAGGGATCTAGAAAGTACCAAGAGATATCATTTGTTCCGTATTATAGACACAAAATTCCTACATTTTAGCCACTTTCATGTAAGGGCGAATCTAGAAGTGGCGAAGTTATATTCATTTAAATTTTCTTGAAAAAAATTTATATGATATATATAAGAATTTTTTCAGTGTTTATATAAAAATATAATTGGATATGTACATTGTAAGGCGTTTAATTTTCACTTGTTTAATTAACATTTTTTTAGCAGACCATGAAAACATTGGAGGTTTTGTGATAGTATGAATTCTTTATATATATTCATAAAATATTTTTATCAGTAATGATTTTGTGTACTAAAATATATTAAAAAGAACTAATAAAATAATTAAACTAAGCAAAACTTGAGTTGAGTTGGGTCTTGACTCATTATCTGCCCTGTTTTGTCTTAATTCATATTGATCCAATCAAATTCAGTTTGAATTGGATGTTGATCCATTTGTTATCTTGACACAATATATTTGACTAAAATTTATCTAATTCGCTCAACATTAAAATAGAAGAAAAATCAATGAAACAAATACACTTATACATGAAAAACTAATGAAAAACTACCAAATAGTTATCCGTATTGATACATAAGTCATACGTGAGTAAAATATTCAAGAATAATGAAATCTTCTTTGATCAAAAATCAATATCTTGGTATATATATACAAGATACATAAGTCTTGTAATACATAATCTTAGGAAAATTAGAATCACTTAACGAATTATAAATGAAGCCCCATGGCTTGTATGTATAGACACATAAGTTTAACATATGTTCAAAAATAAGTGAACCTAAGATATACGTAATGAAATGAAGAATGTGGTGACAACAATGATGTGAGGCTAACATATATGATGAGAGCAATCTCAAATGAGCCTAAGTAAATGTTACCAATACGTACTCACCAATGAGAGTGTAAGATAATGACTCGATGAACACTCTAATGACAATATTGAATTTAAAACACTTAATACTAATGATAAGATGAGAAATCATCTATTGAGCTATGGTGTCCTCATACTAGAAGTCAACTTCCATGATGTACGAATTGAATGTAATGGAACTTTATACCGAGCATTGATAGGCTAGCTATGAGCAGTGATGCCTTCTTTCGGGAAGGGCGGAGGTTCACGTAATTCTCATGAGATGAGACTGTCCGGCTTGCCGGGTATGGGACTCCATACATCTCCTAGTCTTTGAACCTATATTGCCACTATAGGGATCTGGCGAGGTTAAAATTCCCATATACGCTAGCATGTTATTGAATCGCTTTGGCCGGTGATTCCACCTCTTTTCAGTGTGGGGGAGACACTGGATTTCATGATGCTCACATGATCTATGTCGGTTAAAGTTAAAGATCCCAATGAATGAATGAGGCCAGCCTCAAATGTATCATATAAAGAAATTAATGATACCGAAGGTGTTAGGATAGGATAATCAAGAGGTGAGCTAGATTCAGGTAATGACATTAGGTTATTCTTGATCATTGCACAGCAAACCCGATGAAAGTCTTAAACTACATCCTAGGTATAGCTTGTGTTCGCACTAGCCTATGAATGAATTGAAATGAAATATGTAGGAATGAATGAAACAGATTCTGTGTTTGCTAAAGAAGGCTCCCTAGTTGAGGTCCCATATGTTGAGCCCTCATTTTGGAAAGTCTTAAGGTTAAGTGTATGATGATAAGGTCTCATGGTATATGAATGAATAATATGAAAGAAACTATGTGTTATATGTTATGTGCTATGTGAAAATGTTATGTGTTGTGTGCAATACGTGATTATAATGATGCATGTCACTCTCATTGCATAACTTTCCTAATCTCATTTTAGCAAGTCCACTGACTTGACTTCCAAACATCATGTTGTTAGGAAAGAGCTCTTCTCCCTCATGCATGTCCCTGGTGTGTGCTTGCATGTACCCATACTTAGTACAAGTGTGTACTAACTCCATACAAACATCTACTTCTAGGTGCAGGCACAGGTGGACGGTAGAGCTACAGGTTCGTTGTTACAGCTATCCGGACATCAGCATTCATCCGGAGTTTGGTAGGTCCTCATGCTTTCGAGGATGCTACTGTTTTACATTCTGGCATAGTTTTAGAGTTGAGCTAGTGGAGCATGTTCCACTAGCGTTTCTTTCCTGTTTTGGTTCAGACTTTGTATTGGTGCTATTTTGGCCGATATACAATTAATATTTAATGAATTATTTCTTTCAGTTGCTTATCTCTTAAATAACAGATGGTTGATGATGAACGATTACGAAATATTAAGAATATTTAGCAAGTATGATTAAAGAATCAAAAATTTCAAATTTTCAGCTAAAATTTATCTATGAAAAGTAAGAATGACGTAAGTAGGCTTGTCTGCGACCTCTGAGAGGTCAACGACGCCGGTCTCGTCTGGGGTCTAGATTCCGGTCGTGACACTTTATGAATGACAACAAAAATGTTTGCTAAACTCAAGTGAATTTTTGTACTTCACACTACAATTTTGGGTCGGTTTATGTAGATGATGATCTGTGCTTTTGTAAGGAAGAACCCAAGGGATTTATCTCAATCAAGGGTCAATTTAGGGAGTCCTTGATTGAGGCGATTTATTTGAGCTGTATCCATGAAGTAAATCGCTTCTTCTTCTTTCCTTTTGCTTTTTTGATCTTTTCCTTGACGATAGAAAAACATCTTATCTTGTGTCTTTATTCATGACTCTTTCCTTTCTTGATTATTTGATTGTGATATTTGCCAAGTGTGGGAGTATTCTACTTAATTTAGACTTTCCTTTATGTGCTGATCAACCATATTTTCCTTTCCTTCTTTTGTCCCTTAGATTTGTGGCTTGCCTTTCCAATGCTTCTCTGCAGCTTCAAGGAAATATTCTTTTCCTTCATTAAGTCACTCACACTAATGATTTCCTTTTTGAATTAGTGCCCTATGAAAATTGAGATCGACTCTTCAAGTATCTATTTTCAAAATAAACTAACTCTAAAGAGTTAAAAATCTCCCACTTTTTTATAATGACAAGATTGATCAAAATTTTAACAGTAATCTTGACAGCTAATTTTACTGAGAAAGTTAATTGTACTTCCCTGAGGTTTCATGTCTTAGTTCATAGATTCATGCATCTCTCCCCCTGTCTCATGGAGGAGTAAGAAAGATAGATTTTGTTTTCTCCCCGTTTGTCAAAATATAAATGAATAGCGAAAACCATACTTGATTAAAGCAAAGACAGCAGATACCAGAGTATTCTAAGAGTCAGAGAGAAAAAACAGTAGTCCAAGATATAGAGAGGTACATACACCTATTGAATGTTAGTGCAAAAATTAAAGGTTCAGCCAATAGAGTAAATGACCACCCCAAAAGTACCTGAAGGAGTCAATCACTTTCTTACAGAAGGTATTTTAAGGACGTTCCACATTCCACAAAAGACTGGAGTATAAGGTCTGAACTGTAAGAAAAATCTCATTGTTGGAGGAGTTGATTCCACTTTTCGGAGAGTCAACTTGTTGGATCAACCGATTTACCATTGAGATACCTTCCTGCTTGATCGATATCATGGTAATGTGAAACTAACCAATATCAGTGCTACAATCTTTCTGTAAACGAAATACCTTTTCCACAACATCATGATAGGTCTCCAAGTTCCATTCTACAGCTAAGAGTCTAGTTTCGCCTTCCTCATTGACCTGCAATAAAACAGTGGCAGAATCTCCGAGATTTTTGAGGGTTTGGTAGAATCTGCCCGAGCTTTGAGTGAGTCCTTCTTACCCACTTTTCACCAATCTGCACATACCCCATACTAGAAAAAGTGCGAGAATCATAAGTTGTATTTTTAAGAGAGGGGGTAAACATAGAAACATCCATAAGATGATCCACAATAATCCTTGAGATGAGAAAGCCATAGGGAAGACTTGCCGAGACATTTTAAGTCTTCAACACTTTCCCACATATACTCCTTGAATAATTCTGCCTAGTTGATGGAGTATTTTTTAAGCAGGAAATAGAGAACAAACACATCACGAGTAGAGATATTACTGAAGGATCCCTTCCTTTGAATAAGAGTTGTGGTCATGATATGTGAGAGAATACAGTTCTCTAAACATAGCAAAAAAGTCCTTAAGTTAGAAATGTCAGAGTCGGGTTCAGCAACGACACACTTTGCAACTTCTAGAGAAACTTCAAAGTCATCAGGCCATGTTCCGTTTATATACCGGAATTACCCAGAGAACTTAGTACCAAACACATCTTTGAATAGATTCTCATTGATGATAAAGCGTTTACCCAGCACTAACGATTCTAACTCATAGTGTTAGGTGAGATTCGTAGATTCGCATAGAGTAGTCGAACGCATCAAAAAGCACAAGACCACACAAAATAAAAAAGAGACGATTTCTGATCTTTGAGATATGAGCTTAGCGGGCAGTGAGATTCATTTAATTTACTAAGATTGACAACACGTCAGGGAACAATAAGGTGAGCATTGAAGTGATCATACATGTGATTATGTTCGATAACCTGGAACAGTTGCATGTCCGCATGGGAGAGAGATCCTGTCATATAGAGAAAAGTCTTCTTTGATGCTTTCTGCTTAGTAGTAGAAGCTAGCTTTTTTGAGGAATCAGATGGAGAAACCATGGATTCTGTGGAGGAATTAGAAGAGAGAGAGATGGCGTCTACTTAGACGAAACTCAAAGCAACAACTGATTTCTTTGAGGTCATGGAGCGGTTTTTTGTCATGGTGAGATGAAGAGTAGATGAGAGTGAATTAAAGGAGAAATAAAAAGAAAACAAAATGAGAAAAAGGAATGGGGATCAGACAAGAAAGGGAAGGGGATTTGACATGAAGAAGAGGAAGCGGAAGAGGCGGCAACATGTCATAATTACTGAACAAAAAAAGAGAAAACACATTCAATACATAAGGAAATTAAATAAATAAAAAATAAAGTACAAGGGATTAGTCAACACATTTAATGCCAAGGCGATCTCTGAGAGAGCAAGATCTTTCCTCAAGAAGAGGTTTAGTAAAAATATCAGCTAACTTGATTTTTAGAGTCTACAAGTTCAAGAGAAAAATCACCATTTTCAACATGATCACGAATAAAATGGAGACTTTCCTTTATCCATTAGTCCAAGTTAGACTGCCAAGTATTTATATTGGGCATGATCCTTCCTTATCTGTGAAGAAAAAACTCGAAGAAGAATCACGATTTCTGTCAAGCAAAAATATCACTGATAGGACATACTTTTAGACTAGTAATGTCGAGGGTAACTTTCAATGTTATTCCTATATAAAACCTGAGAAAACAATCGATAATGGGAATAAATCCAATAGTAGGTTATATCTAGTCCTCTAGTATTTCCTAGACCGTTTGATCAAACTTAACATGTGGAATTCTACGGAAAGAATATTGTTAATCCTTAGAAAGTGTACTAGTTCTTACAACATCTCAAAAATACAACCTATTTAGAATTTCATCGATTAAATGAACGACAAGATTTCTAAGTCGATCAAGGGAAGGTAAACATAGTCTTTGTTCATCTAGAGGCATAATTATTCGTTGAAATTGAACAAGAATACGATTGGTAAGGTCAGAGTATATGCCACACGAATAACAAACAAACATATCACAACTTTAACAATAAAAGAAAAGGTGTATAATTTGCAGATAACATCTGCATTGATTTCTTTAATTCACAACTCTGGATGTAAAATTGTCTGCCTTAGGTTAAATTAAACACATACAAAGTATTTTTGTATAGAATCTGAAGTGAAATTAGAAGTTTAAAGTAATTATTTTATACTTATTATACTAGATATTTATAGTACTGAGTGCTTACATCAAAACACTTTATGAATGACATGTGCTTATCACAATATTATAAATCAATAAATTACACTTGACACTTTCTTCAACACCAAAGGATTCATTTGGTGTATATATAGAAAATAGCATTTATATTAAATTTTAGTACAATGGTTGAGTGTAAATTTAATTTTGGTACGACTAATACTAGTATTACAATTAACCTTTTTTGGATATATGACCCAAACATTTGTGCTACAAGAAGCAGAAAATATTAATATAGTGAACTACACACTTAATTTAAATATTTTGGTGAATGAGAATAAAAAAAGACATATGAGAATTTAACACACAACATAACATCGATATTAACATCAACTCAAGAATCCCAAATCGGGTGATGCTTCTTCCTAAGGAAGGAACATGTCCAACATACTTCTCGTTCTAACTTGGACTAATCCCTTAACAAGCAAGAAATCTCTACTAACCAGACAGAAAGTAAGTTTTGACTCAAATTTCTAATCTCGCTTAAGGTAAATCAACACATAACATAACTTCAAAATAAACATCAACTCACCCTCCCAAATTCGGTGATGCTTTTCGAGTTTATTCTTCAAAGGTGAGGAAGGATCATGTCCAACATATATACATCTTGTTCTAACTTGGTTCGTTAGCAGACAAGAAATTTCTTCTAGCCAGACATAAAGTAAGTTTTCAGAGGTCTAGAAAGGATAGCATGTACACAACATTTTACTCCTAACTTTGTTTGTGGGGTTTGATAGTTGATTTTCAATTGTCCCTCGACTCAAAAAAAATGTCATTGCAGTAAAAGAAACATCTAAAAAAATGCCAAAAAAGGAAAGGAAAATAGGGCCTAAATTCCAAAATTTCAATAAAACCAACATCTACCCAAACAAAGTACAAAGAGGAAGATAGGACTTCTATTTCACAAAATTGACAACACCCAAATGAGAAAGATTTGATTTTTTAAACAGAACAAGTAATGAAATTTTAAGCTTATCAAGATCTAAAATTATTACTGATATTATAAACATCCAAATTTTTTTTAGAAAAGTAACAAATATGCTTTTGAGCACATTTTATCCTTCAGTTGCTGAACACAAATTTGTATGATTTTGAAGTCTTTCAATTCATCACCCCGGATTGAAAGAGGGAAGTGACGAAGGGGGAGAGATTTTCTTCTTAAATTAATATTTTACATGAATGTAATATGGAGTGGGGTGAGTGGGTGGGGGAAATTTGTAATGGAGGTTCCTTAGTTGTATTGTCTTGTCCGTATCAATATACATGACACGATTTAATTTGACATAAAAAAAGTAAAAGGAAATTGAAATGTGATATGCAATAGAAATCTTAGAGACTAATGTGATTAAAATTTTTTTATTAAAATTTAGAATTAAAATATGTCATTTTTATTTTTATTTATTTATTTTTCTAATTATAAGAAATCATAAATGAAAATGAAAAATTTCATTAATTTGCACATAACAAATTTTTCTGAAGATGTACAAACATGATTTATTTACAAAAAAAAAGGAATAATTTTAAGGATAAATGAGATCAAAATAATTGGAAGAATTATCTATAATAAAGTGAACAATAAAATATAAGACTATAAAAAGACTTTATTTTTGAAATAACCTAAAAAAGTAAACATCACATAAATTTAAGGGAAATAAAGACTAAAACTAATGTGATTTTTTTTTTAGAAAAATTGGCTGGTATATATAGCTATTGAAAATTTACTTTGATTTGTTCAATTCAGTCCACTTAATTATTATTTTCATGTGACATTTAATACCTCAAAATTGTTAAATTTGATTTATCGGTCATGTAACATCTAGTAACTTGACATAATTAAGATAAGCTAGGAAGTCAAGGAAAAATTGTTTGGAAATAAAAAGAGAAATGTGGAAAATTTCCAGATTTTAAAAGTGAGTTTTTGGTCTTTTTTCAAACGGCCATAACATTCATCTCAAGAGGAATTAGTGTGAGTTATTTATATGGTTGGAAATTACATGCAAAGATCTTTCCAACGCCACCAAGTTTGCGAGATTTTGATATCGCATGAGTGAGATATGCCTTTAAGATGTTGGATTAAGGAGAATCCTATTCGGATTTTAGTAAGGGTAAAGTAGTATTTTCATCCTATTATTTCCTAATTTATTTTATGGGTTTATCAAGGGAAAATTTAAGCCTTCAGTCAGTTTATAGAATATTGAATACGCTTAGGTCTTGAAAGAAAAGAAAGGAGAAGAGGTGAAAGGAGAAAGAGAAGAAAAAACGCAAAGAAAAATTGTGTGGATATCATTGCGGGTGATTCATTTAAGTTATGTGAGATCATTTTGTGTTGGGTTCTTCACCAATACCCCTATTTGATTCAATTTGAAAAGTTAGAGTTTATTGAATGATGAACATGTAAGTAAAAATTATGAAATTCTTGTTGGTCGAATAGAAGTTTATCTCTAGTAAATTTGATTCATGTTTTTGGAGTGTTTCCGGGTCTAATCTATTGGGTAATGAGGCATTTAGTGATCCTAAGTGTTTCGGTGGGATCCATGGATGTTTAGGAGGTTTAGAGATGAAAAACGCAGAAGAAAAGTCGATGGTTCCGTCAAATAACCCCTGGCGCGGAGCGCCTGCGAGAGCACCTCAGGGCAGGCTCTATCTTACAGGTCCTGGCGCACCGTGCGAGCCAGATCGCCTCAGACCAGAGTCTGTTTGACAGGCTCTGGCCCTCTGTCCTATCAGAGAGCCAAGGTCACCTGGAGACCCCGTTCTTCCCTGTCTTTTTGTACCAGTTCCTATGTGATGTACCTATCATTCCTAGTTGATTGCAACACTCTAAAGTACATATAAACATCATGAAATCATCCATAAAAATGAGATCATGATCCTTGAATCAATAATCCAATTCAAGGGAAGCTAAGATCAAGGTCAAAGAAGTTAAGAGTCAAGTTTAAAAATTAAGAAGTAAGTAAAGGCAAGTTCTTAAAGTTTTCAAAGAGACTTAAGCAATCACTTTAAATTTGTTTTAAAGCTCAAGTTACAAGTTGAACAAAGAGCAAATAATATAGTTAAATTCTCAAAAAGCTATAAGGGAACTAATTATTATCTAAGAGTTAAGTTCAAGTAAAGTAAAGAGTGAGAGTTTAGTTCATCTCTCAAAGAGCTAAAAGGGAACAAAGTATTTCCAAAAGGTTTACAAATGTTTTAACATTAATGTTACAAGGAAACTAAGAGAAAGAGTTTTGAGTAAGAAAAGGGGAACATTTATTTCAAGAGGGATTTTTAAAGCTAAAAAGGGTTTAGCATATTATCTCAACCCATACGAAGGAAGTTATTTTTAAAGAATGAGCTAAAGTATATTTTGGGAGTAGTATTGAGCACCGATGTGGGGATGAGAGTTTATATTAATTCAAGTCCCTTTGTAAACCATGTAGCCATCATGGGTATTAACGGGTCATACTTTTTATTTGATCACTTATGTTAAGTTAATAGATCCACTGAGTTAAGTAAGGTCCTATACCGATGGCAAGGTGTAGGATGATCCTCGGCAGCGTGAGGTAAAAAGTTGTATCATCACTTAAACTCAAGTGATGGTTGTCGGTTAGATAATCTCCCACAAAAATTATATTACTTTCATATATAAGTAAAATTGAGTTTATTATTGTTTTATCTTTAAAAACTAAGTCTTTACACTATTTTATCATATATATATATACACACACACAAGGTAAATATATCTATGCTTCACGCGGTGGTAAAAATAATTGCATTGAACTTGCAAGTAATTTCATACTAACTAAGTATCCAATGATTTTCTCTGTAATACTAACGAGGAACAATCTTCAATGATGTCTACATCTCCGTCAGGAAAAATTCACAAAACTCGAGTGAAAAGTTCTAATTTTGCTCATTGATATGTTGAGTCTAAAGTGATTAAAAGTAGGAATTCGAGAAGTAAACTTGTTTCAGATGAAATTATTTTTATAAACAAAGAGTCAAATTATGAGGCTTTATTTCTGTTAACGGGATTTCCATTTCACTCGTTACAGGATGAAGAAATCAAAGCTGGAGCTGTTAGTGTAGTAGGCGGGATAGAAGAGTGAATCTATATTTTAATTTGGAATCACATTATTACGAAATGGTGTGAAAATGTATCTATTTGGCTGACAAAGGATATGTTTGTTGATATTATACCGGAACGATAAAGTGGGTTATTAGATTCTGCATATAACTACACTTGTTATCGTATGGGTATGTTTATTTTGAGGTGGCATTGGAAATTAAAGACAAGATTTCAATTAGGCCACGTAATGGAAAAATGATTGTTATCGGGGCTGGTCTTGCTAGGTTGGGGGCTACAAGGCAACTGACGTTATTTGGATTTAAGGTGATTGTTTTTTAGGGACGAAAGCATGTAGGTGGAAGGGTGTATACGAATAATATGGAAGGAGAGAATGAAATAGCAGTTTTTGACTTAGGAGGGATTGTTTTCACAGGTATATTAAGGTCTCTACTTGGTCTGTTGGCTCGACAATTGTCGTATATACTTCATACCGTGAGAGACCAATGTCCGCTCTATAGTGTTGAATGAAAGCCCATAGACGAGTATTTTGATAAAAAAGTGAATGTTTCTTATAATGAACTTTTGGACAAGGCAAGCAAGGTCAGGAAATAATTATCTCCAAATATTTCTCCCAGAGAGGCATTCGGGACTTTGTAAAAGAATTTTAGTGTTGTGATGAATGATGAAGAGATGAGCCTGTTTTATTGGCATTTGGAAAATTTGGAATATGCAAATGCAGGTTTGATTTCAAAGCTTTCCTTAGCATTTTGGGACCAAGAAGACCCATACGATATGGGAGGGGATCACTGGATCTTGCCCGGTGGAAATGGAAGATTAGTTCATGTACTGGCTGAAATTGTGCCTATTTTGAAAAACTGTGTGGACCATTAGTTACGGTAGAGACAATGAGAAGGTATACCGCGAGGCAAATATTTGAGTGAGATATGACAATTTGCACTGTTCCTCTCGGAGTTTTGAAGAGTGGATCTATAGTTTTCATTCCGGAGTTGCCTCAAAAAAAGCTAGATACAATAAAAAGATTGGGTTTTGGACTTTTAAACAAGGTTGCATTATTATTCCCATATGTGTTTTGGGACTCCAATGTTGATACATATGGTCATGTTGCTGATGATTCTATGTGTCGGGGGAAATTCTTTTGGTTCTATAATCATGTAACAGTTTCTGGTGGACCTTTATTGTTAGCTCTAGTCGCAGGAGAAGTTGCACACAAGTTTGAGAGAATGGCTGCTGCTCATACAGTAACAAAAGTAATTCAAATTTTAAAAGGTAAATGTCAGGTTGAACCTTAACTTTCTTTCAATTTACTAAAATAATATTTTTCTTTCCCTTGATTAGCATAATATTTTGTGGCACACTAACAAGTAAAATTAATAAACTCTGCGAGCCATAAAATAAGAATGGACATGCGCGAGAAGTGAATTCATGTTATCTTGGTCTAGAGTTAGGCAGTTGTAACAGTGTTAGTGTCATGCCAATTTCATATGAATTGATTAAGTTTGAAGCATGTATATATCGTCTTGTTTGAGAATAGAGATACTCTGGAATATGAAGTCCAAGATTTTTCAAAAGCAGCTACACTGGATCTTTCTTTGTTTAACTTTCTGTATCTTCTTAAAACAGGGAAACCACTAGAGAGATGAGTAATTTGTTACTCTTTACCCCTTAAAGGACTCCTATAATATATTTCTTGTCTCATGTATATACTTCAGAGTTGATTTCATTATCTGTCATTTATTTTTGCTGCCACGTAGGCTTACATAGTTTAAAAAGCATCGATTATATTAAATATGAAAAAATGTTTCTTATGGTCATGAAGCTAATGTATTGTGCATTTCTCACTAGCTTAGATAAGTCCAAAGATGGCCCACCACGCTAGTGTTAGAAAATCGCATTTGCAGGTTGAGAAAAATAAATGAGAAGAGGTATACTTCAGATCTTTCTAAAGTCATGTGTAATGTTTATTTAGACACTGACAGCGAAGAACTTAAGTTGATACAAAATGTTATGTTGCTTTTAAATGATGGACCATTACCATGTTCTACAAACATCTTATTCTTCATCCTATTTACTAATTGCATATATATGATTTAGTTTCTATTTATGCCCAAGTTATTTTATTATCATGGGAAATAGTTTGTTCATTTCCCTCTTTGATCAACTCTATAATTTCTCTATATCAACATGGTTTGCATGCTCATTTTACAGACTAAATGCTGAAATAACATAACCAGACTAGGCAAGATAGGCTAAATGCAAGAAACGAGACCAATTAGTAAGGGAAAATTTAGTTGATATAATGTAATAATTATGGGCTATATACCCTTTATCAATAACAAAGTTAGAGAAATCCACAGGTGGAGTCCGAGAAGAGGAGGGTAGAGTGTATACAAGTCTTACCGTTACCTTGAGAAGTTAGAGAAGCTGTTATAGATAGAGCTTCAGTTGAACGAACAAAAGATAAAGAGGCAACAATAACAAGAAAATAAGATAAGGTGATTTAATAATAATAGGTAGTAATAGTAATCTGATGATAGGGAAAAACAAGAAGAATAATGCTAATAATACTCGGAGAATGGGGTCTATTTTATTCTGCGACCTCTACACCTTCCTATCAAGGACCTCGACCTCGGTGAGCTGAGGCTATGCAATATCCTGCCTAGAAAATCACCCCTAATAGTTCTTAGGCCTGTCTCTAACCATCCTCAAGTCTACAACGGCCAACCTTCCACACCTCATTACCTGGGCATCTACACATCTTCTCTTCACATGACTGGTCCATCTCAACTTTACTTCTGCATCTTGTCCTACATGGGAGCCACTCTATGCTTTTTGTGGGATAACTTCATATATAATGTTATCTCTCATGATATTCCCACACATTGGTTGTAGAATAAGTTGAGGAAACATTGTAATAGATAACAATGTAGTTAATAAGAAAGCACAAATTTAGCTTTTGATGTTATGTGCAAGTACTTGTGTCTATTACAAGCACATACTTAAAAAGTGAAAGAACAGAATAAAGGATATTTTATAGGCCCTAAAAGAGATTCAATAAGGTTAAAAAACAACTTACATTGTTATGTAATTTTAATCAAAAATATTTCAAAATTAGTAAAGTTTATACAATGAACAGGTGTGTTGAACTCACTCTTTAAAAAAATGCATTCTTAATTTTCCAAATGTGTGTTCAATACAAATTGACAAGTATTTAGGCATAATATATTCAAGGGTATATGATTTTTAATATAAGTAGGTTTTTTCAAATAGCTAGTGTTCAAATGGACAATGATTAATTTGGAAGGAGATATTGTAACACAAGTTGTTGCTATAAGTCTCACGAAAAGAATTTCACACAATTCATCAATACAAAATGATAGTATTGTTCAATCTTTTAATTTGTTTGATCTTCACCGATCAATCTTGTAATTTTTTTTTTTTAAAAAAAAGGTGTAATTGTTCTAATAAAAACATACCTAGTGTAGTCCAACAAGTGGGTGTGTGGACGGTAGTGTCCAACGAGACCTTGCCCCTAAAGGGGAGGTAGAAGATTATTTCTGACAAACCCTTGACACATGTATGTGTAAATGATAAACCAAAACATCAAAATTACTATCAAGCGTTTGCGGATTTCTATAAGATGGTGTGTTGTCTCCTTCATCGAGCTAGCTAAATAGGATAACCATTAATCATTCTTAATTTTTATACTTAGTAGATCAAACACATGTGCTAAGTGCATGCCCCGAGACTAAAAATGGGAACATAAAGTAAGATGTTGGAAGTCTAAAAAGCTCTCCAAAAGTTGACTAACCATTTTACGTTTAAAAATATAATTTATCCTTTCAAAACCAGTACAATACTTTTTTTAGTTACTCTTTAGAGATAAAGATATTGAAAACTTATGTTTACTGATACAATAATATAGACCACATTCATATGCAAAATAGTTGAGAAATTTTAAAGTATGAAATGTTTCACTAATATAGACCAGATTCGTATGCCGCACTAACAGGTCATTTGAATAATCACTTCCTAAGGTTATATTTACCTATTAGAGTTAAAAAGATATCACGATATATATCCCTTGTTTTCACACCAACATTTGTTTAGCGCTAAGGGAAACTAGATATTGAACGTCTTGTCGGATTTTATTTCCTTGTTTATATCTCTACAAGGATTATATGTAGACAAATAATAACCGCACTACAGTGCATGATCATACCTTTATATAATTACCTAGGAGAGCTAATCTTATAATGCAGGTTCATAGCCTCTTTTGTACTCCTTGATATCAATTTTAGTTACTTGCATAGTATAACTTTATCGTAAATCAACAGTCACTAAAAACTAAAAAAATGAATACAATAATTATCCGTTACTTATTACTAGATTTTGTAGATCTTTAGTAAAAGAGAAAAAATTCTCCCTTATTTTCAATAAATTACTTCATGTATTTTCTATTGTTTTTGGTTTTGGTTCTCTTTCATTGTTTACTTTTAAATATTTATGTTTGCAGCTGTAAAATATATTTGAGGCTGACATTTCTTATATTTTGTGCTTAAAAGGTGTTGTAAAGTCAAGTAAAAAATAGTCAGGTATGAGTCCTTCCTAACTTTTCTTAAGCTTCCCCTTTCCTTTTTTTTCCTTTAGTATGTCTTTTCTTTTTTTAGTTAAAAGTTTCAGCTTCCTTATGGATCCCCTTTTTAACTTGTTTCTCAAGAAGAATAAAAGAATTGGCAGAGGAAATGGAACCACTTTATCTGTTAGGGATATCAAAACTAATGTAATTGTGAGATGCCTTATCTCTACGCCTCTAAGCTCTGACAAGTATGAAATTGACCTTTCCACTCGTTTGTGGTAAGGGATCTCACTTCCTCTAAGTTTGAATATTCTTGTAATGGAAATATAGATCTATGCTTCCATTCCTGAGAAAACTTCTTGCGTGAGCTTGCCTTATCCAAAAGTCCCACTCTATTATCCAAATGCTCGTCCATAGAAATTCCATCAACCCGAGAACTACAACCATCAACAAACTTACCAAATATATCAACATTGGAGTCCCAAAATACACACGGGAATAATAATGCTACCTTGTTAAACAATCCAAAACTTAATCTTTTAATTGTGTCCAGCTTTTGGTGAGGCAACTCTTGGAATGAATAGAACCACTCTTTAAAACATCGAGAGGAACAGTGTACGATGCCATATCTCCCTGAAATAATTTCTCTGCAGTAATCACCTTCACACTATCTCTACCATAACAAATGGCATACACAGTTTTTTCAAAACTAATAGGCACATTTTCAGCATTTGCATGAAGTAATCTTCCATTTCCATTGGGCAAGAAGCAGTGATCCCCTCCCATATCATAGGGGTCATCTTTGTCCCAAAATGCTAATGAATGATTTGAATGCAACCCTGTATTTTCATATTCTAGATTGTCAATTAATAAAGCTCATTTCCTCATCATTAATCACAACACTAAAATCCTTTCGCAAAGTCTCCAATGCCTCTCCGGGAGAAATAATTGGACATAATTCTTGCCTGAACTTGCTTGTCTTTTAAAAAATTTAATTATAAGTAGACTTCACTTTTTCATACAAATAGTCATCTAAGGGCTTTCCATCAACATTATAGAGTGGACATTGGTCTATCGACGTATAAAGTGTATACGACAATTATCGAGCCAACAGACCAAGTGGATTCCCTAATGTACCTGTCAAACTCAAGTCAGCAAGTGCTAATATATTCCCTCTATCCTTTTTTTTCGTATACACCCTTACATCTTCACACTTTTGTCTCCCAAAAAACATTACCTCAAACCCAAATAACATTAGTTTCTTGGAACCGCCAGCCGAACAAGACCTTCCCCTATAACAATCACTCTTCCCTTACTTGGCCTAGTTGGGATCTTGTCCTTAATTTCCAATGCCACCCCAAAATTAATATATCCGTACAATAACAAGTAGTTATATGCAAAATATAATAACTCACTACATTGTTCAAGAATAACATTAACAAACACATCCTTTGTCAGCCAAATCGACAGATTTTCACGTCATTTCGTGATAATGTTATCTCTAATAAAAATATAGTTATACTGATCTATCCCGCCAACTATAGTAACAACCCCGACTTCAAATTCTTTATCCTTTAACGAGTTAGAAGGAAATCCAGCCGTTAAAGAAACTAAAGTCTCAAAATTTGACTCTTTGTTTATACAAATAATCTCATTTGAAACAAGTTTCTTTCTCGATTTCCTACTTTTAACCACTTTAGAATCACCATTTCTATTAGCAAATTTTGAACTTTTCACTTGAGTTTTGTTAAATTTACGTTACTAAGATGAAGAGACCAATGAAGACTTCTCCTCGTTAGTATTAGCAAGAAAATCATTGGATACCTGATTTAAACATTGTTTACTTTGTGATCTATTTCCTCCTATATTCATGGTAGGAGATGGAAATGATTAAGGATCAAACCGGATTTAAGGGTAGGGTTTTAATTTGGAATTCAACTGAAATTGAACGTGAATTTTTTGGGCTTAATTTAGGCAAATGAATTAGGAATTGTACATGATTGATCCAAATTTGAGCATTGGTGATAAGTTTGGTGTTGGTGTCATTGGTTCTACTTCTACCGGTCTGTATCCTAATTTTGAAGGTATAATATTGACCGATGGTAGCACTATCCACGCTTCAAATACATTTGAATATATCATGGCTACATGCGAATCGTCATTTGGTGCAAATCATAGTGGTTGGCATAATACGTCATGGTGGGAGCAGAAACTTTATATTTATTGTCTCTTCTATTGTTATTATCATTATGCCTGTTCTCTTTCCTCAAGTAAATCTTACAGTTTTTAAGCTTCTGTATAATATCTTTTGTATGATTTTGTTGTAATAGCCCGTCTAAAAACCACCTAGATTTATGAAAGTGCTATTATAGTTAACATAGATTTTATTATCGACCTTGATGTTGTGTCTTGCAGGTGATTGAAGTACGTTATAGGTGTCTATCAACTCTTTTGCATATTATGTGCAGGCATTGTACAAAATGTATTTGAGCAGTTCTTTCGTTATCTTACGAGGAAAGAATTGTGTAATGTACTATTGTGTGCTATTGTGCATATATTGTCATGAGAAAGATTTCACTATTTCTAGCAAAGTAACAGTTGAAAAAACATCTTTTACATAAGTATGAAATTTGAAGATGTTGATTCTCTGGATCTTTTCTCCATTGAATCGAATGTGTTGTAACACCTCAATATGTACACTACTAACTTGTTAGAGATCTTTTTGTCTAAGATGTACTCAAGCAATTGCATTAGGCAAATTAGGTATGCAGGTTCAGATTTTTTTGGTCTATTTCCAAGCATTACTCAAATGATAAAAGCTTCACTCTGTTTGATTGCTTCCATATCAGGCTTTAACACTGCTGCTCAAATGCTCAAGTTGACGGAGAACTTTCTACCTCTGCATAACGTCTATCTTTGTTGATATCTGTACAAGATCTTTATCCTTATTGTGTAAGTGAACTTGAAGTTTTACTCCGAATTATCGGTTGAACAAACATTTATGTTGTTGGGATCTTTGGTTTATCTGAAAGCATTACACTATCACAGAACCACCTTGTCAAGTTCCTTCAATCTGTTCACTAGTTTTAAGGTCAAAATTTGCATAGATGAATATATTGATGTTAAATTAGTGCTATTAGCACCCGTGTTTTGTAAAATAAAGTGAGATTTTGTTAATTCTAATTGAAATGGTATAGATATAATATATAAGTCTCAATGTTTGTGTTTGTATGTGTAATCAACTGTACATGTATGTATGTGTTTTCATCGCTGAAGCTGGATTAATTTTATGTGTATGAATGTGTTTTGAAATCTGAAGTTGGATGTATGTGGAAATTGTGTCTAAGTAGTGTCGATTTTTCAGTGTCATTTCTTTGTCAACTAAGTTACTATTTTGTGCCTGCAGTGAATGCACAAAATGTTCATGAGATTCAGGATTGCAACCAACAATAGTCACAGAAGCTTCCACTTCTTGAAGAAGGGATCAATAGGTGATGTGGTAATTCCTATTGTGTGATTCCATATGCATGAACCTTTTGGGACGCGCATTAAGCATGAAATAGAATTCCAGCAATCATAGAACTTCACATCCAAGCTGACATGGATGAGTTGTTTCCCCCTAATTATGTGTGGCATGTTAAAGATCCAATAGGACCACAAGAAGGTGATGATGAAATGAAAGTAGATGATCTAAATAGATCGATACTTAATTCTAAGGTTTGTCTTGTATCGCTAGTTGTAGAACTATTAACATTGTGTTTACGTAAAATGTAGTGAGATTTTTCTTAATGCTAATTAAAATCTTGCAGTTACAGTATTTATTTATATATGTATGTGTGATCAACTTTTTTTGTAGTATGTGTTTTGAAAGTAGAGGTTAGATGTATCTGAAAACATCAATAATTGTTTGTGTGACCAGCTATATCTAAGTAGTGTCGATTTTCTAGTGTCATTTCTTGGTGAACAAAGTTACTGTTTTTTTGCCTACAGTGAGTGCTCACAAATCTATATTGCTCAAAATGGTCAAAAGATTAAGGATTGAAACCAACAATAGTCGTAGAAGCTTCCACTCCTGGAAGAAGGGATCGATTGATGATGTGCTAATTCCTATCGAGTCATACCATATGCATGATAATTATGGCACGTGCATTAAGCATGAGACAGAACTCCAGCAGATGTAGAACTTTGTGTTCAAGCTAACAGTGGATCAGGTTTGTCTTGTATAACTTATGAACTCCAGTGCTCTCTTTCCTTCTTAACTTAATAGTAATATTTAGTTACTTATTTATGTTTGTCAAGTGAAGCAACTTCCTTGTACAATATTTTCTATTAGAAATCTGTAGCATCACTATTCTCTACACCCAGGAACAAAAAACTTGTCAAGTCACTATCGATTGTGAGGTGTTTGACTCGAAAAAATTGCAAGAGGATGAAATCATGGAATCTTTGAAGTATGTATGTAGGCTGATACCTCACAAGTATAAGCCATTGATGAGGTTAGACATTGTTCTCCCTGAATGTGAAGAGAGTTGTGTAGTCGTATAAATTTTCTTCACTGGTTGTTATACATAGGTTAACGTACACTTAGTTTGCGTTATAAAGATGTATAGAAGTCTAGAAATGTAGCTTTCATTATATTGTTCATTGAGTTACTAATTATTGAGGCTGTAGTCTTTGTTTTTCCTTTCTAATATGAGGATCAAGGCTCACATTTCAACTAATAAATGTTCAACAAAATTATTATATTGTTAAATTGAAGCTTCCTCTTTACTTCTCCTTTGAACACGTATGATAATCTCTTGTTTCTATGTTTCATGTTCTAGAACAAAGATCTATGTTATGGTCCACTGATATGGATCTGGTTATGGGGCGTTGTACTGTGAAATCAAATGTTTTGTTCCTATGACCTATCGCGCTAGTTCATTAGTGAGAAATTGCAATCTCTTGAGTTTTAAGTACTCAACGACTTAGTATTTTTCTGCATAACATTTCAATGAATTCAAATTCAAAAATACAACAGTGAAACAGTTAAAGTAACAGCCTAGTACAACTGAATCAAAAAAGTGGAGGAATAACCTCCTTATTGCAATAACTGCTACATTGTAAATCAAAACATGAATACTTAAAAGTTGTAATAATCTACTGCGAACAACTAAATAACTTATAAGCTAAAGTAATCTACTTTTGGATGTCCTTAAATATCCCAAGTGTAAATCGTTGGTAGACTAAAGGGCTGCTAACATTACTCCCCCCCTTTAAAATCACGCTTGTTCTCAAGTGAGAAGTATGGAAAGCGTTGCTGCATAGAAGAAACAGTTTCCTATGATACCTCAACTGGAGAAGTATGTTACCAATGTATCAAGACTTCAAGTACATTACGAACAACCCAATGTTTAAGTACAATTATAGGATGGGGTGAGGGATCTTCTGGCAAACTTGAAGGAAGAGTAGCAGCCATTGGAAAATCTCTTTCATGAAAAAAAGCTTCAATTTAGAGACATGAAAAACCGGACGAAATTTTGTACCTATTGGGAAATCTAATATATAATCGACAGGCCCAATACGCTGTTCAATTTTGCAAGGACCATAAAACTTGGCCAACAATTTCTGGTGACAAAAAAACTGTTTATATAGTTGTAGCTTCAACAAAACTCTATCCCCCACCTGAAACTCAACATGTCGATGTTTGGAATAAAAAATAGCCTTCATTTTCTGTTCAGCATGAATAAGTTTTGTCTTAAGGACTGCAAAATTTGATCCCGACTACGTAATGTTATATTCAGTGCATCCAGTTAGGAAATTCCAGGGGAATAAAGCAAAAGACGTGGCGGAGGACGACCATACACCACTTCATAGGGTGTCATTTTCAAGGAAAAATAAAAACAGGTGCTGTATAAATATTCTGCCCATGACAACCAATCCATCCATTTGTTAGGTTTTGCACTAGTAAAGCACCTCAAGTACATCTCCATAGTCCGGTTGACAACTTCAGTTTGGTCATCATATTGAGGGTGATACACCGAACTAAAATACAACTTGGTACCACTCAAGCGGAAGAGTTCTCTCAAAAAAGCTCTTGTGAAAGTTACATCCCGATCACTAACTATGCTTACTAGTAAGCCATGTAATTTGAAAATATTGTCAAAGAAGAGTCGGGCATGGTTACTACAGAGAATGGATGAGCATTTGACAATAAGTGGCAATATTTAGAGAAACGGTCTACCACTACTAAAATTACATTTTCCCATGTGAAGTAGGTAAGTCTTCCACAAAATCCAATTAAATATCTGACTATATTTGCTCTGGAACTGATAAAGGCTGAAGAAGACCAGTAGGTTGCAAAGTTTCTATTTTATGTTTCTGGCAAACACCACAAGCATGAACAAAGTCGCAAACATGACGCTTCATACCTGTCCAATGGAAATCCCTTGCAATCCGAAAAAGTGTTTTTTGGTACCCCTTATGTCCCTGATTAGGCAAGGCAGTCATGACTGTCTGAATGGAAGGAGAGTTTGATGCCAAGAATGTTCGGTGTTAATACAGAAGCAACCCATTCTTCACGCTCCATTTGATCTAATGCATTACCATTATGGATAGCAGATATTTGTTGCTGGACATCAAAAAAGTTTTGTTGTTCATTTCAGATGTCATCAAAAACATTTAATTGAGGCATGGAAATGGTAAGAATCATAGCTTCATCATTATCTCGACGAGACAAGGCATCAACAACAGTATTTAAACGACTAGCCTTGTATTCAAACGAAAATGAGTAACCCAGAATCTTAGCCAAGAAATGTTGTTGCGGAGGAGTTAGTTCCTTTTGTTCCAATAAAAACTTCAAACTTGATCAATACGAACTATGAAATGTTGCCCCCATAAATAAGAACACCAATGCCGAATAGCTTTCACTAAACCTATCAATTCTTTTTCATAAGCGGGTAGTGGCAGGTGTCTTCTTGCCAATATTCTGCTAAAAAGGCAATAGGTTTTTTATTCTGCAGTAAAACAGCCCCAATACCTAGATTTGAAGCATCACATCAATAACAAAAGGTTGAGAAAAATCTGGAAGTTCCAATACAAACGTAGTTGTCATAGCAACCTGGAGTTTTTCAAAAGTTTGTGTTGATTGATCTTTCCATATAAATAAATTCTTGCGGAGCATGGCTGTCAATGGTTCAGTTATGGATCCATAATTTTCCACAAACTTGTGATAATATCCTGTGAGGCCTAGGAAACGTCGCAACCCCTTAAGAGTTGTAGGTTAGGACCATTCAGCCATGGCTGAAATTTTGCTGGGATCTGCAGAAACTCCATCAGTAGTGATTAGGTTGCTCAAATAAGCAATTTCGGTTTGGGAAAATGAACACTATGATTGCTTCAGACAAAGATGATGATCGGAGAATAACTTGAAGACAAGTCAAAGATGATACATATGTTCGGCCCAAGTGCAACTATACACAAGATTATCATAAAAAAAAACCAAAATATATTTTCTCAAGTAAAGCTGAAATACCTCATCCATTAATGATTGAAAGGTAGATGGAGCATTGGTTAAGCCAAAGGGCATAACCAAAAATTCAAAATGCCTATAGCGAGTACGAAAACCAGTTTTCTCCACATCATCTTATTTCATCCGAACTTGATAATAATCTTAGCGTAAGTCTAATTTAGAGAAATATTTAACCCCCAAACAATTCCTCCTACAATTCTTCAATTGCTGGAATAGGAAATTTATCTTTGATTGTTTTTTTATTCAACTTATGATAATCAATGCACATATGCCAAGAACCATCAGATTTAGGAACAAGAAGTACCAGGAAAGAGAATGGAGATTGACTTGGCCGAATTATTCCATGCTTCAACATCTCTGAACACTGTCTTTCAATTTCATCCTTTTTATTATACGGATATCTATATGGTCGAATCACAACATATTTTGTTCCTGGTTCTAATGCAATTTTGTGGTCATAATCACGTTAAGCAGAAGCCCTCTGGTTCATGAAAGAGGCAAGAAAAATCTTTCAAATTGATTTGATATTCTTCCTAATTATCTTTTTCAGCCAACATAATATGAGTTGTTGCTCCTTGAGTTGAATCAAGAGATTACACCTTATAAATCCACTTGTTTTCCATTTTTGAAGAATGACATCCACATATTTGTAAAGTCCCATAGTATAGGTCCTAAAGTTTTAATCCAATCACACCTAGAACCACATCAAATCCACTTAGATTGAGGACATAAATCAATATAGAAAACATAGTTACCAAACCATTTTGAAACTCCTTCGCATTTTCCTAGACTCCTACCCTTTTTCCATTTACCACCACTACTCGTAACCCTTCTCACCTCTCAACTTGAAGATTGAATTGTGACACAATTCTAGAGTTCACAAAGCTTTGAGAATGACACCACTGGATTACTGCCAGTTGAAATAGCAACCGCATATTTTGTGAGGTTGTTACACCAATAATGGCTTGCAAAGAAATTTCAGGTTGATCTATATTAGGATTTGTCCCCTGTTCTAGGGATTTTTCCTCTTCCTCTATGGAATTAGTCCAAAATAATTTATTGCATTGATAGGCCTGAGTGAAGACTTCATCACAGTTGAAGCAGAGACCCTTAAGTCGTCTTTCATCCATCTCAGATCTGGTCATTTTCTTACAAATCTGGGGCACTGCGGAGGTGAGTAATCTGATGTTTTTGATCTGCAACCATCTAAAGATTGTGAATGAAAAGGTTGTCCCTTGCGTTCATAAAGTCAGGATAAGCTCATCGCCGTAGCCAAATCTTGAGGATTATTCAACTCAACCTCAATTGCAATATAATTTACAAGAACACTAATATAAAGTTCTATCTTCTTTGATTGTGTGAGAGTACCAGCCCGTGAGACTAACTGCTCAAACTTTTCTTGGTAATCTGCCATGGACCCAATCTGGTGCAACTTAGCCAATTCTCCTAACTTATGACTTCTAATTTGTGGCCCAAAACGAAGGTCACAGTAATGTTTGAACTCATCCCCAAGACGGTACAGGCATATCTGTATCTAGTTGAAAAAACCAAAGTTATGCATTCCCCTCTAAATGATAAGAAGCAAGATTAACTTTTTCGTCATTTGGAGTCTCTTGGTGTCGAAAAAAATGATCGCATCTGTTCAGCCATCCCAAAGGGTCTTCTTGGATAGTACACCGTGGAAAATCCTACTTTGTATATCTAGGAATGAAGGAACTTACTCCTGCATCTAATTTTGACCTTCTGCCACTCTTCTTTTACCCTTCCAGCCCTAATTTTTACTAGTATGATCAGTTCAGTAACAATCAACCTTCGAATTTTCTAGATCCTTTGTGAGTGCATCTAAGTGAACATTTATTGCTTCTTGGCTCGCTATATTGGTTGTACATTCTTCTTGGAATAAGTTCACTAATTATACAGTAAATGTTTAATTTGCTCTCCCATAACACGCGTCTCTGATACCAAGTTGTTATGGTCCCCTGATGTGGATCTGGTTATGAGGCATTGTAGTGTGAAGTCAAATTTTTTCTTCCTACGACCTATGGCGCTGGTTCGTTAGACAACATGCCATCTATTGAGTTTTAAGTACTCAAAGACATAGTAATTTTCTGCATAATATTTCACTGAATTCAAATACATAAAAACAACACTGAAACAAAGAATGTAACAGCCTACTACAACTGAATGAGAAAGTGGAGAACTAACCTCTTTAATGCAATAACTGCTACACAGTACACGAAAAAATAAATACTTAAAAGTTATAGTAATCTACTACAGACAAATAAAAAACATAATTTAAAGTAATCTATTTTGTGATGTCCTTATATCTCCCATGTGTAAATAGTTGGTAGACTAAAAAAAAGGTGCTAACAATCTATCAAAACGTGGAACATATAAAACGCCTAAAAAAAAAAATTGTTTCAAGTTTAAATCTACATCAGGCTTGTTTCTTAGGACAAAATTCAATCATGGGACATGGTTTCATTTACATACACACAAACGTCTTGTAAAACATCATCAGTTTGTCTTGAGAACAACAACATTTAAACGTTGTTGGCTCTGGCACAAGAGCTGTCATATGCCGCTAACGTCGTGTCATCATTAGAAGAGGTCAAAGATGTTTCATCATTCTTTGATGGTTGAGATTCTATGGCTTCAATCTGAGGCCATTTGAAGCTACTAGCTTCTTCTTTTGCTGACTTCAAAACATTTGAAATATAATCAGCATTCCCCTTAGCATCTTGTTCTTGACCTGCCTTTCGACTCCAAATAGCAGGATTCCATGAGATAGTTCTTCCTATATGATAACTTGAACTTGGTCTTCTTATAGATTTAGTTCTGAGCTGCTTCTTAGACTCAAAAACTACAGAATATATGAGAGTTTTCAACATTTCGTTAGAAAATAGGAATCCACACTATTTCATTGGCCTAGCCATGATGATAGAATCCTCTGAATCTGCTATGTGCAAAGTCACTTGATGAGAATTTCCCTCAATTTTTTCTACGCAGATTTATAAGGTTGGGCACTACAGCGTGGGTATGTTGTTGAACATAGAAAATGCCTGCTGAGGGCTCGTTTGCGAAAAAACATTATCATGTCCATGAACGACTAAGTTATATCTACAAAGTAATCTACTCTAGAAAACACATGCATTTTCTTGATCATGAAATTTTCTCCATCACTGGTAGTGTGAGAGAATAAATTAGACAGAGTTCTCAATAAACTATTTACAAGTTCTAAAATCAGAAATCTCTTATGTATGTTAAGTGGAGAAGGATAGAGGGGCAGACAGTTCATACCCAAGCTTCAAGGGCTATGGTTGGTCCAAAGTGTTGTTTTCAAATCGATTTTCCAGTTAAACATTTACCAGAACATATAATATGTCTCTACAAGTACAAAATTTGTAGTTGATGAGCGCCACTGACAAGGCCAATCTCTATCATCTACCAGTTTTTTTATCGATCATCTATGGATAATATTCCTTTTCTTTTAATCAAAAAATTAAATTACATCTTTTAAATCTCCGAAATTAATCTACGTGAACATTGCTAAGTAATTAGTATTATGTGAAATTGGAAAGTTACTTCCTCATTAATATTTCATATTTACTTCAAGTGTGTGTTTCTTAATTTTGTATGAAAATATTCAGAAGACTTGAAGTTACTTTTGCATTATGACAAATTTATTATTAAAGTAATAGTTATGATTAATTATGTTGATTATACGTTAGTTTCTTACACTCTTTTGAATAAATACAAAAGATATCTCCCTTATCAGTATACCCCTCCTAAAAAAGATGACTTGTCCTCAAGGCGACAACCTGGAAACTTTGCTGCTAACAAAGATTATTGGCCATATGGCTGAAGACGTAAAAAAGATGCATCACCAATTTTATAAGAGAGGTTTATATGATTTTAATTTGCCTTCATAAGTTTTAATATTGCATCTCTATGCAACATATGTTCTTCATGGTCTGATTGTAAAGATACTGGTGTGAGTGTTTTCTATGGAACACCTTGCAATTGGCTTGTATTATGTTCAAGGATGCTAGCCATTGTATACCCAACAATATGTCTGCGCCACTAAAGGAAAGGGGGAAGAAATCATGCTTTATGACCAAGTTAGAAACCTCTACTGTTTAATCATGAAAAACTTGGTTGCATTTAATAATTTCACCATTGCCTATCCGGACACCAAAAGTAGGGATATATCAACTGTCAACCCAAGTTTCATGACAATTTCTTCTATTACAAAATTATATGTCAAACCACTATCTACTAACATCAAGACTCTATGCCAACAAAGAGTGCCTTGGAAGTTTCAAAGTTGAAGAAGATTCTTTGTCTAAAATTGCATGAAAAGATATTTCCCACAAATCAGTAGGGGTTATGTCTTCATTTTGATTACCTTCAAGTATTTTGAACATGGTTTCCTCTTTCATTAAATCCAAATGATCAAAAATCCCAGGTCAGTAGCGATGACCAGGGGTAAATTTGTCTCCAGAATGGTAGCATAGGCCCTTTTCTCACCAAATTTGTTGTTGTGAATTCAATTGGCGAGTGTTTGGAAGATATGATGGTTGAAAAGGGCGTGTAAATGGCAGGCAGGATGATTGAAAATTTAAGTATTCTTGAGTCGTTCGAGAGAAAGTCCCAATTGAAGAAGGTCTGCACTAACTTAGTCCTTGTTTTCCTTCAAATTCTTAGTCCAAACTCATTGCCATACACACTAATCGAGGCTTGTGTATCCTGACGTCTACACGAAGGTCTTCTTTGAAACCGTTAGGTAAAGCTCTAAGAAAATAATGTTCAGGCAAAGTTTGTATAGGCGCTGCCCGTTTTGCAAATTCCTATTTATACTCAAACACTGATCCAGTCTGTTGGATACTACGGAGATGTTACTCAGGATTTTGAAACTCAGTGGGTCCGTAATCTTATCTGAATCACTTTCACCAACTCTTCCCAGTAATAAATAATTCTTTCTCTATTGATCTAAACAAAAAGATCCAATGCATCTCATTCGAAATATATTGAAGCCAAATCAACCTAGAAATCATTAGGTGTTTGTGTAACAACCCTGAAAATGGATATTCTAAGTAATGCTTAATGTGTATAGAATGCCTACGATTAGACCAGGTTTACACGGATTGATGCGCGTAGAACCAGACCTCTGAACCCTTGCAACAGAAAATCCAAATAACTTGGGGAGTTAGTTGAGCTAGGAAAGGTTAGGTCCAGCCATGTAGGGCTCCCGAATATTTAGATATACTTGGATAAGTTTTTACCATACTTAAATAGGGGAAATCTTACGTTTGGATGGTCTAGGGGTAAAATGATCTTTTTCAGGCTAAGGGTAATATAGTAGTTACACTAAATTTGTAATTAATTATATTGTTATGGAGGTGGAGGGGCATTTTGGGTAGAGAGGGCCGAAATTGCCCTTTTAGCAAAATCTTGCTCCACCAGGGTTCGAGCCTAGGTGGGAGCAATGACTCAATTTGTTTTATATTAATTGGTAGATTAATTTAATAAATTAAAAATTAATTACTGATTTAAAATAAATGGTAAAATCAGATTTTATTTGTTAATTATTAATTATAAAGTAATTTGACTAAGTCTTGCTAACAAGTCCTAGTTCTAGGGGGACACTACCTCACACTTCTCTCTTTCACACCTATCTCTCTATCTCTGACGTATGCCTCTCTCTCAACTACATGTTTTCTCTATACTTTACAAAAAAATAAAACAAAACAAAAGTTGTCCACACTTGAAGAACTTACAAAAATATAAACAAACAAGCTAATTTAAGAAACGAAAAGTTAACGAATTTTTAAGTCTGGTAAAGTGTGAGATTTGTTGGTGGACGTGAATTGGTTGTGGATTTTGGGCAGCAAGTTCAAGTCTTGAACAACGTTGAAATCAGGTATGGGTTTCTCTCCTGGACTCCTTTATCCATGAGAATTTCCTCTCCACAAATTAAACAAATTTTGAAACTAGGGTTGTGCCCATTCTTGTTGAACTCCTTGTTCCTAGTATCCTTCTGATTTCAATATGAAATAGGTTAGAGATGATGTTGTTGGTATGTTTTCTGGTAGTTTAAGAATGAAGTGTGGATTTCGTTAAAATGTGTTCATTATTATGTGTTTGGAATTGTAAGCATGTTAATTTACGCCAACCGAAAATATGTGAAAAGTGATGTTTGTGCAAATGTTTGTGTAAATCATGATGTGCAAAAGAGGTGTAATGTTGCTGGATTTAATAGTAATTCTTGGATGAATATAACCATGAAAAAAATATACTTAACGATGCACCAAATGATTCATGAAACGTCCTAAGATCTAATTTACAAATGATGATAACAAGGAGCTGAAAATAGTGAACAAATTTCCAGCTTTTGGTAGGTTGTGTTCGGCCATCAAAGTGGTATAAAATGCATTTAAAAATGAATGTAAAATAAGTGAAATCACAAAGGATTGAACCCAAGACACCATTACACAAATTCTACTAAAAAAATCAACAATAGATTAAGACAAAAGTGTATTGGAGGAGACTAAATTTCCAGCCTTCTGAAAATTGTAGTCTCGGCCAACTTTTAAAAAAACACTTCGTTTAATTTTTTTTTAAAATGTGAGGTCATTGAGGATTGAACCCAGACCTCACCAAATGAACATTTCATAAAAATTTCATGAGAAAAATGCAAGAAAAAATAAATGTAGTGAGTGGGGATTGAACAAACAATCTCTTGAATGGATAAGAGAGTTAGGAGAAAAATAAAGGAGAAAATAAGTGTGGAGAGTGGGGATTGAACCCACAACCTCTTGAATAGGTGAGAAAGTTAAGAAATATATTAAAAGAAACATCATGATCTTGTGGGGGATTGAACCCACAACCTACTTGACTTAAACAAAAAAGGAGAGGAGAAAAAGAAAGAAAATAGTATGGGGTTGATTGGGATCGAACAAGGGTCCCCCATATCTGAAAAATGCAATTATCAAGTTTAAAATATGATTAAGTGTTGTATAAGGGATTCGAAATTGGGTTCCCTTGACCGATTCCATATTGACACATAAATCATACGTAAGTAAAAATTTAGTGAATGTTGCCGCTAAAGATCATATCAATATATTGGCATATCTATAAGATGCATAAATCTTGTACCACATAATCTTTGGTAAACATGAATAACATAGACAAACTATGAATGAAGCCTCGTTGCTTATATGTCTTGACTCATAAGTTTAGCAAACGTTTAAAAGTAATTGAGCCTAATATGTACGCGATAAAATGATGTAACCCTAGAAGGGTTAAGTAAGAGTGTGAAACACACTAAATGGCAAAGTGCATTGGCATATGATGAAATGAACATTCACGTAAATGGTTGAGTAATTATGAAAAGCAAATGTGTTAAACTTAATGAATGAGGTGACAATATGATATGAGGTTAATGTGAAAGATGAGAGCAATCTCAAATTAGCCTAAGTAAATGTTACCAAAACGTACTCACCTATGAGAGTGTAAAGCTAACGATGAGACCAGTCTCTATGAACACTCTAATGAAAGTATTGAAGTTAATTCATACATAATACTAATTATGAGATGATAAATCATCTACTGATCTATGATGTCCTCATGCTAGAAGCCAACTTCTGCGATGTATGAGTTGAATATAATGTAACTTTATACTGAGCACCGATAGGCTAGCTATGACCGTGATGCCTTTCTTCGGGAAGGGCTGAGGTTCACGTAACTCTCATGAGATGAGACTATCTGGCATGCTGGGTATGGGTCTCCTTATATCTCCTAGTCTTTGAACCTATATTGCCAATATAGGGACCTAGCAGGGTTGAATTCCATGTATACGCTAGCATGTTTTGGTTCACATTGGCTGATGATCCCACCTCTTTTCAGTGTGGGGATTACACACTGGATTTCATGATGACCCCATGATCTATGTCGGTTAAGGTTAAAGTTCCCAAAGAAAGAATGAGGCCAACCTCAAAAAATGCACATAATGAAATGAACGATACCAAAGTTGTTAGGATAGGATAATCAAGAGGTAAGATAGACTTAAGTAATAACACTAGGTTATTCTTAGTCATTGCACAGTGAACCAGATGAGTGTCTTAAACTACATCCCAGGTATGACTGGTGGCTGCACTAGTATATGTAAGAATGAAAATGAAGTACGTATGAATGAATGAAGCACTCTGTGTTTGTTAAAGAAGGCTCCCTATTTGTGGTCCCATATGTTGAGCCCTCTTTTTGGTAAGTCCTAATGTCAAGTACATGATTCCAAGGTCTCATGGCATATGAACGAATGATATGAAATATGTAATGTGCTATATGCAATATGTTGTGTGTAATATGTAATATGTTATGTGATGTGTGCAATTTGATACATATGATGATGGAAGTTACTCTCATAGCATGACATTCCTAATCAAATTTTGGCAAGTCCACTGACTTGACTTTCCATAAATGATATCATTAGAACACTTCTTAATCATGCATGTCCTTGGTTTGTGCTTGCATATACCCATACTTAGCACAAATGTGTACTTATCCCATACAACTATCTACTTTTAGGTGTATGTGCAACTGGACGTTAGAGCTTACAAGTCGACGTAGAAGTTATCCAGACGTGGAGCTTTCATTTGGATTTGGTAGACCCTCATGATTTTGAGGAAGCTTACTTGTTTATTTTAGCGTAGACATAGGCATGAGCTAGTGGAGTATGTTCCACTAGTGTTTCTTTATCAATTATTTTCAGACATTGTATTGGTGTCATTCTGGCAACTTTATATTTAATGCAGCTACGACTATTTCATTCAGTTGAGTATCTTCATATTAGATGGTTGTTGGGAAAGATTATGAACTGATGTAGATATATCTTATATGAGTATAATATATCCTACTATGAAGTCTATGGATACTACTTTTGACTAAAAGTTTCAAATTTTCCGCTAAAATTAACCTAGATTATGTAACGATGACGTATGTAGGCGTGTTTGCGACCTCTCATAGGTCAACAACGTCGATCTCGTATGGGGTGTACACTTTGGTAGTTACTAAGTTGGTATCAGAGCTTTAAGTAAAATTCCAAGTATAATAATTTCACATCAACCACATCGAATAGTTTCTAAGTCATGGTAGTGAAGTGCACCACCATCCTTAATTAGAGACTGCATGATGCATAGGAAAAATTCCCTTATTCTGATCTTATCATTTCTTCTCTAATGTCTGATTTCTTTGTGTTAAGAGCGTATCTAATAATAACTCTTGAGATTCAGAATGATGAATACAAGGAGAAATGCAGGCGGAGAGATTGAAGGAGCAGATGCTGGGGTAAATCAAGTGCCTCCCCGGGGCCCAACTGCTAAAATGGAGATGCATTTAAACCCAGTTGGGTTGACAGATGGAGAAGTGAGGACAACCTTGGTACAGATGACCCAAGCCATCATTTCACAAGCTCGGGATATGACAGCCCAGGCGGAGCAACAAAGTGTTCCCAGGGAAAACCCACTTGCAAGAACCATGGCTAACAGGCTAAAGGACTTCACGAGGATGAATCCTCCTATTTACACAGGATCTAAGGCTTTTGAGGATCTGGAGGAGGTGTGTGGAACAATAAAGCCGGAAGAGGAAGCACACTAGGGCAGGGAACAGGTCAAGGAAAGCTGAGAAGAATTTTTTAAGGAAGAGTAGCGCTGAATCAGGGAGAAGCCCAAGTTAAGGAAGGGACTCTCCCACCAAGGGGATTCAAGTTCATCCAAGGGTCGCTATGATAAGGATTCTGATCCCAGAGTTAAGAGAAACAGTGAAGTAGATACACCTCAAGAGGGGCCACCTTGTAAGAAGTGTGGAAAATTTCATGGAGGAGGGTGTATGAGGGGATCTAATGCTTGTTACAGTTGTAGCAAACAGGGTCACATGATGAAGTATGGTCCATCTATGAGAGATCGAGACAAAAGGAAGGAGAAAGTTCAACTGAACGGTCCAAGTGAAGAGGCTCCAAGGAGGCAATGATTTTTCGCACTCAAGTCTAGGGGTGTAGGGGAAGACACCTCTAGTGATGTCTTGGGTGCGTAGCCTAAATTAGTTTTTCATGTGTATGGTTTTATGCACTAGTATGAAGTTAATATGTTGGAGTCATCATGTTGGTTGCTGACTTATGTGTGTATTTATGTTGTATGCTTTGATGAGACTAGTTTACAAAGGAGTTCTTTAGTCTATTAATGTGAAGCTGCTTATAGGTTTCAAGGATATGCACCAACCTACTAATATGTGAATCAGATATTCACCTACAAAAAGTATTGAATATCTAAGGTATGGATTTTCTCCATAAGTTTTATGCTACCATAGACTATCAAACCAGGGTAGTGAGGTTTTAGTTTCCAAACGAGATAGGGTATAAATGGGCAGGGAGTGGATCAATCTAACAAAGCCATATAATTTAAAATCTTAAGGCCAACAATATATTATCAAAGGGGTTATATATAATCCTCCTAAGTCTGGTTTTGTTTAAGATAGTCTAAGTTTTAGTGCAATAGTCGACTTGGTGTTGTAAGTACAAAAATCGTATGTGTAATAATTGCACTATGTGAGTTAAAATGAATTCCTGTTTGCATATCATGTTATTGTTTTTGTAAGCGTGGACATGATTTTTTTTGTGTTGCATGAGTTGTGAGGTGCATCAAATTAAGTGCGATAGACAAGGAAGTTCCTTAATCTCAAATATCAAGCTTCAAATAAGCTTGAGTAATATGCATTATCACGAGTAAGTGTGAAACAAAAATTCACAATGAGTAAAGTCTCAAGTATGTTAAGATATTTTCAAAAATCACCCTCTTTATTTTAAAATGATGTGTAGTGTCATTCGGGGATGAATGTTCCTGGGGGGGGGGGGATAGTGTAGCAAACCTAAAAATGGATATGTTAAGTAATGCTTAATGTGTCTATAATGGCTACGATTAGACCGGGTTCACACAGATTGATACGCGTAGAACCAGACCTCTAAACCATTGCAACAGCCAAGCCAACTAACTTAGAGAGTTACTTGAGCCAGGAAAGGTTGTCTCCATCCATGTAGGGCTCCCGAATATGAAGATGTATTCGGATGGGTCTTTACCGGACTTCAAAAAGGGAAATTTTAAGTTTGGAGGGTCTGGGGGTAAAATGGTCTTTTTCTAGGATAATGGTAGTATTGTAATTACACTAAATATGTAATTAAATATTTAATTAATAAGGTGGAGGGCATTTTGGGTAGAGAGGACCGAAATTGCCCTTTTGCCTAAATCTTGCTCTACCCAGGTTTGAACCTAGGTGGGAGCAATGATTTAATTTATTTTATTTAAATTTGTAGATTAATTTAATAAATTTATAATTAATGTCTTATTTATTTTTTAAAAAAAAAAGGAAAATCATATTTTATTAATTAATTTGTCTAAGTCTTGCAAACAAATTCTAGTTCTTAGGGGACACTACCTCACACTTATCTCTTTCTCACCTATCTATCTATCTCTCACGTCTGCCTCTCTCTCAACTTCACGTTTTCTCTCTACTTTACATAACAAAATAACAAAACAGAAGTTCTTCACACTTGAAAAACTTACAAAAATACAAACGAACAAGATAATATAAGAAACGAAAAGTTATCAAAATTTCTAGTCTGGTACAGTGAGATTTGTTGGTGGACGTGAATTGGTTATGGGTTTTGGGATGCAAGATAAAGTGTTGAACAATGTTAAAATCAGGTATGGGTTTCTCTCCTGGACTCCTTTCTCCGAGAGAATTTCCTTTTCACAAATTCAACAAATTTTGAAACTAGGGTTGTTCCCGTTCTTGTCGAACTCCTTGTCTCTAGTATCCTTCTGATTTCAATATGAAATAGGTTAGAGATCATGTTGTTGGTATGTTTGCTGGTAGTTTAAGTATGAAGTGTGATTTTCGTGATAATGTGTTCATTATTGTGTGTTTGGAATTGTAAGTGATGATGTGCAAAAGAGGTGTAATATTGCTGGATTTAATTGTAATTCTAGGATGAATATAACAATGAAAAAATATTCTTAAAGATGCAACAATTTATTTGTAAAACGTCCTAAGATCTAATGTGCAAATGATGATAACAAGGAGCTGAAAAATAGTGAACAAATATCCAGCATTTGGTAGATTGGGTTCGGCCAATCAAAGTGGTATAAAATGCAATAAAAATAAATGTAAAATAAGTGAATCACTAAGGATTGAACCCAAGACATCATTACATGAAAGCTACACAAAAAATCAACAAAAGATTAAGACAAAAATGTATTGGAGGAGACTAAATTTCCAGCTTGCTGGAAATTGCCGTCTCGGCCAACTTTTTAAAAATAAACTTCATTTAATTTTTTTTTAAAATGTGAGGTCATCGGGGATTCAACCCAGACCTCACCAAATGAAAATTTCATAAAAAATTCGTGAAAAAAATGCACGGAAAAATAGATGTGGTGAATGGGGATTGAACCTACAACCTCTTGAATGGATGATAGAGTTAGGAGAAAAATAAAGGAGAAAATAAATGTGGAGAGTGGGGATTG
Organism: Solanum neorickii; assembly: GCA_027704865.1. Taxonomy (NCBI): domain Eukaryota; kingdom Viridiplantae; phylum Streptophyta; class Magnoliopsida; order Solanales; family Solanaceae; genus Solanum; species Solanum neorickii. The sequence goes on from JAKWJC010000367.1 coordinate 28,029,358, forward strand.
AACCCACAACCTCTTTGATAGGTGCGAAAGTTAAGAGATAAATTAAATGAAAAATAATGAGCTTGTGGGGGATTGAACCTACATCCTCCTTGACTTAAATGAAAAAGGAGAGGAGAAAAAGAAAGAAAATATTATGGGGTTGATGGGGATCGAACTAGGGTCCCCCAAATCATAAAATGCAATTATAAAGTTTAAAATAAGATTAAGTGTTGTCCAAGAGATTCGAAATCGGGTTCCCTTGCCCAATTCCGTATTGACACATAAGTCATACGTAAGTAAATATTTAATGAATGCTGCCTCTAAAGATCGAAATCACTATCTTGACATATCTACAAGATGCATAAGTCTTGTACCACATAATCTTGGGTAAACATGAATAACTTAGAGAAACTATGAATGAAGCCTCATGTCTTGTATGTGTGGACTCATAATTCTAGCATAATTTTAATAGTAAGTGAGCCTAAGATGTATGTGATGACATAATGTAACCCTAGTAGGGTTAAGTAAGAGTGTGAAACACACTTAATAGCCAAGTGCATTGGCATATGATGAAATGAGCATTCACGTGAAGGGGTGAGTAATAATGAAAAGCAAATGTGTTAAAGTTAATGAATGAGGTTACAGTATGATAAGAGGTTAATGTGAAAGATGAGAGCAATCTCAAACGAGCCTAAGTAAATGTTACCAAAACATACTCACCTATGAGAGTGTAAAGCTAACGATAAGACCAAACTCAATGAACTCTCTAATTAAAGTATTGAAGTTAATGTATACTTAATAGTAATAATGATATGAGAAATCATCTAATGAGCTATGATGTCCTCATGCTAGAAGCCAACTTCCACGATGTATGAGTTTAATGTAATGGAACTTTATACTGAGCACCGATAGGCTAGCTATGAGCGGTGATACCTTCCTTCGAGAAGGGCAGAGGTTCACATAACTCTCATGAGATGAGACTGCACGGCAAGCTAGGTATGTGTCTCTTTATATATCCTAGTCGTTAAACTTATACTTCCAATATAGGGATCTAGCAGGGTTCAATTCCCTATATACGCTAGTATATTTTTGCTAACTTTGGTTGGTGATTCCACCTCTTTTCGGTGTGTGGATTACACACTGGATTTCATGATGCCCACATGATCTATGTAGGTTAAGGTTAAAGTTTCCAAAGAAAGAATGAGGCGAGCCTCAACTTATGCACATAATGAAATGAATGATACCAAAGTTGTTAGGATAGGATAATTAAGAGGTGAGATATACTTAAGTAATAACACTAGGTTATACTTGGTCATTGCACAGCGAAACCGATGAGAGTCTTAAACTACATCCTATGTGTGATTGGTGGATTCACTAGTATATGAAAGAACGAAAAATGAAGTGCGTATAAGTGAATGAAACAGACTCTGTGTTTATTAAAGAAATCTCCCTAATTGAGGTCCCATATGTTGAGCCCTCAATTTGGGAAGTCGTAATGTCAAGTTTATAATTCAAGGTCTCATCGCATATGAACGAATGATATGAAATATGTAATGTTCTGTATGCAATATGTTATGTGTTATATGTAATATGGTATGTGATGTGTGCAGTATGATACGTATGATGATGCATGTTACTCTAATAGCATGACTTTCCTTATCCGATTTTGGCAAGTTCACTAACTTGACTTCCCATAAATGATATGGTTAGAACAGAGCTCTTCTTAACCATGCATGTACTTGGTGTGTGCTTGCATATACCCATACTTCATACAAGTGTGTACTAATCCCATACAACTATCTACTTTTAGGTGCAGGTGCATCTCGACGTTAGTGTTTACAAGTCGACGTAGAAGTTATACAGATGTAGAGCTTTCATCCGAATTTTGTAGGCCCTCATACTTTCGAGGATTCTTACTTGTTTATTCTAGCATAGATATAGGCATGAGCTAGTGGATTATGTTCCACTAGTGTTTCTTTATCAATTATTTTAAGACATTGTATTGGTGCCATTCTGGCAACTTTATATTTTATGCAGCTATGACTAGTTTATTTAGTTGAGTACCTTCGTATTAGATGGTTGTTGTGAACAATTATGAACTGATGTAGATATATCTTATATGATTATAATGTATCCTACTATGAAGTCTATTTATACTACTTTTAACTAAAAGTCTCAAATTTTCCACTAAAATTAACCTAGATGATGTAACGATGACGTATGTAGGCTTGTCTGGGACCTTTGAGAGGCCAATGACGCCTATCTCGTCTGGGGTGTAGATTCTGCTCGTTATAGTTTGATAATTTTTTAAAATACCTATGTTCTTTCAAAATCCAACCTCGAGGATCTCCTCTCTCATACATAGGATATTCCATCTTTGTGTATGAACGTCGATAAGTTTCTTGATGCTTCCAAGTTCTATCAACCTCACCCTTTTCTCGTAAAACTTTTGATTTTCCATCCTGATTTTGATGGTTTTGTGCTTTAATGAAGCCACATCAGCAGCCAAAGTGTGAATGTCTCCCAATTTCACTACTATAGTAGTTAATTGCTGGCCAATCTAATCAGGAGTAGACATATTAGGTTCGTTGTGAGAAGCACTGGTTCATGTGTTAACCATGACATATCTTACTATTCTATGACTAATGATTGAAACTGATGTTTTTGCTGATTAAAAGAAACAAAAAATACAAAGAGAGACAGTATCTTATTTCTCTTAGAACAACTGTTTTTCCATTTAAGAATATATTACCATCTGTCTAATAATTTAATAGACTTCATATTGTATAATAGATCACATATAAGTACTTTATAACTATTTAGGATAAGTATAGATAACTTCTAATAGCCATAAGAAACTGCCAAATAACGGAAAGAAACTGCTCATCGCTCAATAGGTGAAACCTCCACTAACTTGAGAAGATGCATGTCAGTATCTTCTCCTATTTTTCTTTGCTTATTCTCCTTGAATAAGTATGGAAGATACATGCCTTATCATACCTGCTACAAAGATTTTCACCGGAGTAGAGCCAAAATCGCTTTTAACGCAGTGGCTTTCCATGACACAGTGCTTGTTATAAGTTAATTATTACTTTATAATTCAAATCTAATATCAATATTGTAGTATTTTTCCCAAAAGTTTGAAAGCGATTTCCTAACATACAATATTGATAAATGACTATTTCTTTGAACAAATCTTTTACTTATTTGTCAAAACTGAGCCTTTGGATGGAAATAATTTTAAACGATTTCTACATAACCTTTTAATTTTCTTTGTGCATTTAGAAAGTGATTATGTTTTATATAAATAACCGTCTATGAATAATTCTAACACCACTACTAATTCTAGCATTATTATGGTTGTTGATGATGTTAAAAACAATTATTGAAAAGGATATCAAACTTTTGATAGGACATTTGCTAAATTATATGACTAATCCTTTATTTGATTTATTTATGACCTATAAATCTGCCAAAGAAATATGGGATCGTATGGAAAAGAAATATGGTGTTGATGATGCATGAAAGAAAAAATATGTTGTTGGTCAGTGGATTAAATTTCAAATGGTTGATAATAAACAAATAGTGAATAGTTTCATGAATATGAGAACTTTAATTCTGATGTTCTCAACGAGCACATAAAGATATGTGAGATATTTCTGGCTAATGTTCTACTTGGAAAATTCCCACCATCTTGGAGTGATTATAGAAATCAATTAGAACATAAGCAAAAGAATTTAATTCTCCAAGAACGTATTAGTCATAAGAGGATTGAAAAGGCAAACCATCTCAAACATAAGATAGAAGAACTTTCTCTAAATTCCTCCATGAATCCTTTCTACTCTAATTTTCAAAAACGGGTTTAAGATTTAAAATTAGAATTTTCATTCAAGACATGGGTTCTTTCTAAAAAAATATTTTAAGTTTGTTATTTAATGTATATTATGAATGGTTTGACATTTTATGGTGATTTTATAGAAAAATTCCCCATGAACCCCTGAACTACCCCATGACCCTAATTTCATGAATTTCAAGGAAGTTATTGATGCAAGGTTATTAATATTGTGTATTGTGGTTATGTCAAATTGGTTATAAAACATTGTTTATTCATGTTGATAATAGTATATTTAATATGTGAGTGTGAGACTTGATTCATGACCTTGTAAGGGGGTTGAAACGCCCCGAGCTACCCCTGAGACACGGACACAGGAATTATAACCACAAGTGATCCCAAGTGAACCCTGCTAGTATGATCATAAGCATACTAAAGATATTAAATTGATGAGCAAGCTAAATCATAATTAAATTTGAAAAGATGGGGAATACCCATATTCTATAACTGAGATATTTGAAAATAATGAATTTAATACAAAAGAAATAATAACTCATTACTTACTTGAATATAAATATGTCTGAAATAAGCCTCTAAACTGGACTAGAAATACTGGGACAAGCCCCATCTAAGTCTAGCAAAACTTGAAACTAAAAGACTAAATACTAAAAAAAATCATGATTCTCGTCCTCAGAAAATGAGGACTCACCACCGATTCTGCTGAACTGGAGATCAGGAAATTGATCTATGCGTGATCTGGATGCTGAGAACCTTAACCTACATCACGAGAAGGTATATAGCACACATATGTGTCAGTACTTGAAAGGTACTGAGCATGTAGGATAGAGTAAAGCTGAAATAAAACATAACTGAACTAGCATAAAAACAAGTATAATAATCTGACATGATAAACTAAATTCTAAGCTAACTGGATGCAATGACCAATTTATAACATGCTGAAACTGAACACTGAATATACTGATAAAGGATCAATGCAGAGAGTCTGACTGATCTGTGAGAGCTACTAATCACCTATAACAAAACCACATGAGCTAAATGTGGAGTCCGATGTATACGCCTCATTGAGAGGACCCAGTATACCCTACCAAAGTTATAAAGGCATGTTGGCCTGATCAATACACTAATTTCCCACAGAGAGGACTTACAACCTACTTGGCTAGTAGTTTTAAGACTATAAGGTACGCTTAACCCTAGTCCAACTCGGCATTATGCTACTCCCAATGAATTCTATAAATTTACTTATTATGTCTTAGTTTCGGTAAATACTGGATTGCTCGAAACTGAACATGCAAACTAAGAATGCAATAATTAATTTGGTAATTATGCATTTATAATTGAGGCATGTATATATGAAGTGTCTGAAAATCTGACCTAGCATGTGTAATTCAAAAACTAAAGAAATACATAGCTAGGGTTATGAAATTCATGCAATAAACCAAATAATAACTTTACAATTTTATTTGGAACATATATTTAATAAATTCATGAAGTTCTACCAATGTTCTAGAAACCCTAGGTTTAATCATGATAAAGGAATAAAGAACTGACTAAAAACTAAGGACCCAATGGGTGAAAGGAGCCCACTAGTGAAATCCCGCATACCTGGTGATAAAATTCATGGAGAATATTCATATTTCGTGGTTAGAACTGCTGGAACTTTGTTGCGTTCTTTAACTAGGGTTCTTAACCTTTTTCTCCTTTCTTGCTTCTAATTTTCTAAGTTTTTAATTAATTATTTTACTTAGATAAGTTTTAGTTATGTTTCCAGGCTTAAATTGACTAAAATCTAATGATATAGGGTCAAAACGACGTATCTTAGGATTTAAACGTAGTGGGAAAAGAACAAAAGACCCCTGGTTAAAGTGTTTTCGGACCAAACGACGACCAGGATTGACGTTCTATCATTTAACTGACGTCCCATCGTTGGATCCGTAGGTTGGACCTGTTTGAAAAGACTTTACTAAAACGGGCATAACTTTTCACTCGAAGATCTAATTTTAGCAAGGTCGATAGCTATGGAAAGCCAATTCAATTATTTATCTATGGGTAAATCATAGGGCACCTAATTAATTTTTTGCAAAGAGTTATGACCATTTAAAATTGACCCAACTACATTTCCCCCTAAACTATCCGCTAATTCCACCTACGTTAAGACCTACGGGTCTCAATCGACGGTCACGGACTACACACCATAGTCTTACCTACGGACCGTAAGTCCATCCCTCGACCAACACTTAACAAATTTTCTTGGGCTGAGAATTTTGGGTGTTTTTTACCCGATCGAAAGTTATGCAGGACAGACCATGGGTTAGGCTACGGTCCGTCTATGGTCACATTGGTTGCACTTGCAGATTTTTTTGAAAAACTAATTTTTGGTCTATTTTGGATATGGGATGTTACATTATCTCCTTGTTGGGAACATTCGTCCTCGAATGAAGACTAAGCAAGTTGAAATAGAGGGAGAGAGTTTCAAGCCCTACTACTAAGCACTGCGAACTGAGTTTCTAACTTAATTGAGTTCCGAGAACATGCAAATATGCTAAAAATGCAATACAAATTGAGAGAACGTGATTCTAAGATTGAACTTATGCATGAATGACTGGAAAAATGAAGAGGGACTATTACCTCAAGCTAGAGTGGAATAGGAAGGAAATAGGAGAGGATACTTGGCTTTCATGGCTAAATCTGCTTCACAAGTAGCTCCCTCTATGGACTTACTCCTCCATAAAATCTTGACTGATGCAACATCTTTGTTTCTCAACCTTCTAACCGGATTGTGAAGAATATCAACTGGTACATCCTCAGAATAAAGATTATATTTCTTCGTCATATTCTTTAATGGCACTAGAGAGGCTGGGTCACCCACACACATGTTCAAGAGTGAGATGTTGAAGACCAGATGAGTGCTGCTAAGTCTGCTGGTAGCTCTAACTCAAACGACACCTTACCAATGCTTTTCAAGATCTTGTAAGGGCCTACATATCCAGGACTAATCTTCCCTTTCTTTACAAACCTCATTACCCCTTTCATAGGTGACACTTTTAGGAAAACCCAATCATCAACTTGGAACACTAGCTCCCTTCTCCTTACATCTGCATAAGATTTTTGACGACCTTGAGCTGTCTTAAGTCTATCTTTAATGAGTTGCACTTTTTCCATAGCATAATGTAGTGAATCTCACCCTATGAAAGCTGCTTCACCTACTTTCAACCAACCAACAGGAGATCTACATATATGCCCATGTAAAGCCTCATAAGGGGCCATCTCAATGCTGGAATGGTAGCTATTGTTATAGGCGAACTTAATAAGAGGAAGGTGATTATCCCAACTACCTTTGAAATCGATCACATAAGATCTCAACATATCCTATAAGGTCTTAATGGCACGCTCTGCCTGCCCATCCGTTTGTGGATGAAATGTTGTACTAAAGTTAACTTGAGTACCAAGACCCTTCTGAAATGACTTCTAGAAAGGAGAGGTAAACTGAGGACCTCTATCTGAGATGAATGATAAAGGAACCCCATCCAACCTCACAATTTCACTAATGTAAAGCTTGGCATAGTCCTTTGTTGAATATGTAGTCATGACCACCAAAAAGCGAGAAGACTTAGTCATCCTATCAACTATCACCCAAATGGAGTCATGTTGTCTACGAGAATGGGGTAACCCTCTGATGAAATCTATATTGATCACTTCCCAATTCTAAGTACAAATATCGATCTCTTGAGTCTTACCTCTCGGTTTCGGATGTTCTACCTTGAGCTGCTGGCAATTGAAGAACTTACTCCCAAAATCTTCTATATCCCTCTTCATGCCATTCCACCATTGGACTTCCCGCAGATCGGGATACATCTTAGTGGCACCTGGATGAATAGAATACCTAGAGTTATGGGCTTCTGCAAGACTATGTAGTCTCAACTCGCCCACATCAGGAGCACACAATCTACCCTGGTAGTGAAGTACACCATCTCCTGATTGGGAGAAAACCTCCACTCTCTGATTGTGAACTGCATTCTTAAGTTCAAGCAAAATATGGGAAATGTCCTGCTTTTCCTTAACCTCCAATACCAAAGAATATTATGCCCCATTCTGAACTGTTACACCGATATAGGATATGCTCATAAGGCGAACTCCCAAGAGAGCAAGCATGTGAACAACCTTCACCAGCTCTTTCCTTTCTTCCTCAACATGCTCTACCCTACCCATAGATAATCTACTAAGATCATCTGCTACTACATTCGCCTTGCGAGAATGATTATGCAAACTCATATAATAATTCTTAAGGAACTCAAGCCATCTCCTCTGGCGAAGATTCAACTCTTTGTGGGTGAACACATACTGATATCTCTTATGGTCGATGAAGACATCTATATGAAAATCATACAAGTAGTGTTTCCGTATATTGAGTTCAAACACCACTGCTGCTAGCTCGAGGTTATGAGTTGGATAGTTCTTCTCATGCACCTTAAGTTGTCTAGAAGCATACACTATAACCTTATCTCGCTGCATCAACACACAACCTAGGCCTACTCTGGATGCATCACAGTAGATCACATAACCATGTGAACCCTCTGGTACAGTCAAATAGGAGCTCTAGTCAATATAGTTTTCAATTCTACAAAGCTTTTCTCATAATAATCTTACCATTGGAGCTTGACCATCTTCTAAGTCAACCTAGTTAATGGTGAGTCTATGAAGGAGAATCCTTCCACGAACCTTCTATAATAACCCTCTAGACCTTAGAATCTTCTTATATCTATAGAAGAAGTAGGTCTGGGCAACTGTTTCACTGCTTCTATCTTCTGTGAATCCACTCGGATCCCTTTGTTAGATACAATGTGACCAAGGAAAGCAACGAATTTCAACAAGAACTCATATTTGCTAAACTTAGCAAATAATTGGCGATCCTTGAGAGTTTGTAAAAAAATTCCCAAGTGACTCACATGTTCTTCCTCATTCCTAGAGTAAATGAGGATATCATTAATGAAGTCGATAACGAACAAGTCCAAGTACTGTTCCAACACTATGTTCATCAAATTCATGAAAGCTTCAGGAGCATTGGTTAGTCGAAAAGACATAACTACAAATTCATAATGACCATACCGAGTTTTGAAGACTCTCTTCGGAATGTCACTATCTCTGACACTGAGATGATGATAACCAAAGTTGAGATATATCTTTGAGAAATGGCTAGGACCCTGATGTTGGTCAAACAAGTCATAAATCCTGGGGATGGGATACTTATTCTTGATCATGACATTGTTGAACTATCTATAGTTAATGCACATTCTGAGAGAAACATCTTTCTTCCTTACAAACAACACTGTGCATCCCATGGATAAATACTAGGTCTGCTGAAGCCCTTATCTATAAGGTCTTTCAATTTATCTTTCGATTCCTTAAGCTCTGGTAGAGACATTTTGTAAGGAGGAACAGAAATAGCCTAGGTATTTGGAAGGAGATCAATTCCAAAGTCGATTTCCCTTTTGGGGGGGACTCTAGAAGATCTTCTGGAAATACTTCTGGAAATTCATATAAAATTGGAACTGACTCAAGAGTTGGGGTTTCAGAGCTACAATCTTTAACCCAAACTAGATGGTATAGATAACCCTTAAAGAACATATTTCTAGCCTTAAGGTTAGAAATGAATCGACCCATAGGTGATAAGCTACGACCCTTCCATTCTAGGATTGGTTCGTCTGGAAACTGAAAAAGAACAATCCTAGTTCTACAATTGAATGAGGCATAACATGGTTGTGACCAATCCATGCCTAGAATGACATCAAAGTCTAATATTTCTAACTCCACTAGATCTGTTGAGGTGACTTTCTAAGAGACTATGACAGGGCAATTTATGTATACCCGTCTAGGTATAACTAGGTCACCGATTGGAGTGGAGACTGAGGAAGGTTATGAGAGATTTTTTGTACTAACACTGAGCTGGACTGCTATATTGAGTTACAAAAGACAAAGTCATTTATGTTGTCTTTCCACTTAGTGAATTCAACCATATGTGAGTCACAACCTTAAGTTGGTAGGATGTCAATTTCACCTATCAAAACCAGTTGCTTGTATCACACCATGTATTTTCTTGAATCATCATAAAACTTCATGAGTCCTTACCAACTTTTGACCTTAAAAACATAGGTGGATTCATCCTAACAAAATCACAAACTCTGGCTACCACTTATCACCATTTTTATTAGTAGGAACTCGAATCTACTGATTGTCCTACTTGGTCATACTCTGATCCAAAAGATGAATTTGGTGTTCTGAAACTCTACATTAGAACTTTTTTATCTGGTACTAGAGGAATTGCATTAGCATTGCGTGCATTAGCATTCCAAGCCTAAGCTCTACGAGAAGGCATGATCAGAAACGTAGAATGCCAATGTTTGATTAAAATAAGATCATACTTCACGCACGATAAGAGTAACAAGAAAGTGAAGCTTTTACTAAAACACTTCATAACCTCCGTCTCAATAGATGTGGTGCACTTCATATCCATGAAAAGAACTATAGTAAGTGCGGCTTTTAAAACATTCTAGGACTCTTGAAACTAGTGATCTGATATCATGTTTTGTCACGCCCCGAGCTACCCCCCGAGACACGAACATGGAACTTAGAACCACAAGTGATCCCAAGCTAACCCTGATGGCATGATCATGGGTATACTAAATATAATAAACAGATGCGGAAGCTAAATCATTAAATCTGCAAAGATGGGGAATACCCATATTCTATAATTGAGATATTTAAAAATAATGAGTTTAATACAAAGGAAATATTAACTCAATACTAACTTAAATATAACTATGTCTTAAATAAGCCTCTAAACTGGACTAGAAATACTGGATAAAGCCCCAGCTAAGTCTAGCAAAACTTGAAACTAAAAGACTAAATACTGAAAAAAAACTCATGATTCTTGTCCTCGGAAAATGAGAACTCACCACTGATTCTGTTGAACTAGAGATCGGGAAATTGATCTATGTGTGATCTGGATGCTGAGAACCTGAACCTACATCACGACAAGATATAGCACACGTATGCGTCAGTACTTGAAAGGTACTGAGCATGTAGGATAGAGTAAAGCTAAAATAAAACATAGCTGAACAAGCATAAAAACAAGTATAACAATCTGTCATGATAAACTAAATTCTGAGCTAACTAGATGCAATGACCAATTTATAACATGTTGAAACTAAACACTGAATATACTTATAAATGATCAATGCAGAGAGTCTGACTAATCTGTGGGAGATACTAATAACCGATAACAAAACCACGTGAGCTAAATGTCGAGTCTGATGTGTACGCCCCTTGAGAGGTCCGAGTATACCCTGCCAAAGGTATAAAGGCATGAAGGCCTGATGAATAAACTCATTTCCCACAGAGAGGACTTACAACCTACTTGGCTAGTAGTTTTGAGACTATAAGGTACGCTAAACACTAGTCCAACTTGGTATTATGCTACTCGCAATGAATTCTATAAATTTACTGATTATGTCTTAGTTTCTGTAAATACTGGATAGCTCGAAACTGAACATGCAAACTAAGAATGAAATAGTTAATCCGGTAATTTTGCATCTATAACTGAGGCATGTATATCTGAAGTGTCTGAAATATCTGACCTAGCATGTTTAATTAAAAAACTAAAGAAATACATAGCTAGGGTTGTCAAATTCATGCAATTAATTGAATAATAACTTTACAATCTCAGTTGGAACATATATTTAATAAACTCATGAAGTTCTACAATAGTTATAGAAACCTTAGGTTTAATCATGATAAGAGAATCAAGAACTAACTAAATCTAGGCACCGAATGGGTGAAAGGAACCCACTAGTGAAATCCCACATACTTGGTGATGAAGTTCACGTAGAAATATTCAGATTTCGGGGCTGGAACTGCTGGAAAGTTGCTGCGTTCTTGAACTAGGGTATATTTTTTAATAATGATTTAACTTAGATAAGTTTTAGTTATGTTTGTACGCATAAATTTTCTAAAATATGATGATTTAGGGTCAAATTGACGTATCTTAGGGTTTAAATAAAGTGGGAAAAGACCAAAGGACCCCTGGGCAAATTGCGATCAGACCAAACAATGACCAGGACTGACGGTCCATCGTTTGATCGACTCCCCATCGTTTGGTCCATAAGTTGGGTCTGTTCGACAGGCCTTAACTAAAACATACATAACTTTTTAATCGAAGGTTTGATTTTAGCAAAGTTGGTGTATACAGAAAGCTAATTCAATAATCTATCAGTGGGTAGGTCTTGGGACACCTAATTGCTTTTGTGCTATGAGTTATGACCATTTGTAGTTTACCAAACTGCATTTCCCCCTTAACTGTCTGCTAATTCCCACCTACGGACTGTGCTGGTCATTCGTGGCTCTTGTTAGAGAATGGGTGAAGGGGGTCTCGATCGATGGTGACGGACTACAGATCGTGTCTAAACTACGGATCGTAAGTCCGTCAGTCGACCAACATTTAACCAATTTTCCTGGGCTGAGATTTTTAGGAGTTTCTAATCCCATCAATGGTTGTGCAGGACGGACCGTGGGTCAGACTATGGTACGTCGATGGTCACATCGGTTGCACCTACATATTTTTCTAAGAAATTGTTTTTTAGTCTATTTTGGCTACGAGGTGTTATAGGGGTTAAGTGTAAAGGTCTTTTTATTGTTGTTGATAGTTATTGATGAACTTGTGAGCTCATTTAAAAAGGGAGAAAACTTATGACTATTATGTGAATTGAGGTGTTCTTGGATGACTAATTTCTCCTATCCTTACTCATGTTTATATATGAATTGTCTAGGATGATGTTGATGTTGTTGTGTTGATTGAATGTCTAGTTCTCGTGAAAACACTATCAATAATGAGGTGAAAGATACTCACGCTAAAATAATGATTCTATGGTGAAAGGTAGTTCTCACTTAAATGAATATATGAGCTATTTAATGAGATGTACTGAAAACCTTCACACATGTATATACAATTCCATACTAATTATGTATAATTGGGAAAAAATTCTTAGTACCGATTTGATATGGACAATGAAGAAAAGGCCCCTATGCTAATCCAATATGTTAGGTCATCTATGGTAAACTCATCAGATGGAAGCTCCTCCGCCAATGCAATAGGTTGGGTTTCTAATAGCAATCTCCCTATCCCATAACAATATACAAAACATAGGACTTAGATGGTGTATCCACTTAGAAGCTAAATATGATTAGTTCTACCTTCGGCAAGTAAGAACTCCTTCTTTCGGTGTGGAGTTATATGACACCGGATTCCATGTAAGCTCACATAGTCTATGTCGATTATGGATAATATTCCTTAATAAGATAATTAATATGACAGAAATTATAATATGAATTCTCAATGGGTTTACTTGGTAGGAGTGAGGGTAAGTGACTTCATTTTTACATTACACAAGGAGGACTCATCAGGATGTTGTAGAATGGTTTAGTTATAGTATGATAAGATAGGAATAGATTACTTTTGTTATGTTTATTTCATGTACTTTTATAATTCCTCAATCATGATAATGGAGTGGGGTAAGCTTGAAAACTATGGTAATAAATATGTGGCTACAATGAATGCTTAGTAAGGTTGGTATTATGATATGCTAATTATACATTGTACAAGTATTTTTAGAGATTGTTAATGCATTGATATTATTATGTTATAGGTGTATTGTGATTATAGATTGTCTGTTATGTTTTAAAATGCTTACTGGCTTCCCAAACATGATAAATGCATACTTCAACTAAAAATGTCCTATTTATCATGTTTAAATGTTTTAATACATATTTCCATACTTTGTACAGTTTTGTGGTAACCCCTCTTTTTCTACTTACTATGAGTATAAGTTACGAACGTTGAATCCTTACTTTCTTCTTCAAAGTAAATCTTCGGTCTACTATTCCCTAAGTTTTGATGATTCCTCCACTTCGAGGACCAGATTTTTATTTGAGTTCTATTTTAGACTTACTTTATTTGATTATGACTTTCATCAATATAAAAGGGTTGAGTCTCTATGTTCGTACTCTTAATTCTATATGGTTTAAATGAGACAAGTCTAGTAATTCACAACTCTTTATAGATGATATTTAAAGTATGACTTTTGTTTGAATAGTTTTAGTTTTGCGCATTATTCTTATGACATTATGTGTATTAATATGCTAAGGGATTGTATGCGACCCCTTCGAAGTCAACTACGCCATGTTACATCTATGGATTTTGGAAATAATATTTAGGATTGATGTGTCATGAATTAACATTCAATAGAGTCTTGTTCATGAGTGTGAAGCGCGCCACACTTACGAGTAAGAGGCTATAGGATGTTTAAAATTTGTTGCCATCTTTCCTCATCTCTATTCGTGCATGGAAACTTAACCTGACAATATCCTTACTATCCTCTTTATTACGATTATAGGAAATGAATACAAGGAAAGGTAATGCTAGGAGAGGCCAAAAAAAGAACGTCAATGAGGGAATCTTCCCCAAGTTCCTCCAAATCCTCAAGTTTCTTTTGGAGCGAGAGTTATGACTAATATGGAGATCAGGACTACTCTTTATACCATAACTAAGACTTTGACCAATCAAGTCAATACAAATGCAAGAGTTAAACCAAATTAGCATGCTATTTCACCTGAATGAATCGCCCTACCTTCTATGGCTCAAAAGTGGATGAGGATCCACAAGACTTTATAGATGAAGTGTGGAAGGTGGTTAATGTTGTGGGAGTGACTAATCGTGAGAAGGCGTATTTGGCTGCTTACAAGTTGAAGGAGTAACTCAGGTTTTGTATAAACAAAGGAAAGGGTAAAGAACTGTGGATATGTCCCAATTGATTGGGAAACATTCAAGTCGGCTTTCCTTTACAAGTTCTTCCCACTAGAGTTGAGGCAGAGGAATATATAGAAATTCATTAACCTTCGATAAGGAGGTATTAGTGCAAAAGTGTATGGGCTTACGTTCACGCAATTGTCTAAGCATGCCCCAACATTTAGTGACAGACTCACGGGCCAGGATGAATAACTATGTCATGGGGGTATCTTCTTTGGTTGTAAACGAGTGTCATTCCGCAATTTCATTCAAAGCATGAGCATTTCACGTCTTATGGTTCATGCCAAACAAATTGAGGAGGAAAAGCTAATGCAGGTTGGTAGATAACGAAATAGGATAAGAGTAGAGGATAACAATTCGTCTAAAAGCATATTTTAGGTTCAAAGGAAATAAAAGTTCAAGAAGAGGTTTTCTAATCAAATTACAACTAACACTCCTAATACCAACAAAGAAAGGGTACTTACTCTCAAGCCACGGGGTTGTAGTAGATATTGATCTTATGACGAGAGGCCTATATGTGTAAAATGTGGTAAGAAGCATGAATGTAAATGTATTGTAGGTATGGGTATGTGCTATGGATGTGGAAAGGGTGGGAATCAACTCAAAGATTGCCCAACTCATTCCTCCAAAAGAAGATATGAAAATTAAGCCCCCCAGGTGATTCTAATTCGGCTGCTCCGAAGAAGACTCTCTTTTATTCTCTCCAAGTTTGAAGGATCAATAGGGATCCCTGAATGCTGTTACTGGTATGTTACAAGTACTATCCATTGATGTATATGCATCGTTAGACCCTGATGCTATTTATATTTTCTTACCCCTTTGGTAGCTATGAAATTTTATGTACTCCCCTAAACTCTAATAAAACCTTTTTCAGTGTCCACTCCAGTTAGTTACTCAGCTGTTGCAAAAAGAGTCTATAGAAATTGTCATATTTCTTTACTTCATAAAGTCACTCGATTTTATTTGGTAAAGTTAGATATGTTGGATTTTGATGTTATTTTTGGGATGGATTGGTTGTATGCTTGTTTTGCTTCCATTGATTGTAGGACTCGGGAAGTAAAGTTTCAGTTTCTTGATGAGCCCATTTTCAAATCGAAAGGGGGAAATTTAATTCCTAGAGGGCAATTTATTTCATGTCTAAAGTCCTATAACATGATCTCTAAGGGTTGTATTTACCATATTGTAAGGGTTAAGGACGTTGAGTCTAATACTCTTTCTTTAGAGTCAGTCTTGATAATGAGGGGGTTTCTTAAGGTTTCTACTAATGACGTTTTCAGCGTTCCTCCGGAATGGAAAATAGACTTTGGCATTGATCTTATAACAGATCCAAAACCCATATCTATTCCTCCTTACCTGATAGCCCTGACAGAATTGAAAAAGTTTAAATCTCAACTCAAGGATTTGTTAGACAAAGGTTTTATTCAACCTAGCATATCTCCATGGGGTGCACCAGTACTATTTGTGGAAAAGAAGGATGGGTCCCTTAGGATGTGCATTGGTTACGTCCATCTAAACAAGGCCATTAGAAAGAATAAATACCCGCTTCCTATAATTGATGATTTATTTGACCAACTCCAAGGGGCGAGTTATTTTTCAAAAATTGACTTATGTTTGGTCTATCATGAAATTAGGGTGAGAGGTGTTGATATTCCTAAAATAGTCTTTGGAACCAGGTCTGATCACTTTGAATTCTTAGATATCTTTTGGTCTAACAAATGTTCTGACAACTTTTGTGAATCTTGTGTATAAGGTATTCAAGCAATACCTTTATTTGTTTGTGATCGTATTTATTGATGATATTTTGATCTATTCCAAGAGTGAGGGTAAGGGAGCATTAGAGGATAGTCTTGCAAGTTCTTAAAGATCCAAAATTGTATGCTATGTTTAGCAAGTGCGAGTTTTGGCTCGGGTCAATTATTTTCCTCATCTTATAGTGTCAATCCTAGGCATAAATGTTTATCCTAAGAACACAAATATGGTTAAGAAATATACTAGACCTCTTAGTCCCATGAACATACACAACTTTTTGGACTTATCCGGTTATTATAGAAGATTTGTGAAAGGATTATCATCTCTTTCTTCTCCGTTAACAGCATTGACTCAAAAGATATCCAAAATTTGAGTGGTCAGAGGCTTGTGAGAAAAGTTTCTAGGAGTTGAAAAATAGACTCACCATCGCTCCATTGTTGACTTTACCTGAGGGTACTGATGGATTTGTAAGTTTATTGTGATGCTTCTTGACTGGGATGGGATGTGTCCTTATGCAAAATGGCAAGGTAATTGCTTATGCTTCGAGGCAACTAAAGTTACATGAAAAGAACTATCCGACCCACGACATAGAGTTGGCGGCGGTAGGTTTTGCCTTGAAAATTTTGAGGCACTACTTATATGGGATCCATGTTGATATGTTCAATGACCATAAATGTCTCCAATATTTGTTTATCAAGAGAGATTTGAATCTCCTATAATGAAGGTGGTTTGAAATTTTAAAAGATTATGATACGAGTGTCTTCTACTACCCCGACAAAGCTAATATATTTGTTGATGCCTTAGTTCAAATTACTATGGGTAGTGTGGCTCATGTAGAAGATAAAAAGAATCTAGTTTGTGATTTGCATAGTGTCACATCTGGGGAACACCCCCCCCAGACGTCACGGGCGTCGTCATCCTCGAACACGACTAAGACTAGCCTCTTATCTTACATCATTACATTCATAGGTTAAAAATGTGGAAAATTTAAAACTTTTCTTCTATATCTATCATGAGGCTTACATAGATCTCTCACATACATATAATATTTTTGTATAGAGTATACATACACCCTTCGTATAAGAAGATTACATAGTCTTTTACATTTATGGCAAGTATATATATAAGATACATAACATAGTCTTAAAATGGATGTCTCATATTATAATCATCTAAAAAAGAGGAAAACAATTGGGCATTGCCCATAAATCAATACAATAAAAACCACATATAGACTATACAATCCTAGTACTCAAGTGAAAGAGAATGAACAAAGTGCCCCTAAGACTAATCAACATCCAATGGTTGGGCTACTTAGAGTTCACCTTAAAACCCACTTTCCATTTACCCCACCCCAAACAAAAAGAGCATGCAATTGTCCCCAATGCATAATAATACTAAAAAAATAGATTTGTTGGTGAAGCAAACATGTGGTGCATAGCGTCGATGATCTATGAACAAGTGAGCGTGTTAAGTTTCCTAGCACCTGCAACATCAGTAGATGGGTCACCTTCAGTGGTTCCCACAACTTTCTTTTCTCCATTTTTGGTGCTCCTCTCACCGGTCTTTGGTCAAGAACTAGATGTCACAGAAGCTACCTCTTGTGCACTCATATGGCGGGTCTCCTCATCAATCAAAGAGGCTCTCCTCGCAGCATCGAGATCCATTATATTTTTCTTCCTTGCATAGGCATACTCTCCTTAAATAGTGCGGCTACAGCGGTCCCCCTTGGAAAGACCACGTGGATAAGGCTGCGGCTCAGGAGGTACTGAGAACAGTGAAGCAAATATAATGTCATCTGCTAGCTCAGAGGATGCAATCACAGGCTCAGTCCCCCGCATCTCTAGAATACTGTCTAGATCTTCCCGCAAACTTGCCACAACCTCCTGAAGAGTAGGCAAGTCAATAGTAGGGATGCTCGTGCAAGGACCTGCAAGTTAAAGATGTTAAGGTATTAGTGAACCGCCTGAATCTTTTTCTCAATCTATTAGTCACCTTCTTAACAATCCGGACCTCTGCCTGAGCGATGGATTTTGCATCCAAGGTTGTATCTGGTGCAGCAAGGTGGTCATTTCAGCCTTTAACTTTTGGACCCTCACCAAAGGGACTTGTGCTGCAGATGGGGGAGTGGACCAGGAGGAACTAGGTGCTCTAATGGATGCATGGGCCGAGTAAGTTTAGGTGGTATCATCGGGCACTAAAGTATCAAGGTTAGTCCCTTGGTCTAACTCCATTTTGTCCGCCAAATTCTCACTCAACGACTGCAACTCAACTCTGGGCCTTCTCCTCGATACTGTTACATTAGCCTCATCCTTGATGAGACATATATCAACCGTTCCAGCCGGAGTGCAGAGTGTATCACAGTTCCAAATGGTCACTCCAGCGTCCTTGTATAAATGGAGACCAGAGATGCAAAGGGGTAAGTAATAGAGGCCTTGAAATCCCTCCATCTATCACCATAATCAACAGCTTCTTGAAGTCGATCTCCAAATCTTCTACCAAGGACGCTACCAATACCGCCCTATCCCATGTAAGAATATTATCTACACTAGTCAGCTATACGAGGTGGTGAGCTAACAACCTGAAGAACAAGGCTGTGAAAGTGAGGTTGGCCTTCTTGATTAGCCCTTTGTGGTCTAACACCCAGTATGCCCCCTCACCATTGCTCGACAAACATTGAGCAATCCATCTCTTACTGGCTTCTCTTTGCTCCGTGGTGCTCTAAAAGTGGCCACTTTGGGCCATCTCCCACCTGTAGTTGAAATCTCGAGTCAAAGGGATCCGATTGGGTGTCAATGGTGGGGCCGTATAGAAAATGGCAAATATTGGTCGCAGGAACATCAACCCACCAACCTCAAACTAGTAACTCGGTGAGTAGGTCCTATTTCGCAAGTATCTGTCACCTATCAAAAGAGTCTTTGAGAGTAGCCCCATAGGAGGCATAGAACTCTCACACGACCTCCTCAATGTACTAACCCAAACTCCTAGACATCCACTCTAGCTTGTGTCGAGTAAACAACCTATACACATCGAGGATTGTGTGCAAACTCCACATAAGATGGAATCTCTGTATAGTTGATTATGACCGTCTACACACCACTGGTTAGGCTCCTCTGTAACACGTGTGGTGACATCTTCCTAGGGTGATGGGGAATACGCGGAGCTAGTGGCCTCATAAGACGAGGATTGACGGCCAGGTTCCTCCGACCGAGTGGCTCCTTGAGATGCAGAATTGGAGGTAGTGGTCTTATTCGACTCTGAAGAGTGGGACGACCATGATCCTAAGGAGGATTTGGATCCATACACTCCTTTGAAGCCTGAGGCAGAACCAGACATTGTGTCGGTCAATGTGTGCTCCTCATCAGACTAGGAGGCAGAGACTCCCCCGGAAACCATCTTCTTGTGTACCTCGAGTAGCTCGTGCAGCTGATTTTGGGGTTCTGGTTCCCGGGGGAACATATTTAGGTTCTTGCTCATTGTTTGAGTTAGTTACCATCAGACGGGATGGGGACACACACTTGGATTTTCCACTTTGGTAGATAATATCATTTTTGGAAGTCATTTGTACTTGAAACCCAATTGTTAATATCACTTCAATCTATATGACACACTCGAAAGAATCATAGCGAAGAAAGAAGACAAAAACCATACATAGTTCTGTTCTACAACTTCAGGTTGACGGGCACTATCGACAATCCGTCGATTAATAAACGCTCGATCGATGAAGTTTGTCATCCAACACTAAGATTTATTTCAATTATTGATGAATTTTAGACTTTGCAATTAGAAACGATGGACTTTAAAAAAGTCCATTCAATTAATCGATGCACCGTAGTCCACGTCCATCATCTAACACTTAGAATTATTTTGAAACTTTATGAAAACAAAATCTTTGAATGATACGACGAATGTGCATAACAGACCATCGATGAATCGACAAACTGTAGTCCGCTTCCATCGTCTTACAGTAAAACATATTTGGGGAGGGTCCAACCAACGGACCCCATCGACGACTGGTCAATCCATCGACAGTCCGTTAACGGGATCTCATGTTATAGGCTTGAGACTTATTTCAGGCCATATTTTTTACTCCACATTTTGAAACTTTTAGACCCACACAAGCTTACACAACACATTGTAACAATCAAAAGACAATTTCTTCATTCCTAGAGTTTTGAGTTCACAAGAGTTATGCTATAATTCATCGATGCCACAAACCGTAAGTCAGAATGTCTATAACTACAACCATACACTTATTTTAAGCAGACTCCACCACAACACAACCATTTTGTATCATTCCAAGAGACAAAATGCACAAGTTTTAACATGAAAGACATATCAATTTTAGTCTCTTAGTTAACACATATTTTTGAATTTCTAGTTAAATAGTGTATGAACGAGAATTCATAGTACAAATAGAATTGAAATATTGTGTGTTTGTAGTTAAGTGGTTGTGAGAGGGACTAATTTAACAGGTTACGTGCCCAATTTTATCATCGATTGGAGGACAACGGATATGGAAGAGAATTTAGGAATAAACGGTTTTGAGAAATTTGGGGGATTCAGAGAGTTTGGATAAATCTGATGGCTATGGAAGGTGGGATTGTGGTGTTTTATGAGAAAGGAAGGAGTTTTAATAAAAGATATTGTTTTTGAAAGAATTTGAAAATATTTTAGAGGCTAATGAACCGTTATGTCCTTTTATATTACCGACCGGGTCGGGTCGGATCACTGGCGATTTGACCTACGACACCCCATCGACAAGCTGTAAATCAGTCAACAGTTCGTCAACTAGGACCATTGACGGAAACAAGACATAGAAAAAATTCAAAACATATCTGGGATCTAGGGACACCATCGACGGTCCATCGATTGAACGACGATCCGTCGATGGGGTCCGTAGATCTGTGCAACAGACCATTTTCTACGGATTTTTTTGTTTTGGTCCCTGCACATGCAGCACCTATGAAGCTATTCTTTTTGTGTTTATCTAGACACTTTTGAGACACGGACCCTACACTAATCTTTAGCCAACACTAATGCATAAATGAGAATGAAATAAAAAACTAAAAACAAAATGAAATGGAAAGAGTATGATTATTCCTATAAATAACAAAAAACCTATTATTGGCTAGAGAATACACCTTGGGTTTCCTCCCAAGAAGCTCTTGATTTGACGTCGCTGCACGACGCAGACTCCTTGATTACTCAGACTTCATCAAGGTGATATGCCTCAACAACTTCATGAACACTCTCCGCATGCCCCAAGTAGATCTTGATTTTTTGCCCGTTGACTGTGAATTTTGCACCCTCCTTTTTCTCCAACTCAACCACTCTATGTGAGAACATTTTAGTGATAAGGAATGTTTATGTCCACTTGGACTTGAGTTTACCCGGAAACAAGCGTTGTCTAGAGTTGAATAGAAGCACCAAGTCCCCAACCATAAATTCTTTCTTTCCAATCTTTTAGTTGTGGTACTTCTTCATCTTATCTTTGTAGATAGATGAACTTTCATACGTTTTGAGGCAAAATTCATCAAGTTCATTCAACCCACTAAGTATCAGTTCCACCGCTCTGTTCCAATCCATCTTCGATTTCTTCATTGCCCATATTGCTTTGTGCTCTAACTGGATCTTAGGTGACAAGCCTTCCCATATAAAAGTTGGTATGCATACATTCCTATGGGAGTCTTATATGCTGTCACGTAGCCCCAAAGAATCAGCATTCACCATTTTTGCAAGAATTTTCTTGATCTCTCGATTGGATAACTCAACTTGCCCGCTAGCTATGGATGATAAGGAGTGGCCACGTTATGGTCAACCCCATATTTTTCCAATATCCCTTTGAAAAACTTATTACAAAAATGAGAGCCACCATCTCTAATAATGGCCCTCGGCATACCAAATCTGGAGGAGATATTCTTTTTCAAGAATGCGGTGACACTCTTTCTTTCATTGTTAGGAAGCCCTTCCCATTTAAACACATAGTCACCGCCACAAGTATATACTTTATTCCACGAGAACTCACAAAAGGGCCCATAAAGTCGATGTCCCAAACATCAAATAACTCAATCACCAAAATAGGATTCAAAGGGAGATTTTGCCTTTTCGAAATTCCTCAAACTCACTGTCACATGATTTGGTGAACTCATGAGAATCTTGGTGACTTGTTGGCCAATAGTACCCACACTGCAAAATCTTATGCACAGTCTGAATACCACTATAGTGTCCTCCCAAATGCGAGAAGTGACATGCCTCCAAAATGCTCAACATCTCAACTTTCGATACACAATGGCGAATTATCCCATCGGCACAACTCCGGTATAAATAAGGCTCATCTCAGAGAATTTTTTCACATCATACATGAACAATATCATTAGCAAAATAATCCACAAAATCTGTGAACCATGAGATCAAATCTTGAGAACCGGCTAATACATGTTCATCAGAGAATGCATTATCAATTTCAGTCTTCTCTCCCACTTTACGCATAGCTTCGTCCTCTATTCTAGACAAGTCATTGGCAACATGATTTTCAGTCCCTTTTGTATCTTTTACCTCAAAATCAAATCTTGCAGTAATAGCACCCATCTAATCAACCTTGGCTTCGCATCATTCTTTGTTATCAAATACCTCAAGGCTGAGTGGTCTGTATATACTATGACCCTTGTATCGAGAAAATAAGAACAATTTTTTTCAAATGCAAACATCATTGCAATAAGCTTTTGCTCGGTTACTGTGTAGTTCTTTTGAGATTCATTCAAGTCCTTACTTGCATAGTAAATGGGGTGAAGGATTTTATCCCTTCTTTGTCCCAATACCATACCAAGAGCAACCCCACTCGCATCATACCTCATCTCAAACGGTTTACTCCAATCTAGGGAAATAATTATAGGTGCAGACACCAACTTCTCCTTCATTTCTCCAAATGATTTCAGACAAGATTCTTCAAAATAAAACTCAAATTCCTTCTCGAGTATTTTCCACAAAGGATGTGCAATTTTTTAAAATCCTTGATAAAACTCCGATAAAAACCTGCATGTCCAAGTAAACTTCTCAAATCTTTTACAGACATAGGAGGTTGAAGCCTCTCAATAAATTTGACTTTAGCTCTATTAACCTCTATCCCCTTCTCCGAGATGCGATGGGACAATACTATACCTTCTTTCACCATGAAGTGGCATTTTCTCCAATTAAGCACAAAATTGCTATCTTCACATCTTTTGAGTATTTCGGTCAAATGACTCAAACATCTATCAAATGAGTCTCCAACCACCAAAAAGTCATCCATGAACACTTCAATAATTTCATGTACCATATAAGAGAATATTGACATCATACATTGATGGAAGGTGGTCGGAGCATTACATAACCCTAAAAGCATCCTCTTTAATGCAAAAGTCCCATAAGGTCAAGTAAAAGTGGTTTTCTTTTAATCCTCCAGGGCAATAGATATTTGATTGTTTCCTTAATAGCCATCAAGAAAAGAATATCATCATTTTCCTGCAAGTCTATCTAATATCTGATCCATGAAGGGCATAGGGAAATGGTCCTTTTCAGTCCATGTATTCAATTTTTGTTAATCCATACAAACTCTCCATCCAGTCACTGGCCTCATTGGAACAAGCTCGTTCCTCTCATTAGGCATCATGTCATCCCCACTTATTAGGCACGTACTAAACAGGGCATACCAAACTACTATCAGCAATAGGATATATGACTCCAGCATCCAACCGCTTAATGATTTCCTTCTTTACTATCTCTTGCATAGGTGGATTGAACCTTCTATGGTGCTCAATACTTGGCTTGTGATCAGGCATGAGTTGGATTTTGTGTGAAAAAATATCGGGAGGAATCCCAATAATGTCTGCAATAGTCCAACCAATGGCTCATCTAAACCTCTTCAACACTTCCACTAAACACTCTACTTGCTGCACATTCAAATCCCCTGCAATTATTACCGACAAAGTGTCATCTTTACCCAAGAACACATACCTCAAATGAGGTGGTAGATACTTAAGCACTACTTTTGGAGTGTCCTCAATAGATGGTCTCACAGGTGGAGACTCGCAATGCTTCATATCTAACTCCAATTTCTTAGGTTTGGACCAATATTCATTTCGTTCAAGTGCTGCATCCAAACACCCATAACTTTCAATACCATCACTTTCAAAATCCATGATCACTTCAGGTAGTAACTCTACACTTAGTCATTCTTCAATTTGTACCTCAGACATACTCTTAACCTGGTAGGGTATAATTGATACTCTTTGGAGCTCACCACTCTGCTTCATGGACCTACATATGTTGATCGTTGGATTTTTCTTGTTCAATCTATACTTCATCTGCCCCTTCTCTATATCAACAAATGCACGGCCGGTGGCAAGAAATGGCCTCCCAAGCATAATAGGGACCTTAAAATCAACCTCACAATCAAGAATCACAAAATAGGCTGGAAATATAAATGACGACACCTTCACGAGCACGTCATGGAGTGTACCACTGGGTCTATTCACTATTCGATCGTCCATCAGTAACGCATTGTAGTAAGCTTTGGATCACCCAAGCATAACTTCTAGTAGATGGAAAGAGGCATCAGGTTTATGCGTTCACCAAGCTCACATAGATTTTTAGCAAAGTGTAGCAATCTAATTGTACAAGGAATAGTTAAAGCTCCCGAATCTTTATTTTTTTACACAAGAGACCTTGTAGCAATATCACAACAATGTTGCATTCGGTAATCATCCTCAAAACATACCGATCTCTTATTAGTCACCATATACTTCATAAATTTAGCATAATCGGGCATTTGTTCCAAAGCTTCTATCAAAGGGACATTGATGAAAACTTATTTCAACATAGTGACAAACCGCTGGTATTTACCATCCTTATTCTTCTTTACTAATGTACGATGGAATGGTGGTGGACGTCTAAGAATGGGGACCACTTTCTATGATACCTCTACTTCTTTCGCCGCATTGTCCACCAATTTACCACTAGGTTCCACCACCTCTTCTTCTTTTCTCATCTCATCTTCTACTATAGAGAGCATAGGTGGACCAATGGTTTGCTTACCTCCTCGCGTAGTGACTGCCAATGTAATGCCCATCATTTTAAGGATTTTTGATGGTATTACTAGGAAGTGTGCCTGATTGGCTTGGATTCACAAAAGTTGACAAATGGGCCATTTGTAACTCGAGATGCTTAATCAAGAGCGCATGTCTTTTGCCCAATGTTAGCTAAATAACCTCTCAGTTCCTTGGCGTACTCATCACTAGCATCAAATCTCCTCATCATTTTCTGTAACATATGTTCAACATACATCGTACTACCTCCAGCATCGTAGAGGTAACTTTTAAATTTTTAAGAGGAACATAGGGCCCACGTCGATCATTCTTGTTACCATAGTAACCTCTATTGAAGTTGTTGTCACGATTATAGTTAACCTCTCGAGCATACTGACCCTATCGACTTTAGTTACCATAGTTTTGACCTTGATTTCCTTGACCTTGCCACCAATTCTCTGATTGGAGCTTGGTTGTTTAGTCGGAAACCCCTCGTATGATCATTTATTACATAAGTATACTCTGCATAACAGTACTGATCCTCTAGGGGAGAGTTGAGTCAAGTAATTCACCACATTTACCTTATTTGTGCCTCCAGTGACATGTTTTAATACCAAGCCGAAGCTTATTTCTCATTTGAGCCATCTCCTCATGAATCACATCTGTAGCCGAATTTTGAGTAGCTTGTAGTGAAAAGGTGTTTCTCCTAGTCTCTAAATTTCTAGTGCTCCAATCCTTATTGTTGCAATATATTTTCTCTAACATCTTAGCGATCTCGACATATGTGCATTCACAATAAGAAGCTTCGGCAATAGTATCGAGTACTGATTTATTGTTATCATCTTGAACCCTATCGAAGTACTCTTTTAACGACTCATCATCAATGCTGTGATTTGGGATGCCTCTCATAAACGCAGTAAATCTGTCCAAAGAACTACTTACCGACTCCCTAGATAGTGCCACAACGTTGTCCACTCGATCTTTGTGGTTGAGCTTCTTGGCCACCGGGTAATACCGTGCTAAGAACACATCCCTCAATTGATGCCAAGAGTAAATGGAATTGTAGGGTAACTCAGTAAGCCATATCGCGACATCTCTAGAAAATGATAAAGGAAACACTCTTAGCCCGATAACATTCATATCTAAGTAAGTATGGACACCCCACACAACACTTGCACATAGACCTCAATTTGTCTATGTGGGCATGGGGATCCTCTGATGTTAGGTCTGCAAACAAACCCCTCGTGGTGAATCTTCATCAAACTACTAATTAACACGAACGTGTGCACATGGGGTAGAGGAGGTAGGACTAGAGGCCCATAAGAATCAGTGATGTTGACATTGCCCCTATAGAACTCTTGAGGGTGTGGGACGGGAGGTTGCATCCTCAAAGCATCATTAACTTTATTTTCCGCAACTTCTTGATTGTGTGCCTCAATCGGTGGTGGAGGCTGATGAATTACCCCATCACCTAGATTGGATGGGTTATGCTTATTTTCCATTCTTCAAAATGTAGTGTTAAGTTCAGGATCGAATGGAATGAAAGATTCTCCTCAGGTATGTGTACTTGGCATACACTAGAGTTAGACATACAATAAACAAAAAAAAAAGAAAAGTAAAATAAGGAATCGTTGAATAAACTTCAATAATGCTATTAAAGTTAATCTAAATGCCAAAATTCCTAGACAACAGCGCCAAAATTTAATACGCTTAAATTACACTTCCTAAAGAAGCATCAGTGGTCGTATCAAGTAAAGAACCCAACTATTAGGTTGATGTTGATCCCACGAGAAAAATGGTTTTGACTTAACTTTAATTTACGATTATATTTATTTAGTAAAATTCTTTCCAAAAACAAGTAATTAAAGGGGGAGGGTTTGTTGAAACAAGTTTCTTTAATATTTTTATGTAAGCAAGTAAACAATAGTAAAGATTTTGTTTTTTGCCATGTTGAGAGATAAACTAGGGTATAAGTGTTCCCCATAGATTCATAACTCCGTATTCCTAGTAATAACAATTCTTCCCTTGTGTTTTTCATGCAAAGTGATAACTTAGCTATCTATAAATCATTGGTTCGGCATCTAGAGAATTTCACCACGTACCTTGGTCCGGCTATGTATGTATAAACTACTAACCCTTACTTTTACTTCATATTAACCATCATAATCGATGTATGGCTTAGTTATTACTTTGCACCAATCGGCACTAGCCTATTAGATAGTATCCCACTAAATGTATGTTAATAATTCTTTTCTTATTGACTACCTCCTTTGTCTGGCAAGTAGTAACAAGGGGAGTTCTAACATTGAACACAGTTAAAAAGACTTCTAAATGAAATAATTATCAATACATGCAAGAACCTATTTGAGAATTGTTGTTTAGCTAGGTTTACTTTGTTAATCACCCATGGTTCCCACAATCCTAGTTGAGAATTTAGTTACCCATGCAAGAAAGAACACAATTCAATATTGTTAAGAAATAAATCATGAACCAGAAAATTAATTTGAAATTGCAAGATAATACATCAAACCAAATATGGAAAATGAATTATTGCTAAAGGTTGCAAAAATTAATCTCCAACAAAAAAAAAGAAAAATACCAACAATGTCTAACCCCAAAAACGAGGTTTTAATCCCTTTTTATAGTAAACATAGTCCTAAATTTAAAGGAATTTAAATAAGGAAAGTTTGTCCAAAAAATGCGTCTGTAATCGACGACCCCCATAGATGAACCGTCCATGGAATGATGATCCGTTGATTACTTTTGTCAGTCCATAGTTAGAATACTTTTTTGTCCTTCGGATGGCATCATCTCTGAATCAATCGACGAACCAACATCAAGGTCTATTAGTGCATCTATGGTCCGTCAATGCCCTCCGTCATACATCCTTAGAATTTCTCCAACATCGGGTACTAGAACTATCTCTAATCACATCGATGATTCAGCAGAACGGTCCGTCGATCCTCTCCGTAGTCCATCACTTAGTCAGATTTTCCCAAGTTTTCTCCATATGTCTAAACTGCAATCAACAGTCTCCACCTACGGATCATCGATGCCCATCGTAGATCGCATCTATACAATTTTCTAGTTGCCTTCTACGTTTTAGTTCTAGACATCTTTCATGTAAAACAAACATAAAAACATGTTAAAACTATTACAAAAAGGCTCTAGACACACAGGACTCTTAAGGAAAAAGCATTGAAAGTACCGTAAAACAACGGTACATCAGGCAACATAGTTTTAAGAACTAGAAGATGTAGTTGGAACACAATTTATGCTACATGCATTATAGTTCCAATCTAATGAGCAAATTAGAGATCCTACCTTCCCTATGTGGGAAGGGACACTCCTCACTCTAGTTCACCCTCAGTGCTAAACTAGAGTCCCTTTTGGAATGTCTTTAATGCCTTTATTAATCATCATAGGTTAATGTAGGTCATACGGCCTTCCCCTTGTATAGTAATCATCATAGCTCAATAGGAATTGCATGAGTATTATCCTTTCATTACAATTCAAACATGTGAGGTTAGAACAATTACATATCACTTCATAATAAGGCACATCGGTAAGTTATCATCATCCTTATAATATTTACATCTTAGACAACATCTCACAATCCATAATTCAAGACATTCCAATTCAACATCATACCAACTCTATCAATCTTATCATAAGGTATACTTCAATACAACTTCATCACTTAATCACAAGTAATCATAATTGAAGTTAAGAATTGAGATCACAAGACTTAACAAATCGCATTCACAAGCCATCATCAAAGATGTTACCATCAACCTTCCAATTCAATCCAACAATGGGTGTACTAACAACATTCAATAGTAATTAATACAATAACTAGGACGATAGCATGATCATTATCCCAATTAACTTCAATTGATAACCTAGGGTTAGGGGAAAAGGGTTCATCATGAATTCTTGAAGAAGTAGATTCAATCCCAACAATACATTACTCTAGGTAGCCCATGAACGAATTAGAATAGATAAAATAAGTCTATCAACCAATACATTCTTCAATTCCCAACAATTTATAAGCAAGATCAAAGATTTGGTGAAATTTGGTAAAGGGACATTATCCATATTAAATTGCATCAATTAACCAACAACCTACACTTAATTAGTCATTGGCAATAAAAATTTATCATCCATTTGATGTTTAGAAGAAAACCCATTAGAATAGGAAAACCCTTGGAATTGGGTGATTTTGAAACAACTTTGAAATTACCTCTTGGAGAAAGGAATCCTAAGAGTGAATAACCCATAACATAATGAAGATTAATCTGAGAAATTGAAGTGAAATCCTAGAAAAATTTTGTCTTCTTCTTCAAGCTTTCTTGCTTCTTCAATGGAGGATTTCGGGAGAGCCAAAGTAGAGAGAGATGAGAGATTTTCAGATTTGTTTTGGGAATTTGATTAGCTGAGTGAAAAATCACTTAAAATGAACCTTAGTCAATATATAGTCACTCCCTAAATTACCCAAAAGATCTGTCACTTAAATGGGTCTTTTTGTGTAGTCAAAGTGTTTAAAATACGATTTTAACGAATCTAGAAAGTTGTGCGTCGCTGGCTAATTTCATTTTTTATTTTTGAAATATGGTTTAAGGAAGTGTACCTCATGGATTTCAGGCATCGCGAGGCAACATTTTGCCTACCACGTGTCAGCTGTACGTCCCGCAGTGGCCTCCATGTCAAGGCTGTCGCAAGCTGCCTTGGCAGCTTGGTCGCCAAGGTTTGGTTCCTCCTCTCAGACCCTTCGTGCGGTCCTTGGGGAGTCGTTACTTGAATTTATGACCCTTTGTACTACATTATACCTATTTAAAGTTGTTTTTAAAGTTTTGTACTTTATTTGACCCTCCCAATCTTTCACCAAACATAGGGACGTCAACTAGTTCGATTTAGCTAGTTTCCAGACGTCATGGACGTTTCTTGACGCCTTGACTCTAAAAATTCCTAAATGATTTATAAACATTATTTTAGGCTTAGAACATTGTTTTAAGGTTTAGTTCATCATGCAGGCCCTAGATTATGTCATGGACTTTATGAGTGTTACATTATCCCCCCCCCCCCTTAGAAACATTCGTCCCCGAATGACACAATATTCTTTTTAATGGAAAGGATAGACTCAATACCAGCGGCCCATTCAACAACAATATAAAATCATTATGAGTCATAGATAATAAGAGTGATTTACAACTCCATTCAACACATAATGATGGCATTTACACATGGTAACTCAAAAAATCAATTTCTTCACATAAGAGCTCAACATTACCACATGAGGAATTTCCTTCCCAACAACAACATGTGTTCAACACAACATATAGAGTCACTTATAAAAAAAATCAACCTATAAAAATGTTCAATTTCATTTCATGTACGCAAAAACATACCAAATACACAATAACTACAAAATTGAGCAAAAGAGCCTTTTTCACATGAAACTTCATTTAGCAAAAACATTTATCATTAATATGCACATCTTTGCAGGATGATGGGACTTCTTGTCATCCTCAGCCTCCCATGTTCTCCCTCCACTAGGTGGTTCCTCTATAGGACCTTTATGAAGGCTACCTCTTTTGTAACACTCCGAAAATTTCCATGACTTATACTAGAGATTATATATTAGATAATTTTTAAAATGATGTTTTGATACCAATATTAATTTAATATGTTCATTTGGCAAAATTTTAGATCGAAAATAACAAATAAAGACCTTGACGTCCGTAAACTAGCTAATTTGAACTAGTTGACATCCATATGTTTGGTGAAGGTTTTGAGGTATCAAATGAAGTCCAAAACGTGTAAAAAGACCATTAATAAGTAGTATGTAATACAAAGGGTTCAAACGTCCGGTAACGACACCCGAAGAACCACCCGAAGGGTCCTTGGGAAGGACCCAAACATGGGTAAGTAGGTTGCCTCGCAGCCTGCGAACAGGCAGAATGGGGGACAAGGTGCACGAAATAAAGACCTCACAAGGTATTCTACCTCAATATCTAAGGGGGAAGCATCACGACGCGATGCTGACACGCACCTCACTGGCTCAACCAAAAATCTCTAGAAAAATTACGGGATTTGGCCCCGCGACGTGCAGCCACTTCCCTGAATCATTAAAGTCGTATTTTTGGAAATTAAACTTCATACAAAGACCCATATAAGTGGAGGGTATTTTGGGTATTTTATAGGAAGACTATATATGGATATTATGTAAATTTTATACCACTTTTTACAATTATAAATTAGATTCAAACCAATTTCCCAGCTATATCAAGAAAGGCTCTCTTTTTGAAAATTCCATTGAAGAACAAGAAGAGATTAAGGAAGAAGACGAAGACTTCAAGGTTTTTATCCAAATTTTTGTTGATTATTCATCTATAAGGTATGGGTTTTAAGTCTTGGGATTCCTTTCGTCAAGTGGTCCTTTCAAAGATAAGTTCTTAAGAAATTCAACTCCATGGTTTTTACTATACAATACGATATTTTCTTCCTAACTCTAGATTTATGATATTCGACGAAAAGTAATTGCTTTCTATGGTTAATTATGCATGCATTGTTGATTGTTGGACTTGTAATGATAGATTTTTATGTGAAGCATTTCTATCATCAATTTGTTGATTTCGAATGGGTTATACCTACAACTTGATAATATGAAAATGTTCACATTGAAACAAAGACTAGAATGAACGCTTAAATGACCCTTTCCCTTATCGTACATTAAGTATTGGTCTTGTATATTATTTGAAAAGTTATTCTTGTTTATGCTATTGAGTATTTCACTATGTTATGGTTATTAATGTTGTAAGTTAAACGTAAATTATTTAATAAGAAACTTGGAAGTGAGAGGTAGTCTTCTAAACTTGTGATTATTCTATAATGTTTATGTTAGTTTATAAATGGAGAAGAGACATAAAGACACCATCAAAATTGTCTTGTATTTGCGTTAAGACACCATAACTTTTAAAATGTCCTATCACCCTACAGAACTATTTAATTTCTTTGTAAATGGAACATTTTGACCCATTTCCTAGTCTGAGTTGTTACCACGCACATGAGGCGCGCCATGCATTATTTTTACTACCATGGACCAGTTTAATGGTGTCATGTGTCATTATTTTTCATTATTATTAATTATTTTATCAATTTATGTCATCTTCCCCAAATTTAAACCCAAAATAATCATTGTTAGCCCTAATTTTTCAATTTCAATGTTTTTTCCATAGCAAAATCAACGTTGATACTCTTTGTTTGACAACTTTGTCATCCTCTCTAAGAAAATAAGACACCGCTATTGGCGAGGAACTTCTGGATCAATGAAGAATCTGATTTTCTTGTTCAATAAATTCAAAGTAAACACTTCCAAGCTATGGCTGTTCCTGTCTAAGCATCACAATTGGCCAGAATGGCTGAAAAAATGATTGTCTGCCACAAGTTGGCCAATGGAACATGATGAACAAGAAAATTGTTAATGGAGGAGATGTTGTCAATTGAATCTGCATTAACTTTTCTTACAATGTGCAAGAAAGTGTTACGCTTGGGTTTTGTTCTGAGGTAGCATAAATGTGTGAGTTATTTAGGTGTGAGTTTTGCTACCAAATATGTTGCAACTAATAGCAATCCAACATTTAAAATTTTGTTGTCACCTAACTCCATAGCTGAATAAAAAAAATCTTAATGAAGAAAATTTGAAGGTGCAAGCCAAAAAGTGAAAAAAAGAATGGAGAAGATGACTTCTCTTTAAAGAATAGGGTCGGGTCGGGTTGGGTTGAAATAGATCATAAGGAGTTGAGCAACACGCGCCACTACATAGACGAGATATGGGTCAAAATGGCCCATTTACAAAGCAATTAATTGGTTCTGTGGGGTAATAGGACAATTGAAAAGTTAAGGTGTCTTTATGCAAATACGGAACAACTTTAATGGTGTATGTATGTCTTTTCTCTTATAAATGATGATTCTATGTTATTGAAGTATGTAAGATGTTACTATGTGTATATGTTGGGCTATGGACATGTTTCTTGTGATATCATGATAAGAACTCGATAAATTCAAGTTACGATATTCTCTTATATGAATTACACAAGATGACTATGTTATGTTAATCTCACATACGAAGGGTTAGACTCAAAGAAAATTCTCATCTAATCCCAAAAAGCTCATGATCATGTTTAAAAAAGGAGTTAATATCCTATTACCTATGATAAGTTTATGATAAAAGAGAACTTAAGGGTTATTCAAGAAAGGGACTTACGCTAAGCACCAATAAACTAGATAAGAGAGGTGTCCCTTCCTTAGTTGGAAGGCAGGTTCACAATGACTCTCATGAGATAGAGACTGCCATGTAATGTGTAACCATGGGTCTCTAATACATATCCTAGTTCTTCATCTATGTTTCCACCATAGGATACTAGCTAGTGGATTCACCTAGAAATCTATGTCATGTTTGGTTCTACTTTGGCTGTTAGACCACATTTTTTCGGTTTGGGGTTTTATGAAACCGGATTCCATGTTTATCTCACATGGTCTTATATCGGTTAAGGCGTATGTTCCCTCAAGTAAAATGAATGACAAGTAAATGGACATTGACTAGGGTGACTTGAGGAGTCTACTTAGTATAGGTAGGGGTATAAGACTCTACCTAGACATTGCACAAGTTGACTATAAGGGAAGTCCTAGGAGATTTTCATTATATAGTATGATAACATGAAAGATATATGTTTATGATACATGTTGTTGCTCTTATATGATGTTGGTTATTATGATGAATATGTTATTGGGTTATATTGCTATATGAAGTGATGACTACTTATGTTACAAGTTATATGAAGCAAAGCTTTACTTATGGTCTCTTATCTTATCTACTTGGTTATGTGGGGTTATGGAGCTTCACATGACCATTGCACTTATAGGTTGGGGATGGGATCATCGGTAAGTGTTTTGTATGTTATGTCAATATGATTTATTAAATATGAAATGTTAACATGACTTTATGATAATATGTCTTTTATTATGATCATGATTTATGCTGATGAAATCCTTAACTTGTATATGTTCTATGATCTGTGTATTGAACACATTAAAATGAGTCAGCATGTTTTCTAATGAACGATCATGTTCATGCATGTCCTTAACTTTTATGTGCATATATCCATACTTAGTACATGTGGCGTACTAACCCCATTACTTTATATCACTACAAATGTAGGATCCGCATACTAAAGTTTATGACGGTCAATTTGAAGAAGCTTGGAACTCATTCCTCCAAGTCTTGGTAGGTCCTCATGTTCGGGGATGCTATCTTTTCTTATTCCAGCTTATGAAGACTTCAATAATTATTAAGAATATTCTTTTTTCGTTTATGTTCTTTCTATTCTTTTGTATTAAGGCCTACGTGGATATTGACTACTTATTAGCTAAGTCCAGATTCACACTCTTTAGATGGTTTTATACATGTCAGACAATGTTTTAGAATATTGTATACTATTATGAATGTTAAGTATGAAGTCAAAGTACACTTCAGATACATATGTAAAAGTTTGTAATTGCAAATTTTAACTGATGACATGTTATGAAGAACGCTGAGAGGATTGTCTGAGTCCTGTGAGAGGACGACGAGGCCGGTTGCATCTGGGGTGTACTTGCCTGATGTGACATCTTTGTTCCTCAATTTCTTCACTTGAAGATCAAGGATTTCCATCAGAACCTCTTCATAGGAGAGGTTCTCATCCACACCTAGACCCTCAATAGGAAGAATGGACTGGGGATCACCGATGCATTTCTTAACAATGGAGATATGAAACATCGAATGAAACAAAGCTAGCTTACTAGGTAGTCTCAACTCGTGTGCAACCTTGATAACCCTTCGTAAAATTTCATAGTACACACATTACGAGGACTCAACTTCCCTTTCTTGCCAAATCTCACCACTCCTTTCATGGGTGAAACTTTTAGATACTCCTTTTCACCTTCTTCAAATTAAAAATCCCTTCTCCTTTGGACAGCATAAGACTTTTGCCGGCTGTGGGCCATTTTCAATTGGTTCCTTATCATATGAACTTTCTCCAAAGTCTTATAAATAAATTCGGGACCATAGAGTGAAGAATTTCCCACTTCAAACCATCCAATTGGAGACCTACATCTCCTAACAAACAAGGCCTCAAAATGAGCCATAAATATAGATGAATGGTAACTATTGTTATAAGAAAACTCAACCGAAGTCAAATGTTTGTCCCAATTTCCTTTGAAGTTGATCACACCATCTCTAAGCATATCATCAAGAGTTTGAATAGGAAGCTCCGTTTGACCATCCGTTTGGGGATGAAAAACGGTGCTTAACTTCACCTTTATACCCAACCCTTTTTGGAATGACCTCCATAACCTAGATGTAAATTGTGAACCCCTATCTGATATATTGGATAACGGAATACCATGGGGACACACAATCTCATCTATGATGATCCTTGTATAATCCTCCACCGAGTATGTGAACTTGACGAGAACAAAATGAGCAGATTTGGTCAACCTATCCACAACTACCCATGTCAAGTTGCTTTTGATTTCGAGACAACCCTACCAAGAAATCCATGTTAATATCTTCCCACTTCCACGTGTGAACTTGGATTTCTTGAATTAATCCACTTTGATTTTGGTTCTCGGCTTTCATTTGTTGAAAATTAGGACATTTTGCAACGAATTCGCTATGTCCTTCATTAGGTCTTCCCACCAAAACACTTCTCTAAGGTCACGGTACATCTTTGTAGAACCCAGGTAAATGGAGTAATTAGATCCATGAGCTTCCTCAAGAATTCGGTTCCTCAAGCCATCTTCACACAACCTTCCTTGATACCTCCATACATCATCCCCCCTAAATAGAATGACTCATTGATCTTACCAATAACCGACTCCTTCAACTCCATCAATGGTTGATCAACGTGTTGTTCGGACTTCACCTCAACTACCAAAGACAATTTGGAGTTATAATGAACAATAAAACCATCATTCGGAGAATCTTCCAATATAACACCAAAACATGCCAACCTATGAACATCTTTCACTAGGTCTTTCTTGGCTTCTTCTACATTAGACACACTACCCAGGGTCATACGACTCATAGCATCCGCAACCACATTGGCCTTGCCTATATGGTAGAGAACACTCATGTCATAATCTTTCAACAATTACAACCACCTTCTTTGTCGGAGATTCAACTTCTTTTGAGTAAACACATATTGAAGACTCTTGTGGTCGGTATACATATCAACAAGGACACCATACAAATAATGCCTCAATATTTTTAAGGCAAATAACATTGTCGCTAACTCAAGATCATGAGTTGGATAGAACTTAAAGTTGTCTAGAGTCATAGGCTACTTCTTTCTAAAGTTGCATAAGCATACACCTTAATCCCACACGAGATGTATCACAATATACAACGGAGCCCTTGATACCCTTCGGTAGTGTCAATACCATAGAGTATATAAGTGTATCTTTCAAATTTTTGAAGATTCTTTCACATACCTCCGGCCACTAAAATTTCAGACTCTTTTGGGTCAAGGTAGTCAAGGGAGATGCATTGGATGCAAAACCATCCACAAACTATAGTATCTTTCTAGACCCAAGAGACTTCTAATCTCGGTTGGAGTGAATGCCCTAGGCCAATTTTTCACCACCTCGGTTTTTGTTAGATCAACCTCAACTCCCTCACTAGAGATGATATGACCAAGAAACGCCACTGACCTCAATCAAAACTCACATTTGCTATACTTGGTAGATAGTTGGTGTTCCTTAAGCATTTGTAACACCACCCTCAAATGGTCTATGTGTTCACCATCATTTTTTGTATATACCAAGATTTCGTTAATGAGGACAATGACAAATCAATCTAAGTAACTTCAAAACACCCTATTCATTAGGTCCAAAAATGCCACCGGGGCATTAATGAGATCAAAGTACATTACTAGGAACTCATAGTGACATATCTAGTTCGATATGCCATTTTTGGTATATCTTTACCTCTCACCCTAAGTAGGTGATACCCCAACCTCAAGTCAATCGTAGAAAAGTAGCTTGCTTTTTGGAGTTGATCAAACAAGTCGTAAATCCGAGGGAGAGGATACTTTTTCTTAATAGTGAGTTTATTGAGTTTGCAATAATCAATGCACATTCTAAGGGACCCATCCTTCTTTTTGACAAACAATATCGGAGTAACCCACGGAGAAATACTAGGTCTAATGAAGACTTTGTCAAGTAATTCCTTGAGTTGAGCCTTAAACTCTTTAAATTCAGTCGGAGCCATCCGATAGGAAGAAATTGAAATGGTATTTGTATCTTGTATCAAGTCAATTCCAAAATCAATTTCCTGTTCGGGAGGGATTTCAGGAAGATCATCAGGAAAGTCCTTCGGAAATTCCCTTACTACGGGGACCGACTGTATGGGAGGATTTTCGAGGTCTAAATCTTTGACTCTTACAATATGGTATAAACACCCTTTAGAGATCATCATGCAATCCTTCAAACAAGAAATGATAGGACCTCTAGGAATATAATTCCCCCCTTCTATTCTGAAATGGGTTCCTTAGGAAAATAGAACTTGACAATTCTTGTTATACACTCAATGGAAGCAAAACAATCATGCAACTAATACATTCTTAATATGACATCAAAGTCGATAATATCAAGTTCTACTAATTCAACATGAATAACACTTTAGGGAAACATTATAGGACAATTTCTATACACCACCTATGCAAATACCGACTCCCCTATCGGGGTGGTTACCATGAAAGGTTCATTTAGAATATCACAAAAAATATAAAAAAATTTAGCTATAAAGGGAGTAACAAGAGATAATGTAGCACAGGGAACAAGTAAAGCACATACATCAATAGAGAATACTTGTAACATACCGGTCACCATATTGGGAGAACTCTCTTATTCACTGCTAGAGCGGAAACATCCGGGTACGACTCCAGAAGGGCCCCGCAAAAGGCCCTCTAGGAGGACGCAAACTCTTCCTAGACACTACTTTAGCAATGTCTACCAACGACCCTCAATCGACGGCCAGTTGTTCACATACACCCCGTCTATAGTGAGTATTTGATTGGGACATAGCCTGGTAAAGGCTCAAGGCATTTTTCAATCCCCAGAATCAAACGCCCGCAGTACGGTCCATCGATGGACCTACAGGGCGTCGATGGGTCTATTGATGCAGCCTGCAAATTAACTTCTATGCACACTGTTTCTTTTTTGGGTGAATGGGAAATCTACCCCACGTCCTAATCTGACCCTAGGTTGATTATTTGGTTATTTTTGGATATATTAGGTTGATTAAAAACATGACAACCCCATTCCTAATTCAATTCTCAAAAATTAGACTTTCTTCCAAAAATATTCTCTCTAGAAACATCCATGCGAGATAAAGTTGAAGGTCAGTTTGTAGATGGGATTTCCATGGGTTCTTCACCATGTTTTTGTGCTTCATTAATATAATCAAGGAATGTTGATCCTTCATCTCTAGTTAATATTCAAAATAGAAAGTTCCTTTCAATGTTTTCAATGCAAGCTCATGATCAAACTTCTTCTTCTTCAATCTATTCATTGGTTCTTTCTCAAAACGATTTCAAAAGCATTATTGTGATAAATTATGGATCATATACTGTTTATAATGATTTTTTCAATCCAATTACATGATTAACCCTTGGTCTCTTCTTAACTCTCAATTTAGCCTATGTGTGGGCTTTGTGATCATTACTTTAGGTTGATTTAATTATGATTCTAGCATGTTGAATTGCTTATATCTACTGCCTATGATGTAATGTGATGATAAATTATGTGTTGTTGGTCCAATGTGGATTGATTCATGAAGACTTCCTCTCTACTTCCTATCGATTGTTAAAGAATGATATTCATTGTAATATTTACTCTATAGTGCATGAATGTAGGATTTCTTTTATATAAACATAATTATAGATACTGCGTTATATTAATATTATTGATGAATTGTGGGTATGTATCGTTTATGATCAAAGCAAGGGAGTCTTGGTAAGGAATGATCTAGGTTCTTCTAGACTATTGATTTTATATTGTAATGTACATGATGTGATGTCAATTCTAGGATAGGTGAAGCATTATTTAGTTTAGGTTGTTATATCTTTATCTACTGCCCTACATGTATATTGTTGATGAATTATGATTATGATCAAGACAAGAGAAATTTATTAAGTGATCTATGTCTCTCTACTCTCTAGTAAATTGGTGATGTAATTTACTTGCTAGTAAGCATGATCTTGTAGTGGCTTATGCATGATTTTGTTTTTGTAAAAGTATATTTATCTACTTCCCTAGATATGGATTGTTGATGAAATATGAGTATTGATCAAAGAGGATCAAAGGTTGATGAATTGGTAAGAATGACTCTTCCCCTCTACTTTTCTATAGAATTGTTAATTTATGAAGCCTTGTATGACATTGTGTGGTTTGGTCTACTTATGGTGGTAGTGTTTGCTTCTTGTATATATATATATAGTGTGGTTTGGTCTAGTTCTTGCATATATATCAAATCTATATATATATATCTGTGTGGTTGTGATGATCACACTATGTGAAGCCTATCCCTAGTTTCTTATTCTAGGCATGCTCTAGGTTGCATTGCTAATGTTATGAGCATGTGAATGGTTATAATAGGATTATATATGTATTCTGCCAATGATGAAGGTCTTATAATGTTCTATGTGAAGTAAAGTTAGCATAAGTGCATAATGACTAAAGCTTATTGTAATGATATTGTAAGTCTTGAATAAATGTGCCTCATGGTATGTTATCATCCTATGAAATATTTGATGTTTCATTAACTAGGATCATTTGATAGGTTTACTAGTATGGGCAAGGGTATGGGACCTTGTCTATGCATTGCACATGTGTGCCTTGATAGGATAGTTCCTATGTGTGTGATCTATGCACAAGCATATGATGCATGAGCATGTTATGAACATGTCTTATATGCTATAATAACAAGTATATGGTATGATGAAGTATGATTATACTTAGTTTATAAATGTGTTTATATGAAAGGATTGATCATATAATTACACTTGTGCACTTATGCATGAATGAAATGAAGTATGAATATGTGTGATCTAAAGGTGTTATGTGAAAGGGTTGGTCACATATATGTATAAACACACACATGTATGATGATATAGTTAATGGAGGGGCCTTCAAATGTGTTCTCAAGTGTAGCCTAAACTAGATGGTGCTTCAATATGCTATGTTCATGTGAAAGGGTTTCTCACATGATATAGGTTGATGAACTCTCATCTATGACCTATGAGCTAAGCATATGATGAGTTAGTCTCCTAAGGCCTATCTTTTATAAAATAATGCAATAAAGGCTTTTAAATATAGGGAACTTAACTTAGCACCGAGTGAACTTAGATGAGGCGTGTCCCTTCCCATTTAAGGAAGGTAGGTCACCATAGTCATCATGAGGTTGTTAGCCTCGTAGCCAAATGGAATAGAGTGATATTTCCATAAATGGATAACTAAAATGCCTCAATAGGCATAAAGAGGGTTTCCACATAAACCTTCATGTTCCATAACTATGATTGCCACATAGGATCTAGCAAGTGTTATAACTTAGTATTCTAACATGTGTTAATGTTCTACTTTCGCTAAGTAGAGCACCTTCCATTGGTGTAAGTCTCGACAACAACAAATTTCATGTTTAGCACCCATGGTCTTAATGTCGGTTAAGTCTATATTCTCTAAAGTAAAATGGGCAACCGAAGTAAATGATTAGGACCCTAACTAGGACAACCGAAGGGATGTTTTCTTAGTGTAGGTGGGGGTAAGAGACTTCACCTATGCATTGCACAAGTAGCTCTTGAAGGGAGTTCTAGGAAGGTGTGCCAATGTATATGTATTGGTATATGATTATGTTCTTTATGCCTGTCATTATAGTATTGTCTACTTGTTGTGATGATATGCATGGTATGAATCCAAATAGATCAATATGAAGTGGTTTGTCCTTATGTGCATAATGTTGGTCTTATTGACTATATGATTGAAGGTCTTACTTGATATGCATGTAGTTGACTATAATATTATGATTGGTATATGAAGTATATGTTATGATGCTTGTGGTCTTATGATAGGTTTACTAAGTCTGTGTGAGGTTATGGGGATTCACATGTACATTGCACTAGTGGACTTAGATTAGGATTATGATTAAGGTATTATGTTATGTCTAATGTGAAGTATGTGCCTTGTCATATGAAATAATACTATGAATGTATATGTTGAGTTGAAAGATACATGTATGGTTTCCTTTTAGCTTTAAGGTGATGCTTGAGTATGGATAGTGTTATGGGACATTATTTATATATTGCACCAAGTGTCATTAGATGGTAACTTGGGAAAATCAAGAAGTTAGAGTAAGAAGAAGTTCACTGTAAAGAGGGAAAATACTCACTGTAAAAAGAAAAAGAAGGTTACTGTAAAAAGGAAAAGCTTACTGTAAAGTGGTCCTAAACGTGACTTAAATGCTATGTGTGATTTTATGTGAAATTATGACTATGATATATGACTAAATGAAGTATGTAAGTCATATGATTCTTAATACATTATGTTTTATGAAGATTTCTCAAAAAAGCATGATGCATGGTTTCAAGCAAAGTGTCCCTTTTAAATGCATGTTTTTGCATGGTTGTCATACTTAGTGAATTCTTGTACTAACTCCATTCCTCTCTACCTTTTTACACAAAGTTTAGGTTATGGATGCTTAAAGGATGTCTTTAATGATGGGGAGCTTGATATCTGATTCCAAAGCTCAAGGAAAGGAATCCTTAAGTCCAAGGATTTCCTAAATTATGGTTTACTGTATAGTTATATAATAAATTTACTTATGATTTATGTTGTAAGGGTCATGTCCATAATGTACTCTAATGATGTTGAGTCTACGATGAAAAAAAGGGACTAGATTCTTTAACTATGTATTATGATTATTTTTATATAATGGATGTGATTATCTAGCATATAATGTGCTATTAAATTTAAAATTTTCCATTAAATTTACCTATGAAAATGCGATAAATTATAAATATGGGCTTGTATAAGACCTCCGAGAGGTCAAGTACTCCATGTTACTTCTAGAGGGTGCGCCGCGGATGTGACAGATAACAAGTAGTTATATGCAGAATCTAATAACTCAATACATCGTTTAAGTATAACATCAACAAACATATCCTTTGTTAGCAAAATTGGCACATTTTTACGCTCTTTAGTAATAATGTGATTTCTAATCAAATATAGTTATATTGATCTATCCCCCTATTAACACTAACAACCCCAACTTCAATTTCTTCATCCTTTAACAAGTCAGATGGAAATCCAGCCATTAACCCAACTAAAGCCTCAAAATTTGACTCTTTGTTTATACAAATAATTTAATCTGAAACAAGTTTATTTCTCCAATTCCTAATAACCGCGTTAGAATCTACATTTCTATTAGCAAAATTAGAACTTTTCACTTGAGTTTTGCTAATTTTACCTGACGAAGATGAAGACACTAATGCACATTGTTCCTCTTTAGTATTACTGAGAAAATCATTGGATACCTAATTTAAACACTATTTCCTTTGTGATCTACCTCCTCTTCTCATGGAAGGTATGGAAATGATTTAGGATCAAACCAAATTTACGGTTAGGGTTAGAACTTTGAACTTAACTGAAATTGAAAGTGAAATTTTTGGGTTTAAGTTAAGCAAATGAATTGAGAATTGGAGAGGATTTTTTTTAAAACCAAACTCGAGCATTAGTGATAAGTTTGGGGTTTGTGTCACTAACTCTACTGTTAGGATTCAATTCACGCACACACACTATATGAATAAAAAACACAAAAACTTTTAAGAGAAAAGAGATGCGATATCTAGAGAGAGAAAGAGAAAACCCTGATATTTCGTGGTAACACACCGTGACTAAACATCCACGGCGGTGAGGTATATTTATATTAATAAATCAGAGTATTTTTGGTTACAGAGAATAAATAGGAAAGCCTAAAATTAATAAGCTCCACTACCTAACAATTCTCCCACTTGGAGACTGACTCAGTCATCCAAAAAAATACATTCTCAAAAAAAAATCTCTTCATCATCATCATCTTTACCGCACCGCAACATCTGTAGCAATAACTACAGAAGAGCGACCGAGGTTTTACATAACCTCAATTTCCCAACATCAACACATTTCGTCAACATGTCTGCCGGGTTCTTTGCACCCTCTATCTTCTCTAAGTACATATCACCATCCTCCACTTCCCTGCGAGTGAAATGGTATCGCCTTTTGATGTGCTTTGTCTTCGAATGATAGACTAGATTTTTCACCAACTGTATGGCACTCTGGCTATCTGAGTAAAGAATCTTCTCGCTCTGCTTCTTGCCCAATTCCTCAAGATAATCTGCCAGCCATATCATCTCTTTCCCAGCTTCAGCTATTGCCCACATACTCAGCTTCAGTAGATGAAAGAGAAGCACACTTCTGAAGCCTGGACATCCAACTCACTGCTGTTCCACATATGGTGTAAATGTAACCGGATGTACTCTTGCTCGAGTCAACATCCCCACCAAGATCAGCATCCAAAAAACCCTGTAGAGTCACCTTGCCTTTGCCAAAACAAAGTAAAGTACTGGATGTACCTCTCAGATATCTCAGAAGCCAATTCACATCTTCCCAATGCTCTTTCCCAGGGTTTGCCATGTATCTGCTAACAACTCCCACTGCATGTGCTATATCAGGTCTAGTGCAGACCATAGCATACATCAAACTACCAACTGCTGAAGCATATGGAACAAGTGCCATCTGATCACGCTCCTCGTCAGTCTTAGGGGACTGCTCCTTTAACCA
The DNA here is from genome assembly GCA_027704865.1 of Solanum neorickii. Classification (NCBI taxonomy): domain Eukaryota; kingdom Viridiplantae; phylum Streptophyta; class Magnoliopsida; order Solanales; family Solanaceae; genus Solanum; species Solanum neorickii. The sequence goes on from JAKWJC010000367.1 coordinate 28,073,771, forward strand.
TTTAAAGTGATTTGTCAACGGAGTATTCCTGGGTTTAGCATCATTAACCCTCAATCTACTCAGCACCTTCTCAATGTACAACTCCTGAGATAGATGTATAGTGCCAACAAATCTATCCCAAGAAATCTTCATCCCCAAAATCTGCTTCGCAGGACCCAAATCTTTCATCTCAAATGTTGCAGACACCCTTGTCTTCAGATTGTTAATCTCCCTCATACTAGATCCTGCAATCATTATATCATCCACATACAAGAGTAGAAAGACATATGAATCAGTGTGTTTCTTGAAGTAACAACAAGGATCTTTTTCAGCTTTGCAGAATCCACTCTTGGTCATGAAGGAGTCAAATTTCTTGTACCACTTCCTTGGTGCTTGCTTTAGTCCATACAAGCTTCTGGTGAGCTTGCACACCATGTGTTACTTGCCTAGAACCACAAATCCTTCCGGTTGCTGCATATAGATCTCTTTGTCCAGATCTCCATGTAAAAATGTTGTTTTTACATCCATTTGCTCTAGATACAAATTCTCTGATGAAACAATACTCAACAGAATTCGAATAGAGGTTAATTTCACAACAGTAGAAAATATTTCAGCATAATCAATACCTTTCCTTTGTTAATATCCTTTAACCACTAAACGAGCCTTGAACCTTCTTTTGCCATCTGGTTCAGTCTTGATTCTGAACAACCACTTGTTCAGCAAAGCTCTCTTCCATGCAGGTAACTCAGTCAACACCCATGTGTCATTCTTATCAAGTGACCTCATCTCATCATCCATGGCTTGCTCCCACTTGATCGAATCCTCCACCTGTAGGGCCTCATCAAAAGACTCTAGTTCCCCCTCATCAGACAGCAATAGATAGTGTAATGAAGGCGAATACCAATCTGGTACCCTGATGAATCTGGATTATCTCCTTAACACTTGCTCAGGTGTAACTTGCTCCACTTCACATTCTTCAGTAGGAGTTGGTTTAGTATCTACTTCTACATCTCTGGGGTTACTCTTCTCCAACTCAACCTCAACTCCCACTTGCTTTGTAATCTCTAGAACCTTCTGCTCTCTGTCTTTGTACAGGACATACTCATCAAATGTCACGTCACAATGTCTCAGGATCTTTCTTTTCTTGTAATCCCAAAACGTGTAACCAAACAAATCAGAACCATTGACTATGAAGTAACACTTCACAGCCTTGGAATCAAGCTTGTCTCTCTTTTCTAGATCAACATGAACATAAGCAGTGCCACCAAAAGTCCTCAAGTGTGAGTACTTGAGTTATTTTCCTGTCCACACCTCCTCTGGAATCTTGAACCCTAAAGGAAATTATGGTCCCCTGTTGATCAAGTATGCAGTTGTGCTCACAGCATCCACCCAAAGTGTTTTGGGCAGCCCACAGTGTATCCTCATACTCCTTGCACGCTCATTCAATATTCTGTTCATCCTCTCAGAAAATCCATTCTGCCTTGCCTTACAAGGAACTGTTCTCATCAATCTGATTCCCTCAACTGCACAGAATGTCTTGAACTCTGATTTTTCATACTCTCCTCCATTGTCAGACCTTAGGCATTTGACTTTCAAACAGGTCTGATTCTCAACTTCTGCTTTCCACTTCTTGAAAGTTGCAAACACATCTGACTTATGCTTCAAGAAGTAAACCCATACCTTCCTGCTGAAATCATCAATGAAGGTAACATAGAATCTAGATCCTCCAAGTGATGATACTGGAGATGGTCCCCAAACATCTGTATGGACCATTTCCATCCGCACTTTCTTTGGCTCTCTAGGAAACTTTCTGAAGCTTACTCTTTTCTGTTTGCCCATAACACAGCTCTCGCAAAGACCCATATCAACAGACTTCAGACCCTCTAATGCTCCTTTTGCAACCAGCATCTTCTTTCCTTTAGTACTCATGTGTCTAAGTCTATTGTGCCACAGACATGAACCGGAAGCACCTTCAGCAACAGCGGCCATGTTTATACACCCTGCAGTGATGCACAAGGTTCCAGATTTTGTGCCACGAGCTACTACCATAACACCTTTCACGATCTTCCACGAACCTTTCCCATACTCTGTTGCATATCCCGTGCTATCCAACTGACCAACTGAGATCAGATTTTTCTTGATCCCAGGAATATATCTGACATCCTCCAATGTCCACTGGTTTCCTGAGGTGGTCTTTATGCAAACATCCCCCTTTCCTTCAATCTCTATGGCTTTATTGTCAACGAGATATACTTTTCCAAAATTTCCAGATTTGAAATTTTGGAACAACTCCTTGCTTGGAGACGAATGGAAAGATGCACAAGAATCCAAAATTCATGATTAAACCGGGCTGTTCACACTAATGATTAAATCATCCCCAATGTCCTCTACTGAATTTACAGAATCATTGTCATCTCCAAATTTCTGATTCTGTTTCTTCTTTGGCTTTGTACAGTTTGTCCGAAAGTGGCCTTTTTCTTCGCAATTCCAACAAGTCACGTTTGATCTGTTCAGGGATTTTCCTCGATTCTTTGGTTTTGATCGACCATGTTGATTTTGGCCTTTCATCTTACTTCTCCCCCTTCGATCAACGCTAAGAGCACTGCTTGATGAATCTCCCACTTCTCATTTGCGAATACTTTTGCTAAGAACAACATCACGGATTTCATCAAATTTCAGTTTCTCAGATCCACGGGAACTGCTAATCGCAGCAACGACAGTATCCCAAGACTCGGTCAGAGATGACATCAAAATCAACGCCTTAATTTCATATTCGAAATTAATATCCATAGAATTGAGTTGACTCACAATCATATAGAACTCGTTTATATGATCAGAAACGGATCTATTCTCAAATATCTGTAAATTAAACAATCTACGCATCAAATAAACCCTGTTCATAGCCGATGATTTTTCATACATGTTTGACAGTTCCTTCAACAGATCGGACGTAGTTTTCTCTTTCACGATGTTGAACGCCACGTTTCTTGACAAAGTCAATCGGATCAACCCTAGAGCCTGGGGATCTTTGAGTTTTCACTTCTCCTCCGTCATGGATTCCGACTTCACCCCCGTCAATGGTTCGTGAAGAACTTTCTGGTACAGATAATCTTCGATCTGCATCTTCCAGATTCTTAAATCGGATCCATCAAACTTCTCGATTCCAAGCTTTGAACTATCCATCTTCAGTTATCGTGTTGAATCTCCTTAGCTCTGATACCAGTTGTTAGGATCGAATTCACGCACACACACTAGATGAATAAAGAACACAAAAACTTTCAAGAGAAAAGAGATGAGAGATCTAGAGAGAGAAAGAGAAAACCCTAATATTTCGTGGTAACACCCCGTGAGTAAACTTCCACGGTGGTGAGGTATATTTATATTAATAAATCAGAGTATTTTTGGTTATAGAGAATAAATAGAGAATAAATAGGAAAGCCTAAAATAGAGAATAAATAGGAAAGCCTAAAATTAATCAGGCTCCACTACCTGACATCTGCTTCTATCCGTCTGAATCCTAATGATGAAAAAACAATATTGGTTGATGGTAGCACTATCCATGCTTTAAATACTTTGGAAGATCCATTAGTACATGCACTTCGTCATTTGGCGCAAATTATGGTGGTTGGTAAAATACGTTATGGTGGGAGCAGAAACTTTATAGTTCTTGGCTGCTCTATGGTAATTATCTTATGCCATTTTTCTCTTTCCTCAATTAAATCTTATAGATTTTAAGCTTCTATATATATCTTTTATATGATTGTGTTCTAGTAGCCCGTCTAAAAACCAACTATTTTAATGAAAGTATGATTACAGTTAACATAGATCTGATTATGGACCTTAATATTGTGTCTTGCAGGTGATTGAAATCTGCTATAGGTGTCAATTAACTCTTTTTCTTATTGTGTGCAGGCAGTGTACAAAATATATTTGAGCATCTCTTTTGTTAGCTTAAGAGGAAAGCATTACGTGTTGTACAATTGTGTGCTATTGTGCATGATTGTCATCAGAAAGATTTCACTATTGCTAGCAGAGTCACAATTGAAAAGACATCTTTTACATAAGTAAGCAATTTAGAAATTTTGATTCTCTTGATCTTTTATCTATTGAATTGAATTATGTTAGGCCAAGTAGGTGTGCAGGTTTAGTCCTCTGTTTGATTGCTTCCATTTAGGCTTTAACATTCTGCTCAACTGCTCAAGATGACGGAGAACTTTCTGCCATTGCATAACGTCTATCTTTACTGATGTCTTCAAAGGATCTTTATCCTCATTTTTGTAAGTGAACTTGAAGTTTTACTCAGAATGATCGGTTGAACAAACAATTATGTTGTTGGATCTTTGGTCTATCCGAAAGAATTATACTATCACAGAACCAGCTTGTCAAGTTCCTTCAATCTGTTCAATAGTTTTAAGGTCAAAATTCGCATAGATGAATATATTGATGTTAACTTAGTGCTATTAGTGCCCGTGTTTTGCCAAATACAGTGAGATTTTTTTTAATGCTAACTGAAATGGCACATATACAATATATAAGCCTCATTATTTGTATTTGTTTTTGTATGTGTGATCAACTGTAAATGTATGTAGTTGTTTTCATCGCTGAAGTTGGATTAACTGTACGTGTATGTTTGTGTTTTGAAAGAAGAAGTTGGATGTATGGGGAAATTGTATCTGAGTAGTGTCGATTTTTTCAGTGCCATTTCTTTGTCAACAAAGTTACAATTTTTTGCCTGTAGTGAATGCTCACAAATCTGTGTTGCCTAAAATGGTCAAGATATTCAGGACTGCAACCAACAATAGTCACAGAAGCTTCCACTTCTAGAAGAAGGGAACAATTGATGATGTTCTAAGCCCTATCGAGTCATACCATATGAATGATCCTTCTGGCACGCGCATTAAGCAGTAGACAAAACTCCAGCAGATGTAGAACTTTGCGTTCAAGCTGACAATGCTCTGTTTCCATCTTAACTTAATAGTAATATTCAAATACTTATTTATGTTTTTCAAGTGAAGCAACTTCCTTGTACAATATTTTCAAATAGAAATTTGAAGCATCACTATTATCTTCACCCAGGAACAAAAAGCTAGTCAAGGCACTACCAATGGTGAGGTGTTTGGTCCAGAAAATTGCAAGAGGATGAGGTCATGGAAGCTTTGAAGTATGTATGTAGGCTGATACCTCACAAGTATAAACCTGTGATAAGGCTAGACGTTGTTCTCCGTGAAAGTGAAGAGAGTTGTGTCGTGTACGGCTCCTTTACTAGCTTTTCTACATAGGTTAACGTACACTGTGTTTGCGTTTTAATGAGTTACACAAGTATGGAAATGTAGATTTCATTATATTGTTCATTGAGTTACTAACTATTGAGGCTACAATCTTTATTTTGCATCTGTAATATGAGGATTAGGGCTCCCATTTCAACTAATAAATGTTCAACACAATTATAATATTGTTAAATTGAAGCTTCCTCTTTACTTCTCTTTTGAACATGTATGATAATCTCTCATTTCTAGGTTTCATGTTCTAAAACAAAGATCCATCAAAACAAAACAAAGATCCATCAAAACGTGGTACATGTAAAATCGCGTCCAAACAAAAAGAATTGTTTCAAGCTCAAATCTACATCAAGCTTGCTTCTCAGGACAGAATTCGATCATGGGACATGGTTTCATTTACCTACACACAGACGTGTTGTAAAACATCATCAGTTTGGCTTGACAACAATAGCATTTCCTCATTGTTGACCCCTGGTGCAAGATCTATCATTTGCTGGTAACGTCGTGTCATTATTAGAACAGGTCACAGATGGCTCATCATTCTTGGCTGGTTTAAATTCTATGGCATCCATCTGAGGCCATTTGAAGCTACTAGCTTTTTCTTTTGCTGACCTGAAAACATTTGAAATATAATTAGCATTCCCCTCACCATCTTCTTCTAACCTGTTTTTGACCCCAAGTAGCAGGATTCCATGAGATAGTTCTTCCTATACGATAACTTGAACTTGGTCTTCTTATAGATCCATTTCTGAGCTGCTTCTCAAACACAACAACCAGAGAATGTCTGAGAGTTTTCATTATTTCGTTAGTAATTGAGAATCCACACTCTTTCATTGACCTGCCCATGATGATAGAATCCTCTGAATCTTCTATGTGCAAAGTCACTTGACGAGATTTTCCCTTAATTTTTCTAGTAAGATTGATGAGGTTGGTGTGGGTATGCTGTTGAACATAGAAAATCCCCGCAGATGGCTCGTCTGCAATGAACTTTATCATGTCCATCAATGACTCGATTCTCTCTACAAAGTCTTCCACAGTGGAAAACACATGCATTTTCTTGATCACGAAATGTTCTCTATCACTAGTAGTGTGAGAAAACAAATTAGATAGAGTTCTCAACAAACTATTCACAAGTTCTAAAATCAAAAATCTCTTGTTTGTTAACAATGAGAAGAAGTTGGCAGTCAGCGTAACATAGTACAACAACATACCCAGTGTAATCCAACAAGAATCGAGGTAAATACATTATGTACAAAACCTTGTGCTATGTGTAACAGTATCAGGTAGTCCTTATCATTTTTAAAGGCAACATATTGCTGATGTAATGTCACACATCCAAACCTGCACCATATGAAGTAAGTCTAGTATTTTTAGTGGAGAAAGATCGAGTGGCGGACCCTTCATACCCGAGCTTCGAGGGCTATGGTTGGTCAAAAGTGTCATTTTCAGATGGATTTCCGACCATTAAAGATTTACCTGAACATATATTATGTCTTTACAGATAGAAAAATTGATGTTGATGAGCCCACTGACAAGGCCAATATCTATCACCTACCAATTTTTTTATCAATCATTCGTGAATAATATTCCTCTTCCTTTAATACAAAGGATAAATTACACCTTTTAAATCTCCGTAATTAATCTACGTGAATATAGCTAAGTCGTTAGTATATGTGAAATAGGAAAGTTACTTCCTCATTAATAATTCATATTTGTCTGTTTCTTAACTTCGTAAGAAAATATTAAGAAGATGTGAAGTTACTTATGTTTTATGATAAATTTGTCATTAAAGTAATATTTATGTTTCAATATATTGATTATACGTTAGTTTCTTACATTCTTTTGATGGATGAAGTGTAAATGATTTTTGTATTTAATGAGTATCATTTGGGAGCTAAATACAGAGAAGAAAAGTCAAGTCCTTTCTTTTATTTACCATCTCCCTCAATAAATTCTTTTATTGGCTTGAATAATCCTTCTTCCGATTGTGGATTTCTGGGCAATTGTTTTTGTGCAACTTCAAACTTTCAGTCGTGAGTGCACGTGTTTGAAAGTAACTGTGGAGTAAGTATCTTGTATCTCGTAAAACACTAAAAAAATACAAAGAGAAACAAGTATCTTGTATCTCTCAGAACAACCTTTTCTGAATTTAAACATATACTAGGCAATTTGTCCATTCTTCGGTCTTAATAATTGTGACAGAATTTGGTAATTCTACAAGAATATAAAATTGGTGTTTTGATGATAGTGCAAATAATTGACGCAGCCAATTGATGCAACCAAGTAATGGAATTAAATATATAAGTGCTAAAGATGCTGAAGATACAAGTTGATACAAATAAGGAAACCTTAATATATTTTATTAAGGAAGGAACTTGGATATAAAAAGGATTGTACAATAAAAGGTAAAATCAGTACTCCTTGTTTAAATATAATTACAATTTCCTTACCTTATTTGATAAGGACTCAAGGCGCAAAAATATCTATAAAGGGAGATCACACGCAGAAGAGAAAAACACGACTTTCACATAGAGAGAAAAGCGAGAATTATTCATCAAGTAAAAGTCTTCAAGGTCGATAGGTTTGCTAAGTTCAAGAAGTTCTTGAGTTAGAAAGTCTTGAACATGTAAAACTATTTTCTTGATTCATTGTTGAGTTGTTAGGTACGATTCTTTGTACAAGAAGTGAGTTTGGCTTCTTGTAGAGTTGAGCTTTGGTGAAGTTTGTAACAAAAGGTGGGTTTGGCCTTTTGGAGAGTAGAAGTAGTCGATTATAGTTAATCGAGAGTTGTTGTAGTGGTGAGTTTTTTTTTATTATTGAGTTGTAATCATAAAATCGTTCCTTCCTTGATTGAGGATGATTTTTAATATAACAAGTGTTTGTGTTCTGACTTAAAATCAACTTACAAGAACCTGGTACTTGTTCTAGGGGATAGGTTTCTTCAAATTGTATTAAGCTTGCCAATAATTCTTTGCTAATATATGTACATTAAAAACAATGAAGAAAAAAGTTATTTAAAAATTATTTTCAACATGAATTAGATTATTTATTATTATCACATTAATCAAGAACTTTTAATGAATGAATTTTTCATGAGATAATAAGTCTTTCATTGTTCAATTAACATTATCAGGAAAATGAAGAAGAAAAATAAGAATACAAAGGCATTTGCTAAGGGAAAGAACACATTTTAGTTATCATATATAAGCGGTGTACATCAAAGTACATAATTATCAAAGAGAAAATTTATATCTATGTTAAAAATATAAATAATATGTAAACTTATAAATAGTACATTTAGGTAGTAAAATTTTATATAGCATATCAAAACATGAATTCATAAAATTGAGTGTCATAATTATTTTCTGCACAATAAGTATATCTACTATATATGTATATGTTTAATATAACTGGAGTCATCATAAGCCTATTTTGTGCACTTCATAAGACTCATGATAGTTGAGGTCCTATTTACATTTAACAATTTTTAAATTGCAAGATGAGCAAAATTATCTCTAAGGGATAATCAGCCTTTAAAAAAAATTAACAAAAAGAAGCAAATAATTATTCTAAGTAGCATACGACGAACCCTGGTTGACAAAATATTTTGTGTTATCATTATTTGGAAAAGATCCGCAGCCCAAGAAGAATGATGTAGATAGCCTAAGCTAAGCTTTAATGGTTGTTTCCACAATTTAAATGCATAACCGATAGGTGGAGAAAATTTTACCATTGCTCAAAATCTCCAAATCTTAAATAACAATTGTGCAACGTTCATATGTAAGTTATTTCTCCGGCATGTGGTTTTTATATTGAAATGAGATATGTAGGAGAAAGAAGAGGAAGTTGATTGACCGCAAATGTAATATTTTTCATCAAAGACCTACAGTAGAATTAATATTGATTAGAAGCCTATCCTATTATGACAAACTCAGCATTCTAAGAAATTTATAATTAGGGGCATAAACTTTCTGAGGGCGTTCATAATGGTGTCTTAAAATAATCACAAGGCCATTTACGCAGCTAGATACCGAGGTAAATTTTTCAGCGCTTTGGCCTCAACTATTGCAAAGATATAACCACAAAGCCATTCATGCTTTTAAAAATAAAAAATAGTGTCCAATATGCATGAACAAAATCTCATAGCCAAATTAAATATCAAAATTTACAAATACAAAATATCACATTAAGATTCAGAATAATATAAAACTAACAATAATGGAAAAGGATAAACAATAAAAAAAGCTTGCTGACTCGAGAAAATTTTGACATATTATAGTATCTCTCGAAGTAAGTTCTCCCAAATAATGACAAGTTGTTGGCATGCTTGTGATATATTTACTCTAGTAATCCTAATTTATCTTCGTCCTCATTACCATAATACCAAGATACAAAATTAACAAAACCAAAAAGCAAGAAAATATATACCTCAACCATAAATAAATCAACCGAGTTCGAATAGTGAAAGTTATAGCCTGTAGGCCCTTGTTCTACACAAAATCCAGATAAATCCTCTTAGATCAAGCTATATTTATTTTTAACTTCGAAATTTCAATCTGTACCTTATTACCAGAAATTTCTAAATGCACAATAACTAAATAAAGTATACGAATATAGCCCCTTGAAGCGTGGAAGTTTCAAGAGTGACATCTGCAGCCTTCATTCTCCATATTTCATTATTAATATCTTTGATACAAACAAATAATCAGAACACAAGAAGAAGTAGCAAATTATTCAACCCTATAGCAGTTAAAATGTGTAATGTCATTAAAATAATAATTAAATAAATTAAAAGGATAGTAAAAGTCATAAAACACAAATTGGTGAAATTAGCTTTGATCCTATTGTTTCTCTGTAAAACTCATAAACACAAATTGGTGAGATTAACTTTGATCGTAATTGTTGAAACAGAAAAAATTTGATCATAGAAAGTGATTGGTTAAACCTGAAAAGAGGAACTCTGCGTGAAAATTAGCCCATAACTGACTCGATATGTTTAACAAATCATTTGAGCAAATAGTAAAAAATCTGAAACAATTAGCAAAACAATTGCAACAACACCTACCTAATGGAAAACAACGAATTGCAACACAAAAGATAGCCCTAAATTCAAAGTAGGAGTCTTTTATGGTGATGATGGGGTATATAAGAAGAGACTCTTAGAGTTTGTTCTGCATGGGACATGAATATGTTTATTAAATCTGTAGTTCGTTCAGTAGCATGAAGGAGTAAGTGGGAAAAAAAATTATTTGATGGCTTCATGGGACACGAAATCGGAGAAGAACGTTAACATTGTGATACAAAAATTTAAAAAAAAAATAAAAGAACTTTTCATGTAAAATTTCATTAGGTAGAGACACATATTAGAAGGTAAGTACAAATACATAAAGATATACCTGGTGGTGGCAGTCTTTGGACGACGTTAAGCAATGCTTCGAAGTCAGCCATGGGAAGGAAGGAAGAGTATAAAAGGTGGTGGGCAGAAAGAAGGAGTTGAAGCCATTAAAAGATTTAGTTGTAGAAGATAAACCGGTGGTGATTATATTTACTATGGCAGCCATTGGGAATAGACACGACCTCTGTGAAGGGTCCAGTTATGAAGCGGATGGGACTCTTGAGTGCGGCGTTTATTGGGTGAAAGGGAAGGGAAGGGTATTTTTGTCATTATTTAAGTAAAAAACTCAAAATAGAAAACAAAAAGTCTTGCACAAATAACTAAATACATGTGTCACAATTTAGTAGATACATGTAGTACGAAATTCTAAAAAGAATTCTTGAAAAATTAAGAGACAGTTTTGGAAGACTAAACATTGATGCATTAATTCCAACACTCCCCCTTAATGCATTTGCTTGATAACTCCAATGCGTTATCGAAGATAGCAAAATTTTTCTTTAGGAAGTGCTTTGGTGAAGATGTCAGCAAGTTGTTCTCCAGTCTGACAATAATGCAACTGAATTTCGCCTTTTTCTTGTGCTTCTCGGATAAAATGATACTTGATGGAAATATGCTTTGATCTTTCATGGCTAATTGGATTCTTGAAAATTGCAATTGTTGATTCGTTGTCACAATACAGAACAGTCCCTTTTTTTTTTGGTTTTTAACAATGTCCTCTAATATTCTCCTAAGCAAAATAGCTTGAGAAGTAGCCTTGTGATGCTGAAACATATTCTGCTTTGGCAGTGGATTTAGCAACAACACTTTGCTTTTTTGATAACCAAGAACAAATGCTTGATCCTAATAAGAGAGCATAACCAGAAGTACTCTTCATGTCATCTATACTTCCATCCCAATCACTATCAGAATAACCAATTAAGTTCAAATTTCCACCAAATTTGTACATTATTCCATAATCCATTGTTGCTTGCAAGTAGCGTAGAACACACTTTGCAGCTCCAAAATGCACTTGTCTTGGTTCTTGCATGAATCTGGATAATAAACTAGGAGCAAACATAATATCTGGCCTTGTTTAAGTAAGATATAACAAACTTCCAATAAAACTCCTAAAAAGTGATCTATTAACTTTCTTTTCTCCATCATCTTTTCTAAGCTTCTCATTTGCTGCTAATGGTATGGCCACAGACCTGCAATCCATCATTTTGAATTTTTGAAGAATACTTTTAGTATACTTCTTTTGAGAAATGAAAATTCCTTCTTTCACTTGAGAAACTTCGATGCCCAAGAAATAATTTAGCAATCCAAGATCACTCATTTCATAAGCTTGCATCACATCTTTTTTAAAATTTTACATCATTTCCTGTAAAGAGCAAATCATCCACATAGAGACAAACAATGATAATGCTGTCATGTTCTTTCTTCACATACAAAGTGGCTTCACTTTTACTTCTCTGAAAATTATTTTTCATAAAGTATGTATCAATTTCATTGTACCAGGCTCTTGGAGCTTCCTTCAGCCCATAAAGAGCTTTTTTTTAGACTATACACCTTTTCTTCTCCCCCTTGAACAAAAAATCCTTGAGGTTGCTCAACATAAATCTCTTCATCAAGTTTTCCATTCAGAAATGTTGATTTAACATCAAGTTGAAATATCTTCCATTCCTTTTGTGCAGCAACAACGATTACAGTTCTAATTCTCTCAAGACGAGCAACTGGAGAGAAACTTTCATAAAAATCAATACTTGGTTTTTGCATGAAGCCTCTAGCAACCAACCTTGCTTTGTGATTTTGAATATCTCCTTCCTGATTGAGTTTGATTTTGTAAATCCATTTTAGACTTACAACTTCTCTTTCTGTAGGAATAGCCCCAAGCTCCCAAATATTATTTTTTTCGATCATTCGAATTTCTTCTTTTATGACTTTCTTCCAAACATCATGATTTATTGCTTCTTTATAATTTGCTGGCTCAACAATGGCAAAATTACATCTTTGATAAATTTCACTAAACATTTTTGTTCCTCTTGGAGGCAGTTCTTCATTATCTGAATCTGGGATTTCTCCCCCTTGAGAGACATCTTCATCTTTCTCATTCTCTTCTTGATTTGAAGATATGATAGAAGTATTCTCTATCTTTTTATCCTCGCAATTGCATGTTGTTTTTTCATCAAAAATGGCATCTCTACTAACAACAAGTTTCTTAGTTTTGACATCGAGAAGCCTATATCCTTTTGTAATCAATATAACCAAGAAAGACACATATTTGAATTTTTTTCATCAAATTTTGTTCTTTTCTCAGCAGGTATATGAGCATAACAAATACACCCAAAAATTTTAAAATGACTTACAGAAGGTTTAATTCCACTCAAATCTTCAATTGGTGTCTTGTCTTATTAGTGTTTTTGTTTGACACCTGTTAAGGATGTGAACTGCTGTATGCACTGCTTCTGTCCAAAAATATTTTGGCAACACTTTCTCATTGATCATAGTTCTGACCATTTCAACAATTATTCTATTTCTTCTTTAAGATACACCATTTTGTTGAGGAGTATACCCTGGTGTAAGTTGCTTCTGAATGCCTTCATTTTTGCAATATTCTTCAAATGCTCGACTTGTGTACTCACCTCCTCGATCACTGCGAATGGTTTTTATGCTGCAAACTTTTTGCTTCTCAACAAGGGCTTTAAATTTCTTGAATGTAGCAAATGCTTCTGACTTTTCTTTCAAGAAATAAACCCAAGTCATTATTGAGAAATCATCAATAAAGATTAGAAAATACCTTTGACTTCCAAGAGATGGAGTCTTCATTAGTCCACAAATGTCGGTATGAAATAGTTTCAAAAATACACTTGCTCTCCAAGACACCCCTTTTTGAAAAAACTTCATGTGTTGCTTTCCCATTATACAACTTTCACATGTATCCACCTCAGTATGTATCTCAGGAAGGCCTGGCACCATGTCCTTTTGCTTGAGAAGCTTTAAACCATGAAAATTCAAGTGACAAAATCTTTTGTGCCAAATCCATGAATCATCTACAATTTCATTTTTGATGCATTATAATGAAATTGCAAAGGGAAGTTTCTTTTTATCATCTTTACTTCAACAATGACTTGATTTGGCTCAATTTTATCATAAATCTTGCAATAATTATCTCTAAACACAAGAGAATAATCATTTTCCATGAGTTGACCAACACTAAGCAAATTTTCTTCCAAGTCAGGAACATAAAGAACATCATAAATTTGCTTATCGCATAATTTCATGTTGATCGAAATAGTACCTTTACCTTTTGCATCAACTAAGGCTCCATTCCCCATCTTCACATTAGTAGTGATTCTATTATTAATTGAGAGGAAAGGCTTTTCATCTCTAGTCATGTGATTAGTACAACCACAATCAACATACCATTCATTGATTTTTGTTGAAGCATCAGATTTAGAAGCACAGAAAAGATTTTCTTCCCTTTCTTCCTCATGTTTTTCACAAAAATTTGCTTGCTCCCATTTCTTGTGCCAACAATCCTTTTCAACATGGCCAAACTTTTTACAAAAGTTTCATTGGGGCTTCCCTTTGTGCTAACATTTTTCCGCATTGTGATTAGTCTTTTTGCAAACTTTACAAAAAAGACTAGAGTTTGTCTCACCTTTTTCTTCAACCTTCTTGGAAGAACCATCATGATCCTGCTTCTTTTTTGGCTATTGATTTTTCTTCTGATAATTTTTTGAGAAATTTTGACAATTGTCATTTATTTTAGACTGGAAAGTCGTCTCTTTGGGTTGATCTTCCTGAAAAAATCTTCGCTTCCGTGTGCACGAAATGATCCAACTAGCTCATTGATGGAAAGCTTAGAAAGATCTTTCGTCTCCTCAGTGATAGCAACGATGTACTAATACTTTTCTGTGACACTAATAAGAATCTTTTCCACAACTTGTTGGTCAGAAATTGTATCACTATGATTTCTTATTTTATTAACAATATTCTTGACTCTTGTGCATTATTCATCAATTTTTTTAGATACTATCACCTTTAAATTTTGAAACTCTCTTCTAAGAGTTTGAAGATTTATAGTGCGTACCTTTTTGTCACCATACACCTCAATTTCCAGAAAATCCCAAGCTTCCTTTGCAGTCTCACAAGTAGCAATTTTGGCAAAATATGCTCTTGAGACTCCCATTTGGATTTTGCTCAAGGATTTTGCATCTTGAGGATACTTAGCCTAATGATTTTTCATCTCTGCTGCTGTAAGATCACCATCGTTTTCTGGCTCTTTAAAGCCATTTGCAACAATTGTCCACAAACCTTCAGCTTTCAAATGTGTTCTCATTCTTATCTTCCAGTATTCAAAATCAGTTCCATCAAAAAATGGAGTTAGAACAACTGAAGAATCAGCACCTTCATTTGTTTTGGATGCCATATTTTTTTCTTCACCTAACCCCAGATTAAGAATGAAAACCTGCTCTTGATTCCAATTTGTAGGAAATATGGAAGAAAAATAGTATATTTATAAAATGCTAAAGTTTATTATAGGCTACTTAAGACCACTTGAGATGATTACAATCATCAACTACATCACTATTTATACTACTCAAAATAGAAAACAGAAAGTGTTGCACAAATAACTAAATACATGTATCACAATTTACTAGATACATGTACTACTAAATTCTAAAAAGACTTTTTGAAAAAACTAAGAGACAATTTTTGAAGACTAACATTGATGCATTAATTCCAACAATTACTTCCGATTGATGAGATGCATTTTTTCATAAAACACACTAAATTAGCCCATCTTAGTATATTATCTATACAAATTCTCTATGCAATTCTTCTTTGGGATGTAATTCGTCATTCAGATGTTAATAATTTTCTTCGATACGAAATAATTCTAAACAAGTTGGAGATTTTACAATTTCTTAATTATCTAACATAGGTAAATTGCTTTCCTATCCATTCATTCCTATGTTTCATCAATTTATGTGGTATAGTTTGAATTAATACCGAGTAAATGAAGTCCTATTATGTGGTCTAATTTTAATGAGTGTACAGTGATTATGTATTGAAGAAGAATTTATATAATTGGTAACTTTAAACTTGTGCGGCGAAGAGTTTCAAAAGATATTCTTTTTCAAGTAAATGATAAGAAAATGCTCTTGGATATATATACATTGCTGAAACTTTGTTTTTTGCTGGAATTCTGTATTTTGATCTATAGAAATGTCCCTTTTCAACATTAGAATTTCAATAAACATAGACTTGTATATTACTATTTTGTTGAATAAGATTATAAAATATTTCTCCATGGAATTGTAGTTCGTCATATTACCTTGATTAAGGTAAGAGCACAAAATATATATATATATACTCATTTTTTTATATAAACAAATCTGATATATATCGTATTTCTGATCTTTTTGTAGGTGAATAAACAAAGGAGTAGATGAAAGAAATGAAGACCTTCAAAGTATTAGTAGAAGAGTACAAGACCTTTAATTTTTCTAGTTTTTATGAACTTGTGTATGCCAACTATTGAACATGTCAATGAAATTGGTGTGTTCTGCTTAATATATAGATAATACTAGTTGGATAATTTTGATTATGATCTTCTTGTTGAATATTTATTTTGCAAGTTATATAAATTTTATTATATTATAGTTGGTTAGAAAGAAATAATATTGTGTTAAACCACTCAACTGTTGCAGTTTAACTGATGAACTTTTGCAACAACTTATTAAAATCATCGTTATAGCTAGTAATAATTACATTAAAATAACAAAAATGCACTGCAGTAGCTTACACAACCGTTGCAAAAGATAACATATGCAACAATTTTCAACCGTTTCATTAGACAAAATAAACGTTGCAATATAATGTACTACAAGAGCGGATGGAAAACCGTTGCAATAGGTGTATCAAATACAATTGCAAAAGAACCGTCAGAGAAAACCGTTGCCATAGATCTATTGCTACGCGAGCTGATGTAGTGGTTCATGAACAGTTGCCTTAGGACTATATCAACCATTTGGGTACTTATTGCAACGGTTTTGGACCCATTATTATAGGCCTATTTTCTATAGTGGGAATAGTACAAACATATGTTATAAGTATGACATAATACATAAAATCGTGAAAATGGTTATTTATTAGAAATATGCATGTTTTGATTTAAATATCATATTATAATCATAAGAATAACAATTAACAGCTTATAAAGACAGAAGAAATCACTTAGCCAAATTATCACATTTTAGAGGCAACTTACAGTGAACTGCTTCAATGTTACAGTAAAGTTCCTTAGCCTTACTTTAGACACTTTCTAGCATGCAATCCCCTCATTAAGAGCTATCCTAAGACTCATTTATTTAGGACAAAGATATACCTCCCATACAACCTCTCTAGGAACACCTAAATGATCCTTAAGACCATCTTTTATGAGATCAACACACACTTACAGGACATCACACACATGAACATGAGCTTCTTCTACCAATGTTGATTGTAAGTCTCAGTTGAGTGAGTTGTAAAGCGACCACTCATACAATCCCTTACACACACACTTAAGAGATCCTATAGACTACATAAGATAGAATCATTCTTACTTAATACATCAACACATAGATAATATGATATTCTCCTTCCAAAGGCTATCAAAAGACATACTGTAGTAAATCAAGAAGATAACATCCATGATTCACCTCTTAAAGATTACCTAAATAGTCATTAAGACTACCTAAGTCTTATATCATGTCCACATAATCAACATATTTTCTAACTAGAGTTATTTTTAAGACTTATCTATGTAAGCTACGAAGTGACCATTCATATGCCCCGATTCACACCTTTACTAGACAACCCTTAACTACTCTTGGTATGTACTTATTCATTTAACATGTTTTCTTAACTTTAGCTATTACATTCATTAGTTCATTTAAGGCTCATTTATTACATAAAGAAATTGAAGTAATGGTCTTGGACAAGACCTAAGGACTCTATCTAACACCTTCAAAGCCTATTGTGCAATGTCTAGATAGCATCTCATATCACCACCTAAACCTCATAGAACTTTAATATTGCTAGTAGGTATCCCATATGATGAGAACATTCAATAACATACATAGATAATTATATCTGGAGATGGAATCCAGAGTTCTTACCTACTCCGATGCGGGTGTTCTACTTTCCAAGTGTAGAACTAGGACACATCCTATGTAGGCACATGATTATGCAATAGGAAAGGCTTTTATGTACTCTAGTCTCATTCTCAATTAGAGATACATTGTACTCTAGTATCCTTGTCAAGTATAGATACTTCCTGTAACAACCCTAAAAATGGATAAGATAAGAAATGCTTAATGTGTCAAGAATGCCTACGATAAGACCACGGATCACACGGATTGATGCTCATAGAACCAAACCTCTGAACCCTTGAAAAACCCAAGTCAACTAACTTGGGGAGTTAGTTGATCTAGGAAGGGTTGGTTCCAGCCATGTAGGGCTCCCGAATACAAAGATTTACCCAGATGAGTCTTTAACAAACTTAAAAAGGGGAAATCTTAACATTAGAGGGTCTAGGGGCAAAATGGTCTTTTACAGGGTACGAGTAATATCATAATTACCCTAAATATATATTAATATTTAATTAATAATTTGGAGGGGTATTTCTGGGAGAGAGTGCCAAAAATGGGCTCGAAGAGTAAAGTCTTGCTCCACCTGGGTTCCATTCTAGGTTGAAGCAATGAATTAAATTGTTTTTATTTAAGTGGGTAAATTAATGTAATTAATTAATATTATTTAATTAATTATTTATTTAACAAAAGGGGAAATCATATTTTTAGTCATTAATTATTAATTATTAATTATTAAATTGACTAAGACTTGCCAACAAGTCCTAGTTCGAAGGGGACACTACCTCACACTTCTCTCTTTCACGCTTATCCATCTACCTCTGAAGTCTGCTCTCCCTCAATTTTCACGTTTTCTCTGTTAAAAAAGAAGCAACCTAAATCAGAAATAACAACAAAATTTCGTCACACTTGAAGAACTTATAAAATACAAACAACAAAAACAATCCATCAAAGTAAAGCTAAAAGTTACATTGTCGACGGGTAAGGTGGGGGTTTCTGTGTTTGACGTTGGGTTGGTGGTGTTACTGGTCAGCAACTTTTGGTGTTGAACAACACCAAGAACAGGTATGGGTTTTCTCTCCTGGAATCCGTTTCCCAAGAGAAATTTCTTTCTACGAATTTGACGTATGAAACTAGGGTTGTACCCTTTATTGTCGAATTCCTTGTCCCTAGTCTCCTTCTGATTTCAATCTATATTCGGTTAGAAATCATGTTTTTTGTATGGTTGGTGGTAGATAAGTGTGAAATATGATTTTCTTTGTGATTTTGTGTTTGGAAATAGCAAGCATGTTCAATGATGCCAACCGAAAATGATGTGGTCTAATGTGTAAAATGTTTGTGGTTGTTCTCCGTTTTGAAGACCTAAAATGACTTGTTTAATGATTTTAATTATGGTGAATAATATGTGTAATTTGTGATGTTTAATGAAGTGTAAGGTGACTGATATTTAGTGGAAAAATATAAGCTAAAACGACAATGAATCTACACTTAAAACCGCGTTAAACAAATTGTGAAAAATACCACAAAACGAAAAAAGGTTCAGGTGGGCCTTTTGGTGACTAGACTATAGTTTCAGTCGTTAAACATCTCAGGAAAAATTCTGGCTGATGCTCTGAAAAGTTCGGATAAGGACCAAGAATATCAACAAGACGATAAATGTGTAATATCATGAGAAGGTGAAGTTGGTTCGAATGCAGATACAGGGGTCGCGACAGTAGGGAGTGAACCTGCAGATACAAGAAGTGATAAGATTGGACTTCAAGGAAAGACAACTAATTCAAAGGCTTTTGTTGTTGCCGATGCAAGTCGCTTCTGTAAAGCTATTGACTGAAGATGTAGCTATTATCACAACTACTACTTTTGTGGCACAAATAAAATAACTTGGACAGTTTAATATAGTTAGTAAAGCAGGAGTAACAGTTAATATTGGAGCTTAAATTGATTCTGCAGGAGCCTTTAAAATTAAGCCTCATCTTGCTCCTAACTCTAAAATAGGTGACAAAGAGCTTCTTGATGTGTTGGTGAGTTCTAATATTAAAAACTTTAATTCTCTTACGCCTATTAACACAAACAAACAACTACAAGATTTTGGTAGTAGATCTTTGTCCACAAATAGATTTGCTACCCTACGTGATGACGACATCTTTGAGGAAAGTGAAGAAGAGGATATGCTGAATTATTGTTTTCAAATGCACCTACGGATGCAGATATTTCTCCTAGGCAACAACGCAAAAACAAAAAGAAGAATGGAAGGAAAAATAGTTGGGATGGTAAGATGACTGAGAATTTTGTTCCAAGGCACATATCAATGCGACTAGCAAAACAAAATCATATGACAGTGCCAAAAACTTTAACGAGATCCAATAAATCTAAGATAATTGAACAAGGTGATATTTAATATTCAAGACTAAGCCATGACTCCATTTGCCTTGAATCTATGTTTTCTCAAGATCGCATAATTAGAATTTTACAAATATTTTACTTTTTCTTAATAGTGTAATTATTTGAAACACTATATTTTTTTTAATAGTTTTATTATTTAAAAAACTACAATCTTAAGAGGATACAAGTTTGAAATAGCTTAATGTTGTTGCTACCATTACACAATGAATTTAGATACACCCATCAATTGAGAACAATAGATCTTTTTTGAAAAAAAAATATTACTGTTTTTTTAATAAGGGTTTCTTCAGAGTGTGGCTCAATGCCTTTAAAGATGAGGTATATGACTTAAGCCCCAAATATCGAATTGCCTAATTTTATTTGTACAAAATAAAATTATCTTAAGCTTTATGTAGCAAAAACAAAGAATGTTTTAATTTCTTTCAGAACTCTTTTTGTGGGTCAATTTTTAAATTTAACTTCCACATGGTATGTTTAAGACCACAAGATTAAAAAAATTTATTATTTTTGTGTCTGTATTTATAAATATATATATATATATATATATATATATATATATATATATATATATATATATATATATATATATATATATATATTATATATATATATATATATATATATATATGTATGTATATACACACACATATATATATGTCTAGTTTAATATCATAAAAATAAAACTTTTTTATCAAAAAAATAAAAATAATTACTTGAGTCTCACGTTATAAATAAAGTAATTCAAATTTTGGCCTCCAACTTATTTTTGGCATTAGACCACTAATTAGATTTAGCCGTCAATGAGTTTGTTTATTAATTATGTTCAGTAACTAATGTAAAATGTTCAATGAAGAAAGTACATATGTTAAATACTGATTATTTTTTTTCTTCATATTTTTACTTGTCATTTGCTTTCAACACTCTCTACGCAATCTCAACATTAAAAAAGGTATATTTATTACATTTCAAAATAGTTGTAGGAGGTATTAGGACATGTAAACAAAATGTGTCCTTAAAATTTCCACCATAGTTCAAAAGAGTACTTATTCCTTTTTTCAAAAAAATAAAATAAAATAAATATTTAAAATTTTTACAATATTTTTCTATAACTTTTTCTTTTGGGAATCCGTGGGTTCTAGGACTAAGTAAGAACCATTCTCTTTTTTTTATTTAGATTCCTAACATGATATATTAAATATATCAAAAAGATATTGATGTAGCTCATTAAATACCCATTTTAACAAAATTTTCTTACTTCAATGTTTATGGCGGTTGACGAAAATCTAATCTCGTAATAGAACATACAAATCTGTGTCTATAACAAGAAAATATGAACCTAAAAATTGTAGACTTCAGGGGCGCCAATGAACTTAAAAAAATAAGGGCCTAGCTAGATTCAAACCCTAGTTTTGTGGGTGATTCCTAGCTAGCTTGTACCAGCAACACAAAGATTCCTCTACACTCATTAAGAGTGCGTTGTTAGTTATATTTTTTTGTCATAGATACATGCATATGTACCCACACATATGAATGCGGGTATGCCTCTCATAAAAAGATAATTTAAAATCATTAGTTCAAGTTTCAAGATCTGATACGACATGTAAAAACATAGACATTTATGCTAATAAATAAATAAACATATATACATACTGGGATTCTTAACGAGAGTATCTGATGCAGAAAATGAAATCAATCTCCCTTTGCCCTATCTTATGATGTTGTAACTTTTTATGATTGAATTGAGTGGAGGTATTAACCCTAGTGAACATAAAAGGACCAATTTATAGGATTCCACTGGAAATATTGTAGTTTTTGTTACACATCAAGTAATCTAATGAAATGATGAAACCTATTTAATATTAAAATTAAATAAAAATTATTTGGTCTAACTAATTTTTATGATATGTAATTATCATATAAGTAATATTAGTAGTGAATGCTTAAAATAATTACTATTTATAGATAATGTTTATATTTCATAAAAAAAGTAAATACACACGACTATATACAATTTTTTTTATAAAAGTTTGCATTTCAAGGCTAATCTTCATTTGCTCTGTTAAATCATGACTCATCCAAAAAAGGATAACTATTAGGCAGTTTTTAATTAGTTTTTCTTATATAAGTGCCTTTGTTTCATTGTTTTTTTTTCTATTTTAATCTTAGGCATTGTTATGGATGATAATTTTCATCTCCCGAGCCTACACCTTGGATGTGGCCAGCACCCAATGACGATTGCTGACCTTGAATGAACCCTTGGCCCTGATTACATGACCCAGCAGAAGACTTTCTAAGATATAAGAAAATTCTTAAAATAAATACTTCAAAATAATTATCTTATCCAAAATGACACTTAAGTCTCAAACTTAAAACATTTGCATGTAAGATAAAAAGAGACTAAAAACAGGAATGTCTATCTATCTATTTGTTTATAAAACCTCTACAAGTACAATGATGAATGCTGTGACAACCCCCAAACATTCTAAAAATCCAATACGAAAAGCGATAAAAGAGTTTTCGAAATGTAAGGAGGCTCACTATTAACTCTTGATGTTCACACTAGATCAACGAAGCGCTATGTGCTGATCCTGGTTACTTATGTCTGCCTCATTAGACGATGTAGGCCAACTTATATCGGTACATTGAATATACGAGTATTGTGAGTTTGAATGCTAAACACCAACTATCAAGTTTGAAAGTATTTATGATAAATTTAGCTTGGGTCTGCTCAACTCAAGAAAAAATAACTCAATATAAAGAAGTAAAGACACATGCAATATATATAAAGCTTGCAAAAACACTGAAAACACTTAGTTCATGAAAGGTAATGCATTAATAAACTCAAATTTACTTATATATGAAAATAATATAATTTATATGGGATATTGTCTAAAAAAAAACATCACTATGAGACTAAGTAATGATACAACGTTTTACCTCACTTTGCCAAGGACAATCCTAGATCTTACAATCGGTGTAGGACCTTACTTAACCTAGTGGATCCACTAGATTAACTTACGTAATCTTCAAAAATGTATGACTCGTTAATACTCAAGATGATACATGGTTTACATGGAGACTTGAGTTAATATCAACACTTACGCCCACATCGGTACTCAATACTACTCTCAAAATTTAGTTAGCTCATGCTTTTAAAATAACTTCCTTTCCTTTGGGTTGAGATAGTGTGCTCAACACTTTAGCTTTAAAAATCTCTCTTGGAACCAATGCTCTCTTTTCTTGTTCAAAACTCTTTTGGGAAATATTACTACAAACATTTAGGAAATACTTAGTTCATTATAACTGTTGACAAATGAACTCAACTCTTGCTCTTTGTTAACTTGAGAATTAATTCTTAGGAAATACTTAGTTCTCTTAAATCTTTTGAGAATTTAACTCAACTCTTTACTATTTCTTTTGACTCGAATCTTGAGACTTAAGACGAACTTAAAAGGTTCAAATAAGACTCTTTGGAATTTTAAGGAATTCTACTTTAACTTATATCATAACTTTAGGCTTGACTTCTTAACTCCTTTAACTTTGATCTTAAGTTTCCTTGAATTGAATTATAGATTCAAGGATCATGATTCTTTTTTATATATGATTTGCATAATGTTTAGATGTACCTTAAAGTATTGGAATTAACTTGGAATTGTAGCTACATCACTTAGGAACTAGTACAAAGAGCGGGGATGAACGAGGTCTTTAAGAGGCCTCGACACTCTGAGAGGTGCGGGGCACCAGAGCATGATGGACAGAGCCTGGTCTGAGGCGCTCACTGGCGCGGTGAACCAGGGCCTATCAGACAAATCCTGCTCTGAGGGGCTCTGATAGGCGAGGCGCCCCACGGCTTGTCAGATGGGATTTTCGGCTTCTGTTATTTGGTTTTAAACTCTAAACCTTATAAACTTCCATGCATTTCCCCCCAAACACTAAAGATCAATAAAATTCTCAATACCCAATAGTTTAGTATCGCAAAGAAGCTCGGAAAGCGGAATCGAACAACTAAAGGCATACTATAACTCAACAAATAAGAATTGAATTGTTCATCAAGAACTTCAATATTCATGAACAAATCTATACAAAACTCAGTGAACTAAACATGTTGGTGTGTGGGTGAACGAACCCAACACATAAATATCTAACATACCTCGATAGGGAGCACCCTCGACGAATTTCAGTCGTAAAACCTTCGCGTTCTTGAAGGATTCTTGATCTTCCTCTTCTCTTCGCTTTTCACCCAAGACCCATGCGTATTCAACTTTTGTAAAGCTGAATGAAGGTTTAGTTTTACCCCTACTAAACCCTTAAATAAAATGAGGAAATAGTAGGATGAAAATACCTCTTTACCCTTACTAAAATCCGAATTGGACTTCCTTTATTCAACAACCAACTTCTGATTGGCATTTCTCTCTCATACGATGTCGAAAATGCATAAACTCGGTTTAATTAGAAAGATCTTCCAAAGGTATTTCAAACCATAAAAATAACTTACTCTAACTCTTTTTGAGCTAGGAGGTATGGACGTTTGAAAATGATCAAATTAACTTTTTGAACTTACAAAATTTTCCAGATTTTTCCTGTTCTTTCAAAAAATAACTATTCTTAGTTTCTCTATTTAGTCCTAGCTAGCTGGAGTTACGAGATGTTACAATAATTGAGCTAATTGGATAAATTTTAGTATATCATAATGGGTCAAGACAACAAACGGGTCAAGATCCTATCTTAATTGAATTTGATTGGATCAATATAAATTGAGAAAAAACGGGACAGATAATGAGTCAACATCCAACAAAACTCAATGTTTTTCAAATTTAGTTATTTTATTAGTTCTTTTAAAATATTTTTGTAAACAATAACATTATTGATAAAATTATTTTATGAATGTATATAAAGAATTCATACTACTACAAAACCTCTAACTTTTTGATGGTTTGCTAAAAAAATGGTAATTAAGCAAGTGAAAATCAAATGACTTATACAGATCCATTTATGTTGAGTAATTTAAAATTTATATACAAACAATAAAAAAAAAACTGTTAAACATATTAGATAAAGTATTGGTCAAGAAAATTAAAATGAATATATATCTTAGCTCCTTCTAGATTCGCCTTTACATAAAAGTGGCTAAAATGTAGGAATTTGTTGACTATAGAACTTAACAAATGATGTCTCATGGTATTTTCTAGATCACTTAAAAATAAAAATGACGATTTCTTATTTAAAAAAAGGGTCATAAATCAGATAATTGAATTTGTAACTAACCTATACAATCAAATTTAACTATTTTGAGGTATAAAATGTCACATGCAAAAAATACTAAAGTTGATTGAATTGAACAGATCAAAGTAAATTTTCAATAACTAAATATACGTGACAATATCTCTAAATAAATAATCACATTAAATTTTACTCTCTTTTCCCCTTTATTTATCTGATATTACTTTCTATTTAGGTTATTTAGAAAAGAAAATCTTTTCATAATCCTAAATTAATTGTTCACTTTATTATAGATAATTCTTCCAATCATTTCGATCTCAATTATCCCTAAAATTATTCCTTTTTAAATTTTGTAAATTAATAAAGTTTGTAAAACATCAAAAAAAAATTCTTAAAGTGCAAACTAATGAAATTTATCATTTTTACTTACGATTAAAAATAAATAGCTGATATAAGATAAAAAAGACATATTTTAACACTAAGTTTTAATAAATAAATTATAATCACATTAGTATACATGATTTCAATGACTGACACATTTCATTTTCCTTTTAGAAGAACACCCCTCCCCCTTCTTCATTTCCCTCTTTCACGCCAGAGTGATTTTTTTGAAGACTTCAAAATCATACAAATATGTGTTCATCCGATGAAGGATAACGTGTGCCCAGAAAGGTATTTGATAATTATTTTTTTTAAAATTTATAGTATCAATAGTAATTTTAGTTCTTGATAAGATTAAAATTTTCTTGTTTGTTCTGTTAAAAAATAAAATCTTTCTCATTTGGGTGTTGTTAATTTTGTGAAATAAAAGCCTATCTTCCTCTTTGTACTTTTTTATGGGGTAGATGTTGGTTTTATTGAGTTTTTGGAATGTAGAAAAAAATCCTTTTTTCATTCTTATTTTGTGGTGTTTTTGAGATGTTGATTTTACTGCATGACATTTCTTTTGAGTCGAGGGGTTATGAAGACTCATCTCTGAAACCCCTCAAACAAAGTTAGGAGTAAAAGGTTGTGTACATTCTATCCTTTCTAAACCACTTTAGAAACTTACTTTTTTGTCTAGATAGTACAAATTTCTTGTCTTCTGAGGAATTAGTCCATGTTGGACCAAGTGATCCTTCCTCACCTATGAAGAAGAAAGTCGAGAATCATAACCCAATTTGGGATTCATGAGTGGATGTTTATTTCGATGTTCTGTTGTGCGTTCAATTATCTTAGGCAAGGTTCCAGCACTGTGTGGAAATTTCTTTTCTGTCTGGTTAGTAGAGATTTATTGCTTGGTAAGGGATTCTTCCAAGTTAAACTGATAAGTACGTTGGACATGTTCCTTCGTCACGAAGAAGCATCACCCAATTTGGGATTCTTAAGTTGATGTTAATTTCAAAGTTATGTTGTGTGTTCAATTCTCTTAGGAGGGCTTTAAGTATTGGATGTAAAAAATATTTTGTATAGTTAGTAGGAATTTCTTGTTTTCTAAGGAATTAATCTAAGTTAGACCGACAAAAATATATATGTTGGACATGATCTTAGAATTTCGTCTTCAAAGATGAGGATGGATCATGTCCAACATATATGCTTGTCATTCTGACCTAGACTAATCCTTTATGAAAACAAGAAGTTCCTATTAACCACAGAAAAAATAAGTTTTCACTAACTCCTTCAAGCTAAAGCCCAAGGAAGTTTAACAGACAACATACCATTGAAAAATAATTTAATTCAAGAATCCCAAATCGGGTGATGCTTCTTCAAATTCCTTCTTCACAGATGAGGAAGGACCATGTCCATTTATACTTCTTGGTCTAATTTAGACTAACCCCTTAACAAACAAGAAATTCTTAAGTAAGTATCCATTCAACATTCAAGCACACCCAAGAGAACACAAAACATAACACTTCAACATATGATATTACAACGTAAATGAGACTCCAAAACTAAACTACTAAATGTATATGAATACTCTAAATTGACTAAGATGGATGTTGGGACATACCCCTCAACATCCAAATGAACAATTCTAGAAAAGAGATTAAAATTATTTCCTCCAAAATGCAAGCAGACATACCACTAACTCTTGAATTCAAACTGGGCCAATGAAGCGCTGCGTGTTGTGTTTACCTATATCTGCGTCATATGACGCTGCAGGCCAACTGACATCAATACATTAAATGTACTAGTATGCGAGTTAGGATGCTAAACATAACTATAAATGTTTGAAATAGATTAAGGATGAGCTTATGTTGGCTCTTCCTTGGTACAAAAAAAAAACCCAAATATAAATCAATAAGAACATATGCAATAAGAAAATATGCAATATATATATATATATATACATACATATAACTAATAAAATACTGTAAACACATAGTTTATTAAAGATAAATAAATAATAAACTCAAATTTACTTATATATGCAAGTAATATAATTTTCTATTGGAGATTCTCTAACCGAGAACAATTTATTGAGCCTAAGAGTTGATACAACATTTTACCTCACGCTGTCGAGACCATCGTAAACAGTGCCATCGACATAGGACCTTACTTAACTTAGTGGATCAACTATCCTAACTTACATGATCATCTTAAAAGTATGACCTATTAATACCCATGATGGTTACATGGTTTACATAGAGACTTGAATTAATATGAACTTTCATCCCCACATCGGTGCTCAATACTACTTCCAAAATATACTTTATCACATGCTTTTAACATATCTTCCTTCCTTTGGGTTGAGATAATTTGCTTAACCCCTTTTAGTTTTGAAATTCCTTCTTGGAATAAATGTTGCACTTTTCTTACTCAAAACTCTTTTGGAACTCTTAGTTTCCTTGTAACTTAAATGTGAAAACATTGATAAACCTTTTGGGGATACGTAATTCTCTTATAGCATTTTGAGAGATTAACTAAATTGTTACTCTTTACTTCTCTTGAACTTAACTTTTAGGGAATACTTCGTTCCCTTATAGCTTTTTGTGAATTTTACTCAACTCTCTACTCTTTGCTCAACTTGTAACTTGAGCCTTAAAATAAATTTAAAGAGATTGTTTAAGACTCTTTCAAAACTTTAAGAACATGTGTTTACTTACTTCTTAACTTTTAAACTTAACTCTTAACTTATTTTACCTTGATAATAGATTCTAGTGAATTGGATTATGGATTCAAGGATCATGATCTCATGTATATTGATGATTTCATGATGCTTAGATGTACATTAGATTGTTCAAATATATTAGAAATGTTATGTACATCCCTTAGGAACTATAACGAAAAGATAGGAAAGAAAGGGTTGTACATGTGACCTTGGCGCTCTATGAGGCGCGGAGCGCCAGAGCATGCCGGACAGACTCTTGTCTGGGTTGCTCTAGCTGGTGAGGCATGCCAGGACCTGTCAGAAAAAGCCTGCCCTGAGGGGCTCTGGCAGGCGCGACGCCCTAGGGTTGTCAGATGGAACCTCTGACTTATCTTCTCTGTTTTTCATCTCTAAACCTCATAAACTTCCAAGGATCCCACCCCAAACATTTAGGATCAGTAAATACCTCATTGCCCAATAGATTAGACCAATTATAAATCCAGAAACATGAATCAGATCTACTAGATATAAACAATAATTCAACAACCACGAATTTCACTATTTTTTGTCAAGAACATCGATGTTCATCAGTCAATAAACTCTAACTTTCTGAATTGAATAAAATTGGGGTTTTTATGAAAGGACCCAACACAGAATAATCTCGCATACCTTAAGACTTAATTATTCTCCTGATAAACCCTTAATACAAATTAGGAAATAGTAGGGTGAAAAGACTACTTTACTCATACTAAAATCAGGATTGGATTCTCCTCAATCAAACAATCCAACTTCCGAAAGGTTTATCTCACTCATACGATATAAAAAATTCACAAAATTGGAGGAGATAGAAAGTTCTTTGCAAGGAATTTCCAAGCATATAAAGGATTCATACTAACTCCTCATGAGATAAAAGTTATGGCAGTTTGAAATTTGACCAAAAACTCACTTTTTAAATCTTCAAATTTTCCACATTTCTCTATTTGTTTATAAAAACAAATTTTCTTTGATTTCCTAGCTTATTATTAGTTATATCAAGTTATTAGATGTTACATGACCTATACAATCAAATTTAACAATTATGAGGTATTAAATATCACATGCAAAAAATAATTAAGTGGATTGAACTAAACAAGTCAAAGTAAATATTCAGTAACTAAATATATATGCCACTTTTCCTAAATATATAATAACATTTTTTTACGCTCTTTTCCCTTAATTTATGTTATATTTACTTTTTTAGGTTATTTCGAAAAAAAGTCTTTTTATAGTCCTATATAATTGTTCACTTTATTATAGATAATTCTTCCAATTATTTTGATCTCATTTATCCTTAAAATTATTCCTTTTTTATTATTCTAAATTAGTAATCTTTGTAAACCTTTAGAAAAAGAAATTTAAAGTGCCAAATTAATGAAATTTATCATTTTTATTTGATTTCTTATCATGAGAAAAATAAATAACTAAACTACAATAGAAATGACATATTTTAAATCTGAATTTTAAGAAAACAATTTATAATAACATAAATCTCTAAGATTTCTTTTACATGTCACATTTCAATTTCCTTTTAAACTTTTTTACGTCAAATTAAATCGTGTCACGTAAATTCATACAAACAAGACAATACAACTAAGGAACCTCCATTACTAATTTCCCCCACCCACCCACCCCACTCACCCCACTCCATATTACATTTCTGTAAGATTTAACTTAAGAAGAAAACCTTTCCCCCTTCTTCTCTTCCGTCCTTCACTCCTGGGTGATGAATTTGAAGATTTTAAAATCATATAAATTTGTGTTCAGTAGCTGAATGATAACGTGTACTCAAAAGGGTATTTGATACTTTTCAAAAAATATTTTTTGAATGTTTAAAGTATCAGTAATAATTTTAGATCTTGATAAGCTTAAACATTAATTCATTAATCTGTTTTAAAAAATCAAATCTTTCCCATTTGGATGTTGACAACTTTGTGAAATAAAAGCTCTATCTTCCTCTTTGTACTTTTTTTTAAAATAGATGTTGGTTTTCTTGGGATTTTGGAATGTAGAAAAAACCCTATTTTCGTTAATATTTTTTTTTGGTGTTTTCTATACGTTAGTTTTAATGCAATGACATTTTTTTTGAATCGAGGGGCTATGGAAAATCAACTCTCAAACCCACACAAACAATGTGAGGAGTAAAATGGTGTTTACATGTTATCCTTTCTAGATCTCTGAAAACATACTTTCTGTCTAGCTAGTAGAAATTTCTTGTCTGCTATGAAATTAGTCAAAGTTAGACCAAGATGCATATATGTTGGACATGATCCTTCCTCACCTATAAAGAATAAACTCGAAAAGAATCACCCAATTTGGGATTCGTGAATTGATGTTTATTTCTTAGATATGTTATACGTTGAATTAAGTTAGGCGAGATTGAAAATATGAGTGGAGACTTACGTTCTGCGTGGTTAATAGAGATTTCTTTCTTGTTAAGTGATTAGTCAAAGTTAGAACGAGAAGTATGTTGGACATGTTCCTTCCTTAGGAAGAAGAATCACCCAATTTAGGATTCTTGGGTTGATGTTAATATCAAAGTTATGTTGTCTGTCAAATTATCTTAGGCGAGTTTGAAGTATTGAATGGAAACTTATTTTTTGTATGGTTGGTAGAAATTTCTTGTTTGATACGGGATTAATAATAGTATATCATAAAACTTAACTTTTCTCAGGTGTTTAAATGTTATATATGAGAAACTTGCGTGAATCTCATCAACTACTTCCTGCGGCACAGGTTTGAAATATTCCCCATCACTAAGGATACATAATCATTCTTCTTGTAGAACAAATGTTTGGGGTCATATATTCCAAAAAGGTTAATTGAAATAGTACTATTGGTTGTGCCAGAGTTAAATTTACAGTCAAAGAAATTAAATTTAAAGTCAAAGAATTGTACTAAAATATAATAAAAATACTACTTTTATGTACACTATCAAATGAATTCTGTAGTGTTGAACGAAGTGTGAAGTTTTATCTATTGATTAATAATATTGAGATAACCACATGTAAGTACTGTAAATTTCTTGTACAATAAGTATAACATAACTAATTTAAACTTCTAAGTTCTCTTAAAATTCTATACAAAAATACTTTATATGCGTTTAATTTCACCTAAGCCAGACAATTTTACATCAAGACCTGCAAATTAAAGAAGTCAATGCAAATGTCATCTACAAATTATACACCTTTTCTTTTATTGTTAAAGTTGTGATACATTTGTTTGTTGTTTGTGTTACTATGACATAAAAATTAAAGAAGTCAATGCAAATGTTACTATGACCTTACCAATCGTATTATTTTTCACTTTCTACAAATTATCATGCCTTAAGATAAACAAAGACTATGTTTACCTTCTTTTGATCGACTTAGCACTCTTGTCATTCATTTAATCGATGAAATTTTTAAATAGGTTGTATTTTTGAGATGTTGTAAGAACTAGTAAACTTTCTAAGGATTGACAATATACTTGTCATACAATACCGCATGTTATATTTGATCAAATGGTCTAGGCAACAATAGATGATTTGACATCCCCTACTATTGGACTTTATCCATTATGGTCTGTTTCCTAATGTTTCGTATAGAAATAACATTGAAAGTTACCCTCCACATTACTAGTATAAGAGTATTTCCTTTCGTTTGATATATTTGTTCGAGACAAATTGTGATTCTTCTTCGAGTTTATTCTCCACAAATAAGGAAGGATAATTACCAATATAAATACTTCTCGGTCTAACTTGGACTATGGATAAAGGTAAGTTTCCACTTTATGCTTTAAACTTTCCAAGGGAAATTTCATACATATAATAACTTTGAAATAAGTAAATTAAAGAATCCCAAATTCGATGATGCTTCTTCGAGTATCTTATTTATAGACAAGGAAGCATTCTATCAAACATAAATACTTCTCAATCTAACTTGGACTAATCCCATAACAGGAAACAAGGTCCTACTAACCAGAAAATATGTTTCCAAAGAGAATTCAACACACAACATAACTTCGAAAAAAGAACAACCACGAAATCTAACATCTATCTTTGTTCCCAAACAGAGTACTCAAAACATTCATCCAGGTTCACAATCCTATGTTTCCAAGCATATAAAATATATATAGTACCTTAAAGCAAAGGCAAATTACAACCTTACTACTCGTTCAACCAAACGTTTCTTTTCTGTTTGCACTTCCAAAACATTTTAGCCAAAGATTAAAAAGGATTGTTATTCTGGTACAAGTTAATAAGACACACAACTTCTGCTTTAGATGATGACCGGTGAGACATTATTATCTCAACGAGAACTTTAAGATACTTGTTAGTTTCCATTTTACTAGGCTTGTTTCCATTTTCACCAGTGCTGGAACTATGCAAAGAAAACCTTAATACACTGCATTTAACCCTCTTCTAATAGTTTCATAAAATTTAACTTTCCTCAGATGATTAACTGTGATGTCCGGGAAGCTTGTAGGAATCTCATCTAAAACCTCATGAGGTACAAGTTCGAAATAATCCCAATCATTAAGGATACACCCCTAAGAAAGTATAAAAAGAACCATCAATTCATTACATACAAATATAAAATCATGCAAAAGATAGATAGAAAAATAAACATTAGTGACAACCTGAATTTAAATTTCTGCCAAATTTTGAGAGCTCTGTATCATGCGAAGAGA
The DNA here is from genome assembly GCA_027704865.1 of Solanum neorickii. Lineage (NCBI taxonomy): Eukaryota > Viridiplantae > Streptophyta > Magnoliopsida > Solanales > Solanaceae > Solanum > Solanum neorickii. Next base: position 28,106,942 of record JAKWJC010000367.1, read on the forward strand.
AAATGAAAGCTCAAAAAACTCTCCAAGTGTAATCCAAGATATGAATAGGTGTTTCATATAGTTAAGAGTTGATGGAAGCCTTGTTGGTGTAAATTTAGTTTATCCAATATTGACCTAGTGTAGAATGACAAAAATCAAGATGCCAAAAAGAAAAGTACATGTATGAAAATACAAGTAAAATGAACCAACATTACCTCAAAATGATCCAAGATGAAATACTCGAGAGTAGAAATAGACGATTTTTTTTTTCAAAATCATCTTTTTCCTCTAGAATTAATTCTTTAAGCTCATACAGAACACTGGAATGAAGAGGAACATTTTTTAGATATATCAATTGTATATCGCCATGAAAGATAAATGACCTTAGCTTAGGAGCATTGATACTCATGAGGTACGGATTGTCTATGTCTTTTAGTACCAAATCTTAAAGCAACGGACAATTAGAGATCAAAATATTTAACGTATAAGAAGATAAAGTTACAAATTTAAATTTTAGGCTAATAATCTTAGTAAATCCCGTAGAAGCATGGAAAATGTATTTCACATTCCAGGAGATACAACTGCCTCAATGTTGAACAATAAAAAAAGAAGTAAGGGATGTTGTATGGTGGATAAGTAAATGAAATTTTATGGATCAAATGTTAAATGAAATTTGTGTCGAGCAAATGTATCAAACGATCAACATTAGGACATACTCTTAGACTAATTATATCAAGGGTAACTTTCAATGTTATTCCTATATGAAATTTGAAGAAACTATCGAGAATGGGAACAAATCCAATGGTAGGGGATGTCAAGTCCTTTGGTGTTTCCTAGAACATTTGATCAAATTTCACCCCTGAAATTCTACGGCAAGTACATTGCAAATCCATAGAAAGTTTACTAGTTCTTACAAAATCTCGAAAAGACAACCCATTTAGAATGTCGTCGATTAAATGAATGGCAAGGTTGCTTAGTCGATCAGTAAAAGGTAAATATAGTCTTTTTTCAGATGGAGGAATGATAATATGTAGAAAATAGATAAGAATACAATTGGTTAGGTCAGGGTATATGCTAAACGAACAATGAACAAATGCTTTTCACCTTATTCAATTAACATATCACAACTCTTACAATAAAAAAAAGGTGCATAATTTATAGATGCAATTTTCATTGATTGCTTTAATTTTCAACTATTGATGTAAAATTGCATGGCTTCGGTTAAATAAAAAACATATAAAGTATTTTTGTATTGAATTTTGAGAAAACATAGAAGTTTAAATTAGTGATGTTATACTTATTGTACTAGATACATATAACACTTAGTGCTTACAACAAAACATTATATGAATGACATGTGTTTATCGTAACATTATAAATCAATAGATGACACTTGACACTTCTTCAACACTAGAGGAGTCATTTGGTACAGTATATAAAAATAGTTTTGTATTAAATTTTTGTACAATGTTTGACGGCAAATTTCTGGTACAACTAATACTAGTCTTACAATTTTTTTTGGTCATATTTTTTACTTTTCATTTGCTTTCAACAATCTCTACGCCACCTCAACAACAAAAAATGTGTATCTATTACATTTTAAATTAGTTCTTGGAGGTATTAGGACATTAAAGAAAAAGTGTGTCCTTTAAATTACAACCTTAGTTCAAGGGATTACTTATGCCTTTTTTAAATAAGATAATATAATATAAATATTAAAAAACTTGACAATGTTTTTCCATAAGTTATTCTTTTTGGAATTCACGGGTTCTAGGACTAAATAAGAATCATTTTTTTTCTTTTAGTTAGATTTCTAACTTGATGAATTAAATCTATTAAAAAATATTGTTGTAGTTTATTAAATGCCCATTTTAACAAAATTTTCTTTGTTCAATCTTTATGGTGGTTGTCAAAAATCTTAAGTCTTAATAGAAAATAAAAACGAACATAATAATTGGAGACTTCTGGTCCACCAATATGTTAACTCCATTGATTAGTTGATTTTGAAAAGAGACATTTAATGCGTTGATATCAATTTTCGTAGGTCACTATTTCAAAAATGAAAATATCATCACAAACGACTTCATGAAGGAAGAGAATATTTGCTTGAACCTGCAGAGAAACATTGGGAAGGAAAGACTCAAATCTAAGGGACAAAAAAAGAAAGGAATATATGATTGATAAGCACATAAAAGGAAAGTCTAAATGAAGTAGAATAGTCTCACACTTTGATGAGATCACAATTGAATCATCAAGAAAGGAAATAGTCGTGAATTAAGCCACAAGATAAGAAGTTTTTCGATCATACAAGGAAAAGATCAAACAAACAATAGGAAAGAAGAAGAAGCGATTTACTTCATGGATATAGATAAACTAAATTGCCTCAATCAATGACTCCCTAAATTAATACTTGATTGAGATAAATCCCTTGGGGTTTTCCTTACACGTGCACAGATCATTTAAATAAACAGATCCAAATTTGTAGTGAGAAGTACGCAACTTTACTTGAGCTTAGCAAACAGTTTTCTTTTGTCTTTAATAAAGCTTTGTAAACACGTGAGTGATACAATTGAAAAGAAAAGACGAAAGAAAGTTGAGGCAATGTCAAGGTATAAATCTGTTTTGCATATTATTCATGATAATGCCTAAAATTTTTGTAGCACGAAGATCTCTTCAAGCTCTTAAGGAAAACTCTTCAATTCGAAAGTAAATGTACTAGGCACCACATTGATGATCCGAACCAGGATAAAAACTTTTTTGTCAATTATTTACTGCAGCTTTCTAGTATTGTATATCTTCCTACTAACTTGTAGGTGAGTAAACTATCGACTACTAGTAGTTTACTATGTTATTTATAAATTCACTCCCTCCCTCTTAAATATTAATTAGTATTTGACTAGGTCTAAATAATTTAGTGTTTAACCACATGTGAGTAAAGATCAAATGGTACATTATCAATTCCCCGATGCTTTACTTTAAGACGGACACTCTTAACATAGACCACCTTACTTCAATGGGCAACATTAATCTCACTGCAATCTTGAATAGTCATCAGCAAAGGCCTAAAGCCATTTCTTGGATTAACTAAAAAGGATGGAATTGAGAAACCTTTTGGTCCTAAATTATTCGATGTTACTAAGGAACAACAAGAGGTAATTCAAACTAAACACTAGAGCTATAAGTTTGTTGTATTGTGTTGTAAGCATAGCGGAATATTACAAATTATCAACTACAAAAACTTCAAAATAAATGTGAGATAAACTTGAAGTAACCTATGAAGGAACGATGAAATTCAAGGAAGCTCAAATCAGCTCCCTTGTAAATGCATTCGAATTGTATAAAATGTTAACGATGAAAATGTTTACTCTATATTCTCATGATTCAGCAAAATTGTAAGTGAACTAAATTCTCTGGGAATGGGGTATTCAGATTCGATACAAGTCAGTAAACTTGTTAGCAATCTTCACAAATCCTGGGATACAAAAGTTGTCATTTTTGAAGACGGAGATCAACAGACCATGACATATGATGAAATTTGATGTAACTTAATGGCTTATAAATAAAATCACATTAACATGTAAAACAAGGATGACCAAAAGAAAACAATGGCTTTTATAGGTAACACATTGGAAACAGAGGAGGAAGCCGATGAAAATCAAGATGAAGGAATGATCCTCTTTAATTTTGAAGTAAGACAAATGCCCTAACAAAGGATACAACGATCTCTGCAAGATTAAAAAACAAAGGACTTCAAAAGAAATAATGATTGATTCTACTACTATAGAAAACCAAGAAATATCAAAAAAAAATTGTCCAAATCAAATAAGAAGAAGCAATCGATGAAATGATGATCCAAAAAGGCTCAGAGAATTCGAACAAGGAGAAACAGGTGATGATGACTACAATGAAATAGAAAACTAATGTTTTATGTCCTTAGGATAAACTAGTGGGTTAAGATCTTATAATAATCCGAACATTAATGACTTACCAAATCTTTGGATATGGTCACTGATGAATTAAAAAAATTTAATGACGAATGCAATAACTTGTTCAAGAAAAGAATGTTTGGAATAGTTTTCTTGAAGCAAGTCATATTGAAATTTATCTACTAACAGAAGAATTGGAGGAAGTAAAAATGTTGTTAAATAATTTTAGAAAATCCTCATAATATAGTTCTATTCAATCAAACAGAACTATGCTCTACAAAAGGAACTCTCCAAGTCATATTTCTAACAGATCAAATAGATCTATCTCCCATCCGTATTCTCCTAATTCATCAACTAATATTGTATGTTTTACTTATGGCGATATCGGTCATAAATCCTTCAAATGTAGAAAATATTCATCTAGAAAATAGATTTGGAGACCAAAAGTTGTTAATCATCGAGGGGCCAAAAAAACATGGTTTCCTAAAAAAAAGTAATCTTTTTGTCTTGCAGGAGCAGTCAAAGAAACCCTACAGAAAGCAAATGTGGGTACTTGATAGTGGATTATCCTGACGTATGTGCGGAAAGAAGAATGAACTTCCAAACAATAAAAATAATAGATGGAGGATGTGTTAGATTTGGATATAATTTTAAAGGGGAAGTTACCAGATTCAAAACCACCACTCTTAGTACATTATACGATCTTGTCGAAGTTTACTTAGTCGACAGACTCAAATATAATCTACTCAGCATAAGTCAACTGTGTGATGCTGGATTTCAAGTCACATTCAATATAGCAAGCTGCATCCTTAAACATCAACGGAAAAATACTGACACTTATCGAAGACCGAGTAATCATTATTTATATCTTAAATAATTTTGATTTTCCATCTCTCACTTATCTCAGTGCATTGACAAGCGATCCATGGCTATATCATCGAGTGTTTTGACACGCAAGCATGCATACTCTTGAAAAATTTCTAGACTTTAACTAGTGATTCGACTGCCGAAACTAATGTTTGAAAAAGATCACTTTTGTGATGCATGTCAAATGGGTAAGCAAACTCTTTCATCGTTCAAAGGCATAGACATTGTAAGTACATCTAAACCTCTACAACTTCTTCATATGGATCTTTTTGGTCCCACTCTAACTTCCAATGTGGGAGGTAAAAGATATGCCTTTGTAATCATTAATGACTTCTCAAGGTTCACATGGATAATATTTTTAACTCATAAAACTGAAGACTTTGCTAATTTCGAGCTTTTTGTCGAAAAGTTCAAAAATATGCAAGACATTTAATCACACCACATATAGTGATCATGGTGTTGAATTTCAAAATAATGCATTTGAAGAATTTTGTTCTCAAAACGGATTCACTCAAAATTTCTCTTCACCCAAATATCCTCAAAAAAATTGAATAGTTGAAAAATAATTTGATCCTTACAAGATACAGAAAGAATGCTTTTGGACAGAAGTTTACCAGATCACTTTTGGGCAAAAGCCGTGAGCACTACATGTCACATTCTTAATAGGTGCTTAATTAGTTTTATATTGAAGAAGACTCCCTATGAATTGTGGAGAGGTAAGAAAACAAAAATAATCTACTTTCATCCCTTCGGATGAAACTGCTTCATCCACAACAATGGTAAGCACAATCTTGGTAAGTTCGATCAAAGCAGTGACAAAGGTATTTTCTTAGGCTATGCTCCTATCAATAGTGCCCTTTCAAGTTTTTAATAAAAGAGTGTTGAAGAATATATGTATGTTGTATTTCATGAGACTAACCCAAGAATCCATGAAATTAAAGGAGGTAACAACGAAATCACCCACGATAAAAACATTGGAAAATACTATAGATATTAGTTCTAAAACTCATATTGAAGTCAATTACTGCAAAAGCAAAGTCGACTACTCCAGCCTACAGATCAAGTATTCCAAGACAATTGTGACATAATACTAATTATCATGAAAAATTCATTCTCGATAAACCTAATGAAAAAATTCAGAAGTGATCTTCTCTAAAAAAAACAAGCTTCCGTTGCATTTATATCCCAAATGCAATCTAAACGAATAGATGAAGGAATGGAAGACGCATCATGGGTGCAAGCAATGAAGGAAGCACTCGATCAATTTGAAAGAAATCAGGTATGACCTCTAATATAAAGACCAAAAATTGCCCTTTTATTGGAATCAAGTGGGTATTTGGAAACAACTAGATGAAAATGGGTGATTTCCTCAAAATAAAGCATGGTTAGTCGCTCAAGGCAATTCACAACAGAAGGTATTGGCTACGATGAAACTTTTGCACCTTTGGCAAGGTTATAATCCATTAAAATTTTACTTTCTTATGCCTCTTTAAAGGATTTTACACTATTTCAAATAGATGTGAAAAGTGCATTTTTAAACAGTTTTATAAAAGAAGAAGTTTTTTACCCCCCGGTTATGAATAACCTTCTTGCCCGAATTTTGTTTATAAACTTTCCAATGCTCTTTACATAATTAATCAATCTCCAAAAGCTTGGTATGAAAGATTGAGTTCGTTCTTACTGCAAAATAATTTGGGGAAAATTTACTGTAACACTCATAGCCAAAAAATACCAAAAAGAGGAGTTATAGAAAACAAATATGCAGGTGCAACCAACGGTGGCATCGACGGACATAGCCTGACCAAAGGTTGATGGGATCAGAAACTCAAAATAAGTTCAGCCTAGAAAAAATTATTAACTCTTTGAAGAAGGATGAACTTACAGTCCGTAGGTCAGACGACAGTCTATTGTCCGTGACCATCGATCAATACTCCCCTCACCCACTCTATGACAATAGCTAAGGATGACCAACACGGTTCGTAGGCGAACTAGGTCTGACCGTAGGTGGAAACTTTGCAGACAGTTAAGAGGAAATGTTGTTGGTTCAACTTCAAATAGTTGTAAATCTTAGCACAAAATGAGTTAGGTGTCCTATGACCGACCCACATATAATTAATTGAATTATATTTGCATATCTACCGATCTTGCTATAATCAGACCTCTGAGTAAAACGTTATGCCCATTTTAGTAAAGGCTTGTCGAACATGCCCAGTCGATGGAACCAACGATGGGGCGTCAGTCAGACGATGGACCGTCAGTCCTGGCCGTCGTTTGGTCCGACCCTAACTTACCTAGGGGTCTTTTGGTCTTTTCCCACTTTATTTATACACTAAGTGATGTCGTTTTGACTCTAAATGATAACATTTTAGTAAGTTTAAGCCTATAAACATAACTAAAACATATCTAAGTCAAATAATTAAATAAAAACTTAGAAAATTAAAATCAAGACACGAGAAAAATCTCAAGAACCCTGGTTCAAGAACGCAACTAGATCCAGCAGTTCCAGCCCCGCAATTTAAGTATTTTCTTTGGATTTCCTCACCAGGTATGTTGGATTTCATTAGTGGGTTCATTTCACCAATTGGTTCCCTAGTTTACAGTCTGATTCTTTATTCCCATATCATGCTTAGACCTAGGGTTTTTAGAACATTGATAGAACTTCATGAATTTCTTAAATATATGTTTCAAATTAGATTATCATGTTATTACTAATATTATCGCATGAATTTCAGAACCCTAGCTTTGTATTTCTTTAGTTCTTGAATTAAACATACTAGGTCAGATATTTCAGACGTTCATATATACATGCCTCAGTTATAAATGCATAATTACCACACTAGTTGTTGCATTCTAAGTTTGCATGCTAAGTTTTGAGCTATCAAGTATTTACAAAAACTAAGACATAATCAGTAAATTTACAGAATTCATTTGGAGTAGCATAATACCGAGTTGAACTGGGGTTTAGCGTACCCAATAGTTGCAAAACTACTAGCAAAGTAGGTTGTAAGTCCCTTATGTGGGCAATCATTTTAGTGATCACGCAACATGCTTTTATACCTTTGGCAGGGTATATTGGGTCATCTCGAAGGTGCGTGTATATCGGACTTCACATTTACCTCATGTGGTTTTATTATAACTTATTAATAGCTCCCATAATTAAGTCAGACTCTCACATTAACCATTTATCAGTATATTCAATATTCAGTTTCAGCATGTTATAAATTGGTCAATGCATCCAGTCAGCTCAGAATTTAGTTTATCATGTCAAATAATTGTACTTGCTTGTATGTTTGTTCAGTTATGTTTCATTTCAGCTTTACTCTATCCTACATGCTCAGTATTTTTAAAGTAGTGATGCAATCATGTGCTACATCTTCTCGTGATGTAGGTTAAGGTTTTTAGCATCCAGATCAGGCATAGATCGATTTACGATCTCCAATTCGGCACATTCAGTGGTGAGTCCTCATTCTTCGAGGACAACAGTCAGAGTGTCATTTCATTCCTTAGTTACATAGTTTCTGTTTATGCAAAATTTAGTTTGTGGGCTTGTCCCAGTATTTCTAATCTAGTTTAGAGGCTTATTTCAGACATAGTTAGTTTCAACTTAGTATTGATTTAATATTTTCATTGTATTAAACTCATCAGTTATCATATATATTAGTTTTAGGATATTGTTTTCCTCATCTTTTCATTATAAGTTATGATTTAGCTTCCACATCAGCTCACTATGTTTAGTATGCTCATGATCTTGCCAGCAGATTTAGCTTGGGATCACTTGTGGTTCTAAGTTCTGTGTCCTCATCTCGGCTGTAGCTCGGGGCGTGAAAAAACTTGGTATCAGAGCACTTGGATCAAGTCTTCAAAGATGTGTGAAAAGCCACACTAAGTAGAGTCCTTTACATGTGTGTGAAATGCAAAACATTTAATGAGAGGGAGGCTACAAAGTTTTTTTTAGGAAAAACTTCACTTTCTTTTACTCTTATCGTGCATAAGGTATGATCTATTTCCATTATAAGTCGACGTTGAGCGCTTATGATCATTCCTTCTCGTAGAGCTTAGGCATCCAATTCTTACGCAAGCAATGCTAATGCAGTTCCTCTAGTACTTGATAAGGAATTTCTAATGTAGAGTTTCAGATTGACGATAAAGCTTTTGGCTCAAATATGAACAACCAGAATAATCAACAAGTTCGAGTTCCTACTAATAGAAATGATTGATCAGTGGCAACTAGAGTTTTTTATTTTGTTAAGAGGAATCCGCCTGAGTTTGTAGGGTCAAAATTTTATAAAGACCCATGAAGTTCTTTAATGAGGTCAAGAAAATATTTGGTGTGATACAAGTAACTGGTAGTGATAGGTTTAATTGGCATCCTACCAGCTTAAGAACGTGACTCACATATGGTTGAATTAACTAAATGGAAAGACAACATAGATGACTTTGTGTTTTGTAACTCAGTATAGAAGTTCAATTCAGTGTTAGTCCATAAACTCTCTCAGAACCTTTCTAAGTCTCTACTTCAATCGGTGACCCATCTATACCTAGATGCGTATACAGAAATCGCACTGTCATAGTATCTCAGAAAGTAAGCTCAGCAGATCTAGAATAGTTAGAAATGGTATTCTTCTATGGTATTCTAGGAATGTATTGGTTACACTCATAATATGCATAACTCGATTGTAAAACTAGGATTGTTTATTTTCAGTTTCCAGATGAACAAATCTTACAATGGAAGGGTAGTAGCTTAGCTCTTATGAGTAAATTTATTTTTACCTTAAAGCCAGAAAGATGATATGTAAGGGTTATCCCTATCATCTAATTTGGTTTAAGGATTCTAGACATGAAACCCCAACTCTTGAGTCAGTTGCAGTATTCTTTGAATTTCCAAAAATATTTCCAGAAGATCTCCACCAAGTCCCTTCCGAAAGGGAAATCGATTTTGGAATTGATCTCCTTCTAGATACCTAACCTATTTCTATTCATCCTTATAGAATGTCTCCAAATTAGCTTAAGGAATGTAAAGAGCACTTGAAAGACCTTTTAGATAAAAGTTTCATCAGACCTAGTATTTCACCATGGGGTGCACCTGTGTTGTTCGTAAGGAATAAAGATGGTTGTCTCAGAATGTGTATTGATTATAGACAGTTGAACAACGTCATAATTAAGAATAAGTATTCCATACCCATAATTGTTGATTTGTTTGACCAACTTCAACGTGCTAGCTATTTCTTAAATATAGACCGTAGATCGGGTTAGCATCAGCTATGAGTCAGAGATAGTGACATTCCAAAAACAGTCTTTCTATGGTCATTATGAATTTGTAGTTATCTCGTTCGGACAGACCAATGCTCCTGCAACTTTCATGGATTTTATGAATAGAGTGTTCTAAAAGTACTTAGACTTGTTCGTTGGCGTCTTCATTGATTATATCCTCATTTACTCTAGGAATGAGGAAGAACGTGCGAGTCATTTAGAATTGGTGTACAGACTCTCAAGGATCGCCATTTATTTGCTAAGTTTAGAAAATGTTAGTTTTTTTTTGGAATATATTGCTTTCCTTGGTCACATTTTAACTAGCGAAGGGTTCCAAATAGATTCACTGAAGATAAATGCAGTGAAACAATGTCTGAGACCTACCTCTTCTACAGATATTAGAAGTTTCTTTGGTCTAGCATGTTATTATAAAAGGTTCGTGGAAGTATTTTCATCCATAGCCTCACCATTAACAAGGTTGACGCATAAGATGGTCAAGTTTAAACAGTCATATAATCGTGAGAAAAGCTATCAATAATTGAAAACACGATTGACTACAACTCCTATCTTGACTCTACCAGAGGGTTCAGATGGTTATGTGACCTATTCTGATGCATCCAAAGTTTTCCTAGGTTGTTTGTTGATGCAGCGAGAGAAGGTTATATCTTATGCCTCTACACAACTTAAGGTTCATGACAAGACTATCTAACGCATGACCTTGAGCTTGCATCAGTGGTGTTTGCACTCATGATATAGAGACAATACTTGTATGGTGTTCACATAGATTTGTTCACGGACCATAAGAGCCTTCGGTATGTGTTCACCCAGAAAGAGTTGAATCTTCGCAAGAGGAGATGGCTAGAGTTCCCTAAGGATTATGATATGAGTGTGCATTATTATCCGAGTAAGGCTAATGTAGTAGAAAATGCTCTTAGTAGATTATGTATGGGTAGTGTTGCCCATGTTAAGGAAGAAATGAATGAGCTATTGGTGGATGTTCACAGGCTTGCTCGCTTTGCAGTTCTCCTTATGAGCATATTAGACAATGGTGTAACAGTTCAGAATGGGGAAAAATTGTCTTTGGTAGTGGAGGTTAAGGAAAAGCAAGACAGTGATCCAATTTTATCATGAATTTAAGGTTGCATTCCATAATCAGAGAGTGGAGGTTTTCTCCCAAGGGGGAGATGGTGTACTTCGCTACTAGGGTAGATTGTGTGTTTCTAATGTTGGCGAGTTGAGACAACATATTCTTGCAGAAGCCCATAACTATCGTTATTCTATTCATCCAGATTCAACTAAGATGTAACGCGATCTGTACAAAATCTATTGGTGGAATGACATGAAGAGGAATATAGTATACTTTGTGAGTAAGTTCCTCAACTGCCAGCAAGTCAAGGTAGAAGATTAGAAACGGCTCAAGAGATTGATATTCCTACTTGGAAGTGGGATGTAAACAATATTGACTTCATCACAGGATTACCGCGTACTCGCAGACATCATGACTCTATTTGGGTGACAATTGATAGGATGACTAAGTCTTCTCACTTTTTGGCGGTCAAGACTACATATTCGGCAGAGGAGAATGCCAAGATTTACATTAATGAGATTGTGAGATTACATGGGGTTCAAATGTCTATTATCTCACATAGAGGTCCTCAGTTTAGCTCTCATTTATGGAAGTCATTTAAGAAGGGTCTTGGTACTCCAGTTAACCTTAGTACAACATTTCATGCACATACGGATGGGCAGGTAGAGCGTACCCTTCAGACTTATAGGATATGTTGAGAGCTTCTGTGATCGATTTCAAAGGTAATTGGGATGATCACCTTCCTCTTATTGACATTGCATACATTAATAGCTACCATTCCAACATTCTTATGACCCTTGTGAGTCTTTATATGGGCGTAGATTTAGATATCCTGTTTGTTGGTTTGAAGTAGGTGAATCAGCTTTGATAGGGCCTGATTCAGTCCTTTATGCAATGGATAAAGTGCAACTCATTAGTAGACTTAAGAAATCCCAAAGTCGTCAAAAATCTTATGCAAATGTAAGGAGAAGGGAACTAGTGTTCCAAGTTGATGATTGGGTCTTTCTGAGGGTCTCACCTACGAAAAGGGTGATGAGATTTGAAAAGAAAGGGAAGCTCAGTCCTAGTTATGTAGGCCCTTACAAGATCTTGAAAAGGGTTGGCTAGGTGGCATATGAGTTAGAGTTTCAAGCAGAATTAGCAGCAGTGCATCCACTCTTCCACATCTCACTTTTGAAGAAGTGTGTGGATGATCCATCCTCTGTAGTTCCATTAGATAGTTTGGTAGTGAAAGATAAGTATTTATTATAAGGATGTGCCAGTTGAGTTTCTTGACCATTAGTTTAGAAGTTTGAGAAACAAAGAAGTCGCTTCAGTCTAGGTTTTGTGGAGGAGTCAATCCGTACAGGGAGCTGCTTGGGAAAAGAAGAAGCCATAAAAGCCAAGTATCATCACCTCTTTCCTTCTGAATCCACTTCATCTTGAACTAATAGTTTCTCTTCTGTTTTCCAGTCATTCATGCGTGAATTAAGTCTTAGAATAATGTTCCCTCCATTTGTACTAGCATTTTTAGCGTATTTGCATCTTATCGGAACTAAATTCAGTCGTAAACTTTGTTATCAATGTTTAGTAGCAGGGTTTGTAGCTCTCTCCCGCTATCCAAGCTAGTTTAGTCTTCATTCGAGGACGAATGTTCCCAAGGGGGAGATAATGTAACACCTCATATCAAAAACAGACCAAAAAACAGCTTTACAAAAAAAAATATGCTGCTGTAACCAAGGGTTGCATCGACAAACTGTAGCCTGAACCATGGTCCATCCTGCACAACCGTTGATGGGATCACAAACTCCCAAAGAGTTTAGCCAAGAAAAATTGGTTATGTCATGGATGATGGACGAACATACGGTCCGTAGGTCAAATGACGGTTCGTTATCCATGACTGTCGATTAATACTCCCTTCACCCACTCTCTGACAAGAGCTACGGATGACCAGCATGGTCCTTAGGTGGACCTACGGTCCATAGGTGGAAAAATTGCAGACAGATAAGTGGAAATGCAGTTGGGTCAATTTCAAATGGTCATAACTCTTAGTAAAAAATTAATAGGTGTCCCATGACCTACCCACAGATAGATGATTTAATAAGGTTTCCATAACCACCGACCTTTCTAAAATCGTACCTACGAGTAAAAAGTTATTACCCTTTTATTAAAGGTCTGTTCAAAAGGCCCAGTTGATGGACCCAACGACGGGGCGTCGGTCAAACGACGGACCCTTAGTCCTGGCTGTCGTTTGGTCCGAAAGTAACATACCTAGGGGTCTTTTGTTCTTTTCCAACTTCGTTTAAACACTATGTTACTTCGTTTTTACCATAAATCATCATATTTTTGTATGTTTAAGACTAAAAACATAACTAAAACATCTCTAAGTCAAATCATTAAATAAAAACATAGAAAATTTGAAGCTACAGAGAAGAAAAAGCTCAAGAACCGTAGTTCAAGAAGGACACAAGCTCCAGCAGTTCCATCCCCGAAACATAAGTATTTTTCGTGAATTTCATCACCAGGCATGTGAGATTTCACTAGTGGGTTACTTTCACCCATTGGGTCCATAATTTTCAGTCAGATTCTTTATCTTCATATCATTCTTAGACCTAGGGTTTGTTGAACTTTGATAGAACTTCATGAATTTTTCAAATATATGTTCCAAATAAGATTATCATGTTATTACTCAAATTATTGCGTTGATTTCAGAACCCTAGCTTTGTATTTCTTTGTTCTTGAATTACACATACAAGATAAGATATTTCAGACACTTCAGATATACATGCCTTAGTTATAAATGCATAATTACCAAATGAATTGTTGCATTCTCAGTTTGCATATTCAGTTTCGAGCTATCTAGTATTTATAGAAACTGAGACATAATCAGTGAATTTACTGAATTCATGGGAGTAGCATAATAACAATTTGGACTAGGGTTTAGCGTACCCAATAGCCGTAGAACTACTATCCGAGTAGGTTGTAAGTCCCCTCTATGGGAAATCAGTTTAGTCATCACGCCGACATGTTTTTATAACTTCGACATTGTATATTGGGTCTTCCAGAGGGCGTATACATCATACTCCCATTTAGGTCATGTGGTTTTATGATCGGTTATTAGTAGCTCCCACAGTTCAGTCAGACTCTCTATATTGACCATTTATTAGTATATTCAGTATTCAGTTTCAGAATGTTATAAATTGGTTATTGCATGTGGTTAGCTCAGGATTCAGTTTTTCATGTAAGATTATTATACTTGCTTTTATGCTTGTTCATTTATGTTATATTTCAGTTTTACTCTATCCTACCTTCTCAGTACCATTCATGTACTAACGAATGTGTGCGCTACATGTTCTCGTGATGTAGGTTCAGGTTCTCAGCATCAAGATCACGCATAGATCAATTTTCGTTCTCCAATTTAGAAGATTCAATGGCGAGCCCTCATTCTTCGAGGACAATAGTCAGAAGTTTTATTTCAGTCTTTAGTCATTAAGTTTCTGTCAAAATTTGCTAGATTTAGGTGGGGGCTTGTCCCTGTATTTCTATTCTAGTTTAGATTTCTATTACTGACATAGTAAGATTCAACTTAGTATTGAGTTAGTATTTTCATTGTTTTAAACTCATCAGTTTTCATATATATAAGAGTTTTAGCATATGGGTTTTCCCCATCTTTTCATTACAGTTTATGATTTAGCTTCAACATCAGTTTATTATCTTTAGTATACTCATGATCATTCCAGCAGGGTTAACATGGGAGCACTTGTTGTTCTAAGTTTTGGTGTTCGCGTTTCAGGGTTCGCTCGGAGCGTGACATTTACACAACTCTCTTCATTCATTGACTCGTTTTATACATTCTTATAGTTCAAATCTATGTTGATGATATTTTTTTGGAAGTTCAAATCCTTCTATGAGTAAGTATTTTGCAAATCTAAAGAAAGGAGAATTCAAAACGAGTCTTATGGGAGAACCCATATTATTTCTTAGACATGAAATTAACCAGTCAACTAATGAAAGATTCATTATTCAAGCAAAGTACACCAAGGAATTAATTAAGAAGTTTGGACTCGAAAAGGCAAATCTTTTGGTAGCCCATGAGTTTGTTCACATGTCTTGAAACTGATGCATCATGAAAAGATGTATAGAGATATAGTTGACTCATTACTAAATCTTACAGCCAGTCTGCCCAATATATTGTATAATGTATGCAAGTGTGCACGATTTCAAACTGCTCCAAAGGAATCACATCTCATGGCAGTAAGATGAATCATTTGTTGCCTCACTGTAATCACGGAGCTAGGACTATGGTATCCTTATTCTACTCATTTTGATTGAATTGATTATTTAGATACTGACTTTGCAGGTGAAAAAAATGACTGAAAAAATCACTAATGTAAAAGTCAAATCTTTGAACACTGTCAGATGTCATTGCATAGCAAGAAAGAGGTTCGGTTTCCTTATCCACCACGAAATCGGGATACTTAGCGGTTGGAAGTTATGGTGCTCAAATTTTATGGATGATGCATCAATTACTTGATTATGATCTTTCTTATGAAACTGTCCTGATTATCTGTTATAATACTTCAGTTTTTCTAAATATATTGTGCATCATTATAAGTCAAAGCATATCGACATATATCATCATTATATTCGTGATCATGTTTAAAATGGTGATTTTCCTCTTGAATTTGAAGACTCTAAAAATCAATTAGTTGATATTTTTACTAAATCTCTTCTTGAGGAAAGATTCTTCTCTCTCTGAGATTTCCTTGGCATTAAATGTGTTGACTAATCCGTTGTTATTCCCTATTTATTTATTTTATTTTCTTATACATTTAATGTCTGTTCTTGTTTTTTTTTGAGTAATTCTGACATGCTGCTACCTCTTCCGCTTCCACTTCTTCCTGTCAAATCCCCTTCCCTTTCTTGTTCGATCTCCTTTCTTTTTGCTACTATTTTTTTCTTTTTATTTATCCTTTCCATGAATCTCTTTTACTCTTCATCTCAACATGACAAAAACTCGCTTTATGACCTTAAATAAATCGTGTCGCTTTGAGTTCCGTCAAAGTAGCCACCATCTCTCTCTCTCTTCTAATTCGTCCATATGATGCATGGTTGCTCCGTCCGAGGCGTCAAAAAAGCGAGCTTCTAGTACTAGGCAGAAAGTATCAAAGAAGCCTCATCTCCATATGATTGGATCTCTCTCCAATGCGTACATGCAATGGTTGAGGGGTATCGAATCAAAACACATGTATTATCTTTTCAAAACTCGCCTTCTTGTTACCAGTCGTGTTGTAAACCTCCATCAATGAAAGGACTCTCACTACCCGCTAAGATCGTATCTCAAAGCTTAGAAATTGTCTCTCTTTTTTATCTTGTGTGATCTTGAACTTTTTGACGAAGAGTTTCACGTCCTCTATGTGAAACTATGAATCTCACCTAACAGTTGTGAGTAAGAAGAGTTTGTTCTGGGTAAATGCTTTATCATTGATGAAAAACTATTCGAAGATGTGTTTGGTACTAAGTTCTCTTGGGTAATTCTGTACGCAAACGGAACGTGGCCTTATAACTTTGATGTTTATGCAGAAGTCGCAAAGAGAGTTGTTGGTTGTAATGTGTTTTCTTAGGTCCCTTATCTCTATTTTTATAAAACCGTATTCCCTCATATATCATGGCCATAACTCTTAATTCCAGGAACGGCTCCTTCAGTAATATCTCTACTGGTGATGTATTTTTACTCTACTTCTTGCTTAAAAGAACCGAATCAACTGTGCAGGATGTTTCAAGGTGTATATGTGGGGATGTGTTGAAGACTTGAATTTCATGGCAGGTCTTCCCTATGGCTTTCTCATCTCGAGGATTATTGTTGACCGTCTTGTGGATATTTCTATGTTTACCCCTTTTCTTATAAATGCAACTTATGATTCTCGTACTTTTTCGAGTATGGGGTAAGTGTAGGTTTATTAAAAGTGGGTAAAAAAAACTCACTCAAAGTTCGCGCGGATTCTCCCTAACCCTCAAAAATCTTCGCAGATTCGACCATTTTTTTAATTCAGGACAATGAGGAGGTCAAAACTAGATTCTTAGCTGTAGAACAAAAGTTGGAGACCTTTCATAATGCTGTGAAAAAGGTATTTTGTTTCCAAAAAGACTAGCATTCATATCGGGAAGTTGCGCATTGACATAATAGCGATCAAGCAGGAAGTATCTCAATGGTAAATCTCTTGATCCAACAACTTGACTCTCTCAAAAGTCGAGTCAACTTCTCCAACAATGAGCTTGCTGTTATATTCCGCGGAATGTGGACCGTTCATTCAACAACTTCTGTGAGAAAGTTATTAACTCCCTCAAGTACTTTTGGGGTTGTCATTAACTCCACTGGCTGAACCTTTAATTTTTTGACAAACATTCTATATGGGCATGTACCTCTCTATCTCTTGGACCACTTTTTTCTCTCTCTCTGACTCTAAGACTACCCTTGTATCTGATGTCTTTTCTTTAATCTATTATCTTTTTTCCTATTATTTTATATTATTATAAAGGGGGAGAAAAAAATCTCTATTTTTTACTCCTTCGTGAGACAAGGGGAGAGCTGCATGAATCGATGAACTAAGACATGAAACCTCTGAAAGTACAATTGCCTTTCTCAGTAAAATAGACTATCAAAATTTCTATTAAAAATACGATCAATCTTGTCATTATCAAAGAGGGGGGATCGTTAACTCCTTATAGTTAGGTTATTTTAAAAATAGACTCTTAACGAGTTAATCTCATTTTTTGTAGGTCACCTAATCAAAAAGGAAATCATCATCGCAAATGACTTCAAGATTTGAAACAATATTTTCTTAAAGTTGTAGAGAAGCATTGGAAAGGCAAGCCTTAAATCTAAGAGACAAAAGAAGGAAAGGAATATATGGTTGATCAACACGTAAAGGAAATGAAAATGAAGCAGAATACTAGCACAGTTGGCAGAGATCACAATCGAATCATCAAGAAAGGAAAAAGCCATGAATGAAGCACAACATAAGAAGTTTGTCAATCATACAAGGAAAAGATCAAACCAGCAAAAGGAAAGCTTTAAGAAGTGATTTACTTTATGGATACAGATAAACTAAACCACCTTAATCAAGGACTCCCTAAATTGATCCTTTATTGAGATAAATCCCTTGAGTTTTTCCTTACAAAAGTACAGATTATCATCTACATAAACCTACCCAGATTTGTAGCGTAAAGTACGCAAATTTACTTGAGCTTAGAAAATAATTTTCTTTTGTCTTTCATAAAGCTTTGTAAACACGTGAGTGATACAATTGAAGAAAAGAGAAAAGAAAGAATCTGAGTGAGTATACAAGTTGAGGCAGTGTTAAGGTAGAAATATTATTTGAATATCAGACATGAGGAAGATTCAAATTGTTATAACACGAAGATCTCTTCAAATTTCTTAAGGAAAAATTTTTTAAACCCAAAGGGACTAGACTAGGCACCGCATTGGTGATCCGATCCATGATAAAAACTTTTGTGTCAATTATTTACTGCCACTTCCTATTAATGTTTATCTTCCTACTAATTTGCAAGTGAACCGACTATGTGATACGCTAAAATTACACTTCCCTAAAGAAGTATAAGCAGTCGTATCAAGTAAAGAACCCAATTATTAGGTTGGGGTCGATCCCATGAGGAAAATGGTTTAGACATAACTTCTATGTACAATTACTTCTATTTAGTCAAGTCTTTTTCAAAAATTAATAATTAAAGGGGGGGAGTTGTGAAACAAAAGTATTGTAGTATTTCAAAATCAAACAAGAAGCAAGAGTGATTTATTGGTGTTTATAAAGTTGTGAGAGAAACTAGGGTGTAAGTGTTCCCCATAGGTTCATAATGCAATAATCCTAGCAATAACATTTCTTCCCGAGTTTTTGTATGAAAAGTAATAAGTTATGTATCTCTAAATCCTTGGTCTCACATTTAAAGAATTTCACTCTGTACGTTGGTCCGGCTACGTGTGTCTAAGTTACTATCCTTAACTTTACTTTATATTAAGCATCATATTTGATGTATGCCTTAGTTATTGTTTTGCATCAGTTGAAAGTAGCCTATTAGATAGTATCCCACTAAATCTATGTCAATAATTCTTTTTCTATTAACAACCCCTTGGTCTGGCAAGTAGCAATAAGGAGAGTTATAATGCGTGCACTCGTTAAAAAAACTTATAAACGAAAGAATTATTGATGCATGCAATAACCTATTTGAGAATTGCGATTTAGCTAGGTTTATTATGTTAATCACCCATGGATCCCACAACCCTAGTTGTGGATTTAGTTACCCATGCTTAGAAGAGCACAACGCATAGTTTATAAATAATAAATCATGAACTTACTTTGACAAATTCGAACAAAATACAGAAAAATCCACTTGAAATCACAAAATTATCTTTAAAACCAATTCAGGAAATTTGAATTAATGCCGAAGTTACAAAGACAAATCTCCAAGAACAAAACTAAGAAACTAGTATTAGAATCTAATTCTAAAATGAGGTTTTACCTATTTATATATATATAAAAAAAAGAGTCCTAAATTAAAAGGAATTCATATAAGGAAAGTTTGTCCAAAACGCAGCTTCAATCGATGACCCCATAGACGGTTCGTCGATCAAAAGACGGACCATTGACTGCCTCCGTAAGTCCATACTTAGCATCTTCTCACAGCCTTCACTTTTCATCTTCTCTTATACAATCGAAGGACAAACAACACGTTCCGTCGATTGAACTACAGTCCATCGATGCTTCTCGTCGTTCCATACTTTGAAATTTCTTCAACACCGGGCACTGGGATATTCTCTGATCAGATCGATGTTTGACAGGACGATCCGTCGATCAACGGACCATCAATCCTTCTGTAGCACCGCACTTGGTTACTATTCCTCAAATTGCTTCAAGATGCCTGAACCTCCAATACCACCTAAAGTCCGTCATTTGATTTTGGATGACTTTCTAGAATAACAAAGATAAAAACATATTTAAATTACTATAAAAAGGCTCTAAACACATGCCAATCTTTTAAAAAAAGCATTGAAATTACCGTGAAACCACGGTACATCACTATCGACTTCTACTAGATGACTAAGTGATGTTAAATTTACCCCCCTCCCCTTGAATATCACAATAAACATAAAAATAAATAAGTGCTTTAGCTATATTCAAACCATAGTTATGTGGGTGATTTCTCAAACACAAGGAAAGGTCTATACTCATTAAGAGTGGTTGTTAATTAAATATTTTTTTTCGCCAGATATAGATATAAATGTATATGCACCCACACATATGAATGTGGGTCAGCTTCTCACAACAAGATAAAGTTACTTCATGAGTGAAAATCATAAGTGCACGTTTTAGGTTATGATACGACATGTAATAGCATAAACATTTATGTTGATAAACAAATTAATATATATATATATATATATATATATATATGTATATCCATATATATATATATATATATATACATATATATAAATACAAGGATTTTGAAAGGCCATAGTTGAGGAAGAAAACGAAATCAATCTCCGTTTGCCCTATGTTACACTACTGTAACTTTCGTGATTGAATCTAGTAGAAGTACCCTAATGAACATAAAAGGATCAATTCATAGGATTCCACTAAAAATGTTATTGTTTATGTTGTTCAACATATAATCTAATGAAATGATGAAATCTATTCAATTATTAAAATAAAATAAAACTTAGATGGTACAACTAATTTATGATATGTAATTATCATATTAGTAATATTAGAGGTGAATGCTTAAAATAATACTTATTTATAGCTAATCTTTTATACCATATAAAAATAGTAAATACACACAACTATCTACAATTTTGATGTAACATTAGGCATTTTTATGCTAATCTTTAGTTGCTCAGATAAATCGCGACTCATCCACAAGAGGATAACAATTTGTTAGTTTTTTATTAGTTTTGCATGTATAATTGTATTTGTTTCATTGATTTTTCATCTATTTTAAAGTTGAGTGAATTAGATAAATTTTAGTCAAATATATTGTGTCAAGATAACAAAAAGATTAAGATCCAATTCAAACTGAATTTGATTGGATATATATCAATTGAGCCAAAGCAGGACAAATAATGAGTGAAGATCCAACTCAACATAATTTTCACTAAGTTTAATTATTTTATCAGTTCTTTTTAAATATTTTTTCACGGAATAACATTACTAGTAAAAATATTTTATCAATATATATAAATAATTCATACTACAACAAAACCTCCAACTTTTTCATAGTTTGCTAAAAAATGTTAATTAAAAAATTGAAACCTAAACGCCTTACAATGTACAGATCCATTTATGTTGAGGAATTTAAAATTTATGTATGAACACTAAAAAAACTCTAATATATATCATATAATTTTTTTTTCAAGAAAATTTAAATGAATATACCTTCTCAATTTCTAGATTCTCCCTTACATAAAAGTTGCTAAATGTAGGAATTTTGTGCCTATAATGCTGAACAAATGATATCTCTTTGTACTTTCTAGATCCCTAATATATAAAAATGTCGATTTCTTATAGAAATAATAAAAGTCATAAAATCAGAAAATTTAATTTTTAATTGACCTATATAATCAAATTTAACAATTTTGAGGTATTAAATGTCACATGCTAAAAATAATTAAGTGGACTGAAGTGGACATATCAAAATAATTTTTCAGTAACTAATATAACGGCCAATTTCTCTAAATAAAATAATAACATTAATTTTTACTTTTCCCCCCTTAATTTGTGTGATATTTACCCTTTTTAAGTTATTTAAAAAAGAAACTCTTTTCATAGTCCTGTATTAACTTTTCACTTTATTATAGAAAATTCTTCCAATAATTTTGATCTCAAAACTTAAAGTTAATTCAAAGTAATTTATAATTACATTTATATCTAACATTTCTATTAAATGTCACATTTCAATTACCTTTACAATTTTTTTTTTAAAAAAAATTATGTCAAATTAAGTCGTGTCACGTAAATTGATACGAACAAGACAATACAGCCAAGGAACCTCCATAATAAATTTCCCCACATCCACCCACCCACCTCACTCAACTCTCTCCATATTGAAATTTTGTAAAATTTAATTTATGAAAAAATCCTCTCCCCCTTCTTCAATTCCCTCTTTTAATCTTGGGTGATGAATTTTAAGACTTCAAAATCATACAAATTTGTGTTAAACAACTGAAGGATAACGTGTGCTCAAAAGGGTATTTCATACTTTTTTTTGGGGATATTTACAGTATCAGTAATAATTTTAGTTGTTGATAAGCTTAAAATTTGCTTCCTTGTTTTGTTTAGAAAATCAAATATTTCTCCTTTTGGGTGTTGTTTATTTTGTTAAATAGAAGCCCTACCTTCCTCTTTGTACTTTTTTTGGGGTAGATGTTGGTTTTCTTGGGATTTTTGGAATGTAGAAAAAACCCTATTTTCCATTATTTCATTTTTTTGGGGGTGATTTTTAGGTGTTGGTTTTACTGCATGACATTTCTTTTGAGTCAAGAGGCTATCGAAAATCAACTCTCAAACCCCACAAACAATTTTAGAAGTAAAATGTTGTGTACATGCTATCCTTTCTAGACCTCTGCAATCCTTCTTTGTGTCTAGCTAATAGAAGTTTCTTGTCTTTTAATGAATAGTCCATGTTAGACGAAGATATATATATGTTGGACATGATACTTCCTTACGTATGAACAAGAAACTCGAGAAGCATAACCCAATTTGGGATTCGTGAGTTGTTGTCTATTAGAAATTATGTTATGTATTGAATTACTTTTGGCGAGGTTGAAACATTGAGTGGAAACATACTTTTCTGTCTTTTTAGTAGAGATTTATTGCTTGTTAAGGGATTAGTCAATGTTAGAACGAAGATTGTCGGTCTAACTTAGACTAATCTCTTAGCAAATAAGAAATTCCTATTAACAATACAAAAAGTAAGTTTCCATTGAATTCTTCAAGCTCGGCTAAGAGAATTCAACACACAACATAACTTAAAAATAATTATCAACTCCTGAATCCCAAATTGGATGATGCTTCTCGAGTTTCTTCTTCACATATGAGTAAGCATCATCTGCAACATATATACTTCTCAGTTTAAGTTGAACTAATTCCTTATCAGATAGGAAATTTCTACTAGCCAGACATAAAGTAAGTTTACACTAAATATGTCTAGTTCACCGACGGAAATTTAACACACAACATAACTTTGACATAAACATCAACTTAAGATTACAAAATTGGGTGATTCTTCTTCGAGTTTCGTCTTCACAAATAAGGAAGGAGCATGTCAATCATACTCTCAATCTAACTAGGAGTAATTCCTTAATAAAAAATAAATTCCAAAAAGTAAGTTTCATTTCACCCTCTAATTGTACATCATAAAACTTAATTGTCTTCATGTGATTAAATTCTATATTCGAGAAGCTTAAAGGAATCTTATCAACAAGTTCATGGTGAACAGGTTCAAAATAATCCCCGTCACTAAGGTTACATACAAGTTCTTCTTGTAGCACAAATGTTTGGGGTCATATATAACAATAAAGGTTAATTGAAATAGGAGTATTAGTTGTATCACACGTAAATTTACAGTCAAACATTCGTACTAAAATTTTATACAAATACTATTTTTATATGTACTACCAAATGACTCCTTTAGTGTTGAAGAAAGTGTCAAGTGTTATCTATTGATTTATAATTTGGTGATAAACACATATCATTCCAATAGTGTTTTGATTTAAGAACACAATATTATAAATTTTTAGTACAATAAGTATAACATCACTAATTTAAACTTCTAAGGTCTCTTCAAATTCTATACAAACATACAATCTTATATAAAGAGTTGCAAATTAAAGAAATCAATACAAATGCCATCTAAAAATTTTGCACCTTTTATTTTATTGTTAGATTGTGACTTTTTTTTTATTTTTCGTGTAGCATATACTCTTACCTTACCAATCATCTGAAGTTGAACAAAGACTAATTTTATAACCTTCTCCTAATAGACTTAGCAACCATGCCATTCATTCAATCGCCGACATTCTAAATAGGTTGTCTTTTCGAAATTTTGTAAGAACTAGTACACTTTCTAAGGATTGGCAATATACTTGCCGTAGAATTCCCAAGTTGAAATTTGATCAGATGGTCAGGGAAACAGTAGAGGACTTCACATCTCCTACCATTGGATTTATTCCCACCGTTTATTATTTCCTCAGGTTTCATATAAGAATAACATTGAAAGTTACCCTCGACATGACTAGCCTAAAAGCATGTCCTATCGTTTGTTATATTTGCTTGACACAAGTCAGTGATTCTTCTTTCCCAAGGATATTTAACACACATAATAACATTGAAATAAATTCAATTTAAGAATCTCAAATTGGGTGATTCTTCTTCAAGTTTTTTCGTCACAGATGAGGAAGGATCCTGACAAAATATATACTTCTCAATTTAACTTTGACTAGTCCCTTAATGAGAAAGACATTCCTACTTCCAGAAAATAAGCTTCCTAAGAGAATTCAACACACAACATAACTTTGAAATAAACAACTAAAGACTCAAATCATACATCATTTAAGAACAACCATGAAATAAAAAAACCATATCTGTTCCCAAACATATTATTAATAACATTCATCCAGGTTAACAATTCTATATTTCCAAGAAGAAAAAATCTTTATAGTACCTTAAAGAAAAGGCAACATATAGCCTTACAACTCCTTTGACCAAATGTTTTGTTTCTATTTGAACTTCCAAATCATTTTAGCCAAAGATTATGAAGAATTGTGATAACAATAATATTCAAGAAGCTTGCCGGAATTTGTTTAAAAACCTCCTCGGCCAAGGTTTTAACTAATCCCCATCATTAAGAATACACCCCTAATAAAAATTAAGAAAAAACCATCAAATTCATTACATACGAATATAAAAATATTGAAAAGATAGAGAGAAAAATAAACATTAGTGACAACCTGAATTTCAATTTCTTCTAAATTTGGATAGATTCATAGCATGCAAAGAGTGAATGAAAGCTCAAAAAACTCTAAAAGAGTAATCCAAGATATGAATAGGCGTTTGAGACATTTAAGAGATAATGTGAGCCATGTTGGTTTAAATTCAGTTGTTCCAATATCAGCATACGAATAAATGCCGAAATGAAAAGAACATGTATGGAAATTCAAGTAAAATGAGGAAACATTACCTCAAAATTATGCCAGGTGAAATGCTCGAAAGCAACAATAGACAAAAAATAATTGTCAAAATTATATGTTTCCTCTAGAGCTGATTATTTAGGTCATACAGAACATTGGAAAGAAAAGGAATTTTTTTTAGATATATCAATTGTATATCGCCATGAAAGATAAATGACCTTAGCTTATGAGCATTAATACTCATGAGGTATGGATTGTCTATATGTTTTAGTATCAAATCCTCAAGCAACGGGCAATTAGATATCAAACATGCAAGCGTATTAGAAGATAATGTTTCAAATTTAAATTTTCGATTAATCAACTTATTACATTCCTCAAAGAAGCATGGAGGATGCTTATCACATCGCATGAGATACAAATTCCTCAATGTTGAACAATAAAAAGAGAAGTAAGCGATCTTGCATTGTGGATAAGTAAATGGATATTTAAGGACGAAATGGTTGAATTAAATTTGTGTCGAGCAAATGTATAAAAAGATCAACATTACAACATACTATTAGACTAGCAATGTCAAGGGTAACTTCTAATATTGTTCCTATATGAAACCTGAAGAAACAATCGAAAACGGGAATAAATCCAATGGTAGGGGATGTCAAGACCTCTGATGTTTCCCAGCCCGTTTAATCAAATTTCACCTTTTGAATTCTACGGAAAGTATATTGCAAATCCGTAGAAAGTGTACTAGTTCTTACCACATCTGGAAAAGAAAGCCTTTTTAGATGTCATCGATTAAATGAATTGCAAGGTTTCTTAGTCAATCAACAGAAGGATAATGTAGTCTTTGTTCATCTGGAAGCATGATAATCTATAAAAAATAAACAAGAATACCGATGGTAAGGTAAGGGTATAGGCTACGAACAACAAACAAATGTTCTTCACCATATTCAACTAACATGTCACATCTCTAACTATAATATAAGGTGCATACTTTGTAGATGACATTTGCTTTGATTTCTTTAATTTGCAACTCTTGATTTGAAATTGTATTGTTTTGGTTAAATCAAATAAATACAAAGTATTTTTTCATAGAATTTTAAGAGAACCTAGAAGTTTTAGTGATGTTATACTGATTGTACTAAAAAATTATAGTATTGAGTGCTTACATAAAAATATTATATGAATGACATTTGTTTATCGTAAGATTATAAATCAATGGATAACACTTGACACTTTCTTCAATACTAAAGGAGTCATTTGGTTGTATATATAAAAATAGTATTTGTATTGAATTTAGGACAACGGTTGACTGTATATTTAACTCTTGTACAAATAATACTAGTATTACAATTAACATTTTTGGGATATATGACCAAAACATTTGTGCTACAAGAAGCTGAAAATATTAATTTAGTGAACTGCACACTTGGTTTCAATATTTTGGTGAAAGCCGACATAGAATACTCTCATGGATGCCGCTGCCTTTCCCCACTCTCAAACCGTAAGAGACTCAAACCTTAACAATACCTATGAATCTCTGATGAACTATAATCCTGCAACACTGATCAAAACAATCTTGAAGCCTATTTTAATTAATACACAGGGAATCAACTTTCCGTTTTACTTTTAAGGAATTAGATGAGATGTTGTTGAAAAGGGACTTCTCCAAGCCGTAATTATGAAGTTTCCATATGGTGCATCAATCTTACACCAACTGAGAATTAATTCAAAAACAGTTGGTCATCAAAAGACGTTGTTTAATTGGCTCCCTTGCAGAACAACATCTTTTAATTCGTTCTGATCTTAATGAAGATTTTTGATCTTATATTTTAAAAGAGGTAGGTTATCTTCAATTTAATAGGGAGAAATATATGTTCCGTAACTTTCCATCAACACAAAACTGTAACCCTGAGGAAAAAACTTCAAAAGCTTTGGCTTGGGTTCGCTACCGGATCTTCGGCCAAATCTTTTCGCTCGAAGACCTTTTTTATCCATTTCATAGACTATTGGGAAGACAGTAGCCATAAATAAAACCAGTCAATTTAGAAAAAGACCTCGCACCGGTAGAGTTAAGGTCATTCTTGATCTTACGGACAAACATCCAAAACGAGTAAGGATGTACTTTTTGGATAAACAATGTGGTAAGCTTGTTGAACACTATCATTAGATTGTGTTTGATAATATGCCTTTGTATTGTACCTATTGTAAGCACCAAGGTCATGAAGATGCTGATTGCCGACTAATCATCCTGAAAAACAAAAGGGGAGAGGGTAATCATGATGACATTGGGCAAAAAGGTGACAAAACAAATAATGTGGAACAATTGCAGGGTGATCCACGAGAATTAATGAATGCAAAAAAAAAATGAAAGGAAAGTATCTAATGATACGGATTATTCAATTAATGTGAACGAAACAGCGAATATTAAATCTATACAACACCTAACTACTGAAATAGTCAATACAAGGACAGTATTAGTTGGTCAAAGGTTAGTTCAGGAGGAACTTTTGGTATCTGGAAGAAGGTTAAGGAGGGCCTTTTGGTGCCTTGACCAGAGTTTTAGTCGTTAAACATCTAAGCAAAAAGTCTTGCTGATCCTACCAAAACTTCAGATAAGGGCCAAGAACATCAAGAATGCAATACATATGTAATTTCGCGTGAAGATCAAGTTAGTTCGAATGAAGGTATCGGGGTCGCGAGGGTAGGGAGTGAACCTGCATATACAACAAACGATAAGATTGGACTTCAAGGAATGACAACCAAAGGCTTTTGTTTGTGCCGTCACAAGTCGCTTCTTGAAAGATATAGACTGAAGATGTAGCCATTAACAGAACTCCTACTTTTGTAGCACAAAAAAAATAACTTGGACAGTCTAATACAGTTGAGAAAGCAGGGGTAAAAGTTGTTGGAGATCAAATTGGTTTTGCAGGAGACTCTTAAATTAAGCCTCAACTTGCTCCTAACTCTAAAGTTGGTGACAAAGAGCTTCTTGATGCGTTGGTGAGTTCTAACATTAAAAAGTTGAATTCTCTTACGCCTTTTAACACAAACAAACAACTACAAGATTTTGGTAGTAGTTCTTTGTCCACACATAGATAAACAAGCCTACAAGATGAGCACACCTTTGAGAAAAGTGAAGAAGAGGATATGTTGAATTATTGTATTCAAATACCTAAAGAAAACAAGAAATTCCTACTAACCATACAAAAAGTAAGTTTCCACTTAATATTAGTACGTGTCCAAGGGAATTTAACATACAATATAACCTCAAAATAAACATCAACTCAAGAATCCGAAATTGGGTGATGCTTCTTTGACTTTCTTCTTCACAGATAACGAAGGACCATGTCCATATATACTTCTAGGCTTAACTTTTACTAATATCCTAGCAAAAACGAATTTCCTACTAAATGTACAAAAAGTAAGTTTTGATTGAATAGTTTAACCTCGCCCAAGAGAATTAAACACAGAACATAACTTCGAGATAAACATCAACTCACGAATCCAAAATTGGGTGATGATTCTCGAGTTTCTTCTTCACATATGAGGAAGCATCATGCTCAACCTATATAATTCTCGTTCTAACTTTGACTAATTCCTTAATAGATAAGAAATTTCTACTAGCCCAACAGAAAGTAAGATTCCACTTCATTCGCCAAGCTTATTGAAGGAAATTTAACACACAACATATCTTTGGAACAAACATCAACTCAAGAATCCCAAATTGAGTGATGCTTCTTCGAGTTGCGTTATCACACATACGGAAGCATCACGTCCATCATACTTCACAGTCTAACATGATGTAATTCCTTAATAAGGACAAAATTCCTATAAGTAAATTGCATTTCACCCTCTTCTAATAGTACATCATAAAATTTGATTGTCCTTATGTGACTCAATGTTATATCCGAGATGCGTGTATGAATCACATCAACAGCCTCTTGGGGCACATATTAGAAATAATCCCCATCACTACGAATACATAATCATTCTTCTTGTAGTACAAATGTTTAGGGTCATATATCCCAAAAAAAGTTTATTGAAATAGTAGTATTAGTGTACCATAGTAAAATAAAAAGTAAAACATTTGTACTAAAAATTTAGTTCAAATACTATTTTTATATGTACTACCAAATGACTCTTTAAGTGTTAAAGGAAGTGTCAAGGTTATCCATTGATTTATAATGTTTCAATAAACACATGTCATTCATATAATATTTTGATGTAAAATCTCAATTTAAAAAATTTCTAGTACAATAAGTATAACATTACTAATCTAAACTTCTATGTTCTCTTTAAAATCTATACAAAAAATACATTATATGTGTTTGATTTACCAAAGTCAGAGAATTTTATATCAAGAGTTGCAAACTAAAGAAATCCATGCAAAAGTCATCTAAAATTATGCACCTTTTATCTATTCCTTGAGTTGTGACATATTTGTTTGTTGTTCGTGAAGCATATATTCTGACCGTACCAGTTATATTCTTGTTTAATTTCTACCGATTATCATACTTATATATGAATAAAGACTAGATTTACCTTCTCTGAATCGACATAGAAACCTTCCCATTCTTTTAATCGATGACATTCTAAATAGGTTGACTTTTTGAAATGTTGTAAGAACTTGTACACTTTCTAAGCATTGCGATATACTTGTCGTAGAATTCAATATGAATAATTTAATCAAACTGTGTACTAAACGGTAGAAGAATTCACATCCCCTACCATTGGATTTATTCCTATTCTCAATTCTTTCCTTTGGTTTAATATATGAATAAATTGAAAGTTACGCACGACATTACTAGTCTGAAGGTATGTCCTTTTGATCATTGTTTGATATATTTGCTTGACACAAACCGGTGATTCTTCTTCGACTTTTTTCTTTAAAGATGAGGACAAATCATGTACAACATATCGCTTAGGAAACAAGAAATTCCTATTAACCATACAAAAAGTAAGTTCCCATTAAATACTTCAAGATCTCCTAAGAGTTTCTTCTTCACATATGATGAAGGGTCATGTTCGACATAAATACTTCTTGATCTAATTTGGACTAGCCCTTTCACATGAAAGGCATTCCTACTATTTAAAAAGTAAGTTTCCACGCAATGTTTGAAGCTCCCTAAGAAAATTCAACACACATCATAACTTCAAAATAAACTACCTAAGTCTCAAATCATACATCATATAGGAACAAGCATGACACGTAAAACCCATCTTTTTTCCTAAATAGAGTATTCAAAAAATTCTTCAAGGTTCACAATTCTATGTTTCCAAAATGATAAAATCATTATAGTACCTTAAAGCAAGGCAAAACACAGCCTTACTACCCCATCAACCAAATGTCTTGTTTCTGTTTGCACTTCCAAAACATTTAAGGCAAAGATTAGGAAGGATTGTAATAACGAATCTAATCAACAAGATAGACAACATCTGCATTAGATGATTCCCACTGAAAATTTGTTATCTCTGCGAGTAATTTGAGAGATTTTTTAGTTTACATCAGACTAGGCTTGATTTCTATTTTGACAAGTGGGGGAGACTTTGCCAATGCATATCACACTCTTCTAATAGTACATCATAAAACTTAATTTTCTTCAGATGATTAAATTGTAAAGTCCGAGAAGCTTGCTGGAATCTAATTAACAACCTCCTCGGCAAAGGATTTATGTAATCCCCATCATTAAGAATACACCCCTAATAAAAATCAAGAAAAAAACCTCAAATTTATTACTTACAAGTATAAATGACAACCTAAATTTCAATTTCTTCCTAATTTGGATAGATCCTTAGCATGCAAAGAGTTAACGAAAGCTCAAAAAACACTGAAAGAGTAATCCAAGATATGAATAGGCGTTTGAGACATTTAAGAGCTAATGAAAGCCATGTTGGTATAAATTTAGTTGATCCAATATCGACACATGAATAAATGCCCAAATGAAAAGTACATGTATGGAAATATAAGTAAAATGAAGAAACATTACCTCAAAATTATGCCAGTTGAAATACTCGACAGCAAGAATAGACAAAAAAAAATTTCAAAATTATCTATTTCCTCTAAAACTAATTCATTAGGTAATACAGAACATTGGAAAGAAGAGGAAGATTTTTTAGATATATCAATTGTACATCGCCATGAAAGATAAATGACCTTAGCTTATGGGCATTAATACTCATGAGGTATGGATAGTCTATGTGATTTAGCATCAAATTCTCAAGCAGCGAGCAATTAGAAATAAAACATTCAAACGTATCAGAAGATAATGATACAAATTTAAATTTTTGGTTAATCAACTTA
Organism: Solanum neorickii; assembly: GCA_027704865.1. Lineage (NCBI taxonomy): Eukaryota > Viridiplantae > Streptophyta > Magnoliopsida > Solanales > Solanaceae > Solanum > Solanum neorickii. Next base: position 28,138,534 of record JAKWJC010000367.1, read on the forward strand.
TTAAATGCCTGAAAGAAGCATGGAAGATACATTTCACATCCAATAAGATACAAATGACTCAATGCTGAACAATAACAAGAGAAGTAAGCGATCTTGCATTGTGGATAAGTAAATAGATGTTCAAGGACGAAATGTTTGAATGAAATTTGGGTCGAGCAAATGTATAAAAAGATCAACATTACAACATACTTTTAGACTAGCAATGTCAAGGCTAACTTTCAATATTGTTCCTATATGAAACGTGAAGAAACAATCGAGAACGGGAATAAATCTAATGGTAGGGGATGTCAAAACCTCTGGAGTTTCCCAGACCGTTTGATCAAATTTCACCTTTGGAATTGTACGGCAAGTATATTGTAAATCCATAGAAAGTGTACTAGTTCTTACCACATTCGAAAAGAAAACCTTTTTAGAATGTCATCGATTAAATGAATTGCAAGGTTCCTTAATAAATCAGGAGAAGGGAAATGAAGTCTTTGTTCATCTGGAGGCATGATAATCAATAGAATATAAAAAAGAATACCGATGGCAAGGTAAGGGTATACGATACTAAAATCCAACAAATGTTCTTAACCTTATTCAACTAACATCTCACAACTCTTACTATAAAAGAAAAGGTGCATACTTTGTAGATAGCATTTGCTTTGATTTCTTTAATTAGCAACTGTTGATGTAAAATTGTATGGTTTTGGTTAAATCAAATACATATAAAGTATTTTTGCATTGAATTTTAAGAAAACCTAGAATTTTAAATTAGTGATGTTTTACTAATTGTACTACAAAATTATAGTACTGAGTGCTTACATCAAAACATTATATGAATGACATTTTTTTATCGTAACATTATAAATCAATTGATAACACTTGAAACTTTCTTCAACACTAAAGGAGTCATTTGGTTGTATATATAAAAATAGTATTTGCATTAAATTTAGGACAATGGTTGACTGTAAATTTAACTCCGGTACAAATAATACTAGTATTACAATTAACCTTTTTGGGATATATGACCCAAAAATTTGTGCTAAAAGAAGCTAAAAATATTAATTTAGTGAACTACACACTTGGTTTCAATATTTTGGTGAAAGCCGACTTAAAAGACTCTCACGGATGCCGGTGCCTTTCCCCATTCTCAAACCGTAAGAGAGCTAAACCTTAACAATACCTATGAATCTCTTATGAACTGTAATCCCGCAACACTGACCAAAACAATCTTGAAGCCTTTTATCATTAATACACAGGGAACCAACTATCTGTTTTACTTTTAAGGAGTTAGATGAGATGTCGTTGAAGTGGGACTTCACCATGCCGTAATTATGAAGCTTCCATATGGTGCACCAATCTTATACGAACTGAGAAAATTAATTCCAAAACAGTTGGTCATCAAAAGAGTTGTTTAATTGGATCCCTTGAGGCACAACATCTTTTTATTCGTTGTGATCTTTATCAAAAATTTTGATCTGTTATTTTAAAACAGGTAGGTTATCTTCAAATTAATGGGGAGCAACATCTGTTCCGTAACTTTCCATCGACAAAAAACTGTAACTCTAAGGAAGAATCTTTAAAAGCTTTGGCGTGGTTTTCGCTACCAGATCTGCCACCAAATCTTTTCGCTCGAAGACCTTTGTTATCCATTGCATAGACTATTGGTATGACAGTGGCCATAAATAAAGCAACTCACTTTAGCAAAAGATCTAGCATCGGTAGAGTTAAGGTCATTCTTGATATTATGGACAAACATCCAAAACGAGTAAGGATGTACTTTATGGATGAACAATGTGGTAAGCTTGTTAAACACTATCAACAGATTGTGTTTGATAATCTTCTTTTGTATTGTACCTATTGTAAGCACCAAGGTCATGAAGATGCTTATTGCCGACTAATCATCCTGAAAAACAAAAGGGGAGAGAGTAATCAAGATGAAATTGGGTAGAAAGGTGACAAAACAAATAATGTGGAACAATTGCAGGGTGATGCACGAGAATTATTGAATGCCAAAAAAAAACTGAAAGGAAAGTCTCTAATATTACGGATAATTCTAGTAATGTGAACGAAAAAACGGAATATCAATTCTTTACAACACCTAACTACTGAAATAGTGGCAATACAAGGACAATATTATTTGGTCAAAGGTTAGAGCAGAAGGAACTTATGGTATCGGGAAGAAAGGTTCAGGAGGGCCTTTTGGTGCTTGGACCAGAGTTTCAGTCGTTAAACATCTCTAGAAAAAGTCTGGCTGATGCTACGAAAACTTCAGATAAGGGTCAAGAATATCAAGAAGGCAATACATATGTAATTTCATGTGAAGATTAAGTTGGTTCGAATGCAGGTATAGGGGTCGCGAGGGTAGGGAATGAACCTGCTGATACAACAAATGATACGATTGGACTTCAAGGAAAGACAACAAATTCAAAGTATTTTGTTGGTGCCGTCGCAAGTCGCTTTTTGAAAGATATAGACTGAAGATGTAGCCATTAACACAACTCCTACTTTTGTAGCACAAATAAAATAAGTTGGACTGTCTAACACAGTTGATAAAGCAGCGGTAAAAGTTGATGTTGGAGATCAAAATTGGTTTTCCAGGAGACTCTCAAATTAAGCCTCATGTTGCTCCTAACTCTCAAGTTTGTGACAAAGAGCTTCTTGATGTGTTGGTGAGTTCTAATATTAAAAATTTGAATTCTCTAACGCCTAATAACACAAACAAACAACTACAAGATTTTTGTAATAGTTCTTTGTCCACACATAGATTTGCTAGCCTACAAGATGAGGACACCTTTAAGGAAAGTGAAGAAGAGGATATGTTGAATTATTGTATTCATATACACCTAGGGATGCAGATATTTCTCATTGGAAACAACGAAACAACAAAAAGAAGCATGTAAGAAAAAATAGTTGTGATGGTAAGATTACTAAGGAGTTTGTTCTAAGGCACCTACCGATATTACTTGCAAAGAAGAATCACATAACAGTGCAAATAACTTTAACGAGATCCAATAAATCTAATATGATTTGATGAACTTACAAAAGTTGTTAGACATATTTGAAAAGGAAGACAAGAGGAAAAGACTTCAGGTTTCTTTAAGAGGGCAATCTAACTTTGTTAGTTCATACTTTGGTAAAAGGAAGTTAGTGTTTAATTACTCAAATCTTGTCATGGCTTTTATACCTTCGTACTCTGTAAGAATCCTCATCTGTAATATCATCAAAAAGTGTATTATAAACTTTCTGATGATCATAAAATACTTAATTCTCTCTAGCTCTTATTTTCTTCATGCGGGTCAATTAGTAGAGGTATTGTACCACATTATAATTGGTAAGGTACGGTCTAGCCCCCCTTGCTTGTACTTATCTCTGTTGGGGTTTTCTTTTTGAATTCTATGAATATAAAAAGGCCCCTAGACACTGTCTAGTGGTATAAAAATAAATAAAAAATAATTAAAAATTATCTTTTGGTGAAAGAGAATAAAAAAATACATCATGAAATTTTAATTTATGTATTAGCTATTAATAAAACACCAAAGTCACTTGAAATAATATTATTTTGTTAATTCAAATATTCACATCCAAACCCACAATTAAACCTCAAACTATAAAGACTTGAATGAGAACTCAGATTCTTATAAATTAAAAAAAAAGGATGTTGATAATTTAACAAGGTGATACTCATTATTCAAGACTAAGCGATAAGTCCATATTCCTTGAATCTTTGTTTTCTCAAGATCACAAATTAGAATTTCACAAATAGTTTAATTTTTCTGAATAGTGTAATTATTTCACAAACTATACTTTTTCTTAATAGTGTTATTATTTAAAAAACAACAATCTTAAGAGGATACATGTTTGAAATAACTTAATGTTGTTGCTACCATTACACAATGAATTTAGATACGCCCATCAACAGAGTATACTATAGTTCTTTCTTTTAAAATAGTAGCACTGTTGTTTTAATTAGGGTTTCTTTAGAGGGTGGCTCACTGCCTTTAAAGATGAGGCATATGCCTTAGGCGCCGAATCGAAAGGCCTAATTTTTTTAGTACAAAATAAAATTATCCTAAGCTTATTGTAGAAGAAAGGAAGAATGTTTTAATTTGTTTTGGAATATGTATATATATATATATATATACACACACACACACACACACACACACACACGTATATGTATACACACACATATCATTACTTTAAGATCATAAAAAATAAAACTATTTTTATCAAAAAGAAAGAAATTACTTGAATATAATGTTAAAAAAAAGTAATTAAAAGTTTTGCCTCCAACTTATTTTTTGCATAAGACCACTAATTAGATTGAGCCGTCACTGAGTTTATTTATTAATTATGTGCACTAACTAATGGTAAAATGTTCAATTAAGAGGACATTGGGTAAATAGTTATTAATTTTTTTCTTCATATTTTTTACTGGTCATTTTCTTTCAACACTCTCTACGTAATCTCAACTCCAAAAAGGGTTTATTAATTATTTTTAAAAATAGTTCTATGAGGTATTAGGACATGTAAAGAAAATGTGTGTCCTTAAAATTTCGACCATAGTTCAAAGGAGTACTTATAATTTTTTCAAAAAAATAAAATAAATAAATATTTAAAAACTTTACAATATTTTTCAATAAATTTTTATTTCTGGAATCCTTGGATTCTATGATTAAATAAGAATCATTCTCTTTCTTTTTGTTAGATTCCTAACATGATATATTGAATCTATCAAAAAAAATATTAATGTAGTTTATTAAATGCCCATTCTAACAAAATGTCTTTCTTCATCTTAATGGTGGTTGGATAAAATCTAATGTCGTAATAGAACATACAAATTTATTTCGATAAAAAGAAAAAACGAACCTAAGAATTGAAAACTTCAGGTGCGCCGATAAACTTAGAAAAGAAATAAGGGCTTTATCTACATTAAAACCATAGTTTTGTGGGTGATTCCTCGCTAGTTTGTGCCAGAAGCACAAAGATACATCGACACTCATTAAGAGTGCCTTGTTAATTATATTTTTTTCATATATACATGTATATGCACCCAAACATATGAATGCGGGGTTGCCTCTCATAACAAGATAAAGTTATGTGAAAATCATTAGTTCATGTTTCCGTCTCTGATACGACATGTAAAAACATAGACATTTATGCTAATAAATAAATTAACATATATACGTATCGTGATTTTGAACGAGCATATTAAATGTAGAAAACAAAATCAATCTCCCTTTGACCTATCTTATGCTACTATTACTTTTGTGATTAAATTGAGTGGAGGTATTAATCCTAATGAACATAAAAGGATCAACTTATAGGATTCCATTGGAAATGTTGTTGTTTTTGTTACCCATCAAGTAAACTAATGAAATGATTAAATCTATTTAATTATAAAAATGAAAGAAAAATTATATGGTCTAACTAATTTTTATGATATGTAATTATCATATTAATTATATTAGTAGTGAATTCTTAAAACAATTATTATATATAGTTAATCTTTTTATTACATAAAAAATAGTAAATACACACGACTATCCAAAATTTGGTTGTAAAATAACACATTTCAAGGCTAATCTTAGTTTGCTCTGCTAAATCATGACTCATCCAAAAGAGGATAACTATTTGGTTGTTTTAAATTAGTTTTTATTATATAAGTGCATATTTTTTTTCTTCTATTTTAATCTCATGCATTATTACAGACGGTATTTGTCACGCCCAAATCCTACACTCTGGACAAGGCCGACACCCAATGACCTTAAGGGAACCCTTGGCATGGATTACTTAACTCAGCGGAAGGCTTAACATAGCTCAATTATGAAATAAGAACATTCTTAAAATAAATACTTTAAATAATTATCTTGGCCAAAATGACACTTAAGTCACAAAGTTAAAAAATATTCGTGTAAGATGAAAAGAGACAAAAAATTGGAGTGTCTATCTATCTATCTGCCGATGAAACCTCTACAAGTACAAATATAAATGTTAGGACAACCCCCACAACATTCTATAAATCAATACGAAAAGTGATAAAAGAGTCATCTGAAATGTAAGGAGGGTCACCGCTGACACTGGAAGCTCACACTGGATAAACAAAGATCGCATCATTAGACGATGCAGGCCAACTGGTATCAGTACATTGAATGTACGAGTATGCGAGTTCGAATTCTAAACAAAAACTATAAAGCTTGAAGGGGCTTAAGGATGAACTTACCTTGGTTCTGCTCAACTCTAGAAGAAATAAGTCAATAGAAAGCAGTATATTTAAAGATCGTAAACTAAATACTTAGTTCATTAAAAATAATGCAATAATAAACTCAACTTTACTTATATACATGAAAGTGATATAATTTCTATGGGAGATTCTCTAACCGACAACCATCATTGTGAGCCTAAGTGATGATACAATGTTTTACCTGACGTTGCATCCTATACCTTGCCATCGGTATGGGACCTTACTTAACTTAGTGGATCCACTAGCTTAACTTATGTGAGCATCTAAAAAGTATAACTTTATAATACCTATAATGGCTTAAGATAAATTCCTTTCCTTTGAGTTGAGATAATTTGCTCAACACTTTATTTTAAAAAACTCTCTTGGAACAACAGTTCCATTTTCTTGTTCAAAACTCTTTAGGAAAATCTTATTTTCCTCTTAACTTAAATAAGAAAACATTTATAAACTTTTCAGAAATACATAGTTCTATTATAACTTTTGAGAAATGAACTCAACTCTTGCACTTTACTAAATTTGAAACTTAACTGTTAGGACCTATTTAGTTCCCTTATAGTATTTGAGAATTTCACTCGACTCTTTACTCTTTCTTTAAGTCGAAACTTGAGCCTTAAAATGAAGTTGAATTGTTTAAATAAGACTCTAAGAAACTTTAAGGAATTCTACTTTAACTTACTTCAAAGCTTTAGACTTGACTTCTTAACCCCTTTGACTTTAACTTAACTTTCCTTGAATTGAACTATGGATTCATGTTTTCTGATTCATGTTTATGAATGATTTCATGACGTTTAGATGGACCTTAGAGTATTGTAATCGACTAGGAATTGTAGGTACATAACTTAGGAACTAGTACTAATAGATAGGGGGAAAACAGGGCCTATAGGAGGCCAAGGCGTGGGGCGCCAGAGCATGATGGACAAACTTTGGTTTGTGGCGCTCTATCTATCGTGGCATGCCAGGCCTGTCAGTCTAAGCCTACCCTGAACGGCACTGGCAGGCGTGGCATTCCCCAAGGTTTGCCAGACAGGATTTCCGACTCTTCTTCACTAATTTTAAACTCTAAACCTTCTAAACATCCATGGATTCCCCACCCCACTCCAAAAACATGGAATCACTAAAATTCTCAATACCCAATAGTTTAGACTCATAAAACAACCCGAAAACACGAATCAAACAACTAAAGGCTTACTACAACTTAACCAACAAGAATTCAATAACTGTTCATCAAGAACTTCAATATTCATCAACCAATCTATTCAAAACTCAATGAATTAAACATGTTGGTGTGTGGGTAACCGAACCTAACACAGAAATATCTCACATACCGCGATTGGGCTCACCCCCGAGAAATTACATTCATGAAACCTTAGGGTTCTTGAAGGAGTCTTGATCTTCCTCTTCTCTTCTCTTTTCTCTAATGCTCTAAGCGTATTCAAATTTTCCAAAGCTGAATATTTGTTTAGTTTAACCCCTAATAAAACCTTAAATAAAATAAGGAAATAGTGGGGTTAAAAGGCCACTTTACCCTTACTAAAATACGGATTGGGCTTTTCTCAATCCAACAACCAAACATTTTATAGACATATCACCCTCATAAATTATTGAAAATATGAAACCTTGGCGGTGTTGGTAAGATATTCCGAAGGTATTTATAACCATATAAAGAACTGACACTAACTCATTTTGAGATAGGAGTTATGGCTCTTTGAAAATGAGCAAAAATCACTTTTTGAACTTAGGGAAATTTTCCTGATTTTTCCTATTCTATCAAAAAATAACTATTGATAATTTCTCTGTTTAAAACTATCTATTTCAAGTTAAATATGTTAGAATACCTCTCCCTTTGGAACATTTGTCCTCTAATGAGAACTCTTTCACTAAGCTAAGGGTAGTATTATCATTTCAGCTCTTCAAAAAACAAAAAGAAGTAATAACATGCTTACACATAATCTTATATAGTGCTAACTGCTAAGAAGAGAATTTAGTACCTTGATCTGCATTATCTTTGGATTCAATGAGATTTGTATATCTCTTCTTCATATCCTCCTTATCTTCTCTACACACTTCTTCAACAATAGGTTCCTCAAAAGGATCTTGACTGATACAACTTCATTAGTTCTCAACTTGTGAAATCGACGACCTAATTCTTGACCGGAATATCTTAATAGGATATGATTTTCTTTATGCCAACATTCTTTGTTTGTACAATCAATGCATGAACACCCAAGCACTTTTTCAACATAGAAATATGGAATACCAGATGAACTGTTGCCGACTCTTATGGTAATTTAAACTCATATTCCACATTGCCAACTCTCTCGGAGACTCCATAAGGACCAATATACTAGGTACTAATTTTTCCCCTCTTACCAAACCTTATAAAACCCTTCATAGACGAAAACTTCAGATTCACCCAATCATCCACCTCAAACTCAAACGACATTCTCCAAACATATGTGTAGGACTTTTGGAGACTATATCTTTTTCAATCTCTCTTGAATCACTTTCACCTTTTCCATAGCCTGGTGAACTAGATATGTCCTATCAACCCTACTTCATAAACTTTGAACCACCCAACAGGAGATCTACCTCTTCTCTCATAAAGGGCTTCATATAGAGACATTTGGATGCTTGAATGGTAACTGTTGTTGTAACCAAACTTAACGAGAGGTATCATCACAATTCCCTTTGTAATCCATCATACAAGTCATAACATGTCTTCAAAACTCTCGATAGTACGCTCTGCATGTCTCTCTGTTTGAGGATGAAAAACAGTGCTTATGTTCACCCTTGAACCCAAACCCTTCTGTAAAGACTTCCAAAACTATGCTGTAAATTGTGCACCTCTATCAGAAATAATGGAAATCAGAACACCATGAAGTCTCACCACTTCTTGAAGATACAACTTGGCATAATCCTCGGTAAAATATGCAGTCTTTACAGGCAAAAAGTGGGTTGATTTTGTCATTATATCAACAATTACCCAAATAGAATCATGTTGCCTCCGAGATTTTGGCAGGCCTTTGATGAAGTCAAATTAATCATCTCAAACTTCTATTCTGGAATTTTATAGTCTGATTCAACCCTCTGGGCCTTTGGCTGTTCCACTTTAACTTGCTGGCAATTCGAGTATTTGGCAACATACTCATCAATATCTTTCTGCATGCCTTTCCACCAATTAACATCTCTAATATTGCGGTACATCAAGGTGGAACCCGTATGGATGGAATACCTAGAGCTCTGAGTCTTCTCCAGATCCTCTCTTTAAGTCCATCCACCCTAGGTACCCACAATCTACGATAGTACTTCAGCACACCATCTCCCCTTATTCAAAGACAATACTCTTTGCTTTTGAACATTAGCCTTAAAATCAAGGAAAATAGGGTCTTGTTATTGTTTCTCTTACACCTCTGACACTAGTGATGATTGAGCCCCATTAGTCACCACTATCCTTGCTTTAGTGGAATCCATAAGTCTTACTCCCAGACGTGCAAGTCTTTGCAAATCTTTAGCTAACTCCCACTTTTTTCTTCAACATGGGTGGTACTCCTCGTGGATAACAATCTTAAGGCATAAGCAACTTCATTCGCCTTACCTGGGTGGTAAAGAATACTCATGTTATAATCTTTGAGTAATTCTAACCACCTCCTCTATGTTAGATTTTACTTCTTTCTTTGTGAACACATACTAGAAGTTCTTTTGATTATTGAATATGTCAACATGAACACTAAACATGTAGTGACACCATATCTTCAAAGCAAAAAGTACTGCAGCCAATTCTAAATCATCAGTTTAATAATTCTTCTCATGAACCTTGAATTGTCTTGAGGCATAATCAACAACCTTTTAGTTCTGCATTAACACACAACCCAAACCATCTCTCGATGCATCATAGTACACCACAAAAGCTTGAGTACCCTTTGATGAGGTTAGAAAATGGGTAGTATTCTACCTCTTTTTCAACTCCTGAAAGGTTTTCTCACAAGCTTTAGATCATTGAAACTTAGTTGTTTTCTGAGTCAACTTGGTCAAAAGAGACGATATGGATAAAAACCCTCAACAAATCTCCTATAATAACCAGCAAAACCCAAGAAACTCCTTATATTTTTTTGGAGATGTGGGTCTAGGAAAATTCTGAATTGCTTCTATCTTTTGGGTATAAACTTTAATTCAATCACCAAAGACAACGTGGCCCAATAATGCCACAACTTAAGCCAAAACTCATACTTAGAGAATAAGGCAAATAACTTCTTATCTTTCAAATTCGGCAAAACAATCTTGAGGTGGCTACCATGATCTTTTTCATTCCTTGAATAAACCAATATGTCATCTATGAAAATGATAAAAAATAGATCTAAATAAGGTTTGAAGACTCTTGTCCTAATAGCCTTGAATGTTGCAGATTCATTTGTTAAGCTAAAGGACATAGTTAAAAATTCATAATGCCCATATCTTGTTCTAAAAGTTGTCTTTGCTACATCACATTCCCTAAATTTCAACTAATGGTATCCCGATCTAAGATCGATTTTCGAGAAGTAGGAAGCACCCTGAAGCTAGTAAAAAAGAATCTATTATGGAAGGGGATACATAATATTGATGATCACCTTAATATATTGGAGGTAGTCTATGCATATCCTAAGGGAACCATCCTTCTTTCTTACAAATTAGACCGAAGCGCCCCACGGTTAGACACTTTGTTGAATAAAGCCTTTGTCTAACTAATCTATCAATTACTTTTAGATCTTTTAAATCTACTGGTTCCATTATGTATGGCACAATAGAGACAGGTCAAGTATCTAGAATGATGTCTATGCCGAAGTCTATTTCTCTCTTAGGAGGGACTCGAGGTAGATCATCGGGAAATACTTCTAGGAACTCTTTTGCTATAGGAACTGACTAAAGAAAGGTACTTCAACACTTTGATTCATTCACTCGGACTAAGTGATAGATATACCCCTTTGAAACTAACTTTCTCTCCATAAAGTACATGAAGAAATCACCCTTAGAAACCTCTGATCTACTACGCCACTCTGTCACTGGCTCATTAGGAATCTAGATATTGACAAATCTTGTTCTACAATGTATTGACGCATAACAGGCATGAAGCCAGTCTATACCTAGAATGAAATTGAAATCTGCCATGTCTAACTCCACTAGATCAGCCATAATGTTCTTATCATTAATTGAAATAGGACAATCACGATAGAATCTTTCCGCTAGAATAGACTCCCCACTAGGTATAGAAACGCAGAAATGTACACAAAGTTTTTCAGAAAGAATCTCAAATTGATTTGCAATATAAGGAGTTACAAAATATAAACTTGCTTGTGGTCTAACAAACCATGCACATCAAAAGTAAATACATTGATCATACCTATGACAACTTTTGGAGATTTCTCTTGCTCATGGCGGGTAGTGATTGCATAGAGATTGTTTACCCCTCCTCCTGTACCACAAATGGTTCCTCTAGGTGCATCCCCATCTGGTGGAGCAACTAATGAAGATTGACTTCGATTACCCGGATTTTCACCACCTGGCTTATTCTTAGGGCACTCTGTCGTGAACTGACCCTCTTGACCACACTTGAAGAAACCTGTCTAGCCATCAAGAAACCTACTGGGGTTGGTTCTACCACACCTTACACATGCAGAAGCCCAACTAACTCCTTGTGCCACACAACCTTGGGACTAGGCTGCTCTATCCTTGATGTTTTATGAATTCTTACGATTACACTCACCTTTGTTTCTGGGTGCTGGTGCACTAGTAGGTGCATGCCCCTTTTGTTTCTAAAATTATGGTCTACTTGAACTGTACTTTTATTGACCAGACTCATTCCTAGCCTTAGATTTATTCTTCCTATACCCCTCTCTGTCTTTCATATTCTCCTTTTCAACTTGTCGGACATAGATCATTAACCTTGAAATGTCCGTGACCCCAATAAACTTTGCAGCCCTTCCTTCTTTGCTTGAAGCAAGACCTAAGCCTACCAAAAACAATATCATTTGGCTTTTCATATCTTAAACCATCTCCGGAGCATAGCGAGAAAGTTGGGTAAACTTCAACCCATATTCGTGAACACTCTAGGAATCTTGTTTCAGAGTAAGGAACATTTGTACCCTTGCTTCATTTAGTTCCCGGGGAAAGAAACGTCCAAGAGAGCTTCTTCTAATTAACCCCAACTCGGATGTGGAGCTTCCTCATCTCTTCCTTCCTTCCACTGATCGAACTAAGTCCTAGCCACACTCTTGAGTTAATATGCGAATAGTTCAACTCTCTAAAAATCAGTCACGTGCATCACATCAATTAACTTGTTCAACTCTTCCACAAAGTTTTCCGGATCCTCAGTGATTCTCAAAACTGTGAAACTTCGGAAATTCATCCTCAAGAATTCCCAAATCCTCGAAATGTCAGCCTCTTCTTTTCGAACTTTTCTTTTATCTCCGATTTGGTGGTCACAACTTGACTCAAAATTCGGATAACCTCACAGAACTCAACATTGGTCACCTCTCCATAAGGTTGCACATTCTGTGCATTAGGTATCTCTTGCTCTTTGACATGACTACTCTACGTGGAGTCATGATGATCTGAAAAATGCGTAACCATGAATTAGTGGGAAATATTTTAGATATAAACTAATGCACGAAATTGATTTTTGAATGAAATGAGAAATTCCTAAATGTCACAACCTCCTAATTATAGATGTGGTGCGCTTCACACCGATGACTCAATCTCCACTGATACGACTTCATAAAATCCCTAAGACTCTTGAACTCTATGATATGATACAAAGTATTTCATACCCCGAGCCTACACCCTTGACGTTGTTGGCACCCAATGACCATTTCTAGACTTGAGCGGAACCTTGGTCTGGCTTACTTCACCAAACAAAAAACTTAACTTAACTCAAATAAGAAATAAAAACATTCCGAAAATAAATAATTTAAGTAATTTTCTTGGCCAAAATGACACATAAGTCTCAAAGTTAAAACTCCCGACATGTAAGATAAAAAAAATATAAAATGGATTGTCTGTCAATCTATCTGTCTATGAAGCCTCAACTAAGACAAGGATTACTGTTGGGACAACCCACATACTATTCTAAAAAGAAATTATGGAAAGCGATAAAAGGGTCCTCCAAAATTTAAGGAGGCTCACCACTGAGTCTAGATGCTCAAACTGGATTAATGAAGTACTGCGTGCTAATCCTGGTTACTTGTCTCTGCATCATAAGACGATGAATTAAATGTATGACTATGCGAAATGAGATACTAAACAACAACTATCATGTTTGAATGTACTTAAGGATGAACTTACCTTGGCTCTGCTCAACTCAAGAAGAAATAACTCAATATAAGGTAGTAAAGACACATGCTTTATATATAAAGCAATTAAAAACTGTGAAAACACTTAGTTCATTAAAGGTAATGCAATAATAAACTCAACTTTACTTATATATGAAAGTAATATAATTTATGTGAGAGATTCTTTAACTGAAAACCGTCACTGTGAGTCTAATTTATGATAAAACGTTTTACCACACATTGCCAAGGACTATCCTATATCTTTCCATAGGTATAGGACCTTACTTTATGTAGTGGATCCACTAGCTTAACTTACGTAATCATTTTAAAAGTATGAACCTTTAATACTCATGATGGCTACATTGTTTAAATGGAGAATTGAGTTAATATAACTCTTATGCCCACATCGGTACTCAATAATACTCTCAAAATATACTTTAGCTCATGATTTTAAAATAACTTCCTTTCCTTTGAGTTCAGCTAATTTGCTCAACACTTTAGCTTTAAAAAGCTTTCTTGGAACCAATGCTCTCTTTTCTTGTTCAAAACTCTTTAGATATATCTTACTTTCCCCTTAACTTAATTGTGAAAACATATATAAACATTTAGGAAATACTTAGTTCCTTATAACTTTTGAGAAATGAACTCAACTCTTTCTCTTTGCTTAACTTGAAACTTCACTCTTCGGAAATACTAAGTTCCCTTTTAGTTTTTGAGAATTTCACTCAACTCTTTATTCTTTCTTTAAATCGAACTTGAGACTTAAGACGAACTTAAAACGTTTAAATAAGACTTGAAAAGTTTAAGGAATTCTACTTCAACTTACATCATAGCTTTAGTCTTAACTTTTTAACTCCTTTTACTTTGGTCTTAACATTAGTTGAATAAAATTATGGATTCAAGGTTAATTATTCTTCTTTAAATATGATTTCATGATATTTAGATGTACCTTAGAGCATTGGAATTCACTACTAATTTTAGATAAATAACTTAGGAACAAGCACGAAGAGATAGGGGAAGAACGGGGTCTCTAAGAGTCCTTCACACTCTTAGGGGTGTGGGGTGCCATAGCATGATAGAAAGACCCTGGTCAGAGGCGCCCTTGCTGGCGCGGCAAGCCAGGGCCTATAAGACAGAGCTTGCTCTAAGGGGATATTACAGGCGGGGCTCCCAAGGGCTTGTTAGATGGGATTTTTGAATTTTCTTTTTCGATTTTCAACTGTAATCCTTTTAAACATCCATTGATTTCCCCCCAAACACTAAGGATCAATAAAATTCTCAATACCAATAGTTTAGAATCATAAACAAGACCAGAAACACGAATCAAACAACTAAGGCATACTACAACTCAACCAACAAGAATTCAATAATTGTTCATCCAGAACTTCAATATTCATCAAACAATCTATTAAAAACTCGATGAATTAAACATGTTGGTGTGTGGGTGACCACAACAAACATAGAAATATCCCACATACCTCGATAGGGATCACCCTCGACGAATTCCACTCGTGAAACCTTAGTGTTCTTTAAGGATTCTTAATTTTCGTCTTCTCTTCTCTTTTCTGCCAATCCCTATGCGTATTCAACTTTCCTAAAGAAGAATTAAGGTTTAGTTTTACCCCTAACAAACCCTTAAATAAAATTGGGGAATAGTAGGGTGAAAAGACCACTTTAACCTTATTAAAATCTTTATTGGACTTTCCTGAATCGAATAACAAACTTCTAATAGGCATACCTCTCATACGATATCGAAAATGCGCAAACTTAAGCGGCGTTGGAAAGATCTTACAAAATGACCAAAAATCACTTTTTGAAATAAAGAAAATTTCAAGAGTTTTCCTGTTCTTTACAAAAATAA
This sequence comes from Solanum neorickii, assembly GCA_027704865.1. Classification (NCBI taxonomy): domain Eukaryota; kingdom Viridiplantae; phylum Streptophyta; class Magnoliopsida; order Solanales; family Solanaceae; genus Solanum; species Solanum neorickii. The sequence goes on from JAKWJC010000367.1 coordinate 28,153,925, forward strand.
CTATTCTTAGTTTCTTTGTTTAATACTAGTTATTTCAATTTAAGAGATGTTACAATAATTGCGCGAATTGGATCAATTTTAGTCAATCATAATGGTTCAAGACAACAAACGAGTAAAGTTCCAATCCAAACTGAATTTGATTGGATCAATATAAATTGAGTCAAAACGGGGCAGATAATTAGTAAAGACCCACCCAAACTCAATTTTTGCAAAGTTTAATTATTTTGTAACTTCTTTCAAAATATATTAGTACACAATAACACTATTGATAAAAATATTTTATGAATATATATAAAGAATTCATACTACTACAAAACCTCCAACTTTTTCATGGTTTGCTAAATAAATGGTACATAAACACGTGAAAGTCAAATGCCTTATTCAGAGCCACTTATGTTGGGGAATTAAATTTTATATATAAACTTTGAAAAAAAAACTCTTATACATATTATATAAATTTTTTGTCAAAAAATACAAATGAATATACCTTCACCTCTTCTAGTTTCGCCCTTACATAAAAGTGGTAAAATGTAGGAATATTGTGCATATAGAACTTAACAAATGATGTATCTTTGTATTTTCTAGATATCTAAAATATAAAAACGATGAAATCATAAAAATTAAAAGGGTTAAAAAATCAAAAAACTGAATTTATAACTTACCTATAGAATCGAATTTAACTATTTTGAGGTATTAAATGTCAAATGCAAAAAATACTTAAGTGGATTGAATTGGGTAGATCAAAGTAAATTTTTAGTAACTAAATATACCTGACAATTTCTCTAAGTAAATAATCACATAATTTTTACTCTCTTTTCCCCTTAATTTATGTGGTTTTTACTATCTATTTAGGTTATTTCGAAAAGAAAACCTTTTCATAGTCCTATATTAATTGATCATTTTTTATTATAAATACTTCTTCCAATCATTTTGATCTCATTTATACCTAAAATTATGAATTTCTATTTTTGTTAATTAATCAAGTCTGTAAACCTTAAAAAAACAATCTTAAAGTGGAAATTAATGAAATTTATCATTTTTATTTATGATTAAAAATATATAACTAATATAAAATAAAAAAGACATATTTTAACTCTATGTTTTAGAAAAAAATAATAATCACATTTATATCTAAGATTTCTATGTAAGGTCACATTTGAGTTTCCTTTTAATTTTTTTTAATTTTTATATGTCCGATTAAGTCGTGCCACGGAAATGGATACGGACAAGACAACAAGGAACCTCCATAATTAATCCCCCTCCCCACTCACCCCACTACATATTACATTTTTGTAAAATTTAATTGAAGAAGAAGACCTCTCCCCCTTCTTCATTTCCCTCTTTCACTCCAGGTTGATGAATTTAACGACTTCAAAATCATACAAATTTGTGTACAACCGCTGGAGGATAATGTGTGCTCCAAAACGTTTTTGATACTTTTTTTTTATCATAAGTAATAATTTTAGTTCTTTATAAGCTTAAATTCTTCTTCTTTTTTCTCTTTTTTTATTTAAATATTTATCATTTCAATGTTGTTAATTTTATGAAATAGAAGCCTTATCTTCCTCTTTGTACTTTTTTATGGGGTAGATGTCGGTTTTCTTGGGTTTTTGGAATGTAGAAAAAACCCTATTTTCGTTTCTTTTTTTTTTTGGGGGGGGGGGGAGTTTAGATGTTGGTTTAAGTGCATGGCATTTCTTTTGAATCGAGGGGCTATAAAAAATCAACTCTGAAACCCCACAAACAAATTTAGTTGTAAAAGGTTGTGTACGTGCTATCCTCTCTACATCTCTTGAAACTTACTTTTTGTCTAGCTAGTAGAAATTTCTTGTCTCGAGAGGAATTGGTACAAGTTATACAAAGATGGACATGATACTTCCTCATATATGAAGAAGAAACACGAGAAGCATCGCCCAAATTGGTATCGGTAAGTGGATATTTATTTTTACATTCTGTTATGTGTTGAATTACCCTAGAGGATGTTGAATCATTGAGTGGAAACTTATTTTCTGTCGGGTTAGTAGAGATTTCTTTCTTGGTAATGGATTACTCCGAGTTAGACCGATAAGTATGTTTGACATGTTCTTTCGTTACGAAGAAGCATCACCTAATTAAGGATTCTTGAGTTGATGTTAATTTCGAAGTTATGTTGTGTATTCAATTCTAATAGAAGGTCTTGAAGTATTGACTGTAAACCTTTTTTTGTATGGTTAGTAGGAATTTACTGTCTCTAATGGATTAGTCTATGTTAGACCAACAAGTATATATACGTTAGACATAATCTTCTTTCACGACCCAAAATGAGTCGTGAGACGCACCCACAGTTAACTTCTTAAGTGGGCGAACCAACAAATTTAACCTAACTTACAAAATACAAGCATAACGTGGAAACTCAAATGTTACTAAATATCATTTCCCAAAACGTAAAGTCATCACATCAAGGATATCTAATCTCCAATACTAAGTCTAAGAATATCAAATAAACCAATATAAAAGAACAAAATTGTATGTGGCCGAAAGTATACGACATCATGTTATGACCAAGCCCAACACGAGCTTTAATGGATAGCTCACCCTAGAACTTGATATGTGGGAGGCTGGCTAGAGCTTAGGGAAATCAGAAGTCATAGGTACACTCGCTGCATATCATATAAATAAAACAAAGTAGAAAACAAATAGGGCTCAGTAGAGGCCACATGTAATGAGTAAGTATCATTGGTCAACCAAAAATAGTAACTAATATACAAAGAATAATAGTATGAACTCAACTATAGCACTTAACGTGTGATAAGCAACAAATATCATGAACAAGTGTCAATAACAATAAAGTAAGCACATATTAAGTCAACGGTATCAAGATCACACATGAGGACTCATGCCTCCAAACGAAACCATTTTGAAAGATGGGTTCTTTGAGATTGAGTATCTTCTATTAATTCAACATGTTTTTCCTTTAATATTATCATGTTGGAATGTGACACTCCGATCCAAGAATACCCTGTCGGAACATGACACTCCGATCCAAGAATACTGTGTCGGAACGTGACACTCTGATCCAAAAATGCCGTGTTGGAACGTGACACTCCGAACCAAGAATACCGTTTCGAAATGTGACACTCTGATCTAATAATACTCTTAATTAATCATTTAATATCACAACTTTTTCATTTGTTAATAATATTTCATCGAGCCTTCTTTGTGCAAGGCATTATTTCGATAGAGATGGTTTAAGATTATACATTCCACGGTCTCGGGATTTCAAACCAATTACAAAACACTCGACCAAGCCACACAGTCACACAATAATGTACATAGAGAACTCCACAATTTCATTCAATGCATAGCAGTCACCATTAAGAGTTTACTATCAAATAGCATAAACCATAACCTAACTCCATCGAAGAACCGAAATCAACATGCTACTTCTCCAATACTTTTCCTTTCCTCAATACCTCCGAGCGATTTCCATCTATCAAGTATATGTGCATAATTTTTTAAGTTAGCGAGTCTACAGACACCAACCCCTATTACTATATGTCTACCCTAAACCCAAAAATTTACGAAGCACAATTTCTATGTTCAAGTTCTTAACATCTTAAGTTCAATTAATATGTCAAGTTTCCTATGTCTTAAAATCAAGCCTAGGGTTAAGTCTTAACCTCCAAATAACATAACCTTAATAGTATTTAAGTACCATAATATACCTAATATTTAATTACCTATTTCAATAAATCAAAACTTAACCGTAATATAATAATCAAAGAAAATATTTAACATCGAATTTTACTAATCCAAACAACGACACTACAAAAATCCACAAGATTGAATTACTAATATGTTTCTTTATTAAGTTCAACAATGAATTAATAATATTATATCATTGGTGTCATAACATCATCATTATACTATCCTCTTTTGTCAGTGAAAAATTAATATTTGTCTCCCTCTACTTTCAAATAGTAACACTATACATTTGCCAACAATTTCAATAATGAAAATATCCCTTCTCGCCTAACCATCAAAATATCAATTTTTTATCCAATGACATTGAGAGTAAGATGAAATTTTACCTCTAGTCTTTCCTTTTTGTCGTATTGACGGCTACGAGAACTAAAGAATAAAAGTTGCGAGCAGTTTTCGTACAACCAAATAATATTAAACCTACTTATTATATGATTAATAATAATTGTGGTAAAAGTGACCTATTATTAATTTTATTGTTAACTTCTTTAACCACCAATAAATTAATTATTAAAACTACCCCCACTAATTTCATAATTATAGTTACGAATAGTCCAAAACACCATTTAGAGTATATCTAATGTTATTTTATCAAATAAAAATACCTAGTAGTCAAACCGACCAAATGGGTCGTTACATCTTTGAGTTTCTTCTTCACGGATGAGGAAGGATCATGTCCAACATATATACTTGTCGGTCTAACTTAGAGTAATACCTTAAGAAAACAATAAATTCCTACTAATCATATAAAAAATCAGTTTTCACTCACTGCTTCAAGGTTTAGCCAAAGAAAGTTTAACAGACAACATAACATTGAAATAAATTTAATTCAAGAATCCAAAATTGGATGATGCTTCTTCGAGTTTCTTCTTAACAGATGAGAAAGGAACATGTCCATATATACTTCATGGTCTAATTTAGTTTAATCCCTTAACAAAAAAGAAATTCTTACTAATCGCACAAAAAGTAAGTTCCCATTCAAAAATTCAAGCAAACCCAAGAGAATTCAACACACAACACTTCAACATATGAAAATACAAAGTAAATGAGACTCCAACACTAACTACTAACTGTATATGAAGCCTCTAAATTGACTAAGATGGAAATTGAGACAAACCCCACAACATTCTAATGAAGAAAACTAGGAAAGCAATTAAAATGATGTCTTCCAAAATGCAAGGAACCTCACCACTAACGAAGCGCTGCATGCTGATCCCGATTACATCTGTCTGCATCATAAGACGATGCAAGCCAACTGACATCCGTACATTGAATGTAAGAGTATGTGAGTTTCAATGCTAAAAAGAACTATAAAATCTTGAAATGGATTAAGGATGAACTTACATTCGCTCTACTTGACTCATGAAACAACAACTAAAAATTAATCAATAAGAACATATGCAATATATATATATATATATATATATATATATCATCGAACCTATATAGAATCCATAGACAGTGTACTAGTTCTTACAACATCTCGGAAATACAACCTATTTAGAATGTCATCGAAAAAAAATGCTAGGTTTCTTAGTCGATAAAGAGAAGGTAAATATTGTCCTTGTTCATCTTGAGGCATGATAATATGTAGAAAATAAACAAGAATACCATTGATATGGTCTGGGTATACGTTACACGAACAATAATCAAATTCTCTTCACCTTATTAAATTAACATGTTAAAACTCTAACAATAAAAGAAAAAGATACATAATTTGTAAAAGTCATTTGATTTGATATCTTTAATTTGAAACTGTTGATGTAACATTGTCGGGCGTAGGTTAAATAAAACACATATAAAGTATTTTTGTATAGAATTTGAAGAGAACTTAGAAGTTTAAATTAGTGATGGTATACTTAATGTACTAGATGTTTATAATACTTAGTGCTTACATCAAAAAATCATATGAATGCCATGTGTTTACCATAACATTGTAAATAAATACAAAACTTGACACTTCATTCGACAATAAAGGAGTCATTTGGTAGTATGTATTAAAATAGTATTTGTATTAAATTTTAGTACAATGATTGACGTTAAATTTAACTCTGGTACAATTAATACTAGTATTACAATTTTTTTCTTCATATTTTTTACTTTTCATTTGCTTTCAACACACTCTACGCCATCTCATCACAAAAAAGGCGTATCTATTACATTTCAAATTAGTTCTACGATATATTAGGACATATAAAGAAAATGTATGTCCTTCAAATTTCAACTATAGTTCAAGGGAGTACTTATGCCTTTTTTTTTATAAAATAAATATAAAAAAACATGGAAATGCTTTTCCATAACTATTTCTTTTCGGAATTTGCGGGTTATAAGACTAAATAAGAATAATTTTTTTCTTTTAGTTAAATTTCTAACATGATGAACTAAATCTATCAAAAAAAATAATGTTGTAGTTTATTAAATGCCCATTTTAACCAAATTTTTTTTCTTCAATCTTAATGGTTGTTGTGTAAAATATCATGTCGTTTTAGAACATAAAAATCAGCGTCTATAACAAGCACAAAGACCTAATAATTAAAGACTTCTGGTGCACCAATATGTTAACTCCTTAGAGTTAGCTGATTTTGAAATAGACACTTAACGCATTGATCATAATTTTTGTAGGTCACTATATCAAAAAGGAAATCATCAGCGCAAACGACTTCAAGAAGGAAAAGATTATTTCCTTGAAGCTACAGAGAAACATTTTAAAGGCAAGCCTAAAATCCAAGGAAAAAAAGGAAAGGAATATATGGTTGATCAGAACATAAAGGAACGTCTAAATGAAGCATAATACTCGCACACTTGCCAGAGATCACAAAAGAATAATCAAGGAAGGAAACATTCATGAATAAAGCCACAAGATAAGAAAACCTCAAAAAATATACCTAAATGTTACGACCAAATAAATCACATCTTATAGTGGAAAACCAAAGCTAGAAATAGACGCAGAACATCACCACAATAAACCTAGGGGAAAACAATGAATATACAAACAAACAAATACTAACACAGCCAACGATTAAACATGAAATTAGGCATGGTAGTCTATTATTACTACAATTACAATGCCCATTATCTAGAAAATCTAAAAAATATGAGCTAATCAACAAAAAAAAGAAAAGAATAGATGTGATAGTAATGTACACCTGGAGGGAAAAAACAGATGATGAATTAGAGGCTATATTCTTCCTACGACTATTCCACCAACCTGGAGGTCATGCATGTCGAATTTGCATAAAAATAGTTAGTTTCCTCAATAGTAAAAACTAAAAAATTATCAGCCTGTTGTTGTTGCTGTATTTGTTGGTGCAATATTGTCCTGTTTTAAACTTTGAGACTTTTTGATGCAATTCAAGGTTGTTTTGATGCGATTCTAGTGTCTTTTTAGATAGAAACTACTGCTACTATTTTGGTATAATTGGATTGTTGTTTTGAGGCTTTTCTGGTTCAATTTTAGTGTTGGTTTGGTATGATTCTGGTGTTGTTTTACTGTGACCCTAGTGCAATTGTTTTTGGTGCAACTCTAGTCCTGTTTTAGTGAGAATTTGTTGTTGTCCATTAAGTGTAATGTAACCTTCATCAAGTACTCTCGAGTATGATACATCATACAAGCTTGATGTATCATATTGAAGGTACTCGACTCGAGCTAGCTTCCAAAAGTCAATCCTCAACATCTATTGAAGGTACACAAAGTTATGAACCTCTCCCCAAGTAGAGTATGATGAATATCAGTGTAGATCAATCACTGATGAATTTAGCGAGTGTTTGGGTGGGGTGTTAGGGAGGGGGATTTCCCTGAATAGTTAGTTTTTATTGTTTGTGTGGTACACTTCCCAATTAGCATATAAATACTAACCATGTAGGTGTTGCAAAGAGTCCAAACCCCATTCTTTCATAATGCAAATACTTCGGGGAACTACTTTTGCTGGAGTGAGTATAATAACATGTTTCCAATACTCTATGAGTATTATTGACCATACAGGTGCAACAGATAGTCCATCATGTTGTAACAACACACATCTTTCATGTTTAAAAGCTTGTGTATTGTCTTCATGTTCCTTCAAAATTTGGTTTGTTCCATATCTTTAGTGCTTTCTCATTTTCTCTACTTATTATCGATAAAATATGAAGAAATATTAAAGGAAAAAACATTGTCTGAAACTAATATTGATTAATATGAAGTGGAGGGGGAGGAGGGGGCGGGAGAAGAGATAAGAAATATATGGTCTTTGATCTGAAGCAAAAAATTACTACGGATATAATCATTGTGGCTCATCATCATTGCCACCTTCATTTTCTGAATAACAAAGACAACAAATATGGACGATTTTCAAGGAAAATGATGCATGTATTAACTAGTCATCTTGTTCATAATATTGTTGACTAGGTGCAACTATCGAATACCCCATTCGGCAATCAAATGACTGCGGCAACCATGCCTCCTGCTAGTAATGAGGACGAGGTTGATACATCAATTTCAAGTTGATACCTCAACAACTTCAGTTTTTGATAATTTCATACTTTTAGGAAACTACAAATTGCGCGTAGTAACGTTCTGATGAACATAGTTTCATTTAAGAGTATTCGATAATTTTCTTTGGGTATTTTTAACTAGAAATATAAGTTTTCTATTTATATATATTATGAATCGTCTAAGTCTTAAATTATATGAATGTTTCTTAATTATGGAGAATTTAGTAATTTCAATTTAATTTATTTCACTAGTGCATATTTAAATTGATCTAATAAAATAAGAAAAACAATTTTTAGCAACAAATTTAGCAACAAAACTAGATAAAATATAATGACGAATCAGTCCATCGCTAACATGTGGCGACGAAAATATTTCATCACTATAACGTCGCTAACTTGTGACAAAACACCATTTTTCATCATAGAATTATGAAATTAGCAATAATATTATATAAATATATTGACGACTAAGTCCATCACTAACATATGGTGACGAAAATGATTCGTCAATAGGACGTCGCTAAACATATGATAAAACTCATTTCTTTTCACTAAGAGCTTACTAACGAGCATAATAGCAACAGTCAACAGTGAGTTGCTAATCCGTCACTAATCTTGATTAGTTAAGAATTTTCATCATATATTGACGAATTGTGTCCGTTGCTTAACACAATTTTTTTTGTACTGTTAGTCTCTCATAACAAGATAAAGTTACCTCATGAGTTGAAATCATTAGATCAAGTTCAAGGCTGTGATACGGCATGTAAAAGCATAAACATGTATGCCAATAAATAAATTAATACATATACATACCAGGATTTTTAACGAGTGTATTTGAGGAAGAAAACGAAATCAATCTCTATTTTCCCTATCTTACGCTACTGTAACTTTCGTGATTGAATCGAGTGGAGGTAATAACCCTAAATAATATAGAAGGACCAGTTTATAAAAATTTCACAGAATATGTTATTGTTTTTGTTGTGCAACATGTAATCTAATGAAATGATCAAATCTATTTAATTATTAAAATAAAATAAAACTTATATGGTACAACTTATTTATGATATGTAATTATCAAAATAGTAATATTAGTAGTGAATGCTAAAAATAATTACTATTTATAGCCAATCTTTTTGTTCCCTAGAAAAATGGAAAATACAAATGGCTATTGACAATTTGGTTGTAAAATTAGGCATTTCTAGGCTAATCTTCATTTGCTCTATTAAATTGCTTCATCCAAAAGAGGATAACTATTTGGTAATTCTAAATATTTTTCTTGTATAAGTTTATTTGTTTCACTGATTTTTCTTCTATTTTAATCTTAGGCATTGTTAAGACGGTAATTGAGAGAATTGGATCAATTTTAGGTCAATCATAATGGTTCAAGAAAAAAAATGAGTCAAGATCCAATTAAAATTGAATTTGGTTGGATCAATATGAATTGAGCCAAAACAGGACACATAATGAATCAAAACCCAAATCAACTCAATTTTTCGCTATGTTTAATTATTTAATTAGTTGTTTTAAAATATTTTGGAGCACAAGAACATTATTGATAAATATATTTTATGAATATATTTAAAAAAAAGGGAAAATGCATAAGTATCCCCTCAACCTATACCTGAAATCTCAAAGGCACACTTGTATTGTACTATGTTCTTAATTACCCCTTGAACTAATTTTATAAATAATTTTCTACCCCTTTTCGCCTACGTGGCACTAGTTTGAAAGAAAAATTAACGCGCGCTGGACCCTGAAAGACAGTGTCATGTAGGCCAAAAAGTGGTAGAGAATTATTCATAAAATATGTTCAGGGGTAATAGGACCTTAGTATAGTATAAGTGTGTCTCTGAGATTTCGGGCATTGGTTGAGGAAGTACTCATGCATTTTCCCTATAAAAATTTCAAACTACTACAAACCTTCCAACTTTTTCATGCTTAGCTAAGAAAATGATATTTAAACAAGCGAAAATTAACGGCCTTACAATGTACAGAGTCATTTATCATGAGGAATTTAAAATTTATATATAAACACTGAAAAACTCTTATATATATCATATAAATTTTTTGTCAAGATAATTCAGATGAATATACCTTCGCCCCTTCTAGATTCACCCTTACATAAAAGTGGCTAAAATGCAAATATTTGTGTCTATAATATTGAACGAATGATATGTCTTTGTATTTTCTAGATCTCTTACACATAAAAATGACGATTTCTTATAATTGAAATAAAAGGTCATAAAATCAGATTATTGAATATATAAATGACCTATACAATAAAATTTACTTATTTTGAGGTATTAAATATCACAAACAAAAAATAATTAAGAGGAATGAATTGGACAAATCAAAGTAAATTTTCAGTAAATAAATATACTTGCCAATTTCTCTAAATAATTAATCACATTAATTTTTACTCTTTTCCCCCTTAATTAATGTGATATTTAAATTTGCTTAGGTTATTTCGAAAAGAAAGTCTTTTCATAGTCCTATATTAATTGTTCACTTTATTATAGATAATTTTTCAAATCATTTTGATCTTATATTTCCTTAAAATTATTCCTTTTTTATTTTTCTAAATGTAATCAAGTTTGTAAACCTTAAAAAAAAATTTTAAGGTGCAAATTAATGAAATTTATCAATTTTATTTATGATATTTTATAATGAAAAAAATAAATAACTAATATAAAATAAAAAATACAAATTTTAACTCTAAATTTTAATAAAATTATATATTATCACATTCATATCTAAGATTTCTATTGTCACACTTCAATTTCCTTTTCCTTTTTAATTTTTTTATATCAAATGAAATCATGTCAGGTAAAATGATACGGACAAGAAAATAAGGAACCTCCATTACTATTTGCCCCAACCCACCCACTCCATATTACATTTCAGTAAAATTTAATTCAAGAATTAAACCTCTCCCCCTTCTTCATATCCCCTTTTATTCCATGGTGATGAATTTGAAGACTTCAAAATCATACAAATTTGTGTTCAACAACAGAAGGATAATGTGTGCTCAAAAAGGTATTTGATACTTTCTTTTGGATGTTTACAGTAAGAATTTTAGTTCTTGATAACCTTAATATTTGCTTCCTTGTTCTGTTTAAAAATAAAAATTTTCTAAATTGGGTGATGTTAATTTTGTGAAATAGAAACCTTACCTTCCTCTTTGTAATTTTTTTTGGGGTAGATGTTGATTTTCTTGGGATTTTGGAATGTAGAAATAATCCCCATTACTACAGATACATAATCATTCTTTTTGTAGCATAAATGTCTGGGATAATATATCCCAAAAGAAATTTATTGAAATAGTAGTATTAGTTGTATAAGAGTTAAATTTACATTAAAACATTTGTACTAAAATTTCATTCAAATACTATTTTGGTATAAGCTAATAAATTACTCCTTTAGTGTTGAAGGAGGTTTCAAGTGTTATCCATCGATTTATAATGTTGCAACAAACACATGTCATTCATATAATATTTTGATGTAAGCACTCAATACTATAAATTTATGGTATAATATGTACAACATTACTAATTTAAACTTCTATGTTCTCTTCAAAATCTATACCAAAAATACTTTATATGTGTTTGGTTTAACCTAAGCCAGAAAATTTTACATAAGGAGTTGTCGTATTGAGTGCTTACATAAAAACACTATATGAATGACATGTGTTTGTCGTAACATTATAAATCAATAGATAACACTTGACACTTTCTTCATAACTAAAGGAGTCATTTGGTAGTATATATAAAAATAGTATTTGTATTAAATTTTAGTACAATGGTTAGGTGTAAATTTAACTCTGGTACAAATAATATTAGTATTACAATTAGTCTTTTTTGGGATATATGACCCCAAACATTTGTGCTACAAGAAGCTGAAAATATTAATTTAAAGAACTACATACTTAGTTTCTATATTTTGGTGAAAGACGACTTAGCCTTTCCCCAGTCTCAAACTGAGGAAGAGTCAAACCTTAACAATACCTATGCATCTCTTAAGAACTATAAACCTGCTACACTGACAAAAACAATCTTGAAACCAACTTTAAATATTACACGGGGAACCAACTGTCCATTTCACTCTTAAGGAATTAGATGAGATGCCGTTGAAGTGGGACTTCACCAATCCGTAATTATGAAGATTCCCTATGGTGTACCAATCTTAAACAAACTGATAAAATTAATTTCAAAACAGTTGGTCATCAAAGGACGTTGTTTAATTAGCTCGCAGGCAGCACAACATCTTTAAATTCGTAGTGATCTTTATGAAGATTTTTTCTCTATTCTTGTAAAACAGGTTGGTTATCTTCAATTAAATAGGGATAAACATCTTTTCCGTAACATTTCATGGACACAAAACTTTAACATTAAGGAAGAAACTTCAAAAGCTTTGATGTGGGTTTTGCTACCGGATCTGCCGCTAAATCTTTTCGCTCGAGGACCTTTGTTATCAATAGCATCGGCTAATGATAAGCCAGTAGCCATAGATAAATCCACTCAAGATAGGGAAAGACCTAGCACCGCTATAGTTAATGTCATTCTTGATCTTATGGACAAACATCGAAAACGAGCAAGGATGCACTTTTTGTATGAAAAATTTGGTAAGCTCGTTGAACACTATCAACAGATTGTGTTTGATATTCTTCCTTTGTATTGTACCTAGTTTAAGAACCAAGGTAATGAAGATGCTTATTGCCGACTAATGATCCTGAAAAACAAAAAGGGAGAGGGTAATCATGATGACATCACCAGCAAGGTGACATAACAAACAATGTGGAACAATTGCATAGTAATGCACCAGACTTCTTGAATTCAAAAAATAAAATAAAGCGAAGTCTCTAATGATACGGATAATGCAAGTAACGTGAACGGAAAAACCGAATATCAATTCAATGCAGCACCTAACTACTGAAAATAGTGGCAATACAAGGACAGTATTAGTTGTTCAAAGCTTAGTGCAGAAGGAACTTTTCGTGTCTGGAAAAAAGGTTCAGGAGGTCCTTTTGGTGCCTTGACCAGAGTGTCAGTCGTTAAACATCTCTGGAAAAAGTCTTGCTGATGCTACGAAAACTTCCGATAAGGGCCAAGAATATCAAGAAGGCGATACATGTGTAACTTCATCTGAAGATCAAGTTGGTGCGAATGCAGTTACAGGGGTCGCGAGGGTAGGGAGTGAACCTGCAGATACAACAAATGATAAGATGGACTTCAAGGAATGAAAACTAATTCAAGGCTTTTGTTTTTGCCATCGCAAGTCACATCTGGAAAGCTATTGACTGAAGATGTAGCCATTAACACAACTCCTAATTTTGTGGCACAAATAAAATAACTTGGACAATCTGATACGGTTGATAAAGCAGGGGTAAAAGTTGATGTTGGAGATCAAATTGGTTCTCCAGGAGCCTCTCAAATTAAGTCTCAACTTGCTCCTAACTCTCAAATTGCTGAAAAATAGCTTCTTGATGCGTTGGTGAGTTCTAATATTAGAAAGTTGAATTCTCTTACGCCTATTAACACAAACAAACAATTACAAGATTTTTGTAGTAGTTCTTTGTCCACAAATAGATTTGCTAGCTTACAAGATGAGGACACCTTTGAGGAAAGTGAATAAGAGGATATGTTGAATTATTGTTTTCAAATGCACCTAGGGATGTAGATATTTCTCATAGGCAACAACCAAACAACAAAAAGAAGTATGGAAGAAAATATAGTTGGGATGGTAAGATGACTTAGGAGTTTGTTCCAAGGCACCTACCGATATTATATGCAAAGAAGAATCACATGACAGTGCGAACAACTTTAATGAGATCCATTAAATCTAAGATGATTTGATGAACTTAAAAAAGTTGTTAGACAGATTTGAAGAGGAAGACAAGAGGAAAACACTTCAGGTTTCTTTAGAAGGGCAATCTATCTTTCTGAGTTCATACTTTTGTAAAATGAAGTTTGTTTTTAAGTACTCAAATCTTATCATGGTTTATATACTTTCGTACTACTTAAGCATCCTCATATGTAATATCGTCAAAAAATATATTATAAACTTTGTGATGATTACATAATACTTAGTTCTCTCTAGATCTTATTTTCTTCATCCGGGTTTATTAGTAGAGGTATTGTACCTCATTAGAATTGGTAAAGTAAGGTCTAACCCCACTTACTTGTACTTATCTTTGTTAAGGTTTTCTTTTAATTATATAAATACTAAAAGGCCACTAGACAATGTCTAGTGATATAAAAATTAAATATAAAATAATAAAACAACATATATTTTGGTGAAAGAGAATATAAAAATACATCATGAAATTTTTATTTATGTATAAGCTATTAATAAGAACACCAAAATAATATGAAATTATATTATTTTGTTAATAAAAAGATTCACATCCAAACCCATATTTAAACCTAAAAACATCAAGAATTGAATGAGAAATCAGATTCCTATAAATTAAAATAAAATGTTGATAATTGAACAAGGTGATATTCATTATTTAAGACTAAGTCATAAGTCCATATGCCTTGAATCTTTGTTTTCTCAAGATCGCCTAATTAGAATTTCACAAATATTCTACTTTTTCTTTATAGTATAATTATTTGAAAAACTATACTTTTACTTAATTGTATTATTATTTGAAAAACTACAATCTTAAGAAGATACAAGTTTGAAATAACTTAATGTTATTGTAACCATTACACAATGAATTTAGATACACCCATTAACAGAGTATAGTATTGTTCTTCTTTGAAAAAAAAATATCACTGTTATTTTAATTGGGGAATCTTTAAAGGGCTGCTCAATGCCTTTAAAGATGTTGCCTATGCCTTAGACCCCAAAATCAAAAGGCTTATTTTTTTTAGTACAAAATAAAATTATCTTATGTTTTATGTAGCAAAAAAAAGAATGTTTTATTTTATTTCGTAACTCTTTTTTTTGGATCAATTTTTAAATTTAACTTCCACATGGTCTGTTTAAGACCACAAGATAAAAAAAATTATATTGGTTATATATATATACACACACACAAAAACATCATTCACATACGTATGTTTAGTTTATGATCACAAAATGTAAAACAATTTTTATCAAAGGGAATGAAATAACTTGAATTTCACGTGAAAAAAAGTAATTAAAATTTTTGCCTCCAACTTATTTTTTGCATTAGACCACTATTTAGATTGATCAGTTACTGAGTTTATTTATTAATGATGTGCACTAACTAACAGTAAGATGTTCAATTAAGAAAGGACATATGTTAAATACTGTTTAATTTTTTTTCTCCATATTTTTACTTGTCATTTGCTTTCAACACGCTCTACGCAATCTCAAGACCAAAAAAGGTTTATTTATTACATTCCAAAATAGTTCTAGGAGGTATTAGGTTATATAAAGAAAATGTGTGTCCTTAAAATTTCTACTATAGTTCAACGGAATACTTATGCCTTCTTTTAAAAAAAAATATTTCAAAACTTCACAATTTTTTCCATAACTTTTTCTTTTTTGAATCCGTGGGTTCTAGGACTAAATAAGAATTATTCTCTTTCTTTTAGTTATATTCCTTGTTATCTGTGTCTGCATCATCAGACAATGCAGGACAATTGATATCAGTATATTGAATATACTAGTAAGCGAGTTTGATTGCTAAACAACAACCATCAAGCTTGAAAGGGATTAAGCATGAACTTACCTTGGCTCTTCTAAACAAAAGAAGAAATAACTCAATATAAAGAAGTAAAGACTCATGTAATATATATAAAGCTCTTAAAAATAGTGTAAATACTTAGTTCATTAAAAATAATGTAATAATAAACTCAATTTACTTATATATTAAAGTAATATATTTTCTGTGGGAGATTCTCTAACCGACAACAATTATTATGAAGCTAATTGATGATACAACTTTTTACCTTACGTTGCAAAGTACCATCCAATACCTTTCCATCGGTATAGGACCTTACTTAATTTAGTAGATCCACTAGCTTAACTTATATAATCATCTAAAAAGTATGACCCGTTAATATCTATAATGGCTACACGCTTTACATAGAGACTTGAGTTAATATGAACTCTTATCCCCACATCGGTGCTCAATACTACTCCCAAAATATACTTTGGTTCAAGCTTTTAAAATAAATTCCTTTCCTTTGAGTGGAGATTTGCTCAACACTATTTTAAAGAGCTCTCCGGGAACAATTGTTCCCTTTTCTTATTCAAAATTCTTTTAGAAAATCTTACTTTCCTCTTAACTTGAATGTGAACATTTATAAACTTTTCGAAAAATACTTACTTCCCTTGTACCTTTTGAGAAATGAACTCAACTCTTGCTCTTTACTTAATTTAAAACTTAACTCTTAGGAAATATTTAGTTGTCTTATAGTTTTTGAGAATTTAACTCAACTCTTTTCTCTTTCTTTAACTCAACTCTAGTTTGAGTCACTCTAGCTGGCGTGGAATGCTAGGGCCTATCAAACTAAGCCTACCCTGAGCGGCTCTTGCAGGCGTGGCATTCTCCAAGGCTTGTTAGACGTGATTTTTGACTTTTCTTCTGTCATTTTCAAACTCTCAAGATTCTAAACATACATAGATTTCCCCCCAAACACTTGGGATCACTAAAATTCTCAATACCCAATTGTTTAGACTAATAAAACTCCCCATAAATACGAATCAAACAACCAAAGGCATACTAGAACTCAACCAAAAAGAATTCAATTATTGTTCATCAAGAACAATAATTTTCAGCAACCAATCTATTCAAAACTCTCTGAATTAAACATGTTGGTGTGTGGGTGACCGAATTCAACATAGAAAGATCTCACATACTGATGTACCATTATTTCACGGTACATTCAATGCTTTTTCCCATTATGTTTAGTGTGTGTCTATGGCCTTTCTATATTATTTTTTACTGTATTCTTCTCTTTGTTTGCATGAAATCTGTCCAGGATGAAAAAGTAAAGAATTGTTATTAAATTGCAGATGTGATGACTTACAAAGCCATCGATGGTCCGTTGACCCCTCGACGGTCCGTAGGTGGACACAGTAGTATGAAGGAAATGTTGTTGAAGAAAGATAGGGAATTCAAACAAAGTGTTATGCTACAGAGTCTTTCAACGGAGCGTCACCTCCACGAAGAACCGTCCTGCACATCCGTCATCATTAACAGAAAGTAACTCCAATACCCAATTTTAAAAGATTCTAAGTGTGGAGAAACAGAAGCAATCGACGGACCGTCGTGGTCTCAACAGACCGTAATCCTTGTCCATCGATGGTAGCAGGGAGATAGAGAAGAAAGCAGCTGAAAAAGAAGCTAAGTGTGGAACGACGGGGGGGCCTTAATGGTCCAGCGAGGCCTCGACGGTCCATTGGTCCTGTCATCGACTTAGACATATTTGTGGGCATATTTTCCTTAAATAGATTTCCTTTTTATGTTAGGACTTGTTTATTATAAATATGGATAAAAACCTTATTTTTGTGGTTAGACTCTTGTTTATTTTTCTAATTTGTAATATTGGTTGTTTAATATTGGGTTTTTAAAATACTTCATTTTTCTAGAATCGTTTATTGCATTATGTTCTCGAATTTAAGTGATTTTATGGATTTTCTTCAATCTCATCAAAGTATGTACATGAATTCTTCTCTAATCGATATGAATTATGTTATTATGAACATGGGTAACTAAATTCATAATTAGGGTTGTGGGAACCATGGATAAATAAAAAGGTAAAAGCTAGTTATATTAACAAATCTAGAATAGTGTCTTGCATGTAATGATAATTCTTTTGTTTAGAAGTCCTTTTAATGAGTGCACGTGTTAGAACTCACCTTGGTGCTACTTTCCGTACCAAGGAGGTAGATAATAATAAAAGAATTATCAACGTAGATTTAGTATACACTATCTAATTGGCTAGTGTCGATTGTTGTGGAATAACAACTAAGCCATATATCGATTATCATGCTTAATATGAGGTAAATGTAAGGTTTGGTAAAGCAAACACACGTAGTCGTACCATGATACGGAGTGAAATTCCCTAGTTGTCGGACCAAGGATTAGGGATTCATAACTTACCACTTTGCATGCGAGCTACTAGGAAAGGATAAAATTATCGCGTTATGAACCTGTGGGGAACACTTATTCCCTTTTTACTCTCCTCACTTTATAAACCTCAAATATTCATACTTGAAACTTGTTTATATAGAAATAATTAATTGTTTTTGTTATTTAACACCCCTCTTTTATTATCTATTTTAGGAAAGGACTTGATTAAATATAAGTAATTATAGTTAAAGTTAAGTCTACATAATTTTCCTTGTGGGATCGACCCCAACCTTATAGTTGGGTTCTTTACTTTATACGACCGCTTATACTTCTTTTGAGAAGTAAATTTGAGCGTATCAAATTTTGGCACTGCTGCCGGGGAAAGTTTCTTTAAGATTAACTTTAACAACATTACCGAAGTTTAGTCAACAATTTCCTAATTTGACTTTTACTCTTTGTTTTTGCCTCTCGCAAGTCTAGCTCTAGTGTATGCCAAGTACACGGAGTCGAGGAGAACCAATACTCCCACTTGATCTAAAATTAAACCGCACACATCGCAGAAACAATATTAAAAACACTCCTGTCTATATCAATGATGAGATCAACCCTTAATTTTCCCCGCCGGGTAATGCTCATAATCGAGTGGTTGTTATGAACCCTGGAAAAAATAATCCAAGGAGGCAACCTCCCACCCCACTCCCTCAAGAGTACTATAGGGTAAATGTTAACATCGTTGACTTGACACTTGTCCTACCTCCTCTACCACAGGGTCATACTTTTGTGGTAACTAGCAGTCTGATGCAAATGCTCACAACTAGAGGTTTATTTTCGGGACTATCTTCTGAGGAACCACATGCTCACATCGCCAAGGTGAGGTTGGTGTGTAAGAGTTGTGTGGGGAAGCCTTATTTTGAATATGGACGTCATTGGGTTAAGAGTATTCCCTCTCTCACTGACGCGAGAAGTTGCTATATGGTTTACCGAGCTCCCCGATAACTCAATATATACTTTGAGTCAATTGAGGGACGTATTCTTAGTACTTTACTCCCCAATGTCTAAAAAGTTAAATCATAATGATAGGGTAAACAACTTTGTGGCACTACCGGGAGAATTGCTCAGTAATTCTTGGCATAGGTTCACCTCGTTCTTGAGAAGTGTCCCCAATCACCGCATCGATGATGAGTCACTAAAAGAGTATTTCTATTGGGGTTAAGATGATAATAATTAAGTAGTACTTGATACGTTAGCGGGTGGTTCTTACGGGGAGTGTCCTTATGTTGAGATCGCTGAGAAGTTAGAGAAAATCTCCCAAAACAATAAAGCTTGGAGCACTAGGAAGTCAGATACTGGGAGAAACACTTTTGCAGTGAAATCCGTACACAACCGAGCCCAGATGAGATTCGTGAAGTAATGAATCAAATGAGAACTGATTTTGGGTTGTGTTGAAACACGTCACTAGTTGTGTAGAATAGGTAAATGCGGTGAACTACTTGTCTAAACCACCACCGCCTACTGATGAGTATTACTATAAGGGGGTACTCTAACGCGGGAAAAAAGAAGACGGGTGGTTTCTGACCATACACCCAAGGCTCCATCCATGAGAATTGGCGCTAAGGTCAAGAAAAACAAGGTTGGGACTATGGTAATTACAACCGAGAGGGTCATTACGTTTGAGATTGGAGTTAAAACCGCAATAAAAACTTCAATCGGTGTAACTATCGTAACAAAAATGATATGATTGGGACCTATGTTCCACCTCAAAATTGTGAAGTTTCTCCTACGGATGGTGGAGGTAGTATGGAACTAGTTGACAATATGTTTCAAAAAATATTGAGGAGGTTTGGTGCTAGTGATGAACACACTAAAGAGTTGAGGAGTGACTTAGCAAGTATTGGGCAAAAAGTTGATGCAGACGCAATCTAGATCAAGCATCTTGAGTTGCAAATGTCCCAATTGTCTTCGACTATGAACCCACGCCAACAAGGCACTCTTCATAGAAATACTGTCCAAAATAAAAAAAATGATGGACATTGTATGGCAGTCACAAATCGAGCTGGTAAGCAGACCATTGATCCACCGATGCCATCAGGTGTAGAAAATGTGAAAAGAGGTTATGATGAGGTAGTGGAAGTTAGTGGTGAGTTAGGAGACAAAACGAGGAAATAAGTTGACGTACCCCAAAAGGTGACCCCCATGCCTAAACCACCACCTCCATTCCCACAGAGGTTAGTGAAACAATCAAGGATGATAAATACCAGCGTTTTATCACTATGCTCAATCACCTTTACATCAATGTCCCTTTGATTGAAGCTCTTCAAAAAATGTCCGGTTATTCCAAGATCACGAAAGATATGGTCACAAAGAAAAGATCGGTCAGTTCTGAGGATGATGATAGAATGCAGCATTGTAGCGCAATCGCTACAAGGTCTATACTGCAAAACAAATAATATCCGGGTGCCTTCACTATTCCATGTACAATCAGGTTGTTAAACTTCGCAAAAGCCTTATCTGATCTTGGGGCAAGCATAAATATCATGCCTCTATCTATTTACAAGAAGTTGGGTTTGGGTGACCCAAAGCCCACTGCGATGTGGCTACTTATGGCTGATCGAACGGTGAAGAGGACTTTTGGGATATTCCACGATGTATTAGTAAAAGTGGAGTCATTCATATTTCTGGCCGATTTTGTGATTCTAGATTGTGAGGTTGATTTTAAGGTACCTATTATTCTTGGGAGGCCATTCCTTGTTACGGGTAGAGCCTTAGTTTATATGAGAAAGGGCAAATGAAATTTCGGTTAAATAATGAAGAAATTACATTCAATATTTGTAGGTCCATGAGGTAGAGTGATAAGAACCAATAAGTATCTGCCATATCTTACAGGGTTGAAAAGTCATATGAGGTATAAATAGAAGAGAGTCTGGGTGTAGAAGCACTAGCGGCAATGATCATGAATTTTGATAGTGATTGTATTGAAGAGTATGGGTCATTGGTCGAGGCACTTGATAGAGGTGATGTTCGATTTAAAACAAAGAATTTAGAGTTAGATATGAAGCATTGCGAGTCTCCACCCTTTTAACCATCTATAGAAGAGGCTCCAAAGGTAGAACTGAACACTTTACCACCTCCTCTGAGCTATGTATTCTTGGGAAAAGGTGACACTTAGTCGGCAATTATTGCATCAGATTTGAATGTGCATCAAGTTGAGAGTTTGGTGGAGGTGTCAAAAATTTTCAAAAGAGCTATTGAGTGGACTATTGCAGATATTATTGGATCCCTCCTGGAATTTGTTTACATAAAATCTAACTCATGCCCGATCATAAGTGAAGTATTGAACACCAGAGACGTTTAAATCCACCTATGCAAGAGGTTGTGAAGAAGGAAATTATTATGTGGTTGAATGCTAAAGTGATATCTCCAATCGCCGATAGTAGTTGGGTATGCCTTTTTAAGTGTATACCTAAGAAAGGGGGAATGATTTTTGTCCCCAATTAGAAAAATAAGGTTATTCCAATTAGACCAGTGACCTGATGAGGGTGTGTATGGATTATCAGAAATTAAATTCATGGACCAAGAAGGACCATTTTTCTATTCCATTCATGGATCACATGTTGGAAAGACATGCAAGAAAGGGGTGGTACTATTTTCTTGATGGTTATTCAGGTTATAATCAGATTTCTATTGCACCGAAAGATCAATAGAAAACCACATTTACTTGTTCTTATGGAACCTTTGCGTTCAAGAGAATGACGTTTGGATTATGTAATGCACCTTCCACGTTTAAGAGATGTATGACGTCGATATTCTCCTATATGGTGTTGTACACTGTTGAGGTGTTTATGGGTGATTTTTAGTGGTTGGTGACTCCTTTGAGCGGTGTTTGAGTCTTTTGTCCGAGGTTCTTAAGAGGTGTGAAGATTGCAACCTTGTGATAAATTGGGGAAAATGTCACTTCTTGGTGAAAGAAGCTATTGTAATGGGTCATCGCATTTCATAGAAGGGTATATAGGCTGATCAAGCTAATGTTGAAGTGATATAGAGGCTTCGTCAACCCATCTCCTTAAAAGGTGTGAAATGTTTTCTAGGCCATCTAGGCTTTTACGTAGGTTCATCAAGGATTTTCCAAAGATTGCACATCCTTCGTGAAAGTTGCTTGAGAAAGAGTGTAAGTTTTATTATGATGAATCGTGTCTTAACGCATTTGGTGAGGAGAAGGAAAAGCTGGTGTTTGCACCTATCAACATTTCTCTGGATTGGAGACAGCCATTTGAGGTGATGTGTGATGCGAGTGGGGTTGCTCTTGGTGTTTATTGGGACAAAGAAGGAACAAAATATTTCAACCCATTTACTACTAGAAAAGCCCTTAATGAAGCCCAAAAGAACAACACCGTGACTGAACAAGAGCTCTTTGCAGTATTCTTTGCTTTCGAGAAATTTTGGTCTTTTTTCTTGGTATTTGTGTTATAGTGCATACTGATTGTTGTGCTTTGAGATATTTGATGGCAAAGAAGAATGTGAATCCAAGGTTGATTCGTTGGATATTACTATTAGAAGAGTTTGACTTTGACGTGAAAGATAGAAAAGGGACCAAAAATCAAGTTGCTAATCACTTATCCCGATTAGAAGATAAAGCAATGATGGATTTAGGTGAAAATGATGAAATTGATAATACTTTTCTTGATGAGAATGCATTGGCTGCCTCCCACGACATGATTCCATGGTTCCCAGATTTTGTGAATTATCTGGCTAGTGATATCGTCCCACCGGACTTGTCCTTTCATCAAAGGAAAAAGTTAATGGATGATGTTAAAAAGTTCTTTTGGGATGAGAGATTTTGATATAAGAGTTGTGCCGATGGACTTCTTCAGTATTGTGTGCCGAAAATTGAGAAGTTGACTGTTTTGGAGGCATGCCATTCTTCGCCAGTAGGTGGGCATCATAGTGGTATCAAGACTGCTCACAAGATCTTGCAATGTGGCTACTATTGGACAACCATCCATAAAGATGCTCATGATTTTGCCAAGGCATGTGATAGATGCCAAAGAGATTGTGGTATTTCGAGAGAGGAAGAGCTCCCTTTAAATCCAATTCTTGTAATTGAATTGCTTGATGTGTGGGGCATTGACTTTATGGGCCTTTTTGTGAGTTCTCATGGGATGAAGTACATTCTTGTGGCAGTCGATTAGGTATCAAAATGGGTAGAAGCTATCACACTTGGGAATAATGAGGGATAAGTGTGACCACGTTCTTGAAAAAGAACATTTTTTCTAGGTTTGGCACCCCAAGGGTTGTTATGATTGATGAGGAATCCCACTTTTGCAACAAGCTATTATAGGGATTATTGGAATATATGGGGTTCTCCATAATGTGGCTAGTCCTTACCATCATCAAACTAGTGGGCAAGTTGAGGTGTCAAACAGGGAGATTAATCAGATTTTGGCAAAAACGGTGAATGCTAGTAGAAATTGGTCAAGGAGCCTTGATGATGCTCTTTTGGCCTAGCGGAAACCATACAAGATTCCCATAAGTATGTCCCGATACCAACTTGTATATGGAAAGGCTTGTCACTTTCCAGTTTAATTAGAGCATAAGGCCATGTGGGAAATGAAGAAGTTGAGAATGGATTGAATGAGGCTGCGGAAAAGAGGGTAAACGGGTTGAATGAGCTTGATGAATTTCACTTGAAAGAATATGAAAGTTCAGCCCTCTACAATGAAATGATGAAGAAGTACCATGACCAAAAGATTGAGAAGTGCGATTTTTTTGTTGTGGATTTGGTGCTTTTGCTTAAGTCTAGGTAGCGCTTGTTTCCGAGCAAACTCAAGTCCAAATGGACTGGTCCCTATTTGATCACCAAACTATTACCTCATGGTGCGGTTGAGTTTGAACAACTGCAATTGAAAGGGATGGAGTGTATTGTTAACAATTGGTGTGTTTTTGCATTATTATGTTCCTGACCTAGGGTTTGATAGTCTGTCAAAAATGCATGTTAAAACTAGGAAAATTCATGCTCGCGAATGATGGGATGCTGGGTAAATGTTTGGGAAACATAATCTTATAAGGATACTTCAAATTAGTAAGATAGTCAAACAAAATTGGCTACAACATTCTTTCCCTGAACGACAGTATGAGACCCCATCGACAGATCGTCGGTCTCTCGACGGACATTTGTTGGGGTCCGTCAACCCCAATTTCCCTTGTTTACTCTAAGTGTACCTCGACGGACCTCTTTGATAGACCTTCGTCCCTTCAACGGTCCGTCCTTCACAACCGTCGTCCCTTTGACGATCCATCCTTCAAATCTGTCGACGGTTTCAGACCCTTTGCTTTTGATTTTCTATGAAAATAATGTAAGTGTCTGTCGAAAGGACGACGGTCTGTCCTGCACAACTGTTGACACTGTCAGACACTTTGTTTCTGATGTTTTTAAAGTTTATTCTAAGTATCCCTTGACGGAACCCCATGATAGACCGCCGCACTCTCGACGGTCTATCCTGCACAATAATCGACGCTGTCAGAACACTTGTTTCTGATTTGCTAAAAAAATTTCTTCTAAATGTACTTTGATGGACTCACATGACGGAGCATTGTCTCTTTGACGGATCGTCGATGGGTCCATCAGGCACTGCTGCACTTCTGCATTTCCATTCCATTCTTTATTTTACACTAGTGTTTTAATGTGTTACAGGCTTTTAGTGGTACTAATAACTTCTTTTTGCAGGTACATATAGAACCCAAGCAAGACCGTGTCTACACGGGAGGCATTTCTAAGTCTGTCACCCTGTCGATCGGGATGGTAGTAGGATCATACGCTGATCATGACCGAGCGTTCATGACACTAGGCACCCTCACTCCTACCCGTGTTGCCCGCACCACCAGAGTCATGCCCACAAAGGTGGCGCCCGATGGAGTTACTGCCTCCTAGTCTAAAGATCAGTGCACACTGACCGGCGCACCTTCTGGGTTGGCTACAATTTCAGAGTGAGTGTTTCGCTCCGAGGAGGCTTTTAGTTCTAAGAAAGCATCCGTCTATGAGGAGGCTTCTGGGTCTGAGAAGGCTTCTGCTTCTCCTAATGCCAATGCTCCAGCCACTTAGGTCCAGTCTGCCTCGTCTGATCAGGCTGATATTTCTCATTCTACTCCAGCACGACAGACTAACGTCCCTACTCCGGTTGCTGATCGGCCCAACCGGTGGTGTGTTGAGAGATAATATCAAGTATATGTTGATGCCAAGGTTCCCAAAAACAAGGGGGTCATGACTCGTACCCTGACAATCTAGCGGCGGGTTCACACTAGGAGTCTTCCATCTATGCCGGCAATCCATTCTATATTCACCAGACATCACCTGGAGTTGACGGCTCGGAATGTGGGCCACTATAGTGAAGAAAAGGTGCGAGATTTATACATATCCTATATGGCGACTCTATAGTCTAAGTTGGACAAGCGGGCAAATCCAGCTAGTTATGCACCTCTAGGGTACGTTCAAGTCCACGACAAGCGGGTTCATATATCTTTGCCAACAATCTCAGGATTCTCTATGGCGTACACATTTATGCTGCAAAGACCCCCTCAATGCCGAGTTTGACTATCGGTGGAAGTTAATCAAGTACGGTCAGTTCCAGAGTGAGCCGGATGTGACAGAGACCACCAAGCGGTGGATAGGACAGAACCTCTTCGTGGATGGTGAGGCTGCTGATTGGGTTTTGGAGCCCAAGGGGAGCATCAAGAAGTCTAACCTCACCTTCACACCAAAATTCTTATAGGTACTTGTCCCACATTACCTTTCCCCCACAGCTGCTGATAACATTGTCACTTAGGATCGTGCAGCACTGATGGCTTCCATTTTTGCAAGATTCGAGGTTCACTTCCCGCGGCTATTGCATGTGGTAATGCATGATAGGGCCTTTAAGTCAACTACTACTTACCCCTTCGCATGCATGATCTTTGAGTTGTACAGGTTTGCATGAGTGATCGTGTGGCACATTGATGTGATCAAGATCCTACCTGGCACAGTGGATATTCGCCTCATTCGGGGTGACGCCAATGAGTTGTCTCCCTATAGAGGGTCCCATCCAGCGGTCCAACCACTTGGTGAGAACCTAGCATCTATGGTAGAGAAATCCCAAGCAGCTAATCCGGATACATCCGAGCATACCGACACCACCCTTGTTGAGTCTATCGCGTGTGATAGCACCGCTCCGAGCTCCTCCCGCTAGACTCCTTCTACTACACTGGTCCGAAATGGCCAAACTTGTGCATCACATCAAGCCTTGGATGTAGAGGTCCATTGTTGAGCCGGAGGAGCAGATAGAGAGAAAGATTCCCCAGTATACAGAGCGGTAGATCATGGAGGTCCATCAGTGTTAGGATGCATTTGAATTGTAGGTTCTTGCCTGAAAAACTCCTAGAGTGGATTTGACGACTCTCCAGGTTGTTGTGGAGAGTCAGAGAGAACACTTGGATACCATACTTAGGGATCGGGTGCCTGAGTCTGAGGCCCTTTCTACAGAGCCTTCTGAGGAAATGGTATTGGCTGCCTTGTTCTTCACCACTGTTGTGCCACCACCTCCCCCACGAGATCATGCCAAGAGGCACCAACTTAGAGATGAGGATGACTTTCGGGCACAAAATAAAGAGTGCAATGTATTGGAGGCCTCAAGGGGAGCCTCACTGTCACGACCCAAATCGGATCGCGACTGGCACCTACACTTACCCTCCTATGTGAGCGAACCAACCAATCTAAACCTTAACATTTCAATATAATATCAACAGAAAGTAATGCGGAAGACTTAAGTCATTAATAAAAACCAATTCAATAACTTCTAAAATCCAACATCTATTATTCCCCAAAATCTGGAAGTCATCACCACGAGAGCATCTATGATCAAATTACTAAACTAAGAGTATTCTAAGAAGCTAAAATAAGTAAAAGCTAGTCCATGCCGGAAGTTCAAGGCATCAAGACAGGAGGAAGAAAGTCCAGTCCAAGCTAGAAGCGTTAGCTCACCCTGAAGATCCGATGTGACGAAGACTGGCTAGAATTGCGGTTGAGTTGAAGACGACGGCACGATTGCTGCACTCCACAAATAACAAGAAGAAAACATAAAAGTAAGGGTCAGTACAAAACACGGGTACTGAGTAGATATCATCGGCCAACTCAAAATAGAAAACAATATATACCAAGTAATATCATAAAATCAACTATAATACTCAACATGTAGCAACAACAAGTACTATATCATTAACAATTACCGTCAAGTTCACACATGAGGACTCAAGCCTCAATACCATACTCATTTGGGAATTAGATTCATTAGATTGAGTATATTAACATCTTTCAAGATTCATTATCTTTATTCCTCTTGTGTCGGTGCGTGACACTCCGATTCCCTACTACTATGTGTCGGAACGTGACACTCCGATCCCCTAATTCTCCGTGTCGGTTCGTGACGCCCGATCCCCTAAATCTACGTGTCGGTTCGTGACACCCGATCCCCTAAATCTATGTGTCAGTTCGTGACACCCGATCCCCTAAATCTACGTGTCTGTTCGTGACACCCGATCCCCTAATTCTACGTGTCGGTTCGTGACACCCGATCTCCTAAATCTACGTGTCAGTTCGTGACACCCGATCCCCTAATCTCATTCTATCAATTCATCAAGCCTTCTCTTATACCAAGGCAACATCAATCTCATTACTTTAGTTCATCAAGCCTTCTTTTATACCAAGGCATCATCAATCTCATTACTTTAGTCCTTCAAGCCTTCTTTTATACCAAGGCATCATCATTAACAAGAGATTGGGTTTTATCAAGATTTTGGATTCAATAGCTTCATCATGCTTATTTCATCACAATCATATAATCACATTCATGCATGCATACAATTAAGCACATAGAAGGGTTTACAATACTACCCAATACATATCATTCTCGATTAAGAGTTTACTATGAAAGCATAAAACCATAACCTACCTCCACCGAAGATTAGTGATCAAGCAAGCAATTTCCCCAAGCTTTGTTCTTCGTTTTCTTTCTTCCTCGTTCGATCCTCTCTCTCTCTTTGTTCTTTCTACTTTTCTTATTCAAACCCTCTTTCTTTTACCCTAATTAGTATATACTTAAGAATAAAAGATGGCAATAATAACCCACTAATTAACTTAAGGTTACCTCTTTTAACCCCCAAGTAATTAGACTTATTAATATTAACCCACTAACTTTATAATTAAAGCAGGAATAGTCAAAAACGTCCCTTAAAACGTATAAAGAAATCCGACCCAGACTGGGATTACGCAACCTGCGATGGCCCATCGTGCCTTCGACGGTCCGTCCAACAGGTCGTCGCAAGGTTCAGAGACTCAATTTCCACCAAAGAGTCTGTGACGGTCCGTCACACATGTGACGGTCCGTCTTGCCATTTCGTTACGAAGTTCAGAGAGTTGATTTTCAGTACCCAATTTCAGATTTTCTAAGTGTTTTGAAACGAGACCCTGCGACGGTTCGTCGTGCCCATGACGATCCGTCGTGGGGTCCGTTGTTTCTATCAGTTTTTCCAGAATCAAAGTCTGCTGCTCAAAACAACTAAACAGGTCGTTACAATAGATACCAATTTACCCATCGTTCATCCCCGAACGATCATAAGAAGGAAAACAAGGGCGAGAAGGAGTACCTGAATCTGTAAACAGGTGTGGGTATCTTTCTCGCATATCAGCCTCTTTCTCCCAAGTGGCTTCTTCGACGGGTCGATTCTTCCATTGACCTTTGATGGATGCCATCTCCCTTGACCTCAGCTTGCGAACTTCTCTATCTAAAATGGCAACAGGATCCTCCTCATAGGACAAATTTTCATCAAGCAGAACTGAATCCCAACGGATAATGTAGTTTCCATCCCCATGGTATCTTTTCAACATAGACACATGAAACACCGGATGTACTCCGGACAGTCCTTGAGGCAAGGCTAACTCATAAGCCACCTCCCCTATGCGCTTCAGAACCTCGAAGGGACCAATATACCTTGGGCTTAGTTTACCCCTTTTTCCAAACCGCATCACCCCTTTCATGGGCGAGACTTTCAGTAAGACTTGTTCACGCTCCATAAACTCCAAGTCTCTAACCTTCCGATCTGCATACTCCTTCTGTCTACTTTGCGCCGCTAGAAGCTTTTCTTGAATAGATTTCACTTTATCTAACGATTCTCTCAGAAGGTCAGTACCCCAAGGTCTAACCTCAAATGCATCAAACCACCCAATGGGAGACCTACATCTTCTCCCATATAGTGCCTGAAATGGGGCCATATCAATGCTTGAGTGATAGCTATTGTTGTAGGAGAACTCTGCCAAGGGTAAGAAGCTATCCCAATGACCACCAAATTCTATCACACATGCACGAAGCATATCCTCCAACACTTGAATCGTTCGCTCAGACTGACCATCAGTCTGAGGATGGAACGCAGTACTAAGGTCCAACCTAGTACCCAATTCCGCATGCAATGTTTTCCAAAACATAGAAGTAAACTGCGTACCTCTATTTGATATGATGGAGAGTGGAACCACATGCAACCGAACAATTTCTGAGATATAGATTTTGGCTAACTTCTGTGCATTGTAAGTCACCTTGACCGGAAAGAAATGAGCAGACTTAGTTAACCTATCAACAATCACCCAAATAGAGTCATACTTACCCATTGTCTTGGGAAGACCAACCACGAAGTCCATTGCAATCCTTTCCCACTTCCATTCAGGAATGGGCATTCTCTGAAGTGTTCCTCCGGGCCTATGGTGTTCATACTTTACTTTTTGACAGTTTGGACATTTGGCAATAAAATCAACAATATCATGCTTCATTCTACTCCACCAAAAGTGTTGCTTTAGGTCACAGTACATCTTGGTTGCACCAGGATGTATAGAATACCTTGAACTATGAGCCTCTGTCAGAATAGTGTTGATCAAATCATCGACGCGGGGTACACATACCCTTCCCTTGATTCTCAAAACACCTTCCTCATCGATTTGTGCTTCCTTAGCCTCTCCTCGCAATACTTTATCTTGGATTCTGCTTAGTTTCTCATCATCAAACTGTTTTCCCTTAATCTTGTCAAGAAAAGAAGATCTTGCCTCCACACAAGCCAACAATCCTCCCTTATCATTTACTTCTAATCTCATCAAGTCGTTAGCCAGAGTCTGAACCTCTCTAGCCAATGGACGTCTAGAAACTTTCAAGTGAGCTAGACTTCCCATGCTCCCTGCCTTTCTACTTAAGGCGTCTGCCACAACATTAGCCTTTCCCGGATGATAAAGATAGTGATGTCATAGTCCTTCAGTAGTTCCATCCATCTCCTCTGCCTTAAATTCAAATCTTTTTGAGTAAAGACATACTGTAGGCTACGATGATCCGTGTATACTTCACACTTAACCCTATACAGATAGTGCCTCCATTGCTTTAATGCAAACACTACCGCAGCCAATTCCAAATCATGAGTCGGATAATTACGTTCATGCACCTTTAATTGCCTCGAAGCATAAGCAATTACATTCTTTTCTTGCATTAGCACCGCACCCAACCCAGAATAGGATGCATCACAATAGACAATGAAATTCTTACCTTCCACTGGCAAGGTAAGGATTGGTGCGGTAGTCAACAATGTCTTGAGCTTCTGAATGCTTTCTTCACATTCATCCGACCATACAAATGGAACATTCTGCTTAGTCAAGTTCGTCAATTGGGAAGCAATGGAAGAGAATCCCTTGACAAATCGACGGTAATAGCTAGCTAAACTAACAAAGCTCCTTATTTCTGACACATTAGTGGGTCTCACCCAATTCTTCACTGTCTCAATCTTAGAAGGATCCACCATTACTCCATCCTTAGAAACTACATGCCCCAAGAAGGACACTGCATCTAGCCAAAACTCACACTTAGAGAACTTGGCATAAAGCTTTTTCTCCCTCAACATTTCCAATACAATCTTCAAATGCTCCTCATGTTCCTTCTTACTTTTAGAGTATATCAGTATATCATCAATAAATACGATCACGAAGAGGTCCAAATATGGCTTAAAAATCCCGTTCATCAAGATCATGAACGCAACAGGGGCATTCGTAAGACCAAAAGACATCACTACAAATTCGTAATGCCCATACCTCGTTCGAAAAGCACTCTTTGGCACATCCGTTGCCAGTATTTTCAATTGATGATAACCGGATCTCAAGTCAATCTTAGAGAAGACACAAGCACCTTGTAACTGATCGAACAAGTCATCAATGCGAGGAAGAGGATACTTGTTCTTAATAGTTACCTTGTTCAACTGTCGGTAGTCTATGCACATCCAAAAACTCTCATCCTTCTTCTTCACAAACAAAACTGGAGCACCCCAAGGAGATGCACTTGGTCTAATGAAGCCTTTGCTCAACAACTCTTGAAGTTGGGCCTTTAACTCTCTTAACTCCGCGGGAGCCATTCTATAAGGAGGTATAGAAATGGGGCGAGTACCCGATTCAAGATCAATACAGAAGTCAATATCCCTATCCGGTGGCATACCTGGAAGATCTGCAGGAAACACATCCAAAAACTCACGGACTACCGAAACCGACTCAATAGAAGGTACTTGGGTAGTATCATCCCGGAGGTGTGCCAAGAAAGCTAAACAACCCTTACTAACCATTCTCTTAGCACGAAGAAATGAGACGATACGGACCGGATTGGAAGTGTAGTCACCCTCCCACACTAACGGATCTGTCCCAGGTTTGGCTAACGTCACAGTCTTAGCATTACAATCCAAGATCGCAAAATTCGGAGAAAGCCAAGTCATACCCAGAATTACATCAAAGTCAACCATTTCTAAGATAACCAAATCTACATAAGTGTTACTCCCCACAAAAGTCACCAAACAAGACCTATACACTTTATCAACTATCACAAACTCACCCATCGGAGTAGAAACACGAATAGGCATGTCAAGTAATTCACAATGTAAATTAAGACCATTAGCAAATGAGGAAGATACATAAGAAAATGTGGATCCAGGATCAAAAAATACAGAAGCCATGCAATCACTAACCGAAAGATTACCTGTGATGACAGCATCAGATGTCTCCGCCTCAGATCGCCCAGGGAAAGCGTAACAATGGGCCTTATCGTTTGTCTGTCCGTTGCCCCTACCATGTTGTGATGTAGTGGCTCCAATTTGCCCATCACCCTGGCCGTTTTGGTGACCACCATTACCTTGACCACCAGGTCCTCCAGAATAACGGCCTCTGCCATGACCACCTCTACCTCTAGCCATTGGGGGTCTATAACTCTGTTTTGGAAAATTCCTCCTAATATGTCCGGTCTCTCCACATCCATAACACTCTCTAGAGTCATTCGTAAGTCTCTCAGAGAAGTGTTGACCGGTGTGAGGTGGACCCCCAACTGCAGTTTGTAGTGAAGATTGAATTGGTCGAACTGAGTTACCTCCGGAACCCTGTCCTCTAGAGTAAGAACCATTAAAATCACCTCCCTTTCGAAACCTTTTTGATGTTGATGCCATGGTGAAGTCATCTGGCTTCACTCCCTCTACCTCTATCACGAAGTCTACCACTTATTGAAAAGATTTCGCTGTAGCCGCTACCTGTAAGGATGAAATCCGCAATTCTGACCTCAACCCCTTCACAAAACGGCGAATCCGCTCTTGTGGACTGAAACAAAGCTGAGTGGCATATCTTGAAAGTGCACGACACTTAGCTTCATATGCAGTAACCGACATCCTACCTTGCTCTAGGCTCAAGAATTCATCTCTTTTCCTATCCCTCAATTGTCCGGGGAATATACTTCTCCATAAACAAGCTAGAGAATGATGCCCAAGTCATAGGTGGTGCCTCTGTTGGTTGACACTCAACATGTGACCGCCACCACATTTTGGCGTTCCCTTGAAACTGATAAGTCACAAAGTCAACACCAAACCGTTCTACTATACCCATCTTGTGTAGTAGCTCATGACAGTCAACCAGAAAATCATAGGCATCCTCAGATTCAGCACCCTTGAAGACTGGAGGTTTCAATTTCAAGAACTTACTGAAAAGTTCATGTTGATCATTTGTCATTATAGGACCTGTAGTCAGACGAGGAAACATGCCTATTTCCAATGGAACATCCATGCGGAGAGCCGCAGTAGCCGCATGTTGTACCTCCGGACCTGAGGTGCTGGTGCAGAAAAAACTGGAGGTGTTTGACCTTCACCAGATAACCCACTAAGATAAGCAAGAACCTGATTGATCATCTCTGGGGTAGGTTGCGGAGGCAATCCCTCATTCTGTACTTGTTCAGTTTCCCCTTCCTCACCCTCTCTTATTACTTCTTCAGTCGGTGGAGGAGTCATTGCCCTAGTATCAGATGGGCTAGGTGCTCGTCCTCTTCCTCTAGAGGATGTCCTCCCACGACCTCTACTACGGCCTCTTGCCGTTACTCTTCCTCGAGCTACAGCCCCAGTGGCTGGCTCAGACGCTTCTTGTCTTGCCGATGTTGATGTTGGCGCAGTCGTTGCTCTAGTTCTAACCATCTGCGAAATAGAGTGAAGATGGTCAGATACCAATTTGTATCACCTAGATACCAATTGGATCCAAGTAATAGCACGAATGAAAGAATGAAAGAATGGAATTTTCCTAAAGTCTTATAGCTTCACAAAGAAAAGTAAAGGTGTCTCCCTACCGTTCCTTAAGACTCTACTAGACTCGTTCTTGTGTGATGAGACCAACGAACCTAATGCTCTAATACCATGTTTGTCACGACCCAAATCGGATCGCGACTTGCACCCACACTTACCCTCCTATGTGAGCGAACCAACCAATCTAAACCTTAACATTTCAATATAATATCAACAGAAAGTAATGCGGAAGACTTAACTCATTAATAAAAACCAATTCAATAACTTCTAAAATCCAACATCTATTATTCCCCAAAATCTGGAAGTCATCACCACAAGAGCATCTATGGTCAAATTACTAAACTAAGAGTATTCTAAGAAGCTAAAATAAGTAAAAGCTAGTCCATGCCGGAAGTTCAAGGCATCAAGACAGGAGGAAGAAAGTCCAGTCCAAGCTAGAAGCGTTAGCTCACCCTGAAGATCCGATGTGACGAAGACTAGCTAGAATTGCGGTTGAGTTGAAGACGACGGCACATTTGCTGCACTCCACAAATAACAAGAAGAAAACATAAAAGTAGGGGTCAGTACAAAACACGGGTACTGATTAAATATCATCGGCCAACTCAAAATAGAAAACAGTATATACCAAGTAATATCATAAAATCAACTATAATACTCAACATGTAGCAACAACAAGTACTATATCATTAACAATTACCGTCAAGTTCACACATGAGGACTCAAGCCTCAATACCATACTCATTTGGGAATTAGATTCATTAGATTGAGTATATTAACATCTTTCAAGATTCATTATCTTTATTCCTCTTGTGTCGGTACGTGACACTCCGATCCCCTACTACTATGTGTTGGAACGTGACACTCCGATCCCCTAATTCTACGTGTCGGTTCGTGACACCCGATCCCCTAAATCTACGTGTCGGTTCATGACACCCGATCCCCTAAATCTACGTGTCAGTTCGTGACACCCGATCCCCTAAATCTACGTGTCGGTTCGTGACACCCGATCCCCTTAATCTACGTGTTGGTTCGTGACATCGGATCCCCTAAATCTACGTGTCGGTTCGTGACACCCGATCCCCTTATCTCATTCTAATAATTCATCAAGCCTTCTCTTATACCAAGGCATTATCAATATCATTACTTTAGTTCATCAAGCCTTCTTTTATACCAAGGCATCATCAATCTCATTACTTTAGTCCTTCAAGCCTTCTTTTATACCAAGGCATCATCATTAACAAGAGATTGGGTTTTTATCAAGATTTGGGATTCAATAGCTTCATCATGCTTATTTCATCACAATCATATAATCACATTCATGCATGCATACAATTAAGCACATAGAAGGGTTTACAATACTACCCAATACATATCATTCTCTATTAAGAGTTTACTATGAAAGCATAAAACCATAACCTACCTCCACCGAAGATTAGTGATCAAGCAAGCAATTTCCCCAAGCTTTGTTCTTCGTTTTCTTTCTTTCTCATTCGATCCTCTCTCTCTCTCTTTGTTCTTTCTTCTTTTCTTATTCAAACCCTATTTCATTTACCCTAATTAGTATATACTTAAGAATAAAAGATGACAATAATAACACACTAATTAACTTAAGGTTACCTCTTTTAACCCCCAAGTAATTAGACTTATTAACATTAACCCACTAACTTTATAATTAAAGCAAGAATAGTCAAAAACGTCCCTTAAAATGTATAAAGAAATCCGACCCATACTAGGATTACGCAACCTGCGACGGCCCGTCGTGCCTGCGACGGTCCGTCCTGCAGGTCGTCGCAAGGTTCAGAGACTCAATTTCCACCAAAGAGTCTGTGACGGTCCGTCCTGCCATTTAGTTACGAAGTTCAGAGAGTCGATTTTCAGTACCCAATTTCAGATTTTCTAAGTTTTTTGAAACGAGACCCTGCGACGGTCCGTCGTGCCCATGACGGTACGTCGTGGGGTCTGTTGTTTCTACCAGTTTTTCCAGAATCAAAGTCTGCTGCTCAAAATGACTAAACAGGTCGTTACACTCACTAATTGATGATGAGGCCTGCCAGTTGAGGGTTATAGAAGTGGTTGCTGGGACAATACCTCCAAAATTGTTGAGCCTGTGAGGAACACTACTGATGGTGTTAATACTGCTGAGGACACAACAGATGGTGTTCCTACTGCAGAGGGAGCGGGTTTCAAAAAACTGGACCCATCAAGATGTTTATCGTCGGTGCTTTGTGCCACAAGTTTGCTTCACCTATCACCTTTTTTTATATACTTTTATGCATTGATGACGATTGCATGTCTTTTTTTTTTTGGGGGGGGGGTAAATGAAAAGTGAGTGCTAGGGTAAAGCCTGAGTATCCTAACTCATTATCCTCTTTTGGGGTTTTCTTTCCTTTGTTCTTTTTCCCCAAGAGACTAGTTATTTAATTGTTGAACCGCCATGTTGGTATCTTTTGTACAGAGTATAGAAATTGAATCTGAAGCATGATGTCTAAACAAAATCATATTCTTATTTAAAGAAAATGCTGCATGACTTAGGCATGGTAATTGATGAATGTGTGGCTCTAAGCATGACATAGAGATACTCCACGAAATGACCCTAAATCTAAAACTCTAACTAGGTGTCTGATAATCTGGTAGAGTAATGAGATGTCAAGTGAGTGGGAGGAAAATTTGAATAGTCCACCATTGGTACTGAGCTAGAACTTTCCTGGTTAGTCCTGCTAAAAGTAAGTTGTGATAGACAACTAGGAAAGGATCATAGTCCCTTGTTCAAGCTAGCCAATCTTTAGCCTAGATAACAGAATATCGAATAAAATTAATCCCTTATTGATCCAAATGATTTGAGCTTAAAATAGATTTTTTTTCACCCCAACTAATCTTTTCTGGGAACAATGTATTAGCCCTGGTCCCTCCTTGGACATGTGCACTTCAGCTTATGCCAAAAGAATAAGTTGAGGGTGGCTAATGCGGAAAACAACCTTGTCGTGGCCCTTAACCAACCCTGGCTATTGTGTACCTTGACTCATAGCAAATCCATGAGTTGAGGGTGTCTATTATGAGGAATGCTCCGGAAAGTGTGGTTGAAAGAATAAAGATAAAGAAAGAACCAAAGAAAAGTGATTCAAGAAAAGTTGAAAGCAAAGTGAAAAAATTGAAAATGTTAAAATACAAGTAAGAAAAGAGAAGAATCACTTACACAAAAGGAGATAGAAGGGAGAATAGAAAGGTGAAAGAATACAAGAAAATAATGAAACAGAGCGAAAGAAAAACAATAAAAAGGTAGGACGCCTAGCCGTTATGTCAAGGAGGGATAAGTCACTAAAATTTATCTAAATTTATCCTACCGGACCCTGAGCCTAAGTTACAAGCTAAAAAAGTCCTATCGTGATCCTAAGAGTCTAAGGCCTTTTTTTTATTAGTTTAAATGTATTTTTCTCTTATTTTGCAAGAAATATATCTAGGATGAAAACGTTGAATAGTTGTGCTATACGGAGCCATCGACGGTCCGTCGACCCCTTGACGATCCATAAGTGGCCACCGTCGTATGAAGAAAATGCTGCTGAAGGAAGATCAGGGAATTTTGACTAGGTGTGGGTCTACGGAGGCTCTCAACGGACCGTCAACTCCACGACGGACAGTCCTGCACATATATCATCGTTCACAAGAAGTAGCTGCAGCATCCGACATGAAAAGATTCTAAGTGTGGAGAAACGGAAGGCATCGATGAATTATCGTGCTCTCAACGTATCATCATCCTTGTACATTGATGATAACAGTGAATTGGAGAAGAAAGCAGTTGAAAAAGAAGCTAAGTATGGAACGACGGGGGGTGGCTCAATGGTCCGTAGTGGCCTTGACAGTCAGCTAGTCCAGTCATCGACTCAGACGCGTTTTTGGGCAGATTTTTCTTAAATAAATTTCCTTTTTATGTTAGGACATCTTTATTATAAATATGGATAAAAACCTCATTTTTGAGGTTAAAGTCATTTTTATTTTTCTAATTGTAATATTGGTTGTTGAATATTGTGTTTTGGAAAATACTTCATTTTTTCGGATATTTTTATTGCCTTATTTTCTCGAATTCAAGTGATTTTCATGATTTTCTTCAATCACATCAAAGTAAGTATATGAATTCTTGTCTAATAAATATGAATTGTGTAATTATGAACATGGGTAAATAAATCCATAACTAGGGTTGTGGGAACTATGGGTAAATAACAAGGTAAAAGCTAGCTACAATAGCAAATCAAGAACAGTGTCTTGCATGTATTCTTAATTCTTTAGTTTAGAAGTCATTTTAACGATTGCACGCGTTAGAACTCACCTTGTTTCTACTTTCCTGACCAATGAGGTAGATAATAAGAAAAGAATTATTAACCTAGATTTAGTAAACACTATTTAATAGGCTAGTGTCGATTTGTGTAAAGTAACAACTAAGACATACATCGATTATGATGCTTAATATGAGGTAATGTAAGGTTTAGTAAAGCATACACACGTAGCCGTACAAAGGTGCGGAGTGAAATTTCCTATTTGCCGGACCAAGGATTAGGGATTCATAACTTACCACTTTGCATGCAAGATACTAGGAAAGGATAGAATTACCACGTTATGATCCTGTGGGGAACACTTATTCTCTAGTTACTCTCATCACTTTATAAATCTCAAATATTCATAGTTGCAACTTGTTTACATAGAAATATTTAGTTCTTTTTGTTATTTAAAAACCCTCTTTTATTATGTATTTTCGGAAAGGACTTGATTAAATAGAAGTAATTTTAGGTTAAAGATAAGTCTAAATTATTTTCCTGGTGGGATCGACCCCAACCTCATAGTTGGGTTGTTCACTTGATAAAACCGCTAATACTTCTTTTCGAGAAGTAAATTTGAGCAAATCACATACCTCAATTAGGATCACCCCCGAGAAATTCTATTCATGAAATCTTCGTCTTCTCTTCTCTTTTCTCCTAATCCCTTAGCGTATTCATTTTTTTCTAAGATGAATTATGGTTTAGTTTAACCCCTAATAAAACCATAAATAAAATAAGGAAATAGTAGGGTTAAAAGACCACTTTACCGTTACGAAAATTCGGATTCGACTTTTCTCAATCCAAAAACCCAACTTTTGATAGGCATATATCCCTCATACACAATTGAAAATGTGCAACCTCGGCTGCATTAGAAATATATTCTGGAGGTAATTCTAACCATATAAAAAACTGACTCTTACTGATTTTGAGCTAAGAGTTATGGCATTTGAAAACGAGCAAAAATCACTTTTTTAACATACGAAATTTACTAGATTTTCCTACTCTTTCAAAAAATAACCATTCTTAGTTTCTTTGTTTAATCCTAGCTATTTCAAGTTAAGAGATGTTACAATACCTTCTCCTTGGGAACATTCTTGCTCGATTGAGATCTCTTTGACTAAGCTAAGGGTAGTATCATCATTTCAGCTCTTCAACAAACAAAAGCAAGTAATAACATGCTTACTCATAGTGTTGTATAGTATTAAGAAGAGAATTTAGTACCTTGATCTTCATTCACTCCGAATTCACAAGGATGTTTATATCTCTTTAGCATATTCTTCTTAGCATCCCAAGTCACTTCTTCAACAATAGGTTCCTCAAAAGGATCGCGACTGATACAACTTCCTTAGTTCTCAACTTGCGAACTTAACGATCTAAAATTTGAATAGAAATCTCTTAAGCATATAAGCTATCCTTAATCCCAACTTTCTCAGTTGGTAAAATCAATGCAATAATAGCCAAGCACTTCTTCAATACAGAAATATGGAATGCCGGATGAGTCATTACTGACTCTTGGGGTAACTCCAATTCATATGCCACATTGTGAACTCTCTTAGAGATTCTATAAGGACCAATATACCAGGGACAATGTTTTCCCCTTCTTACCAAACCTCATAACACCATTCATGGACGAAACATTCCGATACACCCAACAATCCACCTCAAACTCTAATGGCCTTCTCCAGTCATCTATGTAGGACATATGGCGACTTTGTCGTTTTCAATCTCCCTTGAATCACTTTCACCTTCTCCATAGCTTGGTTAACTAGAAATAGTCCAATCAACCCTACTTCACTAACTTTTAACCACCCAATAGGATATCTGCATCTTCTCTCATAAAGGGCTTCATATGGAGCCGTTTGGATGCTTGAATGGTAATTGTTGTTGTAAGCGAACTCAATGAGAGGTATGTGATCATACCAATTCTGTTTGAAATCAATCACACAATATCTCAACATTTCTTCAAAAAATTTTGATAGTACGCTCTGCATGTCTATCTGTCTGAGGACGAAAAACTGTGCTTAAGTAAACATTCGAACCTAAACCCTTCTAGAATGATTTTCTGAACTATGCAGTAAATTGTGCACCTCTATCTAAAATAATGGAGATAAGAACTCTATGAAGTTTCACCACTTCTTGAAGGTACAACTTAGCATATCCTCAGCCGAATAGGCAGTCTTTACTTTCAAAAGTGGGATGATTTTGTCATTTTATCGACAATTACCAAAAGAGAATATGCTACCTATGATATCTTGGCAGGCCTCTGATGAAGTCCTATTCATCATTTCCAACTTATATTATGAAAGTTCTATAGTCTGATTTAACCTTCCGGGCCGTTGATGTTCCACTTTATCTTGCTGGCAATTCGGGCATTGGGCAACATACTCATCAATATCTTTATCCATGCCTTTCCACCAATATATATCTCTAAAATCGCAGTACATCTTGATGGAACCCGTATGGACTTAATACATGGGGCTACGTGCCTCCTCCAGGATCCTCTCGTTAAGCCCATCCACCCTAGGTACCCACAATCTATGTTGGTACTTCAGCACACCATCTCCCCTTGTTCAAAAGTCAATACTCTTTTTTATCAACATTAACCTTAAAATCAAGAAAATTAGGTCTTGCTCTTTTTTCTCTTTCACCTCTAACACTAGTGATGATTCAGCCCTACTAATTGCCATTATCCTTCCTTTAGTGGAATCATTAAGTCTTACTCCTACACGTTCAAGTCTTTGAACATATTTAGCTAACTCCCTTTTTTCTTCTTCATCATGGGAGGTGCTCCCGATCGATAACCTGGTTAAGGCATCAACAACTACAATCTTCTTACCTGGGTGGTAAAGAATACTCATGACATAATCCTTGAGTTATTCTAAACACCTCCTCTTTCTGAGATTTAGATACTTTTGAGTGAACACATATTGGACGTTCTTGTGATTTGAGAATATGTCAACTTGAACACTAAACAAGTAGTGACGCCTTATCTTCAAAGCAAAAACTAGTGCAGCCAATTCAAAGTCACGAGTTTGATAGTTCTTCTCATGAATCTTGAACTGTCTTGAGGCATAATCAATAACCTTGTCATTCTGCATCAAGACACAACCCAAACCAACTCTTGATGCATCACAATACACCACAAAAGCATGAGTACCCTTTGATAAGGTCAAAACTTATGTTGTATTCAACCTCTTTCTCAACTCGTGAAAGTTTTCTCACAAGCTCTAGACAATGAAACTTAGTTGTATGCTGAGTCAACTTGGTCAAAAGAGATGATATGGATGAAAACCCTCAACAGATCTCCTATAATAGCAAGCCAAACCCAAGAAACTCCTTATATTTGTTGGAGATGTGGGTCTAGGCTAAATCTGAACTGCTTCTTTGTTTTGGGTATCAACTTTGATCCCATCACCAGAGACAATGTGGCCCAATAATTCAACAAACTTAATCCAAAACTCACACTTGGAGAACTTTGCACATAACTTTTTATCTTTCAAAGTCAGCAAAAGAATCCTGCGGTGGCTAGTATGATCTTTTTCATTCCTTGAATAAACCAATTTGTCATCTATGAAAATGATGATCTAAATAAGTTTTGAAGACTCTATTATTAAGATCCATGAATGTTGCAGGTTCATTTGTTAAGCCAAAGGACATTACCAAAAATTCATACTGCCTATATCTTGTTATAAAAGTTATCTTTGCGACATCACATTCCCTAACTTTTAACTGATGGTATCCTGATCGAAGATCGATTTTTGAGAAGCTGGATGCACCCTGAAGCTGGTCGAAAAGATCATATCTATTATTGGAAGAGGATGCTTATTCTTGATGGTCACCTTATTAAACTGGCGGTAGTCTATACTCATCCTAAGGGAACCATCCTTCTTTCTCACAAATAAGACCGAAGTGCCCCAATATGAGACACTCAGTTGAATAAAGCCTTTGTCTAACAGATCTTTCAATTGTTCTTTCAGCTCTTTTATCGCTGGTGGTGTCATTCTGTATGGAGGAATAGAGACAACAAAAGTAATTATAATGATGTCTATACAAAAGATTATTTATCTCTTAGGATAGACTAAAAATATATCATCGAGAAAAACATCTGGGAATTCTTTTGCAGTATGAACTTATTCAAGGGAAGGTACTTTAGAACTTTAGTCATTAACTCGGACTATCTGATAGATACATCTCTTTGAAACTAACTTTCTCTCATTAAGATACAATATGAAACGACCATTAGGAACTTTTTGAAATACTACTCCACTCTATGACTGGCTCATTAGGAATCTAGAATTTGA
The DNA here is from genome assembly GCA_027704865.1 of Solanum neorickii. Taxonomy (NCBI): domain Eukaryota; kingdom Viridiplantae; phylum Streptophyta; class Magnoliopsida; order Solanales; family Solanaceae; genus Solanum; species Solanum neorickii. The sequence goes on from JAKWJC010000367.1 coordinate 28,196,437, forward strand.
CGACTCATATTCTATAATCTATTGACGTATAATAGGCATGAAGCCAGTATATACGTAGAATTAAATAAAAATTTGTCATATCTAACTCTACTAGATCACTGATGGCGTTCTTATGATTAACGGAAATAAGACAATCACTATGGACACTTTCCGATAGAATAGACTCCCCAACAGGTGTAGAAAAACAGAAGGGTTCACAAAGTTTTTTTTAAGAAGAATTTCAAATTGATTTGCAACATAAGGAGTTACAAAATATAAACTTGGTGTTTGTCTAACAAAGAATACACATCAAAAGTAAAGACATTAATCATACCCGTGACAACATCTGGAGATTTATCTTGTTCTTGGTGGCTTAAGATTGCATAGAGACGGTTTACCCCTCCGCCAGTACCAGAAATGGATCCTCTAGGTGCATCCGTGTCTGGTGGAACAAATGATGAAGATTGAGATCTATTGCCCGAATTTTCTCGACCTTGCTTATTCTTGGGGCACTCTCTCATGAAATGACCCTCTTTACCACACATGAAGAAACCTGTTTGTCCTCATGACGTCTACCTGGGTGGATTCTACCACACCTTCAACATGAAGGAGCCCAAATACCTCCTTGGGCCACACTACCTTGGGACTAGGATGGTCTAGCCTTGATGTTTTGTTAATTCTTGATATTACACTAACCTTTGTTTCTGGGCGCAGGTGCACTAGTAGATGGTGGTGCATGCCCCTTTTGTTTTTGAAATTCTGGTCGACTGTAAACACCTTTTTGATGACCAGACTCATTCCTACTCTTAACTTTTTTGTTCTTGTACTCCTCTCTCCTTTTTGTCCTTTAGCTTCTCCTATGCAACTTTTTCGACATAGACCATTAAACTTGAAATGTCCATGTCCTAAATCAACTTTAAAGCCCTTCCTTCTTTTCTTGAACAACAACCTAAGCCAACAAAAAACAAGCTCATTCGGCTTCTCATATCTTAAACCTTCTCTGAAGTATAGTGAGATAGTTGGGTGAACTTCAATCCATATTCGCTAACACACAACGAGTCTTGTTTCAGAGTAAATTACTCTTGTAGCCTTGATTCCTTTAGTTCCTGGGGAAAGAAACGTCCCAAGAAAGCTTCTTCAAATTAAGACCAACTCTAATGTAGTGCATCATCATCTCTGCCCTCCTTCTACTGATCGAACCATTTCCTAGACAAAATCTTGAGTTGATATGTGACTAGTTCAACTCCCTCAAAATCAATCACGTGCATCACATCAAATACCTTCTTCAACTCTTCCACAAATTTTTCAAGATCGTGAGTGGTGCTCGAACTAGTGAAACTTTAGGGTTTCATCCTCATGAATTCCCTAATCCTCGAAGTGTATACCCCCTCTTTTCTCTTCTTTGTTATCAGACTTGGTTTGTCACAACTTGACTCAACATTCGAATCACCTCACGAAAATCAACAATGATGACCTCTCCCTGAGGTTTCAAATTTTGTGCATTAGATACCTCTTGCTCATCGACATTCTTTCTGGAAAGTACAGCTCTAACTACTCTTCATGGAGTCATGATGATTAGAAACACTCATAACCACGAATTAGTGGGGCACTTTTAAGATATAAACTCTAACACACAAAAAGGATTTATGAAAGAAGTGAGAAATTCCTAAATTTCACAACCTCGTAATGATAGATGTAGCGCGCTTCACACGGATGACTAAGACTCTACTTACATGGCTTCATAGTTCCCTAGGACTATTCAACTCTATGCTCTGATACAAAGTTTGTCATGCCCCGAGCCTACACCTTTGAAGTGGCTGGCACCCAATGACCATTGCTAGCCTTGAGCGAACCATTGTCCTCGCTTACTTAACTCAACAGATGACTTAACTTAACTCAATTTTGAAATAAAAACATTCTGAAAATAAATTCTTCAGATAATTTTCTTAGCCAAAATGACACATAAGACACAAAGTTAAAACGCCGGACATCTAAGATGATAAAAGACTAAAAAATGGATTGTCTGTCTACTATATGTATATGAAGCCTCTACTAGTACAAAGAGTAATGTTGGGACAATCCTCACAATATTCTATAAAGAAAATATGGAAACCGATAAAAGAGCCCTCAAAATTGTAAAAAGGCTCACCACTGACTCTAAATGCTCAAACAGGATCAATGAAGAGTTGCGTTCTTATCATGGTTACTTGTGTCTTCATCATAAGACAATGCATTGAATGTATGAGTATCCATGTTGGAATGCTAAAAAACAACTATCAAGTTTGAAAGTACTTAAGGATGAACTTACCTTGGCTCTACTGAACGCAAGAAAAAAATATAAAGCAGTAAGGACACATACAATATATATAAAGCTCGTAAAAATAGTTAAATACTTAGTTCATTAAGGGTAATTCAATAATAACCTCAACTTTACTTATATATAAAAGTAATATAATTTATGTGGAAGATTCTCCAACCGAAAAACCATCACAGTGAGTCTAAGTTATGATACAGCGTTTTACCTCATGTTGACAAAGACAATCATATATCTTGCCATAAGTATAGGACCTTGTTTAACTTAGTGTATCATATATATTAACTTATGTGATCATCTAAAAAGTATGACTCGTTAATACCCATGATAACTATATGGTTTACATGGAGACTTGAGCTAATATTAACTCTTATGCCCACATCGGAGCTCAACACTACTCTCAAATTATATTTTATCTCACGCTTGTAAAATAACTTCCTTTCCTTTGGTTTGAGATAATTGCTCAACATTGTAGCTTTAAAAAGCTCCCTTGGAACCAATGCTCCATTTTCTTTATCAAAACTCTTTTGGGAAATCTTAATTTCCTCTTAACATAATGTGAAAACATTTATATAATTTTAGGAAATACTTAGTTCCTTCTAACTTTTGACAAATGAACTTAACTCTTTATCTTTGCTTAACTTGAAACATAAATCATCGGAAATACATTGTTCCCTTATACCTTTTGAGATTTTAACTCAACTCTTTACTCTTTCTATAACTCAAAACTTGAGACTTAAGACGTACTTAAAACATTTAAATATGACTCTTTGTAACTTAAAGGAATTCTACTTTACATATATCATAGCTTTAGACTTGACTTCTTAACTACTTTGACTTTGATCTTATCTTTTCTTGAATTGTATTATGGATTCTAGGATTATGATTCTTGTTTATGGATGATTTCATGACGTTCAGATGTACCTTCGAGTTTTGGAATCGTCTAGGAATTGTAGGTACATAACTTAGGAACTAGTACGAATAGATATGGGAGAACAGGGTCTCTAAGAGGCCTTGGCACTCTGAGAGGCGCGGGGCGATACAGCATGATGGAAACATACTGCTCTGAGGCGAACATGGGCCTATCAGACAAAGCCTTCTCCGAGGGTCTATGACAGGTGTGGCGCCCCAAGGCTTGTCTGACGGGATTTTTTGAATTTTCTTTTTCGATTTTAAACTCTAGACCTTATAAAATTCCATATATTTTCCCCCAATCACTAAGGATCAGTAAAATTCTCAATACCCAATAGTTTAGACTGATAAAGAAGCCTAGAAACACGAATCAAACAACTAAGCCCATACTATAACTCAACCAACAAGAACTCAATAATTGTTCATCCAAAACATCAATATTCATCAACAAATTCATTCAACACTCGCTGAATTATATATGTTAGTGCGTGGGTGAACAAACCCAGCACATCAATATCTCACATACCTTGATAGGGATCAACCTCGACGAATTCCACTCGTGAAACCTTAGCGTTACTAAAGGATTCTTGATCTTCCTCTTCTCTTCTCTTTTCTCCAAAGCCCTATGCGTATTTAACTTCTCAAAAGTTTAATTAAGGTTCTTTTTTACCCCTAATAAACCCTTAAATAAAATTAGGAATTAGTAGACTGAAAAGACAACTTTACCCTTATTAAAATCCGGATTGGACTTTGCTCAATTCAACAACCAACTTCTGATAGGCATATCTCTCTCATACGATACTGAAAATGCACAAACACTGTGGCATTTGACAGATCATCCGAATGAGTTTCCAACCATATAAAGAACTCACGTAACGTGTTTTGATCTATTAGTTGTGGACATTTCAAAATGACCAAACATCACTTTTTGAACTTACGAAAGTTTCTAGATTTTTCCTATTCTTTCAGTCAATCATAAGGGTCAAGATCCAATCCAAACTTAATTTGGTTGTATCAATATAAATTTAGTATAAACGGGGCAGATAATGAGTCAAGACCCAACTAAACTCTATGTTCGCTAAGTTCAATTATTTTATTAGTTCTTTTAAAATATTTTAGAACACAATAACATTATTGATAAAAATATCTTATAAATATATATAAAGAATTCATACTACTACAAAACCTCCAACTTTTTCATGGTCTGCCACAAAATGATAATTAAACAAGTGAAAGACAAACACCTTATACAGAGCCATTTATGATGAGGATTTTAAAATTTATATATAAACATTGAAAAAAACTCTTATACATATCATATAAAAATTTTGTCAAGAAAATTCAAATGAATATATCTTCACCCCTTTTAGATTCGCCCTTACATAAAAGTGTCTAAAATGTAGGAATTTTGTGTATATAGAACTAAACAAATGATGTCTCCTGGTATATTCTAGATCACTTAAAAAAAATGATGATTTCTTTTTAAATAAAGGGGTCATAAAATCAGATAATTGAATTTGCAACTTACCTAGACAAACAAATTTAACAATTTTGAGGTATTAAATGTCACATGCAAAAAACTACTTAAGTGGATTGATTTGGAAAGATCAAAGTAAATTTTAAGTAACTAAATATACCTATTTCTCTAAATAAATTATCACATTAGTTTTTACACTTTTTTCCCCATAATTATCTGATTTTTACTTTTTTTACGTTATTTCGAAGAGAAAGTCCTTTCATAGTCCTATATTAATTTTTCACTTTATTATAAATAATTCTTCCAATCATTTTGATCTTATTTACCCCTAAACTTATTCCTAATTTACTATTATTAATTAATCAAGTTTGTAAACCTTCAAAAAATTCTTAATGTGCAAATTAATGAAATTTATCATTTTTAGTTATGCTTAAAAATAAATAACTAATATAAAATTAAAAAAAGACATATTTTTACTCTATGTTTTAATAAAATAATAATAATGATATTTATATCTATGATTTCTACGTAATATCTCATTTCAATTTCCTTTTAGTTTATTAAAATTTTTATATGTTGGATTAAGTCGTGCTATGTAAATGGATACGGACAAGACAACAAGGAACCTCCATAATTCATTGCCCCCCTCCCCTCCCCACTCACCCCACTCCACATTACATTTTTGTAAAAAAAAATTAAGAAGAAGACCTCTCCCCCTTCTTCATTTCCCTCTTTCACTCCAGGGTGATGAATTTGAAAACTTCAAATCATACAAATTTGAATTCATATGCTGAAGGATAACGTGTCCTCAGAAAGGTATTTGATACTTTTCTATTTTAATATATTTTTTTGGATTTTTACAGTTTCAGTAATAATTTTAGTTATTGATATGCTTAAAATTTTCTTTTGTGTTCTGTTTAAAAAGAAAAATCTTACTCACTTCAATATTGGTAATTTTGTGAAATAGAAGCCTTATATTCCTCATTGTAATATTTTATGGGCTAGTGTTGGTTTTCTTGGGATTTTGGAACGAAGAAAAAACCCTATTTTCCTTTATCTTTTTTGAATGGTATTTTTTAGATGTTGGTTTTACTGCATGACATTTCTTTTGAGTCGAGGGGCTATAGAAAATCAACTCTGAAATCCCACAAACAAAGTTAGGAGTAAAGGGTTGTGTACATGCTATCCTTTGTACACCTCTGGAAACTTGCTTTTGGTCTAGCTAGTACAAATTTCTTGTCTGCTCGGGAATTAGGCCAAGTTAGACCAAGATGTATATATATTTTTTTGACATGATCCTTCCTCTTCTGTAAAGAAGAAACTAAATACGCATCACCCAATTTGGGATTCGTGAGTGTATATGTCACGACCCAAAATGATTCGTGAGTGGCACCCATACTTACCTCCTTAGGTGGGCGAACCCACACATCTAAACCCCAACATATACCAATAGTACAACTATAAATAATATAAATAATGCGGAAGCTCCAAATGATACTAAGCAACCAATTTAAATAAGTTTCTAAAGTTTAATACTTATCATCCAAAAATCTGATAGTCATCACATCAAGGACATCTAATCTCCAATGCTATGTCTTAGAATATCGAATACACTAAAATAAAAGAATAAAGTTGTATGTGTCCGAAAGTATAGGACATCATGTCATGACCGAGAGAATACAACACGATCTTGAATGGATAACTCACCCTGAAACTTGATATGTGGGAGGCTAGCTACAGCTGAGGGAAATAAGAAGTCATAGTTACACTCGCTGCATTTCATAAAAGGAAAACAAAGAAAAACACAAGTAGGACTCAGTACGAGGGCAACATGTACTGAGTAGGTATCATCGGCCAACCCAAAATAGGAACTAATATTCAATAAATAATAGTATGAACTCAACCATAGCACTTAACATGTGATAAACAATAAACAACATGAACAAGTGTCAACAACATTAAAGTGAGCTCGTAATAAGCCAATGATATCAAGATCACACATGAGGACTTATGCCTCCAAACAAAACCATTTTGGGAGTTGATTTCTTTGAGATTAACTACTTTCCATTAATTCAACATGTTCTTTAATATTACCGTTTCCGAACGTGACACTCTGATCAAAGAATAATGTGTCGGAACGTGACACTCCGATCCAAGAATATCGTGTCGGAACGTGGCACTACGATCAAAGAATATCATTAATTTATCATTTAATATCACCACTCTTCCATTCGTTAATAATATTTCATTGAGCCTTCTTTATTCAAGGCATCACTTCAATAGAGATGGTTTAAGATTATACATTCCATAGTCTCAGGATTTCAGACCAATTACAAAAAAAAAACACATGACCAAACCACACAATCACACAATCAAGTACATAGAAAACTTCACAATATCATTCAACGCATATCAGTCACTATTAAGAGTTTACTATGAAATAGCATAAACCATAACCTACCTCCATCGAAGAACCGAAATCAATATGCTACTTCTCCAATACTTTTCCATTCCTCAATGCCTCCGAACCTTTTCCATCTATCAAGTATATGTGCATAATTTTATAAGTTAATGAGTCTACAGACACCCCTATTACTATATGTCTACCCTAAACCCAAAAATTTACAAAGCACAATTCTATGTTCAAGTTCTTAACATCTTAAGGTCAATTAATATGTCGAGTTTCCTATGTCTTAAATTCAAGCCTAGGGTTAAGTCTTAACCTCCAAAAAACATAACCTTAATAGTATTTAAGTACTATAATATACGTAATATTTAATTATCAATCTCAATATATCAAAACTTTACTGTAATATAATAATCAAAGAAAACAATTAACGTCGAATTTCACTAATCAAAATAACGGCACTGCAAAAATCCACAAGGTCGAATTACTAATATGTTTCTTTTTAAGTTCAACAATGAATTAATAATATTATATCATTAATGTCATAACATCATCATTATACTATCCTCTTTAGTCAGTGAGAAATTAATATTTGTCTCCCCCTACTTTCACATAGTAACACTATACATTTGCCTACCATTTCTGTAATGAAAATATCCCTTCTCGCCTAACCATCAATATTATAATATTATTAGAATGAATGACATCTATTTGATTATAATTAAATAATAATAAAATTTATTAATACTCAAAAACTATCCATTTTGATCAAATAACATTGAGATTTCGCTGAAATTTTACCTCTAGTCTTTCCTGTTTGTCGTCTCGACGGCGATGAGAACTCAAGTATAAAAGTTGTGAGCAGTTTTTGTTCAACCAAACAATACTATCCCCACTTATTATATGATTAATTATAATTGTGGTAAAAGTGAGCTATTGTTAATTTTATTGTTAACTTCTTTATACATCAATAAATTAATTGTTAAAACTACCCCCACTAATTTCACAATTATAGTTACGAATAGTCCAAAACACCATTTAGAATTTATCTAAAACTATTTTATCAAATATAAATCCCTAGTAGTCAAAACGATCAAATGAGTCTTTACAGTAGATACCAGTTTACCCATCGTTCGTCTTCGAACGACCAAAGAAGGCGAGGGTAAGAAATGGTACAAGAACCGACAAAAATGTGTAAATATATTTTTTTCATGTCATGCACTGTATCCCAAGGTCTTAACTCAAATACATCAAACCAACCAATGGGGAGCTATATCTCTTCTTATACTATGTCACAATAGGGCCATATCACTACTCAAGTGGTAGCTATTGTTGCATGTACACTCAAGTAACAACAAAATATATTCTCAATTGTCATCAAAGCTAATCGTACACACATATGCAACATGTTCTCAAGGACCTTGACACAATCATTAGGTGAAGTCTTTTCATTTTATTTTACATAACCACGATAAAATGTTAAATAAATACTGATTCCAACCATAATTGAACCTAAACCACCCACTACAAACTCATAATACACAGAACCATTCTTATTCAGTTTTCCCTCTCACACATAAAATTTTCACGACCTTTAAGTTATAAATTTTTTTATTTTTAACTTTAGACATCATGTTCTGATCAAGTGAGAACCAAACTTATCTAACCCAAAGAAGAAAATGATTAAGTTACCACCAATCGAGCGATACACCCAAGCATACATAACCTCTAACAACATTGTCAAAATGCTAGATCAGTAGCTATTATAAACCTTAAAAATGACAAAACTAGACTCAATGGTCCTTGCATTCAATCTCACATAGAAAAAACATCATACCGAGGATGAGATAAATCTTAAGTCTATCAAAAAAACTGTAAATTTTCATGGCAGATCTGTTATAAACTAAACAAGTGTACTTCAACTATCCCAACAACACCGAATCTTCCTTAACTGGAATGAACAAGTCTAACCAAGGATGCCACCCTACCATCAAGACAATCACAAAATCGGTACACACGATCCACCATCAGGGACTCACCTGTAGGAGCAACAACGCACACAAACGTAGAATATGAATTATTCCCTAAACCATTGATTTCGAGCTACCCATAATTACCAATTTAGTTCCTATTATTAATACTTTGTTTATCGAAACTCCAATGAAGTCAACACTTTTAAAAGAAAATAAAACATCATAATCATACCACACTGATATTCTACCTTACTTCCAAACCATCATTAGTAGAAAAGTATTCTTATAAAATACATATCAAAGCTATGGTCATATCTCTTCCTATTTAAGTATTTCATGACAATTATGAGTCCCGAACAGGACTAATGACACTAATTCCAAATTTCATAGTACCTTTTGATCGAGCTAAGACTATTATATCACTCAAAGTCAACTACGCACCACTTCCCTATACCATGCTTTAGCTACCATTCTAAACCATCACATACCTCATGCCAACACTTGGGGAAATTCTTTATCACTCAAGTTATTATGTATACTATAAGCTAATAATCTCTATTCGCCATCAAATGTCCATGTAACAGACCTTAACATTCTATGTAGTCCCATCAATAGAGCAGTATTAACCCAACTCTATTTTTAATAACCATGTAGAATTATATCTCACGTTCTATATCATTCATAAGTCATCTGTCCTCATTTGAGCAATCTAACCCCATGTACAATACTAAATTTTCATACCTCACTATTTGTCACCAAAATCAAAGCTCAATCTTTATAAAAGTTCATTATTAAATCCTAGTATGTCTGTATCGAAGTAGTTCATATCTCACAGCCATATCTAAACTCATTGGCAAAATCAATAAAACTTTAAACTACACCCCAAGGATTTATATGAGAGTTCTCATGGTACAAAATTTTAAATATCTCGATCCATCAATACATCAAACTCTTGTTAATTTCTCTAGCTCGCTTACCGAGCTCATTCTTGTATCAACAACCCATGACATTTTACCATATATTCTAATACAAAACTTTTAAGTGAAACCCTTCCTTAGGTTTATTAGCTTTGATACTCAAACATGCATAAGTCCATCCACATGTTTAATATATGATGTAAATAATATATTTTTTATTTTTATTTTATCTCACCAATTCATACCTTTGTAAAACGTACCACCAGAAAAGTAGGTTCGAAATGAAACGTATGAATTTTAAATCGAACAATGTAACTCAATCTCCATATCTATCAACATTACTGATACCTTGAAGATTTTTATGAATTTACATATCTTAACTTATCGCTGATCACCTCTTAGTCGATCTTATCATATCCTTCGCTAAAAGTTTGACGCGGTTATGATAAACTCAAATTACAAGAGAACTTATCATCACATTCGAGTTGAATGTATGTACACTCTTTTCTCAAGTCTTTTCCAATCATTTTTGACCAATATGATGAACATGTGACACTATTATCATAACCAGAGAAAAACAGGTGGAATCACGCGTCACTAAATTCAATTTTCAAATCCTTTGAAGATACCCCTTTACTCCTTCCAATTAGAGAAAATATTGTTGTTCTCACCTCTTTATGAAGATTGCAATATATCCCCCTTTTTTTTTCATTATGACTGTAGCTCTTTTGAATTCAATTAAAGTGGTGTCCAAACATCTCCTAAAACTTTCCATACAACCACAACATTATGTGCTCGCAAATCGTTAGTACTGTACAAAACTCGTTTAACAAACAACCCTTACAAAGTCAAAATCAACTACCAATAGGATTACAATTCCAATTCTTTTCCTAATAAAATTGGAAAACAAATAAGGAGAATGATTTCAATCCTTTTTCAAGTAGGATTAGGCATAGGGTCCAACTCTTAAGCAAATACTAAATTCAATATCAAAATCGGTGAAACACTTGCAAGACTTTGTTGCTACTAAAACTTATTCTAAATGAGAGTTTTCGATACTAGTACAACAAACTTAAATCATATAGGTCATATATCACTTTCACTTGTTACCATCATGCTTAGCTAGACCTTTAAATCATCAAGAAGTGAACCTTTTCCTCGAGATGACACCTTAAACTCAGGTATACCAATCAAATTTAAAGGACTAACTCAATTTTATATGTATTTTCTTACTAAAATCATAGATTTAATGCACCCAAGTATACTCACTAGGACTTTCTTTCCCTATAAGTTTGTCATCCTAGCTTCAATCTACCATTTGAAGCTTAAGATAAAATCGTCAGTCCTCTTTCAGAACCTCAAGATACATTTTCCAATCTAAATGCACTAGTACCATACCAAAGATCCACCACTAGAACACATCAGACCTACCAAGGAGATCATATCCAAATAGGTCACACATTTCTACCATTAAAATATTCCAAACTATTATTAAATCCATTCTTAGATCAGGTCGATGACAAAATAACATACATTATAACTTTAACCAAGCAAATATCGATGACTTTCTCAAATATACCCTTACTCTATGAAGTCATAGTAGTGTCTTTATTAACCGACACTTGACATGAGAATACCACCACATTTTGCGATAGAGAAAATATATCTATTTCTAAGGACACATTTTTTTCTGTTGTTGCTATTTCAACTTCAAATACTCTAGTAGTACCCATATTTGAAATTGAGTGAAGAAGTTCAGATACCAATTTGTATCACCTAGATACCAATTGGATTCAAGTAGTAGCACAAAAGAAAGAAAGAAATGAGCTTTCCTAAAGTCCTATAGCTTCTCGAAGAAAAGTAAAGGCGTCCCCTTACCATTCCGCAAGACTCTACTAGACTTGTCCTTGTGTGATGAGATTAATGAACCTAACGCTCTGATACCAACGTTGTCACGATCCAAAATGATTCGTGAGTGGAACCCACACTTACCTCTTTAGGTGGGCGAACCTACACATATAAACCCCAACATATACCAATAGTTCAACTATATAAATAATGTGGAAGCTCCGAAAGATACTAAGCAACCAATTTAAACAAGTTTCTATAGTTTAATACTTATCATCCCAAAATCTGATAGTCATCACATCAAGGACATCTAATCTCTAATACTAAGTCTAAGAATATCGAATACACAAAAATAAAGAATAAAGTGGTATGTCTCCGAAAGTATAGGACATCATGTCATGACCGAGATTATCCAACACGATCTTGAATGGATAGCTCACCCTGAAACTTGATATGCGGGAGGCTAGCTAGAGCTGAGGGAAATCAGAATTCATATGTACACTCGCTGCAGTTCATAAAAGGAAAACAAAGAAAAACAAAAGTAGGACTCAGTACGGGGGCAACATGTATTGAATAGGTATCATCGGCCAACCCAAAATAGGAACTAATATTCAATAAATAATAGTATGACCTCAACCATAGCACTTAATAGGTGATAAACAACAAACAACATGAACAAGTGTCAACAAAATTAAAGTAAGCTCGTAATAAGTAAATGATATCAAGATCACACATGAGGACTCATGCCTCCAAACAAAACCATTTTGGGAGTTGAGTTCTTTGAGATTAATTACTTTCCATTTACATTTTTTTCCTTTAATATTACCGTGTCGGAATGTGACACTCCGATCAAAGAATAATGTGTCGGAACGTGACACTCCGATCCAAGAATATCGTGTCGGAACGTTACACTCCGATCCAAATATACCGTGTCGGAACGTGCCACTCCGATCCAAGAATATCATTAATTTATTATTTAATATCACCACTCTTCCATTCGTTAATAATATTTCATTGAGCCTTCTTTGTTCAAGGAATCACTTCAATAGAGATGGTTTAAGATTATACATTCCACGGTCTCGGGATTTTAGACAGATCACAAAAAAACAACACATGACCAATCCACACAATCACACAATCAAGTACAAATAAAACTTCACAATATCATTCAATGCATATAATTCACTATTAAGAGTTTACTATCAAATAGGATAAACCATAACCTACCTCCATCGAAGAACCGAAATCAACATGCTACTTCTCCAATACTTTTCCTTTCCTCAATGCCTCCGAACCTTTTCCATCTATCAAGTATATGTGCATAATTTTGTAAGTTAACGAGTCTACAGACACCCCTATTACTATATGTCTACCCTAAACCCAAAAATTTACGAAGCACAATTCTATGTTCAAGTTCTTAACATCATAAGGTCAATTAATATGTTGAGTTTCCTATGTCTTAAATTCAAGCATAGGGTTAAGTCTCAACCACCAAATAACATAACCTTAATAGTATTTAAGTACTATAATATACCTAATATTTAATTACCTATCTTAATATATCAAAACTTAACCGTAATATAATTATCAAAGAAAACAATTAACGTCGAATTTCACTAATCCAAACAACGGCACTGCAAAAATCCACAAGGTCGAATAACTAATATGTTTCTTTCTAAGTTCAACAATGAATTAATATTATTATATCATTGATGTCATAACATCATCATTATACTATCCTCTTTAGTAAGTGAAAAATTAATATTTGTCTCCCCTACTTTCACATAGTAACACTATACATTTGCCTACAGTTTCAATAATGAAAATATTCCTTCTCGCCTAACCATCAATATTATAATATTATTAGAATCAATGAGATCTATTTGATTATAATTAAATAATAATAAAAAGTATTAATACTCAAAAGCTATCCATTTTTATCCAATAACATTGAGATTTCGATGAAATTTTACCTCTAGTCTTTCTTGTTTGTCATGTCGACGGCTATGAGAACTCAAGAATAAAAGTTGCGAGCAGTTTTTTGTTCAACCAAACAATATTAACCCTACTTATTATATGATTAATTATCATTGTGGTAAAAGTGACCTATCATTAATTTTATTGTTAACTTCTTTAACTATCAATAAATTAATTGTTAAAACTACCCCCACTAATTTCACAATTATAGTTACGAATAGTCCAAAACACCATTTAGAATTGATCTAAAAGTATTTTATCAAATAAAAATCCCTAGTAGTCAAAATGCCCAAATGAGTTGTTACAGTATATTTATTTCGAAGTTCTGTTGTGTGTTGAATTACCTTAGGCAAGGTTTAAACATTGAGCGGAAACTTACTTTCTGTCTGGTTAGTAGAGATTTATTTCTTTGTAAGGGATTCCTCAAAGATAGACCGATAAGTATGTTGGAGATGTACCTTCGTTACGAAGAAGCATCACCCAATTTGTGAATCTTGAGTTGATGTTGATTTCGAAGTTACATTGTGTGTTAAATTCTCTTAGGAGTGCTTGAAGTATTGAATGTAAACTTTTTTTTGTAAGGTTAGTAGGAATTTCTTGTTTTCGAAGGGATTAATCTAAGTTAGACCGACAAGTATATATATGTTGGATATGATCTTCGAGTTTCTTCTTCACAGATGAGGAAGGATCATGTCCAACATATATACTTGTCGGTCTAACTTAGACTAATCCCTTAAGAAGACAAGAAATTCCTACTAACCACATAAAAAATATGTTTTCACTCCTTCGAGTTATAGCCTAACGAAGTTTAGCAGACAACATAACATTGAAATAAATTTAATTCAAGAATCCCAAATTGGGTGATGCTTCTATGAGTGTCTTTTTAACAGATGAGGAAGGACCATGTACATATATACTTTTTTTATCTAACTTAGACTAATCCCTTAGCAAAAAAGAAATTTCTACTAACCGCACAAAAAGTAAGTTCCCATTCAATAATTCAAGCACACCCAAGAGAATTCAACACACAACACTTCAACGTATGAAATTACAAAGTAAATGAGACTCCAAAACTAAACTACTATGTGTATATGAAGCCTCTTAATTGACTAAGATGGATGTTGGGACAAACCCCACAACATTCTAATGAACAAAACTAGAAAAACAATTAAAATGATGTCCTCCAATATGAAAGGAGGCACACCACTAACTCTGGAACTCAAACTGGATCAATGAAGCACTGCGTGCTGATCCTGGTTACCTGTGTCTGCATCATAAGACGATGCAAGCCAACTTACATAAGTACGTTGAATGTAAGAGTATGCGAGTTGGAATGCTAAATACAATTATAAAAGCTTGAAATGTATTAAGGATAAACTTACATTGGCTCTGCTTGACTCATTAAAAAACAACTCAATATAAAGCAATAAAAACACATGCAATATATATATATATATATATATATATATATATATATATATATATATATATATATATATATTTATATATACATGCATACATACATACTGCTGCAGCCTGCAGTGCATACAACATACTTCAGTAGTGTGAGCTTTTTGAAGTTGCCGGCAGTTGAAAGCAGTTAAACATGAATCAGAGTGTAAATTTTCTGTTTTATCTATATATTAGCAGGATTGTTTTTCTTTAGACCATGATGATGTGATATATATATATATATATATATATATATATATATATGTGTATGTATATATAATATTTATATAAAAGAGAACCTTAGGCCCGACCATATGCCACCACAAGAAACCAGAATTTCCTTTCAAATATATTTATTTTGAAAACTAGTCTTCAATTTTCATGAAAAGTTTTTATGAAGAGTTGTGATTTTAATGAAGATTTGCGACTTTTACAAAAATTATGAAAGTTTGTGACTTTTTGAAGGATCGTAACTTTTCTAAAGTGTTGTGAAATATTTGTTTACACTATCTTTTGTTCTCTATAAATAGAGGAATTTTTTCTAATATAATTAGTTGGTTCTTTTTGCCACTATAGTGTAGTAAAACTCAAATACATTAATTGAGTTCTTATTAAGTTTGTTTCATTCCTGAAAGTTTCATGGAGCTATCTTTACTATAAGTCATAGTGATTCATCGAACTATGATAATTTCCTTTTCCTATTTTGATGACCTTTTCTAAACTCTGTGAAAGTGTTAGAAAGGATGATCGAAAATGGATTTTCTCTTTTGTCCCTTTCTATAGACTTCTTCATACAAACAAAGGAAATTAATTAAATTTCGATGTGACATTACTACTGTAGGAGCTTTTAGTACAAAACTCATAACACTGCAGAAATGGTTGACGGTTGAATTCATTATTTTTGGTTCTTTAATAAATAAATCTGTTATTTCTGTCATTATTAATTGTATGCTTTATTTCAAATTAAATTACATTAATTATGCTTCTTATAAAATGTATTTCATTTCTCTAAGTATTCTTCCTCCTATTTCATGAAGCTTAATATTTACTATAAATCATAGTGATTCATGTATCTATTGAAATTTCTTTTTGCTATTTTGTTGACTTTTTTTGAATTATCTTCGAAGATTAAATATTTATCGTCTCTTTTGTCTGTTTTTTACAGGATTACTTCATATATTTTTTAGAAGATTACTTATGGGTTGTGCTAAATCTGATAGCACACAACAACAAATCTTTAATAACTAATACAGAACCAATGATGAATTTTGTTAATAGAACCAAAACGATTTCTCTCTTGCTTGCCATAGTTAGTATATTATTTTGATTGTGTTCTCTTAGGTACAAAAAATTTTTATGCCATTGCACCATTTCTAGAATTTTTTATATAGACAGTTAGTCCACATCTTTTATTGCAAGTTAACAAATATTTTATACTTATTCTTGTCTTCTATTTTCATCATAATAAGAGATCAAGTTTTCGTGAAACTAACTAATGTCCAAAATACACTATCGCAAAAATATTTTTTATCGACAATAAATATGCACATTCACAAAGAGTGATACAACCTTTACTGAAATTAATTAATTATCATTGAATTTTATGTTGTTATAAACATTAGGGACATTTATACAGAGTACCATTTGCCTCTGAAAATGCATATTTAACAATAATTAAGTTATTAATTATCATTAAAGATTATTTTTGTTATAGTGATAACAAATTCTTTTAACAAATGTTTTAATTTTTGAAAAAGAAGTGATAACTCTATATGACTTCTTTTAGTTAAATTTATAGACTGTAAACTTATATACAACCCGTAAGACTATCTTTTTGAAGAATATATTAAGCAAATGCCTTTTTGTTCTTGATTGTTAGGAAAGTAAGGTCGTCTTTATTATTATTTTCTTCTATTTGTGTGTTCAAGTGCTCACAAAATTATGTTGTGAGATTTTAATATGTTATGTGTAAAATTTTTGGTTTAGTATATCCCATTGTAAACATTCAGATGCCACCTACTTCTTGGTTGATAATTGCATTGATTTTTTGTAACTGCATGCTATAACTTAAATAATAACTATGTTTTAAACCAAATAAGTTGGGGGCGCTTATATTAAACCTTAAATATAATAATGACTATTTGGGACAATGAAAGAAAGCATTTATGATTATAACAATTTTAGGGTAATTTTTAGCTTAGACTTGATCAGACATACAATAATAATAAAGTTATTGATTGAGGTTCACAAAAAAGTAGTTCAAGACGGTCCATTTGAACTTAGTTAATTATGATCTTGTATGGACGTTTATTGATTGAGGTTCACAAAAAAGTAGTTCAAGACGGTCCATTTGAACTTAGTTAATTATGATCTTGTATGGACGTGATGGTCCACGTTACGTGGGAGTGTTGAAGTTCAATGTTTTTTGGTCTGTTTTTTAACTTCTAATGTTGTTCTTTATGATTTCTTAGAATTTAAAATTTTTCATTATATCTTACCAACTATTTCGAAGATGATTTTCTTATACTTAAAATATTACAATGACTCATAATTTTTTTGCAACAAAAATAATTATTTTAAAAAATATAGCACTTTAAGATTTCGGTGAAACATATTGCCTTAAGATAAAATGTTTTGGCCAATTATGTATCGAAAATACAAGTATTGCCGAATGATCATATATAAGCCTAATGAAAAAGTTCAATCCCGTGCGAACCATGGGTAATTTACCATATATATATATATATATATATATATATAACATAGATAAAATAATGAGCACACTTAGTTTATTAAAGAGAAAACAATAATAAAATCAACTTTACTTATATATGCAAGTAATATAATTTTCTGTTGGTGATTCTCTAATTGATAACCATCACTTGAGGCTAAGTGATGATACAACGTTTTACCTCACGCTGCGGAGGGCCATCCTACATCTTTCCATCGCTATTGGACCTTATTTAACGTATTTAGTGGATCCACTAGCTTAACATACGTGATCATCTAAAAAGTATGACCTATTAATACTCATGATGGTTACATGGCTTACATGGAGACTTGAATTAATATGAACTCTCACCCCACATCGATTCGGATTACTACTCCCAAAATATACATTAACACATGCTTTTAACATAACTTCCTTCTTTTGGGTTGAGATAATTTGCTCAACCCTTTTTATCTTTAAAAATCGGTCTTGGAATCAATGTTCCCCTTTTCTTACTCAAAACTCTTTAGGAATTCATAGTTTCCTTGTAACTTAAATGTGAAAAAAATTACTAACCTTTTTGGAATACTTGATTCACTTATAGCTTTTTGAGGAATAAACTCAACTCTTACTCTTTACTTCACTTGAGCTTCACTATTGGGGAACACTTAATCCTTTATAGCTTTTTGAGAATTTAACTCAACTCTTTACTCTTTGCTCAACTTGTAACTTGAGCCTTATAACAAAGTTAAAGTTATTGTTTAATACTATTTAAAAACTTTAACAACTTGCCTTTACATACTTCTTAACTTTTAAACTTGACCCTTAACTTCTTTGACCTTGATCTAAGCTTTCCTTGAATTGTATTATGGATTCAAGGATCATGATCTCATGTTTGTGGATGATTTCATGATGATTATATGTACTTTAGAGTGTTGGAATCAACTAGGAATGATAGGTACATCACTAACGAACTAGTACAAAAAGATAGAGAAAGACCGGGGTCTCCAGGTGACCTTGTCACTCTAAGAGGCGCGGAGCGACAGATCCTGTCCGACAAACTCTGGTCTAAGGAGCTCTAGCTGGTGTAGGGCACCAGGACCTGTCAGACAAAGCATGCCCTGAGGGACACTAGAAGGTGCGGCGCCTCAGGGGTTGTCAAATGGAACGTTCAACTTTTCTTCTCCGTTTTTCATCTTTAAATCTCCTAAACTTCCTTGGATCCCTTCCCAAAAACTTAGGATCACAAAATACCTCATTACCCAATAGATTAGACCCAAAAAATTTAGAAACATGAAATAAATATACTAGAGATAAACTTCAATTCAACCAACAAAAATTATACTATTTTACATCAAGAAATTCCATGTTCATCATCCAATAAACTCTATCTTGATGAATTGAATCAAATTGAGGTGTTGGTGAAAGGATCCAATACAAAATTATCTCACATAACTTAAAGGGATCATCCCTAACTAAATCCACGCAACGAATCTTAGCGTTCTTTCGTCGTTTTCTTCTTTCTCCTCTTCTCTTCTCTTTACTCCCAAGCCGTAAGTGTATTCAATATCTAAAAACTGACTTAAGGCTTAAATTTTCCCTTGATAGAACCTTAAAACAAAATAGGAGATACTAGGGTGAAAGGACTTCTATACCCTTACAAAAACTCAGACTGGATTCTCCTTAATCAAACAACCCAACTTCAAAAAGGTATATCTAACTCATACGATATCAAAATTTCGCAAAATCGGCGGAGCTAGAAAGATCTTTGCATGGGATTTCCAACGATATAAAGAACTCACACTAATAACTTTTGAGATGAAGTTATGGCAGTTTGCAAAATGATAAAAAAAAAAACTCTTTTAAAATATAGATATTTTCCACATTTCTCTTTTTGTTTCCAAATATAATTTTTCCTTGATTTCCTAGATTATTCTTGGTTATTTAAAATTAATAGATTTTACATGACCTATACAATCATATTTAACAATTTAAAGGTATTAAAACTCACATACAAAAAATAAATAAGTGGACTGAATTAAACAAGTCAAAGTAAATTTTCAGTAACTACATATATCTGTCTATTTCACTTAATAAATAATCACATTATTTTTTACTCTTCGTTTCCCTTAATTTATCTGATATTTACTTTTTATGTTATTTCGAAATGAAAGTCTTTTTATAGTCCTATATTAATTGTTCACTTTATTATAGATAATTTTTCCAATCATTTTGATCTCATTTATCCTTACAATTATTCCTTTTTTATTTTCGTAAATTAATCATGTTTGGACACCTTCAGAAAAAAATTCTTTAAGTGAAAACTAATGAAATTTATCATCTTTATTTATAATTTCTTATAATTAGAAAAATAAATAACTAAATTAAAATAAAACTGACATATTTTATCTTTGAATTTTAATAAAACAATTTATAATCACATTCATCTCTAAGATATCTATTGCAAGTCACATTTCAATTTCCTTTTAATATTTTAATGTCTAATTAAATCGTGTCATGTAAATAGATACAGAGAAGAGAATACAACTAAGGAACCTCTAACATTAATTTACTTCTCCCACCCATCCCACTCCATATTACATTTCTGTAAAAAATTTCATTTAAGAAGAAAACCTCTCCCCCTACTTCTATTCCAAATTTCACTCCGTGGTGATAAATTTTAAGACTTCAAAATCATACAAATTTGTTTTCAGATTTGAAGGATAATGTGTGCTCAAAAAGGTATTTGATACTTTTCTAAAAATATTTTTTTGATGTCTATAGTATCCGTAATAATACTAGATCTTGATAAGCTTAAACTTTCATTCCTTGTTCTGTTTAAAAAATCAAATCATTATCATTTGGGTGTAGTCAACTTTATGCAATAGAAACCCTATCTTCCTCTTTGTACTTTTTTTTGGGGTAGATGATTGTTTTGCTTGGGATTTTTGAATGTAGAAAAAATCCTATTTTCCTTTCTTTTTTTTTGGTGTTTATTAGATGTCGGTTTTAATGCAATGACATTTCTTTTGAGTCGAGAATGTGTCGAAAATCAACTCCAAACCCCACAAACAAAATTAGGAGTAAAATGTTGTCTACATGCTATCCTTTCTGGTCCTCTGAAAAATTTACTTCTTGTCTCGCTAGTAAGAAATTCTTGTCTACCAAAGAATCAGTCTATCTTAGACAAACATGTATATATTTTGGACATGATCCTACCTCACCTATTAAGAATAAATTCAAAAAGCATCACCCAATTTGGGATTCGTGAGTTGATGTTATGTTATGTGTTGAATTACATTAGGCGAGATTGAAAATTAGAGTGGAAACTTGCTTTCTGTCTGGTTAGTAGAGATTTCTTGCTTGTTCAAGGATTAGTCCATGTTAGAACGAGAAGTGTGTTGGATATTTTCCTTTCTTTAGAAGAAGCATCACCCAATTTGAGATTCCTGAGTTGATGTTAATATCGAAGTTATGTTGTGTGTTCAATTCTCTTAGGCGAGCTAGAAGTATCCAACGGAAACTTAAACATTTTATGGTTACTAGAAATTTCTTGTTTGCCTAGGGATTACTAATAGTATATCATAAAACATAAATATCCTCAGGTGATTAATTGTGATATCTGAGAAGCTTGAAATCTCATCAACAACTTCCTAGGGCACACGTTTGAAATAATCCCCATCACTAAGGATACATAATAATTCTTCTTGTAGAACAAATGCTTGGGTTCATATTTCCCCAAAAAGGTTAATTGAAATATTACTATTAGTTGTACCAGAGTTAAATTTGCAGTCAAACAATTTTACTAAAATTTTATAAAAATACTATTTTTAAAACTTTATCAAAGGCCTTCTTTAGTGTTGAAGGAAGTGTCAAGTGTTATCGGTTGATTTATAATACTGTGATAAACACATCCCATTCATAAAGTGTTTTGATGTAAGCACTCAGTACTATAAATTTCTACTACAATAAGTATAACATCACTAATTTAAACTTCTAAGTTCTCTTCAAATTCTATTCAAAAATACTTTATATGTGTTTAATTTCACCTAAGCCAGACAATTTTACATCAAGAGTTCCAAATTAAAAAAATCAATGCAAATGTCATCTACAAATTATACATTTGGTTCTTTAGTAAATAAATACTTTATTTCGGTTATTATTTATTGTATTCTCTTTTTTAAATTTAAATAAATTAATGATGCTTCTTATAAAGTGTATTTCATTTTTTAAAGTGTTCTTCCTCCTATTTCATGAATCTTAATTTTTACTATAAATCATAGTGAGTCATGTATCTTTTTGCTATTTTGGTGACTTTTTTTGAATTATCTTCGAAGATTGAAAATTTATCCTCTCTTTTTTCTCTTTTTAGAGGGTTACTTCATATACTTTTGAGAAAATTACTTGTGGGTTGTGCTATATATGTTAGCACACTTTAACAAATCTTCAATAACTAATAAAGAACAATTGATGAAGTTTTTTAAAAGAACAAAAATGATTGCTCTCTTTCTTTCCATATTTAGCATATTATTTTGATTGTTTTTTCATAGGTACAAAAACTTTATATGTCGTTGCACTATTTCTAGAATATTTGTATATAGACAATTAGCCCACATCTTTTATTGAAAGTTAACTAATTTTTCATACTTCTTCTTGTCTTGTATTTTCATCATAATTAGAGATAAAGTTTTTGTGAAACTAACAAATGTCAAAAATACACTACAGCAAAAATATTTTATATCGACAATAAATATGTACATTCACAAAGAGTTCTACAACGTTTACTGAAATTAAATAATTATCATTGAATTTTATGTTGGTATAAACATTAGGGACATTTATACAGAGTACCATTTCCCTTTAAAATACATATTTAACTATAATTAAACTATTAATTATCATTGAAGATGATTTTTGTTGTAGTGATAACTCATTCTATAGATAAGTGTTTTAATTTTTTATAAAGAAGTTATCACTCTTTCTGACTTCTTTCAGTTAAATTTGTGGACTGTAAACTTGGGTACAACCCGTAAGACTTTCTTTTTAAAAAGATATATTAAGAACATGCCTTTTGCTTTTTATTGTTAGGAAAGTAAGGTCGTCTTTATTATTATTTTGGATATTTGTGTGTTCAAGTGCTCACGAAATTATGTGGTCGGATTTTAATATTTTTTGTATCAAATTTTTTGCTAAGTATATCAAGTTGTGAACATTCAGATGCCACCTACTTCTTGGTTGATAATTACATTAATGCTTTGTAACTAAATACTATAACTATAATAATAACTATGGTTTCATCCAAATATGTTTGGATCGTTGATATGAAATCTTAAAAATAGTAATTACTATTTTGGGGACAAAGACAAAAAAACATTTATGATAATAACAATTTTAGGGTCATTTTTAACATATACTTGATATGACATGTAATAATAACAAAGAGATTGATTGAGGTACACAAAAAAGTAGTCCAAGACCATCCATTTGAATTTAGTTAATTATGATCTTGTATGTACGTGATGTTCCTCTTTACTTGGGAGTGTTGTTGTTCAACGTTTTTTTGTATGTTTTTTAACTTCTAATGTTGATCTTTATGATTTATTACAATTTAAAAATCTTTACTACATCTTACCAACTATTTCTGGAGAGATTTTCTTAGAATTTGTTCCTATAGTTAAAATCTAACTATGACTCATATTTTTTGTACAACAAAAATAAATTTTTTAAAAAATATAGAACTTTAAGATTTTGGAGAAACACTTTGCCATAAGATAAAATGTTTTTGCCAATTATATATAAAAAATACAAGTATTACCGAATCATCATACATAAGCCTAGTGAAATAGTTCAATCCCGTGCGGAGCACGGGTAATTTACCTAGTGCGTGTGTGTGTGTATATATATATATATATATATATATGTGTGTGTGTGTGTGTGTATATATATATATGTGTATATATATATATATATATATATTTATAACTAATAAAATAGTGTACACACTTAGTTTATTAAAGATAAAACAATAGTAAACTCAATTATACTTATATATGCCAGTAATATAATTTTCTGAGGGAGATTATCTAACCGACAACCATCACTCGAGCCTAAGTGATAATACAACGTTTTACCTCACACTGCCGAGGACCATAATACACCTTGCCATCGGTAAAGGACCTTACATAGCTTAGTGGATCCACTAGCTTATCTTGCGGGATCATATAAAAAGTATGACCTATTAATACCAACGATGCTTACATGGTTTACATTGAGATTTGAGTTAATATGAACTATCATCCCCACATCAGTGCCCAATATTACTCCCAAAATATACTTTAGCACATGCTTTGAACATAACTTCCTTCCTTTGGGTTGAGATAATTTGTTCAACCCTTTTTAGCTATAAAAATCACTCTTGGAATCATTGTTCTCTTTTTCTTACTCAAAACTATTTTGGAAATCTTAGTTTCCTTGTAAATTAAATGTTAAAATATTCATAAAACATTTGGGAATACGTAGTTCCCTTATGGCTTTTTGAGAGATGAACTCAACTCTTACTCTTTACTTCACTTGAACTTAACGCTTAGCGAATAGTTAGTTCCCTTGTAGCTTTTTGAGAATTTAACTCAACTCTTTACTCTTTGATCAAATTGTAACTTGAGCTTTAAAACAATGTCAAAGTGATTGTTTAATACTCCTTGAAAACTTTAAGAACTTGCCTTTACTTACTTCTTAACTTCTTTCACCTTGATCTTAGCTTCTCTTGAATTGGATTATGGATTCAAGGATCATGATCTCATGTATATATATGATTTCATGATATTAAGATGTACTTTAGAGTGTTAAAATCAACTAGGAATGATCGGTACATCACTTATGAAGTAGTACGAAAAGATAGGGAAAGATTGGGGTCTCCAGCTGACCTTGGCGCTGTGAGAGACGCGGAGCGCTAGAGCCTGTCTGACAGACATTGGTCTGAGGAGCTCTAGCTGTTGCGTCGCAGCATGACTAGTAAGACAAAGCCTTCTTTGAGAGGCTCTGGGAGTCGCTGTACCCTAGGGGATTTCAGACGGAACCTCCGACTTTTCTTCTCCATTTTTCATCTCTAAACCTCTTAAACTTCCATGGATCCCACCCAATACTTAGGATAACTAAACACCTCATAACCCAATACATTAGACATAAAACAATCCAGAAACATGAATTAAATCTAATAGAGGTAACTACAATTCAACCAATAAGAATTTCACTATTTTTCATCAAGAACTTCCCTGTTCATCATTCAAGAAACTCTAACTTTCTTAATTGAATCAAATCGGGGTGTTGGTGAAAGGACAAAAGACAGAATGATCTCACATACCTTAAAGGGATCATCCCTGAAGAAATCCATCCAACGATTCTTAATTTCTTTCTGCTCTTTCTCTTTTCTCCTCTTCTCTTCTCTTTTCTCCCTAGCCCAAAGCATATTCAATATTCTAAAAACTTACCTAAGGCTTAAATTTTCCCTTGATGAACCTTAAAACCAATTAGGAAATAGTAGGTTGAAAAGACTATTTAATCCTTACTAAAACCCAAATTGGATTCTCCTCAATCCAACAATCGAAATTCCGAAAGGTATATCTTTGTCATACGATATAAAAAATTTGCAAGCTCGGTGGAGCTAGAAAGATCTTTGCATTGTATTTCAAACTATATAAAGAACTCACACTAATACTTCCTGAGATGAAGTTATTGCTGTTTGCAAAATGATCAAAAACTCACTTTTAAAATCTTGAAATTTTTCACATTTCTCTTTTTATTTCCAAATACAATTTTTCCTTGAATACCAAGCTTATTCTTACTTATTTCGAGTTAATAGATGTCACATGACCTATACTATAAAAATAAACAATTTTAATGTATTAAAAGTCACATGCAAAAAATAATTTAGTGGACTGAATTAAACAAGTCAAAGTAAATTTTCAGTAACTAAATATATCTGCCAATTTCTTTAAATAAATAATCACATTATTTTTTACTCTCCTTTTCCCTTAATTTATGTGATATTTACCTTTTTAGGTTATTTCGAAAAGAAAGTCTTTTTATAGCCCTATATTAATTGTTCACTTTATAATAGATGATTCGTCCAATCATTTTGATCTCATTTATCCTTAAAATTATTCCTTTTTTAGATTCGTAAATTAACCAGGTTTGGAAACATTCGGAAAAAAATTCTTTAAGTGTAAACTAATGTAATTTATAATTTTTATTTATTATTTCTTATAATTAGAAAAATAATTAACTAAATTAAAATAAAAATGACATATTTTTACTTTGAATTTTAATAAAACAATTTATAGTAACATTAATTTCTAAGATTTCTATTACATGTCACATTTCAATTTCCTTTTAAATTTTTTTATGTTGAATTATATCGTGTCACATAGATTGATACAGAGAAGAGAATACAACTAATGAACCTCCATTATTAATTACCCCAACCACCCATCCCACTCACCCCACTCCATATTACATTTCTCTAAAATTCAATTAAAAAAGAAAACCTCTCCCCCTACTTCTGTTCCCTTTTTCACTCCGGGGTGATGATTTTTAAGACTTCAAAATCATACCAATTAGTGTTTAGTGTTGAAGGATAACATGTGCTCAAAAGGGTATTTGATAATTTTCTAAAAATATTTTTTATATTTTTTTAGTATCCTTAATAATTTTAGATCTTGATAAGCTTCAACTTTCATTCCTTGTTCAGTTTTTAAAATCAAATCTTTCTAATTTGGGTGTTGTCAATTTTGTGCAATAGAAGCCTTATCTTCCTCTTTGTACTTTTTTTGGGGGTAGATGTTGGTTTTCTTGGAATTTTGGAATGCAGAAAAAACCCTTGTTTCCTTTTTTTTGGTGTCTAGTAGATGTCGGTTTTAATATAATGACATTCCTTTTAAGTCGAGGGGTTGTCGAAAATCAACTGTCAAACCCCACAAACAATGTTAGAAGTAAAATATTTTCCACATGCGATCGTTTCTACTCCTCTGAAAATTTATTTTCTTTCTGAAATTTCTTGTCTTCCAAAAAATTATTCTTTGTTTGACCATGTTGTATATATGTTGGACATGATCATTCCTCAACTATGAAGAATAAACTCGAAAAGCATCACCCAATTTGGGATTCGTGAGTTGATGTTATGTTATGTGTTGAATTACATTAGGCGAGATTGAAAATTTGAGTGGAAACATGCTTTTTTCTTACTTAGTAGAGATTTATTGCCTGGTTAGGTATTAGTCCAAGTTAGAACGAAAAGTATGTTGGATATGTTCCTTCCTTATGAACAAGCATCACCTAGTTTGGGATTCCTGAGTTGATGTTAATATCGAAGGTATGTTGTGTATTAAATTCTCTTAGGAGAGCTTGAAGTATTGAATGGAAACTTAAACTTTTTATGGTTTGTAGAAATTTCTTGATTTCTAAGGGATTACTAACAGTATATCATAAAACTTTACTATCCTCAGGTGATTAAATGTGATACCCGAGAATTTTTCAAGGAATTTGTCAAAAACATCCTGGGGCATAGGTTTTAAATAATCCCCATCACTAAGGATACATAATCATTCTTCTTGTAGCACAAATTTTTGGGGTCATATATCCCAAAAAAGGTTAATTGAAATAGTAATATTAGTCGTACAAGAGTTAAATTTATAGTCAAACAATTGTACTAAAATTTAATACAAATACTATTTTTATATGTACTATCATACTCCTTCATTAGTGTTGAAGGAAGTGTCAAGTGTTATAGGTTGATTTATAATACTGTGATAAAGACATCTCATTCATAAAATGTTTTGATGTAAGCACTCAGTACAATAAATTTCTAGTACAATAAGTATAACATTACTAATTTAAACTTCTTAGTTCTCTTCAAATTTTATTCCAAAATACTTTATGTGTTTAATTTCACCTAAGCCAGACAATTTTACATCAAGAGTTGCAAATTAAAAAAATCAATGCAAATGTCAACTACAAATTATACATTTGTTTCTTTAGTAAATAAATATTTTATTTCGGTTATTATTTATTGTATTCTCTTTTTTAAATTTAAATAAATTAATGATGCGTCTCATAAAGTGTATTTCATTTTTCAAAGTGTTCTTCCTCATATTTCATGAATCTTAATTTTTACAATAAATCACAGTGAGTCATGTATCTATTGCAATATCTTTTTGCTATTTTGGTGACTTTTTTTGAATTATCTTCGAAGTTTGAAAATTTATCCTCTGTTTTGTCTCTTTTTAGAGGGTTACTTCATATACTTTTGAGAAAATTACTTGTGGGTTGTGCTATATATGTTAGCACACATCAACAAATCTTTAATAACTAATAAAGAACCAATGATGATGTTTTTTAAAAGAACAAAAATGATTGCTCTCTTTCTTTCCATAGTTAGTATATTATTTTGATTGTTTTTTCTTAGGTACAACAACTTTATATGTCGTTGCACTATTTCTAGAATATTTGTATATAGACAATTAGTCCACATCTTTTATTGAAAGTTAACTAATTTTTCATACTTCTTCTTGTCATGTATTTTCATCATAATTAGAGATCAAGTTTTCGTGAAACTAACAAATGTCCAAAATACACTATAGCAACAAAAAAATTATCGACAATAAATATGTACATTAACATAGTGGATCCACTAGCTTATCTTACGGGATCATCTAAAAAGTTTGACCTTTAATACCAACGATGGTTACATGGCTTACATGGAGATTTCTGTTAATATGAACTTTCATCCCCACATCAGTGCTCAATACTACTCCCAAAATATACTTTAGCACATGCTTTGAACATAACTTCCTTCCTTTGTGTTGAGATAATTTGCTCAACCCTTTTTAGCTATAAAAACTCTCTTGGAATCATTGATGCCTTTTTCTTACTCAAAACTCCTTTGGAAGTCTTAGTTTCCTTGTAAATTAAATGTTAAAATATTTATAAACCTTTTGGTAATACATAGTTCCCTTATAATTTTTTGAGAGGTGAAACCTCTTACTCTTTATTGCACTTGACCATAACTTGTAGCGAATACTTAGTTCCCTTATAGCTTTCTGAGAACTTCACTCAACTCATTACTCTTTGCTCAAATTGTAACTGAAGCCTTAAAACAATGTCATATTTATTATTAATACTCCTTGAAAGCTTTAAAAACGTTTCCTTACTTACTTCTTAACTTTTAAACATGACTCTTAACTTCTTTGACATTGATCTTAGCTTCCCTTAAATTTTATTATGGATTCAAGGATAATAATCTGATGTTTATAGATGATTTCATGATATTTAGATGTACTTTAGAGTGTTGGAATCAACTAGGAATGATCGGTAAATAACTTAGGTACTAGTACGAAAAGATCGGAAGAATGGGGTCTCCAGGTGATCTTGTCACTCTAAGTGGCGTGGAGCGCCTTAGCCTGTCCAACAGGCTTTGTTCTGAGGAGCACTAGTTGTTGCGTCGCGGCAGGACCTGTCAGAGAAAGCCTGCCTGAGGGGCTCTGGTAGGCGTGGCACCCTAGGGTTTTTCAGACGGAACCTCCAACTTTATTTTCCGTTTTTCATCCCTAAACCTCCTTAACTTCCATGGATCCCACCCAAAACGTAGGATCACTAAATACCTCATTACCCAATATATTAGACCCAAAACAATCTATAAACATGACTTAAATCTACTAGAGGTAACTACAATTCAACCTACAAGAATTTCACTATTTTTCATCAAGAACTTCCATGTTCATCGTTCAATAAACTCTAACTTGTTGAATTGAATCAAATTAGGGTGTTGGTGAAAGGACCGAAGACAGAATTATCTCACATACCTTAAAGGGATCATTCCTGACGAAATCCACACAATGATTCTTTGCGTTCTTTCTGCCCCTTTTCCTTTCTCCTCTTCTCCTCTTTTCTCCCAAGCCCTAAGCGTATTTATTATTTTCAAAACTGACTTAAGGCTTAAATTTTCCCTTGATAAACCCTTAAACCAAATTAGGAAATACTAGGTTGAAAAGACTACTTTACTCTTTCATGGTATTTCCAACCATATAAAGTACTCACACTAATACCTCCTGAGATGAAGTTGTGGGCGTGTGCAAAATGATCAAAAACTCACTCTTTAAATCTAGAATTTTTCCACATTTCTCTTTTTATTTCCGAATACATTTTTTCCTTGACTTCCTAGCTTATTATTAGTAATTTCAAGTTAATAGATGTTACATGACATGTACAATTATATTTAACAATTTTGAAGCATTAAAAGTCACATGCAAAAATAATTAAGTTGATTGAATTGAACAAGTCAAAGTAAATTTTCAGTAACTAAATATATCTGTCAATATCTCTAAATAAATAATCACATTATTTTTTACTCCCTTTATCCCTTAATTTATGTGATATTTACTTTTTTAGGTTATTTTGAAAAGAAAGTCTTTTTAAAGTTCTATATTAATTGTTCACATTTTTATAGATAATTCTTCCAATCATTTTGATCTCATTTATACTTAGAATTATTCCTTTTTTCTTTTTGTAAATTAATCATGTTTGTAAACCTTCAAAAAAAATTCTTAAAGTGCAAATTTATAAAATTTATCATTTTTATTTATGATTTCTTATAATTAGAAAAATGAATAACTAAATTAAAATAAAAATGACATATTTTAACTTTGAATTTTAATAAAACAATTTATAAACACATTACTCTAAGATTTTTATTACATGTCACATTTCAATTTCCTTTTAAATTTTTCTATGTCGAATTAAATCGGGTAACATAAATTTATACAAACAAGACAATACAACTAAGGAACCTCCATTATTAATTTACCCCACCCACCTATCCCACTCACCCCACACCATATTACATTCTGTAAAATTTAATTTAAGAAAAAAACATCTCCCTCTTCTTCAGTTCCCTCATTCATTCTGGGGTGATGAATTTGAAGAATTCTAAATCATACAAAGTTGTGTTCAGCAGTTGAAGGATAAAGTTTGCTTAAAAGGGTATTTGATACTTTTCTAAAATATTTTTTAGATGTTTACAATATGAGTAATAATTTTAGATCTTGATAAGCTTAAACTTGCACTCTTTGTGCTCTTTACAAAATCAAATCTTTTTCATTTGGCTGTTGTCAATTTTGTGAAATAGAAGCCCTAACTTCCTCTTTGTACTTTTGTTTTGGGTAGATGTTGGTATTCTTTTTGGAATTTAATAGAAACCCTATTTTACTTTCTTTTTTTGGGTGTTTTGTAGATGTTGGTTTTAATGCAATGACAATTTTTTTTGAGTTGATGGGATATCAAAAATAAACTCTCAAACCACACAAACAAAGTTAGCAATAAAATAGTTTTTACATGCTATCCTTTCTTGTCGTCTGAAAATTTACTTTCGGTCTAGCTAGTAGAAATTTCTTGTCTATTATGGAATTAGTCTAATTTAGACTAAGATTTATATATGTTGGACATGATCATTCCTCAACTATGAAGAATAAACTCGAAAAGCATCACCAAATTTGGGAATCAAGAGTTGATGTTTATTTCGAAGTTATGTTATGTGTTTAATTACCATAGGCGAAATTGAAAAATTTGAGTGGAAACTTACCTTCTGTCTGGTTAGTAGAGATTTCTTTCCTATCAAGGGATTAGTCCAAGTTATAACTAGAAGAATGTTGGACATGTTCCTTCCTTAGGCAGAAGCATCACCAAATTTGGGATTCCTGAGTTGATGTTAATATCAAAGTTATGTTGTGTGTTAAGGCGATCCTGAAGTATAGAATTGAAACTTAATTTTTTTATGGTTAGTAGAAATTTCTTATTTGCTAAGGGATTACTAATAGTACATCATAAAAATTAACTGTCCTCGGATGATTAAATGTAATATCCGAGAGGCTTGCATGAATCTTATCAACAACTTCCTAGGGCACATGAATGAAATAATCGCCATCACTAAGGATGCATAATCATTCTTCTTGTAGCACAAATGTTTGGGGTCATTTTTATCCCAAAAAATGTTAATTAAAATAGTACGATTAGTTGTACCAGAGTTAAATTTACAGTCAAACAATTGTACTAGAATTTAATACAAATACTATTTTTATATATACTATCAAACGACCACCTTAGTTTTTAAGAAAGTGTCATGTGGAATCTATTTATTACTAATATTGCGATAAACACATGCCATTCATAAAGTGTTTTAATGTAAGCACACAATACTATAAATTTCTAGTACAATAAGTATAAGATCACTAATTTAAACTTCTAAGTTTTCTTCAAATTATATATAAAATACTTTATATGAGTTTAATTTCACCTAAGCCAGACAATTTTACATCAAGAGATGCAAATTAAGGAAATCAATGCAAATGTCAGCTACAAATTATACACCTTTTCTTTTATTGTTAAAGTTGTCATATTCTTTTTTTTTGTTTGTGTAGTGTATACTCTGACCTCACCAATCGTATTCTTTTTCAATTTCTACAAATTATCATGCCTCTAGATGAATAAAAAATATGTTTACCTTCTTTTGATCGACTAAGCAGTCTCGTCATTCATTTAATTGATGAAATTATGAATCGGTTGTATTTTCGAGATATTGTAAGAACTAGTACACTTTCTAAGTATTGGGATTATACTTGTCGTAGAATACCACAGGTAAAATTTGATGAAATAGTCTAGGAAACAGAAGAGGACTTGACATCCCCTACTATTGGATTTGTTCCCATTCTCGATTGTTTCCTCAGGTTTCATTTAGGAATAACATTGAAAGTACCCTCGACTATACTTCTCTAAGAGTATGTACTATCTTTGATATATTTGCTCAACACTAATCGCGGTTCTTTTTCGAGTTTTTTCTTCATATATAAGGAAGGATCATGCCGAATATAAATACTTTCAGTCTAACTTGGACTAATTGATAAAGGTAAGTTTCCACTTTATGCTTTAAGATTTCCCAGGAAAATTTTAACACACAAAATAACTTTGAAATAATTCAATTGAAGAATCCCAAATTGGGTGACACTTCTTTGTGTTTCTTCTTCACAGATGAGGAAGGATTCTTACCAACATAAATACTTCTCGATCTAACATAGACTAATTCGTTAACAGGAAAGAAGTTCTTACTAACCAGAAAATAGGTTCTAAAAGAGAATTAAACACACAACATAAATTCGAAATAAACAACCAAAGACTCAAATCATACAATATTTAAGAACAGCCATGAAATGTCAAATCCATCTTTGTTCACAAATAGAGTATTCAAAACTTCATCCATGTTTACAATCCTATGTTTCCAAGCATATAAAAATTTTAAAGTACCTTTAAGCAAAGGCAAAACACAACCTTACTACTCCATTAACCAAACGTTTCGTTTCTGTTTGCACTTCAGAAAAGGAGTACCTGAATCTGTAAACAGATGTGTGTAACTTTCTTGCATGTCAGCCTCTTTCTCCCAAGTGCTTCTGCAACTGGTCGATTCTTCCATTGAACTTTGATGGATGCAATCTCTCTTGACCTTAACTTGCGAATTCTCTATCTAGAATAGCAACAGGCTCCTCCTCATAAGACAGATTCTCATCAAGCAAGACTGAATCCCAACGAATGATGTAGTTTCCATTCCCATGGTATCTTTTTGACATAGACACATGAAATACCGGATGCACTCCGGACAGCCCTGGAGGCAAGGATAACTCATAAGCCACCTCCCCTACTCGCTTAAGTACTTCAAAGGGACCAATATACCTTGGGCTTAGTTTACCTCTTTTACCAAACCGCATCACCCCTTTCATGGGCGAAACCTTCAGTAAGACTTGTTCGCCCTCCATAACTCCAAGTCTCTAACCTTTCGATCTGCATATTCCTTTTGCCTACTTTGCGCCGCTAAAAGCTTTTCTTGAATAGATTTCACTTTCTCTAATGAATCCCTCAAAAGGTCACTACCACAAGGTCTAGCCTCAAATGCATCAAACCAACCAATGGGAGACCTACATCTCCTCCCATACAATGCTTCAAATGGGGCCATATCAATACTTGAGTGATATCTATTGTTGTAGGAGAACTCTGCTAAGGGTAAGAAGCTATCCCAATGACCACCAAATTCTATCACACATGCGCGAAGCATATCCTCCAACACTTGAATCGTTCTCTCAGACTAACAATCGGTCTGAGGATGGAACACAGTACTAAGGTCCAACCTAGTACCCAATTCCGCATGCAATGTTTTCCAAAACATAGAAGTAAACTGCGTACCTCTATCTGATATAATGGAGAGTGAAACCCCATGCAATCACACCACTTCCGAGATGTAAAGTTTCGCTAACTTCTCTGCATTGTAAGTCACCTTGACCGGAATGAAGTGAGCAGACTTAGTTAACCTATCAACAATTACCCAAATGGAGTCATACTTACTCATTGTCTTTGGAAGACCAACCACGAAGTCCATTGCAATTCTCTCCCACTTCCATTCAGGAATGGGCATTCTCTGAAGTGTTCCTCCGGTCCTCTGGTGTTCATACTTTACTTGTTGACAATTTGGACATCTGGCAACAAAATCAACAATGTCGCGCTTCATTCTACTCCACCAAAAGTGTTGCCTTAGGTCACGGTACATCATGGTTGCACCAGGATGTATAGAGTACCTTGAACTATGAGCCTTTGTCAGAATAGTGTTGATCAAATCATCAACGCGGGGTACACATACCCTTCCCTTGATTCTCAAAACACCTTCCTCATCTATTTGCGCTTCCTTAGCCTCTCCTCGCAATACTTTATCTTGGATTCTGCTTAGTTTCTCATCATCAAACTGTTTCCCTTAATCTTGTCAAGAAAAGAAGATCTTGCCTCCACACAAGCCAACAATCCTCCCTTCTCATTTACTTCTAACCTCATCAAGTCGTTAGGCAGAGTCTGAACCTCTCTAGCCAATGGACGTCTAGAAACTTGCAAGTGAGCTAGACTTCCCACGCTCCCCGCTTTTCTACTTAAGGCGTCTGCCACAATATCAGCCTTTCCTGGGTGATACAAGATGGTAACATCATAATCCTTCAGTAGTTCCATCCATCTCCTCTGTCTCAAATTCAAATCCCTCTGAGTAAAGACATACTGTAGGCTACGATGATCTGTATAGACTTCACACTTGACCCCATATAGATAATGTCTCCATTGCTTTAGTGCAAACACAACTGCGGCCAATTCCAAATCGTGGGTCGGATAGTTACATTCATGCATCTTTAATTGCCTCGAAGCATAAGTAATTACGTTCTTCTCTTGCATTAGCACTGCACCCAAACCCGAATAGGATGCATCACAATAGACAATGACATTCTTACATTCCACTGGCAGGGTAAGGATTGGTGTAGTAGTCAACAAGGTCTTCAGCTTCTGAAAGCTATCTTCACATTCATTCGACCATACAAATGGAACATTCTGCTTAGTCAAGTTCGTCAATTGTGAAGCAATAGAAGAGAACCCCTTGACAAATCGGCGGTAGTAGCTAGCTAGACCAACAAAGCACCTTATTTCTGACACATTAGTAGGTCTTACCCAATTCTTCACTGTCTCAATCTTAGAAGGATCCACCATCAACCCATCCTTAGAAACCACGTGTCCCAAGAAGGACACTAAATCTAACCAAAACTCACACTTGGAGAATTTGGCATAAAGCTTTTTCTCCCTCAATATTTCCAATACAATTCTCAAGTGCTCCTCATGTTCCTTCTTGCTCTTTGAGTATATCAATATATCATCAATAAATACGATGACAAAGAGATCCAAATATGGCTTAAAAATCCAGTTCATCAAGCTCATGACAGCAGCAGGGGCATTCGTAAGACCAAAAGACATCACTACTAATTCGTAATGCCCATACCTGGTCCGAAAAACAGCCTTTGGCACATTCGTTGCCCGTATTTTCAATTGATGATAACCGGATCTCAAGTCAATCTTAGAGAAGACACAAGCACCTTGTAACTGATCGAACAAGTCATCAATGCGAGGAATGGGATACTTGTCCTTAATAGTTACCTTGTTCAACTGCCGGTAGTCTATGCACATCCGAAAACTCCCATCCTTCTTCTTCACAAATAACACCGGAGCACCCCAAGGAGATGCACTTGGTCTAATGAAGCCTTTGCTCAACAACTCTTGAAGTTGGGCCTTTAACTCTCTTAACTCAGCGGGAGCCATTCTATAAAGGGGTATAGAAATGGGGCGAGTACCCGGTTCAAGATCAATGCAGAAGTCAATATCCCTATCCGGTGGCATACCAGGAAGGTCTGCAGGAAACACATCTAAAAACTCGCGAACTATCGAAACCGACTCAATTGGAGGTACTTGGGTAGTATCATCCCTGAGATGTGCCAAGAACGCTAAACAACCCTTACTAACCATTTTCTTAGCACGAAGAAAGGAGATGATACGAACCGTATTGGAAGTGTAGTCACCCTCCCACACTAACGGATCTATCCCAGGCTTGAATAACGTCACAGTCTTAGCATTACAATCCAAGATCGCAAAATTCGGAGAAAGCCAAGTCATACCCAGAATTACATCAAAATCAACCATTTCTAAGATAACCAAGTCTACATAAGTATTGCTCCCCACAAAAGTCACCAAACAAGACTTATATACTTTTTCGACTATTACAGACTCACCCACCGGAGTAGACACACGAATAGGTATGTCAAGCAATTCACAATGTAAATTAAGACCAGTGGCAAATGAGGAAGATACATATGAAAATGTGGGGCCAGGATCAAATAATACAGAAGCCATACAATCACAAACCAAAAGATTACATGTGATAACAGCATCTGATGTCTCCGCTTCCGACCGCCCAGGAAAAGCGTAACAATGGGCCCTATCACCTGTTTGCCCATTGCCCCTACCATGTTGCGCTACAGTAGTTCCCATTTGTCCGTCACCCCGGCCGTTTTGGTGCCCACCATTACCTCGGCCACTACGTCCTCCAGAATAACGGCCTCTACCATGACCACCTCTACCTCTAGCTATTGGGGGTCTATTACTCTGTTTTGGACAATTCCTCCTAATATGTCCAGTCTCCCCACATCCATAACACTCTCTGGAGTCAAGCATAGGTCTCTCAGAGAAGTGTTGACCGGTCTGAGGTGGACCCCCAACTACAGTCTGTAGTGAAGACTGAATTGGTCGGGCAAAGTACCCTCCTGAACCCTGTCCTCTAGAGTAAGAACCATTAAACTCATCTCCCTTTCGAAACCTTTTTGATGTCGATGCCATGGTGAAGTCATCTGTCTTCACTCCCTCTACCTCTATCACGAAGTCTACCACTTCTTGAAAAGATTTTGCCGTAGCCGCTACCTGTAAGGCTGAAATCCGCAATTCTGACCTTAACCCCTTCACAAAACGGCGAATCCGCTCTTGTGTACTGAAACAAAGTTGGGTGGCATACCTGGATAATGCACGAAACTTAGCCTCATATGCGGTAACCGACATCCTACCTTGCTCTAGGATCAAGAACTCATCTCTTTTCCTTTCCCTCAAAGTACGGGGGATATACTTCTCCATAAACAAGCTAGAGAATGATGCCCAAGTCATAAGTGGTGCCTCTGTTGGTTGACACTCCACATGTGACCGCCACCACATTTTGGCGTTCCCTTGGAACTGATAAGTCACAAACTCAACACCAAACCGTTCTACTATACCCATCTTGTGTAGTAGCTCATGACAGTCAACTAGAAAATCGTAGGCATCCTCAGATTCAGCACCCTTGAAGACTGGAGGTTTCAATTTTAAGAACTTACTGAAAAGTTCAAGCGGATCATTTATCATTATAGGCCCTGTAGTAAGACGAGGAAATGTGCCTATTTCCAGTGAGGCATCCATGCGGGGAGCCACAATAGCCGCATGTTGTACCTCTGGAGCCTGAGGTGCTGGTGCAGAACACACTGGAGGTGTCTGGCCTTGAACAGATAACCCGCTAAGTTAAGCAAGAACCTGATTGATCATCTCTGGGGTAGGTTGGGGTGGCAATTCCTCATTCTGCACTTGTTCATTCTCCCCATCCTCACCCTCTCTTACCACTTCCTCAGTTGGTGGAGGAGTCACCGCCCTAGTACCAGATAGGCTAGATGCTTGTCCTCTTTCTCTAGAGGACGTCCTCCTACGACCTCTTCCACGACCTCTTGTCAGTACTTCTCTTTGAGATACAGCCCCAGTGGCTGGCTCAGACGCTTCTTGTCTTGCCGATGTTGGTGTTGGTGCAGTCGTTGTTGCTCTAGTTTTAACCATCTGCGAAATAGAGTGAAGCTGGTCAGATACCTATTTGTATCACCTAGATACCAATTGGATCCAAGTAATAGCACGAAAGAAAGAAAGAAAGAATGGAATTTTCCTAAAGTCTTATAGCCTCTCAAAGAAAAGTAAAGGCGTCCCCCTACGTTTCCTTAAGACTCTACTAGACTCGTTCTTGTGTGATGAGACCAATGAACCTAAGTCTCTGATACCAAGTTTGTCACGACCCAAATCGAGCCGCAACTGGCACCCACATTTACCCTTCTATGTGAGCGAACCAACCAATCTAAACCCCAACATTTCGAATATAATAACACAATATAATGCGGAAGACTTAAAATCATTAATGAAAATCAATTAAATAACTTCTAAAAACTCGACAACTATTATTATCCCCAAAATCTGGAAGTCATCATCACAAGAACATCTATCCTCAAATTACTAATCTAAGAGTATCTAAGAAGCTAAAATAAGTAAAAAGCTAGTCCATGCTGGAAGTTCAAGGCATCAAGACATGAAGAGGAAGATCCAGTCCAAGCCAGAAGCATTAGCTCACCCTGAAATCCAGTATAATGAAGACTGGCTAGAGTTGCGGTTGAATTGAAGATGACGGTACGTTTGCTGCACTCCATAATAACAAAGAAAGAAACATACAAGTAGGGGTCAGTACAAACACAAGTACTGAGTAGATATCATCGGCCAACTCAAAATAGAAAACAGTATATAGCAGATAATATCATAAAATCAACTACAATACTCAACATGCGACATTTACAATTACCATAACCCTTGGTCACAACACCAAGCACATCAATGAGGACTCACGCCTCCCCATCATACTCATTTGGGAAATAGGTTCATTAAATTGAGTATATAACATCTTTAAAGATTCATTATCTTTATTCCTCTTGTGTCGGTACGTGACACTCCGATCCCCTAATTCTACGTGTCGGTTCGTGACACCCGATCCCCTAATTCTATGTGTCGGTTCGTGACACCCGATCACCTAATTCTACGTGTCGGTTCGTGACACCAGATCCCCTAATTCTATGTGTCGGTTCGTGACACCCGATCCCCTAATTCTACGTGTCGGTTCGTGACACCCGATCCCCTAATTCTACGTGTCGGTTCGTGACAACCGCTCCATTAATCTCATTCTATTAATTCAGCAAGCCTTCTTTTATACCAAGGCATCATCAATCTCATTACTTTAATTCATCTAGCCTTCTCTTATACCAAGGCATCATCAATAACAAGGTAAATTTAGGATTAGAGGTTCAATAGACTCATCATGCTTATTCATCACAATTATATAATCACATTCATGCAAGCATACAATTAAGCATATAGAAGGGTTTACAACA
Organism: Solanum neorickii; assembly: GCA_027704865.1. NCBI lineage: Eukaryota > Viridiplantae > Streptophyta > Magnoliopsida > Solanales > Solanaceae > Solanum > Solanum neorickii. Next base: position 28,236,062 of record JAKWJC010000367.1, read on the forward strand.
CTACCCAATACATATCATTCGCTATTAAGAGTTTACTACGAATACCATAAAAACCATAACCTACCTCCACCGAGGATTCGTACTCAAGCAAGCAATTTCTCAAAGCTTTGTTTTTCCTCTTCGTTCGTATCTCTCTCGATCGTTCTTTTTATTTTTCTTATTCAAACCTTCTTTCTTTTACCCTAATTATCATATAATTAAGTATAAAAGATGGAAATAGTAACCCACTAATTAACTCAAGGTTACCTCTTTTAACCCTCAAGTAATTGAGTTATTAATATCAAACCACTAACTTTATAATTATAAGTCGGAATAGTCCAAAACGCCCCTTAAAATAATTACAGAAATCCGACCCAGCCTGGGATTACGCAGCCTGTGACGGGCCGTCGTGCCTGCGACGGTCCGACCTGCTTCTTCCGTCACAGAGTTCAGAGACTAATTTTTCACTAAGGGCCTGTGACGGTCCGTCGTGCCCACAACGGTCCGTCTTGCCACTTCGTCACGATGTTCAGAGATTCGATTTCAGTACCCAAATATCAGAATTCTAAGTGTTTTGGAACGAGAACCCCTCGACGGTCCGTCGTGCCCATGACGGTCCGTCGTGGGTTCCGTCGTCTCAGCCTGTTTTTCCAGAAATAAAATCTGCTGCTCAAAATGACTAACCCACAGGTCGTTACAAATTTAGTTCTGAGAACATGCAAATACGCTAAAAATACAAGTACAAACTAAGGGAAAATGATTCTAAGACTAAATTTACACATGAATGGCATGAAAACTTAAGAGGGACTATTACCTTAAGCTGGTGTGGATTAGGAAGGAAATAGGTGAGGATACTTGTGTTTCATGGCTGCTTTTGCTTCCCAAGTATCTCCCTCTACGGACTGACTCCTCCAAAAAACCTTGACTGAAACGACTTCTTTATTTCTCTACGTCCTACCTTGAAGGTCACGAATGTCAACTAGTACATCCTCATAAGAAAGACTATCTTTCACGGCCACACTCTCTAATGGCACTACGGAGGTAGGATTACCCACACACTTCTTCAAGCGTGTGATGTGGAAGACTGGATGCACTGCTGCTAATTTCGCTTGCATCTCTAATTCATATGACACCTTGCCAATCCTTTTCAACATGTCGTAAGGGCCTACATATCTAGGACCGATCTTCCCTTTCTTGCAAAATCTCATTATCCCTTTCAGGAAAACATAATCATCAACTTGGAACTATAATTCCCTATTTCTCACATCAGCATAAGATTTATGACGACTTTGGGTTGTCTTAAGTCAATATCTAATTATTTGCACTATCTCCATAGTATAAAGGAATGAATGTGGCCCTATTAAAGCTGCTTCACCTACTTCAAACCAACCAACAGTAGATCTACCCCTACGCCTATACAAAGCATCATTAAGGGGCATCTGAATGCTGGAATGATAGCTATTCTTATAGGCAAACTCAATAAGAGGAAGATAATCATCCTAACTACCCTTAAAATCGATCACACAAGCTCTCAACATATCAACTAATGTCTGAATGGTATGCTTTGCCTGTCCATCCGTCTGTGGATGAAATACTATGCTAAGGTTTACTTGAGTACCAAGACCCTTCTGAAATGACTTTAAGAAAGGAGAGGTAAACTGAGCACATCTATCTGAGATGGTAGACAAAGGAACCCCATGCAACCTCACAATTTTATTAATGTAGTGATTGGCATAGTCCTCCGCGGAATCTTTAGTCTTGACCGCTAAAAACCAAGAAGACTTAGTCATCCAATCAAATATCACCCAAATCGAGTCATGCTGTCTGTGAGTATGAGGTAACCCTATGATGAAATCCATATTGATCACTACCCACTTCCAAGTAGGAATATAAATCTCTTGAGTCATACCTTTTGGTTTCTGATGTTCTACCTTGATTTGCTGTCAATTGGGGTACTTAGTCACAAAATCTTGGATGTCTCTCTTCGTGTCATTCTACCAATAGACTTCCCAAAGATTGCGATACATCATAGTGGAACCTGGGTGAATATAATATTTGGAGTTATGGGCTTCTGCAAGGATATACTTTCTCAAATCACCTATATCAGGAACACACAATTTTTAAATCTATTGGTTAAACCTTTAATTTTTGCACTAACTTTTGATAGGGGCATGTACCTCTCTATCTCTTCGACCACTGTTTTTTATTACTCCAACTCTTATTCTCTGAGAAAACAAATCTATCTTTCTTACTCTTCCATGAGAAAGGGGAAGAACTGCATTCATCAATGAACTAAGACATGAAACCATAAGGCAGTACAATCAACTTTCTGAGTAAAATTGACTGTCAAGATTACTATTAAATTGTGATCAATCTTTTTATATAAAAAAGGTGGAGATTGTTAACTCCTTATAGTTAGTTGATTTTTAAAATTTACACTTAACGATTTTATCTTACGGGACAAAAGAAGCAAAGGAATATATGGTTTATCAGCACATAAACGAAAGTCTAAATGAAGCAGAATACTCTCACACTTGGCAGAGATCAAAACCGAATCATCAAGAAAGAAAAAAGCCATGAATCAAGCACACGATAAGAAATTTGTTGATCATACAAGGAAAAGATTAAACCAGAAAAAGGAATGCAGAAGAAGTGATTCCCTTTATGGATACAGATCAACTAAATCGCCTCAATCAAGGACTCCCTAAATTTGTCCTTGATTGAGATAAATTCTTTGGGTTTTTCCTTGCAAAAGCATAGATCATCATCTACATGAACCGACTCAGATTTGTAGTGTGATGTATGCAACTTGACTTAAGCTTAGCAAACAACTTTCTTTTGTATTTCATAAAGCTTTCTAAACACGTTAATGATACAATTGAAAAGAAAAGAGAAAAGAAAGAATCTGAGTGAGTATACAAGTTAAGGCAATGTCAAGGTAGAAATCTTATTTGCATATCAGACATGAGAATGTTTCAAATTGTTGTAACATGAATATGTCTTCAAATCTCGTAAAGAAAACCCTTGAAGCCCAAGGGGACTAGACTACGCACCGCATTGATGATCCGAACAAGGATAAAATCTTTTGTGTCATTAATTACTGCAACTTCCTAATATTGTTTATCTTCCTACAAATTTGCAGGCGAGTCGACTATCAAAAACTGCTAGTTGACTAAGTTAATTTTAAATTTACCCCCTCCCCGTGAATATCAAAATAAACTTAAATAGAAATACGGGCTTTAGCTAGATTCAGACCGAAGTTTTTGGGTGATTCCTCTATCACAAGCATAGCTCTACACTCATTAAGAGTGATTTTTTAATTATACCTTTTTTTTGCTAGAGATAGATATACATGTAGATGCACCCACACATATATGAATGTGGGTCCGCTTCTCATTAAAAGATAAACTTACTTCTTGAGTGAAAATCAAAAGTTCACGTTTCAGTTTGTGATACGACATGTAGCAGCATAAACATTCATTCTAATAAAGAAATTAATATATATATATATATATATATATATATATATATATATATATATATATATATATATATATATATATACACACACACACACACAGAGAGAGAGAAAACAAAATAATCTAAGTTTGCCCTATCTTACGCTACTGTAACTTTCATGATTGAATCTAGTGGAGGTATTAACCCTAATGAACATAAAAGGATCATTTTATAGGATTAAACTTAAAATGTTAGTGTTTTTGTTGCGCAACATATAATCTAATAAAATTATGAAATCTATTTAATTATAAAAATAAAATTAGAGTATATGCTACAACTAATTGATGATATGCAATTATCATATTAGTAATATAAGTAGTGAATGCTTAAAAAAATTACTATTTATAGCTAATCTTTTTATTTCATAGAAAAATAGTTATACACACAACTATCTATAATTTGGTTGTAACATTAGGCACTCCTATGCTAATCTTCATTTTCTCAGATAAACCGCGACTCATAGAAAAGAGGATAACTATTTGGTAGTTTTTAATTAGTTTTTCCTGTACTAGTGCATTTGTTTCATTGATTTTTCTTCTATTTTAAAATAGAGTGAATTAGATAAATTTTAGTAAAATATATTGTGTCAAGATAGCAAACGGATCAAGATCCAATTCAAACTTAATTTTATTTGATCAATACGAATTGAGCCAAAACGAGGCAAATAATGAGTCAAGACCCAACTCAACACAATTGTTACTAAGTTCAAATATTTTATTAGTTCTTTTACAATATTTCATTATACAGTAACATTACTGATAAAAATATTTTATGAATATATATAAAGAATTCAAACTACTACAAAACATCCAACTTTTTCATGGTCTGCTAAAAAAATGATATGCAAAAAAGTTAAAACTAAACTCCTTAACAATGTACATATCTATTTATGTTGAGGAATTTAAAATTTATATATAAACACTAAACAAACTCTTATCTATATCATAAAAAAAATCTAGAAAGTTCAAATGAATATACCTTCTCCACTTCTAGATAAGCCCTTACATAAAAGCGGCTAAAATGTAGGAATTTTGTGCCTATAGTACTGAACAAATGATATCTCTTGGTACTTTCTAGAACCCTTATATATGAAAATGATGATTTCTTATACAAAAAAAAGTCATAAAATCAGAAAATTGAATTTGTAACTGACCTATAAAATAAAATTTAATAATTTTGAGGTATAAAATGTCACATACGAAATATAATTGGACTTATCAAAGTAATTTTTCAGTAACTAATTATACCGGCCAATTTCTCTAATAAATAATAACATTAATTTTTACTCTCTTTTCCCCTTAATTTAGGTGATATTTACCTTTTTTAGGTTACTTAAAAAATAAAGTCTTTTTATAGTCCTATATTAATTGTTAACTTTATTATAGAAAATTCTTAGTATCATTTTGTTCTCATTTATCCTTAAAGTTATTCCTTTTTTATTTTTGTAAATTAAACAAGTTTTTAAACATTCAGAAAAAAATTCTTAAAGTGCAAATTAATGAAATTTATAATTTTTATTTATGATTATAAATAAATAACTAATATAAAATATAAAAGACAGATTTTGACTCAAAATTTTAAACAAATAATTTATAATTACATTAATATCTACGATTTATATTGCATGTCACAATTAATTTTCCTTTACATTTTATAATTTTTTTATGTCCAATTAAATTGTATCACGTAAACTGATATGAACAAGACAATACAACAATGGAACCTCCATAATTAATTTCCCCCACCCACCCATCTACCCCACTCACCCCGCTCCATATTACAATTCTGTAAAATTCAATTCAACAAGAAAACCACTCCCCATTTTTCAGTTCTCTCCTTTACTCTGGGGTGATGAATTTGAATACTTCAAAATCATACAAGTTTGTGTTCAATAACTTAAGGACAACGTGTGCTCAAAAGGATACTTGATACTTTTCAAATTTTTTATTTTTTGGATATTTATAGTATCAGTAATTATTTTTGTTCTTGATATGCTTAAAATTTGCTTTCTTGTTCTGTTTAGCAAATCAAATCTTTCTCATTTTGGGTGTTGTTAATTTTGAAAAATAGAAGCCCTATCTTCCTCAGGGAAAGGTCACCAATGTTGAGTTCCGTGAGTTTATCCAAATGTTGAGTCAACTTCTTACCACCAAGTCGGACAACAAAGAAGATTTCGAAAAGAAGGGGCTTACACTTTGAGTCTTTGGGAATTCATGCGAATTAATTTCTGAAGTTTCACTAGTTCGAGAACGACTGAGGATGCAGAAAACATTGTGGAAGGGCTGCTTGGGGACATGGTTATTTCAAGGTTAATGGTTTATATCCAACAAGTTGAAGAAGAGAACCTGAAGGACCTAGAGTGGTACAGGAACAAGAAATCTAAGACTAGGATTGAGTATGGTCAATAGAAGGGTAGTCCCAGTCGACCACAATTTCACAAAAAAAAGGGGCATGCTAGTTCACCTGCGCCCAGAAACAAAGGTGAGTATAATTGCTAGAATTTGAAAATCTTCAAGGCTATACAATCCTAGTCTCAAGGTAGTGTGGCACAAGGAGGTACTTGGGATCTTTAATGTGAAAGGTGTGGTAGAACCCACCCCAGTAGATGTCATGATGGCCAGACATGTTTCTTCAAGTGTGGTTAAGAGGATCACTTCATGAGAGAGTGCCCTAAGAATAAGCAAGGTGGTGAAAATTAAGCAATAGAGCTCAATCTTCATCAGTTACTCCACTGGATAGGGATGCACCTAGAGGAACCATTTTTGGTACAGGCGGCGGAGGGGTAAACCGTTTCTATGTAATCACTAGCCGGCAAGAGCAAGAGAAATCTCAAAATGTAGTCATGGTGATCAATGTCTTTACTTTTGATGTGTCTGCTTTGTTATACCACGAACAAGTTTATCTTTTGTAACTCCTTATGTTGAAAATCAATTTGACATTCTTCCTAAAAGAGTTTGTGAAATTATTTTTGTTTCTATACCTATTAGGGAGTCTATTCTAGCGGAAAGAGTCTATCGTGATTGGCCTACTTTCGTCAATCATAAGAACACCATGGCTGATCTAGTAGAGTTAGACATGGTAGATTTTTATTTCATTCTATGTATGGACAGACTTTATTCGTGTTATCTGTCAATAGATTGTAGTACATGATTTTTTGAATTCTAGATTCCTAATGAGCCAGTCATAGAGTGGCGTAGTAGTTCAGGAATACCTAAGGGTAGTTTTATCTTGTACTTTAAGGCGATAAAGTTAGTTTCAAATGGGTGTATCTATCACTTAGTCCGAGTTAATGACTCAAGTGTTGACGTACCTTCCTTTAGCCAGTTCCTATAGCAAAAGAGTTCAAAGAAGTATTTCCCAATAATCTACCTAGAGTCACTCCTAAGAGAGAAATAGACTTCGGCGTAGACATCATTCTAGATACTTGTCCTGTCTTTATTCCGCCATACAGAATGGCACCAATAGAGTTAAAAGAGTTAGAAGAACAATTGAAAGATTTGTTAGCTAAAGGGTTTATTCAACCAAGTGTCTCACCCTGGGGAGCTTCGGTCTTATTTGTGAGAAATAAGGATGGTTCCCTTAGGATGTGCATAGACTACCGCCAATTTAATAAGGTAATCATCAATTATATGCATCCTCTTCCAATAATAGATGCTTTTCGTCTAGCTTCAAGGTGCTTCATGCTTCTCGAAAATAGATCTTAGATCAAGATACCATTAGATGAGAGTTTGTGAATATGATGTTGCCAAGAAATCTTTTAAAACAAGATATGAGCATTATGAATGTTTGATTATGTCTTTCAGCTTGACAAATGAACCTGCAACATTCATGGATCTTATGAACAAAGTCTTCAAACCTTATTTATATCTATTTGTCATCATTTTCATAGATGATATATTTGTTTATTAAAGGAATGAAAAATATCATGCCAGCCACCTCAGGATTCTTTTGCCAACTTTTTAAGATATGTAATTATTGGCCAAGTTCTCCAAGTGTGAGTTTTGGTTTAAGTCTGTGGCATTATTGGGCCACATTGTCTTTGGTGATGGGATTAAAGTTGATACCCAAAAGATAGAAGCAGTTCAGAGTTTTCCTAGACCCACATCACTAACAAATATAACGAGATTCTTCCGTTTGGATGGCTATTATCGGAGATCATTTGAGCGTTTTCATCCATATCCTCTTTTTTTACCATATTGACTCAGAAAACAACTATGTTTTAATGGTCTAAAGCTTGTAGGAAAACCTTTTAGGTGTTGAAAAAAAGGTTGAATGCTACCCTTATTTTGATCTTATCGAAGGGTACTCAAACTTTTGTGGTGTACTCTGATGCATTGAGAGTTGGTTTGGGTTGTGTGTCAATGCAGAACGACAATGTTATTGATTATGCCTCCACACAGGTCAAGGTGCATAAGAAGAACTGTCAAACTAATCACTTAGAAGTGCCTGCAGTAGATTTTGCTTTGAAGATATGACGTCACTACTTGTTTAGTGTTCATGTTGACATATTCACTAATCACTAGAACCTTCAATATGTGTTAACTCAGAAATAGCTAAATCTCAGATAGAGCAGGTGGCTAGAATTACTCAAGGATTATGACATGAGTATTCTTTACCACCCAAGTAAGGCGAATGTAGTTGTTGATGTCTTAAGCATGTTATCCATGGGGAGTAACATCCATGTTGACGGAAAAAAAAGAAAGTTAGCTAAAAATGTGCAAAGACTTGCACGTCTGTGAGTAAGACTTATGGATTCCATGAAGGAAGGATAGGGGTGACTAATGGGGCTGAATCATCACTTGTGTCAGAGCTGTTAGAGAAACACGAACAAGACCCCATTTCTCTTGACTTTAAGGATAATGTTCATAAGAAAAGAGTATTGACTTTTTAACTAGGGGAGATTGTGCGCTGAAGTACCAATGTAGATTGTGGGTACCTAGGGTGGATGGACTTAAAGAGAGGATCATGGAGGAGGCTCATAGATCCAGCTAGCCATCCATATGGGTTCCACCAAGATGTACCGCAATTTTAGAGAGGTATATTGGTTAAAAGGCATGAAGAATGATATTGGTGAGTATGTTGCCAAATGCCTGAATTGCCAGCAAGTTAATATGGAACACCAAAGGCCTAGAGGGTTGAATCAGACTATAAAACTTCTAGAATATAAGTTGGAGATGATTAATTGGACCTCATCAAAGGCTTGCCAAGATCTCACAGACAGCATGATTCTATTTGGGTAATTGTCGATAGAATGACTAGATATCTCACTTTTTTGGGTAAAGACTGCCTATTCGGCCGACGATTATGCTATGTAGTACCTTCAAGAAGTAGTGAGACTTCATGCAGATTGGATCTCCATTATTTCAGATAGAGTTGCACTCTACTGCATAGTTCTTGAAATCTTTCAATAAGGGTTTGTGTTCAAAGGTAAACTTAAGCCCTGTTTTTCATCCTCATACAGGTAGACATGCAGAGCGTACTATCAAGAGTTTTGAAGAAATGATGAGACATGTGTGATGGATTTCAAAGGAAATTGGGATGATCATATACATATCATTGAGTTTGCTTACAACAACAATTACCATTCAGACATCCAAATGGCTCCATATGAAGCCCTTTATGAGAGAAGATGGAGATATCCTAATGGGTGGTTTAATATTGGTGAAGCAGGGTTAATAGAACATATCTAGTTCACCAAGCTAAGTAAAAGGTGAAAGTGATTGAAGAAAGATTGAAAATGACACAGTCGCCAAAAGTCCTAGACAAATGTGAGGAGACGGTCGTTAGAGTTTGAGTTGGATGATTTGGTGTATGTAAAAGTTTTGTCGATAAATTGTGTTATAAGGTTTTGTAAGAAGGGGAAAAATTAGTCCCGTGTATATTGGTCCTTACAGAATCTCCAATAGAGTTGGCGATGTGCCATATGAGTTGGAGTTAGCTCAAGAGTCAGCAACGGTTAAACCGGTATTCCATATTTCTATGTTGAAGAAGTTCATTGGTGTTTCTTCACTGATTGTACCAACTCATAATGTTGGGATTAAGGACAAATTATCCTATTAAGAGATTCCGGTCAAGAATTTAGATCGTCATGTTCACAAGCTGAGAACTAATGAAGTTGTATCAGTCAGAATCCTCTTGAGGAACCTATTGTTTAAGATAAGACCTTGAAAGATAAGGAGTATATCTACAAGAGATATACACATCTCTTTGAATCCGGAGAGAAAGCATATCAAGGTACTAAATTCTTTTCTTAGCACTATATAAGACTATGTGTAAGTATTTTATTACTTGCTTTTGTTTTTTTAAGAGATGAAATGATGATACTACCCTTAGCTTATTGAAAGATTTCTCATTCAAGGACATATGTTCCCAAAGAAACTAAGAATAGTTATATTTGGAAAGAATCGGAAAAGCCTGGAAAATTTCTTAAGTTGAAAAAGTGATTGTTGCTCATTTTCAAATGTTTATAACTCCTAGATCAAAATGAGTTAGATTCAGTTCTTTATATGGTTAGAAACACCTTATGAGTATCTTTGCAAAGCCGCAAATGTTACATATTTTCAATATAGTATTAGGGAGATATGCCTATCAGAAGTTGGCCTATTAAATTCAGAAAAGTCCAATCTGAATTTTAGTAATGGTAATGTGGTCTTTTAACCCTACTGTTTTTCTAATTTTGGTTAAGGGTTTATTAAGGTTTAAATTAAACAATATTTAAGCTTTAAAAAAGTTTAATATGCTTAGGTCTTAGGAGAAAAGAGAAGAGAAGAGGAAGATAAAAAATCCTTCAAAAACTATAAGGTTTCACAAATGGAATTTCTCGGGGTTGATCCCAATCGAGGTATGTGAGATATTTCTGTGTTGGGTTAGGTCACCCACACACCAACATATTTAATTCATCAAGTTTTGAATAGATTGGTTGATGAATATTGAAGTTCTTGAGGAACAATTAATGAATTCTTGTTGGTTGATTTGTAGTATGCCTTTAGTTTTTTAATTCGTGCTTCCGGGCTGTTTTATGAGTCTAAACAATTCGTTTTTTATTGAGAATTGATTTATATCAATTTTTTTGGGATTTGGGGGGGAGGGAATCCATGGATTTTTAGAAGGTTTAGAGTTTAAAATTAGATAAAAGAAGTTGGAAATCCCGTCTGACAAACCTTAGGGAATGCCACGCCTGCCAGAGCCGCTAAGGGTAGGCTTAGTCTGACAGGACCTGGAACACCACTCCAGCTAGAGCGCCTCAAACTATAGTTTGTCCATCAAGCTCTGGTGCCCCGTGCCTCTCAGAGAGAAGGACTCCTAGAGACGCCGTTTTTACCTTATCTATTCGTACTTGTTCCTTAGTTATGTACCAACAATTGCTAGTCGATTCCAATACTCTAAGGTACATCTAAAAGTCATGAAATCATTCATAAACATGAATCATAAACCTTGAATCCATAATTCAATTCAAGGGAAGTTAAGATAAAATAAAAGGAGTTAAGAAGTAAAGTCTAAATATATGAAGTAATATAAATTAGAATTCCTTAAAGTTTCTAAGAGTATTATTAAAACATTTTAACTTCGTCTTAAGGCTCATGTTTTAAGCTAAAGAAAGAGTAAAGAGTTGAGTGAAATTCTCAAAAACTATAAGCGAACTAACTATTTCCTAAGATTTAAGTTACAAATTAAGTAAAGAGCAAGAGTTGATTTCATTTCTCAAAAGTTATAAGGGAACTAAGTATTCCCGAAAAGTTTATAAATGTTTTCACATTTAAGTTAAGAGGAAAGTAAGATTTTCCGAAAGAGTTTTGAATAATAAAATGGAACGATTGTTACAAGAGAGATTTTTAAAATAAAGTGTTGAGAAAACTATCTCAACTCAAAGGAAAGGAATTTATTTTAAGAGGATGAGATAAAGTATCTTTTGGGAGTAGTATTGAGCACCGATGTGGGGATAAAAGTTCATATTAAATCAAGTCTCTATGTAAACCATGTAGCCATCATAGGTATTAACAGGTCATACTTTTTAAATGATCACATGAGTTAAGATAGTGGATTAACTAAGTTAAGTAAGGTCTTATACGGATGACAAGGTATAGGATGGTCCTTGGCAACGTCACGTAAAACGTTGTGTCATCACTTATGTTCTCAATCATAGTGTTCGGTAAGAGAATCTCAAGCATAAATTATATTACATAAATGTATAAGTAAAGTTGAGTTTATTATTGCATTATTTTTAATGAACTAACTATTTACACTATTTTTACGAGCTTTAAACATATTGCACGTGTCTTTATTGCTTTATATTGAGTTATTTCTTCTTGTGTTGAGAAGAGACAAGGTATGTTCATCCTTAAGCCCTTTAAAGATTGATAGTTGTTGTTTAGAATTCCAGCTCGCATACTCGTAAATTCAATGTACTGATATCAGTTGGCCTGCATCGTGTGATGATGTAGTCATTGCTGATCTAGTGTAAGCATCCAGAGACTGTGGTGGCCGTCCTTACATTTCAGAATACTCTTTCATCGCTTCTCTCATTTCTTTTTAGAATGTTGTGGGGGTTTCCCCAACATTTATATTTATACTTTTAAAGGTTTTACAGAAAGATAGATAAAAAATTAGTCCAATTTTTAGTATATTTTTATCTTACATGAAGAGGTTTTAACTTTGAGACAAGTGTCATTTTGGCCAAGATAATTATTTAAAGTATTTCTTTTAAGAATGTTCTTATTTCTTAATTGAGTTAAGTCAAGTCTTCCGCTGAGTGATGTAATCCACGACAAGGGTTCCCTCAAGGTAAGCGATGGTCATCGGATGCCGGCCACGTTCAAGGTGTAGGATTGGGGCTTTATAATTACCGTCCTTAATAATGCATGAGATTAAAATAGAAGAAAAACCAATATACACTTATTTAGGAAAAAATAAATAAAAACTACCAAATTGTTATCCTCGTTTGGATGAGTCATGATTTAACAAAGCAAATGAAGATTAGCTTTGAAATATGTAATGTTACAACCAAATTGTAGATAGTCGTGTGTATTTACTATTTTTTTTTGTAATTTAAAGATTAGCTATAAATAGTAATTGTTTAAAGCATTCACTACTAATATTACTAATATGATAAGTACATATCATAAAAATTAGTTAGACCATATAATTTTTATTTAATTTTAATAATTAAATAGATTTAATTATTAAACAAAAACAACAACATTTTCAGTGGAATTCAATAAATTGATCCTTTTATATTCATTAGGGTTAATACCTCCACTCGACTAAATCACAAAAGTAACAGTAGCGTAAGATAGGTCAAAGGGAGAGTGGTTTCGTTTTCTGTGTCAGATATGCTCGTTCAAAATTCCTGTATGTATTTATATAAATTTATTTATTAGCATACTGTCTATGTTTTTAATTGTCATATCAGACCCTGAAACATGAACTAATGATTTTCACATAACATTATATTGTTATGAGAGGCAACCCCACATTCATATGTGTGGGTGCATATACATGTATCCATGAAAAAAATTTATTAACAACGCACTATTAATGAGTGTATAGGTATCTTTGTGCTACTGGCAAAAGCTAGCGAAGAATCACCTACAAAACTAGGGTTTGAATCTAGCTAAATCCCTTATTACTTATTAAGTTTATTGGAGCACCTAACGTCTTCAATTCATAGGTTCATGTTTTTCTTTTTATAGACACAGATTTGTTTGTTCTATTACAACATAAGATTTTAGCCGAAGACCATTAAGATTGAAAAAAGAAAATTTTGTTAAAATGGGCATTTAATAAACTACATCAATATTTTTTTAATAGATTCGATATATTATTTTAGGAATCTAACTAACAGAAATATAATGATTCTTATTTAGTCCAAGAACCCATGGATTCCAAAAAGAAAAAGTTACCGAAAAACATTGTAATGTTTTTAAATATTTATTTTATTTTATTTTTTTGAAAAAAACAACAAGTACTCCTGTGAACTATGGTCTAAATTTGAAGGAAACACATTTTATTAAAATGTCCTAATACCTCATAGAACTATTTGGAAATGTAATAAATAATCGTTTTTTGGTGTTGAGGTTACCTAGAGAGTGTTGAAAGGGAATGACAAGTAAAAATAATAATAATAAATTAATTAGTATTTAACCTATGTCCTCTTAATTGAACATCTTACCTTTAGTTTGTGAACATAACTAATAAATAAACTCAGTGACGGCTCAATCTAGTTAGTGGTCTAATACAAAATAAATTGGAGGCCAAAACTTTAATTACTTTTTTTTTAACATGAGATTCATGTTATTTCTTTCTTTTTGATAAAAATAATTTTATTTTTTATGATATTAATCTAAAGATGTGTGTTTGTGTGTATACATACATATATATAAGGTCTTAATGGACGTCCGTGTAAAGTTTTTTGCAAAAATCATCAAGAATTCTCGTGTCAACAAAAAAGATAGTGGACTATAGGCAAGAAAATTGGCAAAATGAGGGGTTTGCTTTTCTTGGATAATTTGACCTAGAAAATAGGTCGTTTTGTTTTGGTAACCAAGAGGCTCCATATCTAAGGTCTTAACAGATGTGCTTGTAAATTTTTGGAAAAAATCATCTTGAAATTCAGGATCACCAAAAAAGATGGTGGACTAGAGCACAAAAAAATTGGGAAAATGGGGGGTTTGCCTACTCTTGGGCTTGTTTGACCTAGAAATTGGGTCGTTTCGACTGTGGTGACCTACTGTCTCAATAGATTAGTTCTTAACAAATGTCCTTGAATATTTTTTGTAAAAATCATCTCGGAATTCTTGATTACCAAAAAAGATTGTGGACTATAGGATACGAAAATCGACAAAATAGTAGGCATTCTTGATCTGGGACTTTTTGAACTTGAAAATGAGCAATTTTGGCAGTGCTGACAAACTGTCTCTATTGTTAACATCTCAGCGAACGTCTTTTTAAAATTTTGGGAAAATTCATCTCAGAATTCTTGATCATCAAAACAGATAGTGGACTATAAAACACGAAAATCGGCTAAATGGGGGTTTGCCTTCTCAAAGCTCATTTGAACTTGAAAATGGGGTATTTTGACCCTCGTGACTAACCGACTCCATAGATAAGGTCTTAAGAGACGTTCGTGTAAATTTTTATATAAAATCAATTTAGGAATTCTGGATCACCAGAAAAGATGATAGACTATATCACACGAAAATTGAGAAAATAGGGGGTTTGCCTGCTTTGTGTTCGTTTGACCTTGAAAATGGGTTGTTTTAACCAAAATGACCAATCGGCTCCATAGATAAGGTGTTAACAAACGTCCCTTTTAATTTTATGGAAAAATAATCTTGGAATTATAGAATATAGAAATGGTGGACTATAGCACGCAAAAATCAATAAAAGAGAGGGGGTTGCCTACTCAGGGATCGTGTAACCTTGAAAATATGTTGTTTTGGCCGTGGTCATCAACCGGCCTCATAGGTAAGGTTTTAACGCACATCCATGTAAATTTTTGGCATAAATCATTTCGGCATTCCAAATCATCAAAAAGGATTGTGGACTATAAGTTACAAAAATCGGCAAAATGGGGGGTTTGCCTGCTATCTACTCGTTTAACCTTTAAAATGGGTTGTTTTGGCTTTGGTGACAAACCAGCTCCATAAATAGGGTTTTAATGGAAGTCAATGTATATTTTTGGCAAAAATCATTTCGTAATTACGGATCACCAAAAAACCTGGTCGAGTATAGCTCATGAAAATAAAAAAAATGGGGTATTTGCCTACTCTAGGCTCGTTTGACCTTGAAAATTGGCCGTTTTTGTGGTGGTGACCAATCATCTCAATTGATAAGGTCATAACGGATGTCTATATAAATTTTTGGAAAAGCATCTTGGAATTTCGGAACACTAAAAATGATAGTGGAATATATTACACCAAAATCGGCAAAATGTGGGTTTGCCTACTTTGGGCTCGTTAGACCTTGAAATGAAAAGTTTTGGCCGTGGTGACCAACTGAATCCATAGTAATGGTCTTAAATGACGTCTGTGTAAATTTTTTGGCAAAACATCATCTTAGAATTCCATATCACCAAAAATAATGGTGAACTATAAATTGGCAAAATGGGGGGTTTTACTTCTCTAAGATCGTTTGGCTTCGAAAATGGGTCATTCTGGGCGTGGTATCCACGGATCCATAGATAAGGACTTAATGGACATCCATGTAAATGTTTGGAAAAAATGATCACGTAATCCATATCACCAAAAAAGAAGGTGGACTATAGCACACAAAAATCGTTAAAATGGGAAATTTGCTTGTTCTAGGCTTGCTTGAGCTTTGAAAATTTGATGTTATGGCCGTTATTACCAATAGACTTCATTGATAAGGTCTTTAATGGAATCCTGTGTAAATGTTTGGTGAAAATAATCTCGAATTCGGATTATTAAAAAAGTTGGCGGACAATAGCATACAAAATTGGTGAAATGGTGGATTTGGCTTTTCTGGGCTCGTTTGACCTTTAAAATGGTCCGTTTTGGCCGTGTAACCAACCTACTCCATAGATAAAGTATTAGAAGATGTCCTTTTAAAATTTTGGAAAATATCATCTCAGTATTCAGGATCACCAAAAAAGATGGTGGAATGTAGCACACACAAAATTGACAAAATGGAGGGTTTGCTTGCTCTGGGGTTTGTTTGACCTTGAAAATGGGTCATTTTGATCGTGGTGACCAACCAAACTCATATATAAGGTCTTAACGGACCTCGGTGTGAATTTTTGTAAAAAATCATCTCCAAATTCTGCATCACCCAAAAAGATTGTGCACTATATCATATAAATCGGCAAAAAAGGGGGTTAGCCGTGGTAAATTACCGAATCCATACATAAGGTCTAAATGTACATCAGTGTAAATTTTTAGCGAAATTATTCTCTGAATTTTGGTTCACCCAAAACGATATTGCACTATACCACACGAAAATTGGCAAAATGGGGGATTTACCTACTCTAGGCTCGTTTGACCTTTAAAATGGGCCATTTTTACCGTGGTGACCAACCAGCTCAGTATATAAGGTCTTAACAGATGTTCGTGTAATTTTTTTGGCAAAAAATATCTTGGAATTTCAGATCACTAACAAAAATTGTTGATTATAGCAAATGAAAATTGGCTAAATTGGGGGTTTGCCTACATCGGGCTCGTTTAACCTTGAAAATGAGTCGTTTTTGAAGTGGTGATTAATCGACTCCAAAGATAAGGTCTAACAGAAGTCCATTTAAATTTTTGGTAAAAATCATTCGGATTTTTTTATCATAATATAAAGATGGATGATTATAGAACACGAAAATCGGTAAAATGGGGAGCTAGCCTGCTCTGGGCTCGTTTGACCTTGTAAATGATTTATTTTGACAGTGGTAACAAACCGGCTCCATAGATAAGTTCTTAACGGATGTCCATGTAAATATTTGGTAAAAATCATCTCGGAATTCCAGATAACCAAAAAAGATGGTGGACTATAGCAACTGAAAATTATCAATACGGCGGATTTATCTACTCTTTGCCAGTTTGACCTTCAAAATGGGCCGTTTTGCTGTTGTCTCCAACCAGCTCCGTAGATAAGGTATAAATAGAAGTCCGTTTTAATTTTTGGCAAAAATAATCTCGGAATTTTGAATCACCAAAAATGTTGGTGGACTATAATAACACAAGAAAATTGGAAAAAGGGGAGGTTTGCCTGCTTTAGCTCATTTGACCTTGAGAATGTGCCGTTTTTGAAATAGTGACCAACCAGTTCCATATATAAGGTCTTAACAGACGTCCGCATAATTTTTGGCAAAAATCATCTCAAATTTCTAGATCACCAAAAAAGATAGTGGATTGTAGCACACAAATATTGGCTAAATAGGGGTTTGCCTACATTGGGCTCGTAACTTGAAAATGAGCCATTTTCATTGTGGTGACCAATCAGCTTCATAAATAATGTCTTATCGGACGTTCATGTTATTTTTTGGAAAATATCATATCGAAATTTCGGATAAGCAAAACAGATGGTGGAGTATAGCAAACAAAATTTTTTAAAATGATGGGTTTGTCTGCTATGAGCTCGTTTAACCTTGAAAAGGGGTTGATTTGGCTTAGGTGACCAATCGACTCCATAGATAAGGTGTTAATAGACTTACGTGTAAGATTTTGGAAAAATCATCTTGGAATTTCGGATATAAAAAAATCGTGGCCTATAGCACAATAAAATCGACAATATGGGGTTTTTCCTGTTTTAGGGCTTGTTTAACCTTGAAAATGAGTCGTTTTGGATGTTGTGACCAATGACCCCATAGATAAGGTTTTGACCAACATCCTTGTAAATTTTTGGCAACAATGATCTCATAATTCTGGATCACTAAAAAATGGTGGACTATAGCACATAAAAAATTGAAAAACTAGGGGGTTTTCTTGCTCTGTGGCTTGTTTGACCTTGAAAATGGGCCGTTTTGGATATGGCGACCAACTGGATCCACATATAAGGTCTTAACAGATTTTTTAGAAAATTTTTAGGAAAAATCATCTCGGAATTCTAGATATCCAAAAAAGATGGTGGACTATAACACATACAAAAATGACAAAATAGGGGGTTTGCTCGCTCTGTGGCTCTTTTGACCTTTATAAGTTGTTTTGGTCGGCGTCCATGTATCAAAAATCATCTCTGAATTCCAGATAACAAAAAATATCATGGACATAGCGCATAAAAATTGGTAATGGGGTGTTTACCTGCTCTAGCGATTGTTTGACTTGAAAATGGGCCGTTATGGTAGTGGTGACCAAACGGATCCATAGATAAGGTATTAACGGATGTCCGTGTAATACTATTTCAACAATCATCTCGGAATTTCCAATCACCGAAAAAGATAGGGGACTATAGAACACAAAAATCAGCAAAATAGGGGGTTTGCCTGCTCTAAGGCTTTATTACATTGAAAATGAGTCTTTTTTGCCGTGGTGACAAACATATTCTATATATAAGGTCTTAAAGGACTTCCATGTAAATTTTCAGCAAAAATGATCTCGGAATTCTACATCACCTAAAACGATGGTGGACTGTAGCATAGGAAAATCGAGAAAATGGGGGGTTTTCCTGCCCTAGGGCATCTTTGACCTTGACAATAAGCCGTTTTGGCCGTGGTGATGAACCATCTCCATCGATAAGGTCTTAACAAACTTCAGTGTAAATTTTTGGCAAATATTTTCTCGGAATTTTTCATCATCAATAAAGATGGTGGACTATAGCACACGAAAAATGGTAAAATGAGGGATTTGCCTACTACGTTCTTGTTTGACATCGAAAGTGGTTCGTTTAGGTTGTGGTGACCTACCAGCTCCATAGTTAAGGTCTTAATGGATGTTCGTGTAAATTTGTGTTAAAATTTATCTAGAAATTCTGCATCACCAAAAACAATGGTGGACTATATAGTACATAAAAATCTACAAAATAGGGGGTTTGCCTCATCTAGGACTCGTTTGACCTTTAAAATTGGTTGTTTTTACTGTGGTGACCAACAAGATTCGTAGATAAGCTAATGATGGATTGCCGTGTTAATTTTTTTCAAAAATATCTCACAATTTCAGATCACCAAAAAAGATGGTAGACTATGGCAAACTAAAATCAGCTAAATGAGGGTTTTGCCTTCTCTAGGGATCGTTTGACATTGAATGTGGTCCTTTTTAGACATGGTGATCGACCTGCTCTATAGAGAAGGTCTTAATGTACGTCCGTGTATATTTTTGGCAAAATTCATCTTGGAACTCAAGATCACCAATAAAGATGGTGTAGAATAGAAAACGAAAATCGAAAAAAAGGATTTGCGTGTTCAGGGGCTCGTTCGACCTTTAAAATGAGCCATTTTAGCCTGGGTGACGAACCAGTCCATAGATGAGTTCTTAAAGGATGTCCGTGTAAATGTTTAGAAAAAATCATCTCGGAATATTGAATAATTAAAAAAGATGGTGGACTATACCATATGAAAATTGGCTAAGCGCGTTAGCCTACTGATGGGCTCCTTTGACCTTAAAAATGGGTTGTTTTAGTCGTGGCAACAAATCGACTCCATCATTATAGTTTTATCAGATGTCTGCGTAAATTTTAGGCAAAAATCATCTCGAAATTCTGAATCTCAAAAAAAGACAGAGTTTAGCCCATGAAAATCGGCAAAATTGGGGATTTACCTGCTTTAGGGTTTGTTAGACCTTGAAAATTTGTTTTTATGGACGTGGTGACTAATTCATTCCATAGATAAGGTCTTATCGTACGAACGTTTAAATTATTGGCAAGATTATCTCGAAATTGCGGATCACCAAAAAATTGTGGAGTAGCACAAAAAAATTGGTAAAATATTAGTTTTTCTTGCTTTGGGGCTTCGTTTGACCTTGAAAATGGGTTGTTTTGCCATAGTTAAAAATTAACTACATATATATGGTTTTAGAAAATATCCGTGTATATTTTTGGCAAAAATGATCTCAGTATTTAGGATCTCCAAAAAAGATAGTGGACTATAGGAAATGAAAATCGGAAAAATGAGGGGTTTGACTGCTCTAGCTCATTTGACCTTGAAAATGAGCCATTTTGGTTCTAGCGACAAACCGTCTCAATAAATAAGGTCTTGACAGAGGTCCATGTAAATTTTTGGAAACAATAATATCAAAATTAAAGATCACCAAAAAGATAATGGACTATAGCACACTAAAATCGACAAATGGAGGGGCAGGGTTTGCTTGCTGTGGGGTTCGTTTCTGCTTCAAAATGGGCTGTTTTGGCCGTGGTGACCAACTGTCTCCAAAATTAAGGTCTTAACCGACGTCCATGTTAATGTTAGGTAAAAATTGTCTCGGTACTCGAGATCACTAAATAAGATGATGCCCTATTGCACATGAAAATAAGCAATATTTGGAGTTTGCCTTCTCTGGAAATCGTTTGACGTTGAAAATTGGTTGTTTTGATTGTGGTGACCAACTTGCTCCATAGATAAGGTCTTAGCACAGTTCCATGCAAATTTTTGGCAAAATTCATCTTGGAATTCCGGATCACCAAAAAAGATAGTGGACTATAGCACAAGAAAACAACAAAATGGCGGGTTTGCCTGCTCTGGGCTCGTTTGAACTTGAAAATAAGCTATTTTTTTGTGGCGATGTCACATCTGTGTTTATCCCCTAGACGCAAGAGGATTCGCCGTCCCCTTTGAAGACTAAGACTATCCTCTTATTTTACATCATCTTATTTAGAGGTCAAATTTAGGTGAAAATTTAAGACTTTTCATTACTTCTACTTAGAGGTTTACATAGACCTCTACATGCATATAACATAAATATATATAAATATATATATATATATATATATATATATATATATATATATATATATATATATCAAGTATACATAATCCCTTCGTATAGGAAGTTACATAGCCTTCTACTTTAATTGCACATAAATATATATATAAGATAGAACGTAGTCTTCAAAGATTGTCTCATCTCATAACCATCTAACACGATTAGCAACTTGGGCATAGCCCATACATCAATGTAATGATTACGACATCTAGGTTTTAACAATCCGTACTCAAATAAAAGGAGATAGAATATCAGATTCTTAGAACTAAAACAACCAAAAAAAGCTCGATATTGGCATCGCCCTCGGAAAATGAGGACCTACCTTACTTGAATTATCAAAGGATCCAGGTCTTCTTTCAATTCGCCTTCCAACACTCTTCAATGACCAGAACCTAAAATTTTTGGGGTAAAAAGAAGAAATGGGGTTAGTACGCAACTTGTACTTTCTACAAGACCATATGCACACGTACTTTGAAATCTTGCCAAGAAAGAGGGTCATTTATCAAGACATTATTTTTTATTCTTTGAAAAGCCTTATGTAAAAATCAAGGAAATCATACAAATCCAAAATTCATATTCATCATGTCAAAGCAAATTGCATACTTGTCAACATACTTTAACCCATAATTCAATATAACACTATCAGCAAGTATTACATCACAAGCATGTATAGTATTTCATCATGTCATAATAAAGCAAGACTACTATCCATGAATCCTATAAAGGCAACAAGTGCAATAACCAAGCAAAGGCCCATAACCTTGATCAATCAAGTGACCCAACAAGAATCATGGCTATTATTAAAATCCACATAACAGAATCTTTTAAGAATATACAACATCATTCTTTTAACAAGATAGACCAATTACATGTTCATAAGAGTATCAATTACCATGTAGTATCATTTACATGAAAAAACATCATGCTATCATCTTTTTCACTCATTATAATAAACATGAATAATATCAACCTTCTAAAGCTTCCATCAAGGCAAACTAGTGCAAGGTATAGAAAGAGTCCCATACCCCTACCTATGCTAAGTCAAACCTCTAAGGTCACCTTAGTTAGTTTATCAAGGTAGAGTCCCATAACCCTACCTACGCTATTTCAAACCTCTCAAGTAACATTAGTTAGTTTATCTTAATTTGTTCATATTAATTTAGGGAACAGTTGCCTTAACCGACATAGACCGCAGGAGCTAAGTGTGGACTCCGGAGTTTTAAAACCTTAACCGATGGAAGGTGGTCTATTGGACAAAGTAAAAACAAACATAAACAAAGCTTTCTAGGTGGATCCACTAGATAGTCTTCCTATGGGGGCAACATAGTTCAAGAACTAGGAGATAGGCATTCTCCCTCTAAATACCACTTGGCAATTAGGGAATCCTCTCATGGGAATCCATTGGATGAGTACCCCTCTTTGGCAAGTCAACACCACTTTAGACTTATAGGGTAAATATTCCTCTATGGAAAGTCATCACCTCCCATAATCAAGTTCACTCGGTGCTAAGATAAGTCTCTTTATTGAAATGTCTTTATTAATCATAATAGATTAGTTTAGGTCATAGGGTCTAACCATTGTATAATCATCATTATCATAGCTCAATAAGAATTGTATAAGTATAGTACATTCATCACAATTCACAGAAGTGAGGCTAACACATTTTAATTTTTATTTTTAATAAGGTACATTGGTAGTCTTCACCATCCTTATAGAATTTACATATAAATCAAACTCACAATAATAATAAAGAAATTTAAATTTAACATAATACCACCCTATCAATCCTACTACAAAAAATACTCCAACAGAACATCATGACTTCATCATAATTAACCAGAATTATAAGTAAAGGATAGAGATAATAAGGCTTACCAAGTCTCCTTCATAGTTTGTTATCAAGGTCTTACCATAGACCCTCATTCAAAAAAAAATTTGATATACATCATCATAAATAAATATTCAACACGATAACAACACTAGAAGAAACACTACATCACAATTAAATACTAGATTATAACTTAAGACAAGATACTTAGGTCAATTCACTTCCTAACCGAGATCATCTTATTAAAAACTAGCATGAAAGAATACAATTCACTCTAATTTGTAAATGATTAATGTAAAAACATCATCTAATAGCAATTCAATCCATAACCAAGTTAATTAAATCAAATACAATCTTGTAGGTGATCTTGGTTGTCCCTTGACCCTTAACGCTTTGTCGATCAACACACGCCCCGTCGATTGCAATCTTGTGGGTGCACACTGCCCAGACAATGTTGACACCAGGGTGCAAGGGATCTTGGTTGTTCCTTAGGGAGTTGTACTTAGAAGTTTAGACCATTAGTTATCTTAAACACATGTTTGTTACCGTTTCACCAATTTTCATGGATTTTCGACTCCTAAAAGCTACTGAAATAGGTTTAGGAACGCTAGTACCTCCTAGAACTAATTTTAGGAAGTCATGAACATTCTTCGACATTTTGGTTTCTAGACTTCCTAAATAACTTATAAAAATAAAAATAGGCCTTAAAGAAGTGTTTATACCTCATGACACTTATGTTAGGCTTTAAGACACGCCATTGATTTTCGAATTGTTACAAGTGACTAACCGGTTCTATAGATAAGGTATTAATGGACTTCCGTGTAATTTTTTGGAAAATATCATCTAAAAATTCTGAATTATCAAAAAATATTGAGGACTATAGCACACAAAAATCCGCAAAAATGGGAGTTTCCTTTCTTTGGGCTATTTTAACCTTGAAAATGGGCTATTTTGGCCGTGGTGACAAACTAGCTCTATAGATAAGGTCTTAACATATGTCCATGTACATACATGGAAAAAAACATCTCGAAATTCCAGATCATCAAAAAAGATGGTGCATTATAGCACACTAAAATAGGGAAAATGGGGGTTTTCCTACTGTGGACTCGTTCGACCTTAAAATAAGTTGTTTTGGCCGTGGTGAGAAAACAACTACACAGATAAAATTTTGACAGATGTCCGTGTAAAATTTAGGCAAATATCATCTGAGAATTTCGGATGACCATAACATATTTTGGACTATTGCTCACAAAAATTGGCGAAATGGGGGGTATGCCTACTGTGGGGCTCGTTTGAGTTTGAAAATGGGCCGTTTTGGTTGTGGTGACAGACAATCTGCATAGGAAAAGGTTTAATAGAGGTTCTTGTATATTTTTGGCAAAAATCATCTTACAATTTCGGATCAGCAAAAAAGTTTTTGCTCTATTCCACTCGAAAATTGGCAAAATTGTTTGGAGGGGGGAGTTGCCTTCCCTAGGCTCTTTTACCATGAAAATGGGCCATTTTGGCCGTGTTGAGAAACCATCTCCACAGATACGGTCTTATTGGACGTCCACGTAAATGTTTTGCAAAATCATGTCTACATTCCAGATCACCTAAAAATATAGTAGCCTATTGCATACGAAAATTGGTAAAATTGGGGGTTTGCCTACTCTGGGCTCGTTCAACCTTGAAAATGGGTCATTTTGGTTGAGATGACAAATCAGATCCATAGATAATGTCTTAACAGAGTTTCGTATAAATTTTTGGCAAAAATTATCTAAAGTTTTTTATCACCACAAAAGGTAATGGACTATAGCACACAAAAATTGACAAAATGGAGGATTTTCCTGCTCTGGGCTTATTTGACCTTGAATATGGGTTGTTTTGGTCGTGGTCACCAATCAGCTCCATCGATAAGGTCTTAACGGACTTCCATTTATTTTTTTTGGGAAAAACCATCTTCGAATTCTGCATCACCAAAAAATATTGTGGAGTACAGCATATGAAAATCAACAAAACGGGGGGTTTGCTTGCTCTTGGCTTGTTTGACTTTGAAAATAAGCCGATTTGGTCTTTGTGACCAATCGTCTCCATAGATAAGGTCTTAACGGACATCAGTGTAAATTTATGGCGAAATTCATCTAAGAATTCCAAATCACCATATAGAATGGTGGAGTATAGCACACGAAAATCTGCAAAATAGGGGTTTGCTTGCTCAAAGGCTCATTTGACCTTGAAAATGGGTCATTTTACCATGGTCACCAACCGGATCGACAGATATGGTTTTAACCGTCGTCCTTGTTATTTTTTTGGCAAAATGGGGACTCTAAATCACCATAAAATATGGTGGACTATAGAGCATGAAAATTAAAAAAAATGGGACGTTTGACTGTTTTGGGGCTCGTTTAACCTTGAATTAGGCCGTTTTGGCCGTGGTGACAAACCGACTCCATAGATAAGGTCTTAAAGGATGTCCATCTAATTTTTTAGTAAAAATCATCACGTAATTCTTGATCACCAAAAAATATGGTGGACTATTGCATGTAAAAATTGGCAAAATGGGGTTTGCCTGCTCTGAGACTCGTTTCACCTTGAAAATGGACCGTTTTGGATGTGGTGACAACCCCTTTCTATAGGTAAGGTCTTAACAGATATCTCTGTAATTTTTTGGCAAAGATCATCTCGGAATTTTCTGATCACCAAAAAGATGGTGGACTACAACATACAAAAATTGACAAAAATAGGGGGTTTCTTTACCTTCTCTTAGGTTTGTTTGACCTTGAAAATGGGCCATCTTGGTTGTGATGACCAACGGACTCCACATATAAGGTTTCAATGCACGTGAGAGTAATTTTTTTTAGCAAAATTCATCTCGGAATTCTGGTTAACCAAAAAAATTGAGGACTATAGCACACAAAAATCGACAAAATGGGGGGTTTCTCTGCTCTAGGGCTCGTTTGACCTTTAAAATGGGTCGTTTATCCGTGGTGACAAACCAACTCCATTGATAAGGTCTTAATAGACTTCCGTATAAATTTTTAGCAAAAATCATCTTGAAATTCTGGATTACCAAAAATGATGATGGACTATAACACAAGAAAATCGACAAAATATGGGGTTTGCCTGCTCGAGGTTTGTTTGACTTTACGAAATGATTGTTTGGCCATAGTGACCTACCGGCTTCATAGATAAGGTCTTAAAATATTTTCTTGTAAATCTTTTGAAAAAATAATCTCAGATTATCACCATAAAAGATTGTCGGCTATAGCACACGAAAATCAACTAAAAGGAGGACACTACTAGATATTTGGTCTACCACAACAGATTATTAAGCAACGCTTAACAAACCGTTAATATATAGGGTCTACTGAAACGGTTTAAGCCGTTACCAAACGGATTTGATATTATTGCTATGACGAAGTAATAAATTTGTTGCCATTTTGTGAAAATTGTTGTAATAGATCTACATATTGCAACAGTTACGATAATCGTTGCCATAATGTTATCTACGGGAACATTCAACGCGAATATTTTCCTATTGGAACGATTATCAAATTCCTCCATAATTTCTTAATCTGATTTTGACGGAATCATCCAAAAACTTTTCATTCTAATTTTTTAAAAAAATTTATTTTGTAAATACTATTTTCTTTTCTCTTTGCCATATATACATACAAAGGAGGGCAAACAACATTCATTTCTCCTCTCTTCGACAGTCAGAAAACAAAAGTTCTCACTCTTCTCTTTGACCTAAATTTTCATCCAGATATTGAGCTTAGATGAAGTAGAAAACAGAGTAGATCTATGCAAGATAGAAGTTGTAGAGCTTGGAAAGGATGTTAATCTTATGGTAAGTTCTTCAGGTTTGTCCGTTTAAGAAAACATAAATTTCTTCAAATCTAAACCTATTTCTCTCTTCAAACCTCTTGTGAGATCCAATTAAATGGAGGATTGTATGTTCTATTGTAAAATCTAAGGAAATGGAGGTTTTCTTCTTCAGCTGTTTGAGGTGCTATCCTTCGATCTTTTAGGTTATGGAAGAAAAAACTATAATTTTGAGATTTTGAGGTGTTCTTAGTGAATCTCTTCTTTTGTCTTAAATCATTGGGTGTGGTTAGTGTAATTTATATATTTCTCTGATTGTGGATTTAATGTATTGTTGGAGTTATGGTGAAATTCATGCCCTAGGTCATATTTAACTTTACATTGATGTTTTATTTCTTGTCCATGAGTTATTCAATTGGGTTTGAATACCGTTGTATCATTGATTTCACCTCTCACTTGATTAGAATTTAAAAAATTCACTTTCCTTATTGTTGAAGATCTAAGTTAAAGCAACAAGAAACAGCAGACATATTAATATGAAAATGGAATAAAATGAATTTTTCTACTGGATTTAAAAGTGATCGTCTCTTCCAATCATCACCATCTAGAGCACTCCACCATCTACTCCGGCCAGCACTTTCTGCGTCCGGCCCGAGTCATTCAGGAGAGATAGAGTGTCTTCCACAATAACTCTAATATTCAAGGTTATCTTTCATTTTTCTTATAGTATATTTCGAATATATCTCTTGTGGTTGTGAATTTATGTTACATGCTTGATCTCTTAGGAAATAAGCATAAGAAATGTTGCCTAGACTTCCTTTGCTTGCACCATTTGTATTACACTTGATATTTTTCGATTTGGGGGCTTCCAATTATCCCCTTATAATAAATCTTTGTCTTGTAAACCTCTAAGAATCATATTATGTCTTACCAGTTGGTGGGGAAATGTTTCAAACTTGAAAATATTTCATTAAAAATTGCCATACATTTAGAGTAACCTGATAATCAACTCTGTTATATGTAATGTTTCCCCATATTTACTGATTTGTATTTGGGGGCTTCCAATTATCGTGTTATAATAAATCTTTGTCTTGTAATCCACTAAGAATCATACTATGTCTTACCAGTTTGTGGGGAAACATTCCAAACTTGAAAAATATTTCATTACAAATAGTCATAAATTTACAATAAACTGATAAACAACTCTGTTATATGTCATGTTTCTCCATGTCTACTGATAATTCTTCTACTCCAAATTTCCCATAGTATTCTTGCAGGCATAACCTTCATAATTTTTTGAAGATTTAGCTCTTGATTTAGATTCTCTCTTTTTAATCTTAAACCTGCAAATTAACCGACATAAACCTATTATTTCATTAATTTTTATGAATTTTGTAGTCCAGTAGCGTTAGTTCAATGAAAAAACAAATCAAAAAATCACTTTTGCAGATTTTTGTACCTTGATTTCTTATAAAAAATAAGTAGGTGCTCAGTCACCAAAAGAGGTTATGCAACCGTTGAATCGTCCATCTTCTTGCAAAAGCCATCAAGGTATGGCGTTTATTCATTTTCTTCGTCTTTACTTAATTATTTCATACATCTGTTAAAACTCTCTTCCCTGGATACATTTGCTCAAGGAAAACCATTAAGTGCTACCTCTTGCTTGTGTTAGGATCGAATTCACGCACACACATAAGATGAATGAGGAACACAAGAACTTTTAAGAGAAAGAGATGAGAGATCTAGAGAGAGAAAGAGAAAATCCAATATTTTGTGGTAACACCCCGTGAGTAAACTTCCACGGCGGTGACGTATATTTATATTATTAAATCAAAGTATTTTTGGTTATAGAGAATAAATAGATAATAAATAGGAAAACCTAAAATTTAGGTTGGGGCGGAGGTTACACCGAGTAAACAGTTATATATATTAATTAGGCTCCATTACCTAACAATTCTCCCACTTGGAGACTGACTCAGTCATAAAAAAATACATTCTCAAAAAAAATCTCTTCATCATCAACATCTTTACCGCACCGCAACATCAGTAGCAACAACTACAGAAGACCAACCGAGGTTTTACGTAACCTCAGTTTCCCAACAACAACACATTTCATCAACATGTCTATCGGGTTCTTTGCACCCTCTATCTTCTCCAAGCACATATCACCATCCTCCACTGCCCTGCTAGAGAAATGGTATCGCCTTCTGATGTGCTTTTTCTTCGAATGATAGACTGGCTTTTTCACCAACTGTATGGCACTCTGGCTATCTGAGTAAAGAATCTTCTCGCTCTGCTTCTTGCCCAATTCCTCAAGATAATCTTCCAGCCATATCATCTCTTTCCCAGCTTCAGCTATTGCCACATACTCAGCTTCATTAGATGAAAGAGAAACACACTTCTGAAGCCTAGACATCCAACTCACTGTTGTTCCACCTATGGTGTAAATGTACTCGGATATACTCTTGCTCGAGTCAAAATCCCCACCAAGATCAGCATCCACAAAACCCTTTAGAGTCACATTGCCTTTGCCAAAACAAAGTGAAGTACTGGATGTACCTCTCAGATATCTTAGAAGCCACTTCACATCTTCCCAATGCTGTTTCCCAGGGTTCGCCATGTACCTGCTAACAACTCCCACGGCATGTGCTATATCAGGTCTAGTGCAGACCATAGCATACATCAAACTACCAACTGCTGAAGCATATGGAACAAGTGCCATGTGATCAAGCTCCTCGGCAGTCTTGGCTGACTGCTCCTTTGACGATTTAAAGTGATTTTCCAATGGAGTAGTCCTAGATATAGCATCATTAACCCTGAATCTGCTCTGCACCTTCTAAATGTACAACTCCAGAGACAGATTAAATGTTCCAATAGATCTATCCCGAGAAATCTTCATCCCAAAAATCTTCTTTGCTGGACCCAAATCTTTCATCTCAAATGTTGCAGACAACCTTGTCTTCAGATTGTTAATCTCCATCATACTAGATACTGCAATCAATATATCATCCACATACAAGAGTAGAAAGACATATGAATCAGTGTATTTCTTGAAGTAACAACAAGGATACTTTTCAGCTTTGCAGAATCCACTCTTGGTCATGAAGGAGTCAAACTTCTTGTACCACTGCCTTGGTGCTTGCTTTAGTCCATACAAGCTCCTGGTGAGCTTGCACACCTTGTGTTCCTTGCCTGGAACCACAAATCCTTCTAGTTTCTGCATATAGATCTCTTTGTCAAGATATCCATGTGAAAATGCTGTTTTTACATCCATTTGCTCTAGATGCAAATATTCCGATGCAACAATACTCAACAGAATTTTAATAGAGGTTAACTTCACAACATAAGAGAATATTTCATCATAATCAATACATTTCCTTTGTGAATAACCTTTAACAACTAAACGAGCCTTGAACCTTCTTTTTCCATCTGGTTCAGTCTTGATTCTGAACACCAACTTGTTCAGCAAAGCTCTCTTCCCTACAGATAACTCAGACAACACACATATGTCGTTCTTCTCAAGTGACCTCCTCTCATCATCCATGGCTTGCTCCCACTTGATCGATTCCTCCATCTGTAGGGCCTCATCAAAAGACTCTGGTTTCCCCTCATCAGTCAGCAATAGATACTGTAATCAACGTGAATACCTATCTAGTGCACTGATTGATCTGGATGATCTCCTTAACACCTGCTGAGGTGTAACTTGCTCCACTTCAGATTCTTCTGTTGGAGTTGGTTGAGTATCTGCTTCGACATCTCTTGGGTTACTCTTCTCCAACTCAACCTCAACTCCCACTTGCTTTGTTATCTCTAGAACCTTATGCTCTCTGTCCTTGTACAGGACAGACTTATCAAATGTCACGTCATAGTGTCTCAGGATCTTTCTGTTCTTGTCATCCCTAAACGTGTTACCAAACAAATCAAAACCATAGCCTATGAAGTAACACTTCACAGCCTTAGCATCAAGCTTGTCTCTCTTTTTTAAATCAACATGAACATAAGCAGTGAAACCAAAAGTCCTCAAGTGTGAGTACTTTAATTCTTTTCTTGTCCACACCTCCTCTAGAATCTTGAACCCTAAAGGAACTCATGGTCCCCAGTTGATTAAGTATGTAGCTGTGCTCAGAGCATCCTCCCAAAATGTTTTGGGCAGCCCACAGTGTATCCTCATACTCCTTGCACACTCATTCAATGATCTGTTCATCCTCTCAGCATTTCCATTCTACCTTGCCTTACCAGGAACTGTTCTCATCAATCTAATTCGCTCAGCTGCACATAATGCCTTGAACACTTATTTTTCATACTCTACTCCATTGTCAGACCTTAGAAATCTGACTTTCAAACCGGTATGATTCTCAACTTCATCTTTCCACTTCTTGAAAGTTGCAAAACAATCTGACTTATGCTTCAAGAAGTAAACCCCATACATTCCTGCTGATATCATCAATGAAGGTAACATAGAATCTGGATCCTCCAAGTGATGATACTGGAGATGGTCCCCAAACATCTGTATGGACCATTTCCAACCGCATTTTCTTTGGCTCTCTAGGAATGTTTGTGAAGCTTACTCTTTTCTACTTGCCCATAACACAGCTCTCGAAAAGACCCATATCAACAGACTTCAAACCCTCTAATGCTCCTTTTGCAACCAGCATCTTGATTCCATTAGTACTTATGTGTCCAAGTATATTGTGCCACAGACATGAATCGGAAGCACCTCCAGCAACAACACCCTTGTTTATACACCCTGCAGTGGTGTACAAGTTTTCAGATTTTTTGCCACGAGCTACTACCATAGCACCTTTCACGATCTTTCACGAACCTTTCATAAACTCTGCTGCATATCTCGTGCTATCAAAATGACCAATAGAGATCAGATTTTTCTCTATCCCAGGAATATATCTGACATGCTCAAATGTCGGCTGGTTTCCCGAGGTGGTCTTTATGCAAACATCCCCCTTTCCTTAAATATCTAAGGCTTTATTGTCAGCAAGATATACTTTTCCAAAATTTCCAGATTTGAAGTTTTGGAACAACTCCTTGCTTGGAGACGAATGGAATGATGCACCAGAATCAAAAATCCATGATTCAACCGGGCTGTTCACAATAAAAATTAGAGCATCCCCAATGTCCTCTGCTGAATTTATAGAACCATTGTCATCTCCAAATTTGTGATTCTGTTTCTTCTTTGGCTTTTTACAGTTTGTCCGAAAGTTCCCATTTTCTCCACAGTTCCAACATGTCACGTTTAATCTATTCATGGATTTTCCTCGATTCTTTGATTTTGATCGACTATGTTGATTTTTGCCTTTCGTCTTACTTCTCCCCCTTCGATCAACGCTGAGAGCACTGCCCGATGAATCTCCCACTTCTCGTTTGCGAATACTTTCGGTAAAAACAACATCATGGATTTCATCAAACTTCAGTTTCTTAGATCCACGGGAACTGCTAATCGCAGCAACAAGAGTATCCCAAGACTCGGGCAGAGATGACATAAAAATCAACGCCTTAATTTCATCTTCAAAATTAATATCCATAGAATTGAGTTGACTCACAATCATATTAACTCATTTATATGATCAGAAACGGATCCATTCTCAGAGTTCTATAAATTGAACAATCTACGCATCAAATATACCTTATTCATAGCCGATGGTTTTTCATACATGTTTGATAGTGCCTTCAATAGACTAGACGTAGTCTTCTCCTTCACGATGTTAAACGCCACGTTTCTTGACAAAGTCAACCGGATCAACCCTAGATCCTGGCGATTCTTGAGTTTCCACTTCTCCTTCGTCATGGATTCCGGCTTCACCCGGTCAACGGTTCGTAAAGATCTTTCTTGTACATATAATTTTGTATCCGCATCTTCCAGAAACTGAAATCGGATCCATCAAACTTCTCGATTCCAAGCTTCCAATTATCCATCTAAAGTGATTGTATTGAATCTCCTTAGCTCTGATATCAGTTGTTAAGATCAAATTGACGCACACACAGTAGATGAATGAAGAACACAAGAACTTTCAAGAGAAAGAGATGAGAGATCTAGAGAGAGAAAGAGAAAATCCAATATTTTGTGGTAACACCCCGTGAGTAAACTTCCACGGCGGTGAGGTATATTTAAATTAATAAATTAGAGTATTTTTTGTTACAGAGAATAAATAGGAAAGCCTAAAATTTAGGTCGGAGCGGAGGTTAAACCGCGTAAACAGTTATATATATTAATCAGGCTCCACTACCTAACAACTTGTGTTTTCTTGAGTAACCAAAAGGCAATGAATTGAGCTTAGGCTAAACAAGTTTCACCTTGAAATTGAATACCTATCCTAGGATTAATCTCACATGTAATAGCTAGAGTTCCCTTATATTAGACTTACCTAGAGTTCCCTTACATTCAACTTTTGTAATATTTTCTTATACCATAACCTGGAACATGGTACCCACCATCATGTTCCGATTCTTTAACATTCATTGACATAATTACAGAACATTCCAAATATATAAATATTCCTCCCTGTATCCTCCAATAACTAAAAGCTGAATGTTTTTTCTAGTTGTACACTACACAAAGTTATACAGAAAATCCCTCAGAACATAGGACAGTCATGGATGAAAAAATAGCATACGATAAAACTCAATATTGAAAAGAACACTGCAACATATTACATCAACAATCTACTACAATACTTTTTATGAAGCAGCACGGTACCAATAGGGATGACTACGTCCATGTTTAAAGAGAATGAAGTTTCTGAGATGATTTGTCCAAAGCCTGGTATATTTTAGAATCTGTTTTTGAGGCTTTATTTTTCACAAGGACCCATTCTCATTTTCTTCATCCCCATCTAGAATGAAGATAATTCAAGTTTTTTATTTTCATTATAGTTATATTAGTTGTCCTGTTTTTTATATCTGGTCTGCTCAATTTGCTTGTTAGGTTTCTTATCAAACGCCTTTCTTCTTAAAATTCTTTGCGAACACAGATACAATAGGTATCCGATTTACATGAATCTTGTTTAAATAAAGCATTTATTTATGCATTACTCGTCTTTTTGTATAATGAGATTGTTCGTCCTAAAGATCTTTTTGATTGTGCTGTTTGTTTGTGTGAATTCTTTGATAAACATAAATATAGATTACTCCTTGTAGGTATGCTTTCAACATCAACTGCATTGATACTTGGCTAAGCTTATCTTCCGTTCCTTTGGTTATTTCTTTTTTATTTATGCGCAATTGATTAAGCAAATGAAATGTTTTATTGTTTCACTTACACAGATGTGGCGTAGATCTAGATAAGATTTTATAACGTAAACCTGAACTATCTTTCTTCAACATTTTCTCTCAATGATCTTTTATTTTTCAGGACTTTCATAGGTGGAGAAGATAACCAAGGGGATGATGAAAGCAGTGATGAAGACCTTATGTGATCTTATTGATTGAAAGATGTAGAAACCTATTGCTTTATCCCGGCTCTTTTGCTTCTTGACACTTTGAAACTTTTGTTAAGCTACAATGTTTTGTTTTAGTTTCTATTAGTATGGAGCATTTGGTATATATAAATTTTACCTTTATGCATATTGTGATTACTAGGATATTTCAAATTATGTATGTGAATCGACTATGTAAAATTAGTCATTTTCTTACGTGATTTGATTTAGAGATTCATTTTTTTATGAATTTTTGTTTATATATACATACATATATATATATATATATATATATATATATATATATATATATATAGATAGATAGATAGATAGATAGATAGATTGGTTGCAATTGAAATTTAAAATGTTGCAATATCAATTAAATTCATTGCAATAATATAAAAAAGTGTTGCCATAAGAACAATCTATTGCGACGGTTGCTAATAGTACCACAACCCCTAATTCAACAGTTGTAAACCGTTAAACTGTTTAATTTTATAGTTCCTATAGATGGACAGAAAAATGTTGCAGAGGCTCCTATAGCAGCGCTTTTAGGAACCCTGACATTAACTGTTCCAATTGAGTTATGGTAACACAAGCAGATGAGACGGTTGCAAAACCGTTGCTGTAGCGCTCTGGAAACTGTTTTAGGTCCTATTGCAACACATATGAAACTGTTGTTGTAGACCAAAATTCTAGTAGTGGGATTTGACTACTGTACGGCTCGTTCGACCTTGAAAAAGGGTCGTTTCTCCGTGGTGACCAACTATCTCCATATATAAGGTTTTATTGGACATTCAAGTAAATTTTTGTCAAATATCATCTCGAAATACTAGATAACCAAAAGAGATGATGGACTATTAGCACATGAAAATCAGCCAGATGATAGGTTTGACTGCTCTGGGCTCGTTTAACCTTGAAAATGGACCATTTTTGTTGTGGTGATCAACCAGCTCCATGGATAGGACTTAGCAAAAGTCCATGTATAGTTTTTGCAAAAATAATTTCGGAATTTCTGATCACCAAAAAAGATAATGGACTATAGCACACGAAAATAAGTAAAATGGGGGGTTTGCCTACTCTAGGCTCGTTTGACCTTTAAAGTGGGTCGTTTTGGATATGGTGACCAATCGGCTCCATTGATAAGGTCTTAATGGAATCGTGTGTAATTTTTTTACAAAAATCATCTAGGAATTTTGTATCACCAAAAAATTGGTGGAGTATAGCACACGAAAATCGGAAAAATGGGGGATTTGGATCCTCTTGGATCATTTAACCTTTAAAATGGGCAATTTTATTTTTGGTGAACAACTGAACCCATATATAAGGTCTTAGCAGATGTTTGTGTAAAGTTTAGGCAAAATCATCTCAGGATTCTGGATCACCAAAAAAAAAAAGGTAGACTATAGCAATTGAAAATCAATAACATGGGGGTTTGCATGCTTTGGCCATGGTGACCGACTTGTTAAATAAATAAGGTCTTAATGGACGTCCGTGTAAATATTTAGAAAAATCCATATCGGAATTCTTGAACAATATAAAGATTGTAGACTATACAACACGAATATTTGAAAATTTTGGAGTTTACCTGCTTTGGGGCTTGTTTGACCTTAAAAATGGATCGTTTGGTCGTGGAGACCAACCGACTCCACAAATAAGGTCTTAACGGACATTCATGCAATGTTTTGTCAAAAATCATTTGAAAATTGTGGATCACCAAAAAAGATGGTGGACTATAGTACATAAAAATATAAAAATGGGGAGTTTGCCAAAAATTGGCTCATTTAACCTTGAAAATGGGCCATTTTAGCCGTGGTGATCAAACGGCTCCACAAATAAGTTCTTAAAGGACGTCCGCATAAATTCTTGGTAAAAATCATTTAGAAATTCCGATTCACCAAAAAAGGTGGCAAAATGGGGAGTTTGTAAGCAATGGGCTTGTTTTACCTTAAAAATAAGACGTTTTGGTCTTGGTGACCAAGAGGCTTTATAGATATGGTAGTAAGGGACGTCTGTGTAAATATTTTGAAAATATCAATTCGAAATTTTGAATCACCTAAAAATATTGTGGACTATAGTACACTAAAATCGACAAAATCAGGGGTTTGCCTTGTTTTTTGATCGTTTAACATTGAATGTGGGTCGTTTAGTCCGTGGTGACCAACCTTCTCCGTAGATAAGGTCTTAATGTACTACCATGTAATTTTTTGTAAAAATAATCTCAGAATTTTGCATCACCAAAAAAAAATGGTGGACTATAGCACACGAAAATTTGCAAAATGGGGGATTTGCATGCTTTAGGCTCGTTGGACCTTTAAAATGAGTAGTTTTGCTATGGTGACCAACCAGATCTATAGTTAAGGACTTAACGGATATCCGTGTAAATTTATGGTAAAAATCATCTCGAATATGGATCAAAAAAAATATGTTCACTATAGCACACGAAAATCAGCAAAATGGGGGTTTCGTGTGCTCTTGGGTCATTTGACCTTGAAAATAGGCCGTTTTGGCCGTTGTGACGAATCGGCTCCATAAATAAGGTCTTAACGGACATCTCTTAAAATTTATTGCGAACTTTATTTTTTATTTCAGATTTAACAAAAAAAATGGTGAATTATAGTGTACGAAAATTGACAAAACGGGGGTTTGCCTACTCTAGAACTCATTTGACCTTAAAATTGGTCAATTTTATAGTGGTGACCAGCCGTCTCCATATATAAGGTCTTAACGGATGTTTGTGAAATATTTGGCTAATATCATCTCGAAATACAAGATAACCAAAAGCGATAGTGCACTATAGCACATGAATATCGGAAAGATGATGGGTTTGCCTACTCTAGACTTGTTTGACCTTAAAAATTGATTGTTTTGAATGTGGTCACCAATCGAATTTATAGATAAGTTCTTAATATACGTTCCTAAAGTTTTATTGTAAGAATCTTATCGGAATTCTGGATCAACAAAAAAAGTTGGTGGACTATAGAACACGAAAATCGACAAAATGGGGGGTTTGCTTCTCTGGCCTGCATTGGGCTCGTTTAACCTTGAAAATGGGTTGTTTTAGTCGTGTTGACCAACCATCTCCATAGATAAGGTCTTAGCGGACATATGTTTATATTTTTTTGTGATAATCATTTTGGAATTCCAAATCACCTAAAAATATGGTGACTATAGCACACAAAAATTTGCAAAATTGGGAAAATTGCCTGCTCTGGGCTCGTTTGACCTTTAAAATGGGTCGTTATGTCCATGGTGACCTATCGTCTCTATAGATAAGGTCTTCACGTATTTCTATGTAAATTTTTTTTTATAAAATCATGTTAGAATTATGGATCAACAAAATTGATGGTGGACTATAGAACACGAAAATCGGTAGAATAAGGGGTTTGGCTACCCTAGGTCTCGTTTGACCTTGATAAGGTCTTAGAGAACTACCGTCTAATTTTTTCACAAAAATCATCTCATAATTTTGTATCACCAAAAAAATAGTGGACTATAGCACATGAGAATCGGCAAAAAATGAAGTTTGCCTACTCTGGGGCATGTTTGGCCTTGAATTGGCCGTTTTGACCGTGGTGACCAATCGGCTCCATTGATATGTTATTAATGGAAGTCTGTGTAAATTTTTATTAAAAATCATCTTAGTATTCTAGATCACAAAAAAAGATGGTGGACATAGCATACAAAAAATTGACAAAATGGGATTCGGCTTCTCTGGCTCGTTTAACCTTTAAAATGGGCCATTTTGGCCATTGTCAAAAATTGAATCTATAGATAAGGGTTTAACGGACGTTGGTGTTAATTTTTGGCAATATCATCTCAGAATTCCAGACTTACCAAAAAACATGGTGGACAATAGTACACAAAAATTAGCGAAATGAGGATCTTTATATCTTAAAAAAATTTCATTTTGCTCGTGTTCACCAACCGACTCCATAGATAAACTCTTAACGAAAACCCTTGTAAATGTTTGGTAAAAATCATCTCAGAATTCTAGATAACCAAAAAATATGGTGGACTATAGCACATGAAATCGGTAAAATGGGAGGTTTTTCTTCTCTAGGCTCGCTTGACCAGGCAAATGGGTTGTTTTTTCCATGGTGACCAACCGACTCCATATATATGATATTAATGTATGTTTATGTAAAAATTTTATCAAAATTCATTTCGGTTTTCCGGATCACTAATAATGATTGTGGATTATAGCACTGATATATCGTGGTTTCACGGTATTTTAATATATTTTTTCTAAAGTTTAGTGTGTCCAAAAGCCTTTAAGTATTGATTTTTGTAAATGTTTCTCTTTATTTGCAAAAAATCTGTCTAAGGATAAACACGAAAGTTTTTGAGCAAGAAATGCTGAAAAGTACCACCTACGGAGCTTGTGGCGGTGCGTAGGTGGCATCGTAGTGAAGCTGATGAAGGAAGATGGGGAAGTCTGACCAAGTGTGGGGTTACAAAGTGCATGACGGACCATCGTATCAATGACGGTCCGTCTTGCTGGTTCATCGTGATGATCAGAGAAGTAGTCCAGTATCCGAATTCCAAGAGTTTAAGTGTTATGGAACGGAGACCCGTGACGGACTGTTTTGCCTGTGACGATCCGTCATGCCTGCTATCGAGGGTAATGAAGAGATCAGCATAAGAATTTGTAAAGTATGCGACGACGAGGGCCATGACGACCCATCGTGACCATGACGGCCCGTCGTGACCATGACGGCCCGTCGTGACCATGACGGCCCGTCGTTACCACGACGGCCCGTCACAAGGTCCATCGATCCAGCTGCATTTTGACAGATTTTCAACAATTAGAGTCCTTCTTTTATTAGGGTTTTGTTTTTTTATAAATAGTTGTAAACACCTCGTTTTTGGGGTTAGACTCTTTGTTGATTAGACTCTTTGGTTGTTACACTTTTGGTTATTAGACATTTTTATGTTAGATTTGTTGTGAAGATATTATTTTGATTATTACATTTTGGATTGTTACACTTTTCTCTGGAGTTGATTGTTGGTGAATTTGTCGATTAATCAAGTAAATTTTTGGATTTTATTCTTTCTCCTTGAAGTAAGTGCATCAATTCTTACATTATATATATGAATATTGTGATTATGACTATGGGTAACTAATCTCCATAACTACGGTTTTGGGAACCATGGATGAATAATAAGATAAAATCTAACTAAAATAACAATTCTAGAATAGTGTCTTGCATTTATTGATAATTCTTTCGCTTAGAAGTCTTTTTAACGGATGTCCAACGTTAGAACTCGCCTTAATGCTACTTGCCTGACCAAGGAGGTAGATAATAGGAAAAGAATTATCATCATAAATTTACTGTATACTATCTAATAGGCTAGTATTGATAGGTACGAGGTAATAACTTAGTCAAATATCGAATATAATGCTTAATATGAGGTAAAGGTAAAGGTTAGTATAGAAACACACGTAGCTGGACCAAGGTGCGGAGTGAAATTTTCTAGATGCGGGACCAAGGATTTAGAAATACATAACTTATCACTTTGCATGCATAATACTAGGAAAGAATTGTTATAGTTAGAATTATGAAGGTAGGAACCTGTGGGGAACATGTAAACCCTAGTTACTTTTATTAATTGATTAAACTCCAACATTTGAATCTGCTAGTTGTCTACTTTAATTTAGCTAATTATTTTCATTCATTTTGAAATAAAAAACCCCCTTTCATTGTTTTTGTTTTTTAAGAAAATAATTGACTAAATAATAGTAATAATAGATTGAAGTTAAGTCTGAACTATTTTCCTCATGGGAATGATCTTTATTAGTTGGGTTTTTTACTTGATACGACCGCTTTACTTCTTATTTAAGAAGTAAGTTTGAGCGTTCAAGCACACGAAAATCAAAAAAAGGGGGTTTGCCTTCTCTAGGATTGTTTGACCTTGAAAATGGGTAGTCTTGGACGTAGTGACCTACCGACTCCAAAGATAAGGTCTTAATGTATGTCCATATAAATATTTTTGCAAAATTTATCTAGGAATTGCGGATCACCTTAAAATATTGTGGAATATAGCACAAAAAAATCAGCAAAAGAGGTTTACCTGCTCAGGGGCTCGTTTGACCTTTAAAATGGGTCATTTTGGTCATGTTGACTAGCTGGTTTCATAGATATGGTCTTATATAACGACCTTGTAAATGTTTAGAAAATATCATCTTGGAATTCTTGATCAAAAAAAATATAGGGTCGACTATAACACACGAAAATTAGCAAAATGGGACGTGTACCTGCTTTGGAACTCTTTTGACCTTGAAAATGGGTTGTTTTGGTTGTGGAGACCAACTGGCTCCACAAATAAGGTCTAAACGCACGTCCATGTAAATTTTTGGCAAAAGTCATTAAGGAATTTTGGATCACCTAAAAAGATGGTGGACTATAGTACACAAAAATTGGCAAAATTGGGAGATTGCCAGCAATGGGCTCGTGTTAACTTGAAAATGGGTTGTTTTGCCCGTGGTGATTAACCGATTCCATAGATAAGGTCTTGATGGATTTCCTTGTAAATTTTTGGGAAAATCCATCTCTGAATTCCAGATCACAAGAAAAGATTGTGGAGTATAGCACCTTAAAAATGGTGAACATGGTTTTGCCTACTGTAGAGATTATTTTACCTTGAAAATGGGTCAATTTGGCCGTGGTGACAAAATGGCTCCATATATAAGTTATTGAAGGACGTCCAAATAAATTTTTGGAAAATATCAACTCGGAATTTTGGATCACAAAAAAGATGGTGGACTATTATAGCACACGAAAATTGGCAAAATTAGGTGCTTGCCTCGTGTGGGAATCGTTTGACATTAAATGTGGGCAATTTTTCCGTGGTGACACACCTGATCCAAATATAAGTTCTAACGGACGTCCGTTTACAATTTTGGAAAAATCATCTCGAAATTCTGATCATCAAAAAAGAGGTAGGACCATAGAACACGAAAATTGGCAAAATAGGAGATTTGCATGCTCAGGGGCTCGTTAGACATTGTAAATGGAACATTTTGGCCGTGGCGACAAACCGGATTCTTAGATAAGGTCTTAACGCACTTTCATGCAAATTTTTGGTAAGAATTATTTCGTAATTCCAGGTAGCCAAAGAAGATGATGGATTATTATACACAAAAATCAGCAAAATGAGGAGTTTGCTTGGTCTGGAGCTTGTTAAAATTGACCGTTTTGGCAGTTGTTACCAACTAAATCCATTGATAAAGTCTTAACATATGTCCGTGTAAATATTTGGCAAAAATCATCTCGGAATTTCAGATCACCAAAAAAGATGGTGGACTATAATACATGAAAATCTGCAAAATGGGGTTTTGCCTTCTATGGGATCGTCTGACCTTGAAAATGGGTTATATTTGTCATAGTGACAAACTGAGTCTATTGATAAGGTATTAATGTACATCCTTGTAAATTTTTTAAAATAAATCATCTCGGATTTCTGCATCACCAAAAAAAATGTGGACTATAGCACACAAAAATCGGCAAAATGGGGGGTTTGCCTGCTCTTGGCTCGTTTGACCTTGAAAATAGGCCATTTTATCCATGGTAACCAAACGACTCCACAGATAAGGTTTTAACGAACGTTCGTATAAATTTTTGGCAATTATCTCACTAATTAGGATCATCAAAAAATGGTGGACTAAAGCACACGAAAATTGGTAAGATGATAGGCTTGCCTTCTCTGGGGTCGTTTGACCTTCAAAATTATTTATTTTTTTCATGGTGATCGAACGATTCCATATATAAGGTCTTAACATACGTACGTATAAATTTTTTGGAAAAATCATCTCGAAATTCTTGATCAGCAAAAAAGATTGTCGACTATAGCACACGAAAATTGGCAAAGTGTACGGTTTCCATGCTCCAGGCTTGTTTGACCTTGAAAATGGGTTGTTTTGGTCATGTTTGCCAAGCGGCTCAATATATAAGGTCCTATTTTATGTCTGTGTATAGTTTTTATCAAAAATCATTTAAGAATTCTGGATCACCAAAAAAGATGATGGACTATAGCACACAAATATCAACAAAATGGGGGTTTTGCCTTCTTTGGGCTTGTTTGACCTTAAAAATGGGTCATTTTGGCCGTGGTGACTAACCGACTTCATAGATAAGGTCTTAACGGACTCCATGTAAATTTGTTGGCAAAAATCATCTCGGATTTTAACCTTGAAATGGGTCATTTTGTTCGTGCTGACGAACTGTATCCATATATATGGTCTTAACGGTGTTTCGTGTAATATTTTGGAAAAGAATCATCTTAGAATTCCGAATCACCAAAAAAGATGGGGGATAATAGCACACGGAAGTCGGCAAAATTGGGGGTGTGCCTGCTGTAGAGCTCGTTTGGCCTTGAAAAATGATTTGTTTTGTCCATGGTTACCAATCAGCTTCATCGTTGAGGTCTTAGAGGACGTCCGTGTAAATTTACACAGAAGATGAATGCTTTAGTAAGTTTCTGTGTCTCCCTAAACAAGTCCACATTAATCTACCCTTCGTTAATATTTTGTAGGGTATCTCGAAGTATGCTAAATACGTGAAGCACATTGTGGAAAGCAAGAGGAGGTTCACGGAGTATGAAACTGTAGCACTTACTCAGGAGTGCAGATCAATCATTCAAAATACACTACTCAAAAAGATAAATGATCCAGGTTGTTTTACTGTGCAAGTTACTATTAATAGACTGCCCAAAAAGTTTGAGAATCCAAGTAGTTTTACCGTGCAAATTACTATTGCCCAGAAGATTTTATAGTGCAAGTAGGTTCATTGATTTTCCTATATAATTTGTGGTTTAAGTCTTTGAACCCGATTCAAAAGTGCAATTCATCTTGGGAAGACTTTTCTTGGACACTGGTAGGTCATTGATTGATGTAGCATCATGTCAATTAACCATGATGGCACATAACAAGGTGGAAGTATTTGATGCCTACCACGCATTAAAATTGCCTTCTATCTACAAAGATTTGTCGTCTATTGTTGTGGTTGATCACATAGTAGAATCACACTTATGCCGGAAGATCCGTTAGAGAATGTGATAGGGAATCATGAGTTAGAGAGAGATACTGAAGCTCAAGATATTGAATCATGCTTAAATCTAGCTTTAGTAGACACTCGCAGGACTCAAGTAGATTCATTAGATTGCGAGTTAGGCCCTCCACCAAAACAATCGATAGTAGAAGTACCTAAGTTGGAACTAAAGATTCTACCTTCTCACCTAAGGTATGCATATTTGGGTACTAACGAAACATTGCATGCTATACTTTCTGAAGATTTGTCTGATTTACAGGTTGAGGTTGCATTGAGGATATTGAAGCAATGGAAGAAACTAATTGGTTGACAGGTGGCTAATATTCATGGGGTTAGTCCGGCGTTGTTTATGCACAAAATTTACATGGAAGAGCATCACAAACAAAAATAATAACAACAATACCGTATCAATCCGTTGTCACGACCAGAATTTAGACCCCAGACGAGACCGGCGTCGTTGACTTTTCAGATGTCGCAGATAAGCATACTTACGTAATTCCTACTTCATCTAGGTTAATTTTAGCGGAAAATTTAAAACTTTTTGTTTCCTAACATGCTTATGAAACAGTCTATTACATATATAATTGTTCACCATCAACCATCTAACATTAAGATCATCAAATAAAAGAAGCAGTTAATTATAACGATAAAGATGTACTTGCAAAAATGGCACCAATACAATGTCTGAACAAAAATGGGAAAGAAACGCTAGTGGAACATACTCCACTAGATCAATCCTACAACTAAGCTAGAATGTAAATGGGAAAGAATCCTCGAAAGCATTATGGTCTACC
The DNA here is from genome assembly GCA_027704865.1 of Solanum neorickii. Lineage (NCBI taxonomy): Eukaryota > Viridiplantae > Streptophyta > Magnoliopsida > Solanales > Solanaceae > Solanum > Solanum neorickii. Next base: position 28,279,817 of record JAKWJC010000367.1, read on the forward strand.
AAGTCCGGATGAATGCTTGACGTCCGGATAGCTTCAACATTGATCCTGTAGCTCTAGCATCAACCTGTGCCTGAACCTAAAAGTTTAGAGTTGTATAGGGTTAGTACAAACTTGTACTAAGTATGGGTATATGCAATCACACATAAAGGACATGCATGAGTAAGAATAGCTCTTTTCTAGCAACATGGTTATACCAAATAAAGTCAGTGGACTTGTTAAATTGAGATTAGGAAAGTGAGTGAACTTTCAAATTTTGGATTAGGAAACTTTATGATCTTTTTTAATGTGGATTAGGAAATTTATTTCATGAGAGTAACATGCATCATCGTACTTAACATTTTGTACACAGCACACAACAGCGTACACATAACACATATCATAATTCCTATAACACATAACGTTGTTCATATTTTTCAGTCATATTCCATGAGACCTTGGAATCATGGACTTGACATTAAGAATTCCCAAAAAGGAGGGCTCAACATATGGGACCTCAACTAGAAAGTCTGATTTAGCAAACGGAGAGTCTACTTTGTTCATTCATACGTACTTCATATCCTTTCATTCATGGGCCAGTGTAAACACCAGCTATACCTAGGATGTAGTGTAAGACTTTCATCGGGTTGTGCAATGACCAAGAATGACCTAATGTCATTACTTGAATATAACTCACCTCTTGATTTTCCTATCCCAGCACCTTTTGTATCATTCGTTTCACTATGTGCATCATCTGAGGCTGACGTCATTCATTCATTGGGAACTTTAACTTTAACCGACATAAATCATGTGAGCATCATAAAATTCAGTGTCATGAAACCCCACACCTAAAAGAGGTGAAATCACCGGCCAAACTGACCCAAAACATGCTAGCGTACATGAGAATTGAATCCCTCCACATGCCTATATTGGCAGTATAGGTTCGAAGACTAGGAGATATAAAGAGAACCATACCCGGCATGCCGGACAGTCTCATCTCATGAGAGTTACGTGAACCTCCTCCCTTCCCGAAATAAGGCATCACCGCTCATAGCTAGTCTATCGGTGCTTAGTATAAAGTTCCATTACATTAAATCATATTTCATGGAAGCTGTCTTATAGCATAAGGACATCATAGGTCAATAGATGATTTTTCATCTCATCATTAGTATTAAGTGTATTAATCTTAATACTTTAATTAGAGTGTTCATAGAGACTGGTCTCTTCATTAACTTTAAACCCTCATATGTGAGTACGTTTATGTAACATTTACTCAGGCTTATTTGAGATAACTCTCATCTTTTACATTAGCCTCATATTATGTTTTTACCACATTAGCACATTTTCTCTTCATTATTACTCACCCCTTTTTATGTGAATGTTCATTCCATCATATGCCAATGCACTTGGCCATTTGTGTGTTTCAGACTCTTACACTTAACCCTTCTAGGTTTTAGACATTTTATTACATAATATGCACTTGGCCATTTAGTTTGTTCTACACTCTTACTTAACCCTTCTAGCGATACATCATTTCATTACATACATCTTAGGTTCACTTATTTTTAAAGGTAAGCTAGACTTATAGGTCTATACATACAAGCCATGAGGCTTTATTCGTAGTTCGTTTAAGTGATACATATCTTCCAAAGATTATGTAGTACAAGACTTATGCATCTTGTATGTATGTCAAGATCTCGATTTCGATCCAATAGGCAGCATTATTCTTGTAGATTTAATTCACGTATGACTTATGCATCTCTACGGAATTTGGGCAAGGCAACCCCATTTCGAATCCCTTAGACAACACTTGCATTTTTTCATTTATTGCATTTTGGTCCACATGACATTGGTACCCTATATTGAGACCCAACATTAATGATTCCTCTTTATTTTTCTCCTTTGAATCACCTCTTACTTGGCCAAGGGGTTTTGGGATCAAACCCCCATATCCCTTTTATTATTATTTTTTTATTTATTTCTCCTTGTCTTTTTCGAGTTGACTATGAGGTTGTGGGATCAAACCCCCACAGTCTATCTTTATTTTTCTTTTACTCTCCTCCTTAAATTTGCCTAAGAGGTCGTGGGTTCGATACCCACAAGCCTCCCCTTTATTTTTCTTTTATTCTCATCCTTAAATCTGCCTAAGAGGTTGTGGGTTCGATTCCCACACGTCTCCCCCTTTACTTTTATTTTATTCACCTCCTTAATATACCTAAGAGTTCGTTAGTTTGATTATCACACGCCTACCCCTTTAGTTATCTTTTATTCTCTACGTTAATCTTCCCAAGAGGTCGTGGGTTCGATTCCCACACGCCTCCCCCTTTATTTTTCTTTTATTATCCTCCTTAAATCTGATTGAGAGGTGGTGGGTTCGAATCCCACTCCTCTCATTTCTTTTTTTTTTATAATTTAAGTTACATTTTCCAGCCAATACCATGGTTTGAATCCACTTCATCACATTTCTTTTTACTTCTTTATTTTCATGTTTTCTAACATGGTGATGTCACGGTTCAATCCTCCATGACCTCACTTGTTTTAATTCATTTTTGTTAAAATTTTGAACCCTCATTGCTGACCGAAATTCATCACTAGAAGCTGGAAATGTTCTTTTAATTTTTCAGCATCCTTTCATTAAGGTACACCTTAGTTCTTAGGGGAATTTCGTAGTGCATTTAGAACGTTTTAGGTGTGTTTTCATGGATTCATTTATACAAGAGATTATCCCTCAAATAAGACACATTTAAACTCATATGAACATCACATTTACATCAACATGTGTACATGAAATATAAAGAACTATCATGCCATTACAAGTCCTAAACCATGAACAATGGCCACGACAACCCATACATACACATGTAGTTACATTTTCGAAAACATCAACATAAGTCACATAATCCCAAACATAAATATAAACACATAATCATCACTAAAACACGTTTTGTTTCTAGTTTTATACCAGCCAACATAACCAACCTATGATTCAATGAGGGCTAGTGACAGGGACATGCAACGGGGAACAATCCTAGTTTTTGGAATAGATTCGTCTGAACCTTAGGGGGTCTCTTGGGAAAGGTACCAAGAGAGAAGAGAAGCCATACCTTTTTGACGTTCAAACCATGACTTTCTGCCCAAAGAACTCCTCCAAACACACGTCCAACACCAAAAGTTCAACACCAAACTCGACGGAAAACCTTCTCTTTGCCTACGTGATTGATTTACGTTTGTTTTTCTTATATTTTCGTGTAAGTTCTTCAATTATGAAAAACTTTGGTTTACCTACTGTTTTTAGAGTTATTTTGGCAGGGAAAATGTGAATGATAGTGATAGAGACGTGACAGAGAGAGATTAGCGTGGGAAAGAAATGTTTTCTTAGGCTTAAGAGTCTAATTTAGGACATAGTCTAATAAGATTTTGTTTAATTATTAAAAATCTGATTTCTTTTTATTTTAAATCATCCAATAACTAATAAATATAAAATAATTACATTAATTTACCAACTTAAATTGAAAACAATTTAATTCATTGCTTCAACCTAGGTTCGAACACGGGTGGAGCAAGACTTTACTTCAAGTGCCCAATTTCGGCCCTATATCTCAAAAATGCCCCTCAACCTTATTAAATAAATATTTAATTATACATTTAGGGTAATTAAGATACTACCCTTAGCTTGGAAAAAGATCATTTTACCCCTAGACCCTCCAAACCAAAGATTTCCTCTTTTTAAGTCCGGTAAAGACTCCTTCGAGTAAATCTTCGTATTCGAGAGCCCTACATGGTTGGACCCAACTTTTGATAGCTCAACTAATTCTGTTAGTTTTCTTGCATGTAGCAAGGGTTCCGAGGTCTTTTTCTACGCGCATCAATCTGTGTGAACCCGGTCTAATTATTAGAATTCTAGACTCATTAAGCATTACTTAGCATATAAATTTTGTAGGGTTGTTACACCCGTGATTAAAGAAGTGGTGAGGAAAGAAGTTTTAATGTGGTTAGATGCTGGGATTGCTTACCCAATCAATGATAGCAAATGGATAAGTCTAGTATAATGTGTTCCCAATAAAGGAGGTATGACTGTGGTAATGAATGAAAATAACGAATTGATTCCCACTTGAACAGTGACCGGGTTGGGTATTTGTATGGATACCTAGAAAGATCATTATCCTGTTTCATTCATTAATCATATGCTTGACCGACTAGCAGGGCACTAGTACTATTGCCTCTTTGATATGTATTCCAATAATCTGATCTTAAATGCACCAGAAGATTAGGAAAAAAACACATTCACCTATCCATATGGCACATATGCTTTCAAACGCATGTCGTTTGGACTTTGCAATGCAGCAATGACTTTTCAAAGGTGTATGGTGGCATTTTTTATGACATGGTGGAAGATTTTGATGAGGTATTCATGTATGATTTTTCAATCTTAGGGAAATCCTTGGAAGTATGTCTCCAGAATCTTGATAAGGTTCATGCTAGATGTGAAGGCACCAACTTAGTATTAAATTGGGAGAACAATCATGTCTTTGTTAGAGAGGGGATAATATTGGGACATAAAGTGTGTAAATCTTGTTTGGAAGTGGTTAAGGCCAAAGTAAAAGTCATTGACAAATTACCCCAACCTATTTATGTAAAAAAGGTGCACAGTTTATTGGCCATGCAAGTTTTTACCGGTGATTAATCAAGGATATTTCCAACAATTCACATCCGATGTGCAGTCTCTCAGATAAAGAGGTGAAGTTTCACTTTGATGCATTGTATTTGAGAGCTTTTGAGATGTTTAAACGACACTTAATTGAGGCTCCTATTCTAATTGCACCTGATTGGGAAGTACCATTTAAAATCATGTGTGATTCTAGTAATGTAGTTGTGGCTGCGTTGTTTGGACAGAGAAAGAATATGGTGTTCCACTCCATTTATTATGCAATAAAGAACCTTGACTCTACAAAAGAAAATTATACAACGAATAAGAAGGAGATGCTAGCTCTTGTGTTCGCCTTCGAAAAGTTCAGATCGTATATGGTAGGCACCAATGTAATTGTCTTCACTGGCCATGCATCTATTAGGTGCATATTCAATAAGAAGGAGGTTAAACCAAGGCTGATTCATTGGATACTATTTCGACAAGAATTTTTCCTTGAGATCAAATATAGGAATGGTACAGAAAATCATGCAGCGGACCACTTGTGAAGGTTGGAGGACTTCTCACATATTAATGAAGGTGAGTAAATCCGGGAAGAGTTTCGGGATAAGAAATTGATGGCTTTGGATATATCTCAACTTTCATGGTATGAAGACATTTTATACTTAATAGAGCAAGGAGACTATCCACTGACACGACTATCCAAAAAAAGAAAATACTAAATCATGATGCCAAGTTCTAAATCTGGCATGAACCATTCTTGTTCAGACAAGGCGTCGATTGTGTAGGAGAAGTTGCATTCCTCTAATCAAGGTTCACAAAGTTCTTGAGAGTTGTCATGCAAGCCCATATGAAGGTCACCATGGAGGAGAATGCAGTGCTCATAAAGTACTACAATCTAGTTTCTTTTGTCCTTCATCTTTTAAATATTATTTTGATTTTGTGAAAGATTGGGTACCACCTCAAGAAGACATGAGATGGCCCTTAACGATATTTTATAGGTAGAAATTCTTGATTTGTGGGGTATTGACTTTATTGGACCATTCCCACCATCAAATGGAAACCTCTATATACTTGTAGCGGTTGATCATGTGAGTAAATGGGTTGAGGCAATCGCTCTTCCTTCTAATGACTCAAGGATGGTGATCAAGTTCATCAAGAGGTACATTTTCACTCGCTTTGGCACTCCAATTGAAATAATAAGTGATGGAGCTAAGCATTTTATTAACCATATTGTTAAGAACCTTCTTGCTAAGTATGGTATTCACCATAAAGTTGCTCCATCTTACCAAACTCAAACCAGTGGCAAAGTGGAGTTGTCGAATCGAGAGATCAAATAGATTTTTCAAAAAATAGTGAATCCACAAAGGAATGACGGGTATGAGAACTTAGATGAATCTTTGTTGGTGTACAAGACAAAATGCAAGACACATGTAGGGACTTTTCCCTACCACAATGTATTTGTAAAATAATGTCACCTTCCGGCAGAATTGGAGAATCAAGATTATTGGGTTATAAAGAAGTTAAATTTGGACTCAAAGTTAGCTGGAAAAAAAGAGAGTGAATTATCTTCATGAAGTTGAGGAGTTTCAGCTCCATGACTATGAGAATTTCAAGATTTATAAAGAAAAGACAAAGATGTGGCATGACAAACACATAGTGGCTTGTATCTTCAATACGGGAGATAAGGTATTACTCATTAAATCACGCCTAAGGTTATTCCTCAGACAACTCAAATAGAAGTGGTATCGTCCTTTCGAAGTAGTGATAATGACACAACATGGTGTAGTTGAACTGCAAGGTTAGACCGGCCCGACGTTCTTAGCCAATGGGCAAATAGTGAAACACTATTTTTGTATTGATGCGGATCTTGATCGGAAGGTTATTGAGCTAAATTATGAATGATCCAAGTTTATTTGTTCTACGAAGTTAAATCAAGCCCTACATGGGAGGTAACCCATGATTACTATATAATAATTACGTAGTTTGATTTTCATTATTTTGTGTTTTTAGCTTAGTCTATATTTTTAGATTATAGGTTAGCTTTAGTAAATTAGAAATTTTTATTTTCTTGTAAATTTGTTGAAAAATAAATACATAAATAATTTGTGCGTGCAGGCAGGCGCGCTGAGATTCGAGCCGCACTAGCACAGGACGAACAAAGGCCATGATCACACACGGTACGGGCGCGCCGCGTAGCTATCGCGCCTCGCTTGTGCAGGATAATACACAGGAAGGTGCGCTGTGGAAGGACAAGATGGCCAATGGCGCTATACGGGCACGACACGCCTCCATTGCCCCAAAGAACAACTTTTTAAAAAGGTCGGGTTAATCTCGGATTTCGCCTAATGATACAATAAAGGCTTTGGCAGAGCGCTATCCAATGATAGATAGTGCAGACTATCTGTGCAAGACTGGTCCGGCCTTTTCAGAGCCTGTGGACAATGATAAGCCCGCTGTTTATGAGGCAATGTATGATGAGGAGGACAACAATGCTTTGGATTAAGTGAATTCCTTAATGATGCTAAACCGCGGCGACAACAAGTCCTACAGGCCCCATGGAGTATTCCTACCCTTTTACACTGTCTTGCTTATCGCTGATGATAATGTTTATCGTTATAAGTATGGGGGAGGGGTATTCTCTGTGTATATATTTGTTTACCGCTTTATGGAGTCTAGTTTTAGTCTTTAGTTGTTTTTGTTATTTTTTGCTTTTGGGTTCCTCGGAGTTTTTTTTCGCTACTTTTACTGAGGATTGTCCCTTGGAAACGTATAGGATTAGTTTACTGCTTTATCGAGTCCTAGAGTCGTCTTAGGAGTTACAATGCCCAATGATAGATCTATGACAACCGTCATAAGGGAAAATCAGTCACATAGAAGCGTAGGATAGACAAACCAACCTTGTCTTTTAAAGCTATATCCCAATAGGTTAGACAGACCACGTGGGTAGTTATACTTGTAAAAATTCAATGACTTGTTGACCTTGTAATTAGAATATGTTCTTATGTTTGACTCAAATGTTGAAATAGGGACTTAATTTTGTAGTAATATTGTAATGCTACTATATCAACATGTTACTTTGTATATCCTTATATGTGTCATAATACTATGTGTGGTGAGATTTGATTAGTTTTTTCTTAACTTGAAATATAGAAATTTCCTTGTATGTGTTGAATGAGTAAATTATATGACTTAAAGAATGTGATTGAGACGTTTCATTGAAATAGCCAATTTTTTACTCTTCTTGTGTGTCTACCATGAAATTGTCCCCTTATGAAGTTCATTTGACAAGCCACATGATTAGGAGAAACCCAATGTTTGATACCGAATCTTTTGATCCTCTTAAGGTCCTTAGTTCACTATCTTAAGAAGAAGGTTGAAAAAAGAATAGTATGAAGGAACAATAAAGGTTTATTTAGTTATGAAGTGTGTACTAGAAAAAAGAATAGTATAATGGATGGTGTTCAGTAAATGATAAAATGTGAATTAGGGAGGAGTAGTCACTATAATGAGTTCCAAAAATTCCCTCGAACACCAGAAGCCAACACTATAACCAAATGAAAGTCCTCTTGATTCCTTGAGAAGTACGATGTAAAAGTTGAATTACACTATGAGCAAGCAAATGACTTGTTGAGGAGGGTAAAAACTTTACTTAACTTTTTTTATTAGTTTGATTTTATGGTTGTTTTCTATGTTTATGCACTGACAAACACGATTAGTGATATCACGAATTCTTGGAGAAAGATCATTTGGAACGAAGAAAGAAGGAACAAAGACAGACGTGCAAATGGCTAAATATGGAAACACCTAGGCGAGGAGCACTGGCAGGTGCACCGCGCCAAGGCCCTATCGCAAAGCCATTGTTGAGGTGCCCTGCTGGCGGGCCACGCCAAGGCCTTACACGCAGATTCATTGTTGAGGCGCGCTGCGGCAAGGCTAGACGCTTAGAGGATGTTCCTAGGCACGATGGTAGTGCGTCGCACCATGCAGTACCAGATGTTCTAGGCACAATAAAGGCGTGACGCCCCATCCCAAATTCGATTTTTCCACGTTTTAAACATCAACTAGGAGTACTAACTTGAGTAGGATTTGTTCCTAACTTTATCTGCTACTATAAATAAATCTTAGGGGCTGCCATTATTTGGGTTCGTGTTTTGTGTAGTGCGAAGGTAAAGAATCAAGATTGTAATCCTCTTAACTCTTATATTTTTCAGGGATGCCATTATTTGGGTGCACGCAACCCTGGCACAAGGCCCCGCCCCTAACTTCAGAGACAACATATGGGCGCACTGCAGGGGCGTCACCCTAGCCCCATGGGCGCATCTAGCACGGGTCACGCAAACCTCTCCCTAGTCCATTGTTGACGAATTTCACCTCTTATTTTCTGATCCTAAATCACTTTTAATCAATTTTTGCTCATGTTTTCCTCACATTAAATTACCAAAACAAAGTACACAGTAATCCACTCAAAACAATCACTTTCATGTTAATAAATAATCAAAACCCCAACTAAACAAGATTTAGAATAAACTTCAAGAAAACTTATCAAGAACCTAAATACTTCAACTCTTGAGAGTGAAATTGTGCTGAAAATGACATGTTTGGCGTGTGGGTGAATGAACCCAACACTATGGAAGCTTACAAACCTCTTAGGGATTAAACCCATGGCGATTTTTCGCAATAAGATACAAGAATATCGACGAATTCTTGATCCTCTCTTCTTTTCTCTTCTTATCTATCTTGACCTCTCAACTAAAACTTTAGGCGTATATTAGGATTATAAAACTAAACCTGATTGAAAAATAACTCTAATATATTACTATATATAAATAGAATCGTAATGGGTAAGGAAAATACCAAAATACCCCTCATTATTTTCGACTAACTTTCTTTAACTGGACAACCTAACTTAAAAAAGTCATATCTCACTCATCCATTGAAACTTAGCAATCTTGGTGGGTTGGAAAGATAATTCAAAGATCTTTCCAAATGAACCTCGTAGAACACCTACATCAACCTGTGGTAGGAGTTATGGTCGTTTGAAGTTGAATCGAAAATCATATTTAGCTTAACTCTCCAAATTTCAGACTTTTGTTATTTCCAATTTAGTTCTTTAAGATTTGAAGGTGCTACATCTTGTGACCTGACCTTAACACTAAAGAAATTTTAAATTTCTTAGAAAATACTTACTCACTATGAAGGATGGTTCAACTATTAGTTCAGAAAATTTGTGGGGTGTTACAGTTGCATATATTTAATAATCTTTAAGTTGTTCTCTCTTATCTATTTTAGCCCTTTTAAACCTTCAAATAGTATTTAATTTAATACTTTGAGATGTATTTTAGTATTCCTATATTTTCGTTTATAGAAATTCATTTTTTTTGTTTCATGAAACTTATATCCCAAATTATCCTTTTCATTTTATAGTTACAGTACTGAAGCCATCAACATCTAAGTATATGATTTATCTACCTTAGCCTGATTATATATAACATTATGAAAATAAAATGATTTTTCTATTTAAGTCATGTTTTAGTTTACCTCGATGGAGAAAACTTTTGAATTTTGATTGGACATGAGAGAAGGTGTCGACAAAAACATGGAAAATTATGTACCAATTTTGTATTTCTTTCTTCACTTATATAATGTTTTGATTAGAGTCTTAAGAAGGATGCATATGTTATTTTTGTTTTATCTTTGTCTATTAGTCCTCTTTAATTCAATTTTCTATCAATTATCATCATAACATTTATTTGAGTTTTTTGCATTTTAGTACTCAGCACACACATATTTTCATATATAATTTTAATCGTCCTAACGAATTTACATCATATTGCATGTGCCACATGTGCATTGCACGTGTCTAGAAACTAGTATTAATGATCATTTTGCCCTTACAACAAAACAAAATGTAATAAAATTTTAAATTAAATAATTTTTTTGAAGTACGTTTTATTCAATTAATTTGAAAGTCGAAAAGACTTTATGACTTATTTAGGAAATTTGAAGGGGTGCATTAAAAATGAAATGACTATTATCAATTATTTGTGAAAATTTGAACGGTTTACATCACAATTAATAGGCTTATACCGTCCATTGTATGAAACTAAAATTGATACATCACAACCATACATACACTCATATTTAACTGAAATAATACACTTGTAGTAAGGAGATATTATTTAACTAGAGAAATTGAAAATAAATTCTGGCTATCTCAAAACCTACAAAGTTGGAGGAGGAAGAATCCAATGTAATTAACCTGACCGTGGCACCAAGAGGGGTAATCATATGAGAATTATGCAATAATGTTGATATTTTGTACAATATTCTTAAATATAAATTAAGATTTCTCTCTATCATTTTTTTACATTTATTTCTAGAAAATTTTTAAGTAAATTATATTGTCATTATTAGCAAAATAAAAAGATTTTTTTGTGAATCGTTATGAGGTATATATTTTTTTTGGCAACTTTTCTGGATTACCAAATAACAATTAACTTTACTATATAAAGGTTGCTCGTTATTAATTAAGTTTGTTTGTAGCCTACATATGCAAATTATTTTAAAATTTCTACGAAACAAATATAATTTAATCGATTTATAAAATAGAAGTATGTTTGAATAAACAATAGAGTAAAGTAGTTGATATATGGCGTATGTTCATTTTTCTCTGTTACATTGTAAAACGAAAATCATCTATTTCTTACTATAATGAATGTATATGTCAATACAAAATAAGATTATTATTGTTTTAGTGAACGTCACCGTGTGTATTGATAATATTTCAATCGTGGTCATATATATTCAAATTTATTTAAACTATGAATTAACATTTTTCTTTCTTAACATATTTTTACATTTATTTTTATCAAATTTGTAAGTAAAAATATAATGTAATTATTAACAAAATTAAATGAGTTTTTTTTTAGTTGCTATGAGTTGTAAACTTTTCTGTTACTATCTTCATGGTTAAAATAACAATTAACTTTAGTAAATAAAGATTATTCATTTTTGTTAAAGTTTGTTTGTATAGGCTTACTATTTTTTTAATTTGTACCAAAAGAAATTAATAACACAATTAAATTACTTTAGTACTTAGAGTAAAAGGTAGAAATCCAAATAAGGCATAAAGGCAAAAACCAAAATTTCAAAAAGGTATTTGAGGGTTTTTATGGAACAAGAACTTTTTCTTTATTGAACAATATGAATAGGATAACATTAATTAATTTGATAAATCAAATATAGAACTCAAAAATATTCATATGAATTATTAAACTTATTTACTCAATGATATGGATGTACGTGCAAAGTGTCTGCCCAGAAACTAGTTTTATATATACCTAAACGGATAACATCAATGCTCATTTTTTTTTTTAAAAAAAAGTGAGACTTAAGTTATTTTGACTTTATTTTGTGATCTTACTTGATTTTTGTAGAAGTCAAGTCATGGACAATATGGATATTCGTTGTAGGAAAATTTTATATATTTCCAAGAGAAAAAACTTAATTAGCTTTCATAGCTACATTTTACCTAATTGTTGTAACACTCTGAACACTTAAGACGTAATCCAGAGCCTAGCATGAGTGTCTAAGGGTTAGGACACTATTTTAAGGTCAAATATAATAAGTAAAAGTCGTCTGGGTAGTTTTAAAATCAAAGTGTCAACGTCCATGATGTCCGAAAAATTGTTCAGGAGATGCTAGCGCGCCTTAGCCTATTTGATTAGGTTTTAGGAGTGGAATTTGATGGAATTAGGCAGTAAGGTGTCTAATACGTATTAAAGTTTGTTTAGGGTTTAAATGTATTGGTATGACTCCCAATAGACAAACCAAAGGGTCATTGAGGAGGACCCAAATGATCCCGTTTTAGAATGTAACGGGGTAAATTCTATTCCTATAGGTTGTATCATTTCTTGTTTGAAAGGTTGTAAGATGATCTCTGAGGAGTGTTTATACCATATTGTATGAGTGAAAGATTTCGACTTCGAAATTCCTCCCATTGAGGTGGTCCCTGTAGTGAGGGAGTTTTCGGAGGTCTTTCTAGTGATCTTCCCTATATTCCTCCCGAACGAGAAATTAATTTTTGTATCGACTTGCTACCGGATACATATCCCATTTCAATTCCATCTTATAGGATGGCTCCAACCGAATTGAAAAAGTTTATGGCTCAACTAAAAGATTTATTAGACAAGCGCTTCATTCGGCCTAGTATTTCTCCATGGGGTGCTCCGGTATTGTTCGTTAAAAATAAGTTAGGTCACTTAGAATGTGTATCGATTACCGTCAACTCTATGAAGTCAAAATTAACAACAAGTTTCTTCTCCCTAGGATTGGTGATTTATTTGATCAACTCCAAGGTGTGAGTTACTTTTCCAAGATTGACTTGAGATCGAGATATCACCAACTTAGGGAGAGATATGAAGATACTCCCAAGACGACCTTTGAGACTAGTCAAAATTAACAACAAGTATCCTCTCTCTCGGATTGATGATTTGTTTGATCAACTCCAAGGTTCGAGTTACTTTTCCAAGATTGACTTGAGATCGGGATATCACCAAGTTAGGGAGAGAGATGAAGATATTCCCAAGACGGACTTTCAGACTAGATATGGTCATTACGAGTTCCTAGTCATGTCTTTTGGATTGATGATATATTGGTGTTTTCAAAGAGTGAGGGTGATCATATGGGTCATTTGAACGTTGTTTTGCAAGTGCTTAGGAAATACCAACTATTTCCCAAGTATAGCAAATGTGAGTTTTGGTTGAGGTTGGTTGTGTTTCTTGGTCATATTATCAATAATGAGGGTGTCGGGGTTGATCCAAGAAAAACAAAGGAGGTGAAAAATTAGCCTAAATAATTGACTTCAACTGACATTAGGAGTTTCTTCGGTCTAGCGGGTTATTATAGGAGGTTTGTGGATGGTTTTGTATCCATGGATTCTCCCTTAACTACCTTGAACCAAAAGAATGTGAAATATGAGTGGTCGAAAGCATGTGAAAGAAGATTCCTAATTTTGAAAGATACGCTTACTTCCACTCCGATATTGACCCTACCGGAGGGTACTAAGGGTTTTGTGGTTTATTGTGATGCATCCCCAGTGGACTTGGGGTGTGTTCTTATGCAACATTTAAAAGTATTAGCCTATGCCTCATATAAATTAAGGTGCATGAGAAGAATTATCCAACTCATGCTCTTGAGTTAGCGGTCATGGTGTTTACTTTTAATATATGGTGGCATTACTAGTATGGTGTTCATGTGAATGTGTATATGGACCATAAAAGTATTCAATACATATTCACCCAAAAGGAGTTGAATCTCCGGCAAATAAGGTAGTTAGAATAACTGAAGTTCTATAACATGAGTGTTCTCTATAACCCCGACAAGACTAATGTGGTGGCGGATGCTCTAAGTCGCTTGTCCACGGGAAGTGTGTCCCATGTGGAAGAAGCCAAGACAAACCTTGTGAGGGATATTCATGGGTTAGCTAGTTTAAAGGTTCGAGTTGAAGATTCTCCAAATGGTGGTATTGTGGTACATCATAAGTCTGAGTCATCTTTAGTGGTTGAGGTGAAGTATAAGCATCACCATGGTCCATTATTGATGGACTTGAAAGAATCGGTTCTTAGGAAGATGAATGAGTCATTCTCCACAGGGGGGATGGTATTCGTAGATAGCAAGGGAGATTGTGTGTGCCTAATATCGATGATTTAAAAAATCAGGCTCTTGAGGAAGCTCATAGAGCACGTTACTCTATTCATCCCAGTTATACAAAGATGTATCATGACCGTAGGGAAGTGTTTAGGTGGGAAGACTTAAAGGGGGAAATAGCAGAATTTGTTGCAAAATGTCCAAATTGACAACAAGTGAAAGCCGAAAACCAAAAGTCGGGTGGTTTACTTCAAGAAGTACAAGTTCCCACTTGGAAGTGGGAAGACATTAATATAAAATTTCATGGTAGGTTTACCTCGGACACAAAAGCAACATGACTCTATATGAGTTGTTGTGGATAGGTTGACTAAATCTGATCATTTTATTCCCGTCAAGTCCACATGCTCGGAATTGGATTATGGGAGGATTTTAATAGATGAAATTGTGTGTCTCCGTGGTATTCTGTTATCCATCATATAGGATAGGGTTGCACAATTCATTTTAGGTTTTGTAGGTCATTCTAAAAAGGGTTAGGTACCAAGGTGAAGCTAACCATCGCTTTTCATCCCTAAACGGAATGTCAAGTAGAGCATTCTATTCAAAGCCTTGATGATACGCTTAGAGCTTGTATAATTGACTTCAAGGGAAATTGGGATAAACACTTTCCTTTGGTTGATTTTTCTTACAACAATAGTTACCATTCTCATCTATATCTATGGCTCCTTTTGAGACCTTGTATGGTAACAGACGTAGATCTCCAATTGGATGGTTTAAGTGGGAGAGTCTTCACTTTTGGGTCCCGAATTGATTTATATGACTTTGGACAAGATTCATATAATAAGGAATCGCTTGAAAACAGCCTTTATCCAGCAAAAGTCTTATGCCGACCATAGGAGAAAATACATAGAGTTTGACGAAGGTGATAAAGTTTACCTAAAATTTCACCTATGAAAGGGTGGTGAGATTTGGCAAGAAAGGAAAGTTTATTCCTCGTTATGTGGGTTCTTATGAAAATTTGCAAAGGGTTGACAAGGTTACATATGTGTTGAGGTTATCTAGTTACTTGATTTCGGTTCATTTAGTGTTCCATGTTTCCATGCTTAAGAAGTGTGTCGGTGATCTCGAGTCCATTCTTCTTATTGAGGGTCTACTGTAAAAAATAACCTCTCTTATGAGGAGGTTCCGGTTGAAATCATTGATAGACAAGTTAAGAAGTAAAGGAACAAGGAGGTGGCTTCTGTAAAAGATGTTATGGAAGAACCACCTAGTTAAGAGTGCAACATGGGAGGCCAAGGCTGACATGAGTCATTTTACACTCGTCAATTTGAGAACTAAGGTTAGTTGTTCCTATTTATAGTGAAAATAATTATTTTATTTAAAGTTGCCTGGATTCTTCGAAAAATAGTGAATTTTATGCTTTATTACAGGGAATTAAAGTGATTTGTGCCTATTGAAATGAAATTTTTCAAGAAAATGCTCTTTTTTATTTGAACTTATGTGGTGTATTTTTGTATATTGTGCCTTAATGAGTTGTATTGAGCATGTTGATATGTGTTGAAGAAAGCTTTGGCATAAGTAAATAAAAATATAATGAATGTTAAACCCTTATGAGTTGAAAATTATGTTTTGAGTTTCTAGTGTAAAAGGTCATGCGGTTATGTTGCTTTTAATTATAACTCATGTTTTAATATATTGTTGTTGGTTGGGCTGCTAATCTTGAGTCTATTCCTTCTTTTTAAAAGAATTTTAGAGTCATTCGGGGATGAATGTTCCAAGGGGGGGATAATGTAACACTCTTAAAGTCTATGACGTAATCTAGAGACTAACATTAGTGTATAAGGGTTCGCATTGTTTTAAGGTAAAATATAATAAGTATAAGTCGTCTAGGAAGTTTTTGAATCAAACCGTCAAGAAACGTCCATGACGTCCGAAGACAAGTTCAAGAGGTGCTAGTGTGTCTTAGCCTATTTAACTAGGTTTTAAGAGTCGTATTTCGATGGAATTAGGTAGTAAAGTGTCTAATACATATTAAAGTCGGTTTACGGTTGATACGTTTGGGTACGACTCCCCAAGGACCAAACAAAGGGTCCTTGAGGAGGACCCTTCTTATTTGTCTAAAAGTTGTCAAAAGATAGTGCCATCGACTATTGCAAACTAATGGCGCGTAGGCAAATTAGGAGTGCATCAATGGCTGTCGATGGTACCTTAGTCAATTTCATAAGGGTTTATTTTGGCAAGTCTCTTACCAAAATGACCAATGTGCAACACGGAAGGGACACCGGCCGTCGACCGATTCATAGGTTGAGGTCTCGTAGGTCAGGTCACTGTTTTGGCTTCCATGTTTTAATTAGTCCAGTTAATTAATTAGGGTGTTATTTAATTAGTTATGGGCTAAGGGAGGTCTAATTGAGTTAGTGAATGACATATATAAAGCCCCTAACCTAATTAAACTAACACAACCTTCAAATTTTCCAAAATCCAATTGATCTTCCTTCTCTCTTCTTTTTGTCTCCCTAATAGAAGAACTTCATTGAAGGGCTAGGTCAAGGTGTAAGGGTATCAAGAAGGGTGATTTATCCATCATTCTCCATCAATTAACAACGAATGGGATTCCTTTCCCTAAAGGGTTCCTCCAAATTGATTTCAAAAAGATGAGTTTCAGGTGGGTCTTCTTCTATTAAGAATTTGATTTTCAAAATTGATTTTGTTGATTATGATTAGATTATGATTTATTATGATTCAATTATGCGATTTCTTGATGAATTAACCTAAGTTGTGAAATAGTTCATGAATTTGACCCAAATCCCTAACCTAGGCTATGAACTAGTGATGAATTGTTGTGTAGTGATTCAATCAACTTCATTATTGTGTTGATTACTATGGTGTGATGATACTACACCCATTGTTGGGTTGAATTGAATGGTTGATGGTAAAACCTTGATGATGTCTTGTGAAGGAGATTGGATATCTTTTGCTATGTGCCACAGCGAGGTAGTGTCACCAACAACTAGGTGCTGCTATCATATAAATTTCCTAGGAAAATTTCCCGCTCTTAGCGCGGCTCCGTTATTTTCAAATTTGCTTGAATTTTTTTAGTGTAGTTAATTAAATAAGCATTGAAAATTTATACTTTCAGTTACACATATTTAACGTCGTGGTAATAGGTTTATTGTTCTGGAGTTTTAAAATGTCATTTCTAGAATAATTTATTCACATCTTGGTGAAATATGGATCAACATATGGCACATAAACAACACAAATTTTATAGACATGTACATTTATAGTAAGGGAAGTTTTTTCGGCAATAGATAAAATTGAATCCCCTACCATGACAAACATCAACACCATATGATATACAAATTAGCTATTGTTAGACATGTAAAGTTTCACAACTAAAAAAGTAGACATCACTTGATAAAACTAATAATATTAAGGTCCCTAGCATTGAAAAAGCCTCTACCTTGCCATTTTTATGGTGTCTCTATCACTTTGTTCATTTTCATCTATGAATAAGTTTTTATCTTCTTAGCATTTCTCAAATAAACGCTTCTGTTTAAAATAGAAGCCTCCCCTCCATTAGGAATTTCTTTTGAGTATTCTGTGTTTTATCCTCACGCATTATAGTCTATTGGTTCAGGTGAATCTTCCACTTTTTCTTTTCCCTGTATGTAAAAATTATTAATGGTGATGTATGTCAAACGGATTGTCCAGAAGATAAATGATCTACCTATCAAGAGAATATGTATTAGAAGCTTAATAATTCTGTAGCAATTTACCTTTTTGTTTTTGTATATGGGGTGCTACATTCTAATTCTTCATCCGTCACATAAACTTTTATGACTGTATAGTTTTCCGACACCTATTTCATCTTGAAATTGCTCAATTTTAGTTTGTAGACGAAGTTTGTCCCGCATAGACTGGAAATCTGGGACGGTACATCAGTCTCACTTTTGGACAATCGGTTAACCAACTTGTGAGCACAAGTATCAAGAATTGTTTCTCTACAAGCCCATAAAATAGGATCAAATCATTCATCCCACCATTGTATTAACCTTAATGTGTATCTTAGGCCTATGTATGCGTAAAACGTCATTAGTGTTCCTCCGAATATAAGTTATGGCTACAATGTTACTTGCTTGCTTACCTCTGAATATATATATATACACACACACAAAGTAGCATGTCAATTCAATGCCTTGTGCTTATGGTTTGAAGGGTTTATTATATTACTTACCTCTATGACGGTACTCCAGTCAGAATCCACAAACTGTGCAATATTCATCCGATTTTAAAACATAGCTTCTAAAATGGAAAGGTTACTTGCATTTGCTCTCAAAATAGTATGGACATCAACTGACTTCTTTGAAAAATTATGAAGCAATGAGGTGATGTTGTCCATTTTAAGATAACACAAATTTTGCTTTCTACGATTGTGGCCAAAGTCAGTTCACCTATTATGAAAAAAAAACTAAATTTATATGTCAGAATAACCTATATACATGACTATCAAAAGTTTCCTGTATGTGGAGAAGAAGTAGTTACCTCTGAATTCTTTAGAGTTGTAGCAGTAACGATCACAATGTATGGTCTAAAGTTGACGGGATATATGTAGGGGTAAAGTATTTAGCCATGATCCTCGCACAAAGTTATTCTTGCTTTGATATTCATGTCCTCACTAAAAGAGAATTATATGATGCTTCTTTCGGATAAATGAATTTTAATGTAATGTAGATGAGATAAGAATAATATGAATTAGCAATAATGTGTATGTCACGTTTATTACACTTTAAACTCATACTCTCTAGATAACTGATTCCATATAAGCATCCAACCACATCTACAAGTTAAGAAGGCAAATTATTTATTGTATACATTAGAGACCGTGTGTAACATAAATGGCAATAATTGATATGCCTTATCGGACGATGATATTGTTTACCCCGAAGAGAATCATCACTGATTGGATACCATTTCCAAGGATTTGAACAATATCATCCTGTAGTTTTTGGATGACAATTATCCGCTAGAATGTTATTTTAAAGTTTGAATGCACTAATCTGTATTAACCAGTTATTTCTAAAACTTTGAAGTTTATGATAATGATTGCACAACATTTGCTCAACTTATGTTGGAACTTGTTAATTTGATTCATCAAGATTACTGTGTGCATCAAACTTCCCTGTTAGATGTAAATGTTCAAGAAAATTTGAAATAAACAAATTCACAATGATGTATAAATTGAAAATAAACTAAAGTTTTAAAAATGCAAATTCACAATTTTGTATAAATTGAATATGAAAGATACAGTACATTTTAGAAAGGGGAGTAAATATTGGTTGTTTCCAATTGTTAAAAGGCGTCGTTCCGCATATACGTTGTATCGTTGTTGACACGGTTTAATAGTTGGGGCCAAAACAATGCACGAGTGTTTGTGTTGTTTTGGTTGAAGTGTTGTTTAATGTAGGAGTTCTTAGTCGGACAAGTATTTTTGGATGATGGTGGCGCCACATAGGCGGAACTAAGGTTTTTCTTTTTATATATATATATATATATGTATATATATATAAAGAAGATTCGTCAACACATTTAATGCCAAGGAGATCTCAGAGAGAGCAAAATTTTTCCTCAAGAAGAGGTTTAGTAAAAATATAATCTAACTGATTTTTGAAGTCTACAAATTCGAGTGAAAAATAATCATTTTCAAAATGATCAGGAATAAAATGATAATTTATGTGGATATGCTTAGCCCTAGAATGATGCACAATATATTTAAAAAGAAAGAAGTGTTATCACAAATAATCGGTACAGTTTCATAGGAAAGATCATTATCAAGTAATTGATGCATCATCCATAAAATTTGAGTACCACAACTTGCAACTGCTAAGTATCCGAATTTCGTGGTGGATAGGGAAACCGAACCTTGTTTCTTGCTATGCCATGAGACTAGAGAGTGTCCCAAGATTTGGCATGTTCCACTAGTGCTTTTTTGGTCGTTTTTGTCACCTGCAAAGTCAGCATCTAAATTACCAATTAAATTAAAATGAGTAGAATTAGGATACCATAGTCCCGTCTTCGTGATTTCAATGAGGTAAGGAATGATTCGTTTTACTGCCGTGAGATGTGATTCCTTCGGAGCATCTTGAAATCGTGCACACTTGCATACACCATACATTATATGGTCGACTGCTGTAATATATAGTAATAAGCCAACTATATCTCTATATATCTTTTTATCCACGTCTTTTCAAGATGAATCAATTTCAAGACACCTGGACTAACTCACTGGGGTACCAAAGTTTTTACCCGTTTTGAGTCCAAACTTCTTAATTAATTCCTTGGTGTACTTTGCTTGACTTATCAATGTTCCATTAGTTGAATGGTTAATTTGAAGCAAGAGAATGAATGTGAGTTCTCTAGTAAGACTCATTACTAATATTTTAAAAAGGCAAATAATTTTTATTAGATTAAACTATGAGCAACAGACGTACTTTGTAACAAACATCAAGTTCAAAGAATAATGCATCCTCATCCATCGGAATCAGATAACGGGGACACTCGCCTATAGTTAACAAGTTATGCATTTTTTCATCCTCGAGTATCTGTCAGGATTGCATACAATTGTTAATGAGAAAGGCATACAAAACTAAATCCATAAAAAGTTTATCTTGGATGTTAACAAAAAGGCCAACCTTCTCACATACAACTGCTCGACGAGGGAGAAATAAACAAGATACTCCCTTTGAATCCTTATAGAAATATCATTATGGGTGTATGAGAAAATGAACTTCATCAAGTCAAGCGGGGCTCGTACTAGATAAAATACTTTTGTGCAATCATTTTGAACTAGTTCCACATTAAGATACCGCAATTCAGTCCCATGCTCATGTTTATAGGGGTGAAAAACACCGAAAAAGAAAAAAGTGTGCAAAAGAAGCTAGTTCACGGAATAAACACGTTTTCCAGCTAATGTCAAAGCAAACTCATTGAACAATTTAACTTAGTGAAGTGTAGAATTTCAAAATTCATACAACGTTCTTTCTTTAGCATCAATTCATCGTCTATATCATAACCCAAACACAAAGGGTTGAGCTGCTGCACTTTAGATTCTGCGATATCCAGGATATGGAAAGGCCAGACCAAAGCCGGCCTGGATTTACCCAATAGGTTGTTTCCCATAGATGCAACTAATAAAAATAAAGGAGATATATATCCACTCGTCTAGGCTTTGGTAAGGCAAAGTTACCAGATATATGTGCTAGTGAGAGATAATATGTACCCGTGGATAGTAGAGGCCTGCAAGTTGGCTCGGACCATAAAAAATAATTAAATAAATATATTTTCATTTAACAAACTAGGAACACTTTTGAAATTCTTTTGTTTTCAAACAATCAATATTTGACTAGACATAGAAATTATTATTTGATCTAACCCACCATTGTCCTACAGATAGACAGAGTACTAAAATTTCAAAAAAAGTACAACTAAGCCATTGTACTGGGTTTGTAAAATGTGTTGATTTTGAGGTGTTCTCCGAAAACAAAAGAAGTTCCCTTTTTTTAAAAAAAAATTTTGACATTTCATTACACAATTTTCAAAAACTCAAAAACAATGGAAATATTCAACCCAATAGAAATTTGCAATAACTCCAAAAAAAGGAAGTGCAAAAACTCAAAATTTTTCTACTCAAACTCAATAAAGTAAATAATTCATTATAAAGATCGAGAGATAGAATTACCTTGCCGAGTGAGCTCTGTACAATAAGCAAGATTGAACCTCCAAGCATAAGATCAATCACAAAACACTTTTTCCCTCGAATCTGCAACTCCAACTAAATATTCAATTAAAGTTACACTTTTTCAGTTAAATTTACATAAAAAATAGAAGAAAAGAGGAAGAAACTCACGTTCTTCAAAATCATAATGAGCTCTTTCTGCAATTGATCTCTGTAAAGTAAATTTTTAGAGAACTAGATCTAATTGGAGACAAAAATTGTGCATAAATATGAAGTACATTATTATTATTATGCATATGTTATTGTACCTTAAAGATTTCTGATTTATCGGAGAATTATCCAAACTTGGCGCCATTTTTTATCGATATATCGATAAAATTGGAGTTCTTCTTTTTTATTAGGGACTTAATGGAAATATAATCCAATTTTAATAAGGGCCTCTTGGACCTTCAAATGGGCTTTATACTAATCATCAATTAGATTCACAGTTTAGTTTTTCTACCCGACATTGTTATACTATAACAACAAGAAAATCTAACTCTCAAAACCCGTCCTCAATTAGAATTGCAAGTTGCAACTCGCCTGCATACCTGAGATATATAGGACCAAATTGTTATTGGTAACTGAATTCCTACATGGAACATCGTTATTGTTGTCAAATTCAGTCGCATTCCACCTACCTTAAAATTATAAAACAGAGATATTGTTTTTGATAGACTCTCAACTCAAATTAATTAAATACGTTTAATATATACTTTATATTAGGCAAATTAACAATGTCTTACACAAAAAAAATACTTTACTTAAAAAAATAAACCCTTCGTTTTTCTCCAAAGTTGAGCAGGCAACAACATACTGAATTTCTCTTGTTCTTCTTGGTTATGATGTTGTACACTTAAAAGACATTTATGAATAAGTAAGAATAAAAAAGGGGTTTGAGTTTGCTGACTAACTTCATTCACGTTAGATTATTTGTTGTTTCTCATTCATCTGGAAAGTTATAAAGTAGCAAGTGTCCATTTTTTCTTCAAATATAAAACTATATTTTGTTGCCAATGCAAACATCAATAATATATCTCTTACACTTTCTCTTTTTATTTTCATTATTCACTATACATCTCTCTTCTAGTTGCATCTGAAGAAGTAGCTCATTGCAATTCTTCACCTTTGCACATCTACAAAAAAATGTTTACTATTTGCTAAGACTTAGCAGAAGGGATGAAATCCAATATGCTCTTACATCTAAAAAGAATGAAGGAAGGAAAAAGAAATTTAAAAAAATTGTTCTTGAATTCAATAGGTTGAGTACTTATTATGATATTAGTCAAAATATTACCAGTGACTTCTTACTTTTTTACCTACTGCAAATAACCTCATAAAAGTTTTAGTTATAGATATGACTTAAAAAAACAAAAGTCAAATCTTATGGCATGAATATGACTTTAACAAACTGAGGTAAAATCTTCTCATCTTTCTTTTTTGATTGATGAGAATAAATCAATAGATATATTAACAAAATATACTTGAAGCGAATATATTACAACCAAAGTATATAATGTGAAAAAATACAAAAATTCAAACTGATTTGCTGTATAATATCAACCACTTGATGTCCCTACGACACTTGGTAATGGTTATCTTATACCCCTTTTTATTTTCATATGATTTTATTTTATATAACTGATGTTGTAGCATTATAAACTGTATTTTAAGAAGTGAACATCCTTCTTAGTAGGAGGATCTGAAGGAAGAAAAAAGAATTTTATGTATTACAATCAACTACTGTGGATTCATACCTATAAGTTCAAAGCAAAAATATAAACAAAAGCTTATCTCTGATTCATGAGTCCTTTAAACTTTAGGGACAATCTCATCTATGTGCTTAATATGATAAACTGCAAAATACTAAATTTGACCAATCTCATCATCATCTACTGGAGTAAGAATATCCAGTTTCATCATAGTCAAGTTAGTTTCTTATATTGATTTGATGAAGCATCATTCGTAAGAACCCATACATGTTGCTTATAACATTGTGTGATCTCTTACGCCCTTCATAAAATTGGTCTTGACATAAATTCTTGGTTATAAACAGGAAATTTATGACAATTATGTAGTACTATATTTGAACTATCGTTCTTCACATTATTTATAATGCTAATCCCGATTTAAAAAATGGAAAAGGGCCTAAAATACCCTTGACGTATTAAAAATGATACAAAATTACCCTCCATCCACCTAATGGCTCCAAAATTCCCTTCTCATCTACGAATTGGCTCTAAAATACCCTTCACATCCACCTTTGGGTTCAAAATTGACCACTTATTTAATTTTTTTAAAATAAAAATCTTTAAATATTTTTTACAATACTTGGCACTCAACTATTGGTTATAGTTTAATTTATTAATATAATTCATAAACGAACCCACTACTCACTCAGTACTAACTAAAACCCACCCAATTAATCATCCAATTATAATATCAAAATTGCCATAAAAACTACTAAAACACGATGAAATTATAGATTACTGAAAAATGACATCCAAAATTATTCGAGTCTGAATCGAAGCCCCAATTAAATTTAGGTTGAGCCGCTTGTTTAGGAGGATACTTTCAATAGAATTCTCTTTCAAGACTTAATTAGAAATTTATGATTAAAGGTAAAGAAGTAATACATCCCGAATTAATTCATGTATTTTTTTATATAATTTTATAAATATTTATGATTTGTTTTATAACCTTTAATATATTATTTTGAAAAAAAATTACCTACGAAATAAAATCACATAATTAAGACATAAGAATAATTAAGATGAACATAGTCAGACACTTAAGTTTATCGATAATTTTTGTTTAGAAACTTGAATGTATAATAATTTACTTTTATAGAAATTTTTACCTCAAATTTTTAAAAACACTCAATTGGCAGTAGCTTTTCTGTTGTTGCATTAATAATGTGACGGGTTTATTAATTTGGAGGGGTTTAATTAATAATGGCAGTAGTGATTGATTTATAAATTATAGTAATAAGTTCAATTATAACAAATAGTTTAGCGCCATGTATTTAAAAAATATTTAAATAGTTTGAATTTAAAACCGTTAAAAAAGTTGTCAATTTTGAACCAGAAAGTGGATGAATAGGGTATTTTGGATTCAATAGGTGGGTGGGAAGGGTATGTTTGAGCCAATAGGTGCATGGAGGGTAGCTTTATACAATTTCCTATATTTTTAGGATATTTTAGGCCCTTTTCCGTTAAAAAAATTATTCTTCTACACTTTCTATTGTCTTTTTTTGTTTTGGACACCTCATTAGGAAAAACAACATACACAAGAGAAATTATTTATAAGAATATTAAGAAAAAAATGTTTATTTAGTAGATGACCATCCCATGGGAGGTAGGATATGATGTAGGAACCAAATAGTAGAAGAAAATATTTAGATGTCAAAAATGAAAGTTTGTATAATATAACACAATCCTATTCCACTATCAAATAGACACAACCAAACTTTGATTAATAGCAAAGGAAATATGATTTCGTTGTAATAGAATTTCAAGATTCACATAATTGTAATCTAACTTTAAGATTTTTGTGAGATTTTTCTTCAAAATGTCAATAGACCTGGCCAATTTCTTAGGTACTATCGACTCATTGTTCATATGGGCTGGAAGCTTTTTAAAAATGTAATGAAGGACTAAAATCAATGAGAATTCTTACCAAAATCGTAAAGACCACAATATATATTGATGTTGTTAGACCCGCTAAGGTAGTAGTTATTGTGTTTAAGAACACAAAATAAATTAAGCTAGCCACATTACAGTAGAATAATCTTGATTATCTCAAAATTTTGGATCACCAAAAAAGATGGTGGACTATAGTACCTGAAAATTAGAAAATTGGGAGGTTTGCCTTCTCTAGGGCTCGTTTGACCTTGAAAATGGGCCGTTTTGCCGTGGTGACTAACCGGCTCCATAGAAAAGGTCGCTCTGGGCTACTCACAACAAGAAGGTATTGACTACAAGGAAACCTTTGCACTTGTTTCAAGGTTAGAATCTATTCGAATTTCATAGTTTTATTCCTTTTTCAAGCATTTTACACTATTTCAAATGGATGTGAAAATTGCGTTTTTAAACGATTTTATAAAAGAAGATGTTTTCGTCAAACAACCCCCCGGTTTTTAAAATTCTTCTAGTCCTGATTTTGTTTACAAACTTTCCAAGGATCTTTGCAGAGTTAAACAAGTTCCAAAAGCTTGGTATGAAAGATTGAGTTCGTTTTTACTGCAAAGTAATTTCCAAAGGGGGGAATTTTACACAACTCTCTTCATTCACAGATCTTGTTTATACATTCTTCTAGTTCAAATATATGTTGATGACATTACTTTTGGAAGTTCTACTACTTTTTTGTGCGAGAATTTCACAAATATAATGATAGGAGAGTTCGTAATGAGTCTTACGGGTGAACTCACATTCATTCTATGACTTAAAATTAACCATTCAACTAATGAAACATTTATTAGTCAAGCAAAGTAGACCAAGGAATTAATTAAGAAGTTTGGACTCAAAACGGGTAAAACCTTTGGTACCCCAGTGAGTTAGTCCAGGTGTCTTCAAATTGATTCATCTTGAAAAGACGTAGATAAAAGATATATAGAGAGATGGTTGGCTTATTACTATGTATTAGAGCAGTCGACCCATATAATGTATAGTGTATGCAAGTGTGAACAATTTCAAGATGCTCCGAATGAATCACATCTCACAGCAGTAAAATGAATCATTCCTTACCTCATTGAAACCACGAAGACGGGACTATGGTATCCTAATTCTACTCATTTTCATTTAATTGGTAATTCAGATGCTGACTCTGCAGGTGACAAAAACGACCAAAAAGGTACTAGTGGAACATGCCAAATCTTGGGACACTCTCTGGTCTCATAGCATAGCAAGAAACAAGGTTCGGTTGCCCTATCCACCACGGAATCCGAATACTTAGCAGTTGGAAGTTGTGGTACTCAAATTTTATGGATGATGCATAAATTACATGATAATGATATTTCCTATGAAACTGTACCGATTATCTGTGATAATACTTCTTTCTTTCGAAATATATTGTGCATCATTCAAGGGCTAAGCATATCCACATAAATTATCATTTTATTCGTGATCATGTTGAAAATGGTTATTTTTCACTTGATTTTGTAGATTTCAAAAATCAGTTAGTTTATATTTTTACTACGCCTTGGCATTAAATATGTTGTCTAATCCGTTGTACTTTACTGTTTATTTATTTTATGTCCTTATTCAATTAATGTGTTCTCTAGGTTTTTTGTTCAATAATTATGACTTGTTGCAACTTCTTCCGCTTTCCCTTCTTCCAGTCAAATCTACTTCCCTTTCTCATCTTATCCCCTTCCTTTTCTCTCATCTTTTTTATTTTTATTTATTTTTCCTTCTCTCTTCTACTCTTCAAGTTGTTTACCCCCTCTCTTATAAATGCTACTAATTATTTTCATACTTTTTCAAGTATGGGGTATGTGGAAGTTGGTGAAAAAGCTCAGGCGGATTCTCCTAAACCCTCAAAAATTTCAGCAGATTCTGCCGCTTTTTTATTGCATGACAATGAGGAGGTCAAAACTAAACGATGAGTTGTAGAGCTAAACTTGGAGACCCTTCATGATGCTGTGGAAAAGGTATTTCTTTTAAATAAAGGAATCAAATACTTATATTGGTAAGTTACGCATTGCCATGACATCGATAAAGCATGAAGGTATCTCAACGGTAAATCGCTTGATCAAACAAGTTGACTCTCTCAAAAGTGGAGTCAACTCCTCCAACAATGAGCTTGCCATTATAGTTCAGACCTCATACTCAGTCTTTCGCGAAATGTGGAACGTTCTTACAACAACTCATGTGAGGAAGTTATTAACTCCCTCAAGTACTTTTGGGGTGGTCATTAACTCTTCTAGCTGAACTTTTCTTTTTGTACTAACTTTCAATAGGGGCATGTACCTCTCTGTCTCTTGGGCTACTATTTTTTTGTCTCTCTGACCGTTAGACTACTCTGGTATATGTTGTATTTGCTTTAATCTAGTATGATTTTGCTATTCTTTTATATTATGACAAAGGGGTTGACAACAAATCTATCTTTCTTACTTCTTCATGAGACAGGGGGAGATAAGACAGGGAGAGTTGCATGCATCGAAGAACTAAGACCAGAAACCTCAGGGAAGTAGAATTAACTTTTTCAGTAAAATTGATTGTCAAGATTACTATAAAATTTGTGATCAATCTTGTCATTATCAAAAAGGGAGAGATTGTTAACCTATTAGTGTTAGTTGATATTGAAAATAGATAATGATCACGTTGACCTTAATTTTCATAGTTCGCATATTCAAAAAGGAAATCATCAGCGCAAATGACTTCAAGAAAGAACAGAATATTTGCTTGAAGCTGCACAAAAGAATTTGAAAGGCAAGACTCAAATCTAAAGGACAAAAGAAGGAAAGGAATATATGGTTGATCGACACATAAAGAAAGTCTAAATGAAGCAGAATACTCGCACACTTGGCATAGATCACAATCGGATCATCAAGAAATGAATGAGCGATGATTCAAGCCACAAGATAAGAAATATGTCGATCATACAAGGAAAAGATCAAACCATTAAAAATAAAGAAGAATAAGAGATTTACTTCATAGATACAAATAAACTAAATCGCCTGAGTCAAGGACTCCATAAATTGATCCTTGTTTGAGATAAATCACTTGGGTTTTTCCTAAAAGAGCACAGATCATTATCTACATAAACCGACCTAGATTTGTAGTGTGAAATACACAACTTCACTTGAGCCCAACAAATTGTTTTCTTTTGTATTTCATAAAGCTTTGTAGACACGTAAGTGATACAATTGAAAATAAAAGAGAAAAGAATGAATATGAGTGTAGGTATACAAGTTGAGGAAGTGTCAAGGTAGAAATGTGAATTGCATATTAGATAGGATAAAGTTTCAAATTGCTATAACCTGAATATCTATTCAAATCTCTTTGAAAAAAAAACCTTGCAACCAAGGGAGCTAGACTAGGCACCACATTGTTGATCCGAACCAGGATAAATCCTTTTGTGTCAATTATTACTGCAACTTTCTATTAGTGATTATCTTCCTACAAACTTGAATGTGAGTCAATAATCGATTACTGGTACTTCACTAAGTGAATTTTAAATTTACCCCCCCCCCCCCCTCCCTTGAATATCACAATAAACTTAAAAAGAAATAACGATTTTAGCTAGATTGAAACCTAGTTTTGTGGGAGATTGCTCTGCCACAAGGATAACTCTACACTCACTAAGAGTGTGTTGTTAATTATACCCTTTTATTGCCAGAGATAGATATACATGCATATGCACCCACACATATGAATATGGGTCCGCCGCTAATAACAAGATAAAGTTACTTCATGAGTGAAAATCATTAGTGCAAGTTGTAGGATCTGATACGGCATGTAAAAGAATAAACAATTATGCTAATAGAGAAACTAATATATTTACATACTAGGATTTTGAACGACCTTATCTGAGTAAGAAAACGAAAACAATCTCCCTTTGCCCTATCTTACGATACATTAACTTTGATGATTGAATCGAGTTGAGCAATTAACCCTAATGAACATAAAAGGACAAATTATTGGATTCTACTGAAAATGTTATTGTTTTTTGTTGCCCAACATATTATATAATGAAATGATGAAATCTATTTAATTATTAAAATAAAATAAAAATTATATGGTTCAACTAATTTATGATATGCAATTATCATATTAGTAACATTAGTAGTCAATGCTTAAAATAATTACTATTTACATATAAGTTATCTTTTTATTTCATAGAAAAATAGTAAATACACACAACATCTATAATTTGGTTGTAACATAAGGCATTTCGAGGATAATCTTCATTTGCTCAGATAAATCGCGACTCATCCAAAAGAGGATAACTATTTTTTATGTTTTTAATGTATAAGTGTATTTGTTTCATTCATTTTTTTCTGTTTTAATCTCAGATATTGTTACGGACGGTAATTGAGCGAATTAGATCAACTTTTGTCAATCATATTGTGTTAAGATAACAAACTGTTCACGGTCCAATTCGAACTGAATTTGATTAAATCAATATGAATTGAGCCAAACGGGGAAGATAATGTAACGACCTGTTTAGTCGTTTTGAGCCGCAGATTTTATTTCTGGAAAAACTGTCTTGGTCGACGGATCCCACGACGGACCGTCATGGGCACGACGGACCATCGAAGGGGTCTCGTTCCAAAACACTTAGAATTCTGAAATTTGGGTACTGAAATCGACTCTCTGAACTTCGTGACGACATGGCAGGACGGACCGTCGTGGGAATGACGAACCGTCACAGACTCTTCAAGGAATTGAGTCTCTGAACTCTGTGACGGAAGCAGCAGAACGGACCGTCGCAGGCACGACGGACCGTCACAGGCGGCGTAATCCCAGGCTGAGTCGGATTTCTTTAAATGTTTTAAGGGACGTTTTGGACTATTCCTGCTATAATTATAAATTTAGTGGGTTAATGTTAATAATTTAACTACTTGAGGGTTAAAGGAGACAACCTTGAATTAATTAATGGGTTAATTCATCATCTTTTATACTTAATTATATGCTAATTAGGGTAAAAGAAAGAGGGTTTGAATAAGAAAAATAGAAAGAACAAGGAGAGGGAAAGAGAACGATCGAGAGAAGAGGGAAACGAAGAGGAAACAAAGCTTTGGGAAATTGCTTGCTTGATCACGAATCTTCGGTGGAGGTAGGTTATGGTTTTTATGCTATTCGTAGTAGACTCTTAATAGTGAATGATATGTGTTGGGTAGTATTATAAAACCTTCTATATGCCTAATTGTGTGCTTACATGATGTGATTATATAATTGTGATGAATAAGCATGATGAGTGTATTGAATCTCTAATCCTAAATTTACCTTGTTAATGATGATGCCTTGGTATACGAGAAGGCTTGAAGAACTAAAGTAATGAGATTGATGATGCCTTGGTATAAGAGAAGGCTTGATGAACTAAAGTAATGAGATTGATGATGCCTTGGTATAAGAGGAGGCTTGATGAACTAAAGTAATGAGATTGATGATGCCTTGGTATAAAAGAAGGCTTGATGAATTAATAGAATGAGATTAGTGGAGCGGGTGTCACGAACTGACACGTAGAATTAGGGGATCGGGTGTCACGAACCGACACATAGAATTAGGGGATCGGGTCTCACGAACCGACACGTAGAATTAGGGGATCGGGTGTCACGAACCGGCACGTAGAATTAGGGGATCGGGTGTCACGAACCGACACGTAGAATTAGGGGATCGGGTGTCACGAACCGACACGTAGAATTAGGGGATCGGGTGTCACGAACCGACACGTAGAAATTAGGGGATCGGGTGTCACGAACCGACACGTAGAATTAGGGGATCGGGTGTCACGAACCGACACGTAAAATTAGGGGATCGGAGTGTCACGTACCGACACAAGAGGAATAAAGATAATGAATCTTGAAAGATGTTAATATACTCAATTTAATGAACCTATTTCCCAAATAAGTATGGTATGGAGGCTTGCGTCCGCATGGGTGTACTTGGCGTACTTATTAATGATTATAGTATTTGTTGTTGCTACCCGTTGAGTATTGCAGTTGAATTTATGATATTATCTGATATATACTGTTTTCTATTTCGAGTTGGCCGATGATATCTACTCAGTACTTGTGTTTGTACTGACCCCTACTTGTATGTTTCTTTCTTTGTTACTGTGGAGTGCAGCAAACGTACCGTCGTCTTCAATTCAACCGCAACTCTAGCCAGTTTTCATTAGACCGGATTTCAGGGTGAGCTAACCCTTCTAGCTTGGACTGGATCTTCTTCTTCATGTCTTGATGCCTTGAACTTCCGGCATGGACTAGCTTTTTACTTATTTTAGCTTCTTAGATACTCTTAGATTAGTAATTTGAGGATAGATGTTCTTGTGATGATGACTTCCAGATTTTGGGGATAATAATAAGTGTTTGAGTTTGAGAAGTTGATTATTGATTGTTTTAACGAGTTTTAAGTCTTCCGCATTGTTTTCTATTTATTATGTTTGAAATGTTGAGGTTTAGATTGGTTGGTTCGCTCACATAGGAGGATAAATGTGGGTGCCACTAACGACACGTTTTGGGTCGTGACAGATAATAAATCAAGACCCAACTCAACTAATTTTCGCTAATTTTAGTTACTTTATTTGTTCTTTTAAAATATTAGTACACAATAACAATACTAATAAAAAAATTTTATGAATATATATATAAAGAAGTCATACTACTACAAAACCTCAAATTTATCATGGTCTGCTAAAAAATGGTAATTACACATGTGAATAATAAACACCTCACAATGTACAAAGTCATTTATGTTGAAGAATTTTAAATTTATATATAAACACTGGAAAAACTTTTATATATATCAAAGAAAAAATATATAACAAAATTCAAATGAACATACCTTTGCCCCATCTACATTCGCCCTTACATAAAAGTGGCTTAAATGAAGGTATTTTGTATCTACAATACTAAACAAATGATATCTCTTGGTATTTTTTAGATCTCTTATATATAAAAATGACGATTTCTTATAAATAAAAGTCATAAAATCATAAAAATAGAAGTTGTAACTGACCTGTCAGGCCCCAGGCCTACACCTTGGGCTGGACTGGCACTGGATGACCATTGTTGGTCTCAAGCAAACTATTGACTCTGACTTACATAACTCAGCAGAAGACTTAACTCAACTCAATCTAGAAATAGAGCATAGTTAAAAGCAGTACATAATATGGTAGTCTGGCCAAAATGAAACTTAAGTCTCAACAATTGAACATATGAAATTACAAAGTAAATTAGACTCCAAAATTGAACTACTAAGTGTATATGAAGACTCTAAATTTACAAAGATGGATGTTCGGACAAACCCCACAATATCCTAACAAACAAAACTAGAAAAGCAATTAAAATGATGTCCTCCAAAATGCAAGGAGGCTCACCCCTAACTCTGGAACTCAAACTGGATCAACGAAGCGCTACATGTTGATCCTGGTTACCTTTATTTGCATCATAAGACAATAAATTCCAACTTACATCAGTACATTGAATGTACGAGTATGCGTGTTGGAATGTTGGAATGCTAAAAACAACTATAAAAGCTATAAATGGATTGCGGATGAACTTACCTTGGCTCTTCTTGACTCATAAGAAAAAAACTTAATATAAAGCAATAAGAACATGTGCAATGTATGTATGTATAGATATATAATTGATAAAATAGTGTAAACACTTAGTTTAATAAAGATAAAACAATAATAAACTCAACTTTACTTATATATATGCAAGTAATATAATTTTCTGTGGGAGATTCTCTAGCCGACAACCATCACTTGAGCCTAAGTGATGATACAACGTTTTACCTCACGCTGAGAAGGACTATCCTAATTCTGGCCATCGATATAGGACCTTACTTCACTTAATGGATGCACTAGCTTAACTTACGTGATCATCTAAAAAGTATGACCTTTTAACACCCATGATGGCTACATGGTTTACATGGAGAGTTGAATTAATATGAACACTCATCCCCACATCAGTTCCCAATACTTCTCTCAAAATATACTTTAGCACATGATTTTAACTTAACTTCCTTCCTTTGGGTTGAGATAATTTGCTCAACCCTTTTTTGCTTTACAAAAACCTCTTTGAATCAATGTTCCCCTTTTCTTACTTAAAACTCTTTTGGAACTCTTAGTTTCATTATACCTGAAATGTAAAAACATTTATAAACCTTTTAGTAACACTTAGTTCCCTTATAGCTTTTTTAGATATGAACTTAACTCTTACTCTATATTTCACTTGAACTTAACTCTTAGGGAAAATTTAGTTCCCTTATAGATTTTTGAGAATTTAACTCAACTCTTTACTCTTTGCTCAACATGTAACTTGAGCCTTAAAACAAAGTTAAAGTGATTCTTTAAGACTCTTTGAAAACTTTAAGAAGTTGCCTTTACTTACTTCTTAACTTTTAAACTTCACTGTTAACTTCTTTGACCTTGATCTTAGCTTTCCTTGAATTGGATTATGGATTCAAGGATCATGATCTCATGTTAATGGTTAATTTCATGATGTTTAGATGTACTTCAGGGTGTTGAAACCAACTAGGAATGATAGGTACATCACTTAGGAACTTGTACCAAGAGATAGGGAAAAAATGGGGTCTCCAGGTGACCTTAGCTCTCTGAGAGGCACGGAGCGGCAAAGACACAGACTCTGTTCTAAGGAGTTCTATCTGGTGCGGCGCGCTATGACCTGTCAGACAAAGCCTTCCCTGAGGGGCTCTAGTAGGCGCGACGCCCCAGGGGTTGTCAAACGGAACCTTCGACTTTTCTTCTCTGTTTTTCATCTCTAAACCTCCTAAATTTCCATGGATCCCACCCCAAAACAATAAGGATCACTAAATACATCATAACCCAATAAATTTAACCCAAAAAAAAGCAAGAAACATGAATCAAATCTACTAGAGATAAACTATGATCAAACCAACAAGAAATTCACTATTTTTAGTCAAGAACATCCATGATCATCATTCAATAAACTCTAACTTGTTGAATTTAATCAAATCAGAGTGTGGGTGAGAGGAACCAACACAGAATGATCTCACATACCTTAAAGGGATCACCCCCGATGAAATCGACGCAATGATTCTTGGTGTTCGATCTTCTCTTTCTCATTTCTACCAAGTCCTAAGCGTAATCAATATTCGAAAAACTGACTTACGGCTTAACCTTTCCCTTGATAAACCACTAAAACAAATTATGAAATATTAGAATGAAAAGACTACTTTACCCTTACTAAAATCCGGAATAGATTCTCCTCAATCCAACAATCAAACTTCCAAAAGGTATATCTCACTCATACGATATCAAAATTTCACAAACTCAACGGAGCTAGAAAGATCTTTTCATGGGATTTCCTACCATATAAATAACTCACACTAATTCCTCCTGAGATGAAAGTTATGGCTGTCTGAAAAATGACCAAAAACTCACTTTTAAAATCTGGAAATTTTCCACATTTCTCTTTTAATTTAAAAAAATATCTTTTCCTTGATTTCCTAGCTTATTCTTAGTTATTTCAAGTTAATAGATGTTACATGGCCTATACAATCAAATTTATCAATTTTGGGGTATTAAATGTCTCATGCAAAAAATAATTAAGTGGACTGAATTAAACTAGTCAAAGTAAATTTCCAATAACTTAATTTATCTGCCAATTTCTATAAATAAATAATCACATTATTTTTTGCTCTCTTTTTCCCTTAATTTATATGATATTTCCATAAATTGTTCACTTTATTATAGATAATTCTTCCAATCATTTTTATCTCAGTTATCCTTAAATTATTCCTTTTTTATTTTTTTAAATTAATCTTGTTTGTAAACCTTCATAAAAAATTCTTACAGTGCAAACTAATGAAATTTATCCTTTTTATTTATGATTTCTTATAATGAGAAAAATAAATAACTAAATTAAAATGAAAATGACATATTTTTAACTCTGAATTTTAATAAAACAATTTATAATTCTTTAAGATTTCTATTATATGTCACATTTCAATTTCTTTTTAAGTTTTTATGTCAAATTAAATTTTGTCACGTAAATTTATGCTGAAAAGAAAATACAACTAAAGAACCTCCATTACTAATTTCCCCAACCCACCCACCCCACTCACCCGACTCCATATTACATTTCTATAAAATTTAATTTAAGAAGAAAACCTCTCCCCCTTCTTCGGTTCCCTCTTTCACTCCGGGGTGATGAATTTGAAGATTTTAAAATCATACAAATTTGTGTTCAGCAGCTGAAGGATAACGTGTGCTCAAAAGGTTATTTGATACTTCTCTTGAAATATTTTTTGGATGTTTTACTGTATCTGTAATAATTTTAGATATTGATAAGCTTAAACTTTCATTCCTTGTTCTGTTTAAAAAATCAAATCTTTATCATTTGGGTGTTGTCAATATTGTGAAATAGAAGCCTCATCTTCCTCTTTGTAATTTTTTTGGGGGTAGATGTTTGTTTTCTTGGAATTTTTGAATGTAGAAAAAACTCTATTTTCTTTTCTTCATTTTTAGTGTTTTGTAGATATTGGTTTAATGAAATGACATGTAGTTTGAGTTACGGGGCTATCCATAATCAACTCTCATACCCCACAAACAAAATTAGGAGTAAAATGTTGCCTACATGCTATCCTTTCTAGACCTATGAAAACTTACTTTCTCTCTAGATAGTAGAAATTTCTTGTCAGCTAAGGAATTAATCTTTTGTTAGACCAAGATGTATATATGTTGGACATGATCCTTCCTCACCTACGAAGAATTAACTCGAAAAGCGTCACCCAATTTGGGATTCGTGAGTTGATGTTTATTTCAAAGTTATATTATGTATTGAATATCTTAGGCGATATTAAAAATTTGAGTGGAAACTTACTTTTTTATCTAGTTTGTAGAGATATCTTGCTTGTTAATGGAATACTCCATGTTAGAACGAGAAGTATGTTGGACATGTCCTTCCTTACGAAAAAGCATCACCCTATTTGGGATTCTTGAGTTAATATTAATATCGAAGTTACTTTGATGTTAATATCGAAGTTATGTTGTGTGTTAAATTCTCTTAGGTGATCATGAAGTATTGAATGGAAACTTAATTTTCGTATGGTTAGTAGAAATTTCTTGTTTGCTAAGGGATTACTGATAGTACACCATAAAACTTAACTGTCCTCGGGTGATTAAATGTGATATCCAAGAAGCTTGCAGGAATCTTATCAACAACTTCCTAGGGCACAGGTTCGAAATAATCCCCATCACTAAGGATACATATTCATTCTTCTTGTAGCACTAATGTTTGGGGTCATATATCCCAAAAAAGGTTAATTGAAACAGTACTATTAGTTTTACCAGAGCTAAATTTACAGTCAAACAAATGTACTAAAATTTAATACAAATACAATTTTTATATATACTACCAAACAACTTCTTTTGTGTTGAAGGAAGTGTCAAGTGCTATCTATTGAATAATAATATTGTCATAAACACATATTATTTATAAAGTCTTTTGATGTAAGCACTCAGTACTATAAATTTCTAGTACAATAAGTATAACATCACTAATCTAAACTTCTAAATTCTCTACAAATTCTTTAGTAAAATACTTTATATGTGTTTAATTTCAACTAATACAGACAATTTAAAATCAAGAATTTCAAATTAAAGAAATCAGTGCAAATGTCATCTACAAATTGTACACCTTTTTTTCTTTTATTGTTAAAGTTGCGATATGTTTGTTTGTTGTTCGTGTAGCGTATACTATGACCTGACCAATTGTATTCTTTTTCAGTTTCTACAAAATATCATGCCTATATATAAATAAATATTATGTTTACCTTCTCTAGATTGACTTGGCCGTCTTGTCATTAATCTAATCGATTAAATTCTAAATCGGTTGTATTTTCGAGATGTTGTAAGAACTAGTACACTTTCCAAGGATTGGATTTGATCAAATAGTCTAGGAAACACCAGAGGACTTGACATTCCCTACTATTGGATTTGTTCCCATTCTCGATTGTTTCCTTAGGTTTCATATAGGAATAATATTGAAAGTTACCCTCCACATTACTAGTCTAAGAGTATGTCGCAATGTTGATCGTTTGATACATTTGCTAGCCCCAAGTTTCATATAAAAATTTCGTCCGTAAATTTTGATTACTTATCCACAATGCAAGATCCCTTACTTCTTTTTTAATTGTTCAATGAAAAAAGAAGTAAGGGATCTTGCATTGTGGATAAGTAAATGGAAATTTAAGGACGAAATTTTTAAATGAAATTTGTATCGAGCAAATGCATCAAACGATCAACATTGCGACATACTTTTAGACTAGCAATGTCAAGTGTAACTTTCAATGTTGTTCCTATATGAAACCTGAAGAAACAATTGAGAATGGGAATAAATCCAATGGTAGGGGATGTTAAGTCCTCTGGTGTTTCCCAAACCGTTTGATCAAATTTCACCGTTGGAATTATACGGCTAGTATATTTCAAATCCATAGAATGTTTACTAGTTCTTACCACATCTCGAAAAGACAACCTATTTAGAATGTCATCGATTAACTTAATGGCAAGGTTTCTTAGTCGATTAGGAGAAGGTAAATATGGTATTTGTTCATCTGGAGGCATGATAATCTGTAGAAAATAAACAACAATACTGTTAGTAAGGTCAGGGTATACTCTATACGAACAACAAAGAAATGTTCTTCACCTTATTCAACTAACATATCACAACTCTAACAATAAAAGAAAGGGTGCATAATTTCTAGATAGCATTTGCTTTGATATCCTTAATTTGCAACTCTTGATGTAAAATTGTCTGGTTTAGGTTAAATCAGATATGTCACGCCCCGAGCTACCCCCGGGACGTGGACACAGAACGTAGGACCACAAGTGATCCCAAGCTAACCAACCTGGCATGATCATGAGCATACTAAAGATAATAAACTGTTGCAGAAGCTAAATCATACTTAAAAGTAAAAGATGGGAATACCTATATTTTATAATTGAGATATTCGAAAAAAATGAGTTTAATACAAAAGAAATATTAAATCAATACTCAGCTGAATCTAACTATGTTTGAAAATAACCTCTAAACTAGACTAGAAATACTGGGACAAGCCCCAGCTAAATCTAGCAAAAACTGAAACTAAATGACAAAAGACTGAAATGAAACTCATGATTGTTGTCCTCGAAGAATGAAGACTCACCACTGAATATGCTGAACTGGAGATCAGGAAATTGATCTATGCGTGATCTGGATGCTGAGAACCTAAACATACATCATGAGAAGATGTAGCGCACGTATGCATTAGTACTTGAAAAGTACTGAGCATGTTGGATAGAGTAAGGCTAAAAATAAAACATAAATGAACATGCTCATAAACAAGTATAATAAACTTAATGTGATGTGTTGATTTCTGAGCTAACAAGATGCAATGACCAATTTATAACATGCTGAAATTGAATATTGGATATAATGATAAATGGTCAATGCAGAGAGTCTGACTGAAGTGTGGGAGCTACTAATAACCGATAATAAAACAACATGAGCTAAATGTGGAGTCCGATGTATACGCCCTATCGAGAGGACCCAATATACCCTACCAAAGGTATAAAGGCATGCTAGCGTGATGACATAACTGATTGCCCACAGAGGGGACTTACAACTACTCAACTAGTAGTTCTGGGACTATTAGGTACGCTAAACCCTAGTCCAACTCAGTATAATGCTACTCCCAATGAATTTTATATATTAATTGATTATATCATAATATCTGTAATTACTGGATGGCTCGAAACTAAACATGCAAACTAAGAATGCAACAATTAATCTGGTAATTATGCATTTATAACTGAGGCATGTATATCTGAAGTGTCTGAAATATATGACCTAGCATGTGTAATTCAAGAACTAAAGAAATACAAAGCTAGTGTTCTGAAATTCATGCAATAATCTGACTAATAACATAATAATTTTATTTGGAACATATATTTAATAAATTCATGACGTTATATCAAAGTTCTCTAAACCCTAGGTGTAATCATGATAAGAGAATCAAGAACTGACTGAAAACTAGGGACCCAATGGGTGAAAGGAACCCACTAGTGAAATCCCACATACCTGGTGATGAAATCCATGGAAAAATACTTAAGTTTTGGGGCTAGAACTGCTGGATCTTGTGGCGTTCTTGAACTAGAGTTCTTGAGGTTTTTTTCTCCTCTCTTGCTTCTAATTTTCTAAGTTTTGATTTAATGATTTGACTTGGATATGTTTTAATTATGTTTCTAGTATTAAACTAACAAAAATCTGATGATTTTGGGTCAAAACGACGTAACTTAAGTTTTAAACGGAGTGGGAAAGGTCAAAAATACCCCTAAGAAGGTTGTTGTCGAGCCTCATGATGGCTAGGACTGACGGTCCGTCGTGCGCCAGATGCCCCGTCGTTGGGTCCGTCGTGAGGGCCTGTTCGACAGGCCTTTAATAAAATGGGCATAACTTTTTACTCGGAGGTCATATTTAGTAAGGTCCGTGGACATGGAAAGATGATTCAATTATATATCTGTGGGTAGGTCATGGAAGACCTAATTCATTTTGTGCTAAGAGTTATTATCATTTTAGGTTGACCCAACTACATTACCCCTTAACTGATTGCAAATTTTTCACCTATGGACCGTAGGTCCACCTACGAACCATGATGGTCATCCATAGCTCTTGTCAGAGAGTGGTTGAAGGGAGTCTTGATCGACGGTCACGGACTACGGATCGTCTTTTGACCTACGGACCGTAAGTCCGTTCGTCGTCCAAGACTTAACCAATTTTTCTAGAATGAAATTTTTGGGAGTTTCTGAACCCATCGACGGTTGTTCAGGACGGACCATGGTTCAGGCTATGGTCTGTCGATGCCACCGTTGGTAGCACCTGCAATTTTTTCTGAAAAACTAATTTTTGGTCTATTTTGGCTACGGGGTGTTACAAGATATATAAAAATTATTTTTGTGTAAGATTTTAAGAGAACTTAGAAGTTTAAATTAGTGATCTTATACTTATTGTACTAGAAAATTATAGTATTGAGTGCTTACATCAAAACTCTATATGAATGACATGTGTTTATCGTAATATTATAAATGAATGGAGAACACTTGACACTTTCTTAAACACTAAAGGAGTCATTTGGTAGTATATATAAAAATTGTATTTGTATTAAATTTTAGTGCAAAGGTTGACTATAAATGTAACTCTAGTACAAATTATACTAGTATTACAATTAACCTTTTTTGGGATATATTAATCCAAACATTTGTGCTACAATAAGCTGAAAATATTAATTTAGTGACCTATACACTTAATTTCAATATTTGTGTGAAAGGCGACTTAGAAGACTCTCATGGCTGCCACTGCCTTTCCCCAGTCTGAATCTTTTGGAGAATCAAACCTTAAAAATACCAATGCATCTCTTATGAACTATAATCCTACAAAACTGACAAAAATAATCTTGAAACCTATTTCAACTAATACACGGGTAACCAACTGTCCGTTTTACATTTAATGAATTAGATGAGATGCCGTTGAAGAGGGACTTCATCAAGCCGTAATTATGAAGCTTCCCTATGGTTTACCAAGCTTACATGAACTGAGAAAATTAATTCCAAAACAGTTGGTGATCAATGGACGTTGTTTAATTGGCTTCGCTTGCAGCATGACATCTTTTAATTCTTTGTGATCTGTATGAAGATTTTTGCTCTGTTCTTTAAAAACAGGTGGGTTATCTTAAATTTAATGTGGAGCAACATCTGTTCCGTAACTTTCCATGGGCACAAATCTTTAACGCAAAGAAGAAATTTCAAAAACATTAGCGTGGGTTACACTACCGATCTACCGCCAAATCTTTTCGCTCGAAGACCTTTGTTATCTATTTCATCGGCTATTGGTAATCCAGTAGCCATAGATAAAGACATTCAAGAAAGGAGAAGACCTAGCACCGCTTGAGTTAAGGTCATTCTTTATCTTATGGACAAACATCCAAAACGAGTAAAGATGCACTTTTTGGATGAAAAATCTTGTAAGCTCGTTGAACACGATCAAAAGATTGTGTTTGATAATCTTCCTTTGTATTGTACCTATTGTAAGTTCCAAGGTCATGAAGATGCTGATTGCCGACTATTTATCCAGAAAAACAAAAGGGGAGAGGGTAACCATGATGACATCGGGTAGCAAGGTGACAAAACAAATAATGTGAAACAATTGTAGGGTGATGCATGAGACTTCTTAATGCAAAAAAATGAATGTAAATTCTCTAATGATACGGATAATGCAAGTAATGTGAACAGAACACCGAATATCAATTCGATGTAGCACCTAACTATTGAATAGTGGCAATACAAGGCCAATATTAGTTGGCCAAAGGGTAGTGCAGGAGGAACTTTTGGTGTCTGGAAAAAAGGTGCAGGAGGGCCTTTTGGTTCCTGGACTAGAGTTCAAGCGTTAAAGATCTCTGGAAAAAGTATGGCTGATGCTACGATAATTTCAGATAAGGGCCAAGAATATCAAGAAGGCGATACATGTGTAATTTCATGTGTAGATCAAGTTTGTTCTAATGCAGATATAGAGGTCACGAGGGTAGGGATTGAACCTGCAGATACAACAAATGATAAAATTAGACTTCAAGTAAAGACAACTTATTTTAAGGCTTTTGTTCTTGTAGTCGCTAGTCGCTTCCGAAAACTATTGACTGAAGATGTATCCATTAACACAACTCCTACTTCTGTGGCACAAATAAAATAACTTGGACAGTCTAATACAGTTAATAAAGCAGGGGTAACAGTTAATGTTGGAGCTCAAATTGGTTCTCCAGGAGCCTCTCAAATTAAGCGTCATTTTTCTCCTAACTCTCAAATTGATGACAAAGAGCTTCTTGATGCGTTGGGGAGTTCTAATATTAAAAAGTTGAATTCTCTTACGCCTATTAACACAAACAAACAACTAAAAGATTTTGGTAGTCGTTCTTTGCCCACAAATAGATTTGCTAGCCTACAAGATGAGGACACCTTTGAGGAAAGTGAAGAAGAGGATATGTTGACTTAGGGATGCAGATATTTCTCCTAGGCAACAATGTTGGGATGGTAAGATGACTGAGGAGTTTGTTCCACGGCATCTACCGATGCGACTGGCAAAGCAGAATCACATGTGAGTGCCAACAAATTTAACGAGATCCAATAAATCTAAGATGATTTGATAAACTATCAAAACTTGTTACATAGATTTGAAGCGGAAGACAAGGGAAAAACACTTCAGGTTTCTTTAGAAGGGAAATCTGTCTTTGTTAGTTCAGACGTTTGTAAAATGAAGTTTGTGTTTAATTACTCAAATCTTATCATGGTTTTTATACTGTACTACTTAAGCATCCTCATCTCTTATATCATCAAAAAATGTACTATAAACATTGTGATGATCATGGAATACTTAGTTCTCTCTGGCTCTTATTTTCTTTATGTGGGTTAATCAGTAGAGGTATTGTACCTCATTAGAATTGGTTAGGTAAGGTCTAGCCCCCCTTGCTTGTACTGATCATTGTAAAGGTTTTCTTTTAATTATAACAATAATAAAAGGCCACTAGACACTGTCTAGTAGTATAAAAATAAATAAATAAATAAATAATAATAATAATAATAAATTATATTTTGTTGAATGAGAATAAAAAATATATCATGAAATTTTAATTTATCTATAAGCTATTGATAAGAACACAAAAATAATGTGAAATAGTATTATTTTGTTTATTCAAATATTCACATCCAAACCCATAATCAAACCTAAAACCATCAAGACTTGAATGAGAAATCAGATTCCTGTAAATTAAAAAAAAATTGATAATTGAACAAGGTTATATTCATTATGCAAGACTAAGTCCTACGTCCATATGCCTTGAATCTATGTTTTCTCAAGATCTCATAATTACAAATATTTTACTTTTTCTTAATAGTGTAATTATTTGAAAAACAATACTTTTTCTTAATTATGTTATTATTTGAAAAACTACATTCTTAGGAGGATACAAGTTTGAAATAAGTTAATGTTGCTGCTACCATTACACAATGAGTTTGGATACACCCATCATTAGAGTATACTATAGTTCCTTTTTTGAAAAAAATATATATTATTGTTGTTTTAATTAGGGTTTATTCACAGGGTGTCTCAATCCCTTTAAAGATGAGGCATATGCCTTAGGCCCCAAAAATCAAAAGGCCTAATTTTTTAAGTAAAAAATAAAACGATCTTAAGCTTTTTGTAGAAAAAACAATGAATGTTTTAATTTGTTTAAGAACTCTTTTTTCTGGATGAATTTTTAAATTTAACTTTCACATGGTATGTTCAAGACCACAAGATTAAAAAAATTATTTTGGTATATATATATATGTATATATACACACACACACACAGACATACACATACATATCATAAGCTTAATAAAAATATTTTTATGAAAAAGAAAGAAATAACTTGAAACTCACGTTACAAAGAAGTAATTACAATTGGCCTCCATATTATTTTTGGCATTAGACACTAATTAGATAGAGCCGTCACAAAGTTTATTTATTGATAATGTGCACTAACTAATAGTGAAATGTTCAATTAAGAAAGGACATATGTTAAATACTTTTTAATTTTTTTCTTCATATTTTTACTTATCATTTCCTTTCAATACTCTTTACGTAATTTCAACACCAAAAAAGGTTTATTTATTACTTTTAAAAATAGTTCTAGGAGGTAATAGTTCTAGGAGGTATTAGCACATGTAGAGAAAATGTGTGTCCCTAAAATTTCGACCATAGTTCAAAGGAATGCTTGTGCCTTTTTTTAAAAATAAAATAAAACAAAAATTTAAAAATATTAAAATGTTTTTCCATTGTTATGGACGGTAATTGTCACGCCCCGAGCCTTCATCCAGGACGTGGCTGGCACCCAATGACCATTACTGTCGTTGAGCAAATCTTATCCTGGATTACATAACTCAGCGGAAGACTTAACGCAACTCAATTCTGAAATAAAAACATTCTTAAAAGAAATACTTAAAAAATTATCTTGGCCGAAATGACATTTATGTCTCA
This sequence comes from Solanum neorickii, assembly GCA_027704865.1. NCBI lineage: Eukaryota > Viridiplantae > Streptophyta > Magnoliopsida > Solanales > Solanaceae > Solanum > Solanum neorickii. The sequence continues at coordinate 28,324,621 of JAKWJC010000367.1, forward strand.
AAGTTAAAAAATCTGCATGTATGATAAAAAGAGACTAAAAACTGGACTGTCTATATATCTATCTGTCTATGAAACCTCTAAATGTACAAATATGAATGTTGGGACAACCCCCACAATATTAAAAAAAATACGGAAACTGATAAAGGAGTCCTCCGAAATGTAAGGAGGCTCACTATTGACGCTGGATGCTCACACTGGATGAACGAAGTGTTCCATGCTGATCCTGGTTACCTCTCTCTGCATCATCAGACGATGCAGGCAAACTGATATCATTACATTGAATATACGAGCATGGGAGTTGGAATGCTAAACAACAACTATCAAGCTTGGAAGGGCTTAAGGATGAACATACCTTGTCTCTGCTCAACTCAAGAAGAAGTAACTCAATATAAAGCATTAAAGAAACATGCAATATATATAAAGCTCATAAAAATAGTGTAAATACTTATTTCATAAAAATAATGCACTAATAATTTCAACTTTACTTATATATGAAAGTCATATAATTTCCGTGGGAGATATTCTAACCGACAACCATCATTGTGCGCCTGAGTGATGATATGATGTTTTACCTTACGTTGCCAAGGACCATCCTATACCTTCTCATCGGTATAGGACCTTACATAATTTAGTAGATCCACTAGCTTAACTTATGTGATCATCTAAAAAGTATGACCCGTTAATACCCATGATGGCTACATGGTTTACATAGAGACTTGAGTTAATATGAACTCTTATCCCCACATCGGTGCTCAATACTACTCCCAAAATACACTTTATCTCATGCTTTTAAATTAAATTCCTTTCCTTTGAGTTGAGATAATTTGCTCAACACTTTATTTTAAAACCTCTCTTGGAACAATTGTTCCCTTTTTTTGTTCAAATCTCTTTTGGAAAATCTTACTTTCCTCTTAACTTAAATGTGAAAACATTTATAAGCCTTTCAGGAATACTTAATTACCTTATAACTTTTGAGAAATAAACTCAACTCTTGCTCTTTACTTAATTTGAAACTGAACTCTTAGGAATATTTAGTTCCCTTATAGTTTTTTAGAATTTAGCTCAACTTTTTACTCTTTATTTAACTCGAAACTTGAGCCTTAAGACGAAGTTAACACGTTTAAATAAGTTTATTTGAAACATCAAGGAATTCTACATTAACTTACTTCATAGATTTATACTAGAATTTTTAACTCCTTTGACTTATATCTTAACTTTTCTTGAATTGAATTATGAATTCAAGGCTTATGATTCATGTTTGTGAATGATTTAAAAACTTTTAGATATACCATAGAGTATCCGACTATGAATTGTAGGTACATAACTTAGGAACCAGTATGAAGAAATCGAGGAAGAACAGGGTCCCTATGAGGTCTTCGCTCTGAGAGGCGTGGGGCGCCAGAGCCAGTCAAACAAACTCTGGTCTAAGACTCTCTAGATTGTGTGGCGTGTCAGGGCCTGTCAGGCTAAGCCTATCCTGTGCGGCTCTGGCAGGCGTGGCATTCCCCAAGGTTTGTCTCTCAAGATTTTCGACTTTTCGTCTCATATTTTCAACTCTAAACCTTCTAAAATTCCATGGATTTCCCTCCTAACACTTAGGATCACAAAAATTCTTAATACCCAATAGTTTAGACTAATAAAACAGCCCGGAAAAACGAATAAACAACTAAAGGCATATTACAAAAGAACCAACAATAATTCAATAATTGTTCATCAAGAACTTCATTATTCATCAACAAATATATTCAAAACTCGCGGAATTAAACATGTTGGTGTGTGGGTTAACGAACCCAACAAAGAAATATCTCACATACCTTGATAGGGATCACCCCCGAGATATTTCATCCGTGAAACCTTAGCGTTCTAGAAGGATTCTTGATCTTCCTCTTTTCTTCTCTTTTCTCCTAAGCCATAAGAGTATTTAACTTTTATAAAGCTGAATTACGGTTTAGTTTAACCCCTAATAAACCTTTAAATATACTTAGGAAATAGTAGGGTTAAAAGACCACTTTACCCTTACTAAAATCTGGATTGGACTTTCCTCAATCAACAACCTAACTTCTGATAGGCGTATCTCCCTCATACAATGTTGAAAACGTGCAACCTCAGCAGCGCTGAAAATATATTCCAAGGGATTTCTAAACATATAAAGAACTAACGCAAAATAATTTTGAGTTAGGATTTATGGCCGTTTGGAAATGAGAAAAATTCACTTTTTGAACTTAGGAAATTTTCTAGATTATTCCTATTCTTTCCAAAAATAACTATTCTTAGTTTCTTCGCTTAATCCTAGTTATTTCAAGTTAAAAGATGTTAAGATACCTCTCCGTTGTGAAAATTTGTCCTCGAATGAGAACTCTTTCAATAAGCAAAGGGTAGTATCATCATTTCAGCTCTTCAACAAACAAAAGCAAGTAATAACATGCTTACACATAGTCTTATATAGTGCTAAGAAGAGAATTTAAAATCTTGATTTGCATTATATCCGTATGCAAAGAGATGTGGATGTCTCTTCTTCATATCCTCCTCATCTTCCCAAGTCACTTCTTCAACAGTAGGTTCCTCCAAAGGATCTTGACTGATACAACTTCCTTAGTTCTCAACTTGCATACTTGATGATCTAAAATCTGGACCGGAATCTCTTAATTGGATAATCTAACCTTAATTCCAACATTCTCAGTTCGTACAATCAATGCAGGAACACCCAAGCACTTCTTCAACATAAAAATATGGAATACCAGATGAACCGTTGCCGACCCTTGTGGTAAATCCAACTCATATGCCACATTGCCAACTCTCTTGGAGATTCTGCAAGGACCAATATACCGGGGACTAAGTTTTCCCCTTCTTATCACACCTCATAACACCCTTTATGGATGAAACTTTCATATACACCCAATCATCCACCAGAAACTCTAATGGCCTTCTCCCAACATCTGTGTAGGAATTTTGACGAGTGTGTCGTTTTCAATCTCTCATAAATCACTTTCACCTTCTCCATATCTTGGTAAACTAGATCTAGTCCTATCAAACCTGCTTTACCAACTTCGACCACCCAATAGGAGATCTGCATCTTCTATTATAAAGGGCTTCATATGGAGCCACTTGGATGCTTGAATGGTAACTATTGTTGTAAGAAAACTCAATGAGAGGTATGTGATCATCCCAATTCCCTTTGAAATCAATAACACAATCTCTCAACATGTCGTCCAATGTTTGGATAGTATGCTCTGTATTTCTATCAGTATGAGGATGAAAAACAGTAGTTAAGTTCACCCTTTGAACCCAAACCCATCTGGAAAAATTTCCAAAACTGTGCAGTAAAATGTGTACCTCTATTTGAAATGATGGAGATCAAAACTCCATGAAGTCTCACAACTTCTTGAAGGTATAACTTGGCATAATCGTCGGCCGAATAGGTAGTCTTTACTGGCAAAAAGTAGGTTGATTTTGTCATGTTATCGACAATTACCCAAATAGAATTTTATTGCTTATGAGTTCTTGGCAGGCCTATGATGAAGTCTATATTAACAATCTCCAACTTCTATTCTGGAATTTCTATAGTCTGATTCAACCCTGCCAAGCCTTTGGTGTTCCACTTTAACCTGCTGGCATTTTAGGAATTAGCCTTAAAATAAATAAAAATGGGGTCTTGGTCTTGTTTCTCTCTCACGTCTAACACTAGTGATGATTCATCCCCATTAGTCACCACTATACTTCCTTCAGTGTAATCGATAAGTCTTACTCCCAGACATGCAAGTCTTTTTAAGTCATTAGCTAGCTCCTTTTTTTTCTTCAACATGGACGGTACTCCTCATTGATAACCTGCTTAAGGCATCAACGAGTACATTCTCCATATCTGGATGGTAAAGAATACTCATGTCATAATCCTTGAGTAATTCTACCACCTCCTCTGTCTGAGATTTAGCTACTTCTAAGTTTACACATATTGGAGTTTCTTGTGATTAGTAAAGATGTCAACATGAACTCCAAACAAGTAGTGACGCCATATGTTCAAAGGAAAAACTAGGGAAGCCAATTCTAAGTCATGAGTTGGATAATTCTTCTCATGAACCTTGAAATTTCTGGAGGCATAATCTATAGCGTTGCTGTTCTGCATCAACACACATCCCAAACCAACTCTTGATGCATCATAGTACACTACAAAAGCATCAGTACCCTTTGATAACGTCAAAACATGAGTAGTAGTCAACCTCTTTTTGAACTCCTGAAAGTTTTCTCACAAACTTCAGACCATTGAAACATAGTTTTCTTCTAAGTCAACTTGGTCAAAGAGAAGATATGGATGAAAACCCTTAAGAGATCTCCTATAATAGCCAGTAAAACCTAAGAAACTCCTTATATTTTTTGGAGATGTGGTTCTAGGCCAACTCTGAACTTCTTCTATCTTTTGGGTATCAACATTAATCCCATTACCAAAGACAATTTGGCCCAAGAGTGCCACAGGGTTAAGCCAAAACTCACAGTTGGAGAACTTGGCATATAGCTTCTTATCTTTCAAAGTCGGCAGAACAATCCTGAGATGGCTAGCATGATCTTTTTCGTTCCTTGAATTAACCAATATATCATCTATGAAAATGATGACAAATAGATCTAAATAAGGTTTGAAGACTCTGTTCATAAGATCTATGAATGCTACAAGTTAATTTGTCAATCCAAAGGACATAACAAAAAATTCATAATGACCATATATTGTTCTAAAAGTTGTCTTTTTCAACATCACATTCCCTAACATTCAACTAATGGTATCCTGGTTTAAGATCAATTTTTGAGAAGTAGGAAGCACCCTAAAGCTGGGCGAAAAGATCATCTATTATTGGAAAAAGATACTTATTCATGATAGTCACCTTATTCAATTGGCGATAGTCTATACACATCCTAAGGTAACGATCCTTCTTTATACCACATAAAATCGGAGCACCCCAAGGTGAGATGGCTGAATAAAGCCTTTTTCTAACAAATATTTCAAATTTTATTTTAGATATTTTAACTCTACAGGTGCCATTCTGTATGACGGAACAGAGACAGCACAAGTGTCTAGAATGATGTGTATGCCAAAGTCTGTTTCTCTCTTAGGAGGCACTTCAAGTGGATCATCAGGAAAAACATCGGGGGAACTCTTTTTCTATACGAACTGATTGAAGGAAGGTTAGTTTATGAGTCATTAACTCGGACTACGTTATAGATACACCCCTTTGAAACTAACTTTCTCGCCTTAAGATACAAGATGAAACGATCCTTAGGAACTTCTGAAGTACTACTCCACTCTATGACTGGCTTATTAGGAATCTAGAATTTGACAACCAGAGTTCTACAATCTATTGACGCATAAAAGGAATGAATCTAATCCATACCTAGAATGATTGATGGAAATAGGACAATCACTATAGACTCTTTCCTCTATAATATACTCACCAATAGGCATAGAATCATAGAAGGGTTCACAAAGATTTTGAGGAAGAATCTCAAACTGATCAACATAATGATTTACAAAATATAAACTTGCTCCTGGTCTAACAAAGCATAAACATCAAAAATAAGCACATTGATCATACCCGTGACAACAACTAGAGATTTCTCTTGCTCTTGGCGGCTAGTTATTGCATAGAGACGAGGTGATGAAGTTTGAGCTCTACCAGGAATAGCTCCTCTAGGTGCATCCTTATCTGCTGGAGAAAGTGATGAAGTTTGAGCTCTATTACTAGGATTTTCACCAGTTTGCTTATTCTTAGGGCACTCTCTTGTGAAGTGACCCTCTTGACCACATCTGAAGAAACCTGTTTGTCCATCACAACATTTACAGGGGTGGATTCTACCACACCTTCCACATGCATGAGCCCAACAACCTCCTTCTGCCACACTACCTTGGGAATAGGATGGTCTAGCTTTGAAGTTTTGGGAATTCTTTCCAATATATTCACCTTTGTTTCTAGGCGCTGGTGCAGTAGTAAATGGTTGTGAATGCTCCTTTTGTTTCTGAAATTATGGTTGTCTTGAACCATCCTTTTGTTGACCAGACTCATTCCTAGTCTTAGCTTTCTTGTACCTGTACTCCTCTGTGTCCTTCAGCTTCTCCTCTTCAACTTGTTGGACATAGACCGTTAACCTTGAAATGTCCATGTCCCCAATCAACTTTGCAGCCCTTCCTCCTTTGCTTGAAGCACGACCTAAGACAACAACAAACACACTCATTCAGCTTCTCAAATCTATAATCATCTCCAGAGCATAGCGAGATAGTTGCATGAACTTCAACCCATATTCATGAATACTCAAGGAGTCCTGTTTAAGAGTAAGGAACTCCCGTACCCTTTCTTCCTTCAGTTCCCGAGGAAAGAAACCTCTAAAGCTTCTTAAAAGAAAGCTCAACTCGAATGTGGTGCATCCTCATCTCTACCCTCCTTCCACTGATTGAACCAAGTCCTATCCAGACTCTTGAGTTGATATTCGACTAGTTCAACTCTCTTAAAATCAATCACGTGCATCACATTAAGTACATTCTGCAACTCTTCCTCAATGTTTTTAAGATCCTCTATGGTGCTCGAAACAGTGAAACTTCGGGAATCATCCTCAAAGTGTCAGCCCCTTCTTTTAGATCTCTTCTTTGTTGTCCGACTTAGTTGGTCACAACTTGACTCAACATTCGCATAACCTCACGGAACTCAACATAGGTTACCTCTCCCTGAGGTTGCACATTCTGTGCAATAGGTACCTCTGGCTCTTCAACATTCCTTATAGAAAGTCCATCCCTAACTACTCTTCACGGAGTCATGATGATATGAAACACGCATAACCATGAATTAGTGGGAAACTTTTTAAGGATAAAGTCTAACACAAGAAAAGGATTTATGAAAGAAGTGAGAAATTCCTAAATGTCACAACCTCCTAATAATAGATGTGGCGCGCTTCACACTAATGACTAAGACTCAATGGACACGGCATCATAAAATCCCTAGGACTTATGAACTCTATGCTCTAATACAAAGTTTGTCATGCCCCGATCCTACACCCTTTACGTGGCCAGCACCGAATTGCTGGCTGTGAAAGAAACCTTGGCAAAGATTACTTAACTCAACTTAAGACTTAACTTAACTCAATTAAGAAGTAAAAACATTCTGAAAATAATTACTTTAAATAATGTTCTTGGCCAAAATGACACATAAGTCTCAAAGTTAAAACTCTTGACATGTAAGATAAAAAAGACTAAAAAATGAACTGTATATCTATCTATTTATCTATGAAGCCTCTACTAGTACAAAGATGAATGTTGGAACAACCCGGACAATATTCTACATAGAAAATATGGAAAGCGATAAGGAATAATCCAAAATGTAAGGAGGTTCACCACTGAATCTAGATGCTCAAACTTGATCAACGAAACGTTGCGTGCTAATCCAAGTTACCTTTGTCTGCATCATAAGACGATGCATTGAATTTATGAGTATGCGAGTTGGAATGCTAAACAACAAATATCAAGTTTGAAAGTACATAAGGATGATCCTACCTTGGCTCTGCTCAACTCAAGAAGAAATAACTTGATGCAAAACAGTAAAGACACACACAATATATATAAAGCTCGTAAAAACAGTGAAAACACTTAGTTCAATAAAGGTAATGAAAAATTAAACTCAACTTTACTTATATATGAAAGTAATATAATTTATGTGGGAGATTCTCTAACCGAAAACCAACACTGTTAGATATATATATATACATATATATATATATATATATATATATATATATATATAAGTATAACTGATAAAATAGTGTAAATACTTAGTTTATAAAAGATAAAATAATAATAAACTCAATTTTATATTATATATGAAAGTAGTTTAATATTCTGTGGGAGATTTCTTAAGCGACAACAATCCGTGAGCCTAAGTGATTATACAACGTTTTACCTCACACTACCGAGGACCGTCCTACACCTTGCCATCGGTATATGACCTAACTTAAATTAGTACATCTACTAGCTTAAATTACGTGATCATCTAAAAAGTATGACCTATTAATAACCATGATGGCCACATGGTTTACATGGAGACTTGAGTTAATACGAACTCTGATCCCCACATCGGTTATCAATACTACTCCCAAAATACACTTTAGCACATGATTTTTACATAACTTCCTTCCTTTGGGTTGAGATAATTTGCTCAACCCTTTTTATCTTTAAAAATCCCTCTTTGAATCAATGTTCCCCTTTTCTTACTAAAAACTTTATTGGAACTCTTAGTTTCCTTGTAACTTAAATGTGAAAACATTTATAAACCTTTTGCGAATCATAGTTTCCTTATAGTTTTTTAAGAGATGAACTCAACTCTTACTCTTTACTTCACTTGAACTTAACTCTTAGGGAATACTTAGTTCTCTTATAGTTTTTTGAGAATTTGACTCCACTCTTTTTTCTTTGTTCAACTTGTAACATGATCCTTAAAATAAAGTTGAAGTGATTGTTTAAGACTCTTTGAAAACTTTAAGAACTTTCCGTTACTAACTTCTTAACTTTTACACTTGACTCTTAACTTCTTTGACCTTGATCTTAGCTTCCCTTGAATTGGATTACGGATTCAACCATCATGATCTCATGTTTATGGATGATATCATAATGTATAGATGTAATTTAGAGTTTTGGAATCAAACAGTAATAATAGGTACATCACTTACGAACTAGTACGAGAAGACAGGGAAAGGCACGGAGCGCCAGAGCCTGCCTGGCAGACTCAGATCTATGCCGCTCTAGCTAGTGCGGCGCGCCAGGACTTGTTAGACAAAGCCTGCCCTGAGGGGCTTTGGCAGGCGCGGTGCCCTAGGGGTTGTCAGACGAACCTCCAAATTTTCTTCTCTATTTTTCATCTTTAAGCCTCCTAATCTTTCATGGATCCCACCCCCAAACACTTAGGATCACTAAATACCTCATTACCCAATAGATTAGACCCAAAAAAAAAGTAAAGAAACATGAATCAAATCTACTAGAGTTAAACAATAAATCAACCAATAAGAATTTCACTATTTTTCGTCAAGAACTTCCATGTTCATTATTCAATAAACTCTAACTTGCTGAATTGAATAAATATGGGGTGTTGGTGAAAGGACCCAACACAGAATGATATCACATACCTTTAAGGTATCACTCCCGACGAAATCCACGCAATGATTCTAGGAGTTCTTTCTTCTCTTTCTCTTTCTTCCTCTTCTCTTCTCTATTCTCCCAAGCCCTAAGCGTATTCAATATTCTAAAAACTATCTTAAGGATTAAATTTTCCTTGATAAACCCTTTTTAAAAATTAGGAAATAGTAGGATGAAAAGACTACTATACACTTACTGAAATCCTGAATGAATTCTCGTTAATCCAACAACCAAAATTCCGAAAGGTATATCTCACTCATATGATATCAAAATTTCACAAACTCTTCGTAGGTAGAAAGATCATTTCATAGGATTTCAAACCATATAAAAAAACTCAGACTAATTCCTCCTGAGAGGAAAGTTATGTCCGTTTAAAGAATGACCAAAAACTCAAGTTTAAAATCTGGAAATTTTCCACATTTCTCTTTTTATCTCCAAAAAAAAAATTTCCTTGATTTCCTAGCTTATTTTTTGTTATTACAAGTTTGTAGATATTAAATGACCTATACAATCAAATTTAACTATTTTTATGTGTTAAATGTCACATGCAAAAAATAATTAAGTGGACTTAATTAAAGAACTCAAAGAAATTTTCACTAACTAAATATATCTGCCGATTACTCTAAAAAAATAATCACATTATTTTTTACCCTCTTTTTCTCTTAGTTTATGCGATATTTATTTTTTTAGGTTATTTCGAAAAGAAAGTCTTTTTATAGTCCTAAAATAATTGTTCACTTTATAATTAATAATTCTTCCAATCATTTTTATCTCATTTATCCTTAAAATTATTCCTTTTTTATTTTTTTAAATTAGTCATGTGTGTAAACATTTAGAAAAAAATTCTTAAAGTACAAAATAAATGAAATTTATCACTTTTATTTTATATATCTTATAATGAGAAAAATAAAAAATTAAAATAAAATAAAAATGACATATTTTAACTCTAAAATCTAATAAATATATTTATAATCACATTAATCTCTAAGATTTCTATAACATGTCAAACTTAACCACCCACCCCACTCACCCCAGTCAATATTACATTTTTGTAAAATTTAATTTAAGAAGAAAACCTCTCCCCCTTCTTCAGTTTCCTCTTTCACTCTGGGGTGATGAATTTGAAGACTTTAAGATCATACAAATTTGTGTTTAGCAGTTGAAGGATAACGTGTGCTTAAAAGTGTATTTGATACTTTTTAAAAAATATTTTTTGGATGTTTAAAATATCAGTAATAATTTTAGATCTTGATAAGCTTAAAATTTCAATCCTTGTTCTATTAAAAAAAAATAAATCTTTCTCATTTGGGTGTTGTCAATTTTGTGAAGAAGCCCTATCTTCCTCATTGTACTTTTTTTAGGGTAGATGTTGGTTTTCTTGGGATTTTTGAATGTAGAAAAAACAATATGTTCCTTTTTTCTTTTGATGTTTTTTCGATGGTGTTTTTAATGCAATGACATTTTTTTTAGTTGAGGGGCTATCGAAAATCAACTCTCAAACCCCACAGACAAAGTTAGGAGTAAAATGTTGTCCACGTGCTATCCTTTCTAGACCTCTGAATATTTACTTTCTGTCTCGCTAGTAAAAATTTATTGTCTGCTAAGGAATTAGTCTAAGACCAAGATGTATATATGTTGGACATGATCCTTCCTCACCTATGAAGAATAAACTTGAAAAGAATCACCCAATTTAGGATTCTTGAGTTGATGTTTATTTTTAAGTTACATTATTTGTTGAATTACCTTAGGAAGAAGCATCACCCAATTCGGTATTCTTGAGTTGATGTTAATATCGAAGTTATGTTTTGTGTTAAATTCTCTTAGGCGAGCTTGATGTATTGAATGGAAACTTATTTTTGTATGGTTAGTAGAAATTTCTTGTTTGCTAAGGGATTACTAATAGTACATCATAAAACTTCACTTTCCTCAGGTGATTAAATGTGATATCCGAGAAGCTTGCAGAAACTCATGAACAACTTCCTGGGGCACACGTTCGAAATAATAACCATCACTAAGGATACATAATCATTATTCTTGTAGCACAAATGTTTGGGGTCACACATCCCAAAAAATGTTAAATTAAATAGTACTATTAGTTGTACCAGAGTTAAATTTTAAGTTAAACAATTGTACTAAAATTTAATACAAATACTATTTTTGTATATACTACCAAACGACTTCTTTGCTGTTGAAGGAAGTGTTAAGTGTTATCTATTTATTTATATATAATATTTCGATAAACACATTTCATTCATAAAGTCTTTTGATGTAAGAACTCAGTACTATAAATTTCTAGTATAATAAGTATAACATCACTAATTTAAACTTCTAAGTTCTTTTCAAATTGTATACAAAATACTTTATATGTGTTTAATTTTAGCTAAGCCTTCTAATTTTACATCAAGAGTTGCAAATTAAAAAAAATCAATTCAAATCTCATCTACAAATTATACACCTTTTCTTTTATTGTTAAAGTTGTGATATGTTTGCTCTTTGTTTGTGTAGCGTATAATCTGACCTTACCAATTGTATTCTTTTTTAATTTCTACAAATTATCATGCCTCTAGATGAACATAGACTATGTTTACCGTATCTTGATCGACTTAGCAGTCTTTTCATTCATTTAATCGATGAAATTCTAAATAGGTTGTATTTTTTAGATGTTGTAAGAACTAGTACACTTTCTATGAATTGACAATATACTTGTCCTAGAATACCACATGTTAACTTCCCCTACTGTTGGATTTGTTCCTATTCTCGATTGTTTCCTCAAGTTTAATGTAGGAATAAATTTGAAAGTTACCCTCGATATTATTAGTCTAAGAGTATGTCCTATCATTTGATAATTTGCTCAACACAAATCGTGATGCTTCTTCGAGTTTTTACTTCGAAAATAGGGAAGGATCATGCCAAAGACAAATACTTCTTGGTCTAACTTGGACTAATGTATAAAGGTAAGTTTCCACTTTATGATTTAAGCTTTCCCAAGGAAATTTAACTCACAAAATAACTTTGAAATAATTCAAAATAAAAAATACCAAATTGGGTGATGCTTCTTCGAGTTTCTTCTTCACAGATGAGGAACGATTATATCCAACATAAATACTTCTCGATCTAACTTGGACTAATTCCTTAACAGGAAAGAAGTTCCTACTAACTAGAAGATATGTTCCCAAAGAGAATTCAACACACAATATAACTTCCAAATAAACAACCAAAGACTCAAATAATACATCATTTAAGAACAACCATGAAGTGTAAAATCCATCTTTATTCCCAAACATAGTATTCAAAACATTCATCCAGGTTCACAATTCTATGTTTCCACGCATATAAAATCTTTATTGTACCTTAAAGCAAAGACAAAACATAACCTTACTACTCATTCAACCAAATGTTTCGTTTCTGTTTGCACTTCCAAAACATTTTAGCCAATGATTTAGAAGGATTGTGATAATAATACAAGTTAACAAGACACATAACTTCTGATTTAGATGATGACAATTTAAACTTTGTTATCTCAGCAATTACTTCGAGAAATTTGTTAGTTTCCATTTACTAGGATTGATTTCCATTTTCACCAATGCTAGAGACTATGAATAAATCCTTGATAAACTGCATTTCACTCTCTTCTAATAGTATATCTTAAAATTTAACTGTCCTCAGATGATTAAATGTCATATCCGAGAACCTTGCAGGAATCTCATCAACAACCTCCTCGGGCACAGATTTGAATTAATCCCCATCATTAAGGATACACCCTTAATAAAAATCAAAAAAGAACCATCGAGGAGCAACCTGAATTTCAATTTCGGCCAAATTTGGAGAGCTCCGTATCATGCAAAGAGAAAACGAAAGCTCAAAAAACTATCCAAGTGTAATCAAAGATATGAATAGGCGTTTCAGACAGTTAAGAGCTGACGAAAGCCTTGTTGTTATAAATTCAGTTGATCCAATATTGACCTATGAATAAAATAACAAAATTAGGATGCCAAAAAGAAAGTACATGTATGAAAATACAAGTAAAATGAAGAAACATTATCTCAAACTGATCCAAGCTGAAATACTCGAGAGCAGGAATAGATGAAAAAATATTTTAAAAATCACCTTTTTCCTCTTGAGCTAATTCTTTAGGCTAATATAGAACATTTGAAAGAAGGGGAACATTTTATAGATATATCAACTATATATCCCCCTGAAAGACAAATGACCTTAGCTTAGGAGCATTAATACTCATGAGGTACGGATTGTCTGTGTCTTTTAGCACCAAATCCTCATCCAATGGGCATTTAGAGATCAAAATATTTAACATATCAGAAGATAACATTACAAACTTCATTTTTAGTATAAACAACTTATTATATCCATGAAGAAGCATGGAAGATGTATTTCACATTCCATAACATAAAAATGCCTCAATTCTAAACACCAAAAAAATAAGTAAGGTATCTTATATGGTGGATAAGTAAATGGAAGTTTATGGACAAAATGTTAATTGAAATTTGTGTCGAACAAATGTCTCAAACGATCAACATTACAACATACTTTTAGACAAGTAATATCAAGGTTAACTTTCAATGTTGTTCCTATATGAAACCTGAAGAAACTATCGAGAATGGAATAAATTCAATGGTAGGAGATATCAAGTCCTCTTGTGTTTCCTATAATGTTTGATCAATTTTAATCTCTAGAGTTCTACAGCATGTATATTTCCAGTCTATAGAAATGTACTAGTTCTTGCAACATATCGAAAAGACAACCTATTTAGAATGTCATCGATTAAATGAATGTCAAGGTTTCTTAGTCAATCAAGAGAAGGTAAAAATATAGTCTTTGTTCATCTAGAGGCATAATATGAAGAAAATAAACAAGTATACCATTGGTAAGGTCAGGGTATACGCTACACGAACATCAAACAAATGCTCTTCACTTTATTCAATTAACATGTCACAACTCTAACAATAAATGAAAAAGGTGCATAATTTGTAGATGAAATTAGCTTTGATTTATTTAGTTTGCAAATGTTGATGTAAAATTTTCAGGCTTTGGTTAAATCAAACACATATAAAGTATATTTGTATAGAATTTGAAAAGAACTTAGAAGTTTAAATTAGTGATGTTATACTTACTCTATTAGATATATATAGTACTCAGTGCTTAAATCAAAACATTATATGTATGAAATGTTCTTATCGTAACATTATAAATCAATGGATAACGCTTGACACTTCATTCAAAACTAAAGGAGTCATTTTGTTGTACACATAAAATAGTATTTGTATTATGTTTTGGTACAATGTTTGACGGTAAACTTAACTGTTGTACAACAAATACTAGTATTACAAATTTTTTTCTTCATATTTTTCACCTTTCATTTGCTTTCACCACTTTCTACGCCACCTCAACACCAAAAAGGCGTATTTATTACATTTCAAATTAGCTCTAGGAGGTATTAGGGCATTTAAAGAAAATGTGTGTCCTTAAAATTTCAACCATAGTTCAATGAATACTTATGCCCTTTTTAATAAAATAAAATAAATATAAAAAATGTGACAATGTTTTTCCATAACTTTTTCTTTTTGGAATTCGTGGGTTATAGGACTAAATAAGAATATTTTTTTTCTCTTTGTTAGATTTCTAACATGATGAATTAAATTTATCAAAAAAATATTGTTGTAGTTTATTAATTGCCCATTTTAACAAAATTTTCTTTCTTCAACCTTATCAGTGCTTGTCTAAAATCTTATGTCATAATAGAACATAAAAATATGTGTCTATAATAAGAAAAAACGAACCTAATAACTGAAGACTTCCGATGCACCAATATGTTAACTCTTTAGAGTTAGTTTATTTTTAAAATAGACACTTAACACTTTGATCTCAATTTTCTTAGGTCACTATTTCAAAAAGGAAAGTCTAAATGAAGAAAAATACTCGCACACTTGGTAGAGATCACGACCGAATTATAAAGAAAGGAAAGAGTCATGAATCAAGCCACAAGATGAGAGGTTTGTCGAACATACAAGGAAAAGACCAAACCAGCAAAATGAAATAAGAAGTAGCAATTTGCTTCATGGATATAGATCAACTAAATTGCCTCAATCAATGACTCCCGACATCAATCCTTGATTGATATAGATCCCTTGGGGTTTTCCTGACAAGAGCACATATCATTATCTACATAAAACTTACCCAAATATGTAACCAGAAGTAAGCAACTTCACTTGAGTTTTACAAACAGTTTTCCTTTGTCTTTCATGAAGCTTTATAAACACGTGAATAATATAATTGAAAAGAAAAGAGAAAAGAAAGAATATGAGTGTAGGTATACAAGTTGAGGCAATGTAAAGGTAGAAATCTGCTTTGCATATGATACATGATAAAGTCTCTAATTGATCTAGCACGAAGATCTCTTCAAAGTCCTTATGGAAAGCACCTGAAACTCAAAGGAAATGGACTAGGCACCACATTGGTGATCCAAACAAGGATAAAACCTTTTGTTTCAATTATTTACTACAACTTTCTATTATTGTATATCTTCCTACTAACTTGTAGGTGAGTCAACTATCGACTAATTACCCCTTCCCTCTTGAATATCAATTGATATCAGAGCAAGTGTCACGATCGGAATCTAGACGCCAGACGAGACCGGCGTCATTGTCCTCTCAGAGGTCGCACACAGGCCTACGTACGTCATTCTTACTTCATCTAGGTTAATTTTAGCGGAAATTTTGAATCTTTTTATTTCATAACATGCTTACTAAACATTATACTGCATACATAATTGTTCACCATCAACTATCTAACATTAAGATGATCAAATGAAAGAAAAGGTTTATTATAATGATATAGATGTACTTGCCAAAATGGCACAAATACAATGTCTGAACAAAAACGGGAAAGAAACACTAGTGAAGCATACTCCACTAGCAATATCCTACAACTAAGGTTGAATGTAAATGGGCAAGCATCCTCGAAATAATGAGGTCCTACCAAGTCCAGATGAGTGCTCGACGTCCGGATAACTACAACGTTATCCTCTAGCTCTAGCGTCAACCGGTGCCTGCACCTAAAAGATTAGAGTTGTATAGGGTTACTACACATTTGTACTAAGTATGGTTATATGAAAGCACACACTAAGGACATGCATGAGTAAGAATAGCTCTTTCCTAGCAACATGATTATAGTAGGTCAAGTCAGTGGACTTGCCAAATTGAGATTAGGAAAGTAAGTGAACTTTCCAAATTTGGATTAGGAAAGTTTATGAGCTTTCCAAATTTGGATTAGGAAAGTTATGCCATGAGAGTAACATGCATCATCATACCTAACATTTTATCACACAGCGCAAAACAGCATACACAAAGCACATATCATAATTCATATAACACAGAACGTTGTTCATATCGTTCACTAGTATGCCATGAGACCTAGGAATAATGGACTTGACATTAAGACTTCCCAAAAATGAGGGCTCAACCTATGGGACCTCAACTAGGAAGTCTGCTTTAGCAAACACATAGTCTTTTTCATTCATTCAAACGTACTTCATTTCATTTAATTCGTGGGCCAGTGTAAACACAAGTTATACCTACGATGTAGTTAAAGACTTTCATTGGGTTCGTTGTGCAATGACCAAGAATGACCTATTGTCATTACTTGAATCTAACTCACCTCTTGATTATCCTATGCTAACAGCTTTTGTATCATTCGTTTCATTATGTGCATCATTTGAGGTTTGCCTCATTCATTCATTGGGAACTTTAACTTTAACCGACATAGATCATGTGAGCATAATGAAATCCAATGTCATGAAACCCCACACCGAAAAGAGGTGGAATCACCAGCTAAAGTGACCCAAAACATGCTAGCATACATAGGAATTTAACCGCGCCCAATCCGTATATTGGCAGTATAGGTTCAAAGACTAGGAGATATAAGGAGACCCATACCCGGCATGCTGAACAGTCTCATCTCATGAGAGTTAAGTGAACCTCCGCCCTTCCAAAAAGAAGACATCACCGCTCATAGCTAGTCTATCGGTACTCAGTATAAAGTTCCATTACATTCAACTCATACATCATGGAAGTTGGCTTCTAGTATGAGGACATCATATCTTAATAGATGATTTCTCATCTCATCATTAGTATTTTTTAAGTGTAATAATCTCAATGCTTTAATTAAAGTGTGCATAGAGGCTGGTCTCTTCAGTAACTTTACACTCTCATAGGTGAGTACGTTTTTGTAGCATTTACTTAGGCTCATTTGAGATTGCTCTCATCTTGTACATTAGCTTCATATCATATTGTCACCACATTCATTATCATTAGAACATTTTCTTTTCATAGTTACTCAGCCCTTTTTACGTAAATGTTCATTTCATCATATGCTAATGCACTTGGCCATTTGATGTGTTTGACACACTTACTTAACCCTTCTAGGATTTCATCATTTCATTGTTCATTTCATCATTTCATTGTTCATTTAATCATATGCCAATGCACTTGGTCATTTAGTGTATTTGACACTCGTACTTAACCCTTCTAGGGTTTAATCATTTCATAACATACATCTTAGGTTCACTTACTTTTAAATGAATGCTAGACTTATGGGTCTATGCATCCAAGCGACGGGGTTTCATTCATAGTTTTTCTTAGTGATTCATATTTACCCAAAATTATGTGTTACAAGACTTATGCATCTTGTAGATATGCCAAGATATTGATTTCGATCTTTAGAAGCAGCATTCATTAAGTATTTACGTACGTATGACTTATGTGTCAATAAGGAATTAGGAAAGGGAACCCGATTTCGAATCCCTTGGACAACACTTAATCTTATTTTAATCTTGATAATCACTTTTCAGATTTGGGGACCCTAGTTGGATCCCCATCAACCCCATAATATTTCCTTTCTTTTTCTCATCTCCTTTTTCGTTTAAGTCAAGGAGGTTGTGAGTTCAATCCCCCACAAGCTCATTATTTTTCTTTTAATTTATCTCTTAACTTTCTCACTATCCAAGAGGTTGTGGGTTCAATCCCCACTCTCCACATTTATTTTCTTCTTTATTTTTCTCCTAACTCTCTCATCCATTCAGGAGGTTGTGGGTTCAATCCCCACTCACCACATCTATTTTTCCTTGCATTTTTATCACAAAAATTTTATGAAATTTTCATTTAGTGAGCTCATGGGTTCAATACCCAATGACCTCACATTAAAAAAAAATTAAACGAAGCTCATTTTTTAAGAAGTTGGCCGAGACTGCAATTTCCAGCAGGCCGGAAATTTAGTCTCTTCCAATCCATTTTTGTCTTAATCTTTTGTTGATTTTTTTTATCTTTCATGTAATGATGTCTTGGGTTCAATACTTAGTGATGTCACTTATTTTATGTTCATTTTTCATCGCATTTTGTACCATTTTGTTTGGACGAACCCAACTTACCAAATGCTGGAAATTTGTTCACTATTTTCAGCTTCTTTTTATCATCATTCGTACGTTAATTGTGAAGGAATGTCGTGGATCATTTGGTGAATCTTTAATTGTAATATTTTTATAATTATATTCATCCAAGAATAACTATTTCATCCAGAAACATTACACCACTTTTACACATCATGATTTACACAAACATTTGCATATAAAATTCAACCATAAAAACATATCATTTTTCACATACTTTCGGTTGACATAACTTAACATGCTTACAATTCCAAACACATAATCAAGAACACATTATCACGATTATCATACTTCATACTTAAACTACCAGGAAACATACCAACAACATGATCTCTAATCTATTTCACATTGAGATCAAAGGGATACTAGGGACAAGGAGTTCGACAAGAACGGGAACAACCCTAGTTTTCGAGTAGATTCATCTGAGCCATAAGGGTCTTTTGGGAAACTTACCAAGAGTAATAAAACAAATATATTTTATGAAGTTCAAACATCGACTTGATTCCTAAAAGCTTCTCCAAAAATCACATCCAAATCCCCTCAAAGTCAACAGCAACTCGACGGACAAACTTCTCTTTTCCTACGTGATTGATTTCATTTTTTTATTCTTATATTTTCATTGTGAGTTCTTCAAGTGTAATGAAATTTGGTTTACCTACTGTTTTTTGAAGTTATTTGGCAGAGAGAATCGTGAGTGAGAGTGATAGAGACGTGAGAGAGAGAGATGAGCGTGGGAGAGAAGAGTTTTCTTAGGAATAGGAGTCTAGTTTAGGATCTAGTCAAATAAGGTTTTTATTTAATTATAAAAAATATGATTTCCTTTTATTTTAAATCGGATAATAAATAATAAATATAAATTAATACATTAATTTACCAACTTAAATGAAAAATAATTTAATTCATTGCTTCCACCTAGGCACGAACCCTGATGGAGCAAGAATTCACTTCAAAAGCCAATTTTCCGTCCTCTCTCCAAAAAATGCCCCTCCACCTTATGAATTAAATAACTAATTATATATTTAGGGTAACTAAGATACTTACTTTAGTCTGGAAAAAGACCATTTTACCCCTAGAACCTCCAAACCTAAGATTTTCCCTTTTTAAGCCCGATAAAGACTCCTTCAAGTAAATCTTCATATTCGAGAGCCCTACATGGTTGGACCCAACCTTTTATAGCTCAAATCCCAAAGTTAGTTGGCTTGGCTTTATCAAGGGTTCAGAGGTCTGGTTCTACGCGCATCAATCCGTGTGAACCCGGTCTAATCGTAGGCATTCTAAAAACATTAAGCATTACCTAGCATATTCATTTTTTTAGGGTTGTTACATCATTCCCGAATAGGAACATTCATCCCTGAATGACATTACTCTTTTCAAATAATAAGTAAGTCATCTATAGAATGTATGCCTACATAAGTAATTCAATACTCCCCTTTGGTGAATATCTGATTCACATATTAACATGATGGTTCACATCATTGAAACCTACTTGTAGTTTCACATTAATGGACTAAGGAACTCTTTCCTAAAATAGTCTCATCAAATCATACAACATAAGTAAACATGTAACTCATACAAATGAGCAACCAACATCATGACTCAAACATATTAACCTCATATTAGTGCATAAACATCATACACAATCAAATACATGAAAGACGAATTAAGGCTACGCACCCGAGACTTCACCAAAGGTGCCTTCCACAACACCCCTAGACTTGAGTGCGAAGAATCGTTGCCTCCTTGGAGCCTCTTCACTTGGATCATTAGGTTGAACTCTCTCCTTCCCTTGTTCTTAACTTCTCCTATTCGGACAATCCTTCATCATGTGACCCAGTTTGCCAAAACTGTAACAAGCGTTAGAGGCTATCATACATTCTCCTCCATGCAGTATGCCACACTTCCTACAAGGTGGCCTCTCCTAGGCTGTAAAGTCTTACAAACCTTAGGGAGTAATCCCTGACTGACATCGAGCCCTGCTTAAGGTTGATGACTTCCTCAACCTTAGCCTCCTTTAATTTATCTAGGAAAGAACTGCCATAGAAAATCCATCTTGAAAAGATCCCAAGTAATAGGTACCCCTCCTAAGGCTCTGCTATCCTGCCACACCCTATACCAGTATTGAGCTACATCCTTTAACTAGTAGGATGCTAACTCAAACTTCTCCACATCAATCAAACCCAATAGCCAGAGCTTGTTAAGTGCTAGCTTGGGCCATCTGTACCAAAGTTGTCCTTACTTCTCCATCTGTCAACCCATCTGAGTTAAAAGGCATCTCTATTCCAGCAGCTGGAGCCTAGGGAGAAACTTGAATTACCCAGTAGCCGCTCCTCCAATCTCCCATCCTACTTTTCTCCTTGTATTCATCTTTTGGAAATTTCAAGAGTTTATGTTAGATACACTCTTAACACCAAGGAATCCGACATTAGAGAAGGAACGATAAGATTAGAACAAGTGAAATTTTCCTATGCATCATTCAGTCTCTAATCCAAGATAGTGGTGCACTTCACTACAATGACTTAGAGACTACTCGATGTGGTTGATGTGAACTTATCATCCTCAGAATTTAACCTAGAGCTCTAATACAAACTTTGTCACGACCAAAATCTAGACCCCTGACGAGACCAGTGTCATTGACCTCTCAGAGGTCGCAGACAAGCCTACATACATCATTCTTTTTTCATCTAGGTTAATTTTAGAGGAAAATTTGAAATTTTTTGTTTCTTAACATGCTTACTAAACATTCTACTACATACAAAATTGTTCACCATCAACCATCTAACATTACAATCATCAAATGAAAGAAGCAGTTTATTATAACAATAAAGATGTACTTGCAAAAATGGTACCAATACAATGCTTGAACAAAAACGGGAAAGAAACGCTTGTTGAACATATTCCTCTAGATCAATCCTACAACTAATCTAGAATGTAAATCGGAAAGCATCCTCGAATTAATCAGGGCCTACCATGTCCAGATGAGTGCTCGACGTCCCGATAACTGCAGCATTGATCCTTTAGCTCTAGCCACCACCTGTGCCTGCACCTAAAATTTTGGAGTTGTATAGGGTTAGTACACACTTGTACTAAGTATGGGTATATGAAAGCACACACCAAGGACATGAATGAGTAAGAATAGCTCTTTCCTAGCAACATGATTATAGCAGGTCAAGTCACTGGACTTGCCAAATTGAGATTAGGAAAGTGAGTAAACTTTACAAATTTGGATTAATAAAGTTTATGAGCTTTCCAAATCTGGATTAGGAAAGTTATGCCATGAGAGTAATATGCATCATCATACTTAACATTTTGCACACAGCACATAAAAACATATAAATAGCACATATCATAATTCATTTAAAACATAACGTTGTTTATATCGTTCATTAGTATGCCATGAGACCTTGGAATAATGGACTTGACATTAAGACTTCCCAAAAATAAGGGCTCAACATATGGGACCTCAACTAGGGACTCTTCTTTAGAAAACAAAGAGTCTGTTTCATTCATTCATACGAACTTTATTTCATTTCAGTCATTGGCCAGTGTAAACACCACTTATACCTAGGATGTAGTTTAAGACTTTCATCGAGTTCATTGTGTGATGACCATGAATGACCTAATGTCATTACTTGAGTCTAACTCACCTCTTGATTATTCTATCCTAACACCTTTGGTATCGTTCGTTTCATTATGTGCCTCATTTGAGGCTAGCCTCATTCATTCATTGGGAGTTTTAAATTTTACTGACATAGATCATGTGGTCATCATGAAATCCAGTTTCATGAAACCCCACATCGAATAGAGGTGAAATCACTGATAAAAGCGACCCAAAACATGCTAGCGTACATGGGAATTGAACCCCCCCCCCCAGATCCCTATATATATAGTATAGGTGTGAAGACTAGGAGATATAAGGAGACCCATACCTGGCATGCCGGACAGTCTCATCTAATGAGAATTACATGAACCTCCGCCCTTCCCGAAAGAAGGCATCACCGCTCATAGCTAGTCTATCGGTGTTCAGTATAAAGTTCCATTATGTTCAACTCATACATTATCGAAGTTGGCTTCTAGTATGAGGACATCATAACTCAATAGATGATTTCTCATCTCATCATTAGTATTAAGTGTGTTAATCTCAATACTTTTATTATAGTGTTCATAAGACTGGTCTCTTCATTAACTTTACATTCTCATAGGTGAGTACGTTTTGGTAACATTTACTTAGGTTTATTTACATAAACAATAAATCATGAACTTACTTTGATAAATTTGAAGAAAATACAGAAATTCAACATGAAACAACAAGAAATCACTTAAAACCAAATCTGGAAATTTGAATTAATGCCAATGTTGCAAAAACCCAATCTCTAAAGACAAATTAAGAATAGTAGTAACACAAATCCAACTCCCAAACTGAGGTTTTACATCCTATTTATGGAAAATATTGTCCTAAATTAAAAGAAATTAAAATAATAAAAGTTTTCCAAAAACGCGGCTGTAATGACCGACCCCCACAGACGGTCCGTCGATGAAATGATGGATCGTCGACTGCTTCCGTTAGTCCACACATAGCATTTTTTTTCTCCTTCAGTTGTCATCTTCTTTGAATCAATCGTCGGACAAACAACACGATCCATCGATGCGTCTACGGTTCGTTGATACCTTCCGTCGTTCCATACTTGGACTCTCTTCAACTTTTGGTATTGGAAATATCTCTGATCCAATCGATGATTCAATAGGACTGTACATCGATCATCCTTATGTATCCCCACACTTGGTCTGATTTCCCCAAATTTCTCCAGGTGCCTAAACTTTCAGTCGACGGTCAACATCTACGGTCCGTCGATGGAACGACGGGCCGTCAATTGCCTTCGCGGGTCACCTCTGCACTAACTCTCAACTGCCTTCTGCGTTTTGGTTTTTGACACCTTTCCTGCAAAACAAAGATAAAAAAAACATATGAAAACATCTACAAAAAGTCTCTAGACACACACTAATCTTCAGGAAAAAAAACATTGGAAGTACCGTAAATCCACGTTAAATCAAAATGCAAGCCTCAAATCTAAGGAAAAAAAGACGGAAATCAATATATGGTTGATCAGCATATAAAATAAAGTCTAAATGAAGAAGAATACTCGCACACTTGGCAGAGACCACAACTGAATCATCAAGATGGAAAGATACATGAATCAAGCACAAGATAAGAAGTTTGTCGATCATACAAGGAAAAGATCAAACAAGCAAAAGGAAAACAGAAGAAGTGATTTACTTTATGGATACAAATAAAATAAATCGCTTCAATCAAGGACTCCCTAAATTGATCCTTGATTGAGATAAATCCGTTGGGTTTTTCCATACAAAAGCACAAATCATCATCTACAGAAACTGTCCCACGTTTGTAATGTGAACTGCGCAACTTCACTTGAGCTTAGCAAATAATTTTCTTTTGTATTTCATAAATCATTGTAAACACGTGAGTGATAAGATTGAAAAGAAAAGAGAAAAGAAAGAATCTGAGTGAGTATACTAGTTGAGGAAGTGTCAAGGTAGAAATCTTATTTGCATATCAGAGATGAAAAAGTTTCAAATTGTTGTAACACGAAGATCTCTTCAAATTTCATAAGGAAAACACTTGGAACCAAAGGGGACTAGACAGACACCGTATTGGTGATCCGAACAAGAATAAAATCTTTTGTGTCCATTACTTATTGCAACTTCCTATTATTATTTATTTTCCTACTAATTTGCAGGTGAGTCGACTATCCACTACTGCTAGTTGACTAAGTGAACTTTAAATTTACCCCGATCCCCTTGAATTTCACAATAAACTTAAAAAAAATAAGGACTTTAGCTAGATTCAAACCCTAGTTTTGTGGGTGATTCTTCTAGCACAAGGATAGATCTACACTCATTAAGAGTGCGTTGTTAATTATATATTTTCAGTTTTGTTGAAGATAGATATAAATGTATATGCACCTACACATATGAATGTGGGTCCGCTTCTCATAACAAGATAAAGTTACTTCATGAGTGAAAATCATAAGTGCACATTTCAGGTTCTAATACGACATGTAAAAGCATAAACATTTATGTTAATAGAGAAATTAATATGTGTATATATATATATATATATATACACACACACATACATGTACATACTAGGATTTTGAACGAACGTATTTGAGGCAGAAAACAAAATCAATGTGTGTTTGGCCTATCTTACGCTACTGTAACTTTCATTATTGAATCGAGTGGAGGTATTAACCCTAATGAACATAAAAGTATCAATTTTTATGGGATTCCATCGATAATGTTATTGTTTTTGTTGCGGAACATATAATCTGATGAAATGATGAAATCTATTTAATTATTAAAATAAAATAAAAATTATATGTACAACTAATGAGTCAAGAGCCAGCTCAACACAATTTTCGCTAAGTTTTATAATCTTATTAGTTCTTTTAAAGTATTTTATTATACAACAACATTACTGATAAAATATTTTATGAATATATATAAAAAATTCATACTAGTAAAAACCTCCAACTTTTTCATGTTCTGCTAAAAAAGGTAATTAAAAAAGTGAAAATTGAACGCCTTCAAATTTACAGAGCCATTTATGTTGAGAAATTTAAAATTAATATAAAAACAATGAATTTTATTTTTGTCTATATCATACAATTTGTTTTGAAGAAAATTTTGGATGAATATACCTTCTCCACTTCTAGATTCGCCCTTACATAAAAGTGGCTAAAATGTAAGAACTTTGTGCCTATAATACTAAACAAATGATATCTCTTGGTACTTTCTAGATCTCTCATATATAAAAATAAAGATTTGTTTTAAAAAAACAGAAGTCATAAAATCAGAAAATTGAATTTGTAACTGACCTATACAATCAAATTTAACAATTTTGAGTATTAAATGTCACATGCAAAAGTTAATTAAGTGGACTGAATTGAACATATCAAAGTAATTTTTCTGTAAATAATTATACTGGCCAATTTCTCTAAATGAATAATTACATTAAATTTTACTCTCTTTTCCCCTTAATTTATGTGATATTCACCTTTTCTAGGTTATTTAAAAAAGAAAGTCTTTCAATAGTCCTATACTAATTTTTCACTTAATTTTATAGATAATTCTTTCAATCATTTTGAACTCATTTATCCTTCAAGCTATTCCTTTTTTATTTTTGTAAATTATTCATGTTTTTAAAGCTTCACAAAAAATTCTTAAAATGCATATTAATGAAATTTATAATTTTTATTTATGATTATAAATAAATAACTAAAATAAAATATAAAAAGACATATTTTGACTCAAAATTTTAATAAAATAAATAATAGTTACATTAATATCTAAGATTTCTATTACATGTCACATTTTAATTTCCTTTACATTTTTTAAAAAAAAAACTTATGTCGAATGAAATTGTGTCACGTAAGTTGATACGAACAAGACAATACAACTCAGGAACCTCCATAATTAATTTCCCCCACCCACCCCACGTACCCCGCTCCATTTTACAGTTCTGTAAAATTTAATTTAAGAAAAAAACCTCGCCCCCTTCTTCAATTACCTCTTCACTTTGGGTGATGACTTTGAAGACTTCAAAATCATACAAATTTGTGTTCAACAGTTGAAGGGTAACGTGTGCTCAAAAGGGTATTAGATATTTTTCTTGTTTTTTTTATATTTAAAGTATCAGATATTATTTTAGTTGTTGATAAGCTTAAAATTTGTTTCCTTATTCTGTTTAAAAAATCTAATCTTTCTCATTTTATGTGGTGTTAATTTTGTGAAATAGAAACCCTATCTTCCTCTTTGTACTTTTTTTGGGGGTAGATGTTGGTTTTCTTGGGATTTTAGAGTGTAGAAAAAACCCTATTTTCCTTTATTTCTTTTTTTTTGGGTGATTTTTATGAGTTGGTTTTACTGCTTGACATTTCTTTTGAGTTGAGAGGCTATCAAAAATCAAATCTCAAATTCCATAAACAATGTTAGGAGTAAAATGTTGTATACATGCTATCCTTTCTAGACCTCTGCAAACTTACTTTCTGTGTAGCTAGTAAAATTTTCTTGTCTGCTAATGAATTAGTCCAAGTTAGACCAAGATGTATATATGTTGGACATGATCCTTCCTCACCTATGGA
This sequence comes from Solanum neorickii, assembly GCA_027704865.1. Taxonomy (NCBI): domain Eukaryota; kingdom Viridiplantae; phylum Streptophyta; class Magnoliopsida; order Solanales; family Solanaceae; genus Solanum; species Solanum neorickii. Next base: position 28,351,391 of record JAKWJC010000367.1, read on the forward strand.
TAAGAAACTCGAGAAGCATCACCCAATATGAAATTCGTGATTTGTTGTTTATTCGAAGTTATGTTATGTGTTGAATTACCTTAGATGAGGTTAAAACATTGAGTGGAAACTTACTTTTTGTCTGGTTAGTAGAGATTTCTTTCTTGTTAAGGAATTAGTCAAAGTTAGAACGAGAGATTGTCGGTCTAACATAGACTAATCTCTTAGCAAACGAGAACTTCCTACTAACCGTACAAGAAGTAAGTTTATATTGAATACTTCATGATCTCCCAAGAGAATTTAAAACACAATATTAGTAAGAATCATGTCAAATATATATACTTCTCTGTCTAACTTGGACTAATTCTTTAGCAGACAAGAAAATTCTACTAGCCAGACATAAATTAAGTATCTACTTAATGTGTCTAGTTCACCGAAGGAAAGTTAACACACCACATAACTTTGAAATAGAAATCAACTTAAGAATACCAAATTGGGTGATGCTTCTTCGAGTTTCATCTTCACAAATAAGGAAGGAGCATTTCCATCATATTCTCGGTCTAACTAGGAGTAATTCCTTAATTTGAAAGAAATTCCTAAAAGTAAGTTGAATTTCACCCTCTTCTAATAGTACATCATAAAACATAATTGTCTTCATGTGATAAAATGTGATATCCGAGAAGCTTGCAGGAATCTCATCAACAATCTTATGGGGCACATGTTCAAAATAATCCCCATCACTAAGGCTACATACCGGTTCTTCTTATAGCACAAATCTTTGAGGTCATATATCCTAATAAAGGTTAATTGAAATAGGAGTATTAGTTGTACCAAAGTTAAATTACAGTCAAACATTTGAAGCTAAAACTTAATACAAATACTATTTTTATATATACTATCAAATGACTCCTTTAGTGTTGAATAAAGTGTTAAGTGTTATCTCTTGATTTATAATGTTGCGATAAACACATGTCATTCATATAGTATTTTGATATAACCACTCAATATTTTAAATTTCTAGTACAATAAGTATAACATCACTAATTTAAACTTCTAAGTTCTCTTCAAATTCTATACAAAAAGTACTTTATATATGTTTGATTTAACCTAAGACATACAATTTTATATCAAGAGTTGCAAATGAAAGAAATCAATGCAAATACCATCTACAAATTATGCACCTTTTCTTTTATTGTTAGAGTTGTGACATGTTTGTTTGTTCGTTCATCATGTAGCATATACTCTGACCTTACCAATCATCTAAAGATGAACAAAGTCTAATTTTCTAACCTTCTCCTAATCGACATAAAAACCTTGCCATTCATTTAATCGACAACATTCTAAGTAGGTTGTCTTTCAAAAATTTCGTAAGAACTAGTACACTTTCTAAGGATTGGAATATACTTGCCGTATAATTCCCCAGGTGAAATTTGATCAGACGGTCTAGGAAACAGCAGAGTACTTGACATCTCCTACCATTGGATTTATCTCATTCTTGATTGTTTCCTTAGGTTTCATATAAGAATAATAGTGCAAGTTACCCTCGACATTACTAGTCTAAAAGTATGTCCTGTTGTTTGATATATTTTCTCGACACAAGTCAGTGATTCTTCTTTCCCACGGAAATTTAAATGTTATTATGTGTAGAATTTATATAGGTGTTTAATAGTTAGGAATTAGAATTTGTGTAGGAAAAAGATTTTTATAGTTCATGTTAACTTAGAATTATATTTTAAATAAAAAAAAATTAGATCTAAAATAAGAGGTAAATTTTATAAAATTTATAATAATTCTAGCAAAAAAAAAAAACAAATCTAAAGAGATTAAGACAATTTCTTTTTTTAAAAAAAAAAATAGGTTTTCTTTTATTTTAATTTTTTTTTTCATTTATCCTTTTGTACGATTTTAGTTACCCTTTTTATTTATTTATTTTTGGTTTTTTTAACAACATTTTGTTTCTCTTTTCTTAGAGTTTTTTTTTTTTTTTTATTTTTTATTATTATTTTTTAATTAGCTCTGTTTTTTTCTTTTTATAATATTTGTTTTACTTTCTTTTAGAAAGTTTATTTTAAATATTTTTTTAGGTTCTTTTTTTTTATGTTATTTTTACCCCTTTCTGTAATAATTATATATTTTTATAATAATTTTTTTTATTCCACTTTTATCTTCCCATTTTTTTCGATTCTTCATTTTTTCACGTTTTTCTTTTTCAGTTTTTTTTTTAAATTCTGTTTCTATTTTTTTAAACAAAATTCTCTTATTTTATTTTTCTTTCATTTTTTTTATGCTTTCTTTTTTATTAATCTTTCCAATAATTTGTGTATTTTTTTTACCATAATTCTGTAAATAATATTATATTCTTCTAATTATATTTCATAATAATATGAATTGGTGATGATCATCTTACGTTTATTCGAGAGGAAACCATCATATTTATTGAAATAATATATATAAAAAAAATGAAACATGTTTTTTATAGCTTTTCCAAATTGCTAATCACTTAAGCTTTAATTTATTTTCTAATCCTATAAATTAACAAATATTATTTTTTAAAAAAAATAATTCTATAGTGAAAACTAGGCTCCAAGAAACATTAGCTATTAAATATCACAAAATAAATTTTGATATAAACTATATCTAAAAAAATAACAGACACTAATAATAATGCAAAAAAAAATGTATGATACATCTTTTATTTTATATTATTTTTGTTAGCAAGAAACATTTTTTTTGTTCCATTTTTCATATCGAGAAAAAAAATCATAACATGCATCACAGATTGATATTACATAATATTAACATACGATTCAAAGAATTTCATATTATTAGATTCAAATTTTCATACAACATTACATTTAAATAATGCGAGAATTTTGAGTTACCTTGTTGCGAAAATGGATATCACGAAAAATAACTTCTACGATCTACTGTTTGAGCCAAGAATTTAGAACCACGACAAAAAACTCTAACTCTAACCTAATTCTCAAAAGAATAACTCGTTTTTCTTCTCTTTGTGTTTGCTCTATATCCCTCTCTGTATAATTTTTTTTCAACTAAACGTGGGGTTATTTAATATTTTTTGGGTGAGAATCTGGTGCTAATTTAATAGAACGTAGTGTAGTGGGATTAGAATTAAATTTAAAAATTAGTTGAGAAAATTGGGGTTGAGATAATGATATAAAATAAATAAATAATAATAATTATAGCAAATTAACAAAACAAAAATAAATGAAAGAAAATTGTGTGAAGTTTTTAAAAAAAAAATAGTCTAAAATAAAAAATAATAATAATAAATAGATGGGATGAAGTTTTTTAGGAAAATAAGTTAAGAAGTTGGGAATAATTAGGATAAGGTAAAACAAATTTGAAATTTTTAGGACTCCTTTTTTTCTTTTCTTTTTCGATGCTTTTTCATAATATTTTTCTATATTATTATTATTTTTAGACTAGATATAATTAACAAATAACTTAAATTTCCAACTTCTATTTATCAACTTTTATTATTAAACTATAATTGATACTATAATTTTTATTAATTAACAGTTTATTATTATTATTTTATTTTATTTTAAATATAACCCTTTTAAAATTGGTGTAAAATATATTATGTTTTTGATAAAAAAATTAGGTGTTCACTGATATAATTGCAACTAAAAAATTTAAAATATCGATTGATGTAATTTATGCAAAAATCATACAAATCTAAATTGTTTATTTGAAAAAAGAACAAGAACGATTGAAAAATAAAATATTTTAAGAAGTTTTATCATATCAATATTACAAAGAATAATAAGACTTGTAGACGTGTTTCATTAGCATTTTCAGTTACTTCACAACATAACTTTTAGATACTCAAGAAAAAAGGTACACCGTTGTAATAGATTATAGATGTTAAATTTTTTAAGCTTCATTTCAATTGTCATCTCAAATGATCTTCATAATTTATATATAATTAAAAAATATAGTGATAATATTATATTTGGGCATACTGAGAACATATAATTAATTAAAAAAATAATTCTTTAATATTTATTTCAAAGACCGCACAAAGCGCGCCCAAATTCCCTAGTATATACTACAAGAAGGGGAAGAAAAATAATTAAAATAAATTATTTATTGTTGTAAATAAAGCTCAGAATATAAGATGAAAAAGACAAGAAGTATAAGATAGAGGAGATAATTTTCTTATTCAAGTATGTCATACAATGGTGAATGATATCTCTATTTATAGTGTTGAGATATCATAGTCAAAGGTCACCTTGAAATTTTACATTGTTATCATCAAGGTTCATATCACCTTGATATCTTATCACATTGGAAACACTAATACATGAATCCAATTAATTGTTTGATAACTCTAATGGATCATCCACATATACAATGGATTTACAACACTCCCCCTTGGATATCCATAGATTATGTGCCTCGTTAAAACCTTACTAGGAAAAACCCAGTGGGAAAAAGCCTAGTGAAGGAAAAAGAGTACACATATCTCATAATACGCTTTGAATGTTGCCTCGTTAAAAACCTTACCAGGAAAACTCAACTTCGGACAAAACCATAGTTAAGGAAAAGAGTACAGCGCGTATTTCGCTCACCCTGATGAAAACTTTACTTGATATCTCGGAGACGGCGTATTCCAATCTTGTATCTCAACTTCTCAAACGTTGATGTTGGCAATGCCTTAGTGAATAAATCAACAAGATTATCACTTGAACGAATTTGTTGAACTTCTATCTCACCATTTTGTTGAAGATCATGCGTGAAAAAGAACTTTAGTGAGATATGCTTTCTCTGGTCTCCTTTGATGTATCCTCCTTTCAATTGAGCTATACATGCAGCATTATCTTCGTACATTGTGGTTGGTATATTCTTTTTCAAAGAAAAACCACACATTTCCTGAATATGATGGGTCATTGATCTCAACAAGACGCACTCTCGACTTGCTTCATGGATGGCTATTATTTCTGCATGATTTGAAGAAGTGGCTACCAACGTTTACTTCATTGATCGCCAAGATATTGTCGTTTCTCCACATGTAAACAAATAGCCTGTTTGTGATCGAGCTTTATGCGGATCTGATAAATACCCTGCATCTGCGTAACCAATCAGTTTTGATTTGGATTCATTGGAATAGAATAAACCCATGTCCATGGTCCCTCGAATATATCGAAGTATGTGTTTAACACCATTCCAATGTCTTTTTGTTGGGGAGGAACTGAATCTTGCCAGTAGACTTACTGCAAAACAGATATCTGGTCGAGTATTGTTAGCAAGGTACATTAGTGCCCCGATTGCACTAAGATAAGGAGTTTCATCACCAAGAAGCTCTTCATCATTCTCTTGAGGTCGAAATGGATCTGTATTAATGTCAAGCGATCTTACCACCATTGGAGTACTCAATGGATGTGAGTTATCCATGTAAAAACGGTGTAGTATCTTTTCTGTGTACGTTGATTGATGAACAAGTATTCCATTTGACAAATTCTCAATCTGTAGGCCAAGACAAAATTTTGTCTTGTCGAGATCTTTCATTTCAAATTCTTGTTTCAGCTCAACAGCTTATAAAAGCTCTTTATGAGTGCCAATGATGTTCAAATCATCAACATACACAGCTATTATTACAAATTCAGACCCCGACCGTTTAATGAAAATGCATGGACAAATCAGGTCATTTTTGTACCCTTTATTTAACAAATATTCACTCAAACGATTGTACCACATCCTTCCTAATTGTTTCAATCCATACAGAGATTTCTGAAGTTTTATTGAACAAGTTTCTCTTGAATCTTTGTATGCTTCAGGAACTTTGAATGCTTCAGGAATTTTCATGAAAATGTTGTGGTCCAATGAGCCATATAGATAGGCTGTGACAACGTCCATTAGACGCATTTCAAGTTTTTCATGAACTGCCAGATTTATGAGATATCTGAAGGTGATTGCATCTACCGCTGGAAAATATGTCTCCATATAATCAATGCCAGGTCTTTGAGAAAAACCTTGAGCAACGAGTCGGGCCTTATATCTCATGACTTGACGTTTCTCATTTCTTTTTTGTACAAAAACCCATTTGTATCCCACTAGCTTGATGCCTTCAGGTGTTCGGATTATCGGTCCAAAAACTTCACGTTTTTCTACTGAAGTCAATTCGGCTTGACTTGCATCCTTCCATTTTGGCCAATCATTTCTCTGTCTACATTCGTGAACAGATTTTGGCTCAAAATCTTCATCTTGTTGCATTATTTCAATAGCAACATTATAGGCAAATATGTTGTCAATCACAACATTATTTCGGTTCCACAACTTTCTCGTCGAGACAGAATTCATTGAAATATCATTATTTTCAGAAGTTCGAACCTCCTCATCATCATGTGTTATGACTTGGGTCTCATCTTGGGAAATTTCTTTCAACCCATGATCATCTTGATCATTTATTCCTTTTCTCTTTCGAGGATTTTTATCATTGAAACCAATTGGTCTACCACGCTTCAAATGTGGTCTAGACACATTTGCCTTAACAATTTATCCTGTCGGGATATCAACTCGAACTGGAGCATTAACAGCTGGAATATGCGATTTAGTAATCCTTGGAAGATTAGTAAATGCATCTGGTAGCTGATTTACAATGCTCTGCAAATAAATTATTCTTTGAACTTCTTGCTCACATTGGTTTGTTTGAGGATCCAGATGAGATAGAGATGACGAATTCCAATCTATCTCTTTTCCCAATGACTTATGTTCTCCCCCTAATGTTGGGTATACTGATTCATCAAAATGACAATCAGCAAATCTTGCCTTAAATAAATCTCCAGTCATAGGCTCCAAATATTTTATGGTTGAAGGAGATTCATACCCAACATATATCCCCAACCTTCTTTGGGGCCCCATCTTTGTGCGTTGTGGTGGAGCAATTGAGGCATACACCGCACATCGAAAAACTCTAAGATGGGAAATGTTTGGTTCTTGACCAAAAGTCAATTGTAATGGGGAGAATTCATGATAATTGGTCGGCCTTATGCGCACAAGTGCTGCTGCATGCAAAATAGCATGTCCCCACATAGACACAGATAACTTTGTTCTCATTAGTAATGGTCTAGCTATCAATTGCAGACGTTTAATTAATGATTCTTCTAGACCATTTTGAGTGTGAACATGAGCAACTGGATGTTCAACTGTTATACCAGTAGACATACAATAATCATTAAATGCTTGAGATGTAAACTCACCAGCATTATCTAGACGGATTGTCTTTATTGTATAGTCTGGAAATTGTGCTTTCAATCTTATTATTTGAGCCAACAATCTCGCAAAAGCCATGTTGCGAGTTGATAATAAACACACATGTGACCATCTTGTAGAAGCATATATCAAGACCATATAATAGTTAAAGGGTCCACATGCAGGTTGAATTGGTCCACATATATCACTCTGTATACGTTCCAGAAACGCAGGGGATTCAATTCCAACCTTAACTGTTGATGGTTTAATGATCAACTTTCCTTGAGAACAAGCAGCACAAGAGAATTCCTTTGATTGAAGGATATTTGGGCTCTTTAAGGTGTGCCCATGTGAATTCTCAATAATTTTGCGCCTCATATTAAATCCGGGATGGCCCAACCGGTCATGCCAAATGATAAAATTATTAAAATTAGTAAACCTTTTGTTTACTACGGCATGTGATTCAACTGTACTTATACTTGTATAGTATAATCCAGAAGAAAATGCAGGTAATTTTTCATGCACAATTTTCTTCTCTACATTAATTGTAGTAATGTAAAGGTATTCAACCTTTCCTTCATTAGCCGTCTCAACATGATAGTCATTTTGGCGAATAACTTTGAAACTTAATAAGTTTCTTTGAGACTTACTACAATATAATGCATTATCAATGCTTAATATTGTCCCTCCAGGTAGTAATAAGGTCGCTCTTCCAGAGCCCTCAATTAATTTTGTACTACCTGATATTCTGTTGACATATGCCATTTTCATAACCAAATTAGAAAAGTATTTCTTTTCTTTTAATATTGTATGCGTTGTAGCACTATCAAGAAGGCATACATCTCCATTACTCATCTTGAATCCAACTGACAACTGGGGATTTCTATTAATTTTCATTAAAATAAAATACATCAAAAGAAGGAAGAAACAAAATTAACAACGGAAATTTAAACTTCAACATGAATAACATAATATTTAAAAAATACATCAGTAAATTATTAACAGACTTCATTCCCCAGCTAAAAGATCAAACATTAGTTTCGATCTCCAAAGAAGTCATCAACTTCCATATGAGTAATGTCACCAAGGCCATCAAAAACATCATCCTTTAAAGCTAAATTTGCTTCAACATCTTTATCATATTTCTGAGATGTTCCCGGCTTATCATCATCTTTAAGAGTCATATGTGACTCAGCTAGAGCATTGGAAAAGGAAGCACCACTTTTATTCCTTTCTTTTTAAAGGAATTTTGATAGAGCCTTACAAAATGTTCATGTGTGCGACATTCATTCTTCCAATGGACTTTCATGTCACAACGATGACAATTACTTTTTGAGGGGTTATTTTGAGAACTCATGTTGTTCTCCCTTTTATTATGACCACCACCTTGACGATTAGTGTATCGTCTTTTATCTTTGCCACGTCCCCGTACATTATTATATCCCCGATGTTCATCTCTTTTTACTTCAGATTGATCACGTGCTTCCACCACATTTGCCTTCGGCAATGGAGCAGCTCCAGTGGGACGAGCTTCATGATTTTTCATTAAAAGATCATTATGTTGCTCAGCCACCAAAAGATATGAGATTAGTTCAGAATATTTCTGAAAACCCTTTTCACGATATTGCTGCTGCAATATCACATTCGAGGCATGAAAAGTAGTAAGTGTCTTTTCCAACATGTCCTCATCTTTTATAGTCTCCCCACATAATTTCAACTGGGAGGTTATCCTGAATACAACAGAGTTGTATTCAATTACGGTCTTAAAATCATGAAACTGTAAATGCATTCACTCATAACGAGCTCTTGGCAACACTGTTGCCTTTAGGTGGTCATATCTCCCCTTTAAATCAGTCCACAATTTAAGTGGATCTTTCACCGTCAGATATTCAATCTTCAGGCCCTCATCAAGATGATGACGAAGGAAATCATAGACTTCGCCTTATGTTGACTCGATGCTTCATTTCCCTGAGTAATAGTGGCATCAAGACCTTTAGCAGCCAAGTGAATCTCAGCATCGAGTACCCATGAAAGATAATTCTTTCCAGAAATATCTAATGCCACAAACTCAATTTTGGATAAGTTCGACATAATGAAAATTATGAGAGAATATGTGAATTAAATAAAAATATTTATATAATACCTTTGCAAGTAGCAATTTCGTGCTGATAACGTGTTGTAAATAAAGCTCAGAATATAAGATGAAAAAGACAAGAAGTATAAGATGGAGATAATGTTCTTATTCAAGTATGTCATACAATGGTGAATGATATATATCTATTTATAGTGTTGAGATATCATAGTCAAAGGTCACCTTGAAATTTTACATAGTTATCATCAAGGTTCATATCACCTTGATATCTTATCGCATTGAAAACACTAATACATGAATCCAATTAATTGTTGAATAACTCTAATGGATCATCCACGTATACAATGGATTTACAACATTTATGTCTCCTTATCATTACTTTTATAATTTATTACTCTTCATCTCTCATTTATATATTATTATAATTTATTTTTTCCCTTAAATTCTCCCACTATCCTTCACGTTTTTCTTTTCATTATTTTTTTTTGCGTCAATTTATCTCATTTAATTTATTATCATAAAAAATTTCTGAAAATAAAAAAAATATTTTAATTAATTTCATCATCTCTCATCATCATTATTATAATATATTATTTTTCTTAAATTCTCTCATTTTACCTTTTATCTCTATAATTATTATTATTATTTTTTTGAAAAAGCACTTTTCTACTATCCTACATGGAATGTCATTATTATTTTTTATCTCAACTAATATCATTTATTGTTGTCATAAGAAAATTTCAAAAACTATCATTTCCAAAAATTTCCTCAAATATTATTAATTGATCTTTCCTAAAAACTTTCTTCTTCCTTCTCATATATTTCTTTCATTCATAAAAAATATAAGACAAATAAAGTTTGTGATAGCAGAATGAGACGATTGAAAACGAAAAATATTGACAATATAAATATAATATTATTTTGGAAAGCATAATGGTTGTTTTCCTATTTATACATATTTAGAGCAATAAATGAAAACAGTTATTTTATTATTTTTAAAAGAATAGAGTAATTTATTTTTTATGCAATTAATTTAAAAAAACAAATAAGAATATATATTAGACTAAGGAATGATCTAACAATTATAAGGAAAATGTCAAAATCAAGTTTTGTAGAAAAATAAAAAGATTGTAATTCTTATATAGTTAAAATAAGTAATTTTTAGAATTAAAAAATAAAATAAACAAAAAAGTACAAAAAAGGGAAAATAAGTAATTTAATAAAATAATATAAAAAACATTAATAATGATATTTAAGGGAAGAAAATAAAAGAAATCAATAGCATTGATGGTGATAAATTAAATATGGTCAGCAATGATATTTTATAACATTTTAAGTTTTTTAAGATTAGAAAAACCGCTAAAAATAAAATAAAATTCGACGCATAATTTTTATAGAAGAATAATTTCAATTTTTAGAAATTATTTTAATATAAATGTTTGAAAGAATATTTGAAAAAATATAAAATTAAATAAATATGAGATTTTTGTTTATAAAACATATAATTATAAATGTTGGACTAAGAAATGATCTAAAAAAATTTAAGAAAAATGTTAAAATCATATTCTGTAAAAAAAACGCTGGAATTCTTAAGTAATTATAATACTTAGATTTTACGAATAAACAAATAAAATTTCAGGCACTAGAAACTAAAAAATATACATAAAAACATTAATACAGAATAAATAAGAAAAAAAACTTTAATCAAATACACAAAAAAAAATAAAACAAAATAAAAGAAGAAAAAAGTTAGCAGACTAAAGAAAAAAAATAATGTCGTTAGTAAATTTTAAAGTTAAGCAAAATAACACAAAATAAAATAAAATTTAATTAAAGAAACTACGACATAATAAAATAAGAAAGGAGTTAGTAGAATAATTATTCTCCTCCTAAATTTAATACTAATTTACTAAATTGTTTGATTTTTTTCTCTAAATAAATCTTCTTACATACTATTCACTCTTTCTATAAATTTCTCAAGCATTATGAATTTTTGTTCTTATATAAAAGAAATCAACAATCTTTCAAAAAAGGCTTCTACTTTGAAGATAGTTTTTTTGTTAAACATTCTTTCTCTTTTCACCAATATCTATAAAAGGTTCGTGATATATCTTTTTTTTTCTTTTCTTTTTTAAAAAAAGTACAAGATTTAGAATTTCGATGGACATCTCAATGACTAAATTTGATATCCTTATATTCATCACCACCAATATCTTTAGAAGTTTTATCATCACCAATATCTTTAAATCATGAGATACTCTCTTCCCCTTTTCAAGAAATTTGATATCCACATTTTCGCCATCACCAATAGAAGTTTTATCATCACTAATATATTTAAATCTTAAGATACTCTCTCTTCCCCTTTTCTTGAAAAAATCACAAGGTCATAACATTCGCTAGAGATCTCAATGTCAAAATTTGATACCCTTATATTCATCATTAGAAGAAGAGAGAAACTGTAGGATTCCACTATTATTGATTACAATACTTAATTTTTATTTTATTTTATAGGCTAAATGATTATAAACTGTTATGAAAAATGAAAAATGGTTTGATCTTACTTAAATGTGTATTAGTATGATGGAAGTTTTAAAGAACATGGTACAATGCATTAAATATTTTTCAGTTTTTTCTAAAAAAAAATACAAATACAAATAAAATGTCAAAAAAATGAAATAGAAAACATAAATAGAAATGCTGGATATAAAGAGGTGTCACATCAGATTTCTATATCCAGCTTTATATATATACCAGCAAACATATCCGTGCTTCGCGCGGACCTTATTGGATTTATGAATATTTTTTTTTGTTTAAATATTTTGAGTCAAATATTATTATTATTAAAGCCAATAAATTATATTTCAACTTATAATTCACTATCTACGCTTTTAGTACTATAAATATAGTTGATTTCTTATAATCTATTTGGTATGTTATCTTTAGAAATGTGCAATGAAAGAAAAATAATTTCAAGAAAAATTCTTTTTGTTTCTGCAACTATAATAAATTCTAAAATATATTTTTAGGACAGAGTTAAATTATACGGTGTTCATAAAAAATACTAACGAAAAATTTAATCTAAATAAATAGATAACAAATATAGCATGACTTGAAATTAATTGTGTATTTCCACTCTAGGAATTTCATTATATATATATATATATATATATATATATATATATATATATATAATGAAATTCCTAGAGTGGAAATACACAATTAATTTCAAGTCATGCTTATCATATTATTTTATCTAAAATCATTACATCTTTTAGAATTTATTGCTTGTAAAATGATGAAATATGGACTTTTACTTTTGTGAAAATCATCTTCGGTAAATTGAGAAATCATGTCAATACTACGAGCATGTTTGGCTCAGCTGAAAAGCTGGTCAAACTGACTTAAAACCTGATTTTTGACTTATTTCGCTGTTTGGCAATACTCAAAATAACTTATTTTAAGTTAAAAAAAAAACTTATTTTAAGCCAAAAGTTAAAAGTTGGGGTAGGGGTGCTTTTTTTTTTAAGCTTATAAGTTGTTTTAAGTTGACCACATTTTTAGCTTTTTGCCCTTAATATTTTTATACAATCTCCAAATTACCCACGTAACCCTAACATCACTTTCTTCCATTTTTCCCTTTTCACGTGTGGATGATAGACAATTACTATTACTAATGAATGAAAATAAAATAAATCATAAATCTTTCAAGTGATCTATTCAAATTATATATTATTAAAATGTAAAATAAGTTGCACATATAACTTAAATAAAAATTTATATTTCTCTTATAAATAATTTGTGATAATAAAGAAATATGTGAATGATAGACAATTATTATTACCTATGGATGAAACTAAAATAAAATCTTAAATCGTTCTTTGATCTATTCAAATTATATATCTTTAAATTCTATAATAAGTTTATATTCCTCTTATAAATAATTTGTGATGAGAAAAATGATAGCAAAATATAATTATTTATGGCTGTAAAATATAAATTAATTAACTTTTACTATGTTAACAACTTTTAAGGGTATTTCAGACATTTTGATTTAAAAAACTGATTATCAGCACTTATTTGCCAAACACATCAACAACTTTTTTTTTAACTTCAGCACTTTTATCCTAACGCATAACTGCTTATTTTAAAAATAAGTTTCAGCACTTTCAAAAGTATTTTTTTAAAGCTGCTTTTATTAAGCTCATCCAAACGGGCTTACATAGGCAATTCAATATGAGTATTATATTTGTATTATTCAACTAACAATATACTCCACTTAATTTTTTAATTGAACATGAATCTAATATGAAAATCAAACATTCAAGATAAAAAAAAATAACAGCACAGTAATTATTACATAATGGAAAAAAAAAGCAACAGTTGCAATATATACCAAAACTATTAGTATTACACTTATAAATATAAACTCTATATAAAATCTCCTTAAAATTGTTATTTGTAGCAACTAAGTAAGATAAGAAAAATTGCATAACTTGCACATTAATTACTTTAGGGAGTTATCCACATGAAAGGTTTTGAAGTCATTAACATTAGTAATTATCAATTAAAAATAAAAATTGCATAGATAAGAAATTGTGAATTATGAAGAATAATACTATTGTGTAATTATTTGAAGGCAAAATTTTGAAATTATTTTTTAAAATATCAGACCGGTGAAGAAATTTTTTTTAAAATGCTGAAAAACTTTGAAAAAAGATAAATGTAATTGGAGGTGATAGAAATGTATCTCTTCATCTTATTTATATCTAACATTCTAACTTTATATCTAAATAGATATATTGGTTGTAAGTAAAAAATAAAGATAAAATAACTTAATTTTTTTTAAAAAAATTGTTATTTTGAAATTTATAATTAGAAAAGGTCAAAAAAAGAAGAAGGAAAAGAAAATGGAAAATTAATCTATTATTAGTGGAAATTAGAAAGATGTGAGTTATGGATAGTTATTATTTACTCCTTATAAATAAGTATGTGAAAAGTTTTTGTTGTAAATGTTCCTCTATTAGTAAAAAAATTATTTTTAATTAATTGAGTAAATTACTTTTACAAAAAACCAATTAATTCAAATGAGATAAAGGGTAAAAAAGAGAGAAGATAAATGTCACATCACTTTTTTTCTATTTCTCACATTTTTTTGTTTTAATATAATTAATGTGACTAATGGGAAATTTTGTTATGCATTCTATTCATTAAATAATTTATTTATTTATTAAATTTTTTAGGGATAATGCATAAGTACCCCCTCAACATATGTTCGAAATCTCAGAGACACACTTATACTATACTAAGGTCCTATTACCCCCCTGAATTTATCTTATTAATAAATTTATATCCTTTTTCAGCCTACGTGACACTATCTTGTGGGCCCAACGTTGGTTGACTTTTTTTTCAAACTAGTGTCACTTAAGCTGAAAAGGGGTAGAAAATTAATTATAAAATAAGTTCAAGGAGGTAATGAGAACTTAGTATAGTACAAGTGTGTCTCTGAGATTTCAGACATAAGTTAAAGTGGTATTTGTGCATTTTCTCAATTTTTTAAAAATACTAAAAAGTGATTTATTTATTTCTTCTTTGACTATTTTTTAATATGATAAACCATATCATATATTTTTTAGGGACATCAATATGCAATAACTATGAAAAATGTATCATGTGCAATATTATATCTTTCATCATGACAGAAATTAAAATATTAATTAGAACTTGACGAAACGATATACTTAAAAATAAAACCGCATAACTTTTCATCTTCATTCATTCACATAATAACAATAATAAGAAGAAAAAGAGCAAAGCAAAATGAGTAAAAAATGTTAATTAAGCTTTCTAATGAGTTGATCAGCAGAGTGTCATAATTTAATTTTTGTTAAATAACATTAAATTATATATATAATTAAAAAAAGAGAGAATAATATAACAAATAATAAATGAATCTACAAAATATTTTGAAATCATTCAAACTTTTGTACTAATATGACTATCTTCTTGATGAAATCTTAAAATATATTAAGATTTTTTCTTCATTTTGATAAAATTGTACCAAGTAATGCAAACATCTATTTGACGAATCTTGAAGAATATATCTATGACCTTTATCAAAATGAAGATCATATGGTGAAATCGTTAAGTACATGATTGATGAAAAAGATAATGAAAAAAATTTAAAAGAGAAAAAAACTATACTAATAAAAAGAAAGAATGAGAAAATAAAAATGGTCATTGACCATTGAACATTGATAGTTATTATTTATAGATTGTGTGAATCATAATAATAATTAAAAATAAGTTGAAGAGACATATTATTTAAATAGAGAATGTAAATAGATGAAGGTTTTGTTGTAACTATTAGATATAATTAGAATAATAAATATGAATGAATTTTTAATTTATAAACAAATTATTAATGAAAAAAAAAATGAAAAACAAAGTCAAAAAAGGAGGAAAAAGAGAAATTGAAATGGAGGCATAGAGAGGTGTCACATCACCTCCTTTATGGTCTTAAAATATTATATCAAAATATAAAGTAATCTTTTGATATTATTTGATTATGAAAAAGTTTTTAGTTCAAATTAAACTAAATAGATTAAAATTTGAATTCATCTTGTAATTCACATTGTACTAATCTCTAACAAACATAATACACTACTGCATGAAGGACGAAAAAGTACTTTTCATATTTCGTTAACATAAATTGATTTAATGTCATATAACAAAAAAAAAGAAATTCTACGAGAAGGTAAAGATCATAGAACGAAAGAGTACACAACAAAATAAAAAATTAAAATACACTTTCTATGTTTAAAAACTAAAATTTTTCATGAAAAGAAAGTCTAGCAACTTGAAGTAAAAATATGGTGTAGTGTAGTTTTAGTAGTAATTAATACTCTTCTTCAATGTCCGTGATTTACCTTGAAATAAGAAATGTATAGGTGCCTCTTTAACTCTTCAACTTATGTCTTGGTAGTTTTCTGAGAAAGACTTATTAAGAAAATTAAGAAAAACACTATTTCAAATATGAAACAAAAAAGATAGATAATCTCAAGTAGGGGTTTCATTAAATAAAAATTACGAACTTAAACAAAATATAAATACATATTTACATTTAAACAGAAATACATATTTGCAATAACAAAAAAGTTGTAAAAATTTAAACTACAAAAGTTACATGAAGAAAATAAAAACACACATTCATCTTCCTTGGAACCTTATCACTTAAGTTGAATTCATTAAACAAAAAACTTGTGAATTTATTTTTTCATTAAAAATAGAGAGATATCATAATGTATCTTAAATTTTATAATTTAATAGTTAAATTATGAATATGAAAACTTAAAAGTCATGAAATTAATGAAATTATAAAAAAATAAAAGTTTTGTAGATTTACGTTATGGAGGTAAAACATAAAAATTAAAATAAAATCAACCAACACATGTAAAGAAGATAGAAGAAATACATTTATATCATATAAAGATATAATTTTTTGTTTTAAATAAACAAAAAAGAAAAATGAAAAAAGAGAGCAAAGAACGGAAAAAACTATAAAACAAAAAAAATCATAAAAATTAATTATCGTGAATTGTTTGTCGAAATTCTTTTAAATCAAATGAAATAGGGTTTCAATACATTTTATCTTTCTTTTTTGGGCCTTTTTTCTAATTTTATTATTAAAAAAATCACCTAAAAGAATTTAAAAAAATTAATCAATATGGATAAAAAATCATGCCTGACTTAGGCCTGGCTCATTTGGACAACTGATTTGGCAGATTTTATTCTTCTTAATCATCTCTTTGCAGCCTAATCAAACAGCGAATGTTTTCTTAACTTACTGTATTGCGTGAAGTGATTTCATAAAGTCTATTCTCTATGACACCCAATGATAGTACTTTTGGGTGCACAATGGTAATAGACTAAGCCATAGGCAATGAGTTAGTTAATTTACTCTGTTTTATTTGCTTCTTTTATGATTATAACTTTGCATTAGATTTTGGGGTACTATTCAGTCACTGAAAAGATTTCTAATTTCTTACTTTGATGTGTGGTATTAATCATTGAGGTTCATTCTATCAAAGGAGAAACAAGAAGCAAATTTCAGGAGTAAACTAGTAGTAATTTCACAGTGAATCTAGAACCGGAATTTTCTTTTGAAGTGTGGTATTAAGCTCTTTAAGGCTCGTCGTATGAAAGATTAACAATAGGATAAAGATTTACTGTCGTTTGAACATTAGTTTAGGGGTTAACTTGAAATAATCTCTGAAGTGTTTGAAATTATATACAAATCTATGAAGAGAAATAGGTTTTCCTACTTCTACAAAGCTATTTGTATCTGTGAAGTCTTTGAAATTCTTTCGAGTTATCATATTCAAGAATCAACTAATTCTACATTAATCGAGCTTTCTAAACAAGAGGATTTGTACAAGTTGATGAAGAGAATCAGATTGTACCACCTCAATAGAGCTATGTTTTTGAGATATTAATGTTTAAGGAAGGAAGTTTACCTCATCAACTCGTTTCCCTTACTTTCCAAAATTGGAACTTGAAACACTCCAGATCTGACTGATTTAGCTCAGGCGAGTTGAAGGTTAGAGTTTCTTCGGAGAAGAGATGGTAGCAATTCAAGAACTGTAATATTAAGGAGCCGATTCTCCAGCGGTTGGTGCTCGGAACTCATCCACAGCGGAGGAATCGATGTGGAGAGAAGTCGATTCTCCATTTCCCTCTTTGTTTCCTACTTCAATAGAGATGCTTCAATAGAGTTGTGCATTCGAGATATTAAAGTTCAAGGTAGGAAGTTTACCTCATTAGCTCGCCTCCCTTAGTTTCCAAAATTGGAACTTGAAGTTCTCTAGATCAGACTGATTTGACTCAGCACTAGTTGAAGGTTAGAGTTTCTTTAAAGAAAAGCTGGTAGAAATTAAAGAAATGCAATATTAAGGAGCCAATTATCCTGCGGCTAGTGCTCAGAGCTCATCCATGGCGGAGGAAATGATGGTGGAGAGAATTCGACTCTGCATTTCCCTCTTGTTGTTCATCTTGTATTCCAAACATACTTACAACACAACTTGAAAATTAAAACTAGTAGCGAAACTAGAATCAGAAACAGATTTTTAAAAAAAATATACGAAATATTTTTCTTAAAGAAGAAATGTTGTTAATATATGTCTAAAGAATATTACTGATTCCAACAAACTTTGCAGAAACACGAAGTTACCAAGTTTAATGAACCAGTGAAGAACAAAAGAATAGAAGAACTGAAATTAATTCACAAATCTAAAGTTTGTAAAACACGTACCAGAATCTGGAAAAATTTTAATAGGAAAAAGATCAAGTCCACTGAATTCACAGTGTCCCCTTAAGGAAATTATTCCCCTCTAGTATCCGAGGTTTAATTTGGAATATGACCTCCCAGGGTAAAATGATCTCAATCACCAGAGTATAGATACTAAAAACTCCGGTGTCAGCGAACCACTCAACGGCATAAAAGTACACTTAGAATACTAGATTTAGTAGTTGAAGAAGAAGTCCATAAATTCTATTTAAAATGAGAGGAAATCCCTCAATTTATAGAAAACAAAGGATAGTGCGAAAAGGTTCTTATTGTGCCTTACCGGAAAGGTCACAAACCTTTAGAAAAGCCACAATCTTTCAGAAAGGTCGTCACCTTTCATAAAAATCACAAATTTCCATAAAAGTCACAACTTTTCATAAAAGTTGCAACATTTCATAAAAGTCACAACTCTTCATAAAAGTCGCAACTCTTCATTTTCCATTCACACCTTTTTTAAAATCAAACAATCCCTCGCATGAATGGGGAATGACTCGAAGACAAAGAAACGGACAAGTATGTGTACTTTACAAGCAAGAATTAATTGCATCTGGATAAGTAGGTTTCGCCTTGGATTTTCCGTAGTGAACATATGTCGGATATAATCGGTCAATCGGTAGATGCGATATCTTTGAACCGTCGAACATTGGTGTATACCTAGACAACCATATGTCACACAATTAACCCTTTACCATTTATGGTTCTTACGGTTGTGTTCGTTTTAGCCATGAACACCTCCTGGTTTCATGAATGTATAGAGAGATGGGCTTTTGACAATCATCTTCTTTGAAGCGGCTTACACTTCACGCTCACATAGGTGATTTCTAACCGTGTTATCGCGTAGATACACTATTTTGTAAACTCTGCCAAACTTAGCTAATCATTAAAACCATTAAGCTTTATTAACTCATTAACAAGCCTTAATGTTGTATCCTTGTCCCTGAGCATTGTCTTCATCATGAGAATGGATTGAGTTTATTGACAATGTGGAACCGTTATTCACAACTATGTTTTTCTCCTTGAATCTAGCTCTTGGGATCTCCAGTCTGCTAGATAGAGTTACCGCCATGATGACTTGTCCTAAGCCGTAAATTCATTTCCTTAGATGATCTTTTAACTCTCTCTCTAGTTAGGCCTTTTTGTAAGTGGATCCGACACATTATCCTTTGACTTTACATAGTCAATTATGATAATTCCACTAGAGAGTAGTTTTCTAACAGTATCATGTCTATGTCGTATATGACGAGACTTTCCGTTATACGTCATGCTCCATGCCCTACCTATTGCATCTTGACTGTGAAAGTTTATGCATACTAATGCCAATGGTTTGGGACAAAATAAAATATCTATCAATAAATTCCGGAGTCTTTTAACTTATTCACCGACCTTATCTAGAGCACCTAGCTCAAAGATCATTGTAGATCTAGCGATACATGTCTCTTTTGAAATATTTCTAAGAGACTGCTCCTCTACCAATAGTAAATACATATCCACTCATGAATTTTACTTCATTCTTCCGATGATTCAATTTGCATCACTGTATCTTTCAATATTGTTGGATATTGTTATAATGCAAGACATAGTTTTAAGTATTATTTTAAATACGTCAAAACTCTATTTATTGTCATCTAATGAATTTATTTGGGATCACTTGTGAACCGACTCAGTTTAAAATAGCAAATGCTATATTGATCGCACACACTACATGATATACATCATGCTTTCCAAAAATATAGAACAATCCAATTGTGAGTCACTTTTGTTTTCACTCTTTTGAAATGCAAAGCTCACATTTATTGGACACTTAACAATATTGACATTCAAATATTTGAACTAGTTAAGTACCTTTTCCATGCAATGAGACCGTGAAAATGCTTAACATTATGGAGTTCTACGAATTCTTATATCTAAGATCGCATTAGCAACTCCAATAATTTTCATTCCACTTGCTTTATCAGCATCACCAATATACAAACAAACAATGACCTTATGATTTTAATGTGAATACATTTATCACTTCCATCATTCTTCAATCCATTTGCCGACATGGTTTGATTGAATTATGTCATTGTTTTGGTGCTTCCATAATGTGACTTAACAAGTTCACATACTTTCTTTTATTAACCAGGTACCACAAAACCCTCGGGTTGTTCCATGTAAATTTCTTCCTCCAATTCTACATTTAAGAAAGTTCTTTTCACATTCATTTGATGAATTTGGAGGTCATACACCACAGTAATAATTTTTGCATCCGAATGGATGTAAATCTAATAACTAACGCGTATATATATCGACAAGATCAAAATCTTTGTTTTTTCTAAAGCCTTTGACACAAAGTCTTGCTTTATATTTTTCAACAGTTCCATCAACTGTTATTTTTCCTTCTAAAGATTCATTTTGAACACAAAGGTTTATTTTCTTGAAGAAGATCAATTAACTTTCAATATTGTTTATTGACACCATCTTTCTAAAAGGATGAGTCTACAGAAGACACAAAAAATATTACAAAATCATATTCGAAGGAAGTAAATGTCCTTTAAAATTTTACTAAGCCTCTGAATCTTTTTTATTAAGTACATTATCCTTTTCATTTCCTGGGCCTTTTAGATCCTTCTCTAGACTACTCAAGTCTCATTTTACAGTCCACAGTCATAGGTCCTATTTTAATTCTTTAAAAATAGGATCTTGGACTTTTACTAGATACCCCCCACTTTGAAATATTTCAAGTTGGATTTCCTTTCTTTCCATTTCTTATATGGAAAAGATTGTATTCTGATCAAACAAAATCGCTTTCTTTCTAAAATGACAATTTTTTGTTGATCCCTTTTGCAGTAAGGATAGTTCCTCCACACAAGTTTTGTGTAAACCCGAACTTATAAATAATGCATCCATCATTTCTTTCAACGTTCGATTTTTCATTAGATTGAGGTAAATATGGTAGTAGTTTGATATTTCACTTTCCAAACATATTTCTGCACAATGAGATTTATACCCTCCATTCTAATCACTTCTTATATATTTTCTCCACATTGATTTTTAACTTCGATATTACATTGTCTAGACATTTCTATTGCTTCATCCTTACCATTTAGCAAATAGACATAGTCATTTCTAATGCAATTCTCAATAAAAGTAACAAATACTTTTTCCCACCATGAGGTGGTGTTAACTTCATATCATAAATGTCAGTGTAAATCAATTCTAAGGGATTAGAATTCCTTTCAACAGATTTATAAGAATGCTCAACATACTTAGATTCCAAAAAAACTTGACATTTTTATTTATTGCACTCAAAGTTAGGCAAAACTTCTAAGTTGATCAGTTTTTCTTACAAGGTTTTGTAATTGACATGCCCCAAGTGTTCATGTCACAAACATTGACTCAAGCAAGTAAGAACAAATAAAAACATTGAGTTTGAAAAGCTCTTCGCGAGGTAGCTTTTTTCTCACTAATATTTTGTTCCTATTTCTTACAATTTTGTGTGATACAAACATTGTTTAGATTGTCAAATATCCTTTTCAGAAGGACATTTTCATAACTTTCAATGTGATTGTTATAGAACTACCTATGAACAAAGTTTCATCGGGTTCAATAAAGTCAATATAGTCCAACTGTTATTTTTACAAAATCATAACAAATGACTATTCACCAATATTCATGTCTATGCAAATACTATTATTATAATAGACATATCTTTTCATGAAAAATCACAACATTTTAAGTGATTTTTTTTCCATAAAAGAACACAATTATTTTGAACAAGTATATATATAATTTAGATGTTTCGTACTAGTCACACTATATACTAGTAATAGAGAAACTCAACAACCACAATACCAAATATACTCCAAGAATTTTGTGGGTATAACATAATATAAAAGTATCATTGAATTTCATAATTTTTGTTCCAAAGTTAAATTAGACACCAAGTCTAATCATAAGCAAATAACCCCCACATTTCAAATGTGATCTCAAAAATATTTTTCAAGTGTTTGAAAATAGTTTTTCCACATATTTTAATGTTGGAAACATTATTCTATGAAAGAATTATGGTGCTGCGATTCTCTTTGACAATGTATACACAATGTCAAAGTTCATTCCATAGAGACACAAAATTACAAATTCTAAGTGACTAGTATTTTTCTCTATCATAAATAGACTTGCAACTTAGTATTTTAAATATTAACAATAAGGACAAAACAAATTGTACTATTTATTTCTATGTTACATTGAAGTTTATAGAAAATAAAAAGTACAACACTGACTTATTATGTGAAGTTTTCATATTTTTCAAACCAATTGCAGAGTCCAATTCATCCAGAGTATAAAACTACAAAAGTTTTTAGACTACAAAAATCAGACACACTAACATTTCTCATGGAGTACAAAACTACAAAAGTCTTTTTTTTCAAACAGAATAACACATATTTTTTATCACATAGAAATGTTTTTCTTATCAAATAGTCTTCCAACTATAACATTTTGACATACTATTTTATCAAACAAAAACATGAATCTCTCAATTTTGCAAAATAAAGAATTTTAAAAGAAACAATATTTGCAAAGTAAAATTCATTCCACAACATATGGTTTGCAGATCTTTTTCAAAGATACACATATTTAAAAAAAAAAAAATCAAAGATGATAACTCTTAGAAACTATTTTCCTCCATAGATAATTTAATAAGAAGGTTACCTGGTAATCTTTAAACGGATACCATAAAAATTTTATGTTTACATTCTCATTTCAACGTCGCTAAACAAAGCAACGAATCATGAAGAAGTAATGCATTTATCTTCTACTCCCATAATCAGATTCTCTCAATCAGTAGAATACAAAAATACTAACAGTATAATAATTTCCTTAAGATTGTTGCCAATCTGTGTTAAGAAAATCAGAAATTACTGGTTGTAATAAATCATTCAGAAACACGAAGTAACTGAGATTTTTAGAACCAGTAAATAAGATGAACAGATTAAATTATTTTTTTACAAATAAATTTCTGTTCATCTTATTTACTAGTTCTAAAAATCTCAGTTACTACGTGTTTCTGAATGTTTTATTACAACCAATAATTTTTGATTTTCTTAACACAGATTGGCAACACCTCTTTGTTTCCTACTTCAATAGAGCTACTTAAATAGATTTTTCTACTTCAATACAGTTATGTATTCGAGATATTAAAGTTCAAGGAAGGAAGTTTACCTCATCAACTCGCATCCCTTAGTTTCCAAAGTCGGAACATGAAGCTCTCTAGATATGACTGATTTATCTCAGGATGAGTTGAAGATAAGAATTTCTTTGGAGAAGAGCCGGTAGTAATTGAAGAAATGCAATATCGAGGAATCTATTTTGCAGCGGCTGGTGCTCGGAACACATCCATGGCGGAGGAATCGATGTGGAGAGAAGTTGACTCTCCATTTCCCTTTTTAATTGATCTACTTCAATAGATTGTTCTACTTCAATAGAGCTATGTATTCAAGATATTAAAGTTCAAGGAAGGAAGTTTACCTCATCAACTCTTCTCCCTTAGTTTCCAAAGTCGGAACTTGAAGCTCTCCAGATCTGACTGGTTTAGCTCAAGATGGGTTGAAGGTTAAAGTTTCTTTCATGAAGATATGGTAGTAATTGAAGGAATGCAATATTTAGGAGCCAATTATCCTTTGGCTGGTGCTCAGAACTCATCCATGGCGGAAGAATCGATGTTGAGAGAAGTCGAGTCTCCGTTTCCCTCTTTGTTTCCTACTTTAGTATTACCTTGTCCTTTCCGTCTATTATTTATTTTTCTTTGTTTTGTATAGAATTGTATATATTCCTTTGATTTTAATGAAAATGATTATGGGCCTCAAATTTTAAGGTGAAATAAAAATGGAATGGCATGTCACATTTAGAGGTGTTAAAAATGAGTCCAAATTTAGGGGTGACTCACATTATTTTATTTCTTTGTTTAATGTCTCTACAGGAAACTTGTTTTACATATTCAAATGAAGCATTTATCCATTCTCAATAAAGATCTAGTTACTTCAATTTTATAGCGAAAATCTTTATCTTGGATTCCATTTACGAGCATTTGTCGGTATATTCATACAAAAATTAACTCTTTCTATCGCGGAAAAAAGTTGATAAGGAAGATAAAATAAATTTAATAACAAATTTTTGTCATTATGTTACCAAGATATATATATATATATATATATATATATATATATATATATACTAATTTGATGTTCAAGATAATTATTTTTTGCATTTATGCTTCAAAAAGGCGTATCATATTTGCCACAATTTTAAATGACATATGGGGATTTTTTCAAGATTGTTAAGTTCGAATTCAATTTGTATATAGAGAAGAAGGTAAGTCTTTGGCTGATTATTAAGCTAATCAAGCTTTTGATAATTCCGGTAGGCTTGTTTGTAATTTCTTTTTCTAGAATTACCAAGACAAGCTAGGCAAATCGTGAACCTATACGAGCAACAACTTCCTACTTTTAGAATGAGAACAAAAAAAAAATGGATCAAGAAAGGAAAGGGGGACAAGAAATGCAGTGACATTTATCACATAATCATATTATTATATTTATATTTATATTTATCTTATATTATTAAATAATCATATCATATATAATCATCATATATCATATTCATATATCATCATATCATATATCATATCTGTTACGATCCAAAAATGGACGTGATGGCACTCGTCTTACCCCACCAAGACAACTCAACCTAATACTCAACCATTACAATAAAGTGCAGAAATAAAATATAAGTAACTTAATAAAACCCCCAAAATATATTAGTCACGTGTACAAGCCTCTAAAGTATTACAATTGATTAAAAAAAATTCAAGTCTCAAATGAACTTGTTTCTAGAATAGAACAAGATCATAATTATGGAGAAGAAAGTTTGTTGAGATGGAAACAACTACCTCACAAATCTCCAAGAAGCCTCGGAAAAGAAGAGAATGACAAGTACAATAAAAATCCAGGCTCATAACCTACAAAAAATTGTAGAAGCAGGGGGTGAGTACCAAACAACACGGTACTTAGCAAGTAAACCTCTAACCACAAGCTAAGGGGATGAAATAGGGGTACTCTTACCACCCCAACAGAACCTCCACAGCTACAACCTGCAGTATAATCAACCCTACCTAACCGCTCACAGTTTATATAGCACGTAGCTCAACAACAACACTTAGACAAATTACATATTCTCAACATCAACACTTTAATAAATTACATATCCTCTAAAGTAATACTTCAAAAAATTATATTTTCGCAATAACAAGCTCAATATTGATCAATCACAAGTTCCGCAGAAAGGCAATTAGAAGATCAGCAAAACATGATATCAAGTTCACTAATGATAAGTATGTGCAATGCAATGGAATGCAATGTCAAGTATTATGATGCATGTCTGACCTAGTGATACACACCCGCTGTCTCTCAGTCCAGGACCCATGGGGGACATGTCTGTCCATGCATCTGTCATGGCGCGTGATACGTCTCTCGAAATATAGTAACCATCACGGTGCGCGATACGTCCTTCGAAATACAGTATCCATCGCGGCGCACGATACGTTACTCGAAATTGTACATCCTCTTAAGTACTCATTCTTTCTCAATGCACATTAACACTTGTCACAACCAATGCCTCAGAATAATGCAGATGACCAATTCACACAAATAATGAGGAGATGACCATTTTCATAACATTGCACAGTTCACAACCACACAAACATGAAGTCACATCGACAATGATTCAACAAGCCGTCAACCCTTTCTCAACAAAATCACATATAAACAATTAAGCACATTGCCTTTTGTTATCCCTTTTTTTTCATTATTATAATTAATCAATGTGGACAAGTCAACCCATCACCAATCCCATTACTCCCAAACATATACCACAAGGAAATACATGCAATTCATACACTTAACAAGAGTTTAGAAATCCACTTGCCTCAATTCATCAACAATTCACTCCGGAACTTGACTCTTCCCCTTTTCATTGGGTCTCCAAATAATTATAATCTATTCAAGTGAATAATAACATTACGATTTCGAACTAAGAATACCAACATTACTAGGTGTCTAGTCTAGACCGAAAATTCACCCAAATTTCTAGTCTAGTTTATAAGTCTTGATCCCAAGTAATATGTCAATTGTCATATTTCTTAAAATTTCAAGTCTAAGGTTAAGTGATCTTAAATCAACCACCACACAACCATAATTCACAAACCATAACAAATATTATCAAGATTTTCTTTTCACAACATTATATTTCCATATACTTAAGTTATAAAAATCCAAACATTCGACATTAAATACTCATCAAGGGTGAATTCAAAATTATCAAACCCAAAGAAGAAAATGATCATGTAAACACCCAACAAGAGATACACTTCAAAATGTAGAACCTTTAACAATCTTTTTAGACAATTGTAACTCTTCATAGCTCTTATATAATTTCTCATAAGTAAGGTTGTGTGTGTAGAACTACTGGTATACTTCAATTATCCCAAGAAAACACTAAATATTTCATATCTAAAGTAATTAAATCTGTCCTAGTATCTCGTCCTACCAAAAGCACGTCACAGGATCGGTACACCCGATCCACCACTAGGGATGCACCCATAGAAGTGAAAATATGAATGGGCATAGACAACTAATCACACTCCAAATCATATCTATCATGAAGTAGATGGTCACATAAGAATATACAGAACCAAAGTCAAATAACAGTAGATACTTATTCCATAGTGCCATATCAAACTTTTTCATTCATATGACTCCCTTCCTTCGATTTTTAGTCACCCACAATCAACCAGTCTAATACTACGTACAATTTAACAAATACTTGATTCATCAAATTCAGCATACTTCTCACAATACTCCTTTAAAGTCAACACTCTTCATACTAACAAACATCATAACCACATCGACCCTTAACCTTACTCTCAAACTGTCACTACTATAAAAAATTTCTTAGCAAACACATTGTAGCCTTTAAAAATTTTCAACTATGCCTCTCTTTCTTTCCATTAATCATTTAAAGACATATACGGGTCACACCTAAAACTGATAATACTAATTTCAATTCGAAGAGTACTTTCCATTGCGACACGATAAACGAATCACACCCATGGGTCAACAACACGGTATCACTGACATCCCAAGTCTCAACTATCCTTCAAACCATCATATCCCTCATCCCAACACTTAAGAAATTCTTGGTCACTGCATAATTTGGTATACTATAAGCTCATAACCTTTACTCACTATAAAAGACCTATATAATGCATCATAACAACTTATATCGTCCCATCAAGTGTTTCAATCCCTTAAAATACTCATTAACCATGTAGAAATGTAGGACCACTCTGCCGAATATCCATAAGTTACCTATCCTAATTTGAACAATCTAGCTAGACATAAAAACCAACCACACCTGATTACTTCTCACCCAATTAAAACTCAATCTTTATACAACTTCGATGTTAAACCCCTAGCAAGTCAGTACCGAACTAGTTCACATCTCACGTTCATATCTTAATTCTCACATTCATATCTATATTCATAGCCAACAATTAATAAAATATTCAACTACAAATCAATGGCTTATACAAGAGGTCATTTTCTTTCACTTTTCTCAAATTATTCCCATGACATAAAATCCCTACTATATTGAACCTTTTAATACGCCAAAATCTTGTACCTTTTGTTGACGTACTTACTAATCTTATCCTTTGACCAACAACGCAATATATTTTTACATTGTCTTCCAAACCAAAACATTACATGAAACGCCCCTTAAATATAACAATCAACAGTACCCAAATTTACTACTTAAATTATTTTTAAGTACTTACAAATACTTCATACTCAATGTTATCGATCATTCCTTACCTTACCAATTCATACCTTGACAAAACATCTACCATGAACATAAACTTACCATGAAAAACTTAATTTTTTTTATCCCAACCATGTAACACAATTCCATTATCTACCAACATTAGTTCATATATTGAACATCTTTATAAATTTACGTATCTTAGCTTATCATTGATCACCTCTCCATCGACCTTATCATATCTTTCGCTAAAAATTCTACCATATTCATTATCAAACTCAAAATCACAAAAGAACTAATTATCATACTCGAGATGAACGATCGTTCACTCCTTTCTCAAGATTTATCCAGTAGTTTTTAACCAATATGATGATCTTGTGACACTATATATTACCATAATCAAAGAAAATATGGGTGAAATCATGTATATCTAAATCCAATTCTCAACCCATGTGAATATACCTCTTTAGCCCTTGCAATCAAAGAAAATATTCTTACTCTCACCTCTTTCTGAAGGCAACACTATACCAACTGATTCATTTATTAATATTTTTTTCATTCTGACTCTAGCTCCTTTAAATTCTATTCGAGCAGTGTTTCAACACCTCCTATAACTTTATTTGCAACCAGGCTACTCACCAAATAATAGCAAATCATAACAATATATACTCGCAAGTTATCATTACTATACAAAAATTCATTTAAAAAACTATCTTTATCATATAGTTCACCCCAATCTCAATCCATCACAATTTCTTATTACCATATGATCAGTTAGCCCTTGTCATCATATGGTCAGTTAGTCCTTGTCATCACCATAAACTCAACTTTGTCAACGAGATGACATCTCAAACAAACTATACTAATCAAATTCAAAAGGCTAACACAATTTTATACGCACTTTGTTACTAAAATTCTCAATTACATTCACACTAGTATACTTGTTGAGACTTCCTTTACTTATAAGCTCGTCCTAATGTAGGTCCACTTCCATTGAGCTTACGATGAAATCAACACTCATTTAAAATTCACAAAATACATTTCACAACCTGAACACATCAATATCATACCAAGGATCCACCACTAAGATATTTCTTAATAAATAATGTTTAACTCATCCATATGTAGTAACAAGCTAGTTGGTTTCTCAAATATGAATTCAACGCCAAATATTATTATACGAGCATGTGATACAATAGATAACTCCTTAAGAAGTTATTATTTGTACCTAACAATCGTTATACCCATTTTCATATATCAATAGTACCACTTCGTGAAACTTTGTTAAATCCACCACTAGGATTCAACATACACTCGAGAAGATTATGCTCAATAGCTCACACATTTTTGACCATAAAACAACTGCAATACACTACTAAATTCATTCGATCTCTCACCTAAAGTGATTCATTCATAGATCAGGTCAATAGTACGAGGAACACACTCCATAACTCTTAGCAAGTGATGATCGATACCATTATAGTAATAATTTTGGAATTCTCTTTGACATTCCCTCAATCTATGAAACTAAAATAAAGATTGTGACCTCAATTAGTGTAATATCACTCCTATCATTCACTAAGTAGCCCATATATGTTATAAAACTTTAATTAAATGTAGCTTTTAAAGTTATCACATTCATTATCTAACCTTCTTTTTAGTCATTTTACTTTCAATTGTCAAACTACTAAAGATATTTCATATACCACACAAGTATTGATACTAGATGACTAGCCTAAACAAAGTATAAGACGCTCGTGAAATCCGCTAAACCACTGTTCAACCTAGTCCTCAAAATGTTTTATCATGTAATCACCTAAATCAATCTATTTGAGTCATTGAACATTCCAAATTTGATACACATCCTTCCCATAAATATATCACTTCCACATTTGTAACAAATCTAATATCAAAGACTAATACACACCAAATACTCAAATGAGGAACTACGCCGATCATTACTATTAATGAGAGTGAACCAAATAAGGCGATAAGAATCAGAATCGGATCAAGTACGCACGATAGAGATTCAAGAAGTGAAATGTTTTCCTAAAACTCATTATAGCCTCTCGAAGATAAATACAGACGTCTCCGTACTGATCTTCGAGACTCAACATAGACTCTACTTGTACACACGTGAGACCGATGAACCTGAGGCTCTGATACCATTTTGACACGACTCAAAAATGGACGTGATGGCACTCGTCTTATCCCACCAAGACAAGTCAGCCTAAAACTCAACCATTACAGTAAAGTGCGAAAATAAAATATAAGTAAATTAATAAAAACCCCAAAACCTGGTAGTCACGTGTACAAGACTCTAAAGTATTACAATTGAATCAAAAGAAAAACTCAAGTCTCAAATGAACTTGTTTCTAGAATAGAACAAGATCATAATTATGGAGAAGAAAGTCTGCTGAGATAGAAACAACTACCTCACAAATCTCCAAGAATCCTCGGAAAAGAAGAGAATGACAAGTACAATAAAAATCCAGGCTCATAACTTACAGAAAATTGTAGACGCAAGAGGTGAGTACCAAACAACACGCTACTCAGCAAGTAAACCTCTAAACACAAGCTAAGGGGAAGAAATATGGGTACTCCTACCATTCCCAACCGAACCTCCACAACTACAACATGCAATATAATCAACCCAACCTAACAACTCACAGTTTACATAACAAGTAGCTCAACAACAACACTTAAACAAATTACATATCCTCAAGAACAACACTTTAGAAAATTACATATCCTCAACAACAATACTTAAACAAATTATATATCCGCAATAACAAGCTCAATATTGATCAAACACAAGTTTCGCAGAGTGGCAATCAGAAGTTCATCAAAAAAAGATATCAATTTCACTAATGATAAGTATGTGCAATGCAATTGAATGCAATGTCAAGTATAATGACGCATGTCTGACCTAGTGATACACACCCGTTGTCTCTCAGTCTGGGACCCATGGGGGACATATCTGTCCATGCATCTGTCGCGGCGCGCGATATGTCCCATCGAAATACAGTAACCATCGCAGCGCACGATACGTCCCTCGAAATATAGTATCCATCGCGGCGCGCGATACGTTCCTCGAAATGGTACATCCTCTTAAGTACTCATTCTTTCTCAATGCACATAACACTTGTCACAACCAATGCCTCAAAATAATGCAGATGACAAATTCACACAAATAATGAGAAGATGACCATTTGCATAACATTGCACAGTTCACAACCAAACAAACATGAAGTCACATCGACAATGATTCAACAAGCCGCCAATCCTTTCTCAACAAAATCACACATTAACAATTAATCACATTGCCTTTTGTTATCCCTTTTTTTTCTCATTATTATAATTAATCAATGTGGATAAGTCAGCCCATCACCAATCCCATTACTTCCAAACATATACCAAAATGAAATACATGCATTTCATACACTTAACAAGAGTTTAGAAATCCACTTGCCTCAATTCATCAATAATTCACTTCGGAACTTGACTCTTCCCCTTTCCGTTGGGTATCCAAATCAATACAATCTATTCAAGTGAATAATAACATTACGATTTCGAACTAAGAATACCAACATTACAAGATGTCTAGTCTAGACAAAAAATTCACCCAAATTTCTAGTCAAGTTTACAAGTCTTGATCCCAAGTAATATGTCAATTGTCATATTTCTTAAAATTTCAAGTCTAAGATTAAGTCATAATTTTCAGTGTCATAATATAATGGTATTCATATAACATAATCCACCTAATAGTAAATTTCATATTTCAATATACCAAAAATCTTGAATCATAACAAGATAACTATAGAAAAATTGAAAAAAAATCAAGTGGAGTTCTACCACGTGGAACCCCACCTCGATAAACAAAAACAAGAGGTAAGATCATCAAGAAACCCAGAACCCAATCCTTATTTTAACATATAAATATAAAATTTATTTAATTAACGCATCAATAAGTTAGTTGCTATTATCGATTTTTGTATTTATTCATCTAATTCAATTAGTGGCACAGGCCATAAAGTCTGTATGCCAAAGAATTTAGAAACATGAAGTGCATTAAATTTTAAAATGCTAATTTTCTTTTGTTAAGAACATCAAAATCCTTACCTGAATCGATCCTTCTCCTTTGCAGCTTGAGCCCAACCTTCAAACTCTCTTTTCTTTTCATTATTACTGATTCAAAATTAGTAACCCTCACTACTTATATTGCTTAATATGGGTTAAGTGTTATGGGCTTAACCCTATAAAGATCAATTAAATAAATTAATTATTAATAAAATATACATCAACTAAATAATCATAGTTATCGAATAGTTTTGAATTCCAAACTAACTTTACAAACTAATCAAAAGTGACTAGGGAAAACTATCGAGATGGGTAAACGATAATTTTGTAAAAAAAAATTCTAAAAACGACTTTCCTGGTCATTACAATTATTATTTTAGAAAAACTTTTGCTTACCATAGAACTTTATTTTATAATAGACAACATTTAAAAATAGTTAAATTATATAAAAAATCCTTAGAAAGTCATTTATTTACATTAAAATTAAGATTATCTTTAACTTATACATATAAAAATTCCGTAAAGACACTTAGAGAAACTCTTAGACAATCTCAACAACAAATTAGTGAAGAAAATCAGGTAGAGTTTGAAATAAAAGAAGTAAAAGAAAGAATTAAAATAATTAAAAATAATCCTTATTACTATAATTCTGTAGGATAATATATGAGAAGACCATATAAAAATACTAGAGAATATAAAAAAGCTAAAAAAGAATTATAAGAGTTATATATAAAAGCAGATATATTACTAAAAGACCTAAAAACTACAAACTTTTAAAAGGAAATAACTAATAAATTAAATTATATATTTTTCTTAGCTAGAATCTTAGAACAAAAATTAAGAAAACATTTTAGATCAAGAAATATTTCAATAAAAAATACTTTATGAGAAATCTTCTGTAACAACCCTCTTAGTCGTTTTAGAAATTCCAACTATTATTTTTATATTAACCTTTTTAGTAGATTTTGTAAATAATTTATATGACTTATAAGAATGAGTGACATAATTTTTAGATTTAATAAAGAATTATTTTATTGCTAAGAATAATGAAAAAGAAAAAAAAATCAAATAATATAATAAAATAAAATAAAATAATTAAAAAGGGGCAAAGTGCCCTAACTGTGAAGCCGTAAACGGCTTGTGAGAAAAAAAGAAAAATAAAGAACGATCCGTGGAAAAAAAAAGATACGCAGATAAGGAAAAGAAAAGAAAGGGAGAAAAGAAAAGGAAAAAGGAGGAGAAACAACGATATTTTTATCTCGAGATATCAAGATTTTATTGGTTTGGAAGTCAACAAAAAGAGGAAGGCTCAAGTTTTGGAGTCATTGTTCGACTATTTGAGGCAAGTGGATTTCTAAATTCTTGTTAAGTGTATGAAATGCGTGTATGTCCTTGTGGTATATGTTGGGAGTAACGGGATTGGTGATGGGTTGACTTGTCCACATTGATTAATTCTAATGATGAAAAGAATGGGGATAACAAAAGGCAATGTGATTAATTGTTTTTGTGTGTTGTGTTGAGAAAGGGTTGAAGGCTTGTTGAATCATTATTGATGTAACTTCATGTTTGTGTGGTTGTGAACTGTGCGATGTTATGAA
This sequence comes from Solanum neorickii, assembly GCA_027704865.1. NCBI lineage: Eukaryota > Viridiplantae > Streptophyta > Magnoliopsida > Solanales > Solanaceae > Solanum > Solanum neorickii. The sequence goes on from JAKWJC010000367.1 coordinate 28,385,556, forward strand.
AATGGTCATCTCCTCATTATATGTGTGAACTTGTCATCTGCATTATTCTGAGGCATTGGTTGTGGCAAGTGTTATGTGCATTGAGAAATAATGGGTACTTAAGAGGATGTACCATTTCAAGGGACGTATCGCGCGCCGCGATGGATACTATATTTCGAGGGACGTATCACGCGCCGCGATGGTTACTATTATCAAGGGTCGTGTCGTGCGCCGCGACAGATGCATGGACAGATATGTCCCCCATGGGTCCCGGACTGAGAGACAGCGGGTGTGTTTCACTAGGTCAGACATGCATCATTATACTTGACATTGCATTACACATACTTATCATTGGTGAACTTGATATTGTGTTTTGCTGATCTTGTGATTGCCTTTCTGCGGAATTTGTGATTGATAATACTGAGCTTGTTATTGAGGATATGTAATTTGATAAAGTGTGATTGTGGAGGACATATATGTATTTTGTATAAGTGTTGTTGTAGAGTACGTGCTATGTGAATATGAACTGTTAGGTTAGACTGAATTTTATGCAGGTTGTAGTTGTGGAGGTTCGGTTGGGGAGGTAGGGGTACCCGTATTTTATCCCCTTAGCTTGTGTTTAGCTGTTTACTTGCTGAGTACCGTGTGGTTTGGTACTCACCCCTTGCTTCTACAAATTTTTGTAGGTTATGAGCCTGGATTTTTGTTGTACTTGTCATTCTCTTCTTTTCCGAGGCTTCTTGGAGATTGGTTAGGTAGCTGTTTCCATCGCAGCAGACTTTCTTCTCCTTAATTATGATCTTGTTCTATTCTAGAAACAAGTTCATTAGAGACTTGAGTTTTTCTTTTGAATCAATTGTAATATTTTAGAGGCTTGTACACGTGACTACCAGGTTTTGGGGTTTTTATTAAGTTACTTATATTTTGTTTCCGCACTTTATTGTAATGGTTGAGTTTTAGGCTGACTTGTCTTGGTGGGATAAGACGAGTGCCATCACGCCCATTTTTGGGTCGTGACATCTTCCATTTGCTAGAAGTATAAGATTTAATAATTGGATAAGGTACAGAGATATAGAAGAAAAGAAAAGATTACAAAGAATAAAAAAAGCAATAGAAACATATATATACATATATGAAAACGAATTTTTTATACCACAAAATATTCATGTTGAAAGAAATAACGACGAATATATAAACGGTTTAAAGTGGGAATTACAAGGACTTGATAGCACTATACATAACTATAATGAAAGAATAAATTTTTTTTACGAATGGTATAACCCAACTACTCTAGGATAAAATAACAACAGTAAAAATAGCTTCATTAAAAAACATAGAATACTTAGACTTACAGATCCATATAGAAAAAAGATTTCAAAGAGTAAAACCAGACAATATAATTAAGTGTAACTTTGAGAACGAAAATCACTGCTTACATACAGAATACGCTCAATATAATACTTTAATAGATTTGATAATCAATCTAAGTGAAAAAAATAAAAGAATCAAACAACAAAATTATAAAAATATTAAGTGAACAAGAAGAAACACAAAATAAACAAAAACAACTTTTTAGTAAGATAGAAAATAACTTAGATTACCTTAAGGAACAAGGAATAGATTTAAATAAAAAATTAAACGAGTTAAAAGTAAATCTAAATAAGAAATTAGTAATACATAAATAATAAAAATACAAGAAATAAAGACAGAATTAGCATCAATAAAAGAGATAGTTCTTTCATGATAGATTTAGTAGAATCAAAAACACATAGAGAAGCAATAAAACTAATAGAAAAAAGAATAGTCCTCCCATAAGACTATAAAGAATTTAATCCACCTTCAAAATCAGATCAAATTATATACAACAGAATAATATAATAATAGCACTTTTATTACAACTAAATAATAAGATAGATAATAACTTTAAAGAAAAATTAGAAAGTAAAAATATAGACACAACCGGAATAGAAGAATTAATAGAAAAACTAAATAAAATAGAAATTACTCCTCAAAAAGAAAAAATAATTAAAAAATAGAAAAAATGGATATTTTTCCAACTAGACCAAGAGAAGAAAGACCAAGACCAAGTTACTCCCAGAATATGATAAGCAATAAATATTTGTCAAGATTATTAAATCGAAAGACAAAGGAAGAAAATATTCAACAATTAGAAGAAATAATAGATACAGATAAAGATATACAAATCTTCCAACAAAATCAATTAAATTTATTGAATCCAAAAGTATTATATAATACAAACTCAAAATCTCAACTATATAGACATTATAGAGAAGAACAATTATCAGTATTAGGAAAAAACTCTGTAACTCTACCACTCATAAACGCTGAATCGGTAAAAGAAATTAAACATGTTAAAAAAGACTTAATTCATATAGGATTAATAGTTATAGGAATTAAAGGATTAACTAGAAAAAAATTAGGAACAAAGACATTAATTACAATATATGATAATAGATGGTCAGACATAAAAAAGGCAATTATAGGATTAACAGAAGTAGATATGACTAATAATGGAGGAATTTTCTACATAAGTCCATATTTTATGATGAATTTAAATGAATTTGGAAACCAAACTAGAATAGAAATACAAACTAAAGGATACGAAGAAATGCATAGTGGAAAGAATTTATTAATGTGTGTAGGATTTTTAGTAAAAATAACAGATAATAGTAACACTAGATTTAAATTACAAATAAAAGATGTAGTAGAAGTAATGGGAAATAAAGGGATAAAATTAATAAAACCTATACAAATAAGTCCTGAAGAATATGCAGGATTAGAATGGAAATTAGGAGATTTTAAAGAAAACGAAGCATTAATACCAGATGCTCATTTAATGTATACAAATTCTAAAGGAGAACCTTCAATTAGATTTACAGATTACAATTACGATGCCCAAAAGGACTTTGAAGAAGAAAGTGTTGTAGAAGAAATGCCTTTAGAAAGAATGAATATAGAAATAATATTAGAAGAAGATTTTGCAGTAGATTTGGCTATAGAAAAAACCAAAGAAATAAGTAAAAACCATAAGAATAGACTATTTACATGCAAAGGATGTAAATTAAAAGACTTAAATTTAGAACAAACGATATCTCATTTTAAAACATGTGAACAAAGAATTGATAATAAAGGATATAGATTAGAAAAGAGTTTACAAGATAAATTAGGAAAAAGTAATAATATAATGACACAAATACAAGATAATGATAGTGAAATATCTGAGTTAGAATCTATACTAAGTCAAAAAGAATTAATGGAAACAACAAGTTCTTGTAGTCCATTCCAAAGAACAAATGAACAAGGATATACTGCAGATAATAGCACAGGAAATATACCACGTAGAAGAGTATATAGACAAGGAGATACTCCAATAACAGAAGTTAAACCTATGGGAAAAAGAATGCCTATAGAAGAACCAATAATACTCCAAGAAGGAGAAAGTATAGGAAAATTTTTAAATATAGAAGCACATGATCCACAAAGATGGAAGTAATAGACTTATGGAAAGGAATATTAGTAGCAGATTTTATAAAAAATTATACAGAGACTGATGCTGAAACCATGTATAAATACTTAGAAACATTCCTAGGAGAATCAACTAAAGATCTATGGGAAACTTAAAAAGTAGAATTCCCATCAGAATTTCAGTATTTAGTATCGTTAGGACCAAACCCATATAATTTTACAAATAAAATACATACATTAATAACAGGAGAAGACCCAAATAGTGGATTAGTAGCCTTACAACGAAATGCAGTAATAAAACTAGAACAATTAAGTATAAGTAATTGGTATTACATAAAAAAAAATTTAAATGATTATTTCTATTATTGTACAATTAAGGGAAATGCCTTTGACCAAGACTTAGGTAAAAAATTATTTAACAAACTACCAGGAGCTTTAAGAAGAGAAATAGAAGAAAGATGAACTAAAAGAGAAGGAGTAGCACAAAACCCTCAAGCAAAATGGTCAATAGGACATAGAATACAACATATAATGAAAATATTACAAGAAAAATGTACTAATTTACAAATACAAAACAATTAAAGTAAAATGAAATGAATTTATGTAAAGATATAATATATACAACCCAAAATTATGATAAAAATCAATATAAAAATAAAAAGTATAAGAAATATAACCCACAAAACAATAAGAGATATAATAAAAAAAGATATTTTCTTAGAAAATCTTTAGCTAGGAAACCATATTTGAATAGGGATAGACATGTTAGAAAATATAGACCAGATAGATATTATAAAAATAAATTCAGAATGTTTTACATGTGGAAGTATAGAACATCTAGCAAATACTTGCCCTAAAAGATATAATGCTAAGACTAGAAATGCTCAATTAGTAGAAGAATTTAATGAAGCATTATTAAATGTAGATGAATATATGTCAGATAATGAAAGCATCTACTCTATAGTAAGTATTGATATAGATGAGAATAACAAAGAAGAAGATTCTTCTAATTCAGAAGGAGAAGAATTGATTAATGAAATAGGAATAGAAAACTTAAATATAGATGACCTAAAAATTAATTTTATGAATATAATAGAATGTGAACATAATTTTGAAAAAAAGATACAGGATTAGATAGTAATCCATGTAACTGGTGCAAATGGTATCCAAATAAAAATAAAAGAGCCAAATGTAATAAATGCTTTATAGAAGGATGTATATATTGTATAGAAACACAATTAAGAGTAATAACTCAGAAAAGAAAAGAGGTATATACAAATGAACCTCTAATAAATTTAAAAGTATTAGTATTAGAAGCAAAAGTTAAAGAATTAGAAGAAAGAATAGTAAGATTATAAAAAGGAAAAAATATTGAACAGGAACTACAACTAGATAATCAAGAATTAATGAATGAAGAATCTAATACTTTAATATGTAATGAAGATAAAAATATAAATACTGTTAAAATATTAGCAAAACATCAAATTGGAAAATATGAAATAGAGGCTTTAGCATTAATAGATTCAGGATGTACCAAAAGTATTTTAAATAAAAAAATTGTACCTCCAGAATTAATAAAGACTTTAGAAAAACCACTTGCAGCTATGCAAATGGATGGAACACATAATATATATAGATACTACATATATAAAGCACAAATAAGTTTTTTAAATACTTTTTCAAAATTCTATAAACCTATCTATAAGATGGATAAAATATGGGTAAGAGATTTAGATATAAGAGTAGACTTTGTGTTAGGACTAGATTTTATACTATGCAATAAAGGAGGAACTTTAATAACGAAAGATGGGATACTTTTCATGAAAAATATTACTTATACTTCGGTTTTAACTAATAACTAAAGTAAGACATAAAGAAAAATGTTGTGATAATTGTGAAAATAATATAGAATGTACTAAAACGGAATGTAATACATTATATGAGAATATACTAGAGATAGATAAAGAAGATGAAATAGTTAATAAAAACTATGTTATAATAGAAATGGAAACAAAGTTATATAATTTTGTGACAGGAATTCAAAAAATAGGACAAATAAAAAATCAACAAGATCTAGATAATATAGTAAAATTTTTAGATCAAATATAAATAATAGGAGAAAAGCCTCTAAAGTATTGGAAAAATAATCATGAAGTATGTAAGCTAGACATAATAAACCCAGAATATATAATAAAAACAGCCTCAATAGAAGCTACAAATCAGGATCTAGAAGATTTTAGAATACAAATTAAAGAACTATTAGAATTAGGAGATCTACTTCAAAACATAGATCAACAACATTTATGGTAAGAAATCATAGTGAAATAATTAGAGGAAAATCTAGAATGATTATAAATTACAAAAGACTAAATGACAATGCTAGAACAGACGGTTATAAGTTACCAGATAAAACAGAATTAATAAATAGAATTCAAGGAAAAACAATTTTTAGTAAATTCGATTGTAACTCAGGATACTGGCAGAAAAAAATGCATCCAGACAGTATAGAATGGACAGCTTTAAACTGCCCTGAAGGACATTTTGAATGGTTAGTCATGCCATTTGGGTTAAAAACAGCACCTCCAATTTTCCAAAGAAAAATGGAAAAAATATTTGGAGAATATAAAAAATTTGTTTTAGTATATGTAGATGATATTCTAGTATTTAGTAAAAATATTAAAGAACACTTAGGGCATTTAAAAACAGTTTTTAGATTATTTGTTAATAATGGGATAATAATTAGCAAGAAGAAAATAGAATTATGTAAAAATTATATAAACTTTTTAGGAATTACTTTAGGAGAAGGAAAGATTAAACTACAACCTCATATAGCTAAAAAAGCTCTAGACATGCCAGATAAATTAAATAATCTAAAAGATTTACAAAAATTCTTAGGTATAATTAATTATGCAAGACCTTTTATTAAAGATTTAGGAAAAATGGCAGGTCCATTATACTCTAAGACAGGAACTAAAGGACAAATAAATTTCAATATTGAAGACATAAAATTAGTACAAAAGATAAAAGAAAAAATAAAAAATATTCGATATCTTAATATGCCATTAGAATCAGATTATTTAATAATAGAAACAGATGGAAGTTTTGAAGGATGGGGTGCAGTATTAAAATCAAGACCACATAAATATAGTTCTAAACAGGAAGAAAAAATATGTGCTTATCAAAGTGGAAAATTCAAAGAAAAGGGTAATAAAGCTAGTATAGATGTTGAAATTTTAGCTGTAATATATGGTTTAAATAGTTTTAGAATTTATATTCTAAATAAACCAGAAGTATTAATAAGAACAGATTGTGAAGCTATAGTAAAATTTCATCAAAAAATTAATGATAAAACTAGTAGTAGAAGAAGATAGATAAATTTTTTAGATACTTTATGAATTTATCAATCTATAATTTTTGAACACATCAAGGGAAATGATAATAGTATTGTGGATCAGCTAAGTAGATTACTGATCAAAGTTTAAATTTTACAGAATGAGACCTCTACTATCAGACAAAGGTAAAAGAGTTCAACCTTCAACCGCAGGTTTGGCAGACTCTTACAAACAGACAATGTTAGCAAATTTGCATTTTAAACCTCTAGACAAAATAAATGATGTTAGAATAGAAAGACTACAGTTTGGACAACAAAATTTAATAGCATACGAGCCGTCTAACTGGACATTCAGACATTTATCTAACTGTCAATTAGACAAACAACAAACATGCCTCATAGACAATATATGGATAGCTCATAACAAAAAAGACACTAAATATGTAATTGCAGTTTTAAATGCTTTAGGATATTATTTTACTAGTAAAAAAAAAGAAAATAGATTTAAATAATATGTAGTAATTCATGGTAAAACAAATGGTATTTTTCAAACATGGATAGAAGTTTTATACTCTATTAAAGATTTTCAAAAACCTCTTTTTAAAGGTTTTAATGATTTTACAGAAGCTTTAGACTATGCTAGAGGAATATTAGGGCCAAATTACTATATTTTCTCCAGCCCTTAGACAAAACCCAAATAAAACCCCACACTACAACATCCAGAAAGATATAGACAAAATAATATTCTGTGATCATTGCTCATAATGACCGAAGCATTCAAAAGGCTAAATTTGAGAAATGAAGCCCTAATGCATGAAAATGCCAAGCTCAGAGAAAGTCTCCCAAAAAATGGAAAGCAAAGGTAATACTAAACAAGTTGTGCAAACTCAGACAGATATACAGGGTTTTCCATCCCAAATAAAAATGGATGAGATGGGTGTGCATTCCCCACAGAATGCTAAGAAATCCACTGTATCGGATGAAGATACAACTAGTCCGATTCAAACAGTAGCCGGTAAAGACTTCTCAAACCCGTTGATGGTTGTCATTTTGCCAAAAAGTGAAAAAGATGAAGGTTCATCTTCTAGAAGAAGGTTACCACTTTCATTTAACCAGACTATTAGACAAAAAATTAAAAAATCCAAAAAGAATAAAGATCTAGAATCCCTTATAACCCAAACCGAAGAAAAATTACTTAAACAAAAACAAGAAAAAGATAAACATATAAACTCAAGCCCAATACAAAGCTCAAGACAAGATTCTGTTTCAAGCCCAAATAACTCAGATAATATTTCAGGCTCAATGCAATTTGCTCAAGACCCAAATGATGATGACTCCGGTATGAGTTTTGATTCAATTGCATTACATAATTTAGACACTTAATATATATATACATATATATATATATATATATATATATATATGTAATGACCTGTTTAGTCGTTTTGAGCAGTAGAGTTTATTTCTGGCAATAACTGTCTGAGTCGACGGATCCCACGACGGACCATCATGGGCACGACGGACTGTCGAGGGGGTCTCGTTCCAAAACACTTAGACTCTGGAAAATTGGGTACTTAGAACAACTCTCTAAACTTCGCGACTACATGGCAGGATGGACCGTGGTGGGCACGACGAACCGTCACAGACCTTTAGTGAAATTTAGTCTCTGAACTTTGTGACGGAAGCAGCAGGACGGACCGTCGCAGGCACGACGGGCCGTCACAGGCTGCGTAAACCTGACTGTGTCGGATTTCTGTTGAAAGTTTTTAAGGGGCGTTTTGGACTATTCCTGCTTATGATTATAAAGTTAGTGGTTTAATGTTAATAATTCAATTACTTGGGGGTTAAAGGAGATAACCTTGAATTAAATAGTGGGTTACTTTTGTCATCTTTTATACTTAATTATATGGTAATTAGGGTAAAAGAAAAAGAGTTTGAATAAGGAAAAATAGAAAGAATAGAAGAGAGGGACGAACGAGCGAGAGAAGAGAGAATGAAGAGGAAAGCAAAGACCTTGAGGAGTAGCTTGCGTGATCACGAATTCTTCGGTGGAGGTAGATTATGGTTTATGCTATTCCGTAGTAAACTCTAAATAGCGATTGATATGTATTGGGAGTTGTGATTATGTAATTGTGATGAATTAGCATGATGAGGCAGTTGAATCTTAAACCTTAAAACCTCTTTGTTAATGATGATGCCTGGGTATAAAAGAAGGCTTGATGAACTGAATGAATGAGATTAGGGGATCGGGTGTCACGATTCGACACGTAAAATTAAAGGATCGGAGTGTCACGTTCCGGCACCAGGATAGTATGGATTGGGTGTCACGTTCCGGCACCAGGATAGTAAAGGATCGGAGTGTCACGTTCCGACACCAGGATAGTATGGATCGGGTGTCACGTTTCGACACCAGGATAGTAAAGAGAATGAATCTTGAATTATGCTAATATACTCAGATTTAATGAACCTATTTCCCAAATTAGTATGGTGTGGAGGCTTGAGTCCTCACAGATGTGCTTAAGTTGTGCCCAATGGTTGTGGTACTTGTTGTTGTCACCTGTTAAGTGTTATGGTTGATTTTATGTTATTATTTGATATATATTGCTTTCTTTTTTGAGTTGGCCGATGATACCTACTCAGTACTTGTGTTTGTACTGACCCCTACTTGTATGTTTTCTCTTTGTTAATTGTGGAGTGCAGCAAACGTACCATCGTCTTCAACTCAACCGCAGCTCTAGCCAGTCTTCATCATGTCAGATTCCAGGGTGAGTTATTGTTCCTAGCTCGGACTGGATTCTCTCTCATTCATGTCTTGATGTCATTGAAGTTCGGACATGAACCATCTGTTTTCTTATTTTAGCTTCCTAGACACTCTTAGATTTAGTAATTTGAGGATAGAATGTTCTTGTGGTGATGACTTCCAGATTTTGGGGATAGTAATTGATAAATTTTAGAAGTTATTAATTGATTTCGTTAATGAGTTTTAAGTCTTCCGCATTATTTTCTGTTTATTATGATTGAAATGTTGGGGTTTAGATTGGTTGGTTTGCTCAGGAGGTTAAGTGTGGGTGCCACTCGCGACTCGTTTTGGGTTGTGACAAACTTTGTATCAGAGCATTAGGTTCGTTGGTCTCATCACACAAGAACGAGTCTAGTGGAGTCTTGAGGAACGGTAGGGGGACGCCATTACTTTTCTTTGAGAGGCTACAAGACTTTAGGAAAATTCCATTCTTTCTTTCTTTCGTGCTATTACTTGGATCCAATTGATATTTGGGTGATACATATTGGTATCTGACCATCTTCACTCTATTTCGCAGATGGTTAAAACTAGAGCAAAAACTGCGCCAACACTAACACCGGCAAGACAGGATGCGTCTGAGCCAGCCACTGGGGCTGTAGCTCAAAGAGGAGCAGTGGCAAGAGGCCGTGGTAGAGGTCGCGGGAGGACGTCCTCTAGAGGAAGAGGACAAGCACCTGGCCCATCTAGTAATAGGGCGGTGACTCCTCCACCGACTGAGGAAGTATTAAGAGAGGGTGAGGAAGGGGAAAATGAACAGGTGCAGAATGAGGAATTACCACCCCAACCTACCCCAGAGATGATTAATCAGGTTCTTGCTTATCTTAGCGGGATATCTGACCAAGGCCAGACACCTCTAGTGTTTTCTGCACCAGCACCTAAGGTTCCGGGAGTACAACATGCAGCTGCTGTGGCTCCCCGCATGGATGCCTCATTGGAAATAGTCACGTTTCCTCGGTTGACTACAGGACCTATAATGACAAGTGACCAGCACAAACTTTTCAGTAAGTTCTTGAATTTGAAACCTCCAGTTTTCAAGGGTGCTGAATCTGAGGATGCCTATGACTTTCTGGTTGATTGTCATGAGTTGCTACATAAGATGGGCATAGTGGAACGATTTGGCATTGAGTTTGTGACCTATCAGTTTCTGGGGAACGCCAAAATGTGGTGGCGGTCATATGTTGAGTGTCAACCAGCACAGTCACCACCTATGACTTGGGCATTATTCTCTAGCTTGTTTATGGAGAAGTATATACCCCGGACTTTGAGGGATAGGAAGAGAGATGAATTCCTAAGCCTAGAGCAAGGCAGGATGTCAGTTACTACTTATGAGGCTAAGTTTCGTGCATTATCCAGGTATGCCACCCAGCTTTGCTTCAGTCCACAAGAGCGGATTCGCCGTTTTGTGAAGAGGTTGAGGGCAGATTTGCAGATTTTAGCCTTACAGGTAGCTGCTGCAGCAAAATCCTTTCAGAAGGTGGTAGATTTTGTGATAGAAGTGGAGGGAGTGAAGCCAGACGACTTCACCATGGCATCGACCTCTAAGAAGTTTCGTAAGGGAGACAAGTTTAATGGTTCTTACTCCAGAGGGTAGGGTTCAGGATGTTACCCAGCCTGACCTATTCAGTCTTCGCTGCAGGCTGTAGCTGGGGGTCCACCGCAGACCGGTCAACATTTCTCTGAGTTTGGAGGTTATCCCCAGACTTCGTCGTTCTCACAGAGGCCTGTGCTTGACTCAAGAGAGTGTTATGGATGTGGGGAGACTGGACATATTAAGAGGTATTGTCCAAAACAGAGTTACAGACCCCCAATAGTCAGAGGTAGAGGTGGTCATGGAAGAGGCCGCTATTCTGGAGGACGTGGTGGCCGAGGTAATGGTGGTCACCAAAACGGCCGGGGTGACGGGCAAACTGGAACTTCTGCAGCGCAACATGGTAGGGGCAATGGGCAGACAGGTGATAGGGCCCATTGTTATGCTTTCCCTGGGAGGTCTGAAGTGGAGACATCTGATGCTGTTATCACAGGTAATCTTTTGGTTTGTGATTGCATAGCTTCTGTATTATTTGATCCTGGATCCACATTTTCATATGTATCTTCCTCATTTGCTACTGGTCTTAATTTACATTGTGAATTGCTTGACATACCTATTCGTGTCTCTACTCCGGTGGGTGAGTCTGTGATAGTTGAAAAGCTGTATTGGTCTTGTCTTGTGACTTTTGTGGGGAGCAATACTCATGTAGACTTGGTTATCCTAGAAATGGTTGAATTCGATGTAATTCTAGGTATGACTTGGCTTTCTCCAAATTTTGCAATCTTAGATTGTAATGCTAAAACTGTAACGTTGGCCAAGCCTGGGACAGATCCGTTAGTGTGGGAGGGTGACTACACTTCCACTCCATTTCGCATTATCTCCTTCCTTTGTGCTAAGAGAATGGTCAGTAGGGGTTGTTTAGCTTTCTTGGCACACCTCAGGGATGATACTACCCAAGTACCTTCAATGGAGTCAGTTTCAATAGTCTGTGAGTTTCTGGATGTGTTTCCTGCAGACCTTCCTGGTATGCCACCAGATAGAGATATTGATATCTGTATTGATCTGGAGCCGGGTACTCGCCCCATTTCCATACCCCCTTATAGAATGGCTCCCGCTGAGTTAAGAGAGTTAAAGGCCCAACTTCAAGAGTTGTTAAGCAAAAGCTTCATTAGACCAAGCGCATCTCCTTGGGGTGCTCCTGTTTTGTTTGTGAAGACGAAGGATGGAAGTTTTCGGATGTGCATAGACTACAGGCAACTGAATAAGGTAACCATTAAGAACAAGTATCCTCTTCCTCGCATCGATGATTTGTTCGATCAGTTACAAGGTGCTTGTACCTTCTCAAAAATCGATTTGAGATCTGGTTATCATCAATTGAAAATACGGGCAACGGATGTGCCCAAGACTGCTTTTCGGACCAGGTATAGGCATTACGAGTTCTTAGTAATGTCTTTTGGGATTACGAATGCCCCTGCTGCGTTCATGATCTGGATGAACGCGATTTTTAAGCCATATCTGGACATCTTTGTCATTGTATTCATCGATGATATACTGGTATACTCAAAGAGCAGGAAAGAACATGAGGAGCACTTGAGAATTGTATTGGAAATGTTGAGGGAGAAAAAGCTTTGTGCAAAATTTTCCAAGTGTGAGTTTTGGCTAGATTCAGTGTCCTTCTTGGGGCATGTGGTTTCTAAGGATGGAGTGATGGTGGATCTTTCCAAGATCGAAGCAGTGAAGAATTAGGTAAGACCTACTAATGTTACATAGGTAAGGAGCTTTGTTGGTTTAGCTAGCTACTATCGTCGATTTGTCAAGGGATTTTCTTCTGTTGCTTCCCAATTGACAAACTTGACGAAGCAGAGTGTTCCATTTGTATGGTCGGACTAGTGTGAAGAAAGCTTTCAGAACCTCAAGACCTTGTTGACTACTGCACCAATTCTTACCCTGCCAGTGGAAGGTAAGAATTTCATTGGTTATTGTGATGCATCCTATTCTTGTTTGGGTGCAGTGCTAATGCAAGAGAAGAATGTAATTGCTTATGCTTCAAGGCAATTAAAGGTGCACGAACGTAATTATCCGACCCATGATTTGGAGTTAGCGGCAGTAGTGTTTGCATTAAAGCAATGGAGGCATTATCTATATGGGGTTAAGTGTGAAGTCTATACGGATCATCGTAGTCTACAGCATGTCTTTACTCAGAGAGATTTGAATTTGAGATAGAGGAGATGGATGGAACTACTGAAGGACTATGATATCACTATCTTGTATCATTCGGGAAAAGCTAATGTTGTGGCAGATGCTTTAAGTAGAAAGGCAGGAAGCATGGGAAGTCTAGCTCACTTGCAGGTTTCTAGACGCCCATTGGTTAGAGAGGTTCGGACTCTGGCTAATGACTTTATGAGGCTAGAAGTAAATGAGAAGGGAGGATATTTGTCCTGTGTGGAGGCAAGATCTTCCTTTCTTGACAAGATTAAGGAAAAGCGGTTTACTGATGAGAAACTGATCCAGATTCGAGATAAGGTATTGCGAGGAGAGGCTAAAGAAGCAAAAATCGATGAGGAAGGTGTTTTGAGAATTTATGGAAGGGTATGTGTACCCCGTGTCGATGATTTGATTCACACTATTCTTACAAAGGCTCATAGTTCAAGGTATTCTATACATCCTGGTGAAACCAAGATGTATCGTGACTTAAAGCAACATTTTTAGTGGAGTAGGATGAAGCGTGACATTGTTGACTTTGTTGCCCAATGCCCGAATTGTCAGCAGGTAAAGTATGAACACCAGAGGCCTGGAGGGACACTTCAAAGAATGCCCATTCCTGAATGGAAGTGGGAGATAATTGCAATGGACTTTGTGGTTGGTCTTCCAAAGACAATGGTTGGTCTTACCCTTAGCAGAGTTCTCATACAACAATAGCTATCACTCAAGTATTGATATGGCCCCATTTGAGGCACTGTATGGGAGAAGATGTAGGTCGCCCATTGGGTGGTTTGATGCATTTGAGGTTAGACCTTGGGGTACTGACCTTCTGAGGGAATCGTTAGATAAAGTTAAATGCATTCAGGAAAAGCTTCTAGCGGCTCAAAGTAGGCAAAAAGAATATGCAGATCGAAAGGTTAGAGACTTGGAGTTTATGGAGGGTGAACAAGTTTTGCTGAAGGTTTCACCCATGAAAGGGGTGATGCGGTTAGGTAAGCGGGGTAAGATTAGTCCGAGGTACATTGGTCCATTTGAAGTTCTGAAGCGCGTGGGGGAGGTAGCTTATGAATTAACCTTGCCCCCAGGGCTGTCAGGAGTGCACCCGGTATTTCATGTGTCTATGTTGAAAAGATACCATGGGAATGAAAACTACATCATTCGTTGGGATTCAGTTCTTCTTGATGAAAATTTGTCTTATGAGGAGGAGCCTATTGCCATTTTAGATAGATAGGTCCGCAAGTTGAGATCAAGGGAGATTGCATCCATCAAGGTTCAATGGAAGAATCGGCCAGTTGAAGAGTCCACTTGGGAGAAGGAGGCTGATATGCAGGAAATATATCCACACCTGTTCACAGATTCAGGTACTCTTTCTCGCCCTTGTTTTTCTTCTTGTGATCGTTCGAGGACGAACGATGGGTAAATTGGTATCTATTGTAATGACCTATTTAGTCATTTTGAGCAGTAGAGTTTATTTCTGGTAATAACTCTCTGAGTCGACGGATCCCACTACGGACCGTCATGGGCATGACGGACCGTCGAGGGGGTCTCGTTCCAAAACACTTAGACTTTGGAAAATTGGATACTGAGAACAACTCTCTGAACTTCGCGATGACATGGCAGGATGGACCGTCGTGGGCACGACGGACCGTCACAGACCTTTAGTGAAATTTAGTCTCTGAACTTTGTGACGGAAGCAGCAGGATGGACCGTCGCAGGCACGATGGGCCGTCACAGGCTGCGTAAACCTGACTGTGTCGGATTTCTGTTAAAAGCTTTTAAGGGGCGTTTTGGACTATTCCTGCTTATGATTATAAAGTAAGTGGTTTAATGTTAATAATTCAATTACTTGGGGGTTAAAGGAGATAACCTTGAATTAAATAGTGGGTTACTTTTGTCATCTTTTATACTTAATTATATGGTAATTAGGGTAAATAAAAAAGAGTTTGAATAAGGAAAAATAGAAAGAACAGAAGAGAGGGATGAACAAGCGAGAGAAGAGAGAACGAAGAGTAAAGCAAAGACCTTGAGGAGTAGCTTGCGTGATCACGAATTCTTCGGTGGAGGTAGGTTATGGTTTATGCTATTCCGTAGTAAACTCTAAATAGAGATTGATATGTATTAGGTAATCTTGTAAAGTCTTCTATATGCTTAATTGTGTGCTTGCATGATGTGATTATGTAATTGTGTTGAATTATCATGATGAGGCTGTTGAATCTTAAACCTTAAAACCTCTTTGTTAATGATGATGCCTGGGTATAAAAGAAGGCTTAATGAACTGAAATAATGAGATTAGGGGATCGGGTGTCACGAACCGACACGTAGAATTAGAGGATCGGAGTGTCACGTTCCGGCACCAGGATAGTATGGATCGGGTGTCACATTCCGGCACCAGGATAGTAAAGGATCGGAGTGTCACGTTCCGACACCAGGATAGTATGGATCGGGTGTCACGTTCCGACACCAGGATAGTAAAGGATCGGAGTGTCACGTTCCGACACCAGGATAGTATGGATCGGGTGTCACGTTCCTACACCAGAATAGTAAAGGATCAGAGTGTCACGTTCAAACACTAGGATAGTATGGATCGGGTATCACGTTCCGACATCAGGATAGTAAAGAGAATGAATCTTGAATTATGCTAATATACTCAGATTTAATGAACCTGTTTCCCAAATGAGTATGGTGTGGAGGCTTGAGTCCTCATAGATGTTCTTGGGTTGTGCCCAATGGTTATGGTACTTGTTGTTGTCACCTGTTAAGTGTTATGGTTGATTTTATATTATTATTTGATATATATGGCTTTCTATTTTGAGTTGGTCGATGATACCTACTCAGTACTTGTGTTTGTACTGACCCCTACTTGTATGTTTTCTCTTTGTTAATTGTGGAGTGCAACAAACGTACCGTCGTCTTCAACTCAACCGCAACTTTAGCCAGTCTTCATCACGTCAGATTCCAGGGTGGGCTATTGTTCCTAGCTCGGACTGGATTCTCCCTCATTCATGTCTTGATGTTATTGAAGTTCGGACATGGACCATCTGTTTTCTTATTTTAGCTTCCTAGACACTCTTAGATTTAGTATTTTGAGGATAGAATGTTCTTGTGGTGATGACTTCTTGATTTTGGGGATAGTAATTGATAAATTTTAGAAGTTATTAATTCATTTCGTTAATGAGTTTTAAGTCTTCCGCATTTTTTTTGTTTATTAGTATTGAAATGTTGGGGTTTAGATTGGTTGGTTCGCTCACATAGGAGGTTAAGTGTGGGTGCCACTCGCGGCTCGTTTTGGGTCGTGACAATAAATACATATATATATATATATATATTATTATTATTATTATTATTATTATTATTATTAGTATTATTATTATAGTTTTCAAGAGGAATGCCTCTTTTATCGAAAAATGTGAGTCCCACTTTACTCATTACCACACATGAGGAAAAACTGTTGGGACGTGTCTTTTCTTTAAAAATAAAAATAATGTATTGACAGACATATATCAGACTACAAGGACAATAATGCAAGAAAAAAGAACATTATTTCACGTGACGATGGGGCCCAGATGTGTACCCGACTGAGATGATAAGATTCCTTTTTCATTTGAAATTCAAATTTTGAAGTCCGAAAATCTCTATAGAAGCAAGTATCATCAAGACAAGAAAAGGTAGAAGGCAAAAAAGGCTAAGACAACCACAACAAAAACTCTCTCAAAATCCTCAAAAGAACCCCTTTTCTCTTTAAAATTATCTTCTAAAAGATTGTAGTAAAGATTTCAGTTCTTTATTCGAAAAGTTTGTTTTAAATGTTTGGAAGCTTTTCGGGTTTTCCGAAAGGAAAACTTCACTCTGTTCTAAATAATGTAAGTCTTCGTATTTAAGTTTCGAGTAAACTTCCCATATATGTAAATTATGTGTATTTATAAAATGTTAATTATTTGATAAACTCATGTAAATTTATGAATTTATGAATATCATCATGAATCTATATTACTTAGTATATGGTTAGTCTCTTAGCTTCTTAAAGGTATCGATGGATTAACCTGTAAATTCCTAGGACATTGTCAGGTTAAATGTTCTGAGAAAATAACTATGAATAACCAAATCCGGGGTGTGGTTAAAGAAGATTACTCTTAAAAACAAAGGCTAAGAGAAAGAGATGAACAGTAATAACAGATTCATGAATGGACAGAGTCCATATAAAAAAAGAAGGGGAAGTTAAAACTAGAAACTAATATGATAATTACATAATAGAACAATAAAGTGAAGGAGTACTAAGTAGGATTGTACAACATTAAAAGTTTAACGAATTTATTGAAAAAATACCACTTTTATTGAAATATCCACTTTCATTATCGTAACATAATTGTCGAAACATCAGCCTATTTTTTGGTGTGTATATATATATATATCACTAAAAGTGGGAATAAAAGAAGTCGAAAGTTGAGATACCATTTTTCTCCTACACTAGATTAAAGTATTATAAATAATTATTTAATTACATGTTTAAATATTAGTGATAATCAATTATTACATAGAGTAAATGGAGAGTTCATGTGTTCAAAGGAGGATTGTTTACTCTTCTGGATTTTAATGGAAGTTCATTGCATATATTTAATATTCTTAAAATTGTTCTCTTCTATTTGTTTTGGCCCTTTCAAACCTTCAAATAATATTTAATTTAAAACTTTAATATTTATTTTGGTATTCTTCTATTTCTATCTATATAAATTCCATTTTTTGTGTCATGAAACTCACATACTAAATGATCCTTTTCATTTTATTGTTAAAATAGTGAAGCCAACAACATCTAAAGTACATGATATATCTACCTTAGCCTGATTGTATATCAGTTCACGAAAATAAAATGATTTTTCAATTTTATTCGTTCTTCAGTTTGACTCGATGGTTAACACTTTCGAGTTTTGATTGGAATAAACGAGAGAAGGTGTCGACAAAAACATGGAAAAATATTTACTGATTTGGTATTTCTTTTTCATTTATATAATGTTATTATTAGGGTCTTAAGAATGATGCATATCTATTATTTTTTTCTTATGTTTATTTTTTTTATCTTTATCTATTAGTCCTCTTTAATTTAATTTTATATTAATTATTATCATTACATTTATTTAAGATTTTTACATTTTAGTAGTCATTAAACACATACTTTCATCAAACTTTAATAATCCTATCGAATTTATAACACATTGCATGAGACACATGCGCATTGCACATGTCTAGAAACTAGTATCAAAGATCATTTTGCCCTTAACAAATTAAAATATAACTAAAAAATATTAGTGAACTACATTTTATTTCAATTAATTTGAAAGTTGAAAAGATTTTATGACTTAATTAGTAAATTTGAAGGGGTGCATGAAAAATGAAATGACTATTATAAGTTATGTGTGAAATTTTGCAGGGTTACATCACTATTAATAGGCGTATATCCTCCATTGTATTAAATTCAAATGGATACATCACAACCATGATAAACATACACTCATATTTAATTGAGAAAATGACACTTGTAATAAGGAGATATTATTTAGCTAGAGAAATTGAAAAGAAACTATTGCTATCCCAAAAGCTACTAAGTTGGAGGACGAAAAATACAATGTAAATATCGTGACTGTGGCACTAAGGAGGGGTAAGCATATGAGAATTGTGCAATAATGTTGATGTTTTGTACAATATGTTTAACTATAAATTAAGATTTTTCTCTCCAACATTTTTTACATTTATTTCTACCAAATTTGTAAGTACATTATATTGTCATTATTAGCAAAATTAAAGTGATTTTTTCGTAAATTGTTATGAGTTATATATTTTTTTTACTGGTCTTGATTGCCAAATAACAATTAACTTTTGTATATAAAGGTTGCTCGTTATTATTTAAGCTTGTTTGTAGCTTATATATGTCAATTATTTTAAATTCTTTACCATACAAATATAATTTAATCGACTTATAAAAAAGAAATATATTTGAATAAACAATAGAGTAAAGTAGTTGTTATATGACGTATTTTCATTTTTCTCTATCACTTTGTAAAAAAATTCATCTATTTCTTACAATAATGAATATATCTATGTAAATGCAAAATATGATTATTATTGTGTTAATGAGCGTCATCATGTGTATAGATAATATTCCAATCACGATCATAGATATTCAAATTTATTTGAACTATGAATTACGATTTTTCTCTCTTTAACATTTTTTTACATTCATTTTTATCAAATTTGTAAGTAAAATTATAATATAATTATTAGCAAAGTTAAATGTTTTTTTGTGAATTGCTATGAGTTATAAATTTTTTTGTTACTATCTTGATGGTCAAATAATGATTAACATTAGTAAATAAAGGTTGTTCGATTTTTTGTAGATTAAGGTTTTTCGTTTTTATTAAAGTTTGTTTACAACTTATATGCTGACCGCTTTGTAATTTTTACCAAAAGAAATTAGGAACACAATGAAATTATTTTAGTACTTAGAGTCAAAGGTAGAAATTCAAACAAGGCATCAAGGCAAAAATTAAAATTACAAAAAGGTTTTTGAGGGTTTTCATGGGACAAAAGCTTCTTCTTTATTGAACCATATGAATAGGATCAAAATTAATTATTTTCATAACTCAAATATAGAACTTAAAAATATCCATATGAATTCTTAAACTTATAAACTCAATGATATATGGATATACGTGCAAAGTGTGTGCCTAGAAACTAGTTTAATATATACCTAAACGGTTAACATCAATACTCATTTAATTTTTTTTTTTTAGTGAGAGTTAAGTTATTTTAACTTTTAGTTTGTGACCTTACTTGATTATTCATGAAGTCAAGTCATGGACAATATGGATATAGTAGGGGAATTTTCATACATGACAAATAAGAGAAAGAACATAATTAGCTTTCATAGATACAATTTACCTAATTGTACTTTATATGTATAGTTTTATTTGTTATGGGATCAAGAAGTGATAGTCATTTGAAAATTCCACCAATCATTCTGTATATTCACCCATCAAAGAGAATGATAATAACCTCAACCTCGTGGACGCATGTGAGATGATTTTAAACACAAACTCTCTACACACCTCCACGGAATTTCGAAAGTGTTCATGGCACTCCTCATGAGCTAAACCTCCCAAACATTCCTCTTAATTGGAACAATTGTAGCTACAATCCAGTTACATGAAACACTGTCCTCCCGACTATGGGAGGTATCCGTATGGCTCCAGTAGTTTGAACAATATTGACGTGCATATCATGCGATCATTGGATCACCCATGCCATTTTGATTGTAGTGACTATCATTTCATTACCATGGTCATTCATTGTATTAGTCCTGCAAATCAACCAACAACAACCCAAAACAATAATTTACTACAACTAAACAAATTTACAACTTAATTTCTCAACCACCAGTATCCGGCAGCGACACCATTTTTTTAACACTTACTTGATAAAACTATTAAAAGAGACATTGTTCGTAATCATTAAAAGTACCAAATTAAGAGTCGAAATTATGACTTTTTTCTCTCAGTAAATCTACCACTCATCATGTCTTTGATGAGGTGTTACAAGGTGGTTATTATCACGCCTGTACTCATAAGTTGCTTGAAATTATTGGATATCGAGAAATCTCATGTGGCAGGGTATGAGTTTTTTCTCTTTAAATAAGGAGGTTTTCACGTAAGCATTTTGTGTTCTTAACTTTAATTATTTACTGTTTTTACTATTATTAATACAATCAAGGGACCTAATCTTTTAATTCATGATGGATTCATAAAAGTCAACAAATCAAACTTCTGTCATTTCATGGAGAATTAAGTGGACTTTTTTAAGATAAATTTTATTTCTTCCAAGATATATACATAGAACAAGTATAGGGGATGATAACCTAAATTCTCCGTTAATAAGCATTAATATACCACCTTGAATACATGCCATGTACAACCAAAGCTAAAGAAAGACAAATCATAGATAGTGGATCAGAATCTATTTTTTCTTTGAAGACGTCTTAGGGAGGGCATTTAAATGAATCAATGGTGACATACTAGCTGCATCTTTTGGCAAATCTTTCGGATAAAAAATCAAGAAGTCCTTGCTATATAAATAATATTTACCTAGTATGTCTTTCCACTTGATTCGCCTCTACGAAGCAATGTCGAGCTGCCTGCAAATTCATTCTTCTAGTCTCTATAATAGTATCTCGCAGTTTCCAGGCCATTTGAGATTTATCCTTAATCATATTGGCTGTAATGAGGGAATCTCATTCTAAAATGAAGTTTGGATAGCCATTTGCCACGCACAATTTGGCTCCAAAATAGGCTGCTTTGGCCTCTCCTATATTGCTCGTACCTTTCCCAATATCTTTTGCGAAGGCTAGTATTAAATTGCCCATTGATCCCTTATAATACAACCTACTCGAATCGATCCTTAAGAGTTGCAACTGCAATCAATATTGATAAGAGGCTCTCCTCATGATGTTTTGATGATTCCTCAAAAGTTCAGGGACCCGGTCCTCTACAGAGTATGAAGAAAACCTGTCTCATCTGTGAAAGTACATACAATTGTAAAAAGTTGTCTGCGTCATGGAGGTTGGTGAGGAGCAGAGTACTTCTCCAATCAAAATCGACTAGATTGTTTTGTTTGATGGACAACAAATATATATGATATATATATAAAAAAACACAACATATTACTTATTCATCCAAATAGGGAAAATACTTTCTAGCATCAAGAACAACAAGATAATGATCAAAAGGCTTTCAGTTCTTCTTGTTATTTGTTGTTTTTATATTTGCTTGTATTGCTCTCAAATTGTAAGATTTGTTTGAAATGTATCAAACCTTTGGTGTGTCATTGTAAGTGCTTGGGTTACGGCTAACTTAGGTTCTTACTAAGCAGTGTTGTATCTGCTCGTGCTGAGCAAAGAGGTATCCACATAAAAGTAATTGTCTTTTTTACTTTCTGTCTGTGTTCTTTACTTACAGTGTATTAGTGTTACGGGAATGATACGCTCAAACTTACTTCTCAAATAAGAAGTAAAGCGATCGTGTCAAGTAAATAACCGAACTAGTGAGGTTGGGATCATTCCCACGAGGAAAATAGTATAGACTTAACTTCAACCTGTTATTACTATTGTTTGGTCAATGACTTCCTTGGAAAGTAAAAACAATAAAAGGGGGGTTTCTATTTCTAAATGAGTGAAAATAACTAATGAACTTGAAAGAGACACTTAACAACTTTGACTGTTGGATTTTAATCAATTAATCAAAGTAACTAGGGTTTACATGTTCCCCATAAGTTCATAACTTGATAATTCTAACTATAACAATTCTTTCCTAGTATTTTGCATGCAAAGTGATAAGTTATGTATTTCTAAATCCTTGGTCCGACATCTAGAAAATCTTACTCTGCACCTTGGTCCGGCTGCGTGTGTTGCTATCCTAACCCTTATCCTTACCTCATATTAAACATCATATTCGATATTTGACTAAGTTATTACCTCGTACCAATCAAGACTAGCCTATTAGATAATATACACTAAATCTATGTTAATGATTCTTTTCCTATTATCTATCTCCTTGGTCTGGCAAGTAGCATTAAGGCGAGTTCTAACGTTGGCCATCCGTTAAAAAGACTTCTAAGCGAAAGAATTATTAATTCATGCAAGACACTATTCTAGAATTGTTATTTTAGTTAGGGTTTATCTCATTATTTGCCTATGGTTCCCACAACCCTAGTTATGGAGTTTAGTTACTCATGGACATAAACACAATATTCAAAAATATTAAATAAGAGTTCATGTACTTACTTCAAGGAGAAAGAGTAAAATCCATAAGTTTGCTTGATTAATCACCAAAAATCACTTGCAAGAATCTCCAAATCTAACACTAATACACAAAATCTAATAATATGATGTCTAACAATACGGAGTCTAAAAATCTAAGAGTCTAACTATCCGGCGTCTAACCTCAAAAATAAGGTTTTTCAAACTATTTATAAAAAATTAAAAAAACCTAATTAAACAGGGACTCTGTTTGCTGGAAATCTGCCAAAACGCAGCTCGGTCGACAGACCTCACGACGGATCATCGTAGTCAAGACGGACAGTCATGGACTCCGTCGTCCCATATTTGTGCAATTTCTTCTTCTGCTCTCTTCACCACCCTCGACGGCAAGTATGACGGACCGTCATAGGCACAACGGTCCATCGAGGGTCTTCGTTTCAAAACACTTCAACTCTTAGAATCTGGGTACTGGGATTACTTCTCTGAACTTCATGACGAACCTGCAGGATGGACCGTCAGAGCCACGACGGACCTCACAAGCTTCGTAACCCCACACTTGGTCAGACTTCCCCATCTTCCTTCAGCAACTTCACTACGCTGCAACCTACGGACCGTCACAAGCACGACAGACCGTCATAAGCTCCGTAGGTGGTCTCTTCTACATTTCTTCGCTCAAAATCTCCGCATTCAGCTTTGGACAGATTTCCTGCAAAACAAAGATAAACTTACATAAAAATTAGCACACAAAAGGCTTTTGGACACACTAAACATAAGGAAAAAGTATTAATTATACCGTGAAACCACGGTATATAACAACCCTAAATTTAAATTCGTTTTTTGTCCTCAAGCGACGCACTATGACTCACTACACAATCTTTGTACAATAGTATCCATGTTTCATCCTTTGCAATCATTTTGCTATCAATCCCGATTAATCTCATCAAATCTATGCATGCTATCACTATTAGGCTTGAACTATGTGGGATCAGAACATGACACAGACTCGCCATGCATTAACACCTATCCTCTTCAATTTCTCACTAAGGTTCTAACAGTTCCGGTATTGCAACTAGTGTCCTCACTTCAAAACAAAATCCTCATTTTTCACACAATGATTTCAATTTGAGTATAAGGATTACTTTTCAACACTCGCTCTCAAAACAAATTCACACTCATTCATACCTATTGCCATAAGCTTGCCCTTATTTTCACTGCCTTAAGTTAACTATACAACCCTTAGGATCACGATAGGACTTTCTTGGCTTGTAACATAGGCTCAGGATCAGGTAGAGTATATTTAGGTATACTTTAGTGACTTTTTGCCCTCCTTGGCCTATCGGCTAAACCTTCCACTTTTTATCATCTTATCTTGCCCAGTTTCTCGTATTCTTTCACCTTGCTATTTTCTCTTCTTTCTTCATTTGTGTAAGTGACTATCTTCTTTTCTTTCTTGTATTTCTTGTATATTTTTCTTTTTCTTCACTTTTCATTCAACTAATTCTTGAGTCACTTTACTTTTGTTCTTTCTCTCTCTTTGTTCTTTCAACCCCACTTTTTGGAGCATTCCTCATAGTAACCACCCTCAACTCATGCCTTTGCCATGAGTCAAGGTACACAATACCCAAAATTGGGTCAGGGCCAAAATGAAGGTTGTTTACTGCATTAGCCACCCTTAACATATGCTTTTGGCATAAGCTGAGGTGCACATGTCCAAGCAGAGACCAGGGCTAACACATTGTTCCCAGAAAAGATCAGTTGGGGTGAAAAAAAAGGTCTAATTTAAGCTCAGATTATTTGGATTAAAGAAGGATAAATTTCATTTGGTTTCTTATATTTAGGCTAGAAATGGGCTATATTGAATAAGGGCCTATGATCCTTTCCTAATTGTCTATTAGAAATTACTTTTAGCAGGACTAACCAGGCAAGTTCTAGCTCAGTACCAATAATGGACTTATTCGAATTCTCCTCAAACTCACTTGACATCTCATCACTATACCAGATTATCAGACACCTAGTTCTAATTTAAGACTTAGGGTAATGAAATGGTGTAACTCTATGTCATGCTCAGAGCCACACAATTATCAGTTACTATGCCTAGTCATGCATCATTTTCCAGTTTATCAGGATATCATTTTAGCCATCATGCTTCAGAATTAAACTATGTGCAAAAGATATAAACATGCCGGTTCAACAGAAAAGTAATTAATCTTTTTGGGAAAAAGAACACATGCAAGAAAACTCCAAAAGAGGATAGTGAATTGGGCTACTCAGACTTCACCCTAGCACTCACTTTCCATTTACCCCACCCCCAACAAAAAGACATGCAATTATCCCCAATGCATAAAAAAATTTTGAAATACAAGAGTGGTAGGTGAAGCAAACCTGGGGCGCAAAGCGCCGACAATCAGCACGGACCGTTGTCGATGTCCGTCGTGGGATACTAAAAAAAATAAAAATGGAGACCCTTAAGAGAGGGGTCTCTGACCGTCATGACGGTTATGCAGGAAGGACCGTCTAGAGTATGACGGTCCGTCGTAGATGTCCGTTGGAGGACACTTAGAAAATGTAAGAGACCCTTAGGAATAGGGTCTTTCACAACCAGAACGGTTGTGCAGGACGGACCGTCGAGAGAACGACGGTCCATCACATGTGTCCGATGGTGGCTTTTGCAGAGTGATTTTCTGTCGAATTTCCTAGTGATGTGCCTGCAAATTTAAAACCCATTAGTAGAAAATGCTATAATTACTAAAAAGACTATAAGTATTGGGTTGCCTCCCAACAAGCACCTGATTGAATGTCGCGGCACGACTAGGGACCCTTGATTACTCAGACATCATCAAGATGGTATGCCTCTATCACTTCATTCCCCGATACTTTATGCCCAAAATAGAGTTTTATTCTATCTCTATTCCTCTTAAACCGCACTCCCTCCTTGGATTTTAACTCAACTGCTCCATGAGGGAATACTTGAGTAATCAAGTAAGGGCCAGTCCATTTGGATTTGAGCTTTCCCGGAAGACAAGGCACCCCAGAACTGTCTACAAGCACCAAATCCCAACCATAAACTCTTGTTTTACATTTTTCTGTTCAATCTCCTTCTTCATCTTTTCTTTGTGGGTTATGACAGATACCGATTGGAGCTCACCACTCTGCCTCATGGTCCTACATATGTTGAAGGTCGCTTCTTCATTATTCAACTGAAATGTCATCTGTCCCTTCTTCATATCAACTAATGCTCTACCTGTAGCAAGGAATGACCTTCCAAGAATAATAGGCACTTAAAAATCGACCTCACAATCAAGAATAACAAAATCAGCCGGAAAGATGAATGACCTCACTTTTACTAGCACATCATGGAGTATCCCTATAGGCCGTTTCACTATCCGATCAGCCATCAGTAGCCGCATTGCAGTGGGTTTTTGATCCCCCAACCCAATTTCTTGTAAATCGAGAGGGGCATGAGATTTATGCTTGCCCCCAGATCACATAATGATTTCGCAAAATGTAATGACCTAACTGTACAAGGGATAGTGAACGCACCAGGATCTTCTTTCTTTTGTACGAGGGATCTTGTAGCAATAGCACTACAATGCTGCAGTCTATCATCATCCTCGAAAGTGACCGATCTTTTCTTGGTGAACAGATCTTTCATAAATTTGGCATAATCGGGCATTTGTTCTAGAGCTTCTACCAAAGGGACATTGATAGAAAGCCGCTTCAACATTGTTATGAAACGCCGGTATTTACCATTCTCGGTCTTTTTCACTAATCTCTGAGGGAAGGGTGGTGGTGGCCTAGGCATGGGAATTACCTTGATAGGTATTTCTGCATCTTTTCCATTAATTTCCTTTGCTTCACCACTACCCTTTACCACATTATCATTATCCTTTCTCACATTTTCCTCAGTAGATGGCATAGGGGGGTCAATGGTTTGCTTACTACCCTGAGTAGTGATTGCCATACAATGCGCATCATTCTTTGGATTTTGGACAGTGTTGCTAGGAAGAGTTCCTGGTTGCCGTGTGTTCACTGTCGCAGATAATTGGGCCACTTTCAATTCGATCTGTTTAATCGAAATTGCATGTGTATCAATTTCCCAATACTAGCTAAATCACCCCTTAACTCTTTAATGTGCTCATCACTAGCATCGAACCTCCTCATCATTTTGTGCAACATATCCTCAACTCGCGCCATACAATCTCCACCATCCCTAGGAGTAACTTCACGATTTTGAGGAGGGACATAGGGCCCATTCCTGTCGTTTCTATTAGCGTAGTTATCCCTCTTAAAGTTGTGTCGCGGTTGTAGTTTCCATCTCGGACATAATGACCCTCACGATTGTAATTACCATAGTTCCGACCTTGGTTCCCTTGACCTTGGCGCCAATTATCCTGATTTGAGCCTTGGGCGCTTGGTCAGAAACCCCCCATCTGCTCATTTCCTGCATAAGTGTCCTCCGCATAATAGCATTCATCATTAGGAGGTGGTGGTTTAGCCAAGTAGTTGACTCCATTTATCTTTTCTGCACCCCAGTGACATGTTTTAGTACCAACCCAAGCTCAGTTCTCATCTGAGCCATTTCTTCACGAATCTCATCTGTGGCTGGGTTGTGAGTGGACTGCACTGCGAAGGTGATTCTCCCTGTATCAGACTTCCTAGTACTCCAAGCTTTGTTATTCTGGGATATTTTCTCTAATTTTTCAGCGATCTCAGCATAAGGACACTCCCCATAAGATCCACCTGCTATAGTGTCCAACACCGCTTTGTTGTTATCATCCTGTCCTCGATAGAAGTATTCCTTCAGTGACTCATCATCTATACGGTGATTCGGAACACTTCTCAAGAATGGAGTGAATCTATGCCAAGAACTACTAAATGACTCTCCTGGTAGTGCCACAAAGTTGTTCACTCAGTCTTTGTGGTTTAGTTTCTTGGAGGTCGGATAGTAGTGTGCTAAGAAAACATCCCTTAAGTGGTTCCAAGTGAATATTGAGTTGTATGGGAGCTCAGTGAACCATATAGCAGCCTCTCACGTCAGTGAGAGAGGAAACACTCTGAGCCCTATTACATCTAGATCCAAATCAGGCCTCCCTACACAACTTTTACACACTGCCCTTACCTTAGCTATATGGGCATGTGGATCCTCAGAGGGTAGAAATGAAAACAAACCTCTTGCAGTGAGCATTTGCATCAGGCTACTAGTTATCACAAAAGTGTGGCGTGTGGGTAGAGGAGGCAAAACCAGTGGCCCATCCCAGTCTACGATGTTTTCATAGCCTCTGTAGTATACTTGGGGCCGTGGAGCGGGATTTTGTCCCCTCTGTTGATGTTCACCCGGAGCATCGGGTAACATCTGACCATGAACATCAACCGGAGCTGGGATGTTCTGGTTCGAATCCTCATCATTTATTCCCAAGTTTCGATTTATGTTCCGCAGTGTACGCTCTAGCTCGTGATCGTAGGGAAACAAGGGTTCTCTTCCTCTCCGTGTATTTGTCATACAAGGAGGATAGTTCTAAAAAAAATAAAAACAATAAAACAAAGTAAAATCAAGAATATATCAACTAAATAATAGTAATAAGTTCAAGTTAATTTAAAAGCTATAATCCCCGGCAACGGCGCCAAAATTTGATACGCTCAAACATACTTCTCAAATAAGAAGTAAAGCGGTCGTGTCAAGTAAATAACCCAACTAGTGAAGTTTGGATCGTTCCCACGAGGAAAATAGTATAGACTTAACTTTAACCTGTTATTACTATTGTTTGGTCAATGACTTCCTTGGAAAGTAAAAACAATTAAAGCGGTGTTTCTATTTCTAAACGAGTGAAAATAACTAATGAACTTGAAAGAGACACTTAATAGCTTTGAATGTTGGATTTTAATCAATTAATCAAAGTAACTAGGGTTTAGTGTTCCCCATAAGTTCATAACTTGATAATTCTAACTATAACAATTCATTCCTAGTATCTTGCATGCAAAGTGATAAGTTATGTATTTCTAAATCCTTGGTCCGGTATCTAGAAATCCTCACTCCGCACCTTGGTCCGGCTACGTGTGTTGCTATCCTAACCCTTATCCTTACCTCATATTAAGGATCGTATTCGATATTTGACTAAGTTATTACCTCGTACCAATCAATACTAGCCTATTAGATAGTATACACTAAATCTATGTTAATGATTCTTTTCCTATTATCTACCTCCTTGGTCCGGCAAGTAGCATTAAGGCGAGTTCTAACTTTGGCCATCCGTTTAAAAGACTTCTAAGCGAAAGAATTATTAATACATGAAAGACACTATTCTAGAATTGTTATTTTAGTTAGGGTTTATCTCATTATTTGCCTATGGTTCCCACAACCCTAGTTATGGAGTTTAGTTACTCATGGCCATAAACACAATATTCAAATATATTAAATAAGAGTTCATGTACTTACTTCAATGAGAAAGAGTAAAATCCAAAAGTTTGTTTGATTAATCACCAAAAATCACTTGGAAGAATCTCCAAATCTAACACTAATATACAAAGTCTAATAATATGATGTCTAACAATACGGAGTCTAACAATCTAAGAGTCTAACTATCCGGCGTCTAACCTCAAAAATGAGGTTTTTCAAACTATTTATAAAAAATTAAAAAAACTAATTGAACAATGACTCTGTTTGCTGGAAATCTGCCAAAATGTGGCTGGGTCGACGGACCTCACGACAGATCGTCGTGGTCACGACGGACCGTCATGGACTCCATCGTCCCATACTTGTGCAATTTCTTCTGCTGCTCTCTTCACCAACCTCGACGACAAGAATGACGGACCGTCATAGGCACAACGGTTCGTCAAGGGTCTTTGTTTCAAAACACTTCAACTCTTGGAATCTGGGTACTGGATTACTTCTCTGAACTTCGTGACGAACTTGCTGGACGGATCGTCATAGCCACGACGAACCGTCACAAGCTTCGTAACCCCACACTTGGTCAGACTTCCCCATCTTCCTTCAACAGCTACACTACGCTGCCACCTACGGACCGTCAGAAGCCACGACGGACCTCACAAGCTTCGTAACCCCACACTTGGTCAGACTTCCCCATCTTCCTTCAGCAACTTCACTACGCTGCAACCTGCGGACCGTCACAAGCACGACAGACCGTCATAAGCTCTGTAGGTGGTCTCTTCTGCATTTCTTCGCTCAAAATCTCCGCATTCAGATTTTGACAGATTTCCTTTAAAAAAAAGATAAACTTATATAAAAATTAGCACACAAAAGGATTTTGGACACACTAAACTTAAGGAGAAAGTATTAATTATACCGTGAAACCACGGTATATCAGGGGACCAGGTCCCATTTAAGATAAGTGGACGCATACATTCCAACAATTGGTATCAGAACTTTAGTTTTCACTATGGTTAACACCAAGTAAAGAAAGAATTCGAAGGAATGACTGCTCCATCAAATTTGGAGGAAGGACAATCATTCACAAGACCGCCTCATTTCAATGGTAAATAATATGGGTTGTGGAAAAATTGAATGCATGACTACATTAATGCAGACGCATTAGAATTATGGGATGTTATCCTGGATGGTCCTTATGTTCCGTTGAAGGAGGTGTAGGATGGAATTATCACCACCTTTGTGGTTAAGGACAGAAAGGAGTTTACTGAGATTAATAGGAAAAAGTATGAAAAGAACTATAAGGCAAAAAAAAAATCCTAGTATGCAGTATTGGTGGAAATGAGTATAACATAATCTCAGCTTGTGAATTGGCAAAAGAGATTTGGGATTGTCTTCAAACTACACATAAAGGAACAAAGAGGGTGAAGGAATCAAAGGTGGACATGCTTACTACTCAATATGAAAACATTGTGAGGAAGGATGGAGAAACCATTTTAAAAATGAATTCTCCTTTCATTGCCATTACAAATGAGCTTAGAGGTTTTGAAAAACCTAGAAGGTTCGAAAAATCCTTAAGGTTCTTCCTAAATCTTGGGAAAACAAAATGGATGCAATCACAGAGGCAAAAGATCTGATGACCCTGCCTATCGACGAGCTTCAAGGAAATCTGCAGACTTATGACCTTAATAGAAAGAAAGGAGGAACGAGGAAGGAGTCAAACAAAGAAAAGACCATTGCACTAAAATCCCCTCAAAGTGAGACGACTGAAGAAGAGGCTGAGATGGCGTACGTGACAAAGAGGTTTCAAAAGACCATCAAAAAATATGAAGGATTTCAAAATAAAGGGTCAACTAGCAGAGAAGCAACAACAAATGACCTTTGTCACAAATGTGGTAAGCTTGGTCATTTTATGAGAGAATGCCCAATTCAAAAGCATGAATCTCATGAAGTAAGATATCCAAAGATGGGCTTGGTCCCAAACAACTTTGAAACGAAGGCACATGATAATCAGGTTGTAAAAAGGGCCTTTGTTGTCTGGGGTGATGATTCGAGTGAGTCAGATGAGAAGAAAAAGATCACGACGATGTATCAATGATGGCCATTGAAGATGCGATTACTCTATTTGAATTAAAAGATGATCTTGGTAATCTATCTGCTTGAAGTTTGAGGAAATGTGCTGCTCTTCTAATTGACTTTGTTAATAAGCGATCTACTGAAAACTTAACGTTGACTGAAAAATTAAGTTTGTTTGATAATGAAAATGTAGCTTTTCTAACACTGATTTATGAAATGAGTAGGAGAATATGGATTTTTGAGTCTCACAAAAAAATTGATGAAGAAGAGAGAAGTATGTAATGACCCGCGAGGTTATTTTTGGGAATTTGAATTATTCGTATAACTTGAGTTAATTAATTTATGATTGATTATAAATAATTGAATTAATAGATAGTTGTGGACTAAAGTGATATTTTATTTAAGACCCTATACTATGAGGGTCATGTATTAAAAGAATAAGTTAGAGTATTTTGTCAGTTTTTAATAAACTATTAATTGATAAAACAAGGGGAGGCAGAAACCTACCTAAGCCGACGCACACGAGAGCTTTTCTTTGATCTTTAGGTAACAATTTATGGTACTTTGACGTAAGTGTTTTTAGTTTGTCAATTATGTGTGATAAATGGGATATGATATGAATTCAAGATCTGGGTTTATTTAGAAATTAAGGTATCTTTCTAGTGCAATGTGGTCGAGCCGTAAATGAGGATAATTGGAGGCCATGTGAAGGCTATTATTAATTTACATTAGAGAAACAATGAAAATTGTATAAAACAATAAATTAAGTGCTAGAATTATTGAGTGAAAAATAAGTAGTAATAATTTTTATATGGCTAACTGGTACGTGGATGTTTCTGAAAACTAAGAGAAAGAATTGGGAATATTTTGATTGACCATAATGAGCCAATCATTGGCCATAATGTGCCAATCATTGGCCACAATGAGCCAATCATTGGCTGAAAAAAAATTTGTTAAAAAGAAGAAAAATATAATAATAATAGGGGTCAATTTTTCATTAGCATTATTCTAATTAAATTAGTAGTGCAAATTTATATCTAGGTCATTTTACTGTGAATCTAATTTTGATAGGTAGGCATGGATAATTAAATATTATATATATGGTGTTGAGTGAATGTCATTTGAATTATGATAGTGGGAAAGAAATAATAGAAATTTAGGCTTGAAACTTGAAAAATAAATTATGATAGTTGAAATTTTAATTGACATCAAGAATTACAAACTTGATTATAAATTTGGGTGAATTTTTAGGTCAAGGTTAAACACAAATAAATAAATAAATAAATGTGGGTATTGTTAGTACCGAAATCTTATAGTGAATATATATACTTGATTATGTTGCATCGATTCGGAAGTTCAATGAAAATGAAGGCTCAAATCCCAGACAGATTAATCGATTGACTAAAGCAAGTGGATTTCTAAACCCTTGTTAAGCGTATGAAATTCGTGTATTTCCTTGTGTAATGTTGAGAATGACTTGGAGACTTGTTGCTTATTTATTGGTGTTGTATTCCTTGTTGTAAATTGCGCTTTGTTATCGAATTGGTTATCTACTCATTTTCATTTGAGCATGTCATTTGCATTATATCTAAGACATGGATGTGGTAAGAAGAAGTATCATTTCGAGGGTCGTATCGCGCGCCGCGATGGATATTATATTTCGAGGGACGTAACGCGCGCCACATTGTTTACTATTATCGAGGGTTGTGTCGTGTGTCGCAACAGATGTATGGAGAGATATGTCCCCCATGGGTCCCAAACTGAGAAACAACGAGTGTGTATCGTTAAGAAAGACATGCATCGCTATATTTGACATTGCATCTCATGGCATTGCACATTTTTATTATTGATGAACTTGAACACATGTTTTGCTAATCTTGTGAGTTTTTCTATGTGAAGCTTGTGATTGTTGAATATTGAGTTGTTATTGAGAATGTGCAAACTGATAGAGTGTGGTTATTGAGTTGTGTGTTTTGTAAACTGTAAACTGTTAGGTTGTAGCGTGGAGGTTTAGATAGGGTGTAAGGAGTATCCGTATTTTGTTCACTTAACTTGTGTTTAGAGGTATGCTTGTTGGGTACCACGTGGTTTGGTACTCACCCCTTGCTTCTACCAAAAAATTTAGGTTACGAGCCCGGATCTTCGTGACACCTGTCATTCTTTTCGTTTCCGAGGCATCTTGTGGAGGGTTGTGAGGTAGATGCTTGTCATTTCAATGAGCTTTCCTACTCTAGTTTATGACTTTGTTTTTACTTGAAAGACAACTTCATTTTAGACTTCTATTTTATTTCAATTCTAATATTTACATTAGAGGCTTGTGCACGTGACAACCTGGTTTTGGGGATTTAATTAAAATGATTTCATTTCATAATAGAAATTGTTGTTGGATTGTCATTTACTTCTGCACTTTGTTAGATATTGGGTTTTAGGCAGACTTGTCTTGGTGGGATAAGACAAGTGCCGTCACACCCATTTTTAGGTCATGACAAAAAATGGTATCAGAGCCCCAGGTTAATAGGTCTCACGTGTATACAAGTCGAGTCTACGTAGAGTCTCAAGGATCAGTACAGAGATGTCTGTACTCATCTCTGAGAGACTATAAAGATACTACGAAACATCCTTTTGTTCTTTCTTTCTCATCGTGCGTAGTTACCTTAATTAGTACTGAGTTGTTGTATACTCTTTTGAGAAATGTCGAGGACTAGAACTAATATTACTGGTAGTAGAGGAGAGGAACTTCTCGAGGCAGTCTTGAGGCCCCAGCTAGGGTAGGGGTACAGCTCGAGCTAAAGGTCGTACTCGTGGTACGACAGTAGCCAAAGATCGTGCCCATGGAGCAGCACCAGTGGGAGGTCATGATAGAGAGGTCTCTCCAGAGCCTCAGGTTAATAATAGAGAGAACCAGGTTCCTCCAAATCCTGTAGTCACACCTTTGCTTCAGGAGACACTATTCAGGGTGTTATGTGTGCTAGAGGGCTTTTCTCAGGGTGGTGGTGCGACTACCACACCACATGACTCTCGTACTAGAGAGGGGGCCCAGAGCCAAGAGCAGCAACAAGCTCAAGTTGTTCATGATGCGATGGGACAACTACTAGTGGATCCCGCAGTTTAGAATGATACTGCACCTGCAGTTGGGGGTCACGTTGCACCAGTTGTTGTTCAGACAGAGGATGAACAGCGTAGGTATGAGTGATTTTGAAAGATGGACCAACCTCAGTTTCAGGGTGGGAAGAGCGAGGACGCTCATGAGTTTCTAACTACGTGCCGAGAGTTACTAGAGGTGGTTGGATTAACTAAGTCACACGGGGTTTGATATGTTACACTCCAGCTTCGTGGACCAGCGAGAGACTGGTGGAGGACATATTCGGGGTTTTTGCTAGCTGGATCTCCTCTAGTGACTTTGGAGCAGTTTGCTAGTGCATTCAAAGATCGTTTTATCCGTTGGAGCGTGAGAGAGGAAAGTCTCTTGAGGTTTGAGAGTCTGAGACAGGATGGTTTATCGATTAAAGAGTATGAGGCGCGTTTTTGCCAGTTGTCTAGGCATGCGTTGGCCATTATTCAAAATAAGACAGAAAGGATCCGCAAATTTATGAGGGGATTGACTTTGTCTATTAGTTAAGCTGTGTTTCGGGCTTCTAGGGAGGTGGCTTCTTTCCAGTCGATTGTGAGTGCTGTCAAAAAGGCGTAATTGATGGAGAGAGAGAGAGAGGGGAGTTTGGGGACCCTAAAAGGGCCCGTATATCAGGTCAGTTTCATTGTGCCTCATCTGGAGGTAGGGGATCACAGAGAGTGAGTGGTTCTTTTCAGCAGCGGGGACCTATTCATGCATCTATGCCAACATTTGATGTTGGTCAGACATCTAGGGGTTCTTATAGACTGGGTTAGGGCTCGTACGTTTCACAGCAGCGACCTACAGGGTGACACAATTATAGTGTGTTTTTAGGGTCTACGCAGAATTTTCGAGATCAATGATTTTGTTTTACTTGTGGAGATCCCGATCACCTAATGCGGCAGTGTACTTTTCAAAGGGGTCGTGATGGGCCTCGACCTGATTCTTCATTCAAGACTAGACCACCAGAACCACAGGGTAGAGGTCGTGGCAAAGTTCACTCACGTAGAGGTGATAAAGTTTCTATTAGTGGTGTTGCAGCTCAGCAGAGTGGGGGTAGAGGTACCACCCAGGCTGGAGGTGGACGAGGAGGCCATTGCTGCTAAATTTTATAAGATATGTGATAGCATGACTGTACCTATTCGTGTTTCTACACCCGTGGGTAAGCCCTTAGTGGTGGATCGAGTGTATTGATCCTGTCTTGTTTCTTTTGCTGGTATGACACTTGGGTAGACTTAATCATTCTGGGGATGGTAGACTTTGATGTTATCATGGGTATGGATTCGCTTTCTCCTTATCATGTTGTCCTTGATTGTAATGCTAAGACTGTTACATTTGCAATGCCTGGTGTTCCGAGGGTTGAATGGAAGAGTGTTAGTGGTTCTTATCCTAGCAAGGTCATATCTTTTATCTGTGCTCAAAGATTAGTGGAGAGGGGGTGTTTGTCTTAATTAGCTTTTATTAAGAAACTAGCGTTGAACTACCTCCCATGGAATCTGTTCCTGTGGTTCAGGAGTTTCACGATGTATTTCCTTCTGATCTTTCAGGTGTTCCTCCCGATAGGGATATCAATTTTGCTATTGATTTGGAGCCAGGCACTAAGCCTATTTCTATCCCTCCATACCGTAATGCTCCATCAGAGTTGAAAGAATTGAATGATTAGTTGCAGGATTTATTGAGTAAGGGTTTTATTTGCCTTAGTGTGTTACCTTGGGGTGCCCTTGTATTGTTTGTGAAGAAGAAGGATGGGACTATGAGAATGTGTATTGATTACAAACAGTTGAACAAGGTAATAGTAAAGAATAAGTATCCTCTTCCGCGTATTGATTACTTATTTGATCAGTTACAGGGAGCATCATTGTTCTCTAAGATGAATTTTAGGTCTGGTATCATCAGTTAAACATTAGGGCATTAGATATCCCTAAGACAACTTTTCAGACTTGGTATGGGCATTATGAGTTCCTAGTGATGTTTTTCAGATTGACTAATGCCCCTGCACCATTCATGGAGTTGATGAATGGGGTGTTTCGACCATACCTTGATTCTTTTGTGATTGTTTTCATCGAGGACATCTTGGTTTACTCAAAGACTGAGGAGGACCATGTCCGACACTTAAGGATTGTACTTCAGAGGTTGAGAATAGAGAAGTTATATGCCAAGTTCTCAAAGTGTGAGTTCTGGCTTACTTCTGTGGCATTCTTAGGACATGTGGTGTCTAAGGAGGGTATTATTGTAGATCCGGCCAAGATTGAGGCAGTTAGAGGCTGGACGCGACCTACTTCACCTACTGAGATTAGGAGTTTTGTGATATTGACAGGTTATTATCGACGATTTGTTCGGAGTCTCTCTACTATTGCAGCTCCATTGACTTGATTGACTCGACATGATGTGGGTTTTCAACGGTCTGATGAGCGTAAGGAGAGCTTTCAAAAGATCAATACTTTGTTGACTTCTGCTCCTGTGTTGACTCTGCCTAAGGAGGGTGTAGACTTTACTATGTATTGTGATGCTTCAGGAGTTGGTTTGGGTGGTGTGTTGATGCAGAAGGGGAAAGTGATTGCATATGCTTCTAGGCAGTTGAAATCCTATGAGAAGAACTACCCTACTCGTGATTTGGAGTTGGCGGCTATGGTATCTATACTTAAGTTATGGCGTCATTATTTGTATAGGGTGCATTGTGAGATCTTCACTGATCATCGGAGTCTGCATTATATCTTTAGCCAGAGGGATTTGAACTTGAGGCAACAGAGATGGATTGAGTTGATGAAGGACTATGATGTGACCATTCTGTATCATCCAGGAAAGGCCAATGTTGTGGCCGATGCTCTGAGTAGGAAGACTCCTAGCATGGGGAGTCTTGCAGCGCTTAGTATTGAGGAGAGACCATTGGCTAGAGATGTGCAAATATTAGCTAACAGTTTTGTCCGCTTGCATATTTCAGAAGATAGTGATGGGATGATTGCCTTTATTGAGGCTCGGTCTTTTTTAGTCGAGCAAATCCGTGCACACCAGTTTGATGATGAAAAATAATGTCTCATTCGTGACAAATTATTGAGAGGGGAAGCTAAGGAGGCTGTCCTTCATTCTGATGGTGTCTTGCGGACCCGAGGCAGAATATGTGTGTATAGGATAGGCGATTTGAATAGATTGATTCTTGAGGAGGCCCATTATTCTCGGTATTCCATCCATCCTGGAGCGGCAAAGATGTATCATGATTTGAGTCATCATTACTGGTAGTGTGGGATGAAAAGAGATATTTTAGACTTTGTTTCGAGCTATTTGACTTGCCAGCAGCTCAAGTGTGAGCACTAGCGGCCCGAGGGTGTTTCTCAGAGGATGCCTATTCCTACTTGGAAGTTTGAGAGGATTGCTATGGACTTTGTTGTGGGTTTGCCTACCACAGCGGGTGGTTATAAATCTATTTGGGTCGTTGTTGATAGGGTGACCAAGTCTGTCCATTTCATTCTGGTTCGGGTAAAGTATACGGCAGAAAAGTTAGCATTACAACATGGTCTTGGTACTCAGTTAGATATGAGTACAACTTTTCACCCTCAAACAGATGGTCAGTCCGAGTGGACGATTCAGGTGTTGGAGGACATGCTCCGGGCGTGTGTGATCGATTTTGGAGCTAGATGGGATCGACATTTACCCTTAGCGGAGTTTGCCTATAATAACATTTATCACTCTAGTATCCAGATTGCCCCATTTGAGGCATTGTATGGTAGACGATGTAGATCTCCGATTTGTTAGTTTGATTCGGTGGAGATGGACTCTTTGGATACAGACTTGCTTCGAGACGCTATGGAGCAAGTCCGTATGATTCAGTATAGACTGTTGACAGCCCAGAGTCGACAGAAGAGTTATGCCGACTAGAGAGTTAGAGCCTTAGTGTTTATGGAGGGTGATCATCTTTGGCTCTGAGTATCACCAATGAAGGGTGAGATGATGTTCGGAAAGAAGGGCAAG
Source organism: Solanum neorickii (assembly GCA_027704865.1). Taxonomy (NCBI): domain Eukaryota; kingdom Viridiplantae; phylum Streptophyta; class Magnoliopsida; order Solanales; family Solanaceae; genus Solanum; species Solanum neorickii. The sequence goes on from JAKWJC010000367.1 coordinate 28,424,214, forward strand.
CTTAGTCCTAGATTCATTGGCCCTTTTGAGATTTTAAGCTGAGTGGGAGAGGTGGCCTATAAGTTGGCCTTGCCACCTAGTTTGTCAGTAGTCCATCCTGTTTTTCATGTCTTTATGCTTTGGAAGTATATTCTGGATGAATCTCATGTGCTTTGACTCTATTCTGTGGAGTTGGGTCCAAACTTGAAATTTAAGGAGCAGCCTATAGCTATTTCGGATAGGCAGGTTCGAAAGCTTAGGACCAAGGAGATTGCTTCAGTGAAGGTGCAGTGGAAGCACTGATCGGTGAGAGAGGCAACTTGGGAGCTGGAGTTTGACATACGTGCCAGATACCCTCAACTTTTTGAAGCTTATGGTACTTTCTTTCACTTCATTTTCAAGGACGAACATGATTTAGTGGTGGGTATTGTAATGACCCGCGAGGTTATATTTGGAAATTTTGAATTATTCGTATAACTTGAGTTAATTTATTTAAGATTAATTATAAATAATGGAATTAATAGATAGTTGTGGACTAAAGTGATCTTTTATTTAATACCCTATACTATTAGGGTCATGTATTAAAAGAATAAGTTAGTGTATTTTGTCAGTATTTAATGAACTATTAATAGATAAAACAAGGGGAGGCAGAAACCTACAAAAGCCGACGCACACGAGAGGTTTTCTTTGATCTTCAGGTAACAATCCATGGTACTTTGACGTAATTATTTTTAGTTTGTCAATTATGTGTGATAAATGGGATACGATATGAATTCAAGATTTGGGTTTATTGAGAAATTAAGGTATCTTTCTAGTGCAATGTGGGCCAGCCGTAAATGAGGATAATTGGAGGCCATATGAAGGCTATTATTAATTTGCATTAGAGAAACAATAAAAATTGTATAAAACAATAATTAAGTGCTACAATTATTGAGGGAAAAATTAGTAGTAATAATTTTTATGCGGCTAACTGGTAAGTGGATGTGTCTGGTAAACTAAGAGTAAGAATTGGAATATTTGGATTGGTCATAATGAGCCAATCATTGGCCATAATGAGCCAATCATTGGCTGGATAAAAAATAAAATTGTTAAACAGAAGAAAAAATAATAATAATAGGGGTCAATTTTTCATTAGCATTATTCTAATTAAATGATTAGTGCAAATTTTATATATTGGTCATTTTACTGTGAATCTAATTTTGATAGGTAGGCATGGATAATTAAATATTATATTCATGGTGTTGAGTGAATGTCATTCGAGTTATGATATTGGAGAAGAAATAATTAAAATTTAATCGTAGGCTTGAAAGTTGAAAAAAAAATTATGGTAGAGGAAATTTTAATTGACATCAAGAATTACAAACTTGATTATATATTTGGGTGAGTTTTTAGGTCAATGTTAAACACAAATAAATAAATAAATAAATGTGGGTATTGTTAGTACCGAAATCTTATAGTTAATATATATACTTGAATAGGTTTCATCGATACGGAAGTTCAACGAAAAAGCAAGGCTCAAATCCCAGACTGATTATTCAATTGACTAAGGCAAGTGGATTTCTAAACCATTGTTAAGCGTATGAAATTCGTGTATTTCCTTGTGTATTGTTGAGAATGACTTGGAGACTTGTTGCTTATTTATTGGTGTTGTATTCCTTGTTGTAAATTGTGCTTTGTTATCAAAATGGTTATCTCCTCATTTTAATTTGAGCATGTCATTTGCATTGTATCTGAGACATGGATGTGGTAAGAGGATGTACCATATCAAGGATCATATCACGCGCCGCGATGGATATTATATTTTGAGGTACATATCATGCGTCGCAAAGGTTACTATTATCGAGGGTTATGTTGTGCACCACGATAGATACATGGACAAATATGTCCCCCATGGGTCCCGGACTGAGAGACAACGTGAGTGTATCGTTAAGAAAGACATGCATCACTATATTTGGCATTGAACATTTTTATTATTGATGAATTAGAACACGTGCTTTGCTGATCTTGTGAGTGTTCTGTGAAGCTTGTGACTGTTGAATATTGAGTTGTTATTGAGAATGTGTAAACTGATAGAGTGTGGTTATTGAGTTGTGTGTTTGGTAAACTGTAAACTGTTAGGCTGTAGCGTGGAGGTTTATATAGGGTGTAAGGAGTATCCGTATTTTGTTCACTTTACTTGTGTTTAGTGTTTTGCTTGTTTGGTACCGTGTGGTTTGGTACTCACCCCTTGCTTCTACAAATATTTGTAGGTTACGAGCCTGGATCTTCATGACACCTGTCATTCTTTTCGTTTCTGAGGCATCGTGTTGAGGGTTGTGAGGTAGTTGCTTGTCAACTCAGCGAACTTTCCTACTCTAGTTTATGACTTTTTTTTTACTTGAAAGGCAACTTCATTTAAACTTCTATTTTATTTAAATTCTAATATTTACATTAGAGACTTGTGCACGTGACAACCTGGTTTTGGGGATTGAATAAATATGACTTGGTTTCATAATAGAAATTGTTGTTGGATTGTCATTTACTCCCGCACTTTCTTAGATATTGGGTTTTCGGCTGACTTGTCTTGGTGGGATAAGACGAGTTCCATCACACCCATTTTTGGGTTGTGAGTTAGTACCCCTAATAATGATCAAAGAAAACTTATAGTTTATGATGAAGAACTGGAGGATAAGTTTAAAATCTGAATCTAAGTTAGCTAATGTCACATCCGGGTCTACCCCCCGTAACCGGCATAGTCGTCCTCTATATGGAATAAGACGAGCCTCTTAGTCTCATGCCATTACATTCACAGGTTGAAATTGTGGAAAAATTTAAAACTTTCATTGCATTTTCTTGGAGGTTTACATAGACCTCTACATACACATAATATAGTAGTATTGAGTATAAATAGACCCTTCATATAGGAAGGTTACATAGCCTTCTACATTTATTGCACATTATTATATATAAAATACCATAGTCATAAAAGTTATCTCATATCATAACCATCTATTTGGAGTATATCAAATTTGGGAATAGCCCTTACATTAATCCAACAAGACTACATATAAGTCATACAAAAGTATAGTGCTCAATTGAAAGGAAAGAAATGAAAAGATTCTTTAAGCTCATAAGAAGTCCATAAGCTATATAGTGGCATTGCCCTCGGAAGTTGAGGACCTACCCTACTTAGATGAATCAGGAAATCCAATCCTTCTTCAATGTCGCCTTCCAAAAACACTTCAACGACGGAACTTAAAATATTGGGGAAAAGGGAAGAAAATGGGGTTAGAACTCCACATCTACTAAGTATGAAACCATATGCACATATAATGTCAAAGCATTCTAAAAAGGGACTTTTAGTCATAACATGCCATTTTTACAAGTTTAATGGTCTTATGCATAAATAAGATAGTCATACCAATCAACCACACATGCTTACTAACTCAAACAAGTAATATGTATCCCATCATACTTGAACCCATAGTTTACGACAACCCTACCATCAAGGAATAACATCACAAATATGGTTAAGGGTGAATAACATCATTTAGAACAAGATAAATACTCATGAATCCTTATCAAGTCAACAAGTGCAATGATCAAGCAAAGCCCCATAACCCTACTCAATCAAGTGACCTCAACAAGAAACCATAACCAATGTCTAACTTCACATAATATAACATTTAGATATACATTTGACCTTATCTTAACAATATAACCTAACACATATTCATAAGTGATCAACATATAGTATCAACAATATGCAAGCTCATCATTTACATACCATAAAGCATTATAACATAAACATCTATAAGAACATCCTCCTAAGACTCCCCTCAAGAATAACTAGTGCAATGCTTAGGTAGAGTCCCATACCCCTACCAAGACTAAGCTAGACTCATTTTGTTATCCTAGTTAGAGTTCAATTCCTTTAATTCATTTTACCTTTTTGGGAAAATCTTGTCCTAACCGACATAAACCACATGAGCTAGTGCAGAATCCGGTGTCATAAGACCCTACACCGAAAGAAGGTGGACTACTTGCCAAGATAGTAACAAAACCTGAAACATAGCAACTACGTGGATCCGCTAGCTAGTATTCCCATGGAGGGAAACATAGTTCAAGAACTAGGAGACACAGTTGGGACCCTTTTTATGCAACATGCATTATAGTCTCCAATCTCAAGAGTAGTTTAGTTCTCCTACCTTCCTTATGTGAGAAGGATACTCCTCAATCTAGATCACCCGGTGCTAAGCTAGAGTTCTTTTTAGAAATGTCTTTAAGCCTTTAATTATAGATCATAGCTTAGTTTAGGTCATAGAGTATACCCCTTGTACAATCATCATCATCAATAGATCAATAATAATTGTATGAGTGTAAGTACTTTCATCACAATTCATATAGGGGAGGTTGACACATTGCATAACATTTCATAATAAGGCACATTGGTATACATCATAACCCTTATAACCTTTATATCTTAACAACCTCACACCATAATCAAGACATTTCAATTCAACATCATACCACCCTATCAATCCTAATACAAGTCATACTCCAATATAATATCATGACTTAACCACAATTAATCACAATGAAATTAAAGATAGAGATTCTAAGACTTACCAAATCTTACTCGTAGTTCATCATCAAGTCCTTACCATCAACCTAGAACTCAACCCAATTAGGGGAGTATCATCATCAAACAATGATAAACAATAAGATAACAAGGCCAATTGCATCTCTATTAGACAATCCAACGCTAGAACATAGCTTAAGAAAAGATACATAGGCCAATTTCACAATATACTTCATAACCTAAATACATCTCAAGAAATAGAATGATAGGACTATAATTCATCTTAATTTATTCATAATAAAACCATAGAATAGTAATCTAATCAATAACCAAGTCAATTGGATGATCACAATACAATATAGGTCAAGATCACAACCAGGGTTCGAGGATCATGTTCTTCAATTTAGACCAAAACTTCAACAATTATCACATTAAAGTTAAAATACATATTAATATACTCAACATAACCTAAAGAATTCGTTAATAATTCAATTCATAACTTCAATTTCGTAATTGGATGAAACCCATAAGAAAATTCAACTTTTGAAATCCATTTTGAAGGAACCCTTTGAGGAAAGAGTCTCAAAGGTGAATTAAATCCCATAGCTTAAAATTTGATGAAGAATTGATGGTGAATTAGTCCCTTTCCAGCCCCCAAATCCTTATCCTTGCTAGTCTTCAATGGTTAGTTCAAGTAGAGAGAGAGAAGAGAGAAGGAAGAGAGTTTGTATTTGAGAGTTTTGATTCGGTTAATTAGGGTTGGGGACTTTATATGGGAGTTTAGTTAGTTAATTATTCTCCCCTTAATCCCTAAATAACCCCTAAAACACCTACTTAATTAAATGAGTTAACATTAAAATGTGCAGTAAAACCAACCCTCACATACGAAACCCCGCCGACGGGCCGTCTGTGACTCTATGGACTTAACCCCCTCCGTCCTGCACTCCGTCGATGAGTTCAGAGAATGTGAAGGCAAGGGGATTCCTCAAATTGTCTAAGAATTGTAAAACGGTGGCATCAATGCCCCGTTGTTCCACACATGGGCTGTTGACTGCCTCGTCGATGCACACTGTTTTAGGCAGTGGTTCCTCAACCTATAGGGTCCTCCTTAAGGGCCCTTGGTTGGTCCTTGGGGAGCCATACCTGGACATTTCGACCATTAAACTAGTCAAACACCTATAGACAACCCTTTTACCAATTTTCATACATTTCTGACTCTTAAAAGCTAGTCGAATAGGCTAAAGTATGCTAGTACCTCTTTGAACCAACTTCCAGATGTCATGGACGTTCTTGGACGTTTTGATTCTTAAACTTCCTAAATGACCTAAATTAATTAAAATGGACTTAAAAAAGTTCTTATACATCATGACACCTATGTTAGTCTTTACGACACGTCTTGGATTTTCAATGCCTTCCCCACTTAGGAACATTCATCCCCGAAGGACACTAAAATTCTTTTGAAGGAAGGATTAGACTCAACACTATCAACCAAATCAATCAGCAATATCAAATCGACTTTAATAATATCATTTCAACAAGACAATTTCTAACACTCCCATTACCACACATAAGACTCAAAACACTTCATCTTGAGATATTTCCTTCTCACAACATACATGAGCTCAACATACATTACATGAATGAATTAGCACAAAGCTCAACTTATTATCATGCTATATCCAATTTCATAAAGACTCACCATATCAAAATGCACAACATAACTCAAAACAAACAAAAAGGAAAAATTTCAAGTTTAAAGCACCTATTTCACTATAAACTCGCTGCAAAGTATTTTAAAAATGCATATTTTGCAAAACTTGACCTAAAAATCAAGAAACTTCAATTATTAGTCATATTTATATTATTAAAAAGAATGACTAAGCTCAATTATAAAAAAAGATAAGGTAAACGGGACTTCATGTAGGCCTCGATCTCCCATGTTGCACTCTCAACTAGGTGCATAACACCTTTACGGAAACCACCTCTTCGTTCCTTAACTTCTTGACTTGCCTATCAAGAATTTGAACCTGAACTTCCTCATAACAGAGGTTATCCTTGACACCAAGACCCTCAATAGGAAGAATGGACTCGGGATCACCGATACACCTCTTCAACATAGAAACATGGAAAACCGGATGAATCGAAACCAATTCAGTAGGGAGTTCAAATTCATAGGCCACCTTACCAACCCTTTGCAAAGTAGTAGGGACCTACATAACGAGAACTCAATTTCCCCTTCTTTCAAAATCTAACCACCCCTTTCATTGGTGAAATTTTCAAGTACATCTTATCACCTTTTTTAAACTCCAAATCCCTTCTCGTATGATCGATATAAGACTTTTACCGACTATAGGCTGTTTGGAACCGGTTCCTTATGATATGAACCTTCTCTAATGTCTAGTAAATTAAATCGGGACCAAGAAGTGATGGCTCACCCACTTCAAACCATCCAATAGGAGACCTACACCTCCTACCATACAAGGCTTTGTAGGGATCCATGGAAATGGATGAATGAAAACTATTATTATAAGCAAACTCCACCAAAGGAAAATTCTTATCCCACTTTCCTTTAAAATCAATAATAAAATCCCTAAGTATATCCTCAAGGGTTTGAATAATGCGTTCTCTTGACCATCCGTTTGGGGATGAAAAGCGGTATTCAACTTAACCTTAATACCCAACCTTTATTGGAACGACCTCCAAAACCTACATGTGAACTGTGCACCCTGATTCAATATGATGGATAACAGAATACCATGGCGAAACACAATCTCATCTATGAAGATCATGGAATAATCTTCCGCCGAATAAGTAGACTTGATGGGATTAAAGCGAGTGGACTTAGTCAACCTATCCACAACCACCCATATAGAATCATATGACCTTTGTGTCCGAGGCAAACCCACTACAAAGTCCACATTGTTATCTTCCCACTTCAAAGTAGGAATTTGGATTTCTTGTAGTAAGCTACCCGAATTTTGATGTTCGACCTTTACTTGTTGGCAATTTGGACACTTAGCGACAAACTCCGCTATGTCCCTCTTCAAACCTTCCCATCAATATATCTCCCATAGGTCATGGTACATTTTTGTCAAACCCGAATGAATGGAGTAGCAGGACGCATGGGCTTCTTCAAGGATCCGGTCCATCAACCCATCCATATTGGGAACACATAGTCTCCCTTGTCACCTTAAAATACCATCCCCCCAGGGAGAATGTCTCATTAGGTTTGCCAAGGACCGCTTCTTTGAAATCCATCAATGATTTGTGAAGGTGTTGTTTAGACTTCACCTCAACTACTAATGATGACTCAGAGTTATTACCAACCATGAAACCACCATCCAAAGAATTTTCCAACCTCACCTCCAACCTAGCCAACTTACGAACCTCCTTCACTAGGTCTTTCTTAGCTTTGTCAATGTGGCATACACTACCTATAATCATACGACTCAGGGAATCCACCACCACATTTGTCTTGCCGGGGTGATAGAGGTCACTCATTTCATAATATTTTAACAACTCTAACCACCTTATTTGCCGGAGGTTCAACTCTTTTTAGGTAAACTCATATTGGAGACACTTATGATCGGTAAATACATCAACATGAACCCCATACAACTAATGCCTCTATATTTTCAAAGCAAACACCACGACCTCTAACTCAAGGTCATGAGTGGGATAGTTTCTCTCATGTACCTTAAGTTTCCTAGAGACATAGACTATCACCTTCCTATGCTGCATAAGCACACACCCTAAACCCACACGGGATGCATCAAAATACAAAACAAACCCCTTTGTACCCTCCGGCAAGATCAACACTAGAGCGGAAGTAAGCCTATGTTTAAATAATTAGAAACTTTTCTCACATGCCTTCAAGCACTCAAACTTCTTACACTTTTGGGTCAAAGTAGTCAAGGGAGATGCAATGGATGCAAATCCATCCACGAACCTTCGATAATAACCCGCTAACCCCAGGATACTCTTAATGTCGACTGGAGTCAATGATTTAGGACAATTTTTCACCGTCTCCATTTTTCTTGGATCTACCTCAACTCCCTTTCTAGAGATGATGTGCCCAAAAAATATCACCGACCTTAACAAAAACCCACACTTACTATATTTGGCATACAATTGATGTTCCTTAAGGGTTTTCAATACTACCGTCAAATGACCCATATGATCACTCTCATTCTTCGAATATACCAAGATGTCGTCAATGAAGACGATAACAATTCCATCTAGGTAATTTTGAAACACCATATTCATTAGGTCCATAAACGTCGCTGGAGCATTAGTGAGGCCAAAAGACATTACCAAGAAATCATAGTTCCCGTACCTAGTACGAAAGGCTGTCTTTGGTACATCCTCACCTCTCACCCTAAGTTGTTGATACCCCAACTTCAAGTCGATCTTTGAGAAGTAGCTCGCCCCTTGGAGTTGATAAAACAAGTTCTCAATTCGAGGGAGGATACTTATTCTTAATGATGACCTTGTTAAGTTGGCGGTAGTCAATACACATTCTCAAGGACCCATCTTTCTTCGTTACACATAACACCGGGGCACCCCATGGCGAAATTCTAGGACTTATAAATCCTTGACTTGGGCCTTCAACTTATACAGTTCGGCCAGAGCCATCTGATAAGGAGGAATTGAAATGGGATTGTATCCGGTAGCAAATCAATGCCAAAGTCAATTTCTTGTCAGGAGGAATTCCAGAAAGGTCATTAGGAAAGACCTCTAGAAACTCACTCACTACGGGTACCGACTCAATGAGAGGAATTTCGGAGTCTAAATCTTGGACTCTTACTATGTGATGTTGACAATCCTTTGAGATCATTTTACATGCTTTTATACAAGAAATGGCATGACCTCTAGGAATAGATTTTCCCCTTTTACACTCAATAACGGCTTCATTTGGAAAGTTAAATCTCACCACTCTAGTTGTACAACCAATGGAAGAAAAACAATCATGCAATCAATCCATACCCAGCATAATATCAAAATTGAACATATCAAGTTTCAACATGAAAAACTCTATTGGGCAACATTATAAGAAAATTTTTGTACACACTTTTTGCAACAACCAACTCACCCACAAGAGTAGACACTATAAAAGGTTCATGCAAGATGTCGGGTTAAATTTTAAACTTTTTAGCTACAAGAGGGGTAACAAATAATAACGTAGCACCGGGATCAAGTAAGCCAGAAGCATCAATATAGAAGACTTCTAAAACACTAGTCACCATGTCATCAGAAGTCTCTTTCTCACATCTAGAGCGGAGAGCATAGAAGCAATTCTTCTTCGGAGCATCACTAGAACCACTTGCTTGAGCTTGACCACAGCCTTGTCTTGTCCCCTTACATTTGGGAAATCTATAACATTGTGCCCACTTTTACCATAACAAAAGAAATTGTCCGTCCCTTGGAGGCAATCACCATAGTGCTTCTTGCTACACTTTCCACAAGTTGGTTTCTCGATTGGTAAATTAGTACCTTTCCCCTTCTTGAATTTAAGGTTAGACACCCTATTACCACTAGCCTTTGGGAACTTAGTAGGAACTTGACTTGAAACCTTCTTCTTAAATCTAGGCTTGTCTTGTATCTCAAGCTTATTCTTTGAAGAACGCCTTCAAAATATCTTGCCTTCTTAGCATCCGTACTTTTCCTTCTACCCCTTGCCTCTTCTACATGTTTGGCTTGCAACATAAGACAAGATATGTTCACATTGTCATGAAAAATAGCTGAATGACACTTCTCTTGCAAGTCATCTGACACCCCCCCCCATCAGAAAGTGGCTCATTTCATCTCTAGGATCTGAAACCAAAGAAGGAGCATATTTCGACAATTTAGTGAATTTCAAAGAGTACTCCTAAACACTCTTACCTCCTTGATGAAGGTTAATGAACTCCACCACTTTAGCACCCCTCATTTCCCTAGGAATGAAAAGATTAATAAATGCCTTCTTGAAGCTCTCCAAAGACACCTACCCACCCCGAAAAGGTCATTATCCCTCCATTGCACATACCATGTTTGAGCCAAATCCTTGAGTTGGTATGTGTCCAACTCGGCCTTTTCACTCGTTTACAACCCCATCGCCAATAGTATCTTATAGACCTCATCCATTAATTCTTGGGGGTCTTCATCAACCTTAGATCCATAGAAGATAGGAGGGTTCATTTGAGTAAAGTACCTTAAATGGGAAGCCATAGTAGTGACTTGTTGATGAGGACAGGGTACAACCTCCCGGTTTGCTTAGGCCATCATAGCTTGGGCATGAGATATGGCCGCTTGTGCTTGAGTAGTGATAGCTTGGGCCATTTGGAGAAAAGCGGTCCTTATATTGTCATCCGTCAAAGGAGGAGGATTGAGTGGTGCATGCTCCATGTTAGCATCTTCATCAAGTGGAGGAACTTGATCACCATGGGGAGGAGCTCCAACATTGGTAATTTCCTCCTCAAGTATTCGTGTCATGTTCCTTCTTGTGTTCATTCTTCCTATAACCACAACAATAGGATAAGATACAATAGCACACCATAAGTATACTTTAATGGCACGACATAAGATTTACAAGAAAGAGAGTGATTCCTAGGCATCACATAGATTCTTATTCATAAGTGTGGCGCGCTTCACAATTATGAATACAAACCTACATAGACGTGGTAGAGAGAGAGACATGACATAACGATATTCAACTTCATGCTCTAATACCATGTTTGACATATCAAGGTTTACCCCCTAGACGTAATCGACATCGTCGCCCTCTTTAAGGACTAATACTAGCCTCTTACTCTCATATCATTACATTCATAGGTTGAAATTGTGTAAATATTTAAAACTTTTCATTAAATCTACTAGGAAGTTTACATAGACCTCTACATACGCATAATATAGTCGTATCGAGTATATATAAACCCTTCGTATAAGTTTACATAGCCTTCTACTTTTATTGCACATTGATATATAGAAAATACCATAGTAAGAAAATTTGTCTCATCTCATAACCATCTATTCGGAGTATATCAAATTTGGGCATAGGGCTTACATCAATCCAACAAGACCACATATAGGTGATACAAAAGTATAGTACTCAATTTTAAGAAATGAAATTAAAAGAGTCTTTAAGCTCATAACAAGTCCGTAAGCAAGATAGTGGCATTGCCCTCGGAAGATGAGAACCTACCATACTTGGATGAATAAGGAAATCCAAGCCTTCTTCAAAGTCGCCTTCAAAAAACACTTCAATGACTGGAACCTAAAATTTTGGGGAAAAGGGAAGAAAATGGGGTTAGTACTCCACATGTACTAAGTATGAGAGCACATGCACATATAATGTCAAAACATGCTAAAAAAGGAATTTTAGTGAAAACATGCCGTTTTACAAATTTAAAGGTCTCGTGCATAACCAAGCAAGTCATACCAATCAACCAAACATGCTTACTAACTCAAACAAGTAATATGTATCCCAACATACTTGAACACATAATCTACTACAACCCTATCATCAAGGAATAACATCACAAATATGGTTAAGGGTGAATCACATCATATAAATTAAGACAACTATTCAAGAATCCTTATCAAGTCAACAAGTGTAATGACCAAGAAAAGCCCCATAATCTTACTCAATCAAGTGACCTAAAAAAGAAACCATAAAAAATGTCCAACTTAACAATATAACGTGATACATATTCATAAGTGAAAAAATAAACATATATTATCAACAACGTGCAAGCACATCATTTATGTATCATATAACATTATAACATAAACATATATAAGAACATCCTCCTAAGACTCCCCTTCAAGGCTAACTAGTGCAACGCTTAGGTACATTCCCATACCCCTACCTAGACTAAGCTAGACCCCTTTGGTTATCCTAGTTAGAGTTCCAGTCCTTTAATTCATTTTACATTTTTTGGGAACATCTTTCCCTAACAGACATAGTCCACATGAGCTAGTGTGGAATCTGGTGTCATAAGACCCTACACCGGAAGAAGGTGGACTACTTGCCAAGGTAGTACCAAAACATTAAACATATAAACTACGTGGATCCACTAGCAAGTATTCCTATGAGGGCAACATAGTTCAAGAACTAGGAGATATAGTTGAGACCCTCTTTATGCACCATGCAATATAGTCTCCAATCTCTAGTGTAATTTAGTGATCCTACATTCCCTATGTATGAAGGGACACTCCTCAATGTAGTTCACTCAGTGCTAAGCTAGAGTCCCTTTTAGAAATGTGTTTAAGCCTTTAATTATCAATCATAGCTTAGTTTAGGTCATAGGGTCTACCCCTTGTATAATCATCATAATAAATATCTCAATCAGAATTGTATGAGCGTAAGTCCTTTCATCACAATTTATATAGGTGAGGTTAACTTATTGCATATCATGTCATAATAAGACACTTTGGTATACATCACCACCCTTATGACCTTTATATCTTAACAACCTCACAACCATAATCAAGACATTTAAATTCAACATCATACAACCCTATCAATCCTAATACAAGGAATACTCCAATATAATATCATCACTTAACCACAAATAATTACAATTGGAAGTAACGATAGAGATTCTAAGACTTACCAAGTATTCCTCATAGTTCATCATCAAGGTCTTACAATCAACCCATAAATTAACCCGATTAGGGAAGTGAAATCATCACAATATGATAACCAATAATATAACAAGACCAATTGCATCTCTATAACACAATTCAACACTAGATCATAGCTTAAGACAAGATACATAGACTAATTTCACAATATACTTCATAACTTAAATCATATATCAAGAACTAGCATGATAAACCTATAATTCATCTTAATCTATTCATTATATCACCATAGGATAGTAATTTAATCAATAACCAAGTCAATTGAATGATCACAATACACAATAGGTCAAGATCACAACCTAGGGTTAGGGATTGAGGATCATGTTCTTCAATTTAGACCAAAATTTCAACAATTATCACAATCAAGTTAAAATACATGTTAATGAAATAAATATAACCTAAATAAATAATTCACAACTCAATTCATAACTTCAATTTCGTAACTGGATGAAACCCATAAGAAAACTCAACTTATGAAATCTATTTTGAAGGAACCCTTTGACGAAAGAGTCCCAAAGGTGAATTAGATCCCATACTTTAACGTTTGATGAAAAATTTATTGTGAATTCATCCCTTTCAAGCCCCCAAACCCTTATCGTTTCTAGTCTTTAATGGTGAGTTCAAGTAGAGAGAGAACGAAAAGAGAAGGAAGAGAGTTTGTATTTGAGAGTTGTGATTAGGTTAATTGGGGTTGGGGCCTTTATATGGGAGTTAAGTTAGTTAATTAGTATCCCCATAATACCTAACTAACCCCTAAACCACCTAATTAATTAAATGATTTAACATTAAAATGTGCAGGAAAATAAACCCTCACAGATGAAACCCCACCGACGGTTATCTGTGAAGATACGAACTTACCGCTCTCTCCCTTGCACTCCGTCGATGAGTTCATCGACTTTGCATGAGAGGGGATTCCTCAAAATATATAAGTATTTGACAACGGTGGCATCAACGCCCCTTTGGTCCACACACATGCCGTTGACTTCCTTGTCGATGTACACTATTTTAGGCAGTGTTGCCTCAACCTGCAGGGGTCCTCCTCAAGGGCCCTTGGTTGATCCTTGGGGAGTCATAACCGGACGTTTTGACCATGAAACAACCCAAACATCGATTGAATACCTTTTCACCAATTTTAATACATTTCCGACTCCTAAAAGCTAGTCAAATAGTCCGAGGCACGCAAGTACCTCTTTGAACCAACTTTTGGATGTCATGGACGTCCTTGGACGTTTTGATTCTTAAACTTCCTAAATGACCTAAACTCATTAAAATGGACTTAAAATAGTACTTAGACCTCATGACACTTATGTTAGGCTTTACGACACATCTTGGATTTTCAAAGTGTTACAAGTACTTCTCTTGAAACTAATTCTCAGCTAAGAAGAGATCTTAAGAAAATCAAAGAAGAGTTAAGTCATTCTCTGAAATGGACTTAGTCTTCCAAATAATCCTTATAGCAAATACGTGTATGTAGTTGATAACCTCTTGTGCACCCTTTGTGAAAAAAATGGACATTTGAAGGAAAGGTGTGATAAACTAAAGGAGGCTAATGAGAGAAATGTGAAGTTTGTGAAATCAGATAATTTTCAGACTAATAGGGAACGAGGATCTGGTTCTTGTGATGAGTTTGCCAGTCATGGTAGACCTGTGAAAAAATTAAAGAGAGGACCCGGTTCTCGTTACCATTCTAGTAAAAAACATTTTCACCGCCTTGGGATAGAAGATGTCTTGTTAAGCCTTTTGATAGTTACTAGGAACTCCGTATGAAGTGAGTTCTTAAGACTAACAAGTAACTCTTGTGCAGAAAAGAGGAAGGGGTCAATAGTGGTTCATGGATAGCGGATGCTCCAAGCACATGACAGGGGACACTTCAAACTTCCTCTCTTTGCTGGCACACAAAGGTGGTAGTGTATATTTTTGCGGTGGAAAGAAAGGTTCTATTCTTGGAATTGGAAGGACAGGGAAGTCTAACAGTAATTCAATCAACAACGTACACTATGTGGAAGGGCTCAAGTACAATCTTCTGAGTATATCTCAGATTTGTGATCGGGGAAATGAAGTCAAGTTCATGGCCAACAATTGCTTAGTTACAAACTGCATAACAGGGAATGTGGTGATTTTTGCTACAAGAGTAAAGAATCTATATGTAGCAGATCTAGCGTCCATCGAATAAGATGATCTTTCGTATCTGAGTGGTCAAACTAATGAATCTTATCTATGGCACAGACGTCTTGGTCATGTAAGTTCTACTCTTCTTAACAAAATGGTTGCAGGGTACCTTGTCGGCGGACTTCCTAAGGTAAAGTTTACAAATGATAAAGTTTGTAATGCTTGTGCAAAGTGTAAACAAAGAAAGTCTTCATTCAAAGTCAAGACAGGAGTCAACACATCAAGACCTCTTGTGCTGCTTCACGTGGACTTGTGTAGACCAATCAATGTGTTGAGCAGAGGAGGTAAGAAATTCATTCTTGTTGTTGTTGATGATTTTTACAAGTATGCATGGTTCATGTTTTTGAGAACAAAGAACGAGACAGGTGGACAATTGATTAAGTTCTTCAAGGCTGTTCAATCAAAGTTAAATTGCCAGACTGAAAGCATCATAGCTGACCATGGCACAGAATTTGAAAATTGTTAGATTGAAATTTTCTATGGTGAACATGGAACAAATCACAACTTCTCAGCACCTAGAACTCCTTAGAAAATTGGAGCGGTAGAGAGGAAGAACCGAACGGTGGAGGAGATTGTAAGAACTATGCTGATAGACTCTCAACTTGCCATGAATTTCTGGACTGAGGCAGTTAACACAACGTTTTATGTGACCAATAGATGTCTCATCAGGTCTCTAATAAAGAAAACCTCTTATGAGTTGTTAAATGATTAGAAACCTTCGATGGCTCATCTCAAACCATTTGGCTGCAAATGTTTTATTCTCAACTATGGAAATAATGATCTTGGAAAGTTTGATGCCAGAAGTGATGAAGGTGCTTTTGTGGGATATTCCTCAACCAATAAGGCATATAGAGTGTGCAATAAAAGAACTCACTTTGTGGAGGAAAGTATGCATGTCAAATTTGATGAGTTCAGAACAGAGGATGACAATATCGATGATCCTCAAGTGGAAGAGCTGGCTGAAGATAAAGAGATCACTCAAGAAGTGGAAGAAAATCATACTGAACCTATTCAAGGGCCTGGTCCTCTGAACATTCTTCCATATACTGGGTATCATAACTCAAATGACAGTGAAGGTAATTCTTATGTTGATAGATAAGAAGAGATTACTATAAAGTCTGGGTGGAAACATCAATCTTCACATCCACTAGGCAATCTAATCTCTCCCCTGGATTCCGAAATTTGAACTAGGTTAAAGGAACATAATTTGGTCACATATTCAACGTTCATATCTCTAAATGAACCAAATAATATTAAATAAGCTTTACAATATCCCGATAGGGTGGTGTCTATGCAAGAGGAGCTTCATTAGTTTGAATGAAGTAGAGTGTGGCACCTGGTCCCCCGACCCGTTGACAGAACTATTGTAGGAACTCGATGGGTATTCAGACACAAACTTGATTACCATGGAACTATTGTTATAAATAAGTCAATATTGGTAGTGCAAGGTTACAATCAAGAGGAAGGAATCGATTACAAAGAAACCTTTGCACCTGTTACATGAATGGAGGCAATCAGAATTCTACTTGCTTTTGCTGTAAAGGAAGAGTTCAAACTATTTTAGATGGATGTGAAAAGTTCCTTTCTTAATGGCAATTTGAAGAAGGAAGTCTATGTGAAGCAACCTCCAGGCTTTGAAGGCTCTGAGTTGCCTGATCATGTACTAAAATTGAACAAAGCTCTGTATGGGTTGAAGTAAGCTCCTTGAGCCTGGTATGAGAGGCTATCAAAGTTCTTATTAACAAATTAGTTAAAAAGAGGTAAGGTAGACAACACGTTGTTTCTAAAAAAAGTAGACCAGATACAGTGTTCAGTGTGGGGACGTGTGCTAGATTTAAAGCTACACCACAGAAATCACATTTGAAATATGCAAAAAGGGTTTTGCGATATATGAAGGGTACTCATGTGACTCCTTTGAACTTTTTAGTTATGCTGATGCTGATTATTATGGGTTATTGGAGGATAGAAAGAGTACCTCACGACGCACATTTCTTGGGATCAACTCTAATTTCATAGGGAACGAAGAAACAAAACTTGGTGGCTCTATCTACTGTTGAAGTGGAGTATGTTGTTGTTGCTGCATGTTGTGCTCAACTCTTGTGGATCAAGCAGCAATTAACGGATTTAGGGTGCTTATAGAGAAAATTCCTCTCTTGTCCGCAAAACTAATGCACTGAATATGGCTGAGAATCTAGTCCAACACAAACAAACGAAGCACATTGATCTAAAAAATCACTTCTTGCGATACAATGTAAAAAAGATGAATATGTTGATGAATTTCTGCAACACTGAGAATCAACTAGAAGATATCTTCACAAAGCCATTGGGAAAGGAAAGTGTCTTCTAAAATGACTGAGACTAGGAATGGTTAAGCTCACGTAAATTTTGAACTGGGCTACTCAAGGAGCTCATAATTGATTATTCTTAGGAGGACATGTATCAATGTTTGATTAACATTTAGTACTCGAGAATTCACTATTTATAGCTTACTTCGGGTATACACTCATGGTATGAATATCTGAAGAGAGGATTTAACTACAGAAAATAGGGTAGACAAAACAAGAAGGGGACCTAGTCCCTCATAAGGTTAGTATCATTTAATACTACATTGACAAACGTCTGCATCATTGCAATATGTCCTTGTCTTGTTTGTCACATCAGTTTTAAAGGTTTTTTCAATTTCAAACAAAGAGTCGGAACTGTTTGAGGACCCAATACTTTTTTGTTTTAAATGCCCCATTCTCTCATTCATAATTCATCAAATCTTCTAAGCATTCTCTTCTTGATCAATTTTTTTCTGCAATCTTACTTCTTTTTCTCTGTTTCTCAAAATGTCTAAGTTTAATTATTTGTCACAAGTTCCAATATTCCAAGAAATTGAAAAACCCAGTTCATTCGATTTCTCAATCCCCATTTTAGAAGAGTCATCTTTGACCCCCATGTGTGGAGATAGAACACAGGTTGGGTCTGCATTGCCTTTGAATCTAGTTGAAGGTGAGTCTGCTTCTCCTTGAATGGATGGAGTACCTTGTTCTCCTACACTGGTTTTGTCTAAACCTAGTTCCAAACCAGGGTTTGATGAAATAGATGGTGCATCTATGGATGTGACACCCTCTATGTTTGAAAGGTTGTTCGAAGGGGATCTACCTAAAGGAAAGGGGCGAGAATCATGTATTCTCACAGCAGGGGCAGAATTGGTGGCAAAGTTTGGCTTTACTTAGGGGTGATTCTCATCCCTCACTATTGAACGAGGCATTCAGGTCCCCAGAAAAGGTACTCACTAAAAGTCAACGAATCATTGACCACACTTCAAAGTTGTTTGATGTGGAATATCGACAGGAGGAAGAAAAGGAAGAAGTTCCTTAAATATAGAAAAGGCAAGGAACAAGAGGTAGTAATCTTTCTCTTGCCAGTGGCCCTTACCAAGAGACAGTGGAGGGAAACAATGATAATGTTGTTCATATTCATGCTGACACTGATGGGGAAAGGAAAAGAAAAGGGAAAGAGAAGTTGATCAAATCTGCTGTGAAGGAAGGTAAACGACAATATGACACCCCAAGTGCTACACAAAAGGTGTTGGGTAGTGCCAAGTTGGCAAATGCAGTACAAACATAGAGAAGAAGACAACAAAGAATTTGAGGGGTGGTTCAAGAAGACCAAGTTGTTGACCCGATCCCCATTGAGGATAGTGACTCAAAATCTGACGAAGTTGCATAGTACGTGTAAAAGAGAAGAAGGGAGTCTAGGGGTGAAACAGAGATATTCAATGAGAGTCAAAAGAATTCAAAGAAACCTCCGGTGAAGAAGGTCAAAAAAGGTGATACCCAGAAGAAGAGAAAATCTGATGTTTCACTCGTACAGGGACCTGGTTCCAAGGTAAAGTCTGATAGAACTGACATGAAAAGAGAAGCAAAAGTTGAGAAGATGAAATTGCAAAATTTTTTGAATGGTCGAGTGTTTGCTAAATATATTCTAATAGATCATGGTATGGGAGCTCTTGTTGACGCTGTTATTCTCCAAGAATGGGACATTTGTTCAAGACTTCCGTCCCATGGAGTATTTCTACTTCCACTAAAGGGGTAGAGATAAGTTTGAATGAGGAAACATTAGGGATTATCTTGGATGTGCCTACTACTTGAATACGATCTATTGAAGGGTGTCGGCCTTCAACCGTATTCACAGAACTCGCCTAAAAAGAAAGGAGAACTAAAGCAGGCAGGGGTACCCAAAACGTACCTCAAGGGCGAGTATCAGTTGACCTTTGAGTTTTTTAATAAGGTCATAGTGCCTAGGTCAGGAAACGTGCAGTCGCCTCTGCTGCAAATCTCTTTCTGATGAAAAAATTAAGTGATATTAAAGCGATAAATCTCATGGCAATCATGCTTGATAATATGCATCGTGTTATGTTATGGAAGAAATGGAATTATGGAATTCCATATAGGTATCTTCTCAAGTGGGTGTTCAATCACTTTGAGGTGCCCTTAGGGATGGGAGTACCGGGTACCATCCAACAGTTATTTTCCAAGTCTACTCTCCGAGATTGTGAGTGCATTGAGGGAGAAGGACCAGGTCGCTCACAAGTTGCAGCAGTCCTTGAGCAACAAGCGGTTCTTAAGCAGAAAGTGGATGATCTCACTATTCTCGTGGCGGCTAAGGAAGTTGAGGTGGTCACTCTAAAGTATAAGCTTCAGTAGGTGATCTCAAAAGGACCTGGTCCTAGTCAGGACAACAAGGAAGAAATAAGCAAGTTGAAAGATGAAAATGATCACCCAAAAGCTAGAAGGCCTTACGCAGTGAGGAAATTCAAGCTCTCAACAAGCAACTCATTAACGCTCATGAGGATGCCAGTGAGTGAGTGTTTTTGCTTTTGCAAACCCTTAATTCCTCTCCCCCTCAATCCTAAATGTTTTCTGTTGTGTCTTCCAGTCTAATTTTACTCATTTTTCTTCCAGTGGCTTGATGTAGTCTTTTGTTAATTTTAAGTAGCCAGTATTAATATGATCAAATCTTAATCCTGTTCTTATTCACCGTTTCTGCATATTATTATTATCTTTTTTTGCTTACATTCACATGTTCTGTGTGGTCTTAGCCCTGGATTCTCTTATTCTCTTGTGTTTGTTTTTACGTATCCCTCCTTTTCAGTGATGTCAAAAGGGGGAATATTTGTAGTAGTCTTTAATGGGGGATGGGATTCCTGATGTAAGAAGGAATCTATGTAAGGGGGAATCATGGTTTAAGGGAGAAAAATGTTCGGGAATAATGCTTTATGTATTTTTTGAACGAATGTGTAATTAATGAATGCAGTTGGTTTGTCATCATCAAAAAGGGGGAAATTTATAAGAGGCTCTCCTCAAGATTTTTTGATGATTCCTCACAAGTGCAGGAACCCGGTCCTCTACAGAGTATGAATAAAACCAATCTCATCTGCGAAAAGAACATACAGTTGTAAAAAGTTGTATTCGTCAGGGTGGTCAGTGAGGAGAAGAGTACTTCTCCAATCAAAACTGACTAGGTTGTTTTATTTGATGGACAACAAATCTTGAAGATGTATATCAAATAGAACACAACATATTAATCATTCATTCAAAAAGGGAAAATACTTTGAAGCATCAAGAACAACAAGATATTGATCAAAAAGCTTTCAGTTCTTCTTGTTATTTGTTGTTTTTATATTTGCTTGTAATTGTTCTCAAATTTTAGGAGTCATTTCGAACTTGATAGAAACGTATCAAATCTTTGGTGTTCCATTGTAAGTGCTTGGGTTACAGGTAACTTAGGTTCTTACTGAGCAGTGTTGTATCTGGTCGTGCTCAGCTATGTAATAGGGTGTAAGGCTTAGTGAAGAGACTATAGAGTTAGTCTCTGTTTCTTTAACTAAATTTTACTTTTGCTTCATTAAGATTAGTGAAAGTGGTTATTGAAAAGTCCTGTTGAGAACAAGTCATGCTTTTACTCCCTTGAGAAAGGAGATTTCCACGTAAAAGTGAGTGTCTTTTTTACTTTCTGTCTGTCTTCTTTACTTACTGTGCATTAGTGTTACGAGGACCAGGTCCTATTTAAGATAAGTGGACACGTACATTTAAAGAAACATTGAGTTTCACCCAATTATATTGTGGTTCTTCCATAGAACAACAATGCCATCAATTTTAAGCCTAAGAGACATAATAGTAGAACAAAGATCTGGCTACTGACAAGACCAATCTCTATCATCTACCAGATTTTTTTTATCGATCATCTAATGTGGGAAATAATTTGATGCTTTGACCTCGCATAGGAAATTCTCTTAGAGTCATAGTTGATCACACATATTGCTTTCCATAGTTGCCAACAACTAAGGATAAGAGAAATTTCAAGAATTTGTTGATGCAATAAATTAAGAGGTTTCATCGACCACCATCGAGCAAATAAGCATACAATAAATCTAGGACCACAAGAAATACAGAAAGGATGACTTAAAGAATTCCACATGCTAGTAGCTAATTCATTAGTACAAAAGGAATGATGGCTTGTCTCATCCACGGGGATTCAACAACAATGACATGTAGAGGAGAAGTCTTCCAAATTTATCCAAGCTACCCATTCAGAATAATATCTTTCACTAGTCGGAGTGGAGGAATGTCATCAATTGTAATAATACATGCATTGGCCCCCATACCGGTCCAATTGTCCCACCATAAGCTTTCATTTCCAGAGTTAACCTTCCATAACATGTTGTCTTTGGCTTATTCTTTGACTTGGTTCTTTTTTTTTTACCCCGAAGAGAGCCCACACATCCATTTCCTGTTAACCTGGTGAAAACTTTTGCAATACTTTCCTTTCATAGTTAAGTATTAATTATATCCATCATATCTCTGGACGCATCACCACCTTCATCAATTGGAAAGCGTAAATATTTCCATGAACACCAGTGGTATCTTTGTTCTCCATCACTAGTTAACCAATATAATCTACTCAGTTATCTTTCAACCTGTTTATGTACTGATATTGTAATACATGCTTAATCGTTATAGCTCATCCCCCAATGGAGAGGAGTTTTTTTGTCCATCTTGTAGTTCTTTTGATAATTTTAGATACCATATCACTGAAAGTGGAAATCAATGTTTTTCCTATTTACCATGGGCAACTCAAATATGTTATAAGAAATTTCTTATGTGTATAGTCAATAATCCCTTTTATTCTCTATTCATCCGTAAGAGTCCTTGAAACTATCAAGAAACAACTTTTTCCTCATTAATCTTTGGTCCACAACCTACTTCATAAATTCGAAGTTGTAGCTTGATTAGTTTCAAGGAATTTTGATCACCTGAAGAAGAGAAGGAGAATATCGTCACCATAATATAAATGATTATGTTGAGGGCCTTGTTTTGTCATTATAAAACCTTTAAAAAGTTGATTAGTATTCAAATGGTCATAACACTCCTAGTGAATAATGCTCTAACTAGTGATAACACTCCTAGTAAATAATGCTCCAACTTGTTATAGCAGTCAAATTATTTTCTATTAGATTTTTGTCTAAGTATGGATTTCTCATATTTCAACCACATGGTATATTGAACATGCACATGGTGCATTTCAGATCTAGCATCATCCTATCATTATCAATATATTCATTATCAAGATGTTGTAGTTTTTCTTCCCATTCTTTCACCTTGTCATGCACATTATGAATAATAGTTTTAGACCATTGTTTGAGAGTTTTGCTAAGAAGTTTATGATTCCACATACTATTTATTACCCTTCATATCAATATTCAGAGCCTCTTGAACCACATGTTTGAACCTAGGATGTTCAATCAAAACATTTAAAAATCTAAAGTATTTAATACGTGTGAATTCAACTTGAGAACATTTGACTAGCATAGGTGTTCTACACTATTTCTCGAAAAGTTGGCAGCCCACTAATGATTAATGAAAAGTCTATCAAGTCTCTTCCAGATTCTATTCCATTTTCCCTAGAAATGCACTAGGTTAATTTAGGACCTGTAAAACGGCATCTACCATGCCATAATCATCAATATAATCTATGAAGTCCCAACTTTTCTGCATACAATGAGGAATTCCACCATTCTTTTCTCAGGGACTCATAATAATATTAAAATCTCCACAAATACACCAGGGAAGCTAAAATCACGATGTAAACGAGAAATGGTTACGTAAAAGTAATATTGGATATGTGGTTGTATACCACTAGTCTCACTTCACATACAAACTGACACAACCTTAGATTGAAGTCCCATGGTTACAGAATCATACCATTTAAACGATCATAGTAATTTGGACGTATCCCTACATTAATTTTAAGAAGACACATATAGGATTATACAAATCGTACTCAAATGAAATAAAATGAACATAAGTTTCTTTAAAAACAAAGCAACTCCATAAGCTAGATATTGGCATCGCCCTCGGAAAGTGATGACCTACCCACTGGATGGTAGAGAGTATCCAAGTCTTCTTCAAGTCGTCTCGAATGAGACTTCAACGACTGAAACCTAAAATGTTGGGGAAAAAATAATAAATGGGGTTAGTACGCCACTTGTCCTAAGTATGAGACCATATACACATATACTTGTAAAACATGCTAAGAAAAAGGACATTTCTATCAATATGCATTTTTCATTTAAAACCTTCATGCATATATAACAAAACCATGCCAATCAATATTTCACATTTATTAAATCATAGGCATATTCATCACATTACTACAACATCAAGGCTAGTCAATTCAACCATTCATATCATGTAAGTAGATACATACTCAAGTAACTCCATCATCAAGTCATATTTAACAATAAGCATGAATAAGAGTACATTTCATTATAACAAAGTATGTCAATTACCCATGAACCCCCATCAAGTCAACAAGTGCAATCACCAAGCAAATCCCCATAACCTTACTTAATCAAGTAACCCATCAAGAATCATGACTAATATCCTACTTCACATAACATGAAATTTAGATAGACATTTCATCTTACTTTAACAATATAAACCAACACATACTCATAAGTGACCTAATCTACATATAGTATCAACTATGTGCAAGTTCATCATATACATATCATATATTATTATAAGCATAAACATAGATAAAAACGTCCTTCTATGACTTCCATCAAGACTAACTAGTGCAATGATTAGGTAGAGTCTCATACCCCTACCTAGACTAAGCTAGACAACTTAGGTTATCCTTGTTAGAGTTCAATCCTTTAATTCATTTTACCTTTTGGTAACATCTTTCTCTAACCGATATAGACCACATGATCTAGTGTGGAATCCAGTGTTGTAAAACCTTACACCGATGGAAGGTGGTCTACCGGCTAAAGTAAAACCAAACATGAATGTACCTTTCAAGGTGGATCCACTAGGTAGTCTTCCTTGGGAGAAACATAGTTCAAGAACTAGGAATTAGGTATAATCCCTCTACATACCGTTTGGCAATCGGGGCCTCCTCTCAGGGGAATCCATTGGATATGTACCCTTCTTTGGGGAATTAACACAACATTTATAACTATAGGGTGAATCTTCCTCATTGGGAAGTCATCGCCTCCCATTGTCAAGTTCACTCGGTGCTAAGCTAAGTCCCTTTATTGAAATGTCTTTAAGTCTTTTATTATAATTATTAGCTTATTTTACGACATAGGTTTTAACCCTTGTATAATTATCATCATCAATATCTCAATAAGAATTGCATGAGTATAAGTCTTTTCATTATAATTCATACAAGTGAGGTTAGCACATTAACATTTCATATCATAATAATGAACATTGATAGTCATTACCATCCTTATAACACATACACCTTAATTAACCTCACAGCATAGTCAAGACATTTCAATTCAACATCATACCACCCCATCAATCCTAACACAAGGCTTACTCAAATATAACATTATGACTTAATCACAATTAAACACAATTGAAAGTAAATGAAAAAGATCACACGACTTACCAAGTCTCCTTCATATTTCATCATCAAGGTCTTACTATAAACACTCAATTCAATCAAATTTAGGTGTATAACGTCATAACTCAATAATCAACATGATAACAAGGCTAGAAGTATCACTACATCACAATTCAATACTAGATCATAGCTTAAGATAAGACACTTAGGTTAATTCACTTTCTAGTCTAGATCATCATCTCAAGAACTAGCATGAAAGACTACAATTAACTCTAATTTGTTCATGATTAATGTAACAACATCAATTAATAGCAATTCAACCAATAAACGAGTCAATTGAATAAATTTCAACCTAATTCATGTCAATATCAAACCTATGGTTAAAAGTTAAGGATCATCCTCTACAAACTGTACCAAATCATCAAGATATACTATAATAATACATGTTAATATATTCATATAATCCAATAGAAAACATAAACAAATTAATTCATAACCTAATTTTCGAGATTGAGAAGAACCCACATGAAAACCCAACTTTTGAAAATATTTTGATGGAACTCTTTGAGGAAAGAGGTCTCAAAGGTTAATTAGATCTCATACCTCAACATTTGATGAAGATTTTATGGAAAATCTTCCCTTTAAATCCCCCAAATACTTCCCCTAGCTAGTCTTCAATGGTTTCTTCCAATAGAGAGAGAAAGAAGAGAGAAGGAAGAGGAATTGTTTTGTCTGTTGTGTTTAATATTATGTGGGTTGGGGTCTTTATATAGGGGGTTAATTGACTTAGTTATACTTAATTAAACCCCAAATTAACCACCTAACCCCTTAACTAATTGAATAAAATGAATTTAAAATGTGCAGGGAATTCGACCCTCACAAACGGAACCCTGGCAGGACTGACACTTGGTGACCTTTACTGGTCTCTAGTGAACCTTGACCTGACTTACTTAACATAGCAGAGGACTTAATCTAACTTATATAAACATTACAGAACATTTTCAAGGGAAAATACTCAAAATGTAATATCTAGTTAAAATGGCACTTGAGTCTCAAAGTTAAAAAATCTGAATTGTAAGATAAAACGAGACATCAAACTGAACAATCTAATTGACTATCTATATATGAAGCCTCGAATAACTGACATGGATGTTGGGACAGAACCCATAACATCCTAATGACTAAACTTGAAAAGCATTAAAATTGATCCTCTGGAAAGCAAGGAGGCTCACCAACTGACTCTACAGTGCTCAACTGGATCAAAGATGCGTTGGATGTCAATCCTCATTACCTGCGTCTGCATCACGATAAGATGAAAGTCAACTGGCATCAGTACATTTAATATACGAGTATGCGAGTTCTAATTCTAAACAACACTTGAAAACGAGTAAGAAAGAACACTTACATTGGCTCTGTTCAACTCATGATTTACTATCTCTTATTCAATATATGCAGTTTAAAAGTAATTGCAATATAAAGAAAATTTGAGTCAAACATGCTATAAACTTTGATGTATACAAGTATACAAATAATATTTGAATGTATGTAAAAATATGAATAACTAATGTATATGATACTTCTGTGGGAGCTTCTCTAATTGACAATCATCACTTAACAGCTATGGTGATGATACAACCTTACTCGGCCCACGCTGCCTGGCCATCCTAACCTTTCCAGAGTATAGGAACTGAACTCCCTAACGTATTCACTACTATAATATAAAAAGGGTTCATTTAAAAAGTATGTCCCTCTTCTACCCATGATGGTTACATTATTTTCAAGGAGACTTGAGTTAATAAGAAGTTGCATCCCCACGTCGGTGCTCAATACTTGTTCCAAAATATATTCTCGCTCTTATGTTATTAAAACATACCGATTCTGTAATTTAAGATTAGTTCTCAAAACTAGCTTTTGAAAATCTCTCTTGGAAATCATAGTTTCCCTGCTTGTTTAAATGTGAAAGACATTTTACTTCTCTTTGGAAATACTTAGTCCCCATATACTTTTGAAGAAAGGAACTTCAACTTAACTCTTTACTCTTTGCTCGTCTCATATATTGAGCTTAGAACAAAGTTTGAAATGTTTGATTAAGACTCTAGAAAATTTAAGAACTTACATCGACTTGCTTCGTAACTTTTAGACTTGACTCTTAACTTCTTTTGCTTTGATCCTAACTTTACTTTAATTGGATTATGGATTCAAGGATCATGATATCATGATGTTTAGATGTACCTTAGAGTGTTGGAATCAACTTGAAACGATAGGTGCATAACATAGGAACTTGTACGAAAAATGGAGGAGAAATGGAAACTCTAGGTGACCCTGACGCACTAAGAGGCGCGGGCGCCAGAACCTGAAAAAAAAACTATCCTCAGGCGCTCTAGCTTGCACGGCGCACCAGAGCCTGACGGACAGAGACTTTCCAGAGGGGCTTTGGTAGGAGGGACGCCCCAGGGACTGTTTGACGGGCTCTCCGACTTTTCTTCTACGATTTTCAACTGTAAACCCTCCAATATTCCATGGATCTTCCCCAAGCATGTAAGATCACTAATATTCTCAATACCCAATAGTTTAGACTTGTAAAACAACCTGGAAACATGAATTCAAATCAACTAGAACATACTACAACCCAATCAATCAAGAATCGATAATTATTCATCAAAATATCAATGTTCATCATTCGATCTACTCTAACTTGATGAATCGAATGAAATTGGTGCATGGGTGGAAGAATCTAACACAAAAAATGTCACATACCTTAAAGGAATCACCCCCCAAGAAATCCATGTAACGATTCATGGCGTTCTTGAGGAATTCTTAATCTTCCTCTTCTCCTCTTTTTTTCCCAAGCCCTAAGCATTCTCCATTTTGCTAAAACTGAATTTGAACTTTATTTTAACCCTAATAAACCCTTTAAAAAGATAGGAATACTAGGGTGAAAAGACTACTTTACCCTTACTAAAATCCGAATCAGACTTTTCTTAGTCTAACTGTCCAATTTCCAAAAAAAGGCATATCTCTCTCATACGACATCAAAAATTCCCATACACAATGTCATTGGAAAGATATTTCCATGGAATTTCCAACCATATAAATAACTCACTCCAACTCCTCCTGAGCTGGAAGTTATAACCGTTAAAAAATGACCAATAACTCACTTTTAATATCTGGAAAATTTCCAAATTTCTCTTTTTATTTCCAATAAGAATTATTCATTGTTCCTAGATTATTCTTATTTATTTTTAGTTACGAGATGTTACACCGGTGGTCCACTAATATAACTTAAATATAATAAGGAAAAAGATTGTGAAAATTTAGCTAAAATGGTTTGTGTTTGAGGTGTGCCTTATAGTTTTTCTTCGAATCCCGGTTTTATTGAATATATTCAACAAACTTATAATCATACTTTTAGTTGCAAGAAATATTGTTAAATATGTTATTTTGGTATATCAAGGTAAATATTGTTAATATATTCTTTCTTTATTTAGGATATTAGATAGTAGAGTGTTTATAACTTCGGACATGGGTCATAGTGTTAATGTACATGCCTATAAAGAATGTGTAGAGAAAAAATTGGTTCATATTTAGCTTCAAGTATTTTGAGTATTTTAGATTATTACATGTTATAGATAAAGTAATGTCTGTCGCATTGACTAATACATCTAATACTACAAACACTACTAGTATGTTAAAAGTTAGAGTATGTCCAATTGATGGTAAAACTTTTCATGTTAGATGTGTTGCACATGTATTAAATTTAGTTGTACAAGATGGTATTTCATTATTTGATTGTGGATGTATGAATATTGAATATGTTGTTGCCTGGATTTTTCATGCTAATAAAGCTGCTAGAATTACGGAATGTAATGAGCGTTGGTTACTATGCGAATTGCCACCAAGACAAATTCCAAGACATATTAAAACAAGGTGGAATTCTTCTTATGAAATGCTTTCAGTTGCTTACCAATATAAAAAAATCCATACAAATGGTGTTTAATGCTCATAATGCTGACCCATTAGATAGAATTTTTTATGAAGATAGGGAAGAAACTAATGAACTATTAGAATTTTTATGACTTTTTTATGATGCTACAACCATGTTTTCTGGAATTTATTATCCTACTATTTCATCAGTATTAATAAATATTTTTTCTCTTTCAATTCAATTTTCCAAATATGATAAAATAGATAAATTTAGAAATGCAATTGAAGGTATGATTGAAAAATTTTAAAAATATTTTTTTTCCTATTCCTCAGATTTATTCCTACTACTTTACTTCATCCTGGTTATAAATTACGAGGTGTGCAGGCAGTGCTTGACACTTTTATGATACTTTAGAAATTTTATTGGATGAAATTTCAACTTGTAAAACATAGAAGCAAAAATTTTGTGTGAAAAATATAGAACTGCGTAAAATACTCAAGAAGAAGTTGGTCAAACTTCTAATCCTCGGAGTAAAGATCAAATTTCAACTTATACGCGATATTTTCTTGGTCTTAATTATGATAAATATGATGATTTTGAAAAACAAATCAGTCTTTTAGAAGCAGTGGAAGATAAAGATGACAATGAAGATTTATTAGGATGGTGGAGGAGGGGGAGCATTGTATTTTAAATTTTTAGCAAAATGGTTCGTGATATTCTAGATATTCAAGCTTCATCAGTTGCATCAGAGGCTGCTTTAAGTGCAATAAAGTTTCAAATTGGCGATCATAGACATTATTTGGCGGAAGAAAGTTTGGAAACATCAGTTTTATTTAGAGAATGGGTCAATGCAAAGAGGAGGAATAATAATTGGCCAAAGTCAAATTCCAAACAAGCAGCTTGGGTTAAAGTTGTAATTAAATGTAGTGATGATGACAAGCAATTCTAGCAATTTTGCAAACACCGGAGGATGTCACCATCGATATGATGCAACAATTAGAATTGAATTGTGAAGGAGAAAACATATATTAGATTACATACGAGAACTAATTGAAACAAAACCCTTCCTAGAAGGTGGCTGCGTAAATTACTTATTCATCTAACATTTGTAACAAATATTAGTTTTCCATATGAGAACTTATTGAAACAGAACCCTTCCTAGCAGGTGGGTGCGTAGACTAATGACTCCATTAATATTTGTAAATTGTAACTTCTAAGTTCTAAGTTGCAATTAGATTTTATTGAATAAATTTAAAGGCTTTATTCAACTCTTTTTCATACAATTATTGTCTTGTATTTTTATTTTAACATATACATACATATTTACATATATACTAAGCAAATTTAAAATACTTAATTTAAAAGTCGAAACTTGACATTTGAAATTTAAATTTAAATTACTTTAAAATATTGAAAATACAAATTTGAAATTTTAAACTTGAAACTTTATATTTGAAAATTTAAGCATTATTTATTAGCTAAAAACATATGATTTCAATACGAATAAATAAGTACATAAAAAATAAAAAAATCCCCATTCCGCTTAACCCCGTCCCATCCCGTATATATAGTGGGATGGATAGGACATATTCTTGTCCCCTAAATTCCCATCACGGCCAAATCCGCAAGCGCCGTCCACCGTCCCATCCCGTTCGCGTATATGTCCCCTTGCCAGCCCTACATATGCCATCCCTTTCTGTAACAGTATAATTGTGTAATTTTCTTTTGAGTTCCTTGTGAATAGCGTGTTCCAACGAGAGCTGGAAAATTTACATGATTAAGGCTTAGTAGACTAACCTGGGTGCCCAGGAAGTGAAGAGCAGAGATCTCAGTAGATTCCACTCCACTAATGAAAACGAGAACAACCTAAGAACGCCTTCCATCAACAACTCTGGGATATCATCAATGGTATTAGAAAGTTTTTGAACTTCCATGTTCCAAGAGATGATAAAAGAAATTTTAAGCTTAATGCTTTGCATAAATTAGCATCATGACAAATATAAGGTCCAACAACTTTTCAAATGCGAAGAACAAAGACAGAACAGAATAATAAGGTGCAACAAAACAATAACAACTTAAAGGAGACATAAGGGTTAGGGAGAACTAGTAGTTTCTGCAGCATAATGATATACAACAGCCATCGCTGGCCACTGTGTGTCCCTCTAACTTTTTTTTTTTTGGGTTTGATCACAAAACCCAAGTCCACCATCATTTACCTCGTTCAATCTCATCCAATTATAAAAATCATTCAAACAGTAGTCTTATCAATATCACCTCAAGTTCACAACGAACATACTTTTCTCCATTTAGTAACTTTTTTTATTTAAGTGCTGATGGAAATGCATCTAAAAACTAGCATTTACTTTATTTTGATTGTTCTATAGGAAGAACTGTTACAAGGACAGTTAGTGGATGATCTTTTGGTACATACTTGACTGAGTTATGAAAAGACCCGTCTAATAAGTCCAGCGACGGACTACTAGAAAATCCACCTTGAAGATAAACAAGAAAAAATAATAGATTAAGAGTTGTATTCCATCATAAGATGATAAACATAAAAGGAAAAATCCATGTGAAGAACAAAACATAAACAGAAAGCTTAAATTTTACTCTCTTAATATCTGATTAAGGACCTGGCAGCAACTTCAATATCTCTTTAATAGGTCGCCAAAGGAGATACCATTGGGGCTGTTTTTGTGAGAGATCAAAGTAGATGTTAAAAATGATTACACTGGTGAGGCAATAATGATAATGACAGATGTGCAAGAACTCCTTTTAAATCAATGGCCATATTCTTCAAGTTTCAAGAGAGAACATCCTTTATCAAGCTCAAAATAATATCATACTTAGCAGTATCAGTATCCTCCTCTACAAGCTGCAGAGCACGTTTAATTGTTATCCAGTTGCTTTTATTCTCCTGTGATTGTGAAGAAATTTATTAGAGAGCGTTATATTCTAGGTGTTTTGATGATCCTTACAATTGTAGGGGATTTTGTCCCTGGCAGAGTGTTCTCGCCCAGATTCAAATGAGGTATAACTATTAAGTTGTCATGTCAGGTGGTAGGTGAAAGGTGCAGTGTCCTACACCAATAGTAA
This sequence comes from Solanum neorickii, assembly GCA_027704865.1. Taxonomy (NCBI): domain Eukaryota; kingdom Viridiplantae; phylum Streptophyta; class Magnoliopsida; order Solanales; family Solanaceae; genus Solanum; species Solanum neorickii. Next base: position 28,456,475 of record JAKWJC010000367.1, read on the forward strand.
GAGCAGACGAGATTTTCTATTTCAGTGGCTCACAAATGCAGGGACCTAGTCCCTGGCAGAGTTCTTTTTATCTGATACATCATGGTGTATAGCTGTAAAGTTATCTTGCCAGTGATAGGTCAGGCGCCAGCGTTCTAAACAAATAAAAATGGAAGAGGTTGTTTGTCCAATGGTTAATAACTCTTTATGGTTGATCTTTCGACATGAAAAACAACATATAAAGTTCATTCATTCAAGAATATAGAGAGAAAACAAGTCTTTGTCAAGATCCCAAGCATCAAAGAACGCAGCAATGGACCTGGTCCCGGGAATTCTGCGAAGAAGAAAAGACAATTGTCAAAAGGGTGCCAACTCATGTGGTTGGTGCACCGTCTCCAACTTATGTCAAACCAAGGGACCTTGTGAAGGGACCTGGTCCATAGTTTGACATACTCCTCACTTCCAGGTTGGAAAAACTGCAAGTGGTTGGTGCACAGTCCCCAATAGTGGTAGAAGTCTTGGCAAATGGCATGGCCTCGAAGTTTGTGACTATTCTACATAAAACTTATGTCCAATAATCATAACCATAGTCTTCGCGACTTGAAAATATCTCAAGAACTCTTTCAAAGGCTCATGAAGAGTAAAGATTCATCCTCAAATATCAAACTCGAACCAGATAGAGCTTCAAGCTTAGAAGTCTTAGCATTTATTCTTCTGAACATATATTGTAAATCTCATCCTACATCTATAAAGGAATCAGATACTTTGTTGGTTCTACAATTCTAAATTAGTTACAAGTAACTGATTTAAATTAGTTACAAGTAACTAATTTAGTGGGCAGTGTTGTATCTGCCTAGGAAAAATCTTAATCATCTAGAGTTAGGTGTTTTAGTGGACGCTGTTGTATTCACTTGAAAAAGCCAGTGTTATCTAGGGGTAATAACTTAGTGGGCAATGTTGTATCCTCTTAGTCTCTTCAAGTAATAGGTAAATTACTTGATCGTGAGATTAATAACTTTTTCTCACATTGGTTGTAACTGCTGGGTTCCTTTTTCTTGAGGAAGATTAGTGAAGCAGTTGAAAATCCTGTGCAACAGGTCGTGGTTTTACTCCCTTTGGCAAGGAGTTCTCCACGTAAACTGTTGTGTTCTCCTTATTGTTTACTCTTCTGCACTGTTCTTGCTGTTTCAAGGGATCTAGTCCATTGACTAATAGTGGATGCATGCATTCTATCAGAGAGAATAATGCAGAAAAATTTCACTAATTTAATATTGCAAAATCTTTGATGAAATCCCATGAATGAATCTGTTTTTCAAGTAATCCAGACTTCTTCAAATTATTCAATTTGTCATTTAAGGTTCATATAGTGATACTAGAAACATGAAAGCCATGTCAAAGCTTATATAAAAAAGCTATACTTGCCTCAAATAGTCAAAATTCTTCTTGGGCAACCCTAAATTTGTTATTGAGAACTGTAGAAAATATAGAAGGAAAATAGTATCTTTAGAGAATGCTCAAGTTTATTATAGGCTACTTAAGGAAGCTTGGGATGATTACAATCATCAACTACATATCTATTTATAATAGTAGTTATGTAAATCAAAGATCTTGCACAAATAAATAAATACATGTATCACAATTAACTAGATAGATGTATTACAAATTCTAAAAAGACTTCTTGGAAAACTTAGAAACAATTTTGGAAGAATAAACATAGATGCATTAAATACAACACTCCCCCTTAATGCATTTTTTTGATAACTCAAATGCGTTCTCTTAGATAGCAAAATTTTTCTTTAGAAAGTGCTTTGGTGAAGATGTCAGCTAGTTGTTCTCCTGTCTGACAATAATGCAACTGAATTTTGCCTTTCTCTTGTACTTCTCAAATAAAATGGTACTTAATTGAAATATGCTTTGATCTTTCATGGATGATTGGATTCTTGGCAAGTGCAATTGCTGATTTGTTATCACAATACAGAACAATCCCTCTTTTTTAATTTTCACCAATGTCTTCAAATATTATCCTAAGCCAAATAGCTTGAGAAGTAACCTTAGCTGCTGAAACATATTCTACTTTAGTAGTGCATTGAGCAACAACACTTTTTTTTGATAACCAAGAACACATACTTGATCCAAATAAGAATGCATAACTAGAAGTATTCTTCATGTCATCAAGACTTCCAGCCCAATTCTATCAGAAAAACCAATTAAGTTCACATCTCTACCAAATTTTTACATTATCCCATAATACATTGTTCCTTGCAAGTAACGTCGAACACGCTTTGCAACTTCAAAATGCACTTGGCTTGGTTCATGCATTACTCTGGATAATAACCTAGCAGCAAACATATTATCTGGCCTTGTTGAAGTAAGATATAGAAAATTTCCAATCAAGCTCCTATAAAGTGAGCAATTAGCATTCTTTTCTCCATCATCTTTTCTAAACTTCTCATTTGCTGCTAATGGTATGGCCACAGACCTGCAATCCATTACTTTAGTATACTTTTTTGGAGAAATGAAAATTCTTTTTTTCACTTGAGAAACTTCGATGCCCAACTAATAATTTAGAAACCCAAGATCACTCATTTCATAGGCTTGCATCATATGTTTGAATTTTTGCATCATCTTTACATCATTTCATGTAAAGGCAGATCATCCACATATAGACAAACAATGATAAAGTTGTCACGTTCATTTTTTTACATACAAATGACTTAATTTTTACTTTTCTGAACATTATTTTCAGAAAGTATGTATCAATTTCATTGTACCAGGCTCTTGTAGCTTGCTTCAGCCCGTAAAGAGTTTTTTTTAGCCTGCACATCTTCTCTTCTCCCCCTTGAATAAAAAATCCTTGAGGTTTATCAACATAAATCTCTTCATCAAGTTTTCCATTCAGAAATGCATATTTAACATCAAGTTGAAATATCTTCCGTTTCTTTTGTTCAACAACAACAATTACAGTTCTAATTGTCTCAAGATAAGCAACTGGAGATAAAGTTCCATAAAAATCAATATTGTCACGATTGGAATCTAGACCCTAGAAGAGACCGGCGTCGTTGACCTCTCAGAGGTCGCAAACAAACCTACTTACGTCATTCTTACTTTACATAGATTAATTTTAGCGGAAAAATTTGAAATTTTTGATTCTTTAATTATACTTGTTAAACATTCTTAATATTTCATAATCGTTCATCATCAACCATCTAACATTTAAGAGATAAGCAACTGAAAGAAATAATTCATTAAGTATTAATTGTATATCGGCCAAAATAGCACCTACACAAAGTCTGAACCAAAACAGGAAAGAAACGCTAGTGGAACATGCTCCAATAGCTCAACTCTAAAACTACGCTAGAATGTAAAACAGTAGCATCCTCGAAAGCATGAGGACCTACAAAACTCCGGATGAATTATGACGTCCGGATAGCTCCAACAACGAGCCTGTACCTCTACCGTCCACCTGTGCCTGCATCTAAAAGTAGATGTTTGTATGGAATTAGTACACATTTGTGCTAAGTATGGGTATATGCAAGCACACACCAGGGACATGCATGAGAAAGAATATCTCTTTCCTAAAAACATAATTTTTTTGAAAGTCAAGTGAGTGGACTTGTCATATTGAGATTGGAAAAATTATGCAATGAGAGTGACATGCATCATTATCATTATCGTACTACACACAACACATAACATCTTCATATAACACATAACATGTAAAACATAGTTTCTTTCATATTATTCATTCATATACCATGAGACTTTGTTATCATAGACTTAACCTTAAGACTTTCCAAAATGAGGGCTCAACATATCGGACCTCAACTAGGGACCCTTCTTTAGCAAACAAAGAGTCTACTTCATTCATTCATACGTATTTCATTTCAATTCATTCATCGGCCAGTGCGAACACTAGCTATACCTAGGATGTAGTTTAAGACTTTCATCGGGTTTGCTGTGCAATGATCAAGAATAACCTAATGTCATTACCTGAATCTAGCTCACCTCTTGATTATCCTATCCTAACACCTTCGGTATCATTCATTTCTTTATATGATTCATTTGAGGCTGGCCTCATTCATTCATTGGGAACTTTAACTTTAACCGACATAGATCATGTGAGCATCATGAAATCCAGTGTCTCCCCCACACCGAAAAGAGGTGGAATCACCGGCCAAAGTGACTCAATAACATGCTAGCGTATATGGGAATTTAACCCCGCCAGATCCCTATAGTGGCAATATAGGTTAAAAGACTAGGAGATGTATGGAGATCCATACCCGACAAGCCGAACAGTCTCATCTCATAAGAGTTACGTGAACCTCCGCCCTTCTTGAAAGAAGGCATCACCGCTCATAGCTAGCCTATCAGTGCTCGGTATAAAGTTCCATTACATTCAACTCATACATCATGGAAGTTGGTTTCTAGTATGAGGACATCATAGCTCAATAGATGATTTCTCATCTCATCATTTGTATTAAGTGTTTTAAACTCAATATTTTTCATTAGAGTGTTCATAGAGACCGGTCTCTTCATTATCTTACACTCTCTTTGGTGAGTACGTATTGGTAACATTTACTTAGACTCATTTGAGATTGCTCTCATCATATACATTCGCCTCACGTCATGTTGTCACTACATTCTTCATTATTAGCACCTTTATTTTTCATAGTTACTCATCTCTTATTACGCGAATGTTCATTTCTTCATTTAATTACGTATATCTTCGGTTCACTTATTTTTGAACGTATGTTAAACTTATGTGTCTATACATACAAGCCATGGAGCTTCATTTATAGTTCGTTAAGTGATTCTTATTTTCCTAAGATTATGTATTACAAGACTTATGTATCTTGTATATATACCAAGATCTTGATTTTTGATCAAAGTAGATTACATTATTCTTGAATATTTTACTCACGTATGACTTATGTATCAATACGGAGGTTTGGGCACGGGAACCCCACTCTTGAATCATTTGGATATCATTTATATTTTTCATTGACTTTATTCCTAATATTCATAACATTAGAACTCTAAATTAAATCTCAACATTTTTAATAAAATAATAAATTTTCTATTTTCATTAGAATTTTAAATTAAATCTCCATATTTTCATGAAATAATTAATTTTTTATTTTAATTAGAATTCTAAATTAAATCTCAATGTTTACATAAAAGAATTAATTTTCTATTTTTAATTAGAATTCTAAATTAAATCTCAATATTTACATGAAAGAATTATTTTTCTATTTTAATTAGAATTCTAATTTAAATCCTTTTTTTTTATTTATTCATTAAATTCGCCTCATTGGGGAGGTTGTGGGTTCGAACCCCCACAGCCCTCCTTATTTTCCTCCTTTTTTTCGCTGAAGAGGAGGCTGTGAGGTGGTGGGTACGAACCCCCACAGCCCCTCTATCATTAAATTATTTAAATGGGGCGAGCAATAGTGAGGTTGTGGGATTGAATCCCCACAGCCTCACTTCTTTTCTCAATTAAATTCGCCCCTCCTTCAGCCTTGAGGTCGTGGGATCGATTCCCACGCCTCGCGTCTCCTTTTTCCCCATTTTTCCTTCCTTCGCGCGTAGCTGTAGGTCGTGGGTTCGAATCCCACGCCTCCCACTTATTTTCTTAATTAAGTTTCTCCTCCTCCTTCCCCTAGGTCGCGTGTTCGATCCCCCCCAGCCCCCACTCATTTTCCTTCTTTTTTTTCGCGCAATACAGGGGCCAAGGGTTCGATTCCCCCCAGCCCCATTTTTTTCTTTTTCTGCGAATTCGCTGGTCCCAGCTCCCATTTCGAGCCCCGCCTGGCACATTTATTTATTTTTTTTCGGTTAAGGCAGCTGCAAGGAGGTCCTGGGTTCGATCCCTGCAGGACTCAAAACTTTTTTTTAATTTTTTAGATGTTCAAAAATTTCCAGATTCTTTTAAAGCCAATTTCTATGTTCTGGAAATTTATTCCATGATATTTTTCTGCACTTTTTCATCAAATTTCACGTTAGTTCTTAGAGAGATTTCATGGTTCATTCAATTCACTATACTTTATCATAATGAACATCACATTGTACACACATTACACACATAAAATACATGATAAATACACAATTTATACACCCCAAAACAGTGCCTAAAACACTTCCCTATACACACCCATACATCAACTTTTCCGGTCATATTTTGATGATCATTATCGTGATATTCCGCACATAAACACATTCATATTTAATTTAAGCACATCATTCATGTAAAAATCTAGCAGCACAACATACCCATCCTACAAATTCGTTAGGGAGCTAAGGACAAGGACATAAGAAGGGGGAACAACCTTAGTTTCAAGAGTTTAAGAAACGTTCAAAAGAAAGTACTTTTGGAGAAAGAATTCCATGAGAGAAACCCATACCTTAATCAATGTTCAAACGTTGATGTTGCTGCCCGGAAAACTCCTCCAAACCACTTCCAATTCACTTCAACGTACACCTCACTCGACGAACCTCTCTTAGCATTGACATTTTATATACTTTTTCTTTTACTTAATAATTCTTGTGAGTTCTTCAAGCGTGAAGAACTGTTGATATTTGGCAGAATAATGTGAGAAAGATGGAGAACGTGAGAGTGAGAGTCAAGAAGCGTGAGAGAGAGAGAACTATTAGGATTAGGAGACTAATTCAAGAATTAGTCAAATAGAATTTAAAATAAATAAATATAAATCTGGTTTAGTTTAATTAATACGCGAAAGGACCATTATGCCCTTAAATACCTATTTATTCTTATTTACTTACTTAATTAATTAATATATATATATATATTGGATCGTTATATTATCCCCCCTTAGGAACATTCGTCCCTTAATGACACTACCATTACACAACATAATGCCAATCAGATCATAACTTAATTGCTATGTACAATCAGCCAATAGCAACAAAATATGAAGAGATAAAGAACTATAGCCTTACGAGTAGGAAGTCTAACCTCATACTAGTGCATACACACCACGCACAGTCAAATACATGAAAGACTAATTAAGGCTACTCACCTGTGACTTGACCAGAAGTGTCTTCCTCTGCACCCCTAGACTTGAGTGCGAAGAATCGTTGCCTCCTTGGAGCCTCTTCACTTGGACCGTTAGACTGAACTCTCTCCTTCCCTTATTCTTGACTTCTCCTAATCGGACAATCCTTCACCATGTGACCCGGTTTGCCACAACTATAAAAAGCATTAGTGCCCCTCATACATTCTCCTCCATGTAGTTTGCCACACTTCCTGCAAGGTGGTCTCTCCTGAGGTGTACCTACTTCATTGTTTCTCTCAACTCTGGACTTCGAATTTCTATCATGACGACCCTTGGATGAACTTGACTCCCCTTGGTGGGAAAGTCCCTTCTTAAACCTAGGCTTATCCCTTATTTCAGTACTACTCTTCCTTGAAAAATTCTCCTCAGCTTGCCGTGACTTGTTTTCTACCCTAGTGTGTATGCTCTTTCTGCTTTCCTCCACTTGCTGGACATGGACCATAAGTCTTGAAAGGTTCATGTTGTCATACAACATAGTTGCCCTACACTCCTCTTCGAGATCCTCAGCAATTCCTGTCAAGAATCTACTCATCTCGTCTCTGCTGTTAGACACAAGAGAATTGGCATACCTTGATAGTTTCACAAACTTCAGGGAATACTCACTAACTGTCATAGATCCTTGTTTAAGGTTGATGAACTCCTCAACCTTGGCCTCCCTCATCTCTCTTGGGAAGAATCTTTCCAGAAATGTTGTCTTGAATAGCTCCCATGTGACTGGCACTCCTCCTTGGACACGGCTATCTTGCCACATCTTGCACCAAGTCTGTGCAACATCCTTGAGTTGGTAGGAATCCAGCTCAGCCTTCTCAATATCAGTGGCCCCCATGGCCACCAGGATCTTATGCAACTCGTCTATAAATTCCTGAGGATGTTCTGAAGTCTTAGCCCCTGTAAATATAGGAGGATTCATCCTCGTGAAATCTCGCAGTCTGTCATCCATGCTGCGAACCGGTAGGTTTTCCATCTGAACATTCTGCCGGTTGACTTGGGCAGTCATAGCCTGAGCCTGCATCGTGATGGCCTGTGCCATCTGGGCTAGAGATGCCCTCACCTCATCATCAGTCAATCTAGCTGAGTTAATTGGCATGGCCACTCCTTCAGCTGGAGCCTGGGGTGGATTTTGATTACCCCTAGCTGTTGCTGCTCCCGTCCTCAGACCCTTAGTTCTCCAAGTGTTCATTCTCATAAAACAACAAGGATTGATGTTAGACACGTTCATAACACCAAGAAATCAGACATTAGGAAAAGAACGATAAGATCTGAAGAAGGGAAGTTTTTCCTACGCATCATGCAGTCTCTAATCCAGGATAGTGGTGCACTTCACTACCATTACTTAGAAACTACTCAATGTGGTTGATGTGAACTCATTATCCTAGGAATTTAACCTAGCGCTTTGATACCAACTTTGTCACGACTAGAATCTAGACCCCAGACGAGACCGGCGTCGTTGACCTCTCAGAGGTCGCAAACAAGCCTACTTACATCATTCTTACTTTACATAGATTAACTTTAGCGGAAAAATTTGAAATTTTTGATTCTTTAATTATACTTGCTAAACATTCTTAGTATTTCATAATCGTTCATCATCAACTATCTAACATATAAAAGATAATAAACTGAAAGAAATAATTCATTAAGTATTAATTGTATATCGGCCAAAATAGCACCTATACAAAGTCTGAACCAAAACAAGAAAGAAACGCTAGTGGAACATGCTCCACTAGCTCAACTCTAAAACTACGCTAGAATGTAAAGCAGTAGCATCCTCGAAAGCATGAGGACCTACCAAACTCCGGATGAATGCTTACGTCCGGATAGCTGCAACAACGAACCTGTACCTCTACCGTCCACCTGTGCTTGCACCTAAAAGTAGATGTTTGTATGAAATTAGTACACACTTGTACTAAGTACGGGTATATGCAAGCACACACTAGGGACATGTATGAGAAAGAATAGCTCTTTCCTAACAACATGATTTTTTTGATAGTCAAGTTAGTGGACTTGCCAAATTGAGATTGGAAAAATTATGCCATGAGAGTGACATGCATCATTATCATTATCGTACTACACACAACACATTACATCTTCATATAACACATAACATGTAAAACATAGTTTCTTTCATATTATTCATTCATATACCATGAGACTTTGTTATCATAGACTTAACCTTAAGACTTTCCAAAATGAGGGCTCAACATATGGGACCTCAACTAGGGAGCCTTCTTTAGCAAACACAGAGTCTACTTCATTCATTCATACGTATTTCATTTCAATTCATTCATCGGCCAGTGCGAACACCAGCTATACCTAGGATGTAGTTTAAGACTTTCATCGGGTTTGCTGTGCAATGATCAAGAATAACCTAATGTCATTACCTGAATCTAGCTCACCTCTTGATTATCCTATCCTAACACCTTCGGTATCATTCATTTCTTTATATGATTCACTTAAGGCTGGCCTCATTCATTCATTGGGAACTTTAACTTTAACCGACATAGATCATGTGAGCATCACGAAATCCAGTGTCTCCCCCACACTGAAAAGAGGTGGAATTACCGGCCAAAGTTACTCAATAACATGCTAGCGTATATGGGAATTTAACCCGGCCAGATCCCTATAGTAGCAATATAGGTTCAAAGACTAGGAGATGTATGGAGACCCATACCCGGCAAGCCGGACAGTCTCATCTCATGAGAGTTACGTGAATCTCCTCCCTTCCCGAAAGAAGGCATCACCGCTCATAGCTAGCCTATCGGTGCTCGGTATAAAATTCAATTACATTCAACTCATACATCATGGAAGTTGGCTTCTAATATAAGGACATCATAGCTCAAATAGATGATTTCTCATCTCATCATTTGTATTAACTGTTTTAAACTCAATATTTTTCATTAGAGTTTTCATAGAGACTGGTCTCTTCATTATCTTATACTCTCATTGGTGAGTACGTATTGGTAACATTTACTTAGGCTCATTTGAGATTGCTCTCATCATATACATTCACATCACGTCATGTTGTCACTACATTCTTCATTATTAGCACCTTTATTATTAATAGTTACTCACCTCTTATTACGTGAATGTTCATTTCTTCATTTCATTACGTATATCTTAGGTTCACTTATTTTTGAACGTATGTTAAACTTATGTGTCTATAAATACAAGCCATGGGGCTTCATTTATAGTTCGTTAAGTTATTCTTATTTTCCTAAGATTATGTATTACAAGACTTATGTATCTTGTATATATACCAAGATCTTGATTTTTGATCAAAGTAGATTAAATTATTCTTGAATATGTTGCTCACGTATGACTTATGTATCAATACGGAGGTTTGGGCACGGGAACCCCACTCTTGAATCATTTGGATATCATTTATATTTTTTGTTGACTTTATTTCTAATATTCATATCGTTAGAACTCTAAATTAAATCTCAACATTTTCATAAAATAATAAATTTTCTATTTTAATTAGAATTCTAAATTAAATCTCCAAATTTACATGAAAAAATTAATTTTCTATTTTAATTAGAATTCTAAATTAAATCTCAATGTTTACATAAAAGAATTAATTTTCTATTTTTAATTAGAATTCTAAATTAAATCTCTATATTTACATGAAAGAATTAATTTTCTATTTTAATAAGAATTCTAATTCAAATCTTTTTTATTTATTTATTCATTAAATTTGCCTCATTGGGGAGGTTGTGGGTTCGAACCCCCAGAGCCCCCCTTATTTTCCTCCTTTTTTCGCTGAAGAGGAGGCTCTGAGGTGGGTGGCTCGAACCCCCACATCCCCTCTATCATTAAATTATTTAAATGGGTCGAGCAACAGTGAGGTTGTGGGATCGAATCCCCACAGCCTCACTTCTTTTCTCAATTAAATTCGCCCATCCTTTAGCCTTGAGGTCGTGGGATCGATTCCCACGCCTCGCGTCTCCTTTTTCCCCATTTTTCCTTCCTTCGCGCGTAGCTGGAGGTTGTGGGTTCGAATCCCACGCCTCCCACTTATTTTCTTAATTAAGTTTCTCCTCTTCCTTCCCCTAGGTCGCGTGTTCGATCCCCCCAAGCCCCCACTCCTTTTCCTTCTTCTTCTTTTTTCGCGCAATACAGGGGCTAAGGGTTCGATTCCCCCCAGCCCCATTTTTTTTTCTTTGTCTGCAATTTCGCCGGTCCCAGCCCCCATTTCGAGCCCCGCCTGGCACATTTCTTTTTATTATTTTTTTTGTTAAGGCAGCTGCAGGGAGGTCCTGGGTTTGATCACTGCAGGCCTCAAAACTTTTTTTTTAATTTTTTTGACGTTCAAAAATTTCCAGATTCTTTTAAAGCCTATGTCTAAGTTCTGGAAATGTATTCCATGATATTTTTTTGCACTTTTTCATCAAATTTCACGTTAGTTCTTAGAGAGATTTCATGGTTCATTCAATTCACTATACTTTATCATAATGAACATCACATTGTACACACATTACACACATTAAATACATGATAAATACACAATTTATACACCCCAAAACAGTGCCTAAAACACTGCCCTATAGACACACCCATACATCAACTTTTCCGGTAATATTTTGATGATCATTATCGTGATTTTCCGCACATAAACACATTCATATTTAATTTAAGGACATCATTCATGTAAAAATCTAGCAGCACAACATACCCATCCTACAAATTCGTTAGGGAGCTAAGGACAAGGACATACGAAGGGGGAACAACCTTAGTTTCGAGAGTTTAAGAAACGTTTGAAAGAAAGTACTCTTGGAGAAAGAATTCCATGAGAGAAACCCATACCTTAATCGATGTTCAAACGTTGATGTTGCTGTCAGGAAAACTCCTCCAAACCACTTCCAATTTACTTCAACGTACACCTCACTCGACGAACCTCTCTTAGCCTTGACGTTTTATATACTTTTTCTTTTACTTAAAAATTCTTGTGAGTTCTTCAAGCGTGAAGAACTGTTGATATTTGGCAGAATAACGTGACAAAGATGGAGAACGTGAGAGAGAGAGAGTTAAGAAGCGTGAGAGAGAGAGAACTAGTAGGATTAGGAGACTAATTCAAGAATTAGTCAAATAGAATTTAATATAAATAAATACGAATCTGGTTTATTTTAATTAATACGCGAAAGGACCATTATGCCCTTAAATACCTATTTATTCTTATTTACTTAATTAATATTTTTTTTGGATCGTTACAAATACCTGGTTTTTGCATGAAGACTCTAGCAACCAACATTGCTTTGTGCTTTTGAATATCTCCTTGATTGAATTTGATTTTGTAAATCCATTTTATACTTGCAATTTTTCTTTCTCTGGGTATAGCCACAATCTCACAAATATTATTTTTTCAATCATCCGAATTTCTTCTTCCATGAATTTATTCCCTACATCATGCTTTATTGCTTCTTCATATAGCTCAACAACGGCAAAGTTACATCTCTGATGAATGTCACTCAACATTTTTGTTCATCTTGGAGACGATTCTTCATCTTCTGAATCTGATATTTCTCACCCTTGATGGACATCTTCATCTTTCTCATCCTCTTCTTTATGTAAAGATATGATAGCAGTATTCTTTATATTTTTATCATTCCAATTTCATGTTGTTTTTTCATAAAAAATAACATCCTTACTAACAACAAGTTTATTAGTTTTGACATCGAGAAGCCTATATCCTTTTGTCACATCAATATAACCAAGAAATATAAATTTTTGAAATTTTTCATCCAATTTTGTTCTTTTTTCTCAGAAGGTACATGAGCATAACAAATATACCCGAAGATTTTAAAATAACTTACAGAAGGTTTCAATTACTCCAGCTTCAACTAGTGTCTTGTCCTTTAGTGCCTTTGTCGGGCACCTGCTAAGGATGTACACTACTGTATGCACTGCTTCTGCCCAAAAATATTTTGGCAGCCCTTTGTCATTCATAATAGTTCTGGCCATTTCAACAATTTTTCTATTTCTTCTTTCAGATTACCATTTTGTTGAGGAATATACCCTGTTGTAAGTTTCTTCTGAATACCTTCATTTTTGCAATATTCTTCGAATTCTCGACTTGTGTATTCACCTCCTCTATCACTGCAAATGGTATTGATGCTGCAACCTTTTTGCTTCTCAAAAACGGCTTTAAATTTCTTGAATGTAGCAAATGCTTCAGACTTTTCTTTCAAGAAATAAATGAAAGTCATTCTTGAGAAATCATCAATAAAAATTAGAAAATACCTTTGACTTCCAAAAGATGAAGTCTTCATTGGTCCGCAAATGTCGGTATTGATTAGTTCCAAAAGTACACTTGCTCTCTGAGAAACCCCTTTTGGAGAAGACTTCCTATGTTGCTTTCTCATTATACAACTTTCAAATGTATCCACCTCCATATGTATCTCATTAAGGTCTTGCATGATGTGTTTTTGTTTGAGAAGCTTCAAATCATGAAAATTCAAGTGAAAAAATCTTTTGTGCCAAAGTCATGAATCATCTACAATTTCATTTTTTAATGCATTGTAATGAAATTTCAAAGGGACGTTTCTTTTTATCATCATTACTTCAACAATGACTTGATTTGGCTCAAATTTATCATAAATCCTGCAATAATTATCTCTAAACACAAAAGAGTAACAATTTTCTGTAAGTTGACCAATACTAAGCAAATTTTCTTCCAAGTCAGGAACATAAAGAACATGAATTTGCTTTCCGCATCCATTTTTGTTGATCGAAATGATACCTTTACCTTTTGCATCAACTAAGGCACCATTCCCCATTCTCACTTTAGTTGTGATACTATTATTAATTGAGAGGAAAGGATTTTCCTCTCCAGTCATTTGATTACTAAAACCACTATCAACATATCGTTAATTGATTTTTATTGTTGAAGCATCAGATTTAGAAGCAAAGAAAAGGTTTTCTTTCCTTTATTCCTCTTATTTTTCATAAAAATTTGCTTGCTCCCGTTTCTTGTGCCCAGCAATACTTTTTAATGTGGCCAAACTTTTTACAAATTTACATTGGGGATTGCCTTTGTGCCAACATTTTCCTACAGTGTGATTAATCTTTTTGCAAACTTTACAAAAAATACAAGAGTTTTTCTCACATTTTTCTTCAACCTTCTTAGAAGAACCATCACAATCATGCATCTTTTTTGTCTTGTAATTCTTCTTATGTTGATTTTTTTAGAATTCTCAATTGTTTTATACTAGAAAGTCGTCGTTTTGGGTTGATCTTCACAAAAAAAATTGCTTCTCGTGAGTACGAAATGATCCGACTAGCTCTTTGATAGAAAGTTTAGAAAGATCTTTTGTCTACTCAGTGATAGCAACAATATATTCATACTTTTCTGTGACACTAATTAGAATCTTTTCCATAACTTGTTGGTCAAAAATTGTATCACCGTGATTTCTCATTCCATTAACAATATTCATGAATGTTGTGCAATATTCATCTCTTTTTTCAGATTCTATTATCTTTAAATTTTGAAAATGTCTTCTAAGAGTTTGATGATTTATAGTGCGTACCTTTTTGTCACCATAAACTTTGATTTCCAGAGAATCCCAAGCTTCCTTTGCAGTCTCACAAGTAGCAATTTTTCAACATATGCTCTTGAGACTCCCATTTGGATTTTGCTCAAGGGTTTTGCATCTTGACGATACTTAGCCTCAAGATTTTTAATCTTTGCTGCTGTAAGATCACCATCGTTGTCTGCCTCTTCAAAGTCATTTGCAACTACAGTACATAAAACTTCAGCTTTCAAATGTGTTCTCATTCTTATCTTCGAATATTCAAAATCAGTTCCATCAAAAAATGCAGTAAGAACAATTGAAGAATCAACACCTTCATTTCTTTTGGTTGCCATATTTTTTTATCACTTAGCTCCATATTAAGAACAAAATCTGCTCTTGATACCAATTTGTAGAAAATATAAAAGGAAAACAGTATCTTTTGAGAATGCTCAAGTTTATTATAGGCTTCATAACGCCACTTGAGATGATTAAAACCATCAACTACATCTCTATTTTTACTAGTAGTATTGTAAATCAAAGGTCTTGCACAAATAACTAAATACATGTATATCACAATTAACTAGATACATATATTAAGAAATTCTAAAAAGACTACTTGAAAACCTAACAGACAATTTTGAAAGACTAAACACAGATGCATTAATTCCATCAAGAACAAGATTAGAAGACGCAGAACATTAATAAGTGGTTCCTGCTTATGGATCATCTCCTCAATGAACTCAAAGCATCTGCATTTACCCAGTGAGGAAAGAGTAAGCAAATAGAACATGAAAATAAATCATCATTTTTCTTTAACACATAATAAAAAGTAGAAAATGGAGAAAGGAGTAATGGAGCACACTCTTGCTTACAAACACACAATAAACTACTACATGTCATCATATCATGCTTGCAAAGGATTTTTCTTGCCAACAACAACTGGACTTGCATTTAACATTTAAATAGTCAAGCTCACATCTTTACACATAAGTTGTGGGGCATCTAGTCCCACATTATGATGCCGCAATTCAGCCCCATGCTCGTGTTTATAGGTTTGAAAAATACCGAAAGAAAAACATTTTCCAAAACTCGCTTTCAAAACTTGATGAATTTTTTCTTCCTTGAGTATCCGTCAGGATTGCATACAATTGTTAATAAGAAATTCATACCAAACTAAATCCATAAGAATTTTATCTGTTATGTTAACAAAAAGGCTAACCTTCTCACATACAACTGCACGACGAGGGACAAAATAAATAAAATACTCCCTTCGAATCCCTTCAGAAATATCATTATGGATGTGTGAGCAAATGAACTTCATCAAGTCAAGCTGGGCTTGGACTAGATAGATTACTTTTGTGCAACTAGTTTGAACTGGTCTCACATTAAGATGATGCAATTTAGCCCCATGCTCATGTTTATAGGTTTTAAAAACACCGAAAAGAAAAACATTTTCCTACATACCAAACACACCCTTAATGGAAATATAGTCAAAGATGAATATGGGTCTTTTCATATGTTGGACCTTCAAATGGGTTTTATACAAATAACCCATTAGATTCACAGTTTACTTTTTCTACCCGACATTGTCATACTATTACAAAAAAAAATCTAAACTCTCAAAACCCGTCCTCAATTCGAATTGCAAATTGCAACTCGCCTGCATACTTGAGATATATAGGACCAAACTCTTATTGGCAATTGAATTCCTACATAGAGCGTTGTTATTGTTATCAAATTCAATCTAGTCCCACCTACCTTTAATAAAATAGAGATACTATTTTTTATAGACCTCCAACCCAAGATATATATATATATATGTATACATATACATATGTATACATATATATAAGTATATATATGTATATATATATATATATATATATATATATATATATATATACATAAAATTCTTATGGATTTACTTTTAACTTTTTTATCATAGAGAAAAGGGAAATAGTCCTAATGTGAAATTTGAAACATTAAATATATCAAATCTAAATTTGAATTTACTAGAATGTTTGAGAAGGACAAAAAATAAAATAAAGGATGTTTTTTTCCATATCTATAAATTTAAATGGTATTCTTGATTAATTGAAAATTAGAAGGATGTAATAAAAGTTAAACTAAAATAATTTGGATGAATTCAACTAAAGTAAAAAATACACTAAATGTCATGCATATATATTTGTCACTTTCTTCTTCACAGTTCACCTAGTTTTCTCCTCCATTTTCAAGAACCAAAATTGCCATCTTTCTGCTTTCATCTTCATTTGGTTAAAACCAAGAAAATAGTTTGAAACAATTCATAAAACCCAAATCCATCTTCTCCGATCATCCATTTTCATCTTCTCCGGTGTTGTCACCATCTTCTCCATTGCTAATCCATTAAAGAAGGAAGTAAATCCGTCAACAAAATCATTGTCGAGCTCTCAAATCATTTATCAAACTCAAACTCTTGATTTCACTTCTAATTTCAGTTCAGTTCCAAATTCTAACCCTACCCCTAAATCCGGCTTGATCCTGAATCATTTCCATCTTCTGCCATGAATAGAAGAGGAGGTAGATCAGAAAAAAATCAGGCATCCAGTAATTTTCTCAATAATACTAACGAGGAACAATATGCATCGGTGTCTACATCTTCGTCAGGTAAAATTAGCAAAACTCGAATGAAAAGTTGTAATTTTACTCATAAACATGTTCAATCTAAAGTGGTTAATAGTAGGATTTCGAGAGAGAAACTTTTTTCAGATGAAAATATTTGTAGAACAATGAGTCCAATTCAGAGGCTTTAGTTGCGTTAATGAATGGATCTCAGTCAGACTTGTTAAAGGATGAAGAAATCAAAGCTGGAGTTGTTAGTGTAGTTGGCGGGATAGAAGAGTATAACTATATTTTAATTAGGAATCACATTATTACGACATGGTGTGAAAATGTGTCGATTTGGAAGAAAAAGTATATGTATGTTGATATGAAATCTGAATGATATTGTGGGTTATTAGATTGTTCATATAACTACTTGTTATCATATGGGCATGTTAATTTTGTGGTGGCATTAGCAATCACGGACAAGATATCAACTAGTCCAAGTAAGAGAATAGTGATTATTATCGTGGTAGGTCTTGCTGGGTTGGCGGATACAAGACAACTGACGTTATTTGGATGAGGTGATTGTTTAGGAGGGACGAAAGCGTACAAGTGGAAGGGTGTATACAAAAAAGATGGAAGGAGATGATAAAATAGCAGTTTCTGAATTAGGAGGGAGTGTTTTGACAAGTAAATTAGGGAATCCACTTGGTCTGTTGGCTCGACAATTGTCGTATACACTTCATACGGTGAGAGACCAATGTCCACTCTGTAGTGCTGACAGAAAGTCTGTAGACGAGTATTTGGATAAAAGAGTGGATATGGCTTTTAATGAACTGTTGCACAAGGAAAGCAAGGTTAGCCAAAATTTATCTCCGATTATTTCTCTTGGAGAGGCATTGGAGACTTTCCCAAAGGATTTTAGTGTTGCGATGAATGGTGAGGATATGAGCTTGTTTTATTGGCATTTGGCAAATCTGGAATATACAAATGCAGGTTTGCTTTCAAATCTTGTCTTAGCATTTTGGGACCAAGATGACCCCTACAATATGGGAGGGGATCACTGCCTCTTGCTCGGTGGAAATGGAAGATTAGTTCATGTAGTGCATGAAAATGTGCCTATTATTTTTTTAAAAACTGTGTATGCCATTCGATACGGTAGAGATAGTGTGTAGGTGATTACCGCGGGGAAATTATTTGAGGGAGATATGGCATTGTGCATTGTTCCTGTCGGAGTTTTTAAGAATGGTTCGATCACGTTCATTCCAGAGTTGGCTTAACAAAAGCGAGACACAATAAAAAGATTGGGTTTTGGACTATTAAACAAGGTTGCATTGTTATTCCTGTGTGTGTTTTGGGACTCCAATGTTGACACACTTGGTTATGTTGCTGATGATTCTAAGTGCGGGGGGAATTTTTTTTGTGCGATAAATTTGCAACAGTTTCTGGTGGCCCCTTTATTGTTAGGTCTAGTCGCAGGAGAAACTGCACACTAACTGATGCAATGTAGTAACAAAAGTACTTAAAATATTGAAAGGTAAATGCCAGGTTCAACCTTAATTTTTCTTTCAATATACTAAACTAATATTTTTCGTTCTCTTGATTAACATAGTATTTTGTTGCAGACTAACGAGTAAAGAATAATAAACTCTGTGAGCAATAAAATAAGAATAGTCGTGCTCGAGAAGTGAATTCATGTTATCTTGGTCTAGAGTTAAGTAGTTGTAACAGTGTTAGTGTCATGCCAATTTCATATTCATTGATTTAAGTTTGAAGCATGTATATATCATCTTGTTTGAGAATTGAGATGCTCTGGGATATGAAGTCTAGTTTTTTAAGAAGCAGCTAGACTGGATCTTGGCTTGTTTAACTTTATGTATCTTCTTAAAATGGGGAAACCACTAGAGTAACATATTGATAGAACTGAGTAATTTGTTACTCTTTACCCCTAAAAGGACTTCTATAACATATTTCTTGTCTCAATTATATATTTCAAAGTTGATTTCATTATTTACCGTTTATTTTTGCTGCTACATAGGCATCCATATTTCAAAATGCATCAATTATATTAAATATGAAACTTACTTTTTTATGGTCATGAAGATGATGTATTGATGAGATTTGGGCATTATTATCATACGTGGGGGAAGGAAGACTTTTCTTTCGCAAAGTCTCCAATGCCTCTCAAAGAGAAATAATCGGAGATAAATTTTGACCAACCTTGCTTGCCATGTCCAACAATTCATTATAAGCCATCTCCACTTTTTTTTATCAAAATACTCGTCTATGGGCTTTCCGTCAACACGATGCAGTGGACATTGGTCTATCGACGTATGAAGTGTATACGACAATTGTTTAGCCAACAGACTAAGCGGATTACCTAATGTAACTGTCAAAAACACTCCCTCCTGAGTCAACAACTGCTACTTTATTCCCTCGTTCCATCTTTTTCGTATACTCCCTTCCACCTGCACACTTTCGTCCCTGCAAAACAATTACCTCAAACCTGAATCACATCAGTTGCCTTGCAACCGCAAGCCCAACAAGACCTGCCCGATTTGTTCTGGAGGCATCCTTTTGAAGGCCACTTAGACCAGATTTTGTGAATGAACGGCAAGTATTCAAAATCTGCATAAGTTTCAGGACCGTAGTACGTTTGTTTTGTCATTTTGACAAGTATAATACAACTAAGCAATGAATGTTCTAGCGCATTAAAAAATACAATTCAAATTTCACCAGTTGATGCAATAGATTGTATGATGAAGCTTTGAATTAGAAAAAACATATTCAAAAAAGGAGGGAAAGTGAAAGAATAAGCATGCGAAGGAAGCAATTCACCCCTTAGAACTTTGAAGAGAGATTCAAAGAAACCAAAAGAATGTAAACCTACAAACACAAGATCTTTTCATCAGGCAAAAATCACAAAGCACTAAACCAAGCATTGTCCTAGCTGGTTGAGACAGCATCCTCCGAAATTTGTAGCTACACATTTTGGGAAAAAGGAGACACTGATGTCAGAATCATCTAAGTCTTGTTCAAAATGTAAAATTATCAGCACAAACTATATAATCTCTTAAGAAATTTGAACTTAAAAGAGAAAGTAATTGGAGGTGATAATGCATGATGTATATTATAACCATTTGCAATTTTTCATAATCTCATGTACTTTATCCAAAATACATTAGACTTGCAACTAATAAATACTCTACTTTACAAACATCTCTCCCAAGAACTGCTATTATAACCCAGTAAGTTGAGATGAATGAGTAAAGATTGAACTATTAAAAAAATGAGAAGGAAGACAAAGATGAATAAATGACCCTGCTGTTTTGTATACAAAAGCTAAAAGTATCTCACTAGTATAATTTTTGGTTTATAATATTTTCTTTTTTCTACCATATTATTAATATCTCACAAATGATTGTGTCTTATATCTCCAAGTCAAAAGTTAAATTATGAAAATACCCCTACGTTAATTTATTTCAATAAAAAATATATTTTTATTAACTTTTAAAATCAAACAATAATGATAATTAAATGACATATCTCTTTTCTTAAATTTTTGAAATTTTTTCTATATCTATCTTTCTATATTATATTCAACAATCTTACATTTTCTCTAGCTACTACCGTTTATTTGCATTAAAAATTCAATTAAAAGTAAAAAAACCTTTAAAGCATTTTCTTAAAGAGATCACAATAAGTATTGGCTCTTCACTATTTTTCTTCAACTCTTAGGCTTTTGTTTTTATAACTTCCGAACTTTTGACCTCCCAATCCAATATATCACTACATATACTTATACCTTCTGAAATCATTTATTTTTTAGTAAATTTTAATTTTAAAGCTGCTAATTTTTTTCCTATTGGGTTGTATCCTGTATTGTTTCATTTGTAATAAATTAAAATTTGTTTGCTTTATTGATTCTTGTAATTTTTCATAACAAATTCTTCTTCTTTATTGATTATCAAGCTTTCTTAGCAGATCCTTTTTTTTAGTTTTTTATTTTTTTCATTTGTTATTGATAAAGTATGTCTGCTTCACATATGAAATTGATTTAATTAGCGTTTCAGTTGCGTTGTCTTTTCATTTTTTGCTTGATAAGATATAAATAATCTTAATTACTATTATGAAAGAAAAATAAATTTACACCTTGTGCACCAATAATTTTATACGTAAAAGTGAATAAATATAGTATATATATTTTTATATGTATCATAATAACTTTCTTTGTGGGCATAATTATTGTAAAAATTTATTTTATTTTTTTACCATTTGTTAGTAAGGAACAAATCTCTTAGCAAAATACTGGACAGATTTAGATATTAAAATTTAAATATTGATACAATTTATATTGTTAAAATTGAAATTTCTAAGTGAATTATATAGGTCAAAGAACTACAAGTAAACTCTTTTTATTTCATAGCTACAATTTACCTAACTGCACCTTATAGGTATAAATTTATTTGTTATGGGACCAAGAAGAGTCATTTGGCGATCCCACCAATTATTTTGTATCTTCACCATCAAAGAGAACGGGAATAACCTCACCCCATGGAAGCATGTGAGATGTTTTCAAACACAAAAAGTCTACACGCCTCCACAAAATTCCAAAGGTGTTTATGGCTGTCCCCATGAGATAAATCGCCCAAACATTCCTCTTAGTTGGAGCAGTTGTAGCTACAATCCAGTTTCATGAAACATTGTCCTCCCGGTTATGGGAGGTATCTGGATGGCTCCAGTAGTTTGAACAATATTGATGTGCATATCATTCAAATTACTCATGTCATTTTGACCATAGTGACTATCAATTACATTAATTACCATGGTCACTCATTGTATTATATTTGCAAATCAACCAACATCAATCCAAAACAACAATTTACTACAGCTAAACAAATTTGCAACCTACTTTCTCAAATAGAATTCTCAACTACCTGTATTCGGCAGCGGCACCATTTTTGTAATACTTAAATGTACTCTCTAAAACTAATTTAATCAGACATTGTTTGTAATCATTAAAAATACCTAACTAAGAGCCGGAATCGTGACTTTTCTCTCTCTTAAGTTAATCTACCACTCATCATGTCTTTAGTGAGGTGTTACAAGGTGGTTATTGTCGCAGCATGTACTCATAAGTTGCTTGAAGTTATTGGATTTTGAGAAATCTCGTGTGGCAGAGTGTGGTTTTTTACTCTTTTAAGCATGGAGGTTTTCACGTAAGCATTTGTGCTCTTTACTATAAGCATTTACCGTTTTTGCAATGATTAAAATAATCGAGGGACCTGATCTTTTAACTCGTGGTGGATTCATAAAAGTCAACAAATATAAAGTCTTTCATTTCATGGAGAATCATGTGGACATTTTTAAGATAAAATTTTACGCCCTTGGTGGTGCAAGTCTTTTATTGTTTTCAAGATCTACACATAGAAAAAGCAGAGGGGGACGATAGCCTAAACCTCCGTTAAGAATCATTAATATACAATCTTGAAAACAGGTCATGTACAACAAAAACGAGAGAAAGACAGATTACAGATAGTGAGACATAATCTTTTTTTTTTGCATTTCTTAGGGAGGGCATCCAAATGACATCAATGGTGTACATACCAGCTTCATCTTTTGGAAAATAGGATAAAAAATCAAGACTTCCTTTCTATATAAATAATATTTCGCTAGTACGTGTGCGACTTGATTCACCTCTCTGAAGAAATGTCGAAACATCACATTGGCGTGCAAATTCATTCTTCTAGTCTCCATAATACTATCCTGAAGTTTCCAGGTCATTTGATATTTATCCTTAATCATATTGGCTATAACAAGGGAATAACATTCTAAGATAAAGTCTGGATAGTCATTTTCCTAGCACAATTTGGCACAAAAATGGGCTGCTTTGGCCTATCCTATATTGCTCGTAGATCTCCAATATGTTTTGTGAAGGCTTAAATTGCCCATTGAATCCCTTATAATACCACCTACACCAATCAATCCTTCAGAGTTGCAACTTGCATCAACATTGAAATTTATCCAATTATATTGTGGTTTTTCCATAGAACAACATTGCTACCAATTTTAGGCCTAACTGCGTAAGAGACATATATAATAGTAGAACATAGATCTGGCCACTGACAAGGCCGATCTCTATCACCTACCATCTTTTTTATCGATCATTTATGGATAATATTCCTTTTCTTTTAATGCAAAGGATAAGTTGTAGGAAATATTGAAGGAAAATAATATCTTTAGAAAATGCTCAAGTTTATTATAAGCTATTTAAGGCCACTTGAGATGATTACAATCATCAACTACATCACTATTTATACTACTCAAAATAGAAAACAAAAAGTCTTTCACAAATAACTAAATACATTTATCACAATTTACTAGATACATGTACTACGAAATTCTAAAGAGACTTCTTGAAAAACTAAGAAACAATTTTGAAAGACTAAACATTGATGCATTAATTCCAACATGCCCCCTTAATGCATTTGCTTGATAACTCCAATGTGTTCTCAAAGATAGCAATTTTTTTCTCTATGAAGTGCTTTGGTGAAGATATCAGCAAGTTATTCTCATGTATGACAATAATGCAACTGAATTTCGCCTTTCTCATGTGCGTCTTGGATAAAATAATACTTGATGGAAATATGCTTTGATCTTTCATGGCTGACAGGATTCTTGGCAATTGCAATTGTTGATTTGTTATCACAATATAGAACAGTCCCTCTTTTTTGTTTTTCATCAATGCCTTCAAATATTCTCGTAAGCCACATAGCTTGAGAAGTAGCCTTGGATGCTGAAATATATTCTGCTTCGGCAGTGGATTGAGCAACAACACTTTGTTTTTTGGATAACCAAGAACAAACATTTGATCCAAATAAGAAAGTATAACTAGAAGTACTCTTCATGTCATCTATACTTCCAGCCCAATCACTATCAAAATAACCAATTAAGTTCAAATCTCCACCAAATTTGTACATTATCCCAGAATCCATTGTTCTTTACAAGTAGAGTATAACAAGCTTTGCCGCCCCAAAATGCACTTGGCTTGGTTCTTGCATGAATCTGGATAATAAACTAGCAGCAAATATAATATTTGTCTTTGTTGAAGTAAGATATAGAAAACTCTCAATCAAACTCCAACAAAGTGAGCTATTAACTATCTTTTCTCCATCATCATTTCTAAACTTCTCATAAGCTTGCATCATATCTTGTTTAAAATTTTGCATCATCTTTACATCATTTGCTGTAGAGAACAAATCATTCACATAGAGAGAAACAATGATAATTCTCTCATGTTCTTTCTTCACATACAAAGTGGCTTCACTTTTACTTCTCTGAAAATTATTTTTTAGAAAGTATGTATCAATTTCATTGTACCGGACTCTTATAGCTTTCTTCATCCCGTAAAGAGCTTTTTTTAGCCTCGACACATTTTCTTCTCTCCCTTGAATAAAAAATCTTTGAGGTTGCTCAACATATATCTCTTCATCAAATTTTCCATTCTGAAATGATGATTTAACATCAAGTTGAATCTTCCATTTATTTTGTGCAGCAATAACAATTACAGTTCTAATTGTCTCAAAACGAGCAACTGGAGAGAAAGTTGCCTAAAAATCAATACCTGGTTTTTTAAATCCATTTTAGACTTACAACTTCTCTTTCTCTAGTAATAGCCACAAGCTCCCAAGTATTATTTTTTTCAATCACTTGAATTTCTTTTTCCATGACTTTCTTCAAAACATCATGCTTTATTGCTTCTTCATAATTTTCTGGCTCAACACCAGTAAAATTACATCTTTGATAAATGTCACTCAACATTTTTGTTCCTCTTGGAGGCGGTTCTTCATCATCTGAATATGGGTTTTCTCCCCCTTGAGAGACATCTTCATCTTTTCAATCCTCTTATTGATTTAAAGATATAATAGCAGTATTCTCTATCTTTTTATCATCCCAATTCCATATTGTTTTTTCATTAAAAATTACATCTCTACTAACTACAAGTTTGTTAGTTTTGACATCGTGAAACATATATCCTTTTGTCACATCACTATAACAAAGAAAGACACATTTTTGACTTTTTTCATTCAATTTTGTTCATTACTCAGCAGGTACATGAGCATAACAAATACATCCAAAAATTTTAAGATGACTTACAGAAGGTTTAATTCCACTCCAAGCTTCAACTGGTGTCTTGTCCTTTAGTGCCTTTGTTGGACACGTGTTAAGGATGTACACTGCTGTATGCACTGCTTCTGCCCAAAAATATTTTGGCAGCCCTTTCTCATTCATCATAGTTCTGGTCATTTCAACAATTGTTCTATTTCTTCTTCCAGATAGATCATTTAGTTATGGAGTATACACTGCTGTAAGTTGCTTCTACATGCCTTCATTTTTGCAATATTCTTCAAATTTCGACTTGTGTATTCATCTCGTCGATCTCTGCAAATGGTTTTGATGCTGCAACATTTTCGCTTCTCAAAAAGGGCTTTAAATTTCTTGAATGTAGCAAATGCTTCTGACTTTTCTTTCAAGAAATAAACCCAAGTCATTCTTGATAAATCATCAATAAAATTGTAGAAAATACCTTTGACTTCCAAGAGATGGAGTCTTCATTTGTCCACAAATGTCGGTATGAATTAGTTCAAAAAATACACTTGTTCTGCAAGACACCTCTTTTTGAAAAGACTTCCTATGTTGCTTTCCGATTATACAACTTTCACATGTATCCACCTCAGTATGTATCTCAGGAAGACCTCTTGCACCATGTCCTTTTGCTTGAGAAGCTTTAAACCATGAAAATTCAAGTGACAAAACATTTTGTTCCAAAGCCATGAATCTTTTACATTTTCATTTTTAAAGCATTGTAATTAAATTGCAAAGGAAAGTTTTTTTTTATCATCTTTACATAAACAATGACTTGATTTGGCTCAATTTTATCATAAATCCTACAATAATTATCTCTAAACACAAGAGAATAACCATTTTCCATGAGTTTACCAACAATAAACAAATTTTCTTCTACGTCAGAAACATAAAGAACATCATGAATTTGCTTACAACTTTCTATTATGTTGATCGAAATAGTACATTTACCTTTCTCATCATTTAAGGCTCCATTCCCCATCTTCACGTTAGTAGTGATGCTATTATTAATTGAGAGGAAAGCCTTTTCATCTCCAGTCATGTGATTACTACAACCACTATCAACATACCATTCATTGTTTTTTGTTGAAGCATCAGATTTAGAAGCAAAGAAAAGGTTTTCTTCCCTTTCTTTGTCTAATTTTTCATAAAAACTTACTTGCTCCCGTTTCTTGTGCCAGCAATCCTTTTCAACGTGACCAAACTTTTTACAAAAGTTACATTGGGGCTTGCCTTTGTGCCAACATTTTTCTTCATTGTGATTAGTCTTTTTGCAAACTTTACAAAAAAAAGACTAGAGTTTTTCTCACCTTTTTCTTCAACCTTCTTAGAAGAACCATCATGATCCTGCTTATTTTTTGGCTTGTGATTCTTCTTCTGATGATTTTTGAGAAATTTTGAGAATTCTCATTTGTTTTAGACTTGAAAGTTTGTCTCTTTGGGTTGATCTTCACAAAAAAATCTTCGCTTCTCGTGTGCACAAAATAATCCAACTAGCTCTTTGATGGAATGCTTAGAAAGATCTGTCGTCTCCTCAGTGATAGTAACGATGTACTCATACTTTTTTGTGACACAAATTTAAATCTTTTCCACAACTTGTTGGTCAGAAATTGTATCACTATGATTTCTCATTTCATTAACAATATTCATGTCTCTTGTGCAAAATTCATCAATTTTTTCAGATTCTATCATTGAAAATTTCTTCAAAGAGTTTGAACATTTATAGTGCGTACCTTTTCGTCATCATTCACCTCAATTTCCAGAAAATTCTAAGTTCCTTTGCAGTCTCACTAGTATCAATTTTGTCAAAATATGCTCTTGAGACTTCCATTTGGATTTTGCACAAGGCTTTTGCATCTTGATTCTTAGCCTCAAGATTTTTCATCTCTACTGCTGTAAGATCACCATCATTGTCTGGCTCTTCAAAGTCCTTTGCAACAATAGTCCAAAAATATTCAGTTTTCAAATGTGTTCTCATTCTTATCTTCCAGTATTCAAAGTTTGTTCCATCAAAAAATGGAGTAAGAACAACTGAAGAATCAGCACCTTCATTTGTTTTGGACGCCCTATTTTTTTCCACCTAAACCTAGATTAAGAACGAAAACCTTCTGTGATACCAATTTGTAGGGAAAATGGAAGGAAAATAATATCTTTAGAAAATGCTCAAGTTTATTATAGGCTACTTATGGCCACTTGAGATGATTACAATCATCAACTACATCACTATTTATACTACTTAAAATAGAAAACAAAAAGTCTTGCACAAATAACTAAATACATATATCACAATTTACTAGATATACATGTACTAAAAAATTCTAAAGAGGCCTCTTGAAAAACTAAGAGACAATTTTGGAAGACTAAACATTGATGCATTAATTCCAACATAAGTTACATCTTTTAAATCTCCGTTATTAATCTATGTGAACACAGGTAAGTAGTTAGCATATGTGAAATAGGAAAGTTTCTTCCTCATTAATGGTTCATATTTATCTCACGTTTCAGTTTCTTAACTTCGTAAGAAAATATTCAGAAGACTTGAAGTTACTTTTGTATTATGACAAATTTGTCATTGACGTAAGATTTATATTTCATTACATTGATTATACGTTAGTTTCTTACAGTCTTTTGATGGACGAAATGTAAATGATTTTCTTTTTTAAGGAGTATCATTTAGGAGGTAAACATAGAGAAGAAAAATCTAGTCCTTTCTTTCATTTACTATCTCCCACAACAATTTCTTTTATTGGCTTGAATAATCCTTCTTCCTATTTTTGATTTCTGGGCAATTGGTTTTGTGCAACTTCAAACTTTTATCCATTAGTGCATGTGTTTGAAAGTTATCGTGGAACCTTGGGGAGTGACCGAGTACAACGACTTGCACTGGAGTTGAGCCGAAATCACTTTCGAGGCAGTTCCACGACACTGTATTTGTGATAAGTTATTTATTACTTTATAATTTCAATCTAATATCAATATTGTAGTATTTTTCCCAAAATTTAAAAGTGACTTGCTAACATACAATATAAATAAATAACTATTTCTTTGAACAAAACTTGTAATGATTTGTCAAAACATGAGCCTTTAGATGGAAATAATTTTAAACGATGGTTACAAAAACTTTTTATTTTTTCTTTGAACATTTAGAAGTTGGTTAGGTCTTATTTAAAGAACCTTCTAGGAATGGTTCTAACACCACTACTAATTCTAGTAATGTTATGATTGTTGATGATGTTAAACAGAAGTTTGAAAAGGATAACAAACTTGTGAGAGGTAATTTGCTAAATTCTATGACTAATCCTTTATTTGATTTATTTTTAACCTATAAATATGCCAAAGAAATATGGGATAGTCTGAAAAAGAAATGTGGTGTTGATGATGCTGAAAAGAAAAAATATGTCGTTGGTCACTGGATTAAATTCCAAATGGTTGATAATAAGCGAATAATTTCAGGCTAATAGTCTGCTTGGAAAATTCCCACCATTTTGGAGTGAATATAGAAATCAATTGAAACATAAGAAAAAAAATTGAACTCTCCAAGAACTTATTAATTATATGAGGATTGAGAGGCAAACCATCTCAAAGATATGATGGAAGAAGTTTCTCTTAATTCTTTTGAAGTTAATCTTGTTAAATCTTCTGGTGCAGTAATGGAAGACAAGTTCAAAGGCAAACAGAAGAAAGCTTCAAAAGATGAACATATGAAGAAGAACAAAAATCAATTCAATAAGCCGGAGATTCAAATTCAAAAATTTAAGGGCCGTTGTTTTGTTTGTGGAAAAGTTGGTCACAAGGCTACCAGGTGCTTTTAAAGAAAAGGGAAAGTCTCAAAGCAGGAAGGAAAAAGTGATGTCCAAGTTAATCTTGTTGAGGTTAATGAAGTAATTGTTGTTGTAGTCATTGAGGCAAATTTGGTGGCAAACAAAACAAAGTGGGTGCTAGAAACATGCGCGTGAATGCATGTCTGTGACAATAAAGAGTTATTCCATGCCTTTGAGGAGTCCACTGATGATGAGTGTGTATATATGGGTAACTCTACTACTGCTATAGTAATGGATAAAGGAAATTTTTTACTTAAATTAACTTTTGGAAACACATTATGCTTTAGCAATGTTTTGCATGTTCCCTCCTTCCATAGAAACTTAGTTTCCGGAGCACTTCTCAACAAAGTATGACTTAAACTTGTTTAAAAGCTGATAAAATAATTATTTCTCATGGAGGAGACTTTGTTGGGTAGGTATATTTTAGCGGAGGATTATTTGTATAGATCTTTGTTTAAGAGATTGTCAATAATGGAAGTATTTCAAATTCTGTTTATATTGTTGAGTGTATCGATTTGTGGCATGGTAGACTAGGCCATGTTAATATTACTTCTATTAAAAGACATAGGAAAATGGAATTAATACCTATGATAAAGCTAATGATTTTTCTAAATGTCCTATGTGTAGAAGCAAAGCATGCCAAGAAACCTTTCAAATTTGTTATTAGCAAAAAGACTGAATTAATTGAACTAATACATTTAGATCTAACAGATTTCAAGATCTTTTAGCAAAGGTGGAAAAAAGTATTACATTACTTTTGTTGATGAATTTCTAGATATACTAAGGTATATATTCTTAAGTTTAAAGATGATATGAAAGCAAGTTTTTGAAATTCAAAGCAGAAGTGGAAAATCAATTAGACAAGAAAATTTAGAGATTTAGATATGATAGAGGCGGTGAATATAATACTAAAATTCTAGAAGATTTTTGTGAGAAAAATGATAGTATAATGAGGTTAGTGCTCCCTATACTCCCCAACAAAATGGTGTAGCCGAACAAAAACATAGAACCCTTAAAGAAAGGATGGATTCTATGTTTTTAAGCTCTGGTCTATCTCACAATATGTGGGGAGAAGCAGTGTTGTCTGCATGTTATATTCTTAATAGAGTCTCGCATAAAAAGTTAGACCAGACCTCATATAAGTTATGGAAAGGGTTTGCTCCTAACTTTAATTTTTTGAAAGTGTGTGAGTGTTTGGCTAAGGTTGGTCTTCCAGATTTTCAACGCACAAATGTTTGTTCTAAGACTTTTGATAATGTCTTGATTTGTTATGCTCAATGATAGTGTGGAATATAGAATGATGTCTCTAAGTGATCATTCTATTTGTGAATCAAGAGATGCAGAAATTTTTGAGCATATTTTTACTTTACATATTAATGTGTCAAGTGATGTGCAAAACAATGCTTCTACATCTATGTCAGTTCATTCTCATGTTATGCCTTCTTCAAATGTTATTTCTAATGAGCATGATAATGAACTCAGAACAAGTACAAGACGTAGAGTTGAGAGTAATTTTGATCTTGATTTTATCACTATTTTTTTAATTGAAAATTTTGATATTAATATTTTAAATGATGAATTAGTGTCTATCTATTTAATAGAACAAGACCCTAAAACTTATAATGAAACAATGATATCAATATATGTTATATTTTGGAAAGAGACTTTTAAAAGTTAACTAGACTCTATAGTTTCTAATCATGCTTGGGACATGTATGATTTGCCTGAACATTTTAAGCCCATAAGTAGCAAGTGGATATTTATGAAGAAATTGAGACCCGATGGTACAATTGATAAATATAAGGCTAGACTAGTTATTAGGGGGTTTTAACCAAATGAAAGGTGTTGATTACTTTGATAATTATTCTCCTGTGACTAAAATAAAAATCACTAAGACTCTTATTGATTTAATCTCTATTCATGATTTAGTGGTACATCAAATGAATGTTAAAACAACATTTCTAAATGGTAATATAGAGGAAGAGATCTATACGACTCAACTGAGGGTTTTGTGATTCCAGGACAAGAGGATGAAGTATGAAAAGTAAGAAAGGTCATGTATGGACTAAAACAAGAACCTAAGCAATGGTATAAAAATTTTAATATCATACTAGCGGATAATGACTTTGTTATAAATTCTTCTGATACATGTGTTTATTCTAAAATTATATGTTCAGATTGTGTCATTATATGTCTCTATGTAGATGACATGTTAATCTTTGGTCCTAATATGAATGTTATTAGTGAGATCAAGAACTTTTTGTCTTCTAAATTTGAGATGAAAGACATTGGTGAAACATATCTAGTGAGAACTCCTTATGATCCTAGCATACACTTGAAGAAGAAGAAACAATCTAGTGTTTCTCAAATTGAATATGCTAAAATAATTGGAAGTGTAATGTTTCTCATGAACTATAATCCGCCTTATATAACTTATACACTCATAATCCCAGTAGTGAACACTGGAATGCTCTTCATCGGTTGTTAAGATATCTCAGAGGTACTATGAGTTGGTGTTTTCATTTTAACAAATTTCCTGCTGTTTTAGAAGGTTTATATGATGCAAATTGGGTAACTGACAATGATGAGGTTAGCTCCACCTGTGACTATGTGTTTACTTTGGCTGCAGATGCTATTTCTGGACGTATTTCAAATAGACTTGTACAACATGTTCTTCCATGGAATAAGGATTCATTAATCTCAAGTTGGTAGGGAAAGAAGCCGAGTGGCTGAGAAATCTATTGGCTGATATGCCTTTGTGGGGAAGACAAGCTTCACCAGCCTCTCTTTGTTGTGACTCACAGGCAGCAATTGGCATTGCAAAAAAATAATGTGTACATGGACAAAAATGGCATATTCACGTCAGACACAATGCGATTAAACAGTTGTTGAAACACGGTGTTATTTCCTTGGAATATGTAAGGTCCGAAAGAAATTCGGTGGATCCTATGACAAAGGGATTGACAAGGAAAGTAATCATTGAAACGTCGAGGGGGCTTGGGTTGAAGCTCATTGATTGACGTAATGTGGTGAACTTGTTAGGCCTCAATATACACCATATTTTCTATCCCTATGGCGTGAGGCAGTGTTTTATAAGGTTGAGCTTATTTTGCTCTTAATGATTCTATAGCCTTAAGGTGGTCTATTTGAGATATACTTGATGGAATCACCTACGTGAGTGTGAAGGTTAAGAAACCTTTATGAAAGAATTGGGTTGTCTTTCTAGAGCACTCATAAGACCCAAAGTGTGTGTGCATGATCATAAAAGTACTTTGTTGTATCGCGGAGTTTGCATAAAAAATTTAAGGATATGGTATATGTTGTGGGGGTCTCAACTTATGTCCATTTAGTTCTAGATTACTTCACTTTGTGGATACATGTTGTTGCCTCATTTCACTATGTGTCAATTCAAATAGAAAGATATTGATACTTAAGTACATGTTCCTTTCTTTTGCATAGAAATTATTCTTATTGTTTATCTTTTAATTAGTGGGAGATTGTGGATAATATTTGTTTTCTTTTAATGCAAAGGATAAGTTTCATCTTTTAACTCACCGTAATTAATCAATCTGAATATTGCTAAGTCGTTAGTATAGGCGAAATAGGATATTTACTTCCTCATTAGCGGTTCATATTTATGTCAATTGTTATTTTCTTAACTTCATAAGAAAATACTCAGAACACTTGTAGTTATTTTTGTATTATGACATATTTGTCATTAAAGTAAGAGTTATGTTTCATTACATTGATTATACATTAGTTTCTTACATTCTTTTGATGGATGAAATGCAAATCATTTGTCTATATATTGGCTAGATTTAATTTAAAATTATTCGGTGGATGTATATTTAGGTTAATTAATGTAACTAAGTTTAGCAATTTGGTGGTATCAAATTTAAGAATTTTACTATATATTTTTTATGATAGATAAAGGGAAAATAGTCCGTAATGTGAAATTTGAAACTTTAAATATATCAAATCTAAAATTGAATTTTCTAGAATGTTTGAGAAGGACGAAAAAATAAATAAAAGGTTGATTTTTGTCATATTTTATAAATTCAAAAGGTAATCTTGATTAAATGAAAATTACAAGGATGTAATAAAAATTAAACTAAAATAATTTGGATGAATTCAACTAACGTCAGAAATACATTAAATGTTATGCATATATATTTTTCACTTTGGTCTTCATAGTTCACCTCGTTTTCTCCTCCATTTTCAAGAACCAAAACTGACATCTTTATCCTTTAATATTCATTTCATTAGAACCAAGAAAAAAGTTTGAAACAATTCTTAAAATTGCAAATCCATCTTCTCCGATCATCCATTTTCATCTTCTCCAAGGCTGTCACAGTCTTCTCTATTGCTATATTTGTTACAGAAAGTAGAAAAATCCGTCAAAAAATCCCTGTCCAACTCTCAATTCTTTTATCAAACTCAAACTCTTGATTTCACTTCCAATTCTGCGCAGTTCAAATCTCTAACACTATGCGTAAATCCGGTTTGATCCTGAATCATTTCCATTTCCTGCCACGAATAGAAGAGGAGGTAGATCAGAAAGTAAATTGTGTTTAAATCAAGTATCCAGTGAGTTTTTAAGTAATGCTAACGAGGAAAAATTTGCATTGGTGTCTACATGTTCGTCAGGTAAAATTAGCAACACTCGAGTGAAAAGTTCTAATTTTGCTCATAGACATGTTGAGTCTAAGTGGTTAAAGGTAGGAGAAAGAAACTTGTTTCAGATGAAATTATATGTATAAACAAAGAGTCAAATTCTAAGGTTTTAGTTGTGTTAACGGCTGGATTTCCGTCCGATTCATTAAAGGATGAAGAAATTGAAGCTATAGTTATTACAGTAGTTGGTGGGATAGAAGAGTATAACTATATTTTCATCAGGAATCACATTATTATGAAATGGCATGAAAATGTGTCGATTTGACAGACAAAGAATATGTTTGTTGATATTATACCTGAACGATATTTTGGGTTATTAGATTCTACATATAAGTACTTGTTATCGTACATGTATGTTGATTTTGGGGTGGCATCGGCAATTAAGGACAAGATTCCAACTAGGACAAGTAAGGGAAGAGTGATTGTTATCTGGGAAAGTCTTGATGGGTTGGTGGCTGCAAGGCAACTGATGTTATTTGGATTTTAGGTGATTGTTTTGGAGGGACGAAAACGTGTAGGTGAAAGGATGTATTCGAAAAAGATGGAAGGAGAGAATAAAATAGTAGTTGTTGTCTAAGGAGGTAGTGTTTTGACAAGTACATTAGGAAATCTAGTTGGTCTGTTGGCTCAACAATTGTTGTATACATTTCATGCCGTGAGAGACCAATGTCCACTCTATAGTGCTGACAAAAAGCCCGTAGATGAGTATTTGGATAAAATTGGAGAGGGCTTATAATGAACTGTTGGACAAGGCAAGCAAGGTTAGGAAAAATTTATCTTCGATTATTTCTCTTGGAGAGGCATTGCAGACTTTGCGAAAGGATTTTAGTATTGCGATGAATGATGAGGAGATGAGCTTGTTTAATTGAAATTTTACAAATTTTGAATATGCAAATGCAAGAATGCTTTCAAAACGTTCCTTAGCATTTTGGTTCAAAGATGAACCCTACGATATGGGATGGGATCACTTCCTATTTCCCAGTGGAAATGGAAGATTAGTTCATGCACTGGCTGAAAATGTGCCTATTATTTTTGAAAAAATTGTATATGCCATTCGTTATGGAAGAGATAATGTGAAGGTGATTACCGCGGGGCAATTATTTGAAGGAGATGTGGCATTGTGCGCTGTTCCTCTCGGAGTTTTGAAGAGTGTTTCTATCACGTTCATTCCATAGTTGCCTCAACAAAAGTGAGACACAATAAAAAGATTGGGTTTTTGACTATTAAACAAGGTTGCATTGTCATTCCCATATGTGTTTTGGGACTCAAATGTTGATACATTTGGTCATGTTGCTGATGATTCGAAGTGTCGGGGGGAATTCTTTCTGTTCTATAATTTTGCATCAGTTTCTGATGGCCCTTTATTGTTAGCTCTAGTCGCAGGAGAAGTTGAACACAATTGTGAGAGAATGTCTCCTACTGATGCAGTAACAAAAGTACTTCAACTTTTAAAGGTAAATGCCAGGTTCAACCTTAACTTTGCTTTCAATATACTAAAAAATACTCCCTCCTTTCAAAAAGAATGACTTAGTTTGACTTAAAACGGAGTTTAAGAAAAGAAAGAAGAGTTTTTAATCTTTTGGTTCTAAATTAAAGTTATGTCAAACGTACAAAAATGCCCTTTAATCTCGTGGTCTTAAACATGCCATGTGAAAAGTTAGAGTTAAAATGTTGTCCAAAAAGGAAAGGGGTCATTCTCTTTGGAACAAACTAAAAAGTAAATAGGGACATTCCTTTGAAATGGAGGGAGTATTTTTCTCTTTCTTGATTAGCATAGTATTTGGTGGAACACTAACAAGTAAAGAATAATAAACTCTACAAGCAGTAAAATTAGAATGGACATGCTCGAGAAGTGAATTCATGTTATCTTGGTCTAGAGTAAAGCAGTTGTAACAATGTTAGTGTCATGCCAATTTAGTATTCATTAATTTCAGTTTGAAGCATGTATATGTCGTCTTGTTTGAGAATTGAGATACTCTGGAATATGAAGTCTAGTTTTTTAGACGCAGCTACACTGGATCTTGCTTTGTTTAACTTTCTGTGTCTTCTTAAAACATAATTTTGCAACAGTTTCTGGTGGCCCTTTATTGTTAGCTCAGTCGCAGGAGAAGCTACACACAAGTGTGAGAGAATGTCTCCTACTGATGCAGTAACAAAAGTACTTCAAATTTTGAAAGGTAAATGCCAGGTTCAACCTTAACTTTGCTTTCAATATGCTAAAATAATATTTTTCTTTCTCTTGATTAGCATAGTATTTGGTGGCAGACTAACAAGTAAAGAATAATAAACTCTACGAGCAGTAAAATAAGAATGGACATGCTCGAGAAGTGCATTCATGTTATCTTAGTCTAGAGTTAAGCAGTGGTAACAATGTTTATGTCATGCCAATTTCATATTAGCTAATTTCAGTTTGAAGCATGTATATATCGTCTAGTTTGAGAATTGAGATACTCTGGAATATGAAGTCTAGGTTTTTTTAGAAGTAGCTATAGTGGATCTTGCTTTGTTAACTTTCTGTGTCTTCTTAAAACGGGGAAACCAATCGAGTAACATATTGAGAGAACTGAATATCTTTTTACTCTCTACCCCTTAGAGGACTCCTATAACATATTTGTTGTCTCAACTATATACTTCATAGTTGATTTCATTATTTATCGTTTATTTTTGCTGCCACACAGGCACACATATTTTAAAATGCATCGATTATATTAAATATGAAACTTATGTTTCTTATGGTCATGAATCTAATGCAATGATGAGATTTGTGCATTATTATCAGGTATATATGAACCACAAGGAATTAACGTCCCAAATCCCATCCAAATTGTATTTACAAGCTGGGTTAGTGATCCGTTTAGCTTTGGTTCCAACTTCAATGTTGTTGTGGGTGCATCAGGAGATGACTATGACATTTTAGCAGAAATTGTGAGGGAAGGACGAGTTTTTTTAGCTTGTGAGGCGAATACTATGCATGGTGCATTTCTCATTGGGCTTAGAGAAGCTTCAAAGATTGATGCCCACCGCGCTAATCTTAGAACAACGTATTTGCAGGTTGAGAAAAATAAATGAGATAAGGTATACTTCGGATCTTTTTAAAGGCATGTGTAATGTTTATATAGACATTGACAGTTAAAAAGTTAAGTTGATACAAAATATTATGTTGCTTTTAAATGATGGACCATTATCCAGTATGGTGTAAAATTAACTAATCTCTTTATACAAACATCTTATTTCTTCATTCGATTTACTAATTGCTCATGTATGATTTAGTTTCTATTTATGCCCAAGTTATTTTATTAGCTTTGGGAATAGTTGTTCATTTCCCTTTTTGATCAGCTTTATCATTTTGCTATATCAACATGGTTTGCATGCTCATTTTATGCACTAAATGCTGAAATAAGATTTCCGGACGAGATGAGACAGGCTAAATGCAAGCAACGAGACCAATAAGTAGGGTCAAATTTAGTTGATATAATTTAATTATTACGGTCTATATATCCTTTAGCAGCGACAACAACAAACTTAGAGTAATCCACAGGTGGAGTCCTAGGAGAGGAGGGTAGAGTGTATACAAGTCTTACCTTTACCTTTAGAAGTTAGAGAAGTTGTATTAGATAGACCTTCAGTTGAACAAACAAAAGATAACGAGGCATCAATAACAAGAAAATAAGATAACGAGATTTAATAATAATAGGTAGTAATAGTAAACTGAAGATAGGGAAAAACAAGAAGAATAATGCTAGTAATACTCTGAGAATGGGGTCTATTCTATTCTTCGACCTCCACACCTTCCTATCAAGGACCTCGTACTTGATGAGATGAGGCTATGCAATATCCTGCCTAGTCATGTCCCTCCGAATAGTTCTTAGGCCTATCTCTACCCATTCTCAAGTCTACAACAGCCAACCTTTCACACCTCATAACTGGGGCATCTACACATCTTCTCATTACATGACCGGTTCATCTCAACTTCACTTACGCATCTTGTCCTCCACGGGATCCACTGCCTCCTTTTTCTAAATAACTTCATATCAGATCTTATCTCTCATGATAGTCCCACACATAGGTTGTAGATGAAGTTAAAGGAAACATTGTAATCAATAACAATGTAATTGATAAGCAAGCATAAATTAAGCTTTTGATGTTATGTGCAAGTACTTGTATCTATTACAAGCACATACTTCGAAGTAAAAGAACATAATAAAGGCTATTATTCTAGACCCTAAAAGAGATTCAATAAGATTAAAAAAATAACTAACATTGTTAAGTAATTTTAAGCAAAAATATTTTGAAATCAATAAAGCTTTACATAATGAACAAGAGTGTTGAACTCAATCTTAAAAAATGCATTCTTAATTTTAAAATGTGTGTTCAATACAAATTGAAAAGTATTTAAGAATACTATATTCAAGGTTATATGATTTTAAATATAAGTAGGCTTTCTCAAATAGCTAGGGTTGAAATGGGCAATGATGAATTTTGGAGGAGATATTGTAACACAAGTTGTCGCTATAAGACTTATGAAAAGAATTTCACACAATTCATCGTGACAAAGTGATAGTATTATTCAATCTTTTAATTTGTTTGATCTTCACCGATCAATCTTGCAAATTTGTTTTTTTTTTTTAAAAAAAAAAAGTGTAATAGTTACGATGCCTAGTGTAGTCCCACAAGTGGGTCTGTGGACCGGTAGTGTCTAAAGAAACCTTACCCCAGCTTAGGGAGGTACAACACTTATTTCTGATAAACCCTCAACAC
Source organism: Solanum neorickii (assembly GCA_027704865.1). Taxonomy (NCBI): domain Eukaryota; kingdom Viridiplantae; phylum Streptophyta; class Magnoliopsida; order Solanales; family Solanaceae; genus Solanum; species Solanum neorickii. The sequence goes on from JAKWJC010000367.1 coordinate 28,495,016, forward strand.
ATGTATCTTGTAAATGTTAAAACAAAACATCAAAATTACTATCAAACGTTTGCGGATTTCTATGAGATGGTGTGTTATCTCCTTCATCGAGCTACCTAAATAGGATAACCATTAATCATTGTTAATTTTTATAGTGAATAGATCAGACACATTTTAAGATAATATTAACATGATTTTGTAAAAAAATATTTACTTATTGGCAACACGATACACGTGCTACGTTCATGTCCCGATACTAAAAATCGAAACATAAAGTAAGATATTGGAAGTCCAAAAAGCTCTCCAAAAGTTGACTGACCATTTTACCCTTAAAAATATAATTTATCCTTCCAAAACTAATACATTTATTTTCTTAGTTACTCTTTAGAGTTAAAGATATTTAAAAGTTTTATTGAGTGATACAATAATATAACGTAAAAGAGTTAAGAAACTCGAAAGTATGAAATGTTTCACTAATATAGACAACATTCATATGCCACACTAAAAGGTGATTTCAATATTCATTTCCTAAGGCTATATTTACCTATTAGAGTTAGAAATATATCACGATATATATCCCTTGTTTTAACACCAACGTCTTTTTTTTAGCGCTAAAGGAAACTTGATATCGAACGTCTAGTCGGATTTTATTTCCTTGTTTAAGCTCTATAAGGATCATATGTAGACTAAAATAACCGCACTACAGTGCATGATCATAGCTTTATATAATTACATAGGAGAGCTAATCTTATAATGGAGGTTCATAGCCTCTTTTGTACTCCTTGATACAACTTTTAGTTACTTGCACAGTGTAACTTTATCTTAAATCAGCTGTCACTGAAAACTAAAAGATAAATGAATACAGTAATTGTCCGTGATACTCATTACAAGATTTTGTAGATCTTCAATAAACGACAAAAAATTCTCCCTTATTTGTCAACTCAAATTAGTTTCTGTATTTTCTTTTGCCTTTGGTTTTGGTTCTGTTTCATTGTTTACTTTTAAATATTTTTGTTTGCAGCTGTAACATATATTAGACTTGAGGCTAACATTTCTTATATTTTATGCTTAAAAGGTATTGTAAATTCAAGACAACCACTGTCAAGTAAAAAATAGTCAGGTATGAGTCCTTTCTAACTTCTCATTAGCTTCCCCTTTCCTATTGTTTTCCCTTTAGTATGGCTTTTCTTTTTTTGCTCAAAGTTTCAGCTTCTTTATGGATCCCCTTTTAAACTTGTTTCTCAGGAAGGCTAAAAGAATTTGCATAGGCAATTGAACCACTTTACTTGCTGGGGATATCAAAACTAATGTTATTGCGAGCTGCTTTAGCTCTACAAATTTGGGTTCTGGCAAGTAAGAAATTGACATTTCCACTGGTTTGTGGTAAGGGATCTCAATTCGTCCAAATTTGACTATTCTTGTAATGGAAATATGGATATGCTTCTATTCCTCATAAAACTTTTTGCCTGAGCTTGCTTTATCCAAAAGTCCCACTTTTTTATCCACATGCTCCTCCATAGGATTTCTATCATTCCTAACTAGAACCATCAACAACATGACCAAATATATCAACATTGGAGTTCCAAAACACATACGGGAATAACAATGCAACGTTTTTTAACAGTCCATAACCTAATCTTTTTATTGTGTCCAGCTTTTGCTGAGGCAACTCTTGAAATGAACATGATAGAACCACTCTTCAAAACTTCGAGAGAAACAATGCACAATTCCATATCACCCTCAAATAATTTCTCCGCAGTAATCACCTTCACACTATCTCTACAATAACCAATTGCATACACAGTTTTTTCAAAACTAATAGGCAAATTTTCTGCCAGTGCATGAACTAATCCTCCATTTCCACCGGGCAAGCATATGTGATCCCCTTGTGTATCCTAGGGGTCATCTTTGTACCTAAATGTTAAGGAAAGATTTGAAAGCAAACCCGCATTTTCATATTCCATATTTTCCAGATGTCAATTAAACAAGCTAATCTCCTCATAATTCATCACAATACTAAAATCCTTTCGCAAAGTCTCCAATGCCTCTCCAGATAAGTCTTGCCCGACCTTACTTGCCTTTTCCAAAAGTTTATTACAAGCAACCTCCACTTTTTTTTATCCAGATACTCGTCTACGGGCTTTCCATCAACAAGATAGAGTGAACATTGGTCTATCGATGTATGAAGTGTATACGACAATTGTCGAGCTAACAGACCAAGTGGATTCCCTAATGTACCTGTCAAAACACTCCCTCCTTATTCAGCACCTGCTACTTTATTCCCTCCTTCCATCTTTTTCGTAAACACCTTTCCACCTGCACGGTTTCGTCCCTCCAGAACAATTACCTAAAACCCAAATAACATTAGTTGCCTTGCAACGCAAGCCCAACAAGACCTGCCCCGATAATAATCACTCTTCCCTTACTTGGCCTAGTTGGAATCTTGTCCTTAATTACCAGCGCCACCCAAAATTAACATATCCGTACGATAACAAGTAATAATATGCAAAATCTAATAACTCACTACATCGTTCAAGTATAACATCAATAAACATATCCTTTGACAGCCAAATTGACGCATTTTCACGCATAATGTGATTTCTAATCAAAATATAGTTATACTGATCTATCTCGCCAACTACACTAATAACCCAGCTTCAATTTCTTCATCCTTTAATGAGTCGGACAGAAATCCATCCGCTAACGCAATTAAAGCCTCAAAATTTGACTCTTTTTTTATACAAATAATGTCATCTGAAACAAGTTTCTATCTTGAATTCCTGCTTTTAACCACTTTAGAATCAACATTTCTATTAGCAAAATTAGAAATTTTCACTCGAGCTTTATTAATTTTCCTGACGAAGATAAAGACACCAATGCAGATTGTTCCTCGTTAGTATTACCTGTTGGGATTTATTTGCCCTAAATTTCTTACCATAAATAGGTTTTCCTTGTAGGAAAAGGTTTTGGATTGACTAATCCTTTTCTTGAAGGAAAAGGTTTAGGACTCTATAAATAGAGGCATGTTCCTTCTAACTTAATCAGCATTCACAATGTAGTCTTAAAGGCTTTGAGAGTTTTGGTTAGAGGGAGAATTTGTGGGTCACCAGCTTGATACGTTATCACTTGTGTGAACCTCCCATGTATTCTGAGTGAATTGGTTGAGGTTGTTTCCCTCTGTATTTTGTACTCTCATATTTATAGTGGATTGCTCATCTCCTTTGTGGACGTAGGTCAATTGACCGAACCACGTTATATCTTTGTGTCTTTTGGTATATTTCTCGTTGTCTTCTTACTCGTGATATTTTGAGGTTTGCTTTGCTAGCTTCCGCGTATACACCTGCTTATTTTTGGTCCTAAGAAAGTGGTATCAGAGGCAGATTAAATGACGGAGTCAGGTTTAGTGGTTCGATAATCGATGATTGAACCAGAGTTAGAAAGAGGTGTCCATTTTGACGGGTATAGCTGTAGTCGCAATCTTTTTTATAGTAATGAAGATTTTGTTGGAGAAATTGTTTCAGAGAGGTTCTCTGTGTTGAGACATAAATTTTGCAAAGGAGATTATGAAGAGGAGAAGCGAGTTGTTGAAGATTAAGTCAAGAAGGTGGACAAATTTATTTTGTCAAAAATTCAGGCCAAGGGGGAGATTTGTTGGGTTTTATTTGCCCTAAATTTCTTACCATAAATATGTTTTCTTTGTAGGAAAAGGTTTTGGATTGACTAATCCTTTTCTTGTAGGAAAAGGTTTAGAACTCTATTAATAGAGGCATGTTCCTTCTAACTTAATCAGCATTCACAATGTAGTCTTAAAGGCTTTGAGAGATTTGGTTAGAGGGAGAATTTGTGGGTCAGAAGCTTGATACGTTATTACTTGTGTGAACCTCCCATGTATTCTGAGTGAATTGATTGAGGTTGTTTCCCTCTGTATTTTGTACTCTCATATTTATAGTGGATTGCTCATCTCCTTTGTGGACGTAGGTCGATTGACCGAACCACGTTAAATCTTTGTGTCTTTTGGTATATTTCTCATTGTCTTCTTACTCGTGGTCTTTCGAGGTTTGATTTGCTAGCTTCCGCGTGTACACCTGCTTATTTTCGGTCCTAACATTACCGAGAAAATCATTGGATACCTGATTTAAACACTGTTTACTTTGTGATCTACCTCCTGTTCTATTCATGGCAGGAGATGGAAAGAATTTAGGATCAAACCCGATTTAGGGGTAGGGTTAGAATTTGGAACTGAACTGAACTTGAAAGTGAAATTTTTGGGTTCAAGTTAGGCAAATGAATTGGGAATTGGAGAGGAATTTTGTTGATCCAAATTTGAGCATTGGTGATAAGTTTGGGGTTGGTGTCACTGGTTCTACTTCTACCCGTCTAAATCCTAATGTTGAAGGAATAATATTGGCTGATGGTAGCACCATTCATACTTCAAATACTTTTGAATATAGCATAGGTACATGCTCTTCGTCATTTGGCGTGAGTCATGGTGGTTGGTAAAATACGTTATTGTGGGTGCAGAAACTTTATATTTCTTGGCTCTTCTATGGTAATTATCTGTATGCCATTTTTCTCTTTCCTCAATTAAATCTTACAGCTTTTGAGCTTCTATATACTTTCTTTTGTATGATTGTGTTCTAATATCCCATCTTAAAACCACCTAGATTTATATATTAGAGATCTTTTTGTCTCAGATGTACTCGAGCAGTTGCGTTAGGCCAAGTAGGTGTGCAGATTCAGATTTTCTTGGTCGATTTCCAAGCATTTCTCAGATGATAAAAGCTTCAGTCCTGTGATTGATTGCTTCCATATCAAGCTTTAACATTCTGCTCAACTGCTCAAGATTACGTAGAACTTTCTGCATCTGCATAACGTCTATCTTTGCTGATATTGTCAAAGGATCTTTATCTCATTGTGTAAGTGAACTTGAAGTATTACTCAGAATGATCGGTTGAACAAGCATTTATGTTGCTGGGATCTTTGGTCTATCGGAAAGCATCACACTATCAGAAAACAAGCTTGTCAAGTTCCTTCAATCTGTTCAAGATTTTTAAGGTCAAAATTCCCGTAGATGAATATATTGATGTTAACTTAGTGCTATTAGCGCCAGTGTTTTGTAAATTACAGTGAGATTTTTGTTAATTCTAACTGAAATGGCACAAATACAGTATATAAGTCTCACTGTTTGTGTTTTTGTTTGTATGTGTGATCAACTGTACATGTATGCATGTGTTTTCATCGCTGAAGCTGGATTAACTACATGTGTATGTATGTATTTTGAAAGCAGAAGTTGGATCTATGTGGAAACTGTACCTAAGTAGTGTCAATTATTTAGTTCCATTTATTTGTCAACTAAGTTACTATTTTTTGCCTGCAGTGAATGCTCACAAAACCGTGTTGCTCAAAATTGTCATGAGATTCAGGATTGAAACCAACAACAGTCGCAGAAGCTTCCACTCCTGGAAGAAGGAATCGATTGATGATGTGGTAATTCCTATAGAGTCATTCCATTTGTATGATCCTTTTGGCACGCGCATTAAGCATGAAACAGAATTCAAGCTGTCGTAGAACTTTGCATCCAAGCTGACAGTGGATGAGTTGTTTCCCCCTAATTATATGTGGAATTTTCAAGATCCAAAAGGACCACAGGAAGGTGATGATGAAGTGAAAGTAGATGATCTCAATAAAGCGATATTGAATTCGAAGGTTTTTCTTGTACCGCTAGTTGTAAAACTATTAGCGCTGTGTGTATGTAAAATGTAGTGAGCTTTTTGTTAATGCTAACTGAAATCATGCAGTTACAGTATCTAATTATATCTGTGTGATCAACTGTATTTGTATATGTGTGTTTTGAAAGTAGAAGTTTGATGTATCTGAAAGACACAATAACTGTTTGTGTGACCAACTGTATCCAAGTAGCGTCGATTTTCCAGTGCCATTTTTCGGTCAACTGAGTTACAATTTTTTGCCTGCAGTGAGTGGTTACAAAACCAAAATTGCTCAAAATGGTCATGAGATTCAGGATTGAAACCAACAATAGTCGCAGAAGCTTCCACTCCTGGAAGAACAGATCGATTGATGATGTGCTAATTCCATACCATATGCATGATCCTTCTGGCACGCAAATTAAGCATGAGACAGAACTCCAGCAGATGTAGAACTTTGCATTCAATCTGACAGTGGATCAGCTTTGTCTTGTATAACTAATGAACTCCAGTTCTCTCTTTCCATCTTAACTTAATAGTAATCTGAAGCATCACTATTCTCTGCATTCAATCTGTCAAGTGAAGCAACTTCCTTGTACAATATTTTCAATTAGAAATCGGAAGCATCACTATTCTCTGCACCCAGGAACAAAAAGCTAATCAAGGCACTACGATGGTGAGGTGTTTAACTCCAGAAAATTGCAAGAGGATGAGGTCATGGCAGTTTTGAAGTATGTATATAGGCTGATCCCTGAAAGTAAAGAGAGTTGTCTAGTCGCGTAAGGTTCCTTTACTAGCTTTTCTACATAGGTTACGTACATTGTGTTTGCGTTATAAAGATGTATAGTAGTCTGGAAAAGTAGCTTTCATTATATTGCTCATTTGAGTGACTAACTATTGAGGCTGCAGTCTTTGTTTTGCCTCTTGAAAATGAGGATCAGGGTTCCCCTTTCAACTAATAAAAGTTCAACACAATTATTATATTGTTAGATTGAAACTTCCTCTTTCCTTCTCCTTTGAACACGTATGATAATCTCTCGTTTCTACCTTTCATGTTCTAGAACAAAGATCCATCAAAATGTGGTCCATTTAAAATCTCGTCCAAACAAAAAGAATTGTTCAAGTTCAAAGCTACATCAAGCTTGCTTCTCAGGACAAGATTCGATCATGGGACATCGTTTCACTTACCTACACACAGCCGTCTTGTAAAACATCAACAGTTTTGCTTGACAACAGCAACGTTCATCGTTGTTGACCTCTGGTGCAGGAGCTGTTATCTGGTGGTAACGTTGTGTCATCATTAGAACAGGTCACAGATGGCTCATCATTCTTGGCTGGTTCAGATTCTATGGCATCCATATAAGGCCATTTGAAGCTACTAGCTTTTCTTTTGCTGACCTGAAAACATTTGAAATATAATCAGCATTGCCCTCACCATCTTGTTCTGGACCAGTTTTTCGACCCCAAGTAGCAGGATTCCACGTGATAGTTCTTCTTATACGATAACTTGAACTTGGTCTTCTTATAGATCCATTTCTGAGCTAGACACAACAGCTAGAGAATGTCTGAGTTTTCATCATTTCGTTATCAATTGAGAATCCAAACTCTTTCATTGGCCTGACCATGACGATAGAATCCTCTGAATCTGCTGTGTGCCAACTCACTTGATGAGATTTTCCCTCAATCTTTCTAGTGAGATTGATGAGGTTTGGCACTGCAGTGTGGGTATGCTGTTGAACATAGAAAAGCCCCAATGAAGGCTCGTTAGCAATGAACTTTATCATGTCCATCAACAACTCGGTTATCTTTACAAAGCCATTTAATGTTGAAACACATGCATTTTCTTGATGACGAAATGTTCTCCATCACTGGTAGTGTGAGAAAACAAATTAGACAAAGTTCTCAATAAACTATTCACAAGTTCTAAAATCGAAAATCTCTTCTGTATGTTGAGAATGAGAAGAAGTAGGAACTCAGCGTAACATAGTAAACAACAACATACTCAATGTAATCCGACAAGAATTGAGGTAAATACATTATGTACAAAATCGTGTGCTGTGTAATAGTTTCAGGTAGTCCTTATCATTTTTAAAGGCAACAAATTGCTATTCTAAGGTCACACATTCAAACCTGCACCAAATGAACTAAGTCTAGTATTTTAAGTGGAGAAGGATAGAGGGGCAGACCCTTCATACCCCAGCTTCGAGGGCTGTGGTTAGTCCAAAGTGTTGTTTTCAGATGTATTTCCGACCATTAAACATTTACCTGAACATATATTATGTCTCTACAGATAGAAAATTTGAATTTGATACTGTGTGTAATGCACAATCTGAAAAAACAAATATGCTGTCATTAGTTGCATGAATTCTTTCAAATAAACTACAGATATCACATTCAGGCATAGGGGTCACAAAGTTGTATTAACCAATCCGCGTAATATTTTTAACTAATTTATTCAGAACCCAAAATTCTCAATATTTGAATACAAAGACACTAAAAGGCTTACTTTCAATAGCCTATATGTTTGCATGATCTTTTTCATAATACATGTAAACTTAGAAAAAATGCCCTAAAACATAGAAATGAATTAACAAAAACTAAAGCCAGATTTCTCATCTATCATGCAAAAAGGATCAATATTACTCTTCCTTACACTTTTCGTACAAAACTAATCTTGTGTTACTGAAGTTGCTCATATAGGTGGACGTCCAATCACATGTGACACTGACATTTTTCGCAAGATGGACACCACATAGCATGCCATCTCACTGCCCTTAACCCTCAATTTCTCCAAAATCCAAAATATTGAACGCGATGTAAATGAGAATTGGTTGCGTAAAGAGATAAAATTTTAATCATCCTAGTTCGAGAATGCACCACTAGCCCTTGAATCATGAAAAATCTTATGAGAAAAAAATTAATGGAGGAACAGATTAGTACCCATATTGATTTATCAATAAAATAATCATGTTTGTTCATATTTTTTGTGATTGCAATTTATTTTCTATCTCCTTTAAAATTTGTGCATACACAAGTGTACATGGTTGCAAAAATAATGCAATGTCTCTTTCAGGATAGGTTTGTCCAACCCAAATGACTTATGATCAAATTATATTCAATTCAACTAAATCATAAACTGAAGACATTGTTTTCAAGAAACTCATCTTTTCTATCTATACTACAATTGCAAAAAATGAAAGCTCAAAATTAGCTAAGAATGAACAACTTCAATTTTGGTGTTTAAACTATATAGGGCTAGCTCTACGGCTGCAACATGTTCGGAATTCATGTACACATTTTTTTTTATAATTACTTACATTCATCAAATTACTTATTTATAGGTTTGATATTATGATCATTATCTCTCGATCTCTAATCACCTACGTTAGTGGAATACCTAACTACATCAATGAGTGAGGATACGCAAACTCAACCGTGGAGCATTTATTTATCATCCTATTTCTAAAGGAATTGCAGTGTTCTTTCGGCTATTAACCCTAAACATGAATATAAACAAGTGGTATGCAAGAATAATCACACTCCCTGTATTCTTTGGTCTATTTACCTAGTCATCTTTCAAGTTCAAGAATAGACAATGAATTTATCTAAATGATAGTCAATCATGAAACACTAACAAGAATACAAGATTAGATTTTATCATAACCAAATTAATCCATAGAAATCGATGTTCAACAATTAGTAAGATTTTTAGTCACTCACCATATCATATCATCATCATCATATCATATAATATATTATTACTAGTAAATGGGCCCGCGCTTTGCGCGGTTAGAATATTCTTCTTTAAAATTTATTAGAATAGTACTTTTCTTGTATGTTAATATTATAGTATTTTTATATAAATATTTTTTTAAGAATATAGAGGTTATTCAATTCTAGTACACCATTTATTATATTAAAAGAAAGGAAAAATTATCATAACACCAATCGTAACACTGTTTTCGTTAGTATAAGATTATAAATTTCATTCAAAATATTAAATACTTTATATATATATATATATGTGTGTGTGTGTGTGTGTGTGTGTCTGTATATATATATATATATGCATTTATACATGTGTATAACTAATGTGTTTATCAAGAGCAAAGGTTCCATAATTATATGATATACCAATAGGATATGTAGTCATTGTGTGTTTGAAAATTAAAATGCAATCTTCTAAAGTAAAATTTTTATGTGTAATATAACTATGATAGTGTCTTGGAATTGAAGTTGTGAACAAATAAAATATTAAGAATCCTTAAAAAGTATGAAAAAGAAGTAAGGGATAATGGGGTAAAAGTTTAAAAAAAGTACTTTGGTATGAGAGAATAGTCATCATTTTGTGTGATACAATATAATTAATTGCTGGTTTTAATTCAATCATTTGACTTTCTATTTTTTTACTCCTATTAATGCTAACATTCTTACGACAACAAAAAAATTATAAAAATCTTTAGGATTTATCTCTTGGAGAAGAAAAGACTTCTTTGAAACAATATTGTAAATAAATATATTCTGTAAAAAGTTATTTGTGAAGCTGTATAGTTGGATTTACAAATAGTTTGTACTAACAAATACTTATAACAATAACTTTACAAAAACATAAACAACAAAGTCAAAAACCTGTAGTAAAAAAAACAATTAATATTATAACCATAAATTTATGACTGTATAAAAATTTATACCAGAATAAGTAACAAAAGAATGAAAAACAATTTGAGCCCAATGAATGTAAAGTGTGTCCTTGTTAGCGAGTCACTCAACAGTAGGAAAATACACAACTATTTAATTGTGCATAAAAGAAGTTTTGGATCAAATATTTAACTGTGCAGAAGAAGAATTAAGAATTGTCGTTATTTTAAAATGAAAGGAAATCCCTATATTTATACCCAACAAAGGGTAGTGTGAACAAATGCTAATTGTGCCTTACTGAAAAGGTCATAACTCTTCAAAAATGTCACAACTCTTTGAAAAAGTTAATGTAACACCCCGTAGCCAAAACAGACCAAAAAACAGCTTTTTAGAAAAAAATCTGCAGGTGCTACCAACGGTGGCATCGACGGACCATAGCCTTAATCATGGTCCATCATGCATAACCGTCGATGGGATCAGAAACTCACAAAAATTTCAATCTAGAAAAAAAATTGGTTAAGTCTTTGACGACGGACGAAATTACGCTCCATAGGTCAGACGATGGTCCGTAGTCTATGAACATCGATCAAGACTCCCATCAACCATCTGACAAGAGTTACAGATTACCAGCACGGTCCGTAGGTTGAAAATTTGCAGATAGTTAAGGGAAAATGTAGTTGGGTCAAATTTAAATGGTCATAACTCTTAGCATAAACTGAATTAGGTCTCCCATGACCTACCCACATAATTGAATTATCTTTCCATAGCCACCTACCTTTATAAAATCACACCTCCGAGTAACAAGTTATGCCCATTTTAGTAAAGGCCTGTCGAACAGGCCCTCACGACGAGGCGTCGGGCAGACAACAGACCGTCAATCTTGGCCGTCGTTTGGCTTGACAGCAACTTTCCCAGGGTCTTTTTCACCTTTATCACTCCATTTAAACCCTAAGTTAGGTCGTTTTGACCCTAAATCATCAGATTTTAGTCAGTTTAAGCGTAGATACATACCTAAAACATATACATGTAAAATTATTAAATCAAAACCTAGAAAATTAGAAGCAATAGAGGAGAAAAAACTCAAAAACCCTAGTTCAAGAATGTCAGAAGCTCCAGCATGTCTAGCCTCAAAACTTAAGTATTTTTCATCAGCAGGTATGTGAGATTTCACTAGTGGGTTCCTTTCACCCATTGGGTCCCTAGTTTTCAGTCAGATTCTTGATTCACATATCATGATTAAACTTAGGGTTTCTATAACTTTGTTAGAACTTCATTAATTTATTACATATATGTTCCAAATCAGATTATCATATTATTACTTTGATTATTGAATGAATTTCAGAACCCTAGCTTTTCATTTCTTTAGTTCCTGAATTACACATGCTAGGTCAGATATTTCAGATACTTCAGATATACACGTCTCTTTTATAAATGCATAAATACCAGATTAATTGTTTCATTCTCAATTTGCATGTTCAGTTTTGAGCTATCTAGTATTTACAGAAATTCAGACATAAATAGTAAATTTACAGAATTCATTGGGAGTAGCATAACACCAAGTTTGAATAGGGTTTAGCGTACCCAAAATAGTCCCAGAACTACTAGCAAGGTAGGTTGTAAGTCACCTCTAAGGGCAATCAGTTTAGTGGTCACGCCAGCATTCCTTTATACCTTTGGAAGGGTATATTAGGTCCTCTCAATGGGGCGTATACATCGGACTCCACATTTAGATCATGTGGTTTTATTAACGGTTATTAGTACCTCCCACAGATCAGTCAAACTCTATACATTGACCATTTATCAGTATATTAAGTATTCAGTTTTAGCATGTTATAATTTGGTCATTGCATCCAGTTAGCTCAGAATTCAGTTTATCATGTCAGATTATTATACTTGCTTTTATACTTGTTCAGTTATGTTTTATTTCTGCTTTACTCTATACTACATGCTCAGTACCTTTCATGTACTGACGCATACGTGCGCTACATCTTCTCGTGTTGTGGGTTCAGGTTCTCAGCATCCAGATCACGCATTGATCGATTTCTCGATCTGTAGTTCAGCATATTCACTGGTGAGTCCTCATTCTCCGAGGACAACAATCATGAGTTTCATTTCAGTCTTTACACATTTAGTTTCAGTTTTTGCTAGATTTAGCTGGGGCTTGTCCCAGTATTTCTATTCCAGTTTAGAGGCTTATTTCAGACATAGTTAGATTCAACATAGTATTGAGTTAATATTTCTTTTGTAATTTAACTAATTCTTTTCAAATACTCAGTTATAGAATATGGGTATTCCCCATCTTTTCATTTAAAGTATGATTTATCTTTCGCAAAAATTTATTATCTTTAGTATGCTCATAATAATGCCAGTAGGGTTAGCTTTGGATCACTTATGGTCCTAGGTTCCGTATCCACGTCTTGGGGGTAGCTCGGGGTGTGACAAAACATTGTATCAGAGCACTAGGTTCAAGAGTCCTAGTATGTCTGAAAAAGCCACACTAAGTAGAGTCTTTTTCATGGGTGTGAAGTGCACCACATCTAATGAGAGGGAGGCTATGAAGTGTTTTAGGAAAAACTTCACCCTCTTGTTACTCTTATCGTGCGTAAGGTATGATCTTATTCCATTCTAACTCGACATTGAGCGCTTAAGATCATGCCTTCTCATAGAGCTAAGGCATGGAATGCAAATGCAAGTAATGCTAACATAGTTCCTCTAATACCAGATAAGGAAGTCAAAATGCAGAATTTCAGAAAGCCAATTCAGCTTTTTGTTAAGAGTATGACCAACCAGAACAATCAGCAGGTTTTAGTTCCTACAAATAGAATTTATCAATCAATGGAAACCAGAGTTTGTGATTTTTTTAGGATAAATCCGTCTAAGTTTTTAGGGTCGCATGTTGGTATGGACCCACAAAAGTTCATTGATGAAGTCAACAAAATATTTTGTGTGATGTTAGTAACTGGTAGTGATAGGTGAAATTGGCATCCTACAAACTAAACGATACGACTCACATATGGTTCACTCAGTGTAAAGACAAAAGAGACGACTTTGCCTTTTGTAACTCAGTATAGAAGTCCAATTCAATGTCATTCCAGAAACTCTCTCAGAACTTTTCTTAGTTTCTACTCCAGTTGGTGACCCAGTTATAGCTAGACGGGTATAAAAAAATTGCCCTGTCACAATCTCTCAGAAAGTCATCTCAGCAGATCTAGTAGAGTTAGAAATGGTAGACTTCGATGTCATTATAGGCATGGATTGGTTACACTCATGTTATGCCTCAGTTGATTGTAGAACTAGGATTGTTTGTTTTTAGTTTCTAGACGATTCAATCTTAGAATGGAAGGGTAATAGCTTAGCGCTTATTGGTCGATTTATTTCTTACCTTGAGGCCAGAAATATGATATCTAAGGGTTATCTCTATCATCTAGTTTGGGTTAAGGATTCTATCCTTGAAACCCCAACTCTTGAGTCAGTTCTAGTAGTCTATGAATTTCCAGAAGTATTTCCAGTAGATCTTGCTAGAGTCCCTCTCGAAAGAGAAATTGACTTTAAAGTTTATCTCCTTCCAGATACCCATCCTATTTCTATTCCTCCTTACAAAATGGCTACAACACAGCTTAAGGAATTGAAAGAGCAATTGAAAGACCTTCTAGATAAGGGTTTCATCAGACCTAGTATTTCACCATGGAGTGCACCAGTATTGTTAGTAAAGAAGAAAAATGGTTCTCTCAGAATGTGCATTTACTATAGACAGTTGAACAAGGTCACAATCAAGAATAAGTATACCATCCCCAGGATTGATGACTTGTTTTACCAACTTCAGGGTGCTAGTCATTTCTCAAAGATAGACCTTAGATCGGGTTATCATCAGCTCAGAGTCAAAGATTGTGACATTCCAAAAATAGCCTTCAGAACTCGATATTGTCATCAAAAGTTTGTAGTTATGTCGTTTGTACTAACTAATGGTCCTGTAGCTTTCATGGATTTGATGAACAGAGTGTTCTAACAGTACTTAGACTTGTTCATTATCGTCTTTATTGATGATATCCTCATTTACTCTAGTAGTGAGGATGAACATGCAAGTCATTTGGGAGTTGTTCTGCAGACTCTCAAAGATCGCCAGTTATTCCCTAAGTTTAGTAAATGTGAGTTTTGGTTTCAATCCGTTGTTTTCCTAGGTCACATTGTATCTAGCGAAGGGATCCGTGTAGAATCATAGAAGATAGAATCAGTTAAATAATGGCCCAGACCTACCTATGCTACAGACATCAAAGGTTTCTTAGATTTAGTAGGTTATTACAGAAGGTTCGTGGAAGGATTTTCATCCATAGCCTCACCATCGACTAGGTTTACTCAGAAGATGGTCAAGTTCCAATGGTCAGATGATTTTTAGAAAAGCTTGGTAGAATTGAAAACTAGATTGACTATAGCTTCTTTCTTGACTCTACCAGAGGGTTCAGATAGTTATGTGATCTATTGCGATGCATCCAGAGTTGGCTTTGGTTGTGAATTGATGCAAAGAGAAAATGTTATATCTTATGCCTCTAGACAACTTAAGGTGCATGATAAGAACTATCCAACTCATGACCTCGATCTTGAAGCAGTGATGTTTGCACTCAAGATATGAAGACATTAATTGAATGTTGTTCATGTAGATGTGTTCACCGATCATAACAGCTTTCAGTATGTGTTCACCCAGAAAGAGAGGAGATGGCTTGAGTTCCTTAAGAATTATGATATGAGTGTTCATTATCATCCTGGAAAGGAGAATGCATTAGCCGATGCTCTTAGTAGATTATCTATGAGTAGTGTAGCCCATGTTGAGGAAGAAAGAAAGGATTTAGTGAAGGATGTTCACAAGCTTGCTCGCTTGGGAGTTCGCCTTATGAGCATATCAGACAACGATGTAACAGTTCAAAATGGGGCAGAATCGTATTTGGTAGTTGAGGTTAAGGAAAAACAAGATAATGATTCGATCTCGCTTGAACTAAAAGGTGAAGTCCACAATCAGAGAGTGGAGGTTTTCTACCAAGGGGGAGATTGTGTACTTCACTACCAAGGTAGATTGTGTGTTCCTGATGTGGGCGAGTTTAGGCAGCATATTCTTGCAAAAGCTCATAACTCCAGATATTCTATTCATATAGGTGCCACTAAGATGTACCGCGATCTACGGAAAGTGTATTGGTGGAATGGCATAAAGAGGGATAGAGCATACTTTGTGAGTAAGTGCCCTAATTACCAGCAAGTCAAGGTAGAACATCAAAAACCAAGAGGTATGACTCAAGAGATCGATATTCCTACTTGGAAGTCGGATGTGATCAATATGGATTTCATCACAGGGTTGCCTCATACTCGCAGACAGCAACATGACTCAATTTGTGTGATATTTGATAGGATGACTAAGTGTTTTCCCTTTTTGTTGGTCAAGACTACATATTTGACAGAGGACTATGCCAAGCTTTACCTTAATGAAATTGTGATGTTGCATGAGTTTCCTTTGTCTATCATCTCAGATAGAGGTCCTCAATTTACCTCTCATTTCTTGAAGTCATTTCAGAAAGGTCTTGGTACTCAAGTTAACCTTAGTACCACATTTCATTCACAGACGGATGGGCAGGCAGAGCGTACACTTCAGACCTTAGAGGATATGTTGAAAGCTTGTGTTATCGATTTAAAAGGTAGTTTGGATGATCACCTTCTTTTTATTGAGTTTGCCTACAATAATAGCTACAATTCCAGAATTCAAATGTCCCCTTATGAGGCTTTACATGGGCGTAGATGTAGATCTTTTATTGTTTTGTTTGAAGTAGGTGAAACATCTTTGATAGAGCCCGATTCAGTCCTTTATGCTATGGAGAAAGTGCAACTCATTAAAGATAGACTTAAGACAACCCAAAGTTGTCAGAAATCTTATGCAGATGTTAGGAGAAGAGAACTAGAGTTCCAAGTTGATTATTGGGTTTTTTTGAAAGTCTCACATATGAAAGGGGTGATGACATTCAGAAAGAAAGGGAAGCTTAGTCCAAGATATGTAGGCCCTTACAAGATCTTGAAAAGAGTTTGCAACGTGGCATATGAGTTAGAGTTGCCAACAGAATTAGCAGCAGTGCATCCTGTCTTCCACATCTCACTCTTGAAGAAGTGTGTGTGTGATGCAACCTCTGTTATGTAGTTCAATTAGAGAGTGTGGTGGTGAAAGATAGTCTTTATTATGAGAATGTACTAGTTAAGATACTTGACTGTCAGGTTAGAAGGTTGAGAAACAAAGAAGTCGCTTTAGTCAAGGTTTTGTGGAGGAGTCAGTCCTTAGAGGGAGCTACTTGGGAATCAAAAGCAGCCATGAAAGCCAAGTATCCTTACCTCTTTCCTTCCGATTCCACTCCAGCTTGAGGTAATAGTTTCTCTTCAATTTTATATTCATTCAAGCGTAAATTAAAGTTTAGAATCATGTTCCCTCAAATTCTACTTGCACTTTTAGCGTAATTGCATGTACTCGAAACTCAATTCAGTCAAAACTCAGTTCTCAATGTTTAGTAGTAGGGTTTGCAACTCTGTCCCTCTTCAGCTAGTTTATGTCCCTCTTCAGCTAGTTTAGTCTTCATTCGAGGACAAATGTTCCCAAGGGGGGATAATGTAACACCCCGTAGCCAAAACAGACCAAAAACCAGCTTTTTAGAAAAAATATATGTAGGTGCTAGCAATGATGGTATCAACGGACCGTAGCCTGAACCACGCTCCACCGTCGATGGGATCTGAAACTCCCAAAAACTTCAGCCTAGAAAAAAAATTGGTTAAGTCTTAGACGACGGACAGATTACGATCCATAGGTTAGACGACGGTCCGTAGTCTGTGACCATCGATCAATACTCCCTTCAACCACTCTCTGACAAGAGCTACAGATGACCAGCACGGTTCGTAGGTGTAAAATTTGCAGAAAGTTAAGGGGAAATGTGGTTGGGTCAACATCAAATGATCAGAAATCATAACACAAAATAAATTAGGTCTCAGATGACCTACGCACGTATAAATAGTTGAATTATCTTTCTATAGCCACCGACCATTCTAAAATCAGACCTTTGAGTAAATAGTTATGCCCATTTTAGTAGAGGCCTGTCGAACAGGCCCTCACGACGGACCGTCAGTCTTGGCTGTCGTTTGTCCTGACAACAACTTTCCCAGGGGTCTTTTTGACCTTTCCCACTCTGTTTAAACCCTAAGTTACATCGTTTTGACACTAAATCATCATATTTTAGTCATTTTAAGCCTAGATACATAACTAACATATATCCAAGTCAAATTATTAAATCAAAACCTAGAAAATTAGAAGCAAGAGAGGAGAAAAAACTCAAGATCCCTAGTTCAAGAACGCCACAAGCTCCAGTACTTCCAGCCTCAAAACTTAAAGTATTTTCCGTGGATTTTATCACCAGGTATGTCGTATTTCATTAGTGGGTTCCTTTCATCCATTGGGTCCCTAGTTTTCAATCAGATTCTTGATTCACATATCATGATTAAAGCTACGGTTTCTAAAACATTGTTAGAACTTCATGAATTTATTACATATATGTTCCAAATAAGCTTATTATGTTATTACCTTTATTATTGCATGAATTTCAGAACCCTAGCTTTGTTTTTCTTTAGTTGTTGAATTGCACATGCTAGGTCAGATATTTCAGATACTTCAGATATACATGCCTCAATTACAAATGCATAATTACCAGATTAATTGTTGCATTCTCAGTTTGCATGTTCAGTTTTGAGCTATCCAGTATTTAAAAAAATTCAGAGATAAACAATAAATTTACAGAATTCATTGGGAGTAGCATAATACCGAGTTGTACTAGGGTTTAGCATACCCAAATAGTCCCAGAACTACTAGCCAAGTAGGTTGTAAGTCTCTTCTAAGGGAAATCAGTTTAGTGGTCTTGCCAGCATGCCTTTATACCTTTGGCAGGTATATTAGGTCCTCTCAATGGGGCGTATACATCGGACTCCACATTTAAATCATGTGGTTTTATTAACGGTTATTAGTAGCTCCCACTGATCAGTCAAACTCTATACATTGACCATTTATCAGTATATTAAGTATTCAGTTTTAGCATGTTATAAATTGGTCATTGCATCTAGTTAGCTCAGAATTCAGTTTATTATGTCAGATAATTCTACTTGCTTTTATGCTTGTTCAATTATGTTTTATTTCAGCTTTACTCTTTACTGGATGCTCAGTACCTTTCAAGTACTGACGCATACGTGTGATACATCTTCTCGTGATGTAGGTTCAGGTTCTCATCATCCAGATCACACATAGATCGATTTCTCGATCTCTAGTTCAGCATATTCAGTGGAGAGTCCTCATTCTTCGAGGACAATAGTCATGATTTTCATTACAGTGTTTAGTCAATTAGTTTCAGTTTTTGCTAGATTTAGCTTGGTTTGTCCCAGTATTTCTATTCCAGTTTAAAGGCTTATTTCAGACATATTTAGATTCAGCATAGTATTGAGTTAATATTTCTTTTGTATTAAACTTTTTTTTAAATATCTTAGTTATAAAATATGGTTATTCCTCATCTTTTCATTTTAAGTATGATTTAATTTTTGCGATAGTTTATTATCTTTAGTATGCTCATGATTATGCCAGCAGGGTTAGCTTGAGATTACTTGTGGTCCTAGGTTCCGTGTTCGCGTCTCGGGGGTAGCTCGGGGCGTGACAGTTAACTTTTCCAAGAGGTCACGACCTCTCATATAAGTCGCAAATCTTCGTAAAATTTATAACTTTTCGTAAAAATTACTACTTTTCAATAAAAGACTTAACTTTTCATAAAATGACAACTTTTCATGAAAGGTTATTCGATTCTAGTTTATCATTTGTTATATTAAAAGAAAAGTCAAAAGTAAAAATGAAAACACTATTTTGTCCAATTATATATAATTTCATTTTTCCATGGTTACATAGTGTCTTTTATTAGATAGTCAACTAAATAATTTCTCAATTTTCTTTTTTGCCAATTTTGTTAGTATAACACTTTAAATTACATTCAAAATATTAAATAATTTTTAAGAATATATGTATAGCTATTGTTTTTATCAAGAAAAACGGTTGCATAATCATATGATATACGAATAAGTAATAAGTAGTCATTATGTATTTTAAAATTAAAATGCAATCTTCCAAAATCTAAATTCGATTTGTCATATAGTTATGATAATATTTGGAGTTGAACGTGTGAACAAACAAAACATTAAGGATCCTTCAAAAGAATGAAAGAAAAGGGAATGATAAAAAAGTTTGAAATAAATACTTTGGTGTGAGAGCATAGTCATTATTGTATATCATATAACTATACTTAATTGCTAGTTTTAATTCAACCATTTGAATTTCTATTTTTTTGCACCTTTTAGTATTAACATAATAACAAAAAATCATATAAACTATTAGTCTTGATCTCTTGGAGAAGAAAATATTTCATTAGAGAATGTTGTAAACAAATGTATTTTGTAAAAAGTTAGTGAATCTACCATAGTTAGATTTTACATACAATTTACACTAACAAATGCTTATAACAATAACTTTACAGAAACATAAAAAACAAAGTTTAAAATATATAGTTAGAAATAACAATAAATATCATAAACATATAATAATGATTGTAAAAAAAACATATCAGGATTTATGATAGTATAATGAAACAAGAAGGAAAAATCGAGTCCACTGAATGCAGAGTGTCTCCTTGTTAGTGTCCCAGTCAAAAGGAGCAAAGTACACAAATATTTAACTATGTAAAAGAAGAACACGAAGAAGAACAAAAAGTTCTCAATAAAAAATTTAACTTAAATGTGTAGAAGAAGAAGAAAAAGAAGTTAAAATTTTTCGTTATTTTAAAATAAGAGGAAACACCTCTATTTATATACAACAAAGGATAGTGTGAACATATTATAGTTATGCCTTACTGGAGAGGTCATAACTCTTTGACTAAAGTTGCAACTCTTCATAAAAGTAAAAAAAAAATCATAAAAGTCACAACTTTTCAATAAATGTCACAACTTTTCCATAAAAGTCACAACTTTTCATGAAAGGGAAAGACTAATTTTAGAAATAAACAAATTAAAAGGAATGCTTGTATGTGGTGGAGCCACATAGGTGGGCCTAGGATTCTCTTATATATGTGAGATATGAGATAAGTGGGAACAATTTAACCCAAAAAGTTGAATTACATTTTTGCCCCTACAATGTAATTCAAATATAAGTAATTAAATATTTCTGTTAATCATAGCCCTAATTTAATTTTCCAAAAACGTTTGTTCAACGTCCCTCAATCAGTGTACCAACGTTTCTGTTCAGCGTCCCTTAAAGCACACCTTTTTACCACGCTCAACTTATTTCTTTAATTATGAGTTGATCCAAAACCTTTTCAGATTCTTGAATGATCTATATAAAGTCTCCAACAACATCTCAGTGTTCGTTAATCTGCTTCTCATTTCTGTGTCTCATTCAAGTACATCATGTAAATTAATTTTTTCTCCACTTCTTTTATGAAGCTTATTTCGTTTCATTATCTTTATCATGTATCTTCTTGATATTGCTATTTAACCGTAGAAGTTATAGCTAGAGACAAACTGTATTTATGATTTTCTGAACTCTGCTCAGTGCTTGAAACCTTTGTGTCTTGCTTCTCTGCTTGACTACCCTCAATTGTGATTTCAACTGGGGGATGATCTTATTCTGATTTGGTTGAGAAAATTATTAATAGAATAGCTGGTTGGCAATGTAAGATTCTGAATTTTGGAGGAAAAAGTACTTTAGAGAAAATGTTCTGCAGTCAATACCTATTCATACTCTGTCAGCCATTGCTCCTCCTAAAACAACCCTCAAGTATATTAAAAGAATCATTGCTGACTTTTTCTAGGGTACTGATAAAGAGAAGAAGAAGTATCATTGGGTTTCTTGCGAAAGTTTATCATATCCTTATGAAGAAGGAGGCATTGGTGTAAGACTTTTAGAAGATGTGTGGATGGCTTTTCAATACAAGCACTGGTGGGAATTTAGAACCAAAAAATCCCTGTGGAGTCAATTTTTAAAGGCAAAAGATTGTCAAAGAGCTAATATAGTTGCCAAGAAGTATGATACAGGAAATTCTCTAATTTGGAGATATCTTACAAGGAATAGAAAAGAAGTGGAAAATCATATTAGTTGGAAGATCCAGTCTGGGAATTGCAGTTTTTGGTGCGATAATTGGTTGGGAGATGGTGCATTAGCTACATACTGTGACAGGGTTTCTAGTGTTAACAATATGAAAATTGGTGATTTTCTAGATGATGGAAAATGGAATGAAAGAGCTATCAGACATAATGTACCTCCACTGCTGATACCTTCCATTCTTAATCACAACTTTCAATATAAAGAAGGAAGATTAGAAGCTGCAATTTGGATGCCTGAGGATAATGGACAATTTGCAATAGCTTCTGCTTGGAGAATCATAAGAAGGAAAAAAGTTACTGATCCTATTAATAAATGTATTTGGAACAAAAGTATTCCTTTCAAAGTCTCTTTCTTTATTTGGAGAGCTTTGAGAGGTAAATTACCTACTAATAAATGTTTATTGAAATTTGGAAAAGAAGAGGCTGACTGTTATTGTTGTTATAGACATGGAAAAGATGATATTGATCATATTTTAATCAATGGTAACTTCGCTAAATATGTTTGGACACTTCATGCTACAAGAATGGGAGCTGAAACCAAAAATACAAATATTAGAAGCACTTTACTGCATTGGAGAAGCCTTCCAATATACAATGAGGTACAAAAATTAATTCTTAACATTTTACCTAACTTTATTTTTTAGAATTTGTGGAAAAACAATTGTACTGTCAAGTATGGAGTTAAACAATCAAGTATACAAAGGGTAGAATATTTTATATTTTCTGATATCATGAAGGCTATACATATAAATTTTCCTAATATACCATATCAACTTAGCTGGGACAGTTTGATCCACATTGTGGAGCATTGTCAACAACAGATTATAATAATCATGGTAAGCTGGAATAAACCAACAATAGGCACTTATAAATTAAATACAGATGGAAGTACAATTCACAATACTGGCCAAACTGGTGGAGGAGGAATATTAAGAGATCATCAAGGTAACTTGATTTATGCGTTTGCTATTCCTTTTGGTTTTGGAACTAACAATTTTGCAGAAATACAAGCTGCATTGTATGGACATAGTTGGTGTGTTCAACATGGATACAAGAACATTATTCTAGAGGTTGATTCTAAGTTATTGAGAAAATGGATAAACAATATAATATGCATACCTTGGAGATTTCAACAAGCAATCGAGCAGATTCAAGAACGTAGTCACAAAATGGAGTATTTTCAATGTCAACATATCTATAGAGAAGCTAATGGCACGGCTGATATGTTAGCTAAATATAGTCATAAGCTGGATATAATACAACATTTTTATACTTCTCAACAATTAATTGGAGCAATTAGAGGAAGTTATATTTTGGAGAAAATGGTAATGCCATTATTCAGAAGAAGGAAGTTGAAGAGAATCAAGCAACCACCATAATTTCAATACTTGTATAGTACAATAATAAAATTGAAAGTCTGTTCAACTTAGTTATATGAGTAGGTTTCTTTTTTAATATACTTTCTTGTAAAAGGGAGAGTCTCCCTCATTTATGTTTTACTAGAAAACATTGTAATAAGAGAGGAGTCCTCTCTAGGTATATTGTTTACTAGATTACAACTCATTTGTAAGGGATTAAGTTGATAAACCGTAATGGTTAATTAACTATAAATCCCAACTTAGGATATGAGGTAAAGGTTTATGTCCCCCTCCTTGTAAATTTTTATAATAAATGATAAGGCCTGGGGGTGTTGCTTAGCCCCTGACCCAACACAAGGGTCGTTTAATTTTAAAAAAAAAACTGGGGGATGAGCAGAGACATCATGCTCCTTTATCAACTCACTTCCAAACTCCTTTGAAGCCTATATTATGAGATATGTTAGGAATTATGAAATGCATTACCTTAACCAGATCGCCTACTATAGCCTTCAAGAAAGTTCAACCAAAAGTTTGATGACGAAAAGTATCTTGAATTATTTTGAATAATCATACAAGTGGTAATTTGTTTATGTAGAGTGAATACATATATCTTCTTATTTCAATGTACTGTTTGGATTGTGATCTCTTCGTAGTTCTTGTAGCTAGACATATACCAGGATCTAAAATTCACATGGTAAGACATATCAATGTTTAGTCTTCTTAGAAGATTAAGACAAATACATTTCATTCCCTATGTGGTGGATCCTTTGGGAATGATTTTCTACTATCCTACTGGGAAATTATCATTTTGTGGTCGAGGAAAAAGCATGGGATGTTGTTGTAGTGCACTCTGAATGCGTACAAAATAGGCATTTAGATATTTTGTTAGTGTTCAGATTATGAAATTGAGTTATGTGGTGTCCTTTTTTATCATTTTTTGTCTAGTGGATCGTTGAAATTTGTTTTTATATTGATTATGGTATCAGAGCATGTTTTGTTCTTAATATGGGATTAGATGAAGAGAAAAATATATGGCATCTAAAACAAATGAAGGTGATGATTCTTCAGTTATTCTTACTCCAGAATGAGAAAACATTTGAAAGTTGGAGGTTTGTGGACTATTGTTGCAAATGTCTTTGAAGATCCATACAAAGATGGTTAACTTACAACATTAGAGATGAAAAATATTGAGGCTAAGTATCATACATATCCAAAAGCCTTGAGCAAAATCCAAATGGGAGTCTCAAGAGAATATTTTGCAAAAGTTGCTAGTTCTGAGACTACAAAGAAAGCTTGGGAGTCTCTAGAACCGAGGTGTATAGTGATGAAAAGGTACGCACTATAAATCTTCAAACTCTTACAAGAGAGTTTCAAAACTTGAAGATGATAGATACTTAAAAAATAGATTAATATTGTTAATGAAATGAGAAATTATGGTGATACAATTTCTGACCAACAAGTTGAGCGTGGAAAAGATTCTAATTAGTGTCATACAAAAGTATGAGTACATTGTTTCTTTCACTGAGGAGACGAAAGATCTTTCTATGCATTCCATCAAAGATCTAGTTGGATAATTTTGTGCACACGAGAAACGAAGATTTTTCATGAAGATCAACCCAAAGAGACGACTTTCAAGTTTAAAACAAATGAGAATTCTCAAAATTTCTCAAAAAATTTACAGAAGAACAATTACAAGCCAAAAAAGAAGCAAGATCATGATGGTTCTTCAAAAAAGATTGAAGAAAAAGATGAGAAAACTCTAGTTTTTTTTGTAGAGTTTGCAAAAATACTAATCACACTACAGAAAAATGTTGGCACAAAAGCAAGCTCCAATGTAACTTTTGTAAAAGTTTAGACCACATTGAGAAGGACTGCTGGCACAAGAAACGATAGCAAGCAAATTTTTGTGAAAACTAGGAGGAAGAAAACCTTTTATTTGCTTCTAAATATGATTCTTAAAAAAAGCAATGAATGGTATGTTAATACATGTTGTAGTAATCATATGACTTGAGATGAAAAAGCTTTCCTCTCAATTAATAATAACATCACTACTAAAGTGAGAATGCGGAATTGAGCCTTAGTTGATACAAAAGGTAAAGGTACCATTTCGATCAACATGAAAGGAAGCGGTAAGCAAATTCATAATGTTCATTATGTTCCTGACTTGGAAGAAAATTTGCTTAGTGATTGTCAACTCATGGAAAATGGTTATTCTCCTGTGTTTAGAGATAATTATTGCAATATTATTAAATTGAGTAAAATCAAGTCATTGTTGAAGTAAAGATCATAAAAAGAAACGAATTTTCATGGTTTGAAGCTTCTCAAGCAAAAAGACATGGTGCAAGGCCTTCCTGAGATACATACTAAGGTGAATCCATGTGAAAGTTGTACAACGGGAAAGCAACATAGGAAGTCATTTCAAATAAAGACTCCATCTTTTGGAAGTCAAAGGAATTTTCTTATCGTTGAAAGTTGTTTTTATCAATAAAAAAAGGTTGCATACTCAAATGATATACGAATAAGTAATAAGTAGTCAGTATGTATTTTAAAATTAAAATGCAATCTTCCAAAATCTTAATTCGATTTGTCATATAGTTATGATAATATTTGGAGTTGAACTTGTGGACAAACAAAACATTAAGGACCCTTCAAAAGAATGAAAGAAAAGGGAATGACAAAAAAGTTTGAAATAAATACTTTGGTGTGAGAGAATAGTCATTATTGTATATCATATAATTATACTTAATTGCTAGTTTTAATTCTACCATTTGAATTTCTATTTTTTTGCTCCTTTTAGTATTGACATTATTAACACAATAACAAAAAATCATATAAACTATTAGACTTGATCTCTTGGAGAAGAAAATATTTCATTAGAGAATGTTGTAAACAAATGTATTGTGTAAAAAGTTAGTGAATCTACCATAGTTAGATTTTACATACAATTTATACTAACAAATACTTAAAAAAATAACTTTACAGAAACATAAAAAACAAAGTTTAAAATATAGAGTTAGAAATAACAATAAATATCATAAACATATCAATAGTAGTTGTAAAAAAAATACCATGATTGGTGATAGTAGAATGAAACAAAAAGGAAAAATCGAGTCCACTGAATGCAGAGTGTCTCCTTGTTAGTGTCCCACTCAAAAGGAGCAAAGTACACAAATATTTAACTATGTAAAAGAAGAACACGAAGAAGAACAAAAATGTTCTCAATAAAAAATTTAACTTAAATGTGTAGAAGAAGAAGAAAAAGAAGTTAAAATTTTTTGTTATTTTAAAATAGGAGGAAACACCTCTATTTATATACAACAAAGGATAGTGTGAACAAATTATAGTTATGCCTTACTGGAGAGGTCATAACTCTTTGACTAAAGTTGCAACTCTTCATAAAAGTAAAAAAAAATAATCATAAAAGTCGCAACATTTCAATAAATGTCACAACTTTTCATTAAAAGTCACAACTTTTCATGAAAGGGAAAGACTAATTTTAGAAATAAACAAATTAAAAGGAATGCCTGTATGTGGTGGATCCACGTAGGCGGGCCTAGGATTCTCTTATATATATGAGATATGAGATAAGTGGGAACAATTTAACGTAAAAAGTTGAATTACCTTTTTGCCACTACAATGTTATTCAAATATAATTAATTTAATATTTCTGTTAATAGCCCTAATTTAATTCTCCAAAAAACGTTTGTTCAACGTCCCTCAATCAGTGTACCAACGTTTCTGTTCAGCGTCCCTTGAAGCACACCTTATTCCCATGCTCAACTTATTTCTTTAATTATGAGTTGATATAAAACCTTTTCAGATTCTTGAATGGTCTATATAAAGTCTCCAACAACATCTCAATGTTCGTTAATCTGCTTCTCTTTTCTGTGTCTTATTCAAGTACATCATGTAAATTAATTTTTTCTCCACTTCTTTTATGTAGCTTATTTCATTTCATTATGTTTATCATGTATCTTCTTGATATTGATATTTAACCGTAGAAGTTATAGCTAGAGACAAACCGTATTTATGCTTTTCTGAACTACGCTCTTGCTTCTCTGCTTGACTACCCTCAATTGTGATTTGAACTAGGGGATGAGCAGAGACATCATGCTCATTTATCAACTCACTTCCAAACTCTTTTGCAGCCTATATTATGAGATACGTTAGGAATTATGAAATGCATTATCTTAACCAGATCGCCTACTATAGCCTTCAAGAAAGTTCAACCAAAAGTATGATGACGAAAAGTGTCTTTAATTATTTTGAATAAGCATACAAGTGGTAATTTGTTTATGTAGAGTGAATACATATATCTTCTTATTTCAATGTACTGTTTGGCTTGATCTCTTGGTAGTTCTTGTAACTAGACATATACCACGATCTGAAATTCACATGGTAAGACATATGAATGTTTAGAATCCTAAGAAGATTAAGACAAATACATTTCATTCCTTATGTGGTGGATCCTTTAGGAATGATTTTCTCTATCCTACTTTGAAATTATCATTTTGTGGTCGAGGAAAAAGCATGGGATCTTGTTGTAGTGCACTCTGATTGCGTACAAAATAGGCATTTAGATATTTTATTAGTGTTCGGATTATGAAATTGAGTTATGTGGTGTCCTTTTTATCATTTTTGGTCTAGTTGATCGTTAAAATTTGTTTTTATATTGATTATGTGTCAGTAACAAAAGCAAAGAGTGTGAAAGATCATTCTTTTGATAAAGATTGCGTATTCTTTATTTTTATTTATGCTTGTATTTAGTTTTTTGGTATGTGAATTAAAATATTTGAGAATTTGAGTTTGGGAGGCATCCTTTTGAAGGATGCTTAGACAAGATTTTTTGAATGAATGGCAAGTATTAAAAACCTGCAAAAGTATCAGGACCACAGTAAGTTTGTTTTGTCATTTTGACAAGTAAAATACAGCTAAGAAATGAAAGTTCTTACGTATTTAAAAAGCAATTCAAATTTCACCATTGTTGGTGCAATAGATTGTATGATGAAGCTTTGAATTTGAAAAGAGATTCAAAAAAAGAGGGAAAGTGAAAGAACAAGCATGTGAAACAAGCAATTCACCCCTTTGAACTTGGAAGAAAGATTTAAGGAAACCAAAAAATGTCAAACTACAAAAACAAAATCCTTTCATCAGGCAAAAATTAGTAAGCGCTAAAACAAACAGTGTCGTAGTTGGTTAAGACAACATACTCTGAAATTTCTAGATACACATTTTGGGAAAAGGGAGACAATGATGCCAAAATCATCAATTCTTGTTCAAAATGTAAAATTCTCAGCATAAACTATATAGATCTCTTAAGCAATTTGAACTGACAAGCGAAAGTAATTGGGGTGATAATACATGATGTATATTATAACCATTTGCAACTTTTCATAATCTCGTGTGCTTATCCACAAAACATTAGACTTGCAACCAATACATACTCCTATTTACAAAAATCCATTCCAAGAACTACTACTATAACCAAGTAAGTAGAGTCGGATGAGTAAAGATTTAACTATTAAAAGAATGAGAAGGAAGACAAAGATGAATATATGACCCTCATCTTTTGTATAGAAAAGCTAAAAGTATCTCACGAATATAATTTTTGGTTTATACTATTTTCTTTTTTTCTACCATTTTATTAATATCTCACAAATGATTGTGTCATATATCATATAATTCATGTATATAACTTGACAAAAATTTCTTTTGTCAGAATTTACATATGGCAGAGTTAATAAATTTCAATAAGTCAAAGAAAACGAAGATTACATATACATGTAATTATTATTTATATATGTCAATTAAATATTTAAATAATAATCATTTTATAAAAAAATAAATACTTTTATTTTGTAGGTGTAGATCCATCCTAAGGAAGACATGTAGATCAAATATCTTTAAGACTATTACAATACACTACTTTCATTCGCCGACAAGTTCTTGATATGTATGCATTTGTAAAAAAGTGGAGGGTATTATTCCTTAAAAACAAGGCGGAGGCATTAAAAATTTTGTAACTATAATATCGACATTTAAATTATGTGTTGTGATATATTTAAAAATAACTTTTAATACAAGTTGAATAATGATATATTATATGAATTGTATAACTGAAGTTGTTATAGTATTAGTTTTTACATTCACTTGATAACAATTTTTTGTATGATGTGTCTTGCAATGATCATAATATTAATTAGATATGCTCACATCATACACTTTTATTTTAGAAGTATTTATACTAAGCATTGCATACACGTGCGTTGCACAAGTTTGAAAACTAGTTATATTATTAGTGGCAAGCTCCAAGTCAAAAGTTAAATTGTGAAAATATCTCTATGTTAATTTTTTTCATTAATAAATATATTTTGTTAACTTTTAAAATCAAATCAATAATGATATCTCCTTTTTCTTAAATTTTTGAACTTTTTTCTTTATCAATTCTTTTATATTATATTTAAAAATCTTACATTTTCTCTAGCTACTTCTGTTTATTTGTATTATAAAAAATTCAATTATAAGCAAAAATACCTTCAAGGCATTTTCTTTAAGAGATCACAATAAATATTGACTCTTCATTATTTTTCTTCAACTCTTAGGCTTTTGCTCTTCTAACTTTCGAACTTTTGACCTCCCAATCTGTTAGACCCGCAAACTACTTGATCTAACTATGTGCAGACATGTCAAGGACTTGGGCATTGGTCTTGACATGGATGATGGCAAAACAGTGCAACACAAGTTCAAGGTGCCTGGGTGTTGGCAAGGCAGCTTGAACGTGCATGGCTTACGTGCGGGCTAAGGGCATTAGCAAGGCAGCATGTTGACTTGATGAGGCAAGGCTGTGAAGACTTGGCAATGTCAGGAACAAAGGCAGTTCACCCGAAATTGCTGAAATAAAACTAAGTGTTGGAAGACAACTAAAATATTCTAAGTGTTGGAAGCCGGCTGAAATATTCTAAGTGTTGGAATGAAGCCTGAAATATTCTAAGCGTTAGAATATTAGTATTTCGTGTAGATAAGAATGTAATTTGAATTAGATTCTATCCGTTGGAAATATAGGTGTTGGAAAGTTAGTTTTGAACCCTGTGATGACATGTGTCGGACATGTGTCATTTGTAACCGCCGCATGTAACTGCCATTGTGCTGAATTTTGATTTAAAGGTGGAAATTCGTCTAAGGCATGGACAGTGTGTTTTCTAGCCTTAGACTAATTCGTGAAGCCTTCCTTTGTATTAATTAAAGGTTAATAAAGGTTGGGACTGGTTCATGTAAACTCTGTTGGTTGTTTGACGCTGTTGTTTTAAGTATTTCTATACTTAGTCAATTTTCGTGGGTGCAAGTAGGCTGAGTGATACAGACGTTTGTAAGACTGCCTAGAGTGGTATACGATGAAAATAAATCGACCCTCTTTCAATTGGTATCAGAGCGCGGTTAAACAATGGTGAAAAACATAGAATTGTGGGAATTGGCACGAAAAATTGAATCCTTCATCGGGTTTACTGAAGATATTTTGGGAGACCCTACGTTTGTGGATTTGTTCACACAAATCATTGAGTTGAGATTTGACGCTGAGAAAGTTCAGGGAGAAATTGGTGGATGTCGACAGAATGTTGATAACCACATCACTGAAATCTTAGACTTTCGAACCACAACGACGCAAAAACAAGAGGGACTGCAGAACGAAAATGAGAACCTTTGTGCAGAGCTCGTTGTGTTGTGTCGGGCTCTGGCTACGTTAAGTTCAACTCGTGTTGAATCGTCTAAGGTAAAGATTCCAGAACCTAAGGCCTTTAGTGGCGCAAGGAGTGCTAAAGAACTGGAAAATTTCATCTGGGACATGGAACAGTATTTTACTGCTGCAAGAGTGTCGGACGCTGATAAGTTGAATATTGCCACAATGTATTTGTCGGGTGATGCGAAACTTTGGTGGAGGACTCGTAATGCAGACGACGTAAGTGCTGGTCGTCCTAATACATGGGATAAGCTAATCAAAGAAATGCGTGATCAATTTCTTCCTAGCAATGCATCTTGGCTTGCAAGGGATAAATTGAAAAGGCTAAGGCAGACGGGTTCAGTGAGGGAATACATAAAAGAATTTACGTCTGTGATGTTAGACATACAAAATATGTCTAATGAGGATAAACTTCACAAATTCATTTCGGTCATGCAAGGCTGGGCTCAGAACGAACTACGAAGGCAGAATGTTAAAGATCTGCCCGGGGCTATTGCTGCTGCCGATTCGTTAGTGGATTTCCGGACGACTCGTCCTTCGACAGACGTCCTTCGACAGACGTCCCCTCCACTTCAAAAACTAAGAAAAAGAATTAGAAGAAAGGGGAATGGAGAAAGGATAGTCGTAAAGACAATACAAATGATAAAGGAAAGGCACAAATGAAGGATGGGAAAGACAGGCCAAAGAACAAAGATGGAAATTCGAAGGGCTGTTGGACTTGTGGTGGTCCTCATTTGGCCAAATCTTTTTTAAACCGTGAAAAATTGAATGCTTTGCTTGCTGGTAACGTGAATCAAAGGGAGGAAGATGAAGAAATTATGGCTGCAATGGCAAACCCATTGGGATTGTCCTTCAATCACATTATGGGGATCAATAATGTTGGAGAAATCTCTAGTACTTCGAATCCTCATGCTTCCTTAATTCATATAGAAATGAAAGTGAAAGAACAATGTGTGATGGCAATGGTTGATATAGGGGCCACACACACGTTTGTAGATGTGAAGATTGCTACAAAATTGGGGCTGAAGTTGTCTAAAAGCCCTTCCTACGTCAAAACAGTCAATGCTAAGGCACAAACCTTTGTGGGCATGGCTTATGGCGTGTCTCTGTCGACTGGATGTTGGGTGGGAAAACATAACTTGATGGTGATGCGGCTTGGTGACTTTGAAATCATACTTGGGATTGATTTCCTAAGGAAATTCCAGTTTTTTTTGTTTCCTCACTTAGATGGAGTGATGGTCATGAATGGAAGCAATGCTGGCTTTCTCAAAGGTGTTCATCCGTTTGGGAATATTAATAAAATTGCAAAGAAGAAAGACAAGGGAATGTTGTTGTATGCTATGTCAATCGACAAAGGGCTGAAGAAAGGTGAAGACACTATACTTGCTGCCTTGGTCGAAGTAAAACCTGATGTGAAGATGGAAGTGCCTGATTTGTGTTGGTCAATTGCTTAAACAGTATGCTGATGTTATGCCGCCTGAATTACCAAAGAAATTACCACCAAGGAGGGATATCAGTCATAAGATTGAGTTGCTGCCTGATACGGTTTCTCCTGCACAGGCTCCTTATCGTATGGCTCCTAAGGAATTGGTTGAATTATGCAAATAATTGAATGAATTGCTAGATACTGGATTGATTCAGCCGTCTAATGCCCCATATGGTGCTCCTGTTCTATTTCAAAAGAAACAAGATGAAACAATGCGAATGTGTGTAGACTACCGGGCGCTAAACAAGGAAACTATAAAGAACAAGTATCCGGTTCCGTTGGTGCAAGATTTGATGGATAGGTTAAGCAAGCCATGCTGGTTCACAAAACTTGATCTGAGGGCAGGTTATTGGCAGGTTAGGATAGCAGAGGATGATGAACCAAAAACAACATGTGTAACTAGATATGGTTCCTATGAATTCCTTGTAATGCCGTTTGGGCTGACTAATGCCCCGGCAATGTTTTGCAACTTAATGAACAATGTACTGTTTGACTATCTTGATGACTTTGTTGTTGTTTATTTAGATGATATAGTCATTTATAGTCGAACATTGGAAGAACATGTTAATCACCTAAGTTTGCTTTTGTCTCAATTGAGGAAATACACGCTTTATGTCAAGATGGAAAAGTGTGAATTTGCTCAACAAGAGATAATGTTCTTGGGGCATCTTGTTAGTAAAAACCAAGTTCGAATGGATCCTAAGAAAGTGTAAGCCATTGTTGATTGGCAGGCACCTCGTCATGTGAAGGATTTGAGGTCGTTTCTTGGCTTGGCTAACTATTACAGAAAGTTTATTGCTGGTTACTCAAAGAAGGCAGCGGCTTTGACAGATTTGTTGAAGAAGGATACAAAGTGGGTTTGGTCTGAACGGTGTGACGAAGCATTTCAGAATTTGAAGAATGCTATCGCATCTGAACCTATACTCAAATTGCCTGATTTTGAGTTACCATTTGAGGTGCACACTGATGCGTCAGACAAATCAATTGGTGGCGTATTAGTGCAGGAAGGTCATACAGTGGCCTTTGAAAGTAGAAAATTGAATGATGCTGAACAAAGATACTCAACACATGAAAAGGAAATGGTTGCGGTGGTACACTGTTTGCAAGTTTGGAGAGTTTATCTCTTTGGCACTCGATTTGTTGTGAGAACTGATAATGTAGCAAATAAATTTTTCAAGACACATAAAAAGTTGAGTCCTAAACAAGCACGGTGGCAATAATTCCTGGCAGAATATGATTTCATGTGGGAACATAAACTAGGAAAACACAACCATGTTGCTGATGCGCTGAGTAGAAAAGAAGTGTTTGTTGCAGTATATTCAATTTTAAAACTGGAAACTGATTTCTATGATAGAATCAGGTTGTATGCTGCAAATGATTCATTGTATGTTAAATGGATGGGTCAAGTGCAAGAGACTTAATGAAAGAGGCGCACGACCTTGCTTGGGCTGGACATCCCGGTGTTGAAAGGATGTTAGCCTTACTGTCTCGTGTTTAATTTTGGCCGAAAATGGAAGACGATATAGAGGCGTACTTCAAAACTTGTCATGTTTGTCAAGTGGAAAAGACTGAACGTAAGAAGGAAGCAGGTTTGCTGCAACCTTTGCCTGTTCCTGAAAGGCCATGGCTATCAGTAAGCATGGATTTCATTTCTGGATTCCCTAAAGTAGATGGATAAGCATCTATAATGGTGGTAGTTGATAGGTTTTCAAAATATTCCGTTTTTATTGCTGCTCCTGAATTATGCTCATCTGAAGTTGCTGCTGAATTGTTCTACAAACATGTGGTTAAGTATTTTGGTGTTCCAGTTGACATTGTGAGTGATAGAGACACATGGTTCACTGGTAGATTTTGGTATGAAAATAAAGAAAGACCCTTTAAAATTTAAAAAAATTGCACACGACTGTTTATATTTCTTTTCAAGAAGTATATCTCAACATTTTCAAGAATGGCGCCGCTGCCGGGGAATATGTCTTAGAAATTGTCTTTAGTATTTATTTTAAATTGTAGTTTTTTTTAGTTTTTTTTCTTCTTAGGATTAGTTTTTTTTTTTTAATAAATTGTCTTCGAGTCATCTGATCCTATAGAAGACTGTATGGAGAAGGAAAACTGTGTCTATATTCTTGAACTTATTGTTCCAACATCGAATAATTACATTCCTCACTTAGGATCTAAGAAGTGCAAAATGCGATATCTGGTTTTTAGGACCTTTCTTTTTGTACCACCACCCCTTGATCGTAACAGAAAAATTAATTCAAAATTGGGGGTGCAATTCATATCTTCAAACTATAATGAAAAATAGTAAAATAAATAGTGTCGTGCCGCGACATTAAATTAAGCGCTTATTGGGAGAGACCCCATTTAGTAGTGTAACTTGTCTTTTAATGTTATTATTTTTTTTTATAAGTATGACTTTTTTCTTATCTTGTTTTTGCATATTAGGGGAAGTCTGAGTACCCAACCAAAAAAAAAGGAGCATGTTTGAGCTTAAGTGTGGGGTGACGAACCCTTGATATAAATTTAGAGAACGTGCTACTAGCTAGGCCTAAAGTTCTCAGGGAGTTTTTATAACCCTTCTTTTATATTTTATTTAATATTTTGGGACATAGCATCTTTTTAAGTGTGGGGTGGAGGAATGAATTACTAGTTTTTACTATTTTATTGAGTCAATTTTTTTAGGATGGGTTCCTTGGCTTTTGTTTTCAGTTCTTTTCCTTAGGATAGTCCGTTTACCGATTGTCTTTTATTTATTTATTTTAGAAATTTATTTCATTATTATTTTTTGAGATAAAAGAAAAGACCCTTTTGAGTTATGTGATACTTACTATTTACGCCTAATTTGAAGTAGTACTTTCTTGTGAATGTTTAACTACTAGTGAAATTGCAAACCTTTTGACATCTAGGTTCATGGTTGTGACTTTGTATATAGCTTATTTTATTTTATAGTTTGTTAGGATCTTTTCTCTATTAAAAGTGAGAATGATCCAACTGGAATGATACCTGTGCCGTGTGTAGTGAGATTTTATTTATTTCATGTTTTGCATCATAGTCTAGAACATGCCCTACATGTTATTGAAGTGAAATAAAAAAAGTGTTGCCTTGTTTAATAAATGACAATAGTATTTCTTTGACTTGATTTATAAATTTTAGCCTTTTCAGATTTTATCACTAGTTAGCCCTTTTGAGCTTGTAGCCTTTTGTTGGTAGCCATATTTTGCCATTGACTATTTTGTTGAATCCCTAGTTTTTGCACCTTGCTTCCTTGAGCATCATAGCTTTAACTTATATTAATTATCACTTCTGAGAAAAAATAATGGATGAGTGAAAAGGTAATCAATGATAGCTACAAAGTGCTTAAAATTCCTCCTAGAAAGAATGTGATATAAAAAAAAATCGGGATGTGCCATAAAAAAAAAAGAAGTTACCTTGATGATGGCCTTGGTCCTTTCAAGGACATCGTGCACCTTAATTCATGTAAAATACGCAAGTTGAGGGTGACTATTATGAAGGAAAATAAAAAAATAGTGATAGTAAAATAATGAACGAAACATTCTTGTGATGATGAGAATTACTTGTGAAATAATTGTTGTAGAGAGGGCTAAAAAAAGAGAAGAAAATATGGGTGACGAAGTCTAAAAATTGCAATGTTCTTAAAGAAGTTAAAGTCACTAATATATAGTTTTCCTACCCGTCCCCTAGCCTACATAACAACCCGTTTAAGTCCTATTTGATTCTATTCAAACATGCTTAATTAGTGGAGATGTTCATAATGGGCAAACATAAGGTTCTTTGTGCATACATATGAATTTTATTTGTGAGTGTGAGAGCTGTTCTTGATATGAAGTCCTTGATTTATATTCAATCTTTTGAATTGATTGTATGGACTATTTTTTTGTGAGGTCACTTGTATCATGATAGATAGATAATTTTATTAACATTCTTTGATGAGAGTAAGTGAGCAAGCTTAATTTGACGAAATCAAAGTCCTTCCTTGGAGTTAGGAGGTTAGAGGTTTGTTGTTTATTTGAATTTCATGCATAATGATTGAGAAGTCTACTTGATATTTTGAAGTTGTTCTATGGCCTATTTGTTTGTAGTAACCAAAGTGATACAATTGCTAGCATGATTTTTTTTTTGATGAGCTTGAATGGTTGCTCGAGGATGATAAAAAATTTAAGTGTGCTTTGTTGATGTGAGGCCAAATACACATTTTTCTCATTATTTACCTCACATTTATTATTTATATTTTTTCATTTAAGTATAAATTTTATGGATTGTGCTAAATTGAGTATTTTATTTGTAGGATTAATTTGGTGGGAAAATGAAGAAGTTTGGAGCTAAAACAAATTAAAGATGAAAGGTTAAAGAACGAAATCAAGTAGGAAGATTAATGGATTAATGTGAATAAAATAATATATTATATATAAGATGCATATTTCAGCAATTGTGAATGGCAAAGTAAAGCTGCCACGTGATATTCCCTCAATGCACTGGCCAATCCGTTCACACGGCATTACACGCAAAAAAAAGAAGGAAAAGAGCTCTTCAATTCTTTTTGGTTTTGAATTCCTAATTTGTTTGGACTCATTTATTTTATTTAGAGTTTTCTACATCTACAAATAGGGAATGGAAAACTATTATTTAGGGGAGGCCAAGAAACAAGATAGAAGACATAATATAAATTTTCTTCTAGCTTTGGAGCTTTGTAAGAGCCACAGTGGAGGCCGAAGAATTGTGGTTTATTCTTTCTTCTCATTTATTATTTATTTGTATTCCTAATTAATAAAAGATAGTTGAGCTATTATTCTTAAATTTTTATTATTATAACAACAATATATTTATTTTAATAAATTTTATTGTGTTTTGAGATAATGAGTAGCTAAACTTCACAACTAGATTTGTGGGAACCATGAGCGATTAAGAATGTATGAATAGTAATTAAGAAATTCTTAAATAGCTTCTTTCATTTATTGATAATTCTTTCATTTAGATGTCTTTTTAACTGTGGCCAACGTTAGAAATCGCTCTGTTGCTACTTGTCGGACCAAGAAGGTAGTTAATAAGAAAAGAATGATCATCATAGATTTAGTGGGATACTATCTAATAGTCTAGTGTCGATTGGTGTGAAGTAATAAATAAGTCATGCATTGATTATGATGTCTAATACGAGGTAATGGTAAGGATTTGTAAATTATACAAACGTGCCAAACCAAGATGCGGGGTGAAATTCTCTAGTTTACACACGTAGCCGAACCAATCGCCTTGGTCCCCATCCGACATGGCCGAATAATTGGACGAAGCTTGATCATCATTAGAAACTTCTTCAAGAGGAGAGTATTCATTGCCACAAGGAGGAACTCCCGCATTAGAAATCTCATTATCAATTATTTGTGAGACTTCTCTTTCGAGTAGTCATACATATAACCACCATACAAGGTTTAGGTGAAAGCACAAATAAAATACTCTAGAGGCACGACATTGCATTTCCAAGAAAATGAGAATTTCTTAAGCATCATATAGTTTCCTATTCATAAATGTGGCGCTTCAAAATTATGAATAAGAATCTACATAGGCGTGGTAAGATGAGACATCGACTTCAAAGATATTCAACCTCATGCTCTAATACCAAGTTTGTCACATCCGGGGAGCATCCCATAAACGTAACCAGTGTCGGCTTCCCCATCAAGGACTAAGACTATACACTTAGCTTACATCATTACATTAATAAGTTAAAAATCAGAAAAATTTAAAAATGTTCATCAGTGCTATATTGAGGTGTACATTGACCTCTCACATACACACAATATATTCATATCGAGTATATATATACCCTTAGTATAAGAAGATTACACAATCTTCAACTTTTATTACATACATATATACATACATATATATATATATATATATATATATATATATATATATATATATATATATATATATAACATAGTCTTAAAATGGATTTCTCATATCATAACCATCTAAACAATGTACAATAATTGGGCATAGCCCATACATCAAAACAACAAAAGCCACATATAGGCTATACAATCTTTAGTTCTCAAATGAAAGGAAATGAACATGTTATATTTAATACTAATCAATATCCAAATCTTGAAAATGGCATTCTCCTCGAAGTGGTGAGGATCTACCCAACTTGGAGAGTGAGAATTCCAAGTCTTTATTCAAAGTTGTCACAAGCCCTTCAACGACCGGAACCTAAATTGTTTGGGACAAATGGGCAAATGGGGTTAGCACATCCCTGGTAATAAGTATGAGCACATATTCACACACAACATTGAATCATGCTAAAAGGGGACTTTTCATTAAATCAAGACCATGTACATCACAAGACCAACAATACAAAGTCTAGTCAGGTGAACATGCATATCAACGTAATTGAGAACACGATAAAAACAACTCTATCATCATGTCATAGCATCAACAAACATACATAAGATTTCATAATAGCATAACCCAAGCAAGACCATTACTCATGAACCCTCATTTAGCCCACTAGTGCAATGACTTAGCAAAGTCTCATAACCTTAACCAAGTAAATCCAAGAAGAACCATGACCAATGTCCAACTTCACATAACATATCATTAAGAATACATAATATCATACTTTGGAAATAGAGACAAAACCCATGTTCATAAGTGACACCAACATCATATAGTATCATACACACGTAAGATCATCATACATATATCATTTACATTTATAAGCATATGCATACATAAGAACATCCATCTAAGACATTACTCAAGGTTAACTAGTGCAATTTATAGGTAGAGTCCCATACCCCTACCCAGACCAAGCTAATCCCCTTAGGTAATCCTAGTTAAAATTCATTTCATTATTTAATTTTACCTTTTGGGAACATCTTTCGTTAACCGACATAGACCACATGAGATAATGTAAAATCCGATATCATGGAACCCTACACCGAAAGAAGGAAGACTTCTTGCCAAGGTAGTATCGAAACATGAACGTATCATCTATGTGGATCCACTGGCTAGTATTCCTATGGGGACAACATAGTTCACGAACTAGGAGATATAGTTGTGACCCTCTTTATGCTACTTTCATTATAGTCTCCAATCTCATGAGTACATTACTGATCCTACTTTCTATATGTAGGAACGGACACTTCTCACTCTAGTTCACTCGGTTCTAAGCTAGAGTCTCTTTTGAAATGTCTTTAAGCCTTTATTAATCATCATAGCTTAATTTAGGTCATAGGATCTATCCATTCTATATTCATTATCATATCTCAATAAGAATTGCATGGTTATTGTCCTCTCATTACAATTCATACATGTGAGGTTAGCACATTAACATTCTGATATCATGATAAATCACATTGATAAATCATTCACCATCCTTATAACATTTACATTTTAAGACAAAACCTCACAAATCATAGTCAAAACATTTCAATTCAACATCATACCACCCTATCAATCATAATACAAGGCATACTCCTATACGCCATCATGACTTAATCAATTTAACCATAATTGGAAGTAAAGGATAGGGATCATAAGTCTTACGAAGACTCCTTCATAATTCATCATCAAGGTCTTACATCAACCCTTACTTCAAACCATTATGGTATAACATTGTAATTATTCAATTACCACATGATAAAAAGGCCAAAAGAATCACTAAATCATAATTCAATATTAGATCATAGGTTAAGACAAGATACTTAGGTAAAACTCACAACATACTTCAGGATCTAGATAACATCTCAAGAACTAGAACGGAAGGACTATAAATCACCCTTATTAATTTATGATTATTATAACAACATAATCTAGTAGTAATTCAACCAATAACCAAGTTAATTGAACCAATACAATATAATTCATATCAAGATCATCACCTACGCTTAAGGGGTAAAGGTCATCTTCTACAAACTAGAAAAAAACATCAAGATATATCTTAATTAGGTTAGGACACATGTTAATATATTTATAATATCCAAAATAAAACATAAAAAAAATTCATAACGTCAATTTTTAGATTGAATGAAACCCACGTGTTTGAGGAAAAAGGTCTCAAAGGTGATGTAGATACCATACCTTACAAATTGATGAATATTGATGGTGAAACTCAAATCTTTTCAGCCCTTAAAACCTCCCCTAGACTTTTCTCTTCGATGGTGTTCTTCATTAGAGAGAGAAAGAAGAGAGAAGGATGAGAGTTTGGATTTGGAAATTATGAGCGCTTAGGTTAGTCTAATTAGCTTAGGGTCTTTATATAGGTTGTTAATTAACTTAATTAGGATTACCTAAAACCTTAAATAATTAATTAACCACCAAATTAACTAATTTAAGTCATTTAAAATCTAGCAGCAAAAAATAGACCTACAGATGGAACCCCGACCCTCGCCCCATTTTTTAATAGACGGGCCAAGGACCAATTGTCCTGTTGGTCCATCGTTGAGTTCCTAGATATTTCCGAAATAGGCCTTGGAAAATTTTTGTAATTTTCCATAGATGAGTGGCATCGATGCCCCATCGATTCACCAACTACACGTCTGTGACATTCATTGGTGACACTGTCTCTTGACAACTTTTACCGACTTTTGCAAGGGTCCTCCTCAAGGGTTCTTTGTTGTTCCATGGGTAGTCGTACCCGTATGTTTCGACTATGAATCAACTTAAACACATGTTAGACACCAATTTTCATTATTTTCTAACTTTTAAAAACTAGTCAAATAGGTTAAGGCACGCTAGTACCTCATTGAAATAATTTTCGGACATCACGGACGTTCTTGGACCTTTTGGTTTCTATACTTCCTAAATGACTTATAACCATTAAAATGGACCTTAAAAAAGTTTCTACACTTTCTGAAACTTATGTTAGTCTCTAGAATACGTCTTGGATTTCTGAAGTGTTACACTGTGTTTATTCCTCTTGTTTATCATTTGGAGCTTTCGTTTAGCGACCCTAAGTCATTTGACTTGGTAGGATTAACAGTTTTGTTGCTTGGTTGTTTATTTGGTTTTTACGAGAGTTTTAGAAGATTTTGAACCTTAAAGAGTAATATGTTGTCGAAGTTCTGAAAGATGACCTCATAATCAATTTTTATGATTCCATCAGCTCTAGAAGGGTCATAATAGACTAGTGGCATAGTCTACGTGAATCCTGAAGCTCCGAATATGGCTATGTGGAATTATACATTTTAACTTTCAAGTTGAAGCCTAAGTTGTACTTTAGTCAATATATTGGATAAATAGGCTCATATCAAAATTTTGTCAGCATAGTGGGCTCTGGAATGCCAAGTTTAGCATAGAATGACCCTTCATTAAGGACCTACGACTTAAAGGATAATTTTGAGCCCTTTGTTGAACTTTTTTTAAATAAATGGGATTTGGGACCCAATGTTCATCGAGAATACCTCAAATATATCTTTTTATGGTTCTGTTGAGTTCATATTCTAATTATGAATGGGGTATCATAGTTAGTTTTAACGCACAGGGTTCTTAATGAGTCCTGGAACCTTGTTGATGTTAGGGCTCTTAGCTCTATTTCGGTCAGGTGAAGCATGCAACCGTTTGGGGACAGAAGGAGCCATGGTAGGCGCATTCGCAGACGGCATCTACCACGCGATTTCTCCCGTTTACCCCACGTTTATTGCAGTCAGCCATCAGGCCTATTTAAGACTTATCACGATCAACTCGAGTTATAAATTTAAATTTGCAATTTCTGTTTAATTTTAACTCTGATTTTGGTGACTCAAAGTTTCACATGGTCGTTATTGTTGGAGCTACGTAGTGGAGTGAATGGAGTGTGTCGGTCACATTCCGTTGAAGGTAAAAGTTGTGCGAAAGCTTCTGCCTTCTTTCTTTTAATTTGAGTTTTTGTTGTGTTTTGTGTTTGCTGAATTTAAAGCCTCAATTTTTTTTCTATTTTTTTTATGTAAGTTCATGCATAGATAGTGACCTTTTTGTGAAGTAAATTCAATAATTTCTAGCATAGATCCCATGACTATCGTTTGACTCTAAAAAAATTTTGTCCCTATTTTGGGTGATTTTGGTGTCTAAACAAGAGTATCGTATTGCAATCCTATTTTTAATAGTGTGAAAGCATTTATAGTTCATTAAGAAGGGAAAAGATCGGGCTTGTTATTTAGAGGGTGCACGATCAGCCTACAAGCAGGCTATGACTTCATTTCTAAACTGAGTTTGAATGTGTAAATTAATGACGAATATTACGATTAGGGTCGGTTATAGTTATGTTTTCTTTTATTCTTGGAAACCATGATCTAGGATTGATTAATATTGTTTCAAGGGTAGTACTACGTTGGTGGAGGGTTGTATGTGTGTTGTAGCAGCTACACGACTTACTTGTTCGATTAAGTGTCTTTGGAATATTTCTTTGACTAAGTCTAGGATAAACTAGTATTTCCTTAGACCCATGCACCTTGTGACTATGGTATGTCTCCGACATTGTTTTTGATGTACTAGGTCCTTGTAAAATGGAATAGCATACTTTAGTCTGCTCATATGAGCCTTAGCTTAGGTATTAGCATTGCTTATTAGCCTTTCTGTCTTTTCTCCCCACTATGTGCCTCTAATTTGTTACCAGAGATTGTGTGCTTTGTCAGGATTTGAGTATTTATGGCTTGGAGACTTTTGTGATATCTTCGGGACTGGACATTGATCCAGGGTGGCTTGGAGCTGACTTGCTGTCATGCCCGTAGCCTACACCTTCGACGTGGTTGGCACTTGAAGACCATTGTTGGCCCCAAGCATACCCTTTGTCTATCTTACTTAACTCAGCGGAAGACTATACTCATCTCATATAAAGAATTAAAAGCTTCATAAAATAACTTAAATATTTGTGCTGGCCAAAAGGGCACTAAGTCAAAACACTTGAACATCTGAAATATAAGATAAATTAGACTCCGACATGGAACTACTAACTATATATGAAACCTCTACACTCACTAAGATTGATTTTGGTACAAACCCCACAATACCCTAATGAACTAAGCTAGAAAAACAATAAAAAGGGATGTCCTCCAGAATGCAAGGAGGCTCATCGAGTGGTTGTGGAGTGTTAAACTAGATCAATTGTGCGCGTTGTGTTGATCCTGGTTAACTGCATTTGTATTATGAATTGGCATCAGTACATTGAATGTATGAGTATGTTAGTTGGAATGCTAAACGACCACTTAAGCTTAATGGGATTAAAATGAACTTACCTTGGCTCTACTCAACTCAAGAATATGCTTAACTCAAAGTATGTATATAAAGAAATTTAAAACACATGCAATATATATAAATCTTGTAAAACAATAAAACAACTTAGTTCGTAAAACAAATGTAATGAAAACTCAATTTTACTTATATATAAAAGTAAATTGACAACCATCACTTTGAGCCTAAGTGATGATACAATATTTTAACTCACGTTGCCCAAGAACTATACCTTGCAATAAGTACAGGACCTTACTTAGCTGAGTGGATCCACTAGATTACTTACGTGATCATCCAAAAAGTATGACCCGCAAATTCCCATGATGGCTTCATGGTTTACATAGAGACTTGAGTTAATATAAACTCTTATCCCCACATCGGTTCTCAATACTACTCCCAAAATATACTTTAGCTCATACTTTTAATAAAACTTTATTACTTTGGATTGAGATAATTTACTGAACCCTTTAGGTTTAAGATGCTCCTTTTGGAATCAATGTTCCCCTTTTTGTTCAAAACTCTTGTGGAACTCTTAGTTCCCCTTATAACTTAAATGTGAAACATTTATAAACCTTTGTTTATAGTCACTCCTTCTTGTTAGGTAGGGAGTTGGGTGGTTGAGTTGATTGTCACTCTTATTAT
This sequence comes from Solanum neorickii, assembly GCA_027704865.1. Lineage (NCBI taxonomy): Eukaryota > Viridiplantae > Streptophyta > Magnoliopsida > Solanales > Solanaceae > Solanum > Solanum neorickii. The sequence goes on from JAKWJC010000367.1 coordinate 28,538,972, forward strand.
ATGGTCTAGGAGATGATTGGTTCTTGAATTCCAATCTTGATTACTCTTCTTTCTTGTAGTCTTAGTTACTCTGTGTACCTCTTGGGCTTATGGGGATCCGTTAAGATTTTATTTATACTTGCACACGAATGTAACTCCGGGCATACGGGGTTCAGTTATGTTTAGTTTAGTTATACTAAGATTTACATTTAGTATTCTCGCGTGCCTACTTTTCATATCCTCTCGATCTATGTTTTTGTGCAAATTCTATCTTTTTAATTGTATTTACCTTTCTTATTTGATCAGCCTTTGAGGCATTCTAAGTACCTTGTTTTGGTACTTATGCTACACTATACATTTTCTTTGATTCTAGTCTAGTGCTAGATACAAGCAGTGTTCGTCGTGTCATCTTTAGCAGCTTGGGGATATCAGAGATGAGGGTGAGCATATGGTGCTCTAGATTAACATGTCTCATTTTTTATATAAGTTAGCTTGTATTTTTGCCTTTGATATGGCTTGTTGAGGTCCACTTTTTGGACATGCATTAATTTATTTTAAGCAACTTTATACTCGTGACTTCTAGGTTCTTTGAGGGTATCATTTGTTTATCTTCTTGTGTTTGCTTTCGATTTCAGCCATTTATTATTGTTAGCAGTATTTTTCTTTGTAGTTTTACCATTGTACTCACTAGTTGTCATTTTCAGCACAGGTCGGCTTACCTACTGGTGGGTTTTCATAGGTGCTATCATGGATCAGGGAGTTGCATCATGACAGAACATGGTATTGGTATGGTATTTGAATGTTTTTATACCATAATTTTGATATTCGGTTTTTAAAACATCATATAATTACCATACCAATTGAATTCAGTATGGAACGATACTTTCATGTTTGGTTTTGGTATGCCACGGTATGGTAAACAAGTAATCATAGTTTGTTCAACTTCGACTACCATATACTCATATAACTGAGTATTATGAGTTCGAGAATTGAAAAAGGTCTCAATTGTATCATACATACATACATACATACATACATACATACATACATATATATATATATACATACATACATACATACATACATATATATATATATAGATATATATATATATATATATATATATATATATATATATTAAAAATAAAGCAAAAACAACTCTTTTTTTAATCAATAAAATTTAAAATGTGTTTTAATCAAAATCGAGTAGTTAATGTTTCAACTTCTAAACATTTAGTTTACAGTAACAGAAGGTTTCATGCTTGTTAGTATTTTCATATTATTAAAATTAATAATATAATAATATGATGAACTATTTTTTTACAATAGGCCCATTACTCTTGACAAATAAAAATAAAATTTTTACAGGATATTTATGGATATATTGACACCAACTCAAAGATAGATTGTAAAAATGATGATGAATCTACTTGAATTCTATGAGTAATGAGGAATATCATTGGAGAATCAAAAATCAATAATGGAGTTTGAGGAAGAAGGGAGAGAAGCGCCCTTTTTTGGTTGATTCATTTTTGTAATGTAAGTATAAGGATTTTCAGCATATTTACCTTAATTAAAATATTCTCTCCTCTAATTTTCTCTATTTTGTTATTTATTAGTTGTAGATGTTAAGTTATACCAAAGAAAAAATTGCATAAATCTTCCACATAACAAACTAAAATATAGCTATTTTTACTAAGTACTGAAAGTGTAGCTAAGGGGTTCTATTAAATGCTAAAGTATTATTTTTTGAAAACATTACCTTAAATTTTTTTGTATGGTATGGTATGGTAATTTGGTATATTCCATACTATGCCCACTATTATTATAACTAACGTTCTCATCATCAAGGACAATCTTCTTTTCGTTAGCTATCTGCATAACTCTATTCCTGAAAACAAAATATTTTTAAGTGAGGGATAACAAGTCTAAGATAGTTGCAATAATTTGGATCAACAATTTTTTCAACTTTATAAGGTCACTTTATCTCTGGAAACTCAATGAGTTTTAACTCAAAAAACTCATCAAAAATCGTAGAACTTCTAGAAACAAATAAGGGGTATTCCTTTTCTTATAACTTCCTTAGGGTCGGCTTTTGATTTGAACACACTTGGAAAGCTTCTTTCACACTTTGTCCTTTCCTTCGTAGAGAGCTTTACAGAAGACACGATCACATTCATGAAGTCTTTTGTTGTGATTCTAGGCACAAATATGCTCCATCATTTGGGTTCCTACATGTCCATTCCTTTGTAGGATCATGGAAAAACGTCATATCTTTCTCAACAGAAGGCATGATCAACTCCTTATCATGATTACGAGTAGCTAGATATTTGAAGGATTTTGGTTATATACCTTGGAAGATGTAAAGAAGTTCCTAGTGGCTTTTTTGGATACATATTACTATTGCAAAAGTTTCACTAAGTAAATGTTTCCAATATAGGGTCACGTTTCTCTATACATTTATGATATCTATAACTGGTTCATCCTTCCTTTTGTGAGTATTTGTGAGTTTTTCCATGATCACCCTATGACTTGTGTTATGGAAGTGATTGGAAAACTCATTCTCTAGTTGCTCAAAACTATTCAATAAAATTAGGCTCGAGATCCTTATGCCAATCAAGGGTATTTCCTTTTACATAGTGGATGAACTACTTGAGAAGATGATCCCCATAGGTTCCATCATTATTATATCTATTCAAAAAGTGTGCAACATGTTGCTTTGGATTTCCTTTTACCCTTGAACTTTTGAAATTTGGATGGTTAAAAGTCAGCATACATTTTGAAGTTATCAATTCTTTGAGTGTATAGCTTTGCATACATATGAGAAAAATTTGTGGAGACTTCATAATCATCTATGATAGTTCCATGTGATTAACTCTTTTAGTCAATCACGTGGGATAATTCCTTTAGAAAAACTTGTATCTCCTTGACAAATGGTGCTTGCTTTGCAGGATTCTCGGTCTCTTGAACTTCAACACTCTTTCCTAGCGCGTGACTGGTTCTTCATCTAAAAATCTTTTTATCCTGTCCATCAAATTATCAATTTGAGACTCTTAGTGGTATGCAAGATGTCTCAATCCTTCAGCAAATTTCATCAAATTTGTAAGTTGTTCCTATTTGGATGAAGCAATAGTTACCATTGCTTGTATAATCATTTGGATGTAGGAGACTAACAAGAATTTTTACGGAAGTTGATATTCAACGAAATCATATCATGTGATGTTTGTCGAGACAACTCATTGATTGAATTAGATTTGTCCTTTGTGGTAGGATTCGTTGAAACAGATTGGGTAACACCCCGTTAATTGAAAGAGCAAAAATTAGAAAGAACCATCTTTCGAAAGAATGAAAATCTGAAATTTGTTCAACTAATGTTAAGTTTTAGTTTTAGTTAACTTCAAACGATCATAACTTTTAGCTCAAGATGAGTAAGTCGTGATACAAGATACAGTGGGAAAGATCTTTGAATTATCTTTCCAATGTCACCTAGTTTGCTCAATTTAATATTTTATGAGGGAGACATGCCCATCTGAAGTTGCAATATCTAGATAAGGAAAGTCAAAACTGAATTTTAGAAGTGTATTATGGTCTTCACCATACCCAATTAAATTATTTCATTCTTAGTATATTATTTGCGGCATAAACTGAGTTATTTCACTTTACGAAATTCTGATATATATTAGGTCTTTGACAAAAGAGAACAGAAGATAAAGGTCAAGTGTTCTTGGAGATTTCTTGCGGAATCAAGTTCGTTTCACCAAGGGTTGATCCCTAAAGAAGTATGTGAGACTTTCATAGAGTTGGGTTCATTCACACACACGCCAATCATGTTTGTTTCAGAGAAATTTGTTCTAGAAAGTTGAAAGTATGATATTTCTTGAATTATGTTATTGAAACTATCTTTAGTTCTTGATATTTGATGGGATTGTTGAGTTCTTGATGGAATCTTGTCGATTTTAGATTTGTGATTTATTAGATTCATGTGTTCATGTACTGGGTATTGAGAAAAAGAAACAAAGTTAGGCATATTAGGGTGAGAAAACAAAGAAGGAAAAGTTGAGTATATTTCAACACGCAACGCGTCGTGGACTTGCTTCCAGTGCACAAAAATTACCTCTGCGTCATAGAGAGAACGCTGACTCCTCTGTTTCAAAAATAAATTTTTCGCTCAAATATTTTATTATATCCCCGCATCGCGAACTTATTTCCAGACTATTGGGGTGAAAAATAAAGAATGAATAAGCAAAGAATAATTCAGCACGTAGGTTCGCGTTGTGGACCTACTCCTAGTGCAAAACAATCACCTCCTCATCGCAGAGAGGACGCAAACTCCTATGTTTCAAAAATAAATTTTGCAATCAAATATTTAAATGCATCTCCGCGTCATGGACTAGCTTCCAGACAATGATTTCTTGATTGTTTCTCATGTTTAACTATATAAAAGCACTCCTAAATATTATAAGCTCTTTCTAATCACAAATCACAATGCTTGAATCCATATATTCAAATTCAAGGAAAGTTAAGAGCCAAGAATAGACATTTCATAAGAGTCATTTCAGAAAGTCTTTTGCAAATGTTTTAAACTTGTTCTAAGTCTTGAGTTTGATTTAAGTAAGAATAACAAATGAAGTTCATTTCTTCAAAAAGATTATATGGGAACTAAGTATTCCAAAAGAGTAAATGTTCTCACAGTAAATGTTCTCACATTTAAATAATAGAGGAAACACTAATTTCCAAGAGGGACTTTGAGTTAGTTTTTGAGTAATTATCTCAAACCAAAGAAAGGTTTTTTGTTTTAAACATATGAGATAAATATGTTAAGAGTATTGAGCACCGATATGAGGACGAGTTCCTACTAACTCAAGTCTCCATAAGCCATGTAGCGTTGTGAGTAGAAAGGGGCATACTTTTTGATGATTCCTTAGTGTTTTTTATCGTAGGCTAGTGGATTCACTTAGTTGAGGCATTCGATATCCTAAAAAGTTATAGGATAGTTCTTCTAGAATGGGTGAGACGTTGTATTATATCCTTGCTCATAGTGTTGGTTGTCAGTTAGAGAGTTTCCCACACAATTATATTACTTTACTATATGATTAGATTTGACTTTCATAGTACTATTTAAATGCTTCATATAAATAGCACCTTTTGTAACACCCCGAAAAAATTTTAAGCTATGACTCGAATAATCCATCTTGGTGAGTAAATTTTTCCGAGGAATTTAAAATTTCATAACTATTAAGGTCAATTCACTAGATTTAGCATCTTGAGTTCCAAAAAGAATTTAATTGGAAATAGCAATATCTGAAATTTTGCACATTAAGTTAAGTATGAGTTTTTGGTCAACTTCAAACAACCATAACTCCTAGAACAAGATGATTTAGGTATCCTACGAGATACCATAGGAAAGATATTTGAATTATTTTCCAAATACGCTAAGTTTTCTAAGTTTCAAGTTCATATGAGTGAGATATGACCTTTTGAAGTTAGGCTGCCTAGTTAAGGATATTTAGCCGAAAATAGTGAGGGGTATTTTGGTTATTTCCTTACCCAATAAGATTTAATTCATTTTTAGTAATATTTCAGAGGTATAATACTTTTACATACAGTTTTATAATCATAATATATACCTAGGGTTTTAGTTGATAGTTCAAGAAGAGGCAATAAGAGAAAAGACGAGAAAAGATGAAAGGATGAAGGCGTTCTTCGCCGATCTTGAGTTTAGTTGCGGATTTTCGCCATAGGTCTAATTCCTAATAGGTATGTAAGCTTCCATAGTGTTGGATTTGTTTATTATTATTCCAATCATGTTATTTTTAGTTAAATTGCATTCTTAAAGTTTAAAGATTTGAATTCTTGAAAGGTGTTCTTGAAGTTCATTCTAAATCTTGTTGTGTTGGGGTTTTGATAATTTATTGAGATCAAATTGAGTATTTTTTGTGTTGTTTCTAGTAGATTAGATTTTAATTAATTTAAGTAGTCGAATCCAAGTGATTGGGGAAAAACCCGTTCGATTTTAGGCGATTTAGGGTTAGAAAACGAGCAAAAGTGCTCAGTAGAACTTTCTGGGTTGGAGCCTAGCACCGCGTGCCTTTAAGAGCGGCCCAAACCCATCTCTGTACTTCAGGGGCTGGAACTCCGCACCAGCCATAGCCTCAGGGTCGCCTGCCCCATCAAGTTTGCCTTTGGTTGCCCTGTTTGAGTTTGTTTAAAGTGCACCTTCACTCATTTTCGGTTCTAAGTAATATAAGCTATGTATAAAAACCTAAAATTAGTCCTCACATGATCATAACGTTTAATTCATAATTCAAATTCTAGAGTTGAGAGTTAAGTTTTGAGAATTCTTTTAAGCATAATAAGAATATCCTTTCGAGCCCTTTTGAGGAGTCTTCCACCACTTCTAGTAACTTGTTTCAAGACTTAACTAACTTAGTACCCTATTATCATGAGATCCTCCAATTCATGAGATCCTCCAATTCATGAGTTCCATCTAGTTACTTAGACCTTCAAGTAAAGTTGAGTTGTTCATTCCCATAATTCCGCATGAACCTTATAAGTGATCAATCTTGAGTTGAGAAGTATCTTTGAGTTCTTGAGTTGTGTAGTTCATGCTCATAATTCCGAATGAACCCTCCAAGTTGAAAACATGAAATCATCCACATAATATCATGAACATTGAATCCGTACTTCAGTTAAAGGAAGTTAAGAGTCAAGTCTAGAAGTTAAGAGCAAGTCAAAGTAAAGTTTATAATGTTTTCTAATGTCTTTCAGAAACGTTCTATCCTTTTTTTAAAGACATAGAATTCAAGTCAAGAAAGAGTAAAGAGTTGAGGTAAATTCTCAAAAGCTATAGGGAACTACTATGCGTTCTCTAAGAATTAAGTTTCAAGTTAAGTAAAGAGTAAGATTTAAGTTCATTTCTCAAAGGGTATATGGGAACTAAGTATTTCCCCAAAGGTTAATAAATGTTTTCACATTTAAGTTAACAGGAAACTAAGAGTTCTAAAAGGGTATTGAACAAAAGGAGAACATTAATTCCAAAAGGAGATTTTTAAAGATAAAGGGTTCAGTAAATTATCTCAACCCAAAATAAGGAAGTTTTATTAAAAGTATGAGCTAAAGTATATTTTGGGAGTAGTATTGAGCATAATGTGGAGATAAGAGTTCATATTAACTCAAGTCTCAATGTAAACCATGCAGCTATCAGGGGTACTAACGGGTCATAGTTTTTGGATAATCATGTGAGTTTAGCAAGTGGATCCACTAGGTTGAGGATGCTCTATGCAACGACAAAGTATATGACAGCTCTGGAAGCGTGGGCGAGACATTGTATCACCACTTAGGCTCATAGTGGTGCTTATCGATTAGAGAAACTTCGACAAAATTAATTACATGGTTCCTCAATGAGTCTGCTTAGTATGAATGGAGGTATGTGACTTCATTTATGCATTGCACAGGTTGACTTTGAGAGGGAGCATGATATGTCTTTTATGATATTATTATCTTGAGTTAACATCATGTTTTTAAACAGATTTTCTTTATGTTGCACTTGTTTTAAACTACTTTATATTGAAATGAGTTCAGTTAAGTATCATGAGTTGAGAATTTCAAGTTGAGTACCTTAAGTTAAGTATCTTTAGTTGATTTGTGCTTCATTGAGTCGAATATCATATCTTTGAAGTTGAGTACTTAATATTTGAGTTGAATATCAAATCTTCTAGTTGAGTATCTTATTCTTGATTTGAGTTGAGTTGAAAAGAGGTAACTATGTTTTCTTTTTATCAAGTTCAAGCCTATGTTTTATGCTTTAGAATTCCTCTTACATGCTCGTACATTCCACGTACTGAGCCATTTGGCCTGCATCTTTTGATGATGGAGACACAAGTATTAAGGATCATCAAATAGGAGCTTCGTTGATACATCCTAGAGTTTGAATTAGCTATGGTGAGCCTCCTTTCTTCCGGAGGATCTCAATATTTTTTCAGTTTAGTTAGGAGGTCGTAGGTCTTTTCCATACTTTCATCTTTATCACTTAGAGGCTTCATGGATAGTAAGTTTAGTTAAGAAGTCTGTATTATTCATTTACTTTATTAAATGTTTTAAAGACTAAAGTTGCCTATTTTATTGATAGTTGAATATATTGTTTTATTCAAAGTTGTTCATTTGGTTTTATTGAATCTTATTTCATTTTAAAGCTTTTTCATGCTTAAGTTAGTCTTCCTCTTGTAGTCAGTCAGGATGAGGGTTCGCTTGGGGACCATAAATGATCTTTGAGTGCCGACCACGTCCAGGGTGTAGACTCGGCTCGTGACACCTTTACCGTTGTTTATTTTTGCATAGATTTGAGTATCCATGAGTAGAATAAAGATGAGCTAAGTGTTATTTTCAAAATTCACTTCAAGCTTATGTCATGTTTTGATTTCCCCTTTCATGCTCGTACATTCAATATACTGATATCATTAGTCCTGCATGATATTATGATGCATCTACATGTAATCAGGATCAACATCCAGCGCCTCATTGATTCAATCGAGCACTTTTAGTCTGTTGGTAAACCTCCTTTATTTTAGGAGGATCTCTTTGGACCTATTTTGCTTTATTCCTTTTGACTATTTTCGTCCTTAGAATGATCGAGGGTCTTGTCCTGACATACCTCTTAATATATAGAGACTTCATAGACATTTAGATATGAGATATTTAGTCTGATATTTCAGTTGTGTGATGTTGGGAGTTGAGTTTCCATTTTGTCTAGTTGAATGTTTCTTTTAATAGACATTCTATGTTTATCGCATGAGTTATCTTTTGAGACTATTTCAGGTTATTTAAGTCTTCCTCTAAGTTTTAAGCTAGGAAGGATTCGTCTGGGGCTAGTAATAGTTATTGAGTCCTAGTGTTTCCCAGGGTATAGGCTCAGGGCTTGTCCGCTTTCTCAAGTAAATTTAAGGTCTTTTTTTTATCATTTCAGCAACACATGCTTCCTTTTTCTAAAGCATTTTTGCAGGACCTTTAGCATTTTTGAGTTGAAGATCCAAAAATAGGAGTTGGTGTGGATGAGACTTAAAGTTTTTGTAGTCCCAGTATAGTGGACTTGCTCCTTGTAATAGCTTTGAAACTTCTGAAGGTAGAACCAAAGATTCCTTCAACTTCTGTAGGGAACTTGGACTTAGCAGCCTTAATGGCAATTCGTTGAGAGTTGATCTTCTTGAAAGTCATATTGAATTCTTTTATGCTTTATAATTAAGAATAGAGTTAGAGATTGTCCCACTGTGCGTGCCTAATTTATAGAAAATACAATTCGACTTGAGAAAATAATAATCAAGACTGGAAAATTATGCAACAATTGTATTTATTAATTTCAAAATATAAGTGTTACAATATCATGTATTCCTCATATTTGTCTTTTCATATATAAATTTAAGGGTTCATAAGCTTGACCTTAAATTTATTCTAGAGCTTAAATTCAAGGGATTTGGAGCTTATTCTTGAATCTTTGATGAACTTGAACTTTTTCTTGATCTTGATCTCGAGTTATACTTGAATTTAATAGATGTGAAGCTTGATCTTGAATTGCGGATGTGATGAAAATGATATGGATATAAATTTGATGATCTTGATATTGAGCATGATCATGGGTTCAAGGGTTTTGGAGCTTGATCTTGAATCTTTGATGAACTTGAACTTGAACTTTATCATGATTTTGACTTTTACTTGAATTCAAGAGTTTCAAGCTTCTTCTTGAATCTTTGATGAACTTGATCTTGATCGTTGTTGATCCACAAACTATCTTTGCTTGGTAGAATTCTTGTCTCTTTTATATATTATGACCCCTATTTAGAGTTTGTGAATAAAGGAGTTACAATAGGAACAATTTTCCCTTCGGCCAACCAGATTGAAGTGACAGGGCCTATTGTGTTTTACAAAGTGAATGTCATCTAGACATGTGGCATGACTCTATCGACTTCTTTATTTTACTTGGTGTACCATATCATTTCACACGTGGGACCAAAATGGCCTATAGGGTGAGATGCTACTGGGCTCATCTATGTAGCAGAAATCAATTGATTAACATAATTGACCGAATTATGTAAAGTAATCCACAAATATTTATGGGATAATTGTATAGAATGACAAACTAATAATGTAAAATAACTATAGTAGCTACTGTTTGATTTATTTGTGTTCCATAGCAAACTGCTTGACAGTCGCCTCTCTCCCTCGTATTATCGCTCTCCCTCTCTCGCTCACTGTCGCTCTACTCTCTCGATTTATACAATATAAATGTATAAATTGTGCTTCTTTTTGTATAAAGCGAGAGAAAATTATATATACATGCAAATACATATGTCTCCATCTTATACACTTGCAATTATACAATACAAATATTTATTTTCCAAGTCTCTGTTGTCTTTCTCCCGTTCTCGTTTTATACAAATTCAAATTGTATATAAATTCTCTCTTTCTCGTTTTATACAATTCGATTCAATTGCATATTCTCTGCCCAATCCTCTTTTGCCTTTTTCTCTTTCTTGTTTTTTACAAATTCAAATTGTATATAATCGTCCTATATACTTATAATTATACAATACGAATATTTCCTTACCCAAGTCTCTTTTGTCTTTCTCTCTTTTTTTGTTTTATATAAATTCAAATTGTATATAATTTCTCTCTTTCTCATTTTATACAATTCGGTTCAATTGTATATTTCCTACCCAATTGTGTAGTGAAATAGACATAGCTTTCAGTTGTATATGCATAGCGAATTATGCATATATATGTTTGCTATGGAGCGCAATTATGCAAACTATGTTATAGCATACAAATTTGAACTGTGTTTGCTATATTTGAAAGTTATGCAATATTTATTTGGACTAATATATTCATGAATTTAATATAACTCAAATCATTTTAGTAATTTATATTTATTAAATTTTACATTATTACAACGATACCTCTGGTTAAGAGTGGAGATGTTCCACCAATATATCATAACCATGTTTATATGTCATGTCAAATTGTCTAGTTTTATTTTTAAAAAATATACTCGATGTCCAAAACACTCATTAAAGCTCCGACTAAATTCGGGCCGCCATACAATCTACTTTATGAATACTAATGTTGGAGCGCGATATTGCCATTTGTAGTTGGCAAAAAATAATTTGAGCTTCGTTTTTGTTGTTTATGTCATTTTATGTATTTGTATTTTGCTAATTTTCCCTCCTCAAATATTTTTTAAAGGATGTTTTCAAGAAAATAAGTAAATTAAATGTAATCCAAATTATTTTAAACTATATATATGATGCATAATATATATAAATATATATTATATATATATATATATATATATATATATATATATATACAACATAAATACGTATAATTAGAATAGCACAAAATTATGTTCAATTTAGCAGAATTTATATACAATCAAACCTGAGAGGAGTCAAAATATAATTATTTAAATAATGTATGATTTAAGTAAAAAACTCACATTTTAAAAAACATGATAATACACTTAAATATAGTATCAAATTACATAGAAGTCTTGTGAACAAATCTTATCGTCACACATTATAAAAAAAATCCTATGCTTGATACATGTAAAATTAATCAAGCCTTCCTGTAATCTGGAGGCATATTGAAAATATAATTAAAGTTATTATACTCTCCCCATATGTTTCAAATAATTGTTCCTCGTTGTTCTGCGATATTTCTTAAAAAAAATTCAATAGAAAATGTTGTCCTTCTATGTATATGTGATTTCACCAACCAACCAAACGATACCTAAAAGTATAGTGAGTCAATTTTAGGTCATCAAGAGTCAAACTTTAGTATTTAAGATTTTGATTTTAAAAAAATGCTTATGCAGCGTTTGTCAAATTTAGTTAGATATTGTTCCCTTTGTTTTAGTTTTAATTCGTTGTCTGATTTTTACTTTACATAATATCCTAAAGATTAAAATTACATTTTTAGATATTGTGATCTTAAAAATATCTATCAAATATATAAAATGTCTTTTAATTGTATGATTTTAAAGAGAGTTACAATTGAAAACTCACAGAAAAAAAAAAGGGGAAAGAAACAAAAATTCCTTTAAATGAAATTAAAAATATTAATAATAAACAAAGTGAAGAAAATGAAGTACTTGAATAATAATTAATGTGATGTAAGAACAGAATTGTTTTTTATGCTTGCGTAGTGAAATTATAATCCTGCTAAAAATAAAATGTTTTTGAAGTTAAACAATCTTTCAATATCTTTTTTTTAAGTTAAAAAAACAAGATAAAATAAAATCCAAAACAAATTAATAGAGATGTACATAATCTAACATTGTGAAAATATTGTTCTTTGTGTAGAAATATATGAGTATATTATGACTTTCTCCTCCTTCCTGATTTCTCATCAAATAAACGACAAAATTGTTGATATTACAATGAATATTTTGTCCCATAGCAATTCGAGTACGTAGTGTTGTTGCTAAATCACTTTGCCAAAAAAATATTGCATCTCTATGAAGACACACTCTAGCCACCCGACAAATCATTGTGCTTGATACAACATCTCACATACCAGTACTCAAAAGAATGAAGCACTCATCATCCACATTCCTTTTTACAAAGGTAATCTCAAGCTTAGATATGACATGGGGCTTCAAATAAGTGTATCCTATTTTTAACAAGTGGTTGAATATCTATTAGTATTAGTTGAATTTCTATAACATTTAGCTATTAGTACTGAAATCACAAAAAATACTAGTAAATATTTATGTTATTTTTCTTGTTACAAACTCTACTTGTGCAATGCATGAATGAAGTCACATATCCCCATTCATACTAAGCACACACCCTTGAGGAACCATGCAATTTCTACTGTGAGAGTTTCTCTAACTGACAACCACCACTATGAGTCTAAGTGGTGATACAATATCTTGCCCACACAACCAGAGTTGCCCTATACTTTGTCGTCACGTATAACTCCTCAACTTAGTGGATCCACTAGCTTAACTGACGTTATTATCTAAAATGTATGACCCATTAATACCCATGATGGTTGTATAGTTTACATGGAGACTTAAGTTAATATGAACTCTCATCCCACACCGATGCTCAATACTAATACTAAAATATAATTTCGTTCATCATTTTAAAATAACTTCTTTTCTTTTGGTTGAGATAATTTGCTCAACACTTTAGCTTTAAGAAGCTATCTTGGAATCAATTTTCTCTTTTCTTGTTCAAAACTCTTTTGGTAAATCTTACTTTCCTCTTTAACTTATGAAAACATTTATAATTTTTTAGGGAATACTTAGTTGTCATATAACTTTTGAGAAACGAACTCAACTCATATGGAATACTTAGTTCCCTTATATTACTTTGAAGGAAGATCTTCAACTCTTTACTCTTTACTTAACTTTAAACTTGAGTCTTAAAACAAAGTTAAAACATTGAATAAAGACTCTTGAAACTTTAAGAACTTTGCGTTGATTTACTTCATAACTTCTAAACCTAACTCTAAACTTCCTTGAATTGAAGTATGGATTCAAGGATCATGATCTTATGATTATTAATAATTTCATTATTTTCAACTTGGAGGGTTCATGCGGAATTATGAGCATGAACTACTTAACTCGAGAACTCAAAAGTACCTCTCATCTCAAGATTTGTTCGACTAATAGGGTTCATGTGAAATTTTGTTCATGAACAATTCAACTAAAGGACTTCATGGGTATCATGTAATAGACCCATGATTAGAAATATAATCTCCAACGGAATAAGGAAGTCAATACTCAAGACTTAAAACATGGATATACTACTACTCTCAATGATACTCAATTTATGAAATTAATGCGGAAGTTATGGGAATGAACAACTCGACTCGAAGGTCTAAGTAACTAGAAGGAACTCATGTATATGAATCTTATAATTCTCTTATTTTCTTCTTAAATCTTAGTTCAAATCAATTTTTGGCTCTCAAAGAATTCATAAGTGAACTTAAAGACTTTCCTGATCTATACTCTTAAACTCTCTCTTGAATGTGAATTATGAATTCAAGAATTATGGTTCATGATATGAAGGATCTAGGTGATATTTGACTCATTAATACATACTCATTACTCTTATACTCACTAACCTTAGTCTTGAAACAAGTTACTAGAAGTTGTAGAAGACTCCTCAGAAGGACTTTCTTAGAACATTTGAACACTCAACCAAAACCCTAGGTGTATACTAGGATTATAAAACTGAACGCAAAAGCGTTAGACCCTTAAAATATTACTAAAAATTAATTAAATCTTATTAGGTAAGGAAAAGACCAAAATATCCCTCACTATTTTTGGCTAATTTTTCTTATTGGACAACCTAAACTCAAAAGGTCATATTTTAATCCAAACTCGAAACTTAGCAAACTTGGCGGTGTTGGAAATATAATTGAAAGACCTTTCCTATGGTATTTTGTATCACACTAGCTCATGATGTACTGGAACTTATAATCGTTTGAAGTTGACCCAAAAGTCATACTTAACATAACTTGCAAATTTTCAGATTTTGCTATTCCCAATTTAATTCTTTCTGGAACTCAAGATACTAATCTAGTGAACTGGTTTAAATACTTAATAAATTTTTTAATTCCTTCGTAAAATCTTACTAACTACGATTAACAGTTCGAGTCTTAGTTCAAAAAATTTGCTAGGGTGTAACATCAACAACCATCACTTAAGAGGTATAGTGATGATACAACGATCTACCTCACGCTTCCAGCGCATCCTATACCCGGCCAAAGGTATAAGACATGAACTGCCTAATGGATCCACTAATCTACTGTGAAAAGGGTTTGTCTAAAAAATATGGCTCTTTTTTATACATGGTGGTTACATGGTTTATCGGGATTGTGAGTTCTCTAAACTCTCCCCCATATTGGTGCTCAATAATACTCCCAATATATGTTGGCTATTATGTTTAATAAACATAATTATATTGTGATTTGAGATTAGTGCTAAAAAACATAGCTCAAGGGTTATCTTGAAAATCTCAATTTCCCTGCTTGCTTCATTTTGAAAGCTACTACTCATTTCTAAAGTCTTGACCAAAGGTTATTCATAAATAAGAGTTTCCATCCTTTTTAAATGTGATACATTTTATACTTCTTTGGGAATACTTAATCCCCATATAATGTTTTGAAGAAAAGACTTCAATTTACTTTTAATTGAACTCAAACATAAGTCCTAAAACGATATAAAACTATTTAGAAAAACTTATGAAACTTGAAATGCACTTATTCTTCTTATCTTTACACTTTAATAACCTGATCTTTAAGTGCTAAACAAGTTTAAAAGCATTTTTAAAATACTTTTTAAAATGACTTTACTTTCTGGACTTGACTCTAAACATCCCTTGAATTTGAAGTTATAAGGATTCAAGGTTGTAATTCTTGTTTCTAGATGATTTCTATATGATTAGAAGTGATTTAGAGTAGGTCTAATCATTAGGAGTGTTAAAAAAACTTTTTAAAGGCATAATCGGACTTAATTACAAAAACTGGGTAAAAAATGTTGATTCAGGTGCATTCTGGGAGCGTCGCACCAGACCCATTGGTCAGAGGCTCCATCTGGGTGCAGTGCATGCAAGCCACCCCAGACACTCTGGCACAGTTGGGGCGCATACACCTGACCCAGCCCAGGTAATTCTTGAAGAATTTTCATCTCATTTTCCTGACCTTAAATCATTCTAATTCGATGTCATTTCTCAAATTCACCTTATATCTATGTATCCAATTCATATATACATGGATCTAATCCAAATAATTCAAGAAACAACACTTTCTACAACAAAAAATTCATAAACTTCAACTCATGTTCAAGAACGAAAGAAATTCAAGAAGAATAGTCAAAAACATTAAAAATCCAATCTATTAGGATGAAATCACACTGAATCAAACATGATTTACACGTGGGTGAACTTACCCAATTATGAAAGATTCACATACCTTTTTAGTAATCACCCTGTAACACATCGAAAGCCTAGGACGTGTTCTCGAGCCTAACATAGGTGTCTAAATGTTAAGACATTGTTTTATGGTCTATTTTAATGTATATAGATCATTTAGGAGGCTTATAAATCAAAACTTCAAGGAATGTCCATGACGTCCGAAAACTATTTCAATGAGGTACTAGCGTGCCTTAGCCTATTTGACTAGCTTTTCTAAGTAGAAAATTGATGGATTTTGGTGGAAGAGTGTCGAACACGTATTAGATTTAGTTCATAATCGAAATGTCTGATTATGACTCCCCAAGGATCAACTAAGGGACCTTGAGGAGGACTCTTGCAAAAGTGACTAAAAGTTGTCAATACACAGTTTCACCAACGAATGCCACAAACATTGTGGTCCAATCGACGGCGTCAATTTCCTCCATCAATGTACATATAAAATATTTGTCCAAGGGAAAGTTCTGACAAGTCTCTAAAGTCATCGACGAGTGTGTAGCACGTAGGGAACAGTGCTCGTTGATGGACACACGATCCGTTAATCATGGTCTTGTCTGTGGAGCCACTGTTTTGTTGCGCATTTTTATTTAATTCATTTAATTAGTTTGATTAGTTAGGAGGTTAATTAGGGGTTAGGGGAGGTCTAATTAAGTTAATTAACAACTTACATAAAGACCCTAATCTAATTAGACTAACCTAAGCTCTCATAACTCCGAAACCCAAACTCGCTTCCTTCTCTTCTCAAGTTGAAAACACCATAGAAGGTTTAAAAGAGGTAATAAAGCTTCAATCACCAAGGTTTAGCCATCAATCTTCATCAAACATTAATGTATGGGATTCCTTTCACCTTTTAGACTTATTTCCCCGAAGCTTTCTAGCAAATTGATTTCAAAATTATGAAATTCAAGTGGGTCTTTTCCAATATAAAATTGATCTTGTAAATTGCTTTGTTTATGATTTATATTGGTTATTATGATTATTTTATCATGTGTAATAACATAATTATGTTTTTTTGATATATTGGTCTAGTTAATGGAAGATGACATTCTCCTCTCAACCCTAGGTTGTGATCTTGATATGAAGTGTGTAATGTTGGTTCAATTGACTTTTTCATTTGTTGAATTACCACTATATGATGTTATTGTATCAATCATGAATATATTAGATGAATTATAGTACTATCATTTTAGTTCTTGAAAAATTAATCTAGGTTATGACGTATTTTAAGAATTTGACCTAAGTCTTTTATCTTAAGCTATGAACTAGTGATGAATTATGCTATAATGATTCAATTGACCTTGTTATTATGTTGGCTATTATTTTGTGATGATATTACACCATTATAGGGTTGAGTTAAGGGTTGATGTTAATTGGCTATTGTTTTGTGATGATATTACACCATTATAGGGTTGAGTTAAGGGTTAATGGTAAGACCTTAATGATGTATTATGAAGGAGACTTGGTAAGTCTTGTGATCCCTATTCTTTACTTTAATTGTGGTAACTGGAGATTAAGTAATGATGTTGTATTTAAGTATACCTTGTAATAAGATTAATAGGTTTGGTTTGATGTTGAATTGAAATATCTTGACTATAGTTTGTGAGGTGTTGGGTAAGATGTATGTTCTATAAGGATGGTGATAACTACCAATGTGTCTTATCACGATATGAATGTGTAGATGTCATAACTTCACTGATATGAATTTTAATGAAAGAACTATACTCATGCAATTCTTATTGAGCTATTATGATGATTA
Organism: Solanum neorickii; assembly: GCA_027704865.1. NCBI lineage: Eukaryota > Viridiplantae > Streptophyta > Magnoliopsida > Solanales > Solanaceae > Solanum > Solanum neorickii. The sequence continues at coordinate 28,556,681 of JAKWJC010000367.1, forward strand.
TTATACAAGGGATAGACCCTATGACCTACATTAAGTTATGATGATTAATAAAGACATGTCAAAATGGACTCTAAGTTAGCACCAAGTGAAATAGAGTGAGGAATGTCCCTTCCCACATAGGGAAGATAGGATTACTAATGTACTCTTGATATTAGTCACAATAATTCAAGTAGAATAAATAGGGTGACAATGATATCTCCTAGTTCTTGAACTATGTTGCCCCTATAGGAATACTAGATAGTGATCCACAAAGCTGCTACCTTTCATGTTTTGGTACTGCCTTGGAAAGTAGTCTGCCTTCCGTCGATGTATGGTTCCATGACAATGGATCCCATATTAGCTCATATGGTATATGTTTGTTAAGGAAATATGTTCTCGAAAGGTTAAATGAACTAAAGGAATGAACTGTAACTAGGATGATCTAAGAGGGTTTAGATTAGTCTAGGTAGGGGTATAGGAGTGTACCTAAATATTGCACTAGTTAGCCTTGACAAAATTCTTAAGAGGATTCTCTTATATGTGAATATGCTTATAATTGTACATGATATGTAAATGATGATATTGCAAATTGATTATACTAAATGATGGTTGGTTTCACTTATGAATATGTGTTTGGTCTCTGGTGCTAAAATATGGTGATATGTACTCTTAAATGATATGCTATGTGAAGTTGGATATTAGACATGGTTCTTGTTGGGTTACTTGATTGAGTAAGGTTATGGGGCTTTCCTTGGCCATTGAACTTGTTGACTTAATGAGGGTTCAGGGGTAATTGTCATGCTTTTTTGTTATGTTGTAATGGACACTTATCTGTGCTTCTTGGTTCAATAACTTGATGATATAGTTGTATTGAATTAGTGTTCAATTATGTGAGAGGTATGTTGGCATGACTAGAATTAGGATTGTTGGTCTTGTGATGTATATGATTTTGACTTAATGAATATGTCTTAGGGATTGGTACGGTCTTCTTGAGTATGCATAAGGATTTCCAAATGTTAAATAACATAATTTAATGAAATGTCCCTTTTTATCATAATCTGATAATATATGTGTATATGGTCTCATACTTAGTACAAGTAATGTACTAACTCTATTTTCCCCTTTTCCCCCAATATTTTAGGTTTCGATCGTTGATGAGCTCCGAGACGACTTTGAAGGAAGACTTGGAATTTCATTCATCCAAGTAGGGTAGGTCCTCACTTTTTGAGGGCAAAGCCAATATCAAGCTTATGAAGTTGTTTGAGTTTTAAGACTCTTATGTTATTTCCTTTAATTTGTGTACTAAACGTTATGTAGACTATATGTAGCTTTATTAAGTTGATGTATGGTCTAGGACCAAGTTATTATACTCCTGTTAGATGATTATGAGATGAAACATCCATTTGAGGTTATGTTATATCTTATATATCTATGTGCAATAAAAGTGAGGACTGTGTATCCTTCTTATACGAAGGGTCTATCTATACTCGATTCAAATATTATGTCTATATAGAGGTCTATGTAAACCTCATTTTAGAAGTAAAGAGAAGTTTTAAATTTTTCCGCATTCTGACTGATGAATGTGATGATGTAAGCTAAAAGGCTAGTGTTAGTCCCCAAAGAGGACAGTGACGCCGGTTACATCTAGGGAAAAGCTCCCTGGATGTGAAAAACTTGGTATTTGAGAATGAGGTTGAATATCTTTGAGCCATTATATCTCTCAACCACGTCTATGTTGATTCTTATTCATAATTATGATGTTAGACACACTTATGAATATGAACCTATGTGACACTTAGGAAACTCTCACTTTCTTGGAATTCCAATATTATGCCTTTAGATTTTGACATTTCATGCTTTTTAGAATCTAATCATTTTATTGTGATTATAGGCAACGAATACTCGAAGGAACTCCACACAAAGACTTGAGGAAGATATTTCAAATGCGTGAGTTCATCCCCGTGGTGATCAACTCCCTCCTTTAAAGAAGATGTTAATGATGACCAAGCCTTAGATAATCCTCGTCCATTGATGGATGGTGACATAAGGGATGTCCTTGTATATATGGCCCAAGCCGTTACTACTCAACAACAAGAAACCATTACCCAAGCTCAATCCATGATGGCCCAAGCTAATCGGGAGAATTTACCCCGAGCAAACCAACATGTTGGCACCATGGCCTCTCATTTGAGAGACTTCACTAGTATGAATCCCCCTACAAGATCCTTTATGCTATGGGGTTGACTACTAGTGAGAAGGCCGAGTTATCCACTTATCAACTCAAGGATGTGGCCCAAGATTGGTACGTCCAATGGAGAGACAATAGTCCCTTAGAGGTGGACCGTTGACTTGGGAGGTTTACAAAAGGCTTTTTGTGATATATTCTTTCCTAGGGACAACCAGGAAGCCCAGATAGTGGAGTTCATCTACCTTCGTCACGGAGGTATGAGTATGCTTGAATACTCCTCGAAATTCACTAAATTGTCAAAATATGCTCATTCCTTGGTTTCCAATCCTAGGGATGAAATGAACAACTTTATGAGGGAAGTGACGGATTACTTGTGAGAATAATGTCATTAGGATATGCTAAATGATAATATGAACATTTATCGTCTCATCAGTTCATGCTCAAAAACTGGAAGAGGCAAGGGCTTAGAGGAATAGTAGCTATGCTAAGAGGGCAACATCTTTTGATGGTGGTTATTAAAAGGGTAGGCTTGAGTTTAAAGAAAAGCCTAGGTGTAATAATAAGGTTTCTAATTAAGTTCCTACAAATTTCCGTAATGATCGTGATGATAGGGTGTCTAACCCTAAGCCTCAAAAGGAAAGAGATACTAGCTCACCAAACAAGAAGCCAATGTATGGAAAGTGTCGCAAGAAGAATTATGGTGATTGACTTAAGGGGATGGATAATTGTTATGGTTGCGGTAAAAGTGGGCACAAGGTTTGAGCTTGCCCAAATGTGAAGGGGCAAGACAAGGATAGCGGGCAAGCAAGTGGTTCTAGTGATGCTTCGAAAAAGAATCACCTTTATGCTCTCCTCTCTAGGGGTGAGCAAGAGACTTCCCCCAATGTGGTGACTGGTATGTTGAAAGTCTTATCTATTGATGTATATGCTTTAATTGATTCCAGTGTCACCTTGTCATTTGTTACTCCTCTAGTAGCTAAAAAGTTTGACATTTTTCTCGATATCTTGAATAAACCTTTTATGGTGTCTACCCCGGTGGGTGAGTCGGTTTTTGCAAAAAAGGTGCATAGAAATTGTCCTATTAGGTTGCCCAATACTGTTACTTATGTTGAACTAGTAGAAATCCATATGGTTGATTTTTATGTCATTTTGGGTATGGATTGGTTGCATGTTTGCTTTGCCTCTATAGATTGTATAATAAGGGTGGTGAAGTTTAGTTTTCCAAACGAACCCGTTTTAGAGTGGAAGGGGGAAATTCTATTCCTAGAGGTCATATCATTTCTTGTTTGAAAGCTTCTAGGATGATCTGTATGGGCTGCGTATACCATATAATAAGAGTCCAAGATTTAGACTTCGAAATTCCTCCCATTGGGTTGGTCCCTGTAGTGAGGGAATTTCTTCAGCTCTTTCCTAATGATCGTCCTGGTATTCCTCCCGAAAAGGAAATTGATTTTTGTATCAACTTATTACCATATGCAAATCCCATTTAATTCCTCCTTACTGAATGGCTCCGGCCAAATTGAAAGAGTTAAACTCTCAACTCAAAGATTTACTAGGCAAAGGCTTGATAGATCTAGTATTTCTCCATGGGGTGCTCCAAATTTGTTAGTCAAGAAGAAAGACGGGTCCCTTAGAATGTGCATCGATTATCGCCAACTCAATCAAGTCAATATCAAGAACAAGTATCCTCTCCCTCGAATTGACAACTTGTTTGATCAACTCCAAGGGGTAAGCTACTTTTCTAAGATTGACTTGAGATCAAGGTATCACCAACTTAGGGTGAGATGTGAGAATATACCAAAAATGACATTTTGGAATAGATATGGTCACTATGAGTTCTTTCTAATGGTTTTTTGACTCACTAATACCCTGGAGACATTTACGGATCTTATGAATAGGGTGTTTCGAAGTTACCTAGTTTCAGTTATCATTGTTTTCATTGACGACATCTTTGTATATTCAAAAAATAAGGGTGAACATATGGATCATTTGAGGGTGGTGTTACAAGTTCTTAAGGAGAACCAATTATTTGCCAAGTATAGCAAATGTGAGTTATGGTTCAGGTCGGTGGGGTTTCTTGTTCATATCATCTCTAGTGAGGGAGTTGAGATTGATCCAAGAAAAACAGAGGCGGTGAAAAACTGGCCTAGATCATTGACTCCAACACACATTAGGAGTTTATTGGGTCTAGCGGGTTATTATCGGAGGTTTGTGGATGGTTTTGCATCCATTTCATCTCCCTTGACTACTTTGACCCAAAATTGCAAGAAATTTGAGTGGTCGGAGTCATTTGAGAGAAACTTCCAAATCTTAAAATATAGGCTTACTACTGCTCCGTTGTTGACTTTACCAGAGGGTACAATTGCATTTGTCGTGTATTGTGATGCATCCCGAGTGGGTTAGGTTGTGTGCTTATGCAACATGGTAAAGTAGTAGCCTATGCTTCTAGAAAACATAAAGTGCACGAGTGGAACTATCCAACTCATGTTCTTGAATTAGCGGTCGTGGTATTTTCCTTGAAAATATGGAAGCATTACTTGTATGGTATTCATGTTGATTTGTATACTGACCACAACAGTATCCAATATGTGTTTATTCAAAAGGAGTTGACTCACTTACAAATAAGGTGGTTGGAATTTTTTAAGGATTACTTTATAATTGTTCTCCACAACCCTGGTAAGGCCAATGTGGTTACGGATGTTCCAAGTCGTATGACCATGGGTAGTGTGTCTCATGTGGAGGAAGACAAGAAAAACCTAGTAAAAATTGTTCATAGGTTTTCTAGATTGGGTATTATATTAGAAGATTCTACGAACGGTAGTTTTATGGTCCATCATAACTCCGAGTCATCTTTGGTAGTTGAGTTGAATTATAAGCAACACCTTGATCGACCATTGATGGAGTTGAAGGAATTGGTTCTTAGTAAAGATTAATGAGTCTTTCTCGTTAGGGGAGGATGGTGTTTTGAGGTATCAAGGAAGCATCTGTGTTCCCAATGTAGATGGTTTGAGGAACCAGATTCTTGAGAAATCTCATGGGTCCCGTTACTCCATCTATCCGAGTTCGACAAAGATGTACCATACCTTACGGAAGTGTTTTTGTTGGGGTGTTTGAAAAAGGACATAGACGAATTTTTTGCTAAGTGTCTAAATTACGAACAAGTAAAAGTCAAACACCAAAAGGCGGGTGGTTTACTTCAAGAAATCAAAAGTCCTACTTGGAAGTGGGAAGACATCAATATGGATTTTGTGTTGGGTTTGCCTCAGATACAAAAGCAATATGACTCCATATGGATTGTTGTGGATCGGTTGACCAAATCCGCTCATTTTATCCCCATAAAGTCTACCTATTCGGCGAAGGATTATGCAAAGATCGTCATCGATGATATTGTATGTCGCAATGGTATTCTGCTATCCATCATATCGGATAGGGGTGTACAATTCACATCTAGGTTTTGGAGGTCATTTAAAGAAGGGTTGGGTACCAAGGTTAAGTTAAGAACCGCTATTCATCCCCAAATGGATGGTCAACCAGAGCGGACTATTCAAATCCTTGAGGATATGCTTAGAGCTTGTATCATTGATTTCAAGAGAAATTGGGATAAACAATTGCATTTGGTGGAGTTATCATATAATAATACCTTTCATTCATCCATCTTTATGGTTCTTTATGAAGTCTTGTATGTTAGGAGGTGTAGGTCTCCTATTGGGTGGTTTGAAGTTGGTGAGTCTTTGCTTCTTGGTCCCGATTTTATTTATAAGAGTTTAGAGACAGTTCATAACATAAGGAACTGGTTCCAAACAACCTACAGTCTGCAAAAGTCTTATTCCTATCATAGGAGAAGAGATTTAGAGTTTGAAGAAGGTGATAAGGTGTACTTGAAAATTTCTCCTATAAAAGTGCTGATTAGATTTGGAAAGAATGGGAACTTGAGTTCTCGTCATGTGGGTCCCTATGAAATCTTTCAAAGGACTGGTAAGGTTTCTTATGAATTGAAACTTCCTAGTGAATTGGCTTCGGTTCATCCGGTTTTCCATGTTTATATGCTTAAGTAGTATATCAGTGATCCCGAGTCTATTCTTACTATTAAGGGTCTTGATGTGAATGATAACCTCTATTATGAGGAGATTCCTCTTGAAATACTTCATCGTCAGGTGAAGAGGTCAAGGAACAAAGTGGTGGCCTATGTAAAAGTATTATGGAGAAACCACCTAGTTGATGGAGTAACATGGGAGGCCGAAGCCGACATGAAGTCCCGTTATCCTCATCTCTTTACTAGTGACGGTTAGTTGTTCTTACTAATAATGAATATAATAACTAAATTTGAAGTTACTATGATTTTTTGTGATGTTTTGCAAATATGTGCAATTTTGGTGTCATTAGAGTGAAGTTACAATGAAATTGTGCATATTGACATGAAAATTTGCAATTCTTCTTGTTTTGAGTTATGTTGTGCATTTGTATATGGTAAGTCTTATGAAATTTTATTGAGAATTTTGGTGAGTTGAACTTTGGGATAATTACCTCATGTAAGGTATGTTGAGCTCATGTTGTTATGTGAGAAAGAAAAATTCCTCATAATGTGATTTTGAGCCTTATAAATGGTAATTGATGTTTTGAATTACTATGTGTAAATATCATGATTGATGTTGTAACTCATGTTGCTATCTATTGTTGATTGGTTGGGTTTCTAGTCTTGTGTCTATTCCTTCCTTCCAAAGATTTTAGTATTATTCGGGGACGAATGTTCCTAAAGGGGGAATAATGTAACACTTCAAAACTCTCAGACGTGGTCTAGAGACTAAAATAGTTTCAAAAGGTAAAGACATTGTTTTAAGGTCTATTTTAATGTATATAAGTCATTTAGGAGGTTTAGAATAATAACGTCAAGGAACGTACATGATATCCGGAAACTAGTTCAATGAGGTACTAGTGTACCTTAGCCTATTTGACTAACTTTTAGGAGTCAGAAATTGATGAATTTTGGTGGAAAGCTGTATGACACGTATTAGAGTTAGTTCATTATAAAACTTACTTTTAAGACTCCCAGGGATCAACTAAGGGTCGTAGAAGAGAACCCTTGCAAAAGTGACTAAAAGTTGTCAATACACAGTAGCATCAACGAATGTGACAGACGGTTCGTGGTCCAATTGGCGGGGAGTCGATTGCCTCCATAAATTGACACTTAATATATTTTTCCAAGGGCCTATTTTTACAAGTATCTGAACTCATCGACGAGTGTGTAGCACGGAAAGAACAGTGCATGTCGATGGACACACGATCCGTAAATCAAGGTCTCGTCTGTGGAGCCACTGTTTTGCCGCACATTTTATCTAATTCTTTTAATTATTTGTCTTAGTTAGGAGGTTAATTAGGGGTTAGAGTAGATAAAATTAAGTTGACTAACAACCTATATGAAGACCCTAACCTAATTAGACTAACCTAAGCTCTCATAATTCCCAAATCCCAAACTCTCTCCCTTCTCTCTTCTTTCTCTCTCCCAAGTTGAAGAACACCATATAAGGTCAAATTCAAAGGGGTTATAAGTATGAAATAACCAAGGTTTCTCCATAAATCTTCATAAAACATTAAGGCATGTGATTCCTTTCACCTTTGGGACTTCTTTCCCCAAAGGGTTCCATCAAATTCATTTCAAAAATATGAAATTCAAGTGGGTCTTTTCCAATCTCGAAATTGATCTTGTGAATTGAATTTATTATGATTTCTTTTAGATATTATGGATATAATATCATGTATTATAACTGAATTATGTTATTTCTTGATGGATTTGTCTAGTTTATAAAAGATGACCTTTTCCCCATAACATTAGGTTGTGATCTTGATATGAATTGTGTAATGTTGATTTTGTTGACTAGTTTATTGGTTGAATTTTTCCACTAGATGATGTAATTGTATAATTATGGACAGATTAAGATGAATTATATTCCTATCATTCTAGTTCTTGATAAGTTGATCTAGGTTATGAAGTATGCTATAAATTTTAACCTAATTCTCTTATCTTAAGTTATGAACTAGTGATAAATTGTGATGTAGTTATTCAACTGGCCTTATTATTATGTTGCTATTGTTGTGTGATGATACTACACCCTTATTGGGTTGATTTTGATGGTAATACCTTCATGATGGATTATGAAAGAGACTTGGTAAGTCTTGTGATCCCAATTCTTTACTTCAATTGTGGTTACTTGAGATTAAGTGATGATTTTGCATTGAAGTATATCTTTTATTAATATTGACAGGGCTGGAATGATGTTGATGTATTGACTATGGTCTGTGAGGCATTGGCAAAGATGTAAATGCTATAATGATTGTGATAACTACCAATGTGTCTTATCATGATGTGAATGTGTAAATGTTCTCACTTATATGAATTGTAATGAAAGGACTCTACTCATGAAATTCTTACTAGGCTATTATTATGATGATTATATAAGGGATAGACATTATGACCTACACTAAGTTATGATGATTAATAAAGACATTTAAAAGAGACTCTAGCTTAGCACCGAGTGAACTAGAGGGAGGAGTGTCCCTTCCTACATAAGAAGGTAGGATCACTAATGTACTCTTGATATTGGAGAATATAATGAATGTATAATAAAGAGGCCCCCAACTATATCTCCTAGTTCTTGAACTATATTTCCCCCATAGTAATACTAGCTAGTGGATCCACGTAGTTGTAAGGTTCCATGTTTTTGTACTACCTTGGCAACTAGTCCGCCTTCCTTTGGTGTAGGGTTCCAAGACAACGGATTCCACATTAGCTCATGTGGTCTATGTTTTTTAAGGCAAGATTTTCCCAAACAGTAAAATGAACTGAAGGAATGAATTGTAACTAGGATGACCTAAGGGGTTTAGCTTAGTCTAGATAGGGGTAAGGGAATCTATCTAAACATTGCACTAGTAAGCCTTGAGGTAATTCTTAGGAGGATGTTCTTTTATATGAATATTCTTATAATTGTACATGTTATGTATATGATGATCTTGCACATTGATGATACTACATTCTGGTTGGTTTTTCTTATGAATATGTGTTTGTTCTATATTGCTAAAGTATGGTGATATGTACTCTAAAATGATATGCTATGTGAAGTTGGATATTAGTCATGGTTCTTGTTGGGTTACTTTATTGAGTAAGGTTATGGTGTTTTTTTGGTCATTGCACTTTTTGACTTGATGAGGGTTCATGGGTAATTGTCTCGCTTTGGTAATGTTGTAATGAACTCTTATCTATGCTTGTTGTTACAATAACTTAATATTAGGTTTGTATTTACTAAGTGTTCAATTATGTGAGATGCATGTTGTAATGACTAGACTCAGGATTGGTCTTTTGATGTATATGTTTTTGACTTAATGAATATGTCTTACTGATTGGTATGGACTTTTTGAGTATGCATAAGGCTTTCCAAATGTGAAATAGCATAGTTTTAATGAAATGTCCCTTTTTAGCATGATTTGATAATATATGTGCATATGGTCTCATACTTAGTACAAGTGGTGTACTAACCCCATTTTCTCCTTTTTCCCCATAATTTTAGGTTTCGGTCGTTGAAGGGCTTTGAGACGACTCTGAAAGGAAGACTTGGAATTCTCATTCATTCAAGTTGGGTAGGTCCTAACTTTCCGAGGGCAATGACAATATCAAGCTTACGAAGTTGTTCTAATTTGAACTCATATTTCCGTTCCTTTAATTTGTATACTAAACATTGTGTAGACAATATGTAGCTTTATTACATTAATGTATGGGCTAGGCCCAAGTTGTTATACTCTTGTTAAATGGTTATGAGATGATACATCCATTTGTGACTATATATTATGTCTTATATATCTATGTGCAATAAAATAAGAAGGTTATGTAGTCTTCCTATACGAAGGGTCTATGTATACTCAATCAAATATTATGTGTATGTAAAGGTCTATGTAAACCTCATTGTAGAAGCAAAGAAAAGTTTAAAAATTTTCCGCATTTTGACCTATGAATGTGATGATGTAAGCTAAGAGGCTAATCTTAGTCTACAAAGAGAACAACGACGTCGGTTACATCTAGTGGGTTCTCCTCGGATGTGACAAACCCTTGACGAAATCTTCAAGTTAATTCGATGATCTTGGTGAATCTTTCCTTCTTTCTTCTTCTCTTCTCTTCTCTTTTCTCCAAGACCTAACTTGATTTCTCTTCTTCCTAAACTTAATAAGTCTTGTTTTTACCCTAATTTAGTCCCTCAAACGAATTAATTAAATTAGGTGATGAAGAAAAAACTTTTCTAATAACATCTCGTAACTTGAAATAACTAATAATAAGCTAAGAAACCAAGAATAGTCATTTTGAAAATAAATAGGGAAATATGGAAATTTTCCTAAGCGTAAAAGTGAGTTTTTGGTTATTTTCAAACGGCCATTACTCCCAGCTCAGGAGCGGTTAGAGTTAGTTATTTATATGGTCGGAAAGCCCTTGGGAATTTTTAACAGCGCCAAGTTTTCTTATTTTTGATGTTGTATAACGGAGATATTCCTATCGGAAGTTAGACTGTTGGACTGAGGTAAAATCCAATCCAGATTTTAGTAAGGGTAAAGTAGTCTTTTCACCCTAGTATTTCCTAGTTCGTTTTAAGGGTTTATTAGGGGTAAAACAAAGTCCCAATTCAGTTTTAAAAAGTTGAGAATGCTTAGGGATCGGGAGAAAAAGAGAAGAAAAAAGGAAGATCATGAATTCATTAGGAACGCTATGGTTTTGCTAGTGGAATTCGTCGGTAGGAATCCCTATCGAGGTATGTCAGATCTTTCTGTGTTGGGTTCATTCACCCATACTCCAACATGTTTAATCACAACTTTTGTATTGATTGAATAATGAATCTTGATTTGTTTGATAAATAATTGTTGAGTCCTTTTTGGTAGAGTTGTAGTGTACCTTTAGTGGTTTTGATTAATGTCTCTGGGCTATTTTATGAGTCTAAAATATTGGGTATTGAGTATATTACTGATCGTAAGTGTTTGGAAAAATCCATGGATGTTTTGGAGGTTTAGACTTGAAAATCCGAGAATAGAAGTCGGAATACCCGTCTGATAGGCCCTGGGGAGCCACACCTACCAGAGCCCTAAGGACACACTTTGTCCGTAAGGCTCTGTCACGCCGCACCAGCCAAAGCTCCTGAGGACAGCTTCTGTCCATCATGCTTTGGCACCCCGCGCCTCTCAGAACGCTAAGGTCACCTGGAGGTCCCAATTCTCCCCCATCTTTCGTAGTAGTTCCTAAGTGATGTACGTATTATTCCTAATTTATTACAACACTTTAAACTACATCTAAATTTCATGAAATCATCAATAAACATGAGATCATGATCCTTGAATCCATAATCCAATTCAAGGGAAGTTAAGATCAAAGTCAAAGAAGTAAAGAGTCAAGTTAAGTAAGTTCCTAAAGCATTCAAGATCTTAAACAAATATTTTAACTTTGTTTTAAAGTTAAATAAATGAGTTGAGCAGAGAGTAAAAGAGTTGAGTTAAATTCTCAAAAGCTATAAAGGAACTAAGTATTCTCTAAGAGTTTAAGTTTCAAGTTAAGCAAAGAGTGGCAAGTTGAGTTCACTTCTCAAGTTATAGGGGAACCAAGTCGTCACTAAGAGTTTAAACAAAATGTTTTCAAACTTTTGAGAAAGAAAGGAAACTAGACTTCCATAGAGTATATGGATAGTTTTTGTAAAATATAAAGGAAACTATGATTTCAAAGAAAGCTTTTGAAGCTAAGTTTGAGAAATTATCTCAAACTAGAGAAGAAGTTGTTTTAAAAACATATGAGATAAGTATTTTGGGAATAGTATTGAGCACCGTTATGGCAATGCGAGTTCATATTAATTCAAGTTTCCATAAAAAATGTAGACAACATGGAGATAAAGGATCATATGTTTCAGATGATTCCTTAGTGCTTTTAGCATAGACTAGTGGATCCACTTAGTAGTTCAGGTTCTATACCGGGGGCAAGGTATTGAGTGGTCCTCTTGACGCGTGAGGTAATACATTGGATCATCACGTAGGCTCATAGTGATGGCTGTTGTTAGAGAATCTCCCATAGAAATAATATAACTTTCTCATATAAGTAAAGTTGAGTTTATTATTGTTTTATCTTTAATGAACTCAGTGTATACACTTTTTCATATGCTTTCCTTATATTGCATATTTTTACTGCTTTATATTGAGTTATGACTTCCTGAGTTGACAAGAACCAAGGTAAGTTCATACTTACTCATGTCAAGCCTTATAGTTGTGTTTAGCATTCCAACACGCATACTCATACATTCAATGTGTGTTGATTTCAGTTGGCCTGCATGGTCTTTTGATACAGACGCAAGTAACCAGGATCATCATGTAGCGCCTCGTTGATCCACTTTGATATCCACAGTCAGTGGCTATCATCGTTGCATTCCAGAGGATCTTTTTATTGCCTTCTAATTAGTCCAATAGAATGTTGCGGGGTTTGTTCCAACATTCATCTTAGAATGTTTAGAGGCTTCATAGACAGATAGTCAACTATATTATTTATTTTGATGTCTCTTTTATCTTTTTAAATTTTAAACTCAAGTGACATTTTTGTTAGATTATTACATTTTGAGTAATTTCCTATAAAATGTTTTTTACTATTATATTAAATTAATTCTCTCGTTGTGTTAAGTAAGCCAGGCCAAGGGTTCGCTCGGGGTGTGACATTTGGCCTTCCCAAATCCAAAGTTGACTTTCCTTAATCCAACAACCCAACATTTGAATGGCATAACTCACTTATACGATATTCAAATCGCGCAAAATCAGTGGCATTAGAAAGATGTACCGCAATTGGCGGGAAGTCTTTTGGGAGAATGACACAAAGTGTGCTATAGCAAATTTCGTGAGGAAGTTCCCCAATTCACTGCAAGGGAAGGTAGACCATTAAAAAATAGGGGTATGACTCAAGAGATTGACATTCCAACTTGAAAGTGGTAAGTGATCAATATGATTTCTTTATAGGGTTACCTCGTACGCAGACAACATAAATCTATTTGGGTGATAGTTGACAAAATGACTAAGTCTTCTCGTTTTTGGGTAGTCAAGACTATAAATTTGGCATTGGACTACACTAATATTTACATTAATCAGATAGTCCGATTGCATGGGGTTCTTTTTTCTATCATCTCAATTAGAGGTCCTCAGTTTACCTCTCATTTCTGGAAGTCATTTTAAAAGGGTCTTGGTACTCAGGTTAACCTTAGCACAAGATTTTATCTGTAGCCAGAGCGTATAATTTGGACCTTAGAGGAAATGTTGAGAGCTTGTGTGATCTACTTTATGATTGTTGGGATGATCGCCTTCTTCTGAAGGAATTCGCCTAGAGTAAAGCTATTATTTCAGCATTTAGATAGACCCTTACGAGGCATTGTATGGGTGTAGGTGTTTATCTCCTGTTGGTTGGTTTGTAGTAGGTTGAGCAATCTTCATAAGACTAAATTCAATTCATCATGATATGAAGAAAGTGCATCTCATTAAAGATAGACTTAACATATCCTAGAGTGACCAGAAGTCTTATATACAAATAAGGAGAAGGAATCTAGAGTTCTAAGTTGATGATTGGGTTCTCCTGAAAGTGTAACCTATGAAAGGGGTGATGAGGTTTGGCAAGAAAGGGAAACTCAGTCACAGAAATGTACACCCTTACAAGATTCTTAAAAGAATTGGTAAAGTGGCTTATGAGTTAGATTTTCCGGAAGAATTAGCAGCAGTGCATCCTGTTTTTCACATTTCACTTTTAAAGAAATGTGTTGGTGATAACACATCCATAATGCCATTAGAGAGTGTGGCTATGAAAGATACTCTCTAGTATATGGATAAATAAGTTGATATTCTTGATCATTAGGTTACAAGATTAAAAAACAAAGAAGTTGCTTAAGTTAAGGTTTTGTGGAGGATTCAGTCCGTAGAGGGAGCTAAGTGGGAAGTAGAAGCAGTCATGAAGTCCAAGTGTCCTCACCTCTTTACATTCCAGCTTGAGGTAATAGTTACTCCTTTGTTTCAGTCATTCATGCGTAAATTCAGTCTTATAATCATGTTCCCTCACTTTATACTTGCATTTTTAGCGTATTTTCTTGTTCTTGGAACTCAATTCAATAAAAAATTCAGTTCTCAGTGTTTAGTTGTAGGGTCAAGCCCATTCCCTCCATACTCAACTAGTTTAGACTTCATTCGACCAATGTTCCCAAAGGGGAGATAATGTAACACCCCATATCCAAAAACAAACTGAATTTCATCTTTTAAGGATTTATTGGTGCTACCTACGATCACCACCCAAGGACCGTAGTATGATCTATGGCCCGTACTTTAGGTCCGTAGTTCACCACTACAACCTCGCCCAAACCCAACTCAGAAAATCAGCTAAGTCTCAACCCACGGGAAAGACCTATGATTTGTAGACCAGACCACAGCCCATGGTTTGTGTCCATAGATTGAGTCCTCCTTTTACGCAGCCTCTGACACAAACCATGAGTATTGTCCTTAGATGGACCTACAGGATGTAAGTGAATGTTAGCAGTCATGTAGGGGGGATTTTTGTTTGGGACAACATCAAATGTTCATAACTCTTAGTAAAAATTAATTTAGGCATCCCATGACCTATGATATGGGAGATAATTGAATCCTCTTTCCAATTCCATCGAGTTTGCTAAAATTCAAGCTCTAAGTACAAAATTATTCTCATTTTAGTGAAGCCCTAACAAGCAGACTTGACTTACTACCCTAACCTACGAAACATAGATTGAACTACGGATCGTAAGTCAAATCTGTTGGTCACTCTAATAGCAGTTAATTCAGGGGTCTTTTGGTGTTTCTTATTTTGTTATACCCCTAAACTACGTCATTTAGATCCTAAATAATGAGGTTTTACTCGGTTCAAGCCTAGAAATCTAACTAGAACTTACCTAATTCAAGGCATTTATCAAAACATAGAAAATTAGAAGCAAGAGAGGAAAAAAGGTCAAGAACCCTAATTCTAGAAAGCATCAAGGTTCCATCTGTTCTAGCCCCTAAATCTAACAATTTCTCCGTGGAATGCTTCACTGGTATGTGGGATTTCACTAGTTGGTTTCTTTTGCCCATTCTTTAACATTCCGGAAAATGTACTTGTCTAGTGAAGGGTCTATTAGCTTTTAAGAATATGTATTGGGTTACATAGGCATCCCAATGCCCAATATTGAGTAATATTGGGCATGTTAGAGAATATTGTCTTAAGGGTGTTAGCCAATTTCTATGTATTAATAACAAGTAACTTCAAATATACTTTGATGTTTAGCTAATTTCTATGTATTAAAATATACTTTGATGTCCAAATGCTCCAATCCATGCTTGTTTAGGCACTGTACCTACAATAAACACCTTAAGCTAAAATATTAAATTCTTAGTTCTACACATTAGGTACGAGGCATCCAAGTGTGAATCCTAGGTACCATAGCACATGATCATTTAAAATGATCATTTAGATTAAGCAATGCCCAAGGACATAATGAGGGTCCTTGGACAAGAAATGTGCATCAACACATGTGCAAGAGAGTAAGTGACCAAGTCCCAACCGAATTCAGTTAGGGCGGTAAGGGGGCAGGCGCGCGTGCGGGTATAGCCACATGGGGCCTAGCTTCCTAACTATTCCTAGGCTGTAACTAACTTACCTATATAACTAACCTAGGATTAACTAAAATAAACTAACTAGTGTACCTGAAATCCTAAAACCTTACAGGGTGACAATAACCGAGTAACTAACTAAAGAAACATCCTAGTACCTAACCTAGGATGGTCAAAAGGGGTTTTTTATGGTCCTAGTGACTTTGAGGTACTTAAGTAATTACCCTAGGTCACTTAATTAATTAAATTAGAAATTTAATTAATTAAGCAAAAATCCTAGTCAAAGCAGAAACCAATAACAAATTTTTCAGATTTGGCTAAGTCAAATGCTCTCCTATTTTTAGTCAATTTAGGAGAGGCGTTTTGGTAATTTAAGTGGAGGATCATTTGGGTAATTCATGGGATGAGTATATATGTATATTAGGTAAGTCTTAGACCAATTTTACACGTCCTAAATCAGATCAAACGAAAATTCTCTGAATCTCTCAAGAACACTCTCTTTTCCAAACTCCATTAAGGAACAAAAAAAGCTTAAGGAAGAACATGAAGGTTTAAAAGCTTCCAACCAGATTTTCGTGGATTTTTCACCTATAAGGTATCGGTTTTTAACTCTTGGGATTCATTTTCCCAAGAGGTCCTTTCAAGATAATATTTCATGAACTTCAAATACTAGGGTTTTTACTCAACAAAATGGATTTTCTTCCTAACACTAGATTTATGATTTCCAACAAAAACTAAACGATTCCATAGTTAATTTCACACGAATTGTTGAGTATTTGATTAATAATGTTTGGATGACGAGTGATACATGATATTTCTCTATGTAATGGTTTCGAATGGGCTGTTTATTATATTTGATAACTTGTAAACATTAGGATTAGGATTAAGACTTGAATGAACCCTTCAACGACCCGTTTCAATTCTCCTACGCCATGCATTGATCTTGTACATGATTTGATGAGTTGTTCTTTATTATGTCATTGAGATTTTCACTAAGTATGATTATGAATATTGTAAGATGAACAAGGTTTTTGGAAGCAAGAGGTAAGTCTTCTAAAGTTGTGATTACTCTACAATGTTTACGTTAGCCTATGAATTATGATGTTATGTTATGAAAGTATGTACGATGTTTTTATGTGTATATTTTGGGCTATGAACATGTTAAATGTGAGATCATGCTAAGACTACGGAAACACAAGCTATTATATTCTGTTGTATGTTTTTCACAGGATGACTATGTTATGTTAATCTCACATATGAAGGGTTGCGATGAAAGGAAATTCTCATCTAATCCTAAAAGATCTTATGATCATGTTTATACAGGGAGTTAAACTTATATTACTTATGATAAGATTATGATGAAAGAAAACTTAAAGGATATTTCAAGAAAAGGGACTTAAGCTAAGCACCGATGGACTAGATATGAGAAGTGTCCCTTCCCTAGTGGAAGGTAGGTTCACGATGATTCTCATGAGATTGAGGATGACATGTAATGTGGAACGATGGGTCTCTAATACATTTCCTAGCTCTTGAACTATGTTGCCACCATAAAATACTAGCTAGTGGATCCACCAAGAAAGCTATGTCATGTAGGTTCTACTTTGGCCGGTAGACCACCTCTTTTCGGTAAGGGGAAGACACCGGATTCCATGTTTAGTTCACATGGTTTATGTCGGTTAAGGAGAATGTTCCCTTATGTAAAAACAAAGATAAGTAAGTGAACGTTTGCTAGGGTGTCTTGAGGAGTTTGCATAGTATAGGTAGGGTATGGAACTCTACCTAGAAATTGCACAAGTTGACTCTAAGGGAAGTCCTAGGATATTGTTCTTATGTAATATGATGAGATGAAAGATATATGTTATGATACATGATGTTACTCTTATATGATGTTAGTTATTATGATGAACATGTTATTGGTTTATATTGCTATATGAATTGATGACTACTTATGTTACAAGTTATATCAATCAAAGCTTTACTTATGGTCTCCTATATTATCTACTTGGTTGTGTGGGGTTATGGGCCTTCACATGACCATTGCACTTGTGGGTTGGGAATTGGATAATTGGTGAGTGTTTTGTATGCTACACTATATGATCCATTGAATGTGAAAAGTTAATATGAATCTATGAAAATATGTATTTGATTATGATCATGTTGTAAGTTGATGGTATCTTTAGTTTGTACACGTTATATGGTATGTGCATTGAACACTTTCACATGACAGCATGTTTCTAGTGAAACGATAAATGATCATTTTTCATACATGTCCTTATGTGTTTTGTGCATCTACCCATACTTAGTACATGTGGCGTATTAACCCCATTACTTTATATTACTACAATTGTAGGTTCCGGCTATTGCAGTTTAAGAAGGTCGATCTAAAGAAGCTTTGAACCCTTTCTTCAAGTACTGGTAGGTCCTCATGTTCGGGGATTCTATTTTCCATTTTCCAGCTTTATGAAGACATTAGTAGAATTTAAGAGTATTAGTTTTCCATTTATGTTCTTTGGATTCTTTGGTATTAAGTCCTACTATAGCATTAAGTATTATTGTCTAAGTCCAGAATTTTATTCTTTAGATGATTTAATATATGAGATAGATTTCTAGTTATCGTATGTCCGTATGTATACTAAGCATGAAGTATAAGTATACTTCAATATGTTTTAAAAATTTAATATTTTTGCAATTTTTAATGATCATATGTTATGACGAATGCTAAGGGATCGTCTGAGTCCTCCGAGAGTACGATGATGCCGGTTGCATTCGGGGTATGTTCTCCGTGTATGACAAACTTGGTATCAGATCATGAGTTTAAATATCTTTTGGATCAATGTCTCACTAAACCACGTTACCTAGTGCCTTGTTCATGGTTTTGAAGCGTGCCACAATTATGATGAAAGGCTATGTGACGATTAGGAAACTTCTTTTTTCTAGATACTCATACGTCGTGCCTTTAGAGCTTTGACACTATGTGTCTTTTAGCATATGATTCCTGATATACCGGGGTTTCATTGTATTATTAATACTTTTTCCTTAAGTTTAGTGTGTCCAAAAGCCTTTTTGTGCTAATTTTTATATAAGTTTCTTTTTATTTTGCAGGAAATCTGTCCAAAGCTGAATGCGGAGATTTTGAGCAAACAATTGCACAAGAGACCACCTACGGAGCTTATGACGGTCCGTCGTGCTTGTGACGGTCCGTAGGTTGCAGCGTAGTGCATCTACTGAAGGAAGATGGGGAAGTCTGACCAAGTGTGGGGTTACAAAGCTTGTGACGGTCCGTCGTGTTTATGACGGTCCGTCCTGCAGGTTCGTCATAAAGTTCAGAGAAGTAATCCCAGTACCCATATTCCAAGAGTTGAAGTGTTTTGGAACGAAGACCCTTGACGGAGCGTTGTGCCTGTGACAGTCCGTCATACTTGCCGTCGAGGGTAATGAAGAAGAGCAGCAGAAGAAATTGCATAAGTATGGGACGACGGAGTCCATGACGGCTCGTCATGACCATGACGATCCGTCGCGAGGTCTGTCGATCCAGCCGCGTTTTGGCAGTTTTCCAGCAAATAGAGTCCTTGTTTAATTAGGTTTTTATTTTTTATAAATAGTTTGAAAAACCTCATTTTTGAGGTTAGACTACGGATAGTTAGACTCTGTTAGGTTAGACTCTGGATCATTGTTAGACTCCAGATATTTAGACTCTGTAACGTTAGACTCTAGATCATTGTTAGACTCCGTATTGTTAGACACCGTATTAGAAAACATTGTATTGTTAGACTTTTGATTATCATTGATTCTTGCAAGTGACTTTTGGTGATTAATCAAGCAAACTTTCGGATTTTACTCTTTCTCATTGATGTAAGTACATGAATTCTTATATAATATATTTGAATATTGTGATTATGACTATGGGTAACTAAACTCCATAACTAGGGTTGTGGGAACCATAGGCAAATAATGAGATAAAACCTAACTAAAATAACAATTATAGAATAGCGTCTTGCATGTATTAATAATTCTTTCACTTAGAAATCTTTTTTACGGATGACCAACGTTAGAACTCGCCTTAATGCTACTTCCCGGACCAAGGAGGTAGATAATAGGAAAAGAATTATCAACATAGATTTAGTGTATACTATCTAATAGGGTAGTATTGATTGGTACGAGGTAATAACTTAGTCAAATATCGAATGTGATGCTTAATAGGAGGTAAAGATAAGGGTTAGGATAGCAACACATGTAGCCGGACCAAGGTGCGGAGTGAGATTTTCTAGATGCCGGACTAACAGTTTAGAAATACATAACTTATCACTTTGCATGCAAGATACTAGAAAAGAATTGTTATAGTTAGAATTATCAAGTTATGAACCTGTGGGGAACACGTAAACCCTTACTTTGATTAATTGATTAAAATCCTAACATTCAAAGCTTTTAAGTGTCTCTTTCAATTACGTTAGTTATTTTCATTCATTTAGAATTAGAAACCCCCCTTTTATTGTCTTTACTTTCCAAGGAAGTCATTGACCAAACAATAGTAATAACAGGTTGAAGTTAATTCTAGACTATTTTCCTCGTGGGAACGATCCCAACCTCAGTAGTTGGGTTATTTACTTGACACGACCGCTTTACTTTTTATTTGAGAAGTAAGTTTGAGCGTATCAAATTTTGGCGCCGCTTCCGGGGAAAGTAGCTTTTAGATTAACTTGAACTTATTACTATAGTTTAGTTGATATTTTCCTGATTTTACGTTGTTTTATTGTTTTTTTTTAGAACTATCCTCCTTGTATGCCAAATACACGGAGAGGAAGATAACCCTTGTTTCCCTACGATCACGAGTTAGAGCGTACACTACGCAATATGAATCGAAACTTGGGAATAAATGATGATGATCTGAATCAGAAAATCCCAGCTCCGGTTGATGTTCATGGTTAGATGTTACCCGATGCTCCAGGTGAACACCAACAGAGGGGACAAAATCCCGTTCCACGGCCCCAATCATACTACAGAGGTTATGATAACATAGCAGACTCGGATGGGCCACTTGTCTTGCCTCCTCTACCCACAGGACACATCTTTGTGGTAACTAGTAGCATGATGCAAATGCTCACTGCCAGAGGTTTATTTTCAGGGCTACCTTCTGAGGATCCACATGCCCATATAGCTAAGGTAAGGGCAGTGTGTAAAATTTGTGTAGGGAGGCCTGATTTGGATTTAGATGTAATAGGTCTCAGAGTGTTTCCTCTCTCACTGAAGGGAGAGGCTGTTATGTGGTTCACTGAGCTCCCATACAACTCAATCTTCACTTGGAACAAACTAAGGGATGTCTTCTTAGCACGCTACTATCCGGTCTTTAAGAAACTAAACCACAAAGACATAGTGAATAACTTTGTGGCACTACCAGGAGAGTCAGTTAGTAGTTCTTGGGATAGATTCACCTCATTCTTGAGAAGTGTTCCAAATCACCGTATAGATGATGAGTCACTGAAGGAATACTTCTATTGGGGACATGATGATAATAACAAAGCGGTGTTGGACACTATAGCAGGTGGATCTTATGGGGAATGAACTTATGCTGAAATTGCCGAAAAATTAGAGAAAATCTCCCGGAATAACAAAGCTTCGAGTACTAGGAAGTCTGATACAGGGAGAAACACCTTCGCACTGCAGTCCACTCACAACCCAGCCACGGAGGAGATTTGTGAAGAAATGGCTCAGATGAGAACTGAGCTTGGGTTGGTACTAAAACAGGTCACTGGGGTGCAAAAAAGATTAATGCAGTCAACTACTTGGCCAAACCACCACCCCCACTTATGCAGTAAATGAGCAGATTCCGACCAAGCGCCCAAGGCTCAAATCAGGATAATTGGCGCCAAGGTCAAGGGAACGAAGGTCGGAACTATGGTAACTATAACCGTAAGGGTCATTATGTCCGATATGGAAACTACAACTGCGACAACAACTTTAACAGGAGTAACTACGGTAACAGAATTGATAGGAATGGGCCCTATGTCACTCCTTAAAATCGTGAAGTTACTCCTAGGGATGGTGGAGATAGTATGACGCTAGTTGAGGATATGATGCACAAAATGATAAGGAGGTTCGATGCTAGTGATGAGCACATTAAAGAGTTAAGGTGTGATTTTTCTAGTACTGGGCAAAAAGTTGATACACATGCAATATCGATTAAACAGATCGAGTTGCAAATAGACCAATTATCTGCGACAGTGAACACACGGCAACTGGGCACTCTTACTAGCAACACTGTCCAAAATCCAAAGAATGATGCGCACTGTATGGCAATCACTACTCGGGGTGGTAAGCAAACCATTGACCCACCTATGCCGTCTACGTAGGAAAATATGAGAAAAGATAATGATAATGTGGTAAAGGGTAGTGGTGAAGCAGAGGAAAGTAATGGAAAAAATGCAGAACTACCTATGAAGGTAATTCCCATGCCTAGGACACCACCACCTTTCCCTCAAAGATTAGTGAAAAAGACCGAGGATGGTAAATACCGGCATTTCATAACAATGTTGAAGCAGCTTTCTATCAATGTCCCTTTGGTACAAGCTCTAGAACAAATGCCCGGTTATGCAAAATTTATGAAAGATCTGGTCACCAAGAAAAGATCGGTCATTTTTTAGGATGATGATAGACTTCGACATTGTAGTGCTATTGCTACAAGATCCCTCGTACAAAAGAAAGAAGATCCGGGTGCGTTCACTATTCCTTGTACAGTTGGGTGATTACATTTTGTGAAAGCATTATGTTATTTGGGGGCAAGCATAAATCTCATGCCCCTCTCGATCTATAAAAAGTTGGGTTTGGGTGACCCAAAACCCACTGTGATGCAGCTACTGATGGCTGATCGGACAGTGAGACGGCCTATAGGGATACTCCATGATGTGCTAGTAAAAGTGGAGTCATTCATCTGTCCGGCTAATTTTGTTATTCTTGATTGTGAAGTCGATTTTGAAGTGCCTATTATTCTTGGGAGACCATTCCTTGCTACAGGTAGAGCCTTAGTTGATATGGAAAAGGGGAAGATGACATTTCGGTTGAACAATGAAGAAGCGACCTTCAACGTGTGTAGGACTATGAGGCAGAGTGGTGAGCTCCAATCAGAATCCTCCATATCCCACAAAGAAAAGATGAAGAGGGAGAATGAACAAAAAAGTGCAAAACAAGAGTTTAGGGTTGGGGATTTGGTGCTTGTAGACAGTTCTGGGTCGCCTTGTCTTCCGGGCAAGCTCAAGCCCAAATGGACTGGCCTTTACTTGATTACCCAAGTATTCCCTCATGGAGCAGTTGAGTTAAAAGCCAAGGAGGGAGTGCGGTTTAAGATTAATAGAGATCGAAAAAAACTCTTTTTTGGGCATAAAGCATCGGGGAATGAAGTGATAGAGGCATACCATCTTGATGAAGTCTGAGTAATCAAGTGTCCCCAGTCGTGTCGCGACATTAAATCAGGCGCTTGTTGGGAGGCAACCCAATGCATATAGTCTTTTTAGTAATGGTATTTTTTTCTACAAATGGGTTTTTAAATTTGCGGGGACATCACCGGGAAATTCTGCAGAAAATTACTCTGTAGCAGTCACTGACGGATACATCGACGGACCGTTGCGCCTGCGACGGACCATCGTATGCCTCCGTCGTACCAGGTACTTCTTTCTATTATTTTCAAACTAGGGCACACACGAAGGAACCAACGCGGGTCGTCACAACTGCGACGGATTGTCGTCGGTGAATCGTCACGTGATTAATTAGGCGTACCCAACCCGACCCGGTTGTAGTTTATTATAAAATTTCACCATTTAAACTTCCCAACCCCTCATTTCACCCCATTCCTTCATTATTCCTCCCATTTCCCTCTCTTTTCAACTTCCACCATCTCTCCCTCTATCAATCGATAATTGCCCCCCCCCACACATACAATTATCCAAAGCCTAAAAGTGATAATCTACTAGTCGGAGTTGCTGTTGTGGGTGTCTTCCTGGTCACCGAGTACTTTCCCATCTTATTTTTCTCCAATTCTAAGGTATGTGTCTCTAATTTCTAATCATTTATCTTGCATTTTTGTTTATTAATTAGTATTAGCTTAGTTGTTCGTGATATGTTCGTTTCTTTTATATAAGAGTCTGTCTAGCATAGGTTAAAAATGTTTGAAATTTCCATGTTTACAACCCTAGACATAGGTGCTTTCGCATTACTAGTTTCCTAGGTAGTTGGGTTAGACAAATGTAGGTCCATAACACTACAAGTTTGATGTGGGTACATCGAGGATGAATGGGGTACGCCAGTTCTGTCACTGATCTACAGAACGAGACCCAGATGACGGACCGTCATGCCCACGACGGACCATCGTAGGGGTCCGTTCCAAAAGCCCTAACACCCCACTGCCCATGTTTTTCCAAGTGTCACCCAACGGACACATGTGACGGACCTTCATACCCACGATGGTCCGTCCTACACAATCGTTCTGGTTGTCAGAGACCCTCTTCAACGGACACATGTGACGGACCATCGTACCCACGATGGCCCGTCCTGCATGACCGTTATGACGGTCAGAGACCCCTTGTCTCAGGGTCTCTTACTTTTTCTAATGTCCTTCAACGGACACATGTGACGGACCATCGTAGCCATGACAGTCCGTCCTGCATGACCGTTATGACGGTCACAGACCCCTCTCCTAAAGGTCTCTCATTTTTTTAAAAGTGTCCTCTGACAGACACCTACGACGGACCGTCGTACCTGTGACGGTCCGTCCTGCACATACCGTCATACTAGTCAGAGACTCTCCTTTAGGGTTCTCCATATATACGTAGTTTAAGTAAATCACGACGGACCCTGTGACGGTTCGTCATAGTCACGATGAGCCATCACCAAGCCCATCGTGTGTCCCTGTTACCATAGTAATGACATACTATTTTAATTGTTTTTGTGGTTTTGCTTGTCTTGGTTGCCACTTCTCATACTAATATTGATCATTTACAAGTACTATCTACTATGGCATCCAAGCAAGACCGAATCTACACACGCGGGCGATCGAAGTCTGTCTCCCCGTCTGCCCGCATGGTCATTGGCTCGGATAATGAGTGTGACCCTGAGTATGTGCCCTCAGGCACTTCCACCCCTTCCCGTGCTCCCAGAGCCACACCTGAAAAGGTGGCGTCCGGTGTACTCACTGCTTCCCAGTCTGATGAGGAGCTCACACTGACCGGCACACCCTCTGGGTCAGCCACAAATGAAGCGTCTGGCTCCTTAGGAGTATCGTGGTCCAAGGAAGCCTCCGGCTCTGCAAAGGTTTCCGCACCCGCCACCACTGCAGCGTCGGCCTCGTCTGATGAGGCTGACAGTTCGGAATCCACATCAGGTTCACCAGCTCACGCCCCCACCCAAGCTACTGACCAGCCCAACCGGTGGTGTGTCGACGGGCAATTTCAAGTCTACTCTGATGCCAAGTTCCTGACTGATAAAGGAGTGATGACTCGAACACTCACCTTGGAGCTGCGGGTCCTCATAAGGAGTCTCTTGATGATGCCTGAGATCCACAATCTCTTCACCAGGCATCGCTTGGAGTGGACAGCACGTCCGTTGGGACGTTACAGTGAAGAAATGGTCTGAGAGCTCTACGCATCCTACGTAGCGACTCTCCGATCACATATAGATAGGCGGGCTGCCCCAGCTAAACAGGCCCCACTGGAGCAGGTCCGAGTACGGGGCGTACAGGTTGACATTTCCCTGCTTGCCATCCCTCGGTTTCTATACGGTGAGGGTGTTGATACTACTCGGACCCCTCTCACTGCCAGATTTGACTACCGCTGGCAGATAGTTAAAGATGGCCAGTTTCTGCGCGAGCCATCACTGAGAGAGACCACCAAGAGGTGGATGGCCCTGCACCTGGCAGTTGATGGAGATGGTTCCGACTGGGTAACTAAGCCAAAGGGGGCCATCAAGAAGGCCAACCTAACTTTCATAGCGAAGTTCTTGTGGCTGATTATCCGTCACTGCCTTTCCCTCACAACTGCTGATAATATCGTTACATGGGATCGAGTAGTGTTGATGGCGGAGATGATAGCCGAGTTCGAGGTGGACTTCGCGTGAATTCTACAGGCAGTCATGCACGAGAGGGCTTTCAAGGTCACTACTACTTACCCTTTCCCGTGCATGATCTTTTCTCTCTGCAGGTCCGCAAGCGTGCCTATATGGCACGTAGATTAGCTCAAGACCTCGCAGGGCACTGTTGACGTCGGCCTCATCAGAGATGAGGCCAATGAGTTGGCTCCAAGAAGAGGGCCCCGTCCAGAGCTGCCCCCACTTGCTGATGATCTTGCTGATACGGTAGCCCAGGCCCGCATGTCTACACAGGGGGCGTCCACTGACACTACCCTGGTCGAGTCTATCCGGGGTAGTAGCACTCTCTCGAGCTCCTCACGCACAGCCCCTCTACCGGCACTAGTCCCGCTTGCTAGGGTCCAAAAATTAAAGGCACAAATGGCTACACTTCTGCATCATATCCAGCCGTGGATGCAGAAGTAGAATACTGTGTCAGAAGAGCACATAGAGAGGAAAATGATCCAGTATACAGAACGGAAGATCGCTGAGGTTCACCAGCGCTTGGACGCCTTTGAGTTGAGGGTGTTAGCCCGACCAGCCCCTCCAGTGGATATGTCAACTCTTCAGGCTGCAGTTGACTTTCTTCGTGTAGATATCGTCACGATCTTAGAGGCTAGGGTGCCGGAGTCTGATGCCCCTTCTGTCGAGCCTGCTAAAGACACTGTGTTGGCGGCCCTATTTGCCACTTCAGAGATTCCACCACCTCCCCCTCGAGAGAATGCCATGAGGCGTAGGGTTCGAGTAGAGGACGAGGCGCGAGCATGGAAGAAGGAGCACCGAGAGATGGAGGCTGCGAGGAGAGCCTCACTTGCTGAGGAGGAGGCGCACCAGATGAGAGAATCAGAGTTAGCGGCTGGGGCGTCTAGCTCCCGCACTGTGGAGATAGCAGGAGGCACTACTGATGATGCGGTTGTTTATGAGGATACAACTGACGGTGTCCAGATTGCAGAGGACGTGGGTTCTGAGGAACTGGACCCACCAGTTTGCTTATCGACGGCGCTTTGCGCCACAGGTTTGCTTCACCTACCACTCTAGTATTAAAATTTTTATGCGTTGGGACAATTGCATGTTTTTTTTGTTGAGGGTGGGGTAAATGGAAAGTGAGTGTTAGGGTAAAGTCTGAAGAGCCCAATTCACTATCCTCTTTTTGACTTTTCTTGCCTGTGTTCTTTTTCCCCACAAGACTGATTACTTTTTCTATTGAACCGGCATGTTTATATCTTTTGTACATAGTTTAATTCTGGAGCATGATGGCTAAAATGATATCCTGATAAACTGGAAAATGATGCATGACTAGGCATAGTAACTGGTAATTGTATGGCCCTAAGCATGACATAGAGGTACACCATTGCATTACCCTAAGTCTAAAATTCGAACTAGGTGTCTGATAATCTGGTATAGTGATTAGATGTTAAGTGAGTGTGAGGAAAATTTTAATAGTCCACTATTGGTACTGAGCTAGAACTTGCCTGGTTAGACCTGCTAAAAGTGAGTTGTAATAGACAATTAGGAAAGGATCATAGGCCCTTATTCAATACAGCCCATTTCTAGCCTAAGTAAAAGAAACCAAATGAAATTTATCCTTCTTTGATCCAAATGATCTGAGCTTAAATTGACCTTTCCTTTTCACCCCAACTGATCTTTTCTTGGAACAATGTGTTGGCCCTGGTCCCTCCTTGGACATGTGCACCTCAGCTTATGCCAAAAGCACAAGTTGAGGGTGGCTAATGCAATAAACAACCTTCGTTATGGCCCTGACCCAACTTTGGGTATTGTGTACCTTGACTCATGGCAAAGCCATGAGTTATAGGTGGCTATTATGAGGAATGCTCTGGAAATTGGGTTGAAAGAACAAAGAGAGAGAGAGAACAAAAGTAAAGTGACTCAAGAATTAGTCAAAATAAAAGTAAAGAAAAAGAAAATTATACAAGAAATACAAGCAAGAAAAGAAGAGAGTCACTTACACAAATGAATAAAGAAGAGAAAATAGCAAGGTGAAAGAATATGAGAAACTGGGCGAGATAAATTGATAGAAAGTGAAAGGTTTAGCCGATATGTCAAGGAGGGCAAAAAGTCACTAAAGTATACCTAAATATACCCTACCTGACCCTGAGCCTATGTTACTAGCTAAAGAAGTCCTATCGTGATCCTAAGGGTTGTATAGCGAACCTAAGGCAGTAAAAATAAGGGCAAGCTTATGGCAATAGGTATGAATGAGTGTGACTTTGTTCAGAGAGCGAGTGTTGAAAAGTAATCCTTATACTCAAACTAAAATCATTGTGTGAAAAAGGAGGATTTTGTTTTAAAGTGAGGACACTAGTTGCAATACCAAAATTGTTAGAACCTCGGTGAGAAATTGAAGAGGATAGGTGTTAGTGCATGGTGAGTCTGTGTCATGTTCTGATCCCACATATTTCAAGCCTAATAGGATAGCATGCATAGATTTGATGAGATTAATCGGGATTGATAACCAAATGATTGCAAAAGATAAAACATGGATACTATTGTACAAAGATTTTGTATTGAGTCATAGTACGTCGCTTGAGGACAAACAACAAATTTAAGTTGAGGGTGTTGATATACCGTGGTTTCATGGTATTATTAATACTTTTTTCTTAAGTTTAGTGTGTCCAAAAGACTTTTTTTGCTAATTTATATATAAGTTTCTTTTTATTTTAAAGGAAATTTGTCCAAAGCTGAATGAGGAGATTTTATGCAAAGAAATGCAGAAGAGACCACCTACGGAGCATATGACGGTCCGTCGTGCTTGTGACGGTCCGTAGGTGGCAGCGTAGTGCAGCTGCTAAAGGATGATGGGGAAGTCTGACCAAGTGTGGGGTTATGAAGCTTGTGACGGTTCGTCGTGTCTATGACGGTCTGTCCTGCAGGTTCGTCATGAAGTTCAGAGAATTAATCCCAGTACCCATATTCCAAGAGTTAAAGTGTTTTTGAACGAAGACCCTCGACGGACCGTTGTGCCTATGACGGTCCGTCATACTTGCCGTCGAGGGTAATGAAGAAGAGCAGCAGAAGAAATTGCATAAGTATGGGACGACAGAGTCCATGACGATCCGTCGTGACCATGACGATCCGTCGCAAGGTCCGTCGACCCAGCCGCGTTTTGGCAGATTTCCAGCAAATAGAGTCCTTGTTTAATTAGGTTTTTATTTTTTATAAATAGTTCGAAAAACCTCGTTTTTGAGGTTAGACTCCTGATAGTTAGACTCTGTTAGGTTAGACTCTGGATCATTGTTAGACTCCTGATAGTTAGACTCTGTTAGGTTAGACTCTGGATCATTGTTAGACTCCTGATAGTTAGACTCTGTTAGGTTAGACTCTGGATCATTGTTAGACTACGTATTGTTAGACACCATATTAGAAAACATTGTATTGTTAGACTTTTGATTATTATTGATTCCTGCAAGTGACTGTTGGTGATTAATCAAGCAAACTTTCGGATTTAACTCTTTCTCATTGAAGTAAGTACATGAATTCTTATATAATATATTTGAATATTGTGATTATGACTATGGGTAACTAAATTCCATAACTAGGGTTGTGGGAACCATTGGCAAATAATGAGATAAAACCTAACTAAAATAACAATTATTGAATAGTGTCTTGCATGTATTAATAATTCTTTCGCTTGGAAATCTTTTTAACGGATGGCCAACGTTAGAACTCGCCTTAATGCTAACACATGTAGCCGGACCAAGGTGCAGAGTGAGATTTTCTAGATGTCGGACAACCTATTTAGAAATACATAACTTATTACTTTGCATGCAAGATACTAGGAAAGAATTGTTACAGTTAGAATTATCAAGTTATGAACCTGTGGGGAACACGTAAACCCTAGTTACTTTGATTAATTGATTAAAATCCAACATTCAAAGTTGTTAAGTGTCTCTTTCGATTGCGTTAGTTATTATCATTCATTTAGAATTAGAAACCCCCCTTTTATTGTTTTTACTTTCCAAGGAAGTCATTGACCAAACAATAGTAATAACAGGTTGAAGTTAAGTCTAGACTATTTTCCTCGTGGGAACGATCCCAACCTCACTAGTTGGGTTATTTACTTGACACGACCGCTTTACTTCTTATTTGAGAAGTAAGTTTGAGCGTATCAATTCCTTTATTGGAAGATTATTTCCAAGGGAACAAAGGGAAGCTAAGGTAGAGGATTTCATCAACCTTTATTAATGAGGTTGATGGTTCATGCTCAACAAGCTGAGGATAGTCGTCTAAGGAAGAGAAATAGGGAAGCTTAGAAGGCAAAGTCTTTTGAAGGTAGTTCTTCTAAGAGTAGGCTTGATGTTCAAGACAAGCTTAAGTTTAAGAAGAGGTTTTCAAACCTAGTTCCTTCTAAATTCTCAAAAAATCGCAATGATAGAGGTTCTAATCCTAAACCTAAAAAGGGGAGAAATGTTGATCCATCAAAAGAGGGACTAACTTGTGGTAAGTGTGGTAAGAAACATGTGGGTGAATGTGTTGTTGGGATTACTAGTTTCTATGGTTTTGGCAAAGGTGGCCATATGGTGAAAGATTGTCCTAATCTGAGAATTCAAGGTCAGGGTAATAGCGAAGCTCAACCAAGAGGTCCTAGTTCTAAAGCTCCAAAAAGGAACCATTTTTATCCACTCAAGGCTAGGGGTGAAAAAGAAATTCCTCCCGAAGTTGTGATTGGTATGTTACAAGTTTTCTCTGTTAATGTTTATACATTGCTTGATGTAGGTGATACTCTTTCTTTTGTTACAACTTTGGTAGCTAGGAAGTTTGATGTACTTCCCAATGTTTTGATTGAACCCTTTTCGGTTTGTACCCCCCATGGGTGACTCTGTATGTGCAAAAGGGGTCCAGAGGAAATTCCCTATCGTGCTGCCCAATAGAGTTACTCTTGCTGATTTAGTAGAACTTGACATGTTTAATTCTGATATCATCTTGGGTATGGATTGGCTTCACGGTTGTTTTGCTTCTATAGATTGTAGAACAAGGGGAGTGAAATTTCAATTCCCTAATGAACCCATTTTAGAGTGGAAAGGGGGAAATTGTATGCCAAGGGGTCAAATCATTTCTTGTTTGCAGGCTTGAAAGATGATAGCCAAGGGTTTTTTATGCCATGTGGTGAGAGTTAAGGACCCATAATGTGAAACTCCTTCTCTTGAGTCAGTTCCTATAGTGAGAATAAGCTTATGGTTCTCTCTATTCTATACATCCAGGCGCCACCAGAATGTATCATGACCATAGAGAGTTCTATTTGTGGGATGGTTTTAAGAGGGACAGAGCATAGTTTGTTGCTAAGTGTCAAAACTATCAACAAGTTAAAGCTGAGCATTTAAAAACGGGTGATGACAAAGTCAAGTTGAGAAGCAAGGAAGGTTGCCTTTGAAAAATTCTATGGACGAACCATCTTTTTGAGGGTGCAACATGGGAGGCTGAAGCCGACATGAATTCCTGCTACCCTCATCTTTTTACTCCTTGATCTTATACATTCCTCTTAGTAAAGAAATTAATAAATAATCATGAAAGTGACTTTTTTTCTAAATAGGTGCATATGTCGGTAAATGATAGTAACAACTAGAGATTTAAGAAAATATCTTTATACTATATTCTTACAGTTATCTGAAACTTGTATGCATATGTTTTCTTGCGATTTTTTTTCTATTTTGTTGTTATCATGAGAAGAATGATAGCATGGTATCTCTTTGATGCATTTTTGAGCTTATGATAAGGTTGAGAAGGAAATTACTCACTATGTGTTATGAATATAGAACTCTTTTTTGTTGTGTATCATCAATTGAGGGCTATGTGTAATGTTATGGTATGTTTATTTCCTACCCTCCAAAAGATTTTAGTGTCATTCACGGACGAATGTTCCTAAGAGGGGGATAATGCAACATTTCAGAAAATGTACTTGTCTAGTGAAGGGTCTATTAGCTTTTAAGAATATGTATTGGGGTTCATAGGCATCCCAATACCCAATATTGAGTAATATTGGGCATGTTAGAGAATATTGGCTTAAGGGTGTTAGTCAATTTCTATGTATTAACAAGTAACTTAAACACTTTGATGTTTAGCCACTTTCTATGTATTAACATATACTTTGATGTCCAAATGCTCTAATCCAAGCTTATTTAGGAATTGTACCTGCAATAAAGACCCTAAGATAAAATATTAATTTCTTAGTTGTACACATTAGGTACGAGGCATCCAAGTGTCAAGCCTAGGTATCATAGCACATGATCATTTCAAATGATCATGTAGATTAAGAAGTGACTGACGGAATAGTGAGGGTCCTTGGACAAGAAATGTGCAGCAAGCACATGTGCAAGACACCAAGCGACCAAGCCCCAAACGAATACGGTTAGGGGCAGGCGCGCGTGCGGGTAAAGCCACATTGGGCCTTGCTTCCTAACTATTCCTAGTCTCTAAATAACTTACCTAACTAACTAAATAACCTAGGATTAACTAAAACAAACTGACTAGTGTACCTGAAGTCCTAAAACCTAACCGCGTGAGACTAGTCGGGTGACTAACTAAAGAAAGATTCTAGTACCTAACCTAGTATGGTACAAAGGGATTGTTATGATCCTAGTGACTTAGGGGTACTTAAGTAATTACCCTAGGTCACATAATTAATTAAATTAACAACTTAATTAATTAAGTAAATATCCTATTAAAAGTTAAAACCCTTAAAAAAATTCAGATTTGGCAAAGTCAAATGCTCTCCTATTTTTCGTTAATTTAGGAGGGGCATTTTGGTAATTTAAGTGGAGGGTCTTTTGGGTTATTGATATGACGACTATATATGTATAATAGGTCAGTTTTAGACAACTTTTACACGTCCCAAATCAGATCTAACGAAAATTCTCTCTATCTCTCAAGAAACCTCTCTTTTCCAAACTCCATTGAAGAACAAGAAAAGTTTAAGGAATAAGACGAAGGTTTCGAAGTTTCCAATCATATTTCGTAGATTCTTAATCTATAAGGTATGGGTTTTTAAATCTTGGTATTCCTTTCCCCAAGAGGTCCTTTCAAGATAGGTTTTCATGAACTTCAAATAGTAGGGTTTTTACTCTACAAAATGGATTTTCTTCCTAACCCTAGATTTATGATTTCCAACGAAAAGTAAATGTTTTCCATAAATAATTTCACACAAATTGTTGAGTATTTGAGTAATAATATTTGAATGATGCGTGATATTTCTCTATGTGATGGTTTTGAATGGGCTATTTATGGAACTTGATAACGTGTAAATGTTAGGGTTAGGATTAAGACTTGAATAAACCCTTTAACAACCCGTTTGCCTTCTCCTACGCTATGCATTGATCTTGTACATGATTTTATGAGTTGTTCTTGATTATGTTATTGAGTATTTCACTAAGTATTATTATGAATATTGTAAGATTAATAAGGTTTTTTGAAGCAAGAGGTAAGTCTTCTAAAGTTGTGACTATTCTACAATGTTTATGTTAGCCTATAAATCATGATGTTATGTTATTAAAATATGCAGGATGTTTTATGTGTATATGTTGGGCAATCAACATGTTAAATGTGAGATCATGATATGACTAAGAAAACGCAAGCTATGATATTCTCTTGTATGCTTTACACAAGATGATTATGTTATGTTAATATCAAATATGAAGGGTTGTGATGAAAGGAAATTCTAATCTAATCATAAAAAAGCTCATGATCATGTTTATACAGGGAGTTGACGTCCTATGACCTATGATAAGTTTATGATGAAAGAAAACTTAAAGGATATTTCAATAAAAGGGACTTAAGCTAAGCACTGATGGACTAGATATGAGAAGTGTCCCTTCCCTAGTGGAAGGTAGGTTCACAATGATTCTCATGAGATTGAGGATTCCATGTAATATGGAACTACGGGTCTCTAATACATCTTCTAGTTCGTGAACTATGTTTTCACCATAGGATACTAGCCAGTGGATCCACCTAGAAAGCTATGTCATGTAGGTTCTACTTTGGCCGGTTGACAACCTCTTTTCGGTGTGGGGAAGGGAAGACACCAGATTCCATGTTTATCTCACATGGTCTATGTAGTTTAAGGCGAATGTTCCCTTATGTAAAAATAAAGGCAAGTAAGTGAACGTTGACTAGGGTGACTTGAGGAGTCTGCTTAGTATAGGTAGGGGTACGGGACTCTACCTAGACATTGCACAAGTTGACTCTGATGGAAGTCCTAGGAGATTGTTTTTATGTAATATAATGACATGAAAGATATATTTTATAATACATGATGTTACTCTTATATGATGTTAGTTATTGTGATGAACATGTTATTGGTCTATATTGCTATATGATCCCTTGATTGTGAAAAGTTAATATGACTCTATGAAAGTATGTCTTTGATTATGATCATGTTCTAAGTTGATGGTATCCTTAGTTTTTACACGTTATATGGTATGTGCATTGAAGACTATCACATGACTTAGCATGTATTCTAATGAAACGCTAAATGATCCTTTTTCATGCATGTCCTTATGTGTTATGTGCATATACCCATACTTAGAACATGTGGCGTACTAACCTTGTTACTTTATATTAATACAACTGTAGGTTCTGACTATTGAAATTTAAGGAGGTCAATTTGAAGAAGCTTGGAACCCTTTCTCCAAGTATTGGTAGGTCCTTATGTTCGGGGATTCTATTTTCCATTTTCCAGCTTTATGAAGACATTAGTAGAATTTAATAGTATTTGATTTTCATTTTTGTTATTTGGATACTTTGGTATTAAGGCCTACAATGGCATATTAACTATTATTGGGTAAGTCCAGAATTGTACTCTTTAGATGATTTAATATGTGAGACAGATTTCTAGTTAACGTTTGTCTATAGGTATACTAAGTATGAAGTCTAAGTATACTTCAATAGTATGTTATAAGTTTTAATTTTTCCACAACTTTTAGTGATCACATGTTATAACGAATGCTAAGGGCTTGTCTGAGTCCTCCGAGAGGACGACGACGCCGCTCGCATCCGGGTTATGCTCTTAGTGTGTGACACATTGATTCCTTAGATTTAAGTAATATTCATGATTCCCTTATCATGATTAGACCTAGGGTTTCTAGAACTTCAATAGATTATCATGAATTTGTTAGTTATATGTTCTAAATCAGACTACCATGTGATTACTCAGTTTATTACATGAATTCTAGAACCTAACTATGTATTTCTTTATTTATTTAAATACGCATGCTAGGTCATATATTTCAGTTAGTCAATTATATATGCCTCAATTTTTAAAGTATCAATATCAGTTTTATTGTTGCATTCTTAGTTTGTATATTCAGTTTGAGCCATCCAGTAACTTACAGAAATTAAGTCATTAATATTGTAATTACGTAATTCATTGGAAGTAGCATAATACCGAGTTGGGCTAGTGTTCAACATACCAAAATAGTCCCAGAAGTAATAGCCACATAGGTTGTAGGTCTCCTCTATGGGCATCATTTCAGTTATCACGCAAGCATGCCTCTATACCTTTGGTCAGGTATATTGGGTCCTCTCAATGGGGCATATACATCGGACACCATATTTAGCTTATTTAGTTTTATTATCGGTTATAAGTAGCTCTTATAATTTACTTAGAATTCATTGCATTAACCATGTTTCAATTTTTAGTCTCAACATGTTAAAACTTGCTCATTGCATTCGGATTAGTGATGTCTAGTATTTTAGCATCTTTATCATATTTAGATTATTTCATTGCTTTATTGCTTTGTTCAGTTATATGTTATTTTAGCTTTACTCTATCCTACATGTTCATTACCTTTCAAGTACTGATGCATACGTGCTCTACATCTTTTCGTGATGTAGGTCCAGGTTCTCAGCATCTAAATCCCACTTAAATTTGTTCCCGATCTCTAGTTCACCTCGAAAGGTGAAATTTAATTTGTGGGAGTTGTAGGTTATGATTTTGAGCCTTATTGAAGATTTGAGATCTTAAGTTTTTAATTTAAGGAATTTTTTCCTTTGGGTTAACTTTAGTACCCATTCAGTGTACATATACTTCAATAAAAACTAAGAGAGTTCCATCTTAGGATGATTTTAGTCCTAGATGAGGTTTTGATCTATTTTTGAGAGGTCCCAAGCTTGTTTTATCCTTTTTAGGTCTTGACTTAGTTTCTTGTGGTTTTCACGGATTCATGATCAAGGAGACCTCAGATTCATTTTTTGATAGTTTCATTTAGTTCAGAACATTGAGTATAATTGATTTGAATATGTGGGTTTTGTGTACTAGGCTCAGATCGTACATAGGGTTCTTTCAATATTTGAGAGTAGTGTCTGTTTTCTAGCGTTGTAGGTCTTGCTTTTGTGACGGTTTTACCTCCTAAGCAACCTCCGCTTAATAAAAGATGTTTCACTTAATCGACCTTCGTATAGAAAGAGGCTTCACTTTTGTGATGCCCAAGCTTTTACCGAGGTACGCTTTTGCAAACCACTGGGTGATTTAGCGACATCTGAGAGGGGTTTTGACCTGCCATTTTTTAGCTTGATCCCATTTTCCATTTTTGAGTTTGGGGAACCCTTGGTGGGAGTTTTGGAAAGTCTTTCTAGTGCTAAATCATTTGGTAACGTTTTATGCTCCTAAACTGTCAGTTCCCTTTGATTATTTATGGGGTTTAACATTAAAATATGAGATTTTAATTGTTATGAGTTTTTTCAAGAACTCAAGATCATAGATAAAAATGGAAGCCATGAGGTGCTTTTGAGTCCCTTTTCGAGATGATTTTTCCCTATGAGTTAATAAAAACTTGAGTAATTTTTCCAAGTACTATGTTTCAGATTCAAACCTTCTTTTTGAAATTTGATTTTTAGTTGATTGTTCCATATACCTAATTAACTGACGTGGGTATTAATTTTCCAGAATGTGATTGTGTATACTTGATTGTATGTAGATTATGTGACTTTTAAAATGATTTTGGAAGAGCAAGACTCAACACATAGAGTAATAATTAATTTATTTAAGACAAGTGATCTCCTAAATCTTGTATTCTAGTAGAATTTGTGTATTCTCTTTGTTGCTTGTGTGTTGGGAGTAATCAAAATGAGGTGAACGGTTTATTATTCACTTGATAAGTTTTAATGAATAAAAAGGGTTGACATTGAAAACGCTATTTGATAAACATCATGATTGCCTTTTTGTGACCTTTAATGATGTATTGATGCAATGTTTGATAGTATTATTTGTGGACTTGAATTACATGAATTGTTGTCTCTTTTGTGTGGTGTGATATTACTTGTGTGCATTGATTATTGAACGTTATCATGAGACATGTTATAGTTGACGTCGAAGTCATTTCCAACAAGTTTTATGATGTCAAGGTCATTTTTAGCAAGTTATACAAAGCCGATAGAAAATGGTTATGGCTAGTGAAATAAAGTTGATGGAAAAATAATTCTGTGTAGTGATATAAAACACATGGAAAATGATTTCGGCTAGTGAATTGATGATAAGTCAATGGGATAAGTTTCTTACGATAGATTTCATATAAAGTAAATGGGAAATGGTTCCGGCTAGAGATATTGTACCGATAGGAAATGGTTCTGACAAGCGATTGAATATTGTTGAGGATGCTAGGTATGTTAAGGAACCTCTCTCGGGGTAGTGTAATAGAGCTAGAGGGTTTTCAGATGAGTGTTGGGTTACATGACCAGTTTAAGAATCACTAAAGGTTAGGTTAAATTTAACTCGATTTTAAGCATAATTCAAAAATGTTCTAAGGCACGCCTAATGAGAAAATGATCTACCAAATAGGATGGACGAGCTGCGGTGAGCTCATTGAATTGAACAGAAGCAATTATCAAAAAATTAAGGTACAATGGGCAAAGTCAATTCCAACTCGGCAAATCGCCAAATTAGTTCAGCTACCCAAGACAAATCCACTGAAACTGATAGCATAAAATGAAATGAAACATGCATCAAGAATGATGTCCACAACCACTCGGTGATACACCAAGTGGGTTCGGCTAACTAAGGCAACTTCACCGAATAGAACATTACCCAACGTCACCAATTGACTAAATAAGGTGAGCTAGGGCTTACTCGGTGATTCATCTAACTGCCTTGGCATGCTAAGATAAGCCTGCCTAACAGATGCTTCTCAACCTAGTGCCTAATTTCACAAACAAACCCAACATACACAACAAAGTCAATTATCCCACAACATTAAAGTCCACCATATGCTTATCTAGTCATGGGTACTCAAACATCCCCTAGATATCACAAAGTATTGTTAAAATTGATGGTTTTCCCTTAAGAAACACATCTCTCTACTTATCATTGGGAAAAATTAGTCTATCACATCAATATAGGGTTACTCAGATTTAACCCATATCAAATTCAACCAAAACCTAGAAAATATAAACGTTCAACCAACACAAGCAAGTTTAGCAAGTTTTAGGCAAGAAAAATAGCAATAAATTCATGGGCACAATTCAATACAATCATTATGGAACTACCCATTGAAATATAACAGTAACATGCATCACGTGGCCTAATGAACATACATTAAACTCAACTTAAGTCTCAAAATATTAAAGAAAAATATAAAATAAGCCTCGATAAGAAGCAAAACTACAAAAAAGGGAGATAAAGGTTGGGTCAACGAATCGAGCAAGAAAATGTACTACATGTACTTAATAATCACACACTCAAATATGGTATTGCAAACAAAATGGAAGAAAAGATCTCAAAAGTGGAAAATAGGTTTTCTTCTTGAATTTCAAAAAGACCCTTGGACTCATTCTACGAGGGACACTCGGCAGTCGCAAATAATTTCACAGAGTGCATTCGGTGGATCGCCAACTGGAGTTACCTCACCGAAAAGGCCTGAACAATCACAAAGCATGAAAGTTGATTTGACGGACTCGATTGAGTCAACATAGTGTAATTAGGAAGATCGCCTTTTGGATCCTAAATCACCTAAATTGAAAGTAAGCTTTTCCATATTTCCTAGTTCAGAAGGCAGACAAGAGGAGTCCACCCAATGCCTTTAGAAGATTGTCGTGATGGTTTTGGCTTCGCCAAATTTTCCACTTGTAACACTTTATACACTTATTTGTCGCGCCTCGAGGCTACACCCCGGACGCAGGAACGGGATTTAGGACCACAAGTGATCCCAAGGCAACCCTGTTGGCTTGATCATGAGTATACTAAAGATAATAAATTGATGTTGAATCTAAATCATAAATAAAATTAAAGGAAAGGGAATGCCCATATACTATAACTAAGACATATGAAATTTGATGAGTTTAATACAAAGAAGATACTAATAACCAAATACTAAGCTCAATCTGTGTATTTCTAAAACTAGGATCTAACTAACTAGAAATGTTGGGACAGACCCAAGATAACCCTAGAAAAATTGAAACTAAAGGATTTACAATACAGAAAAGGATCCCATGACTGTTGTCCTGGAGAATGAGGACTCACCTGATTTTGTAATCCTTCTAAAATGATCATCTTGCCCCTACCACTATCGAACTCAAGTCTTTTATGTTTGATTTTGGATGTTAGTTTCAAACATATATATATATATATATATATATATATATATATATATATATATATATATATATATATATATATATATATATATATATATATATATAAAGCTTGTAAAACAATGAAGCAACATAGTTCCTCAAGAAAGTGCTATAGCAAACTCAACTTTACTTACATATGAACGTAATATAGATTTGTAGAAGTTTCTCTAACCGTCAACCACCACTATGAGACTAAGTGGTGATACAGCGTCTCGATCACGCTTCCATATTGTCCTGTAATTTGTCGTCGCATTTAACATGCTCAACCTAGTGAATTAACTAGCTAAACTTACATAATCATATAAAAAGTATGATCCATTAATACCCATGATAGTTATATGGTTTACATGGAGACTGAGTTAATATGAACTTTCATCCCCACATCGGTGCTCCATACTTCTCCAAAAATATACTTTAGCTCATGCTTTTTTAGAATAACATCTTTCTTGTGGGTTGAGATAATTTGCTCAACCCTTTCAAGCTTTAAAAATCCCTCTTGGAACAATGTTCCTTTTTCTCGTTCAACTCTCTTTTGGGAAAATCTTAGATTCCTCTTAACTTAAATTTAAAAACATTTACAAACTTTCTAGGGAATACATAGTTCCCTTATATCTTTTGATAAATAAACACAACTCTTTACTCTTTGCTTAACTTGAAAACTGTTGATCTTAATCAACTCTTTAGGGAATACTTAGTTCCCTTATACTTCTTTGAAGGATAGACTTCAACTTTTACTCTTTCTTTAATTCGAAACTTAAGCCTTGAAACTGTGTTAAAAAACTTTTAGACAAGACTCTTGGAAGCTTTAAGAAACTTTACTTTAACTTCTTAACTCCCTTGACTTTTATCTTAACTTTCCTTGAATGGAATATGGATTCAAGGTTTTGATTTGAGTTTTTTGATGATTTCTAGGTATTTAAAAACATATGTAGTAATTAGAATCATAGAAAGAAGTTAATGTACCTTGGAAGGAATTAAAAGGACTAAACTACGAAATATATACGAATAACGTCGGGTTTGGTGTATTGCCCAATTCTGGAACACTGGTGGCATGTTGTGCCAAGCCTTGGTTTAATGAGGCCAAATTCTGGTGCACTGCAGGCGCGTCATGC
The DNA here is from genome assembly GCA_027704865.1 of Solanum neorickii. Lineage (NCBI taxonomy): Eukaryota > Viridiplantae > Streptophyta > Magnoliopsida > Solanales > Solanaceae > Solanum > Solanum neorickii. The sequence continues at coordinate 28,597,292 of JAKWJC010000367.1, forward strand.
CCGCCCCTACATAGGTTCGTTTGACGAATTTTTCAACTCGTTTTCCTTTCCTAGTTCTTTCACCAAATGATTGGAAATATTGGTATTATCAATAACTAATGAATTCGACTTAAAATAACTTGGACAAACAAGAATCTAACCAACAATGGCAACCAACAATCAAATCAACAAGAATTCAAAACTTTCCTTCAAGAACTTAACTTCAAACATCAAATCAATTCATAAATTCTCTGAATTGTAACTACTTGATGGTTGGGTGAATTACACCAACCGAAACATCCCACATACCTGAATAGGGATCACCCCCGACGAATTTCCACTAGAATTTCTTGGCAAAATCTTGCTCTTTCTCCCTTATTCTTCTTTTCTTTTCTTTTACCCCAAACCCTAAGCGTAAAAAGTCTTTTTCTACTCTGAACTAAAAGTTTGTTTTTACTCCAATTAAAACCCTTAAAACAAATTGGGAAACAGTATGGTCAAAAAACTACTTAACCCTTTCTAAAATCCATATTGGACTTTCCTTTCGTCCAATATCCCAACTTACGAAGACATATTTCCCTCACATGACATAAAAAAATGAGCAAACTCAAAGCCATTAAAAAGGTCTTTCCAATGAATTTTCATCCATATAAAGAAATGTCCTTAACTCCTCCTGAGCTAGAAGTTATGGTTGTTTGAAAATGACCAAAACTCACATTTTAAACTTAGAAAATTTTCCAGATATTTCCCATTCTTTCCGAAGCTAACTGTTCTTGGTTTTTTCGTTTAATCCTATTTTGTATTACGATATGTTACATCTTTATCCTTCCAATTCCATGTTGTTTTTTCATCAAAAATGGCATCTCTTCTAACAACAATTTTATTAGTCTTGACATCGAGAAGCCTATATCCTTTTGTCACATCACTATAACAAAGAAATATACATTTTTGACTTTTTTCATCAAACTTTTTTTCTTTTATCAGTGGGTACATGAGCATAACAAATACACCCAAAATTTTAAAATGACTTACAAAAGGTTTCATTTCACTCCAAGCTTCAACTTGTGTCTTGTCCTTTAGTGCCTTTGTCAGGCACCAGTTAAGAATGTACACTATTGTATGCACTGCTTCTATCCAAAAATATTTTGGCAACCTTTCGCATTCATCATAGTTGTACCCTGTTGTAAGTTGATTCTGAATGCCTTCATTTTTGCAATATTCCTTCAAATTCTCGACTTGTGTATTAACCCTCTGTATCACTACGAATGGTTTTGATGTTTCTTTTTGCTTATCCACAAGGCCTCTAAATTTCGTGAATGTAGCAAATGCTTTTGACTTTTGTTTCAAGAAATAAACCCGGGGTCATTCTTGAAAAATCATGAATAAAGATTAGAAAATGCCTTTGACATCCAAAAGATAGTCTTTATTTGAAATGACTTCCTATGTTGCTTTCTCATTATACATCTTTCACATGGATTCACCTTAGTATGTATCTCAGGAAGTCCTTGCACCATGTCTTTTTGCTTGAGAAGCTTCAAACCATGAAAATTCAAGTGACAAAATCTTTTATGACAATCCATGAATTATCTACAATTTCATCTTTTAATGTATTTTAATGAAATTGCCAAGGGAAGTTTCTTTTTATGATCTTTACTTCAACAATCACTAAGCAAATTTTCTTCCAAGTCAGGAACATAATGAACATTATGAATTTTCTTACCGCTCCCTTTCATGTTGATCGAAATGGTACTTTTACATTTTTTATCAACTAAGGCTCAATTCCCCATTCTCACTTTAGTAGTGATGTTAATATTAATTGAGAGGAAAGTTTTTTCATCTCAAGTCATATGATTACTACAACATGTATTAACATACCATTCATTGCTTTTTTTTAAGCATCATATTTAGAAGCAAATAAAAGGTTTTCTTCCTCCTGGTTTTCACAAAAATTTGCTTGCTATCGTTTCTTGTGCCAGCAGTCCTTCTCAATGTGGTCTAAATTTTTACATAAGTTACATTGGGGCTTGCTTTTGTGCCAACATTTTTCTGTAGTGTGATTAGTATTTTTGCAAACTCTACAAAGAAAACTAGAGTTTTCTCATCTTTTTCTTCAACCTTTTTGGAAGAATCATCATGATCTTGCTTCTTTTTGGCTTGTAATTGTTTTTCTGTCAACTTTTTGAGAAATTTTGAGAATTCTCAATTGTTTTGAACTGGAAAGTCGTCTCTTTGGGTTGATCTTCATGAAAAATCTTCGTTTCTCGTGTGCACGAAATGATCCAACTAGATCTTTGATGGAAAGCATAGAAAGATCTTTCGTCTCCTCAGTGAAAGAAACAATGTACTCATACTTTTGTATGACACTAATTAGAATCTTTTCCACGCTCAACTTGTTGGTCAGAAATTGTATCACCATAATTTCTTATTTCATTAACAATATTAATCTATTTTTTCAGTATCTATCATCTTCAAGTTTTGAAACTCTCTTGTAAGAGTTTGAAGATTTATAGTGCGTACCTTTTCATCACTATAGACCTCGGTTCTAGAGACTCCCAATCTTTCTTTATTGTCCCAGAACTAGCAATTTTTGCAAAATATGCTCTTGAGACTCCCATTTGGATTTTGCTTAAGGCTTTTGGATCTGTATGATACTTAGCCTCTATATTTTTCATCTCTACTGTTGTAAGTTCACCATCTTTGTATGGCTCTTCAAAGACATTTGCAACAATAGTCCACAAACCTCAAACTTTCAATTGTTTTCTCATTGTGGAGTAAGAATAACTGAAGAATCATCACCTTCATTTGTTTTAGATGCCATATTTTTTTCTCTTCATCTAATTTCATATTAAGAACAAAACATGCTCTGATACCATAATCAATATAAAAACAAATTTCAACGATCCACTAGACCAAAAAAGATAAAAAAAAAAAGGACACCACATAACTCAATTTCATAATCCGAACACTAACAAAATATCTAAATGCCTATTTTGTACGAATTCAGAGTGCACTACAACAACATCCCATGCTTTTTCCTCGACCACAAAATGATAATTTCCAAGTAGGATAGTAGAAAATCATTCCCAAAGGATCCACCACATAAGGAATGAAATGTATTTGTCTTAATCTTCTTAGGAGACTAAACATTCATATGTCTTACCATGTGAATTTAAGATCGTGGTATATGTCTAGCTAGAAGAACTACCAAGAGATCACAAGCCAAACAGTACATTGAAATAAGAAGATATATATATATATATATTCACTCTACATAAACAAATTACCACTTGTATGCTTATTCAAAATAATTCAAGACACTTTTCGTCATCATACTTATGGTTGAACTTTCTTGAAGTCTATAGTAGGTGATCTGGTTAAGGTAATTTATTTCCTAATTCCTAACATATCTCATAATATAGGCTGCAAAGGAGTTTGGAAGTGAGTTGATAAAGGAGCATGCTGTCTCTGCTCATCCCCTAGTTGAAATCACAATTGAGGGTAGTCAAGCAGAGAAGCAAGACACAAAGGTTTCAAGCACTGAGCAGAGTTCGAAAAATCATAAATACAGTTTGTCTCTAGCTATAACTTCTACGGTTAAATAGCAATATTAAGAAGATACATGATAAAGATAATGAAACGAAATAAGCTACATAAAAGAAGTGGAGAAAAAATTAATTTACATGATGTACTTGAATGAGACACAGAAAAGAGAAGCAGATTAACGAACACTGAGATGTTGTTGGAGACTTTATATAGATCATTCAAGAATCTGAAAAGGTTTTGGATCAACTCATAATTAAAGAAATAAGTTGAGCGTGGGAAAAAGGTGTGCTTCAAGGGACGCTGAACAGAAACGTTGGTACACTGATTGAGGGACGTTGAAAAAATGTTTTTGGAGAATTAAATTAGGGCTATGATTAACAGAAATATTTAATTAATTATATTTGAAATAACATTGTAGGGGAAAAAAGGTAATTCAACTTTTTGGGTTAAATTGTTCCCACTTATCTCATATCTCATATATATAAGAGAATCCTAGGCCCGCCTACGTGGCTCCACCACATACAAGCATTCGTTTTAATTTGTTTATTTCTAAAATTAGTCTTTTCCTTTCATGAAAAGTTGTGACTTTTATTGAAAAGTTGTGACATTTATTGAAAAGTTGTGACTTTTATGATTTTTTTTTACTTTTATGAAGAGTTGCAACTTTAGTCAAAGAGTTATGTCCTTTCTAGTAAGGCATAACTATAATTTGTTCACACTATCCTTTGTTGTATATAAATAGAGGTGTTTCCTCCTATTTTAAAATAACGAAAATTTTTAACTTCTTTTTCTTCTTCTTCTACACATTTAAGTTAAATTTTTTATTGAGAACTTTTTGTTCTTCTTCGTGTTCTTCTTTTACATAGTTAAATATTTGTGTACTTAGCTCCTTTTGAGTGGGACACTAACAAGGAGACACTCTGCATTCAGTGGACTCGATTTTTCCTTTTTGTTTCATTCTACTATCACAAATCCTGGTATGTTTTTCTTACAATCATTATTATATGTTTATGATATTTATTTTTATTTCTAACTATATATTTTAAACTTTGTTTTTTATGTTTCTGTAAAGTTATTGTTATAAGTATTTGTTAGTATAAATTGTATGTAAAATCTAACTATGGTAGATTCACTAACTTTTTACACAATACATTTGTTTACAACATTCTCTAATGAAATATTTTCTTCTCCAAGAAATCAAGACTAATAGTTTATATGATTTTTTGTTATGGTGTTAATAATGTTAATGCTAAAAGGAGCAACAAAATAGAAATTCAAATGGTAGAATTAAAACTAGCAATTAAGTATAATTATATGATATACAATAATGACTATTCTCTCACACCAAAGTATTTATTTCAATCTTTTTTGTCATTCCCTTTTCTTTCATTCTTTTGAAGGATCCTTAATGTTTTGTTTGTCCACAAGTTCAACTCCAAATATTATCATAACTATATGACAAATCAAATTTAGATTTTGGAAGATTGCATTTTAATTTTAAAACACATAATGACTACTTATTACTTATTCGTATATTATATGATTATGCAACCTTTTTTCTTGATAAAGACAAATTTCAATGATTAGAAAATGCCTTTGACTTCCAAAAGATAGAGTCTTTATTTGAAATGACTTCCTATGTTGCTTTCCCATTATACAACTTTCACATGGATTCACCTTAGTATGTATCTCAAGAAGGCCTTGCACCATGTCTTTTTGCTTGAGAAGCTTCAAACCATGAAAATTCAAGTGACAAAATCTTTTATGCCAATCCATGAATTATCTACAATTTCATCTTTTAATGCATTTTAATGAAATTGCAAAGGGAAGTTTCTTTTTATGATCTTTACTTCAACAATGACTTGATTTTACTCAATTTATCATAATATTGCAATAATTATCTCTAAACACAGGAGAATAACCATTTTCCATGAGTTGACAATCACTAAGCAAATTTTCTTCCAAGTCAGGAACATAATGAACATTATGAATTTTCTTACCGCTTCCTTTTATGTTGATCGAAATGGTACCTTTTGTATCAACTAAGGCTCAATTCCCCATTCTCACTTTAGTAGTGATGTTATTATTAATTAAGAGGAAAGATTTTTCATCTCAAGTCATATGATTACTACAACATTTATTAATAAATCATTCATTGCTTTTTTTAAGCAACATATTTAGAAGCAAATAAAAAGCTTTCTTCCTCCAGGTTTTCACAAAAATTTACTTGCTATCGTTTCTTGTGCCAGGAGTCCTTCTCATAGTGGTCGAAATTTTTATAAAAGTTACATTGGGGCTTGCTTTTGTGCCAACATTTTTCTGTAGTGTGATTAGTATTTTTGCAAACTCTAAAAAAAAACTAGAGTTTTCTCATCTTTTTCTTCAACCTTTTTGGAAGAACCATCATGATCTTGCTTCTTTTTTGGCTTGTAAATGTTCTTCTGTCAATTTTTTGAGAAATTTTGAGAATTTTCATTTGTTTTTAACTGGAAAGTCGTCTCTTTGGGTTGATCTTCATGAAAAATCTTCGTTTCTCGTGTGCACGAAATAATCCAACTAGATCTTTGATGGAAAGCATAGAAAGATATTTCGTCTCCTCAATGAAAGAAACAATGTACTCATACTTTTGTATGACACTAATTAGAATCTTTTCCACGCTCAACTTGTTGGTCAGAAATTGTATCACCATAATTTCTTATTTCATTAACAATATTAATCTATTTTTCAGTATCTATCATCTTCAAGTTTTGAAACTCTCTTGTAAGAGTTTGAAGATTTATAGTGCGTACCTTTTCATCACTATACACCTCGGTTCTAGAGACTCCCAAGCTTTCTTTGTATTCCCAGAACTAGCAATTTTTGCAAAATATGCTCTTGAGACTCCCATTTGGATTTTACTCAAGGCTTTTGGATCTGTATGATACTTAGCCTCAATTTTTTTTCATCTCTACTGTTGTAAGTTCACCATCTTTGTATCGCTCTTCAAAGACATTTGCAACAATAGTCCACAAACCTCCAACTTTCAAATATGTTCTCATTCTGGAGTAAGAATAACTGAAGAATCATCACCTTCATTTGTTTTAGATGTCATTTTTTTTCTCTTCATCTAATCCCATATTAAGAACAAAACATGCTCTGATACCAATTTCTAGGGAATAGAGAAGGAGAATACTATCTTTAGAAAATGCTCAACCTTTATATAGGCTGCTTAAGGCCACTTGAGATAATTACAATCATTAATTACATCTCTATTAATACTAGTAATAATGTAAATCAAAGGTCTTCCACAAATAACTAAATACATATATCACAATTTACTAGATAAATGTAATATGAAATTATAAAAAGTCTTCTTGAGAAACTAATAAGAGACAATTTCAGAAGACTAAATATTGATACATTAATTCCAACAGTCGGTTCATATATTTCCACCACTTCAAATTGAAAGTGTCTCTTATATATATATATATATATATATATATATATATATATATAAGAGAACCCTAGGCCAGCCTACGTAGCGCCACCACAAACAAATTCCCCTTTAAATTTATATGTTACCAAAACTTACTTTTCCCTTTCATGAAAAGTTGTGACTTTTATGAAAAGTTGTGAGTGTATGAAAAGTTGCGATCTTTACAAATAGTTACGACTTTTATGAAGAGTTGCGACTTTTATGAAAAGTTGTGACTTTTGTGTAAGGTTGTGACCTTTCCGAAAGGTTGTAACTTTTCCAAAGAGTTGTGACCTACGCCTTGTTTAATATAAGTAGAGGGATTTTCTGCCACAATTATTTGTAAGTTTTTTTCGTTATAGGGTAGTCAAATTCAAATACATTAAGTATACTTCTTATGAAGTTTGTTTCATTCCTTAAATTCTTCTTTCTCCTACTTCAATGAGATTAATCTTTACCATTAGCCATAGGTATTCATGGAACAACGAAAATTTCTTTTTACTATATTTTTGACCTTTTTAAAACTTTGTTAAAAATTTCAACAAGGATAATTGAAAATCGATATTCTCGTTCTTCCCTTCCTACAGTTTATTCATATAAACAAAGTAAAATGATTTTAATCGCAATGTACCATTACTACTCTTACACCTCTTAGTCCACAACTCCTAAAACTGCTCAAATGGTTCAATTCATTATATTTGGTTCTTTAATAACAAAAAATTTATTTATGCCACTATTATCTTTGGGTTTTTTTTTGTTATATGGGAGTTGAGTGTAAATACATTAATTAAGCTTCCTATGAAGTGTGTTTCCTTCCTCAATGTTTTATTCATCCTATATAATGAAGCTTAATATTTTTCTGTAAGTCATAGTAATTCATGTATCTATTGCAATTTCTTTTTTCTATTTTTGTGTCTTTTTTATGAACTCAGTTAAAAATTCCAATGAGTATGATTGAGAATTTATCTTATATTTTGTCTCTTTGTATAGTTTTATTCTTATACTTTTTAAGAAATTTTCTTGTGGGTTGTGTTATTTTTAATAGCACAGAACAATAAATATGTGATAACTAATACGAAATCAATGCTGATGTTTGTTAAAAGAACCAAACAGACTGCTCTTTTCTTTGTCACAGTTAGTATATTATTTTGATTGCTCATTCTTAGCTAAAAAAAATTATATGCCATTGCACCCTTCCTAGAATATTAGTGTAGAGACAATTAGATCACTTCTTTTATCGCAAGTTAACTAATTTGTCATATTTAATTTCATTACTCTTATTTTAAGGCATAATAAGATACCAAGTTTTCTAGAAACTAAAAAATGTCCAAAATACACTAAAAATACTTTTTTATCGGTAATGAATATGCACAGTAATGAAGAGTTCTAGAGTCTTTACCTACATTTATTGATTGTCATTAGATTCAACGTTGCTATGAACTTTTTCCAGGGACATTTATAATTGTCGCTAAAGATCATTTTTGCCATAGTGATAACTCTTTCTTTTGCTAATGTTTTTTTTTAGTTTTTTAGATAAAGAAGCAATAACTCTTTATTTTGGGTTCTTTCAATTAAATTTGTGTGTTGTAAACTTGGATACAAATTGACAAACTATCATTTTGAAAAATATATTAAGCAACATGTGTTTTTCTTCTTCACTGTTAGGAAGGTAAGGTTGTCTTTATTATTATTTGTGGATATTTGGGAGTTCAACCACTCAGAAAATTATTCTTTGTGATTTTAATATGTTATGTGTACAAATATTGGTTTAGAATATCCAGTTATGAATAATGTTGCCTACTGCTAGGTTGATAATTACATTAATTCTTTGTAACTGCATAATAACCATAACAATAACTATGGTTCAATTCCAAATAAATTAGGCTGGTGATATGAAACCTAAGCAATAGTATTGACTATTTTGAGACAATTAGGTAAACCATTTATGATATTAACAATTTTACGGTCATAAAAAAGGAGCTGAACGTCCTCCCTTTGAGTTAGTTGATTAAGTTCCTGTATGGACGTGATGTTCAACTTTACTTGGGAGTGTTGTTGTTCGAGGCTCTTTGGTCTCTTTTTTAACGTTCTATGTTGTTCTTTATAAGTTCTTGGATTTTTTAAAATTTCATTACTTCTAATCAGCTATTTCCATGGAGATTTCTTAAACATAATCCTTATACTCAAAATATCTCTATGACTCATAAATTTTTTTTATAAAAAAATAAAAAGTAAAAAATATATAGCACTTTTAAGATTTTGGATTGTCTAAAGATAAAATGATCTTGACAATGTAGTGTATATATCGAAAATTTGAATATTGCCGAATGATAAATGTGAGCTTAATAACATAGCTCAATTTTGTGTGAAGCACGGGCAATTTACCTAGTACATCAATAAAGAAAAACCTTAGTGTCGGCTACGTGGCGCCACCATCATCCAGAAAACCCTTTTAATTTAATATATTCCCAAAAATACCCTTCCCTTTAAGAACTCCTACATTAAACAACACTTCAGCCCAAACAACACAAACACTCTAGCATTGTTTCGGCCCAAAAAAACACACCATCTGAACAACGAAACAACTTATATGCGGAACGACGCCTTTTAACATTTGGAAACAACTAACATTTACTCCACTTTTGAAAAGGTACTGCATCGTTCATATTCAATTTTATACAGAATTATGAATTTGCATATTTCAAATTTTCGTTCATATTCAATTTATACAACATTTTGAATTTGCTTATTTCAAACTTTCTTGCACATTTACTTCTAACAGGGAACTTTGATAAACACGGTAATCTGGAAGAATCAAATTAACAAGTTCCAAGATAAGTTGATCGAAGTTTGTGCAATCATTATCATAAACTTCAAAGTTCCAGAAATAACTGGTGAATACAGAAAAGAACATTTGAACTTTGAAATAACATTCTTGCATATAACTGTCATCCAAAAACTACATGATGATATTGTTCAAATCCCTGCAAATGGTATCCAATCAGTGATGATTCTCTACGGGGCCTACAACATCATCGTCCTATCAGGCACATCAATTATTGTCATTTATGTTACCCACGGTCTCTAATGTATACAATAAATAATTTACCTCCTTAACTTGTAGATGTGGTTGGATGCTTATATGGAATCGGTGATCTAGAGAGTATGAGTTCAAAGTGGAAGAAACGTGACATACACATTCTTACTTATTCGTAACATTCTTATATCATCTACATTACATTCAGATTCATTCATCCCAAAGAAGTAGCATATAATTCTCTTTTAGTGAGGACATGACTATCTCATACATTGTGATTGTTACTGCTACAACTCTTAAGAATTCAGAGGTATTTACTTCTCAACATACTGGAAACTTTTAATAGTCATGTATATAGGACATTCTGACATATAAGTTTAGTTTTTTTTTATAATAGGTTAACTGACTTTTGCCACCACCGCAGCAAGCTAAATTTATTTTATATTAATATGGACAACATCACCTCATTTCTTCATAAGTTCTCAAAGAAATCAGTTGATTTCCATACTATTGACAGTCCAAATGCAAGTAACAATTCCATTGCAAAAGCTATGTTTGAAAATCGGATGACTATTCCAGAATTAGTAGATTCTGACTAGAGTACCGACATAGAGGTAAGTACTATAATAAACCCTTCACACCATAAGCATAAGCCATTGAATCAATATGCTACTGTAATATATACATACACACACATACCTTCATTTTTACATATGGTAGGTAAGCAAGTAAGTAACATTGTAGCCACAACTTACATTCAAAGGAACACTAACGATCTTTTATGCATACACAGGCTTAAGATACACATTAAGGTCAAGGAAAATGGTGGGAAGACTGCTTTGATCCTGTTTGATGGTTTATGGAGAAACAATTCTTGATACTTCTGCTCACAAGTTGGTTAACCGATTGTCCAAAAGTGAGACTGATATACCGTCCCAGATTTGGAGTCTATGCGGGATGGACTTGGTCTTCAAACTAAAATTGAGCAATTTCAATTTGAAAGAAGGGTTGGAAAACTATACAGTCACAAAAGATTATGTTTTGGATAAAGAATTAGAATGCATCACCCCATAAACAAAGACAAAAAGGTAAAGTGCTACAGAGTTATTAAGCTTCTAATACATATTCTCTTGATAGGTACATCATTCATCTTCTAGACAATCCTTTAAATATAAATCATCATTAATTATTTTTAAGTACATGGAAACGAAAAAATGGAACATTCATATGAACAATCGACTATAATGCAGGAGGTAAAACATAGAATACTTAAAAGAAATTCCTAATGGAGGGGAGTCTTCCATTTCAAACAGACGAGTTTATTCGAGAAAGTCTAAGAAGAGAAGGAACTTATTTATAGACGACAACGAACAGAGTGATGGATACACCACAAAAACGGCAAAGTAGAGGGGTTTCTATGCTATGGACATTAATATTATTACTTTGATCAAGTAGTGTCTATTTTGTTAGTTACGAAACTTTACATGTCCAACAATGGCTAATTTATATATAATATGATGTTGATGTCTTTTATGGTAGGGATTCGATTTTATCTATTGCCAAAAAAACTTCCCTTACTATAAAATATACAGGTCTATAAAAGTTGTGTTGTTTATGTTCCATATGTCGATCTACATGTTGCTCTTTAAGTTAAATGCTACCTACCCCTACTCACCAGGATGTGAATAATCATTTAAGCACTGGAATTTTAAAACTCCAGAACAACAAGCCTATTACACCGCGGCATTACATAGGTTTAACTGAAAATATCAATTTTTAACACTTATTTACCTACAGTAAAAAGAAAAAAAACAAATTTGCAAATCACGGAGTCGTGCAAAGCGCGGAAATTTTCCTAGTTCTAAAATAACTTATTAAAAATAGAAGGTATCTGATGACGATCTCTCTCTCAACCAAAAGTTTTGTTCTTGTGATTTCTAGGGTAATCACTCTAAAGTTGGCAGCAGAGAAGCTCTCTCAAGATATGTGGAAAAATACACTCTTAATATGTATCAACTATACAATATACATAATTAAAAAGATTTGAGAAGATATTTACAATCCCCAAAAAGGTGCTACTACAATTTTCAAGATATTTTAATTGATCTACGTACATTATATAGGAACTGATCTACCCATTAACTACTTTTCCTAACTCACTAACTCATACTAACACTACCTCAAGATTGAGCATAGAAATCATGTATACCCATCTTTATAAGTAAGAACATCAACAAGTTGTAGATTGAATTTCAGTTAGAACATCAAACGCTTTTGTGGATACAACTTTAGTTAGAATATCAATCAGCTTCTTTAAGGTCTGCATATATGGAACATCAATTGTCTTATTCTCAAACTTCTAATAGATTAAATTACAAGCAATCTCCATATGGTTAGCAAGATCTTGTTCAATTGAGTTTTTAGTAATTTTAATACAAGATCGGTTGTTGGAAAATAACTTCATAGGTTTTTCATGTGAAAAGCTAAACTCCCCTTTTAGTCATTTCAACCATAGTAGTTCTTGGATACCTTCAACCTGCTTTGTATTCAGCTTATGCACTAGACAATGGGACAAGTTTTTGTACTTTACCTTCCCAATACCCAGGTTACCTCCAACAAACCCTGTTGTTGAGCGTCATCGTTCTCCTTTTGCACTTCAATATGAATCATAATAACCCATAATGTTTGTATGGTGATTATTAAAGATCACGAGGCATCTTCTAGGTGCTAAATATAAGTAACGCAAGACCTTAATGTCTACATTCATATGAACTTCACTTGTAATACACGTAAAGCGACTTACCGCACTAACCACATAAGCATTATGTGGTTAGGTATGTGATAAGTATATTAAGCATCCTACTAATCTTGATATATCACTTTGTTTGTAGAAACTTGATCAGAAAGTTCCTCTAAGCTATTATTTTGTTCAATCAGTGTATCATTAGGTTGACAACCTATTATACCCGTCTCATTTAACAAATCAAGAATATATTTGCATTGAGATAAAAATATTCCTTGTTTGGACTTAATAATTACTATACTAAAGAAATACTTTAATCCTCCTAAATCATACAGATCAAATTTAAAGAAAAAGTAAGTCTTCCATTTAGTTATCTCATCAACATCATCACCAGTAACAATCATATCATCAACATAAATGATAAGAACAATTATCTTACCATTTTGTCTCTTCAAAACAAGGAATGATGTACATTGTTCTGAGGACAGCCATATTACTTCATTGTTAGTGAAACCTTCCAAACCATGCTCTAAGTGATTGTTTTATATCACACTGTAATTATTTAAAATTTATTAAATATATATTTAAAAAATGATTTGAATTAATTAAATTTATAAACATATTAATCTGAATAAATTATGGATTAATATAATCGAACTAGTTATTCAAATCCATTAAATATGGATTTAATTAGAATCAAAATGGAGTTACAATAGATGAGCCTAACAAAAAAACCAATAGAATCATGGCATCGATCTGTCAAAGATGACAAGCCCAATCCATCAAGTCGATATGTCATGTCACTTAAATCTGAATGGCTGAAGGAAATTCTATTTCAATCGCAACTTGTCTATTCTAAAACTATAAATGGGGGTCCTTATAATTCAGAAAGGGGACGGAAAATTCTAAACAAGAACCTAGAAAAAAAATATGGTACAAACGCCATAAATTCTCTATGAAGCTACAAGTTTAAGAATACCTTAACAGACATCTCTTCTATTTTCGTAGATGGAAGATCCGGTGAATCAATTCAATTAGATACTGATTACCTAGATGCGGTGCTTGTCCCTCAAAGCAAAGGCAAAGACTAAGACATTGGGGATTCTGAATCTGACCGCACTTTCCTCAGGTCTAACGGCTATCGATCCGGGCCCGATGAGAAAGGGGTTGAACTCATACTTGCCTTAACCTAATCTACTTAGATCCCGGATTCCATACTGTTAAGGCATTCATTCTCTTCATGTAAAGGAAGAGTTCAACAGAAGTCATCTCTCTGACACTGGCTTTTCTTTCTACCTAAACTTGTGGCTTCTTTCATCAAAGATAGGTGTGAGATAATTTTCTCGCTGAACCCCTTTCCTTACAGTCAAGTGGATTTCCACTCCTCAATCCTTGCATACTAAGATTATTCTTATCCATGCTTTCTTTCGTGGAAGTCTCACCTATCAAGGAAATATGGCAAAGATAGTTTATCCCTGCGGGGAGGACCTCAGCTCAGTACACATAGAAGTACAGTCTACCTCTATTTAGTTCTACTGGCTTTCTTATACCTATACCAGGAACCCTTCTACCTCTTCTGGTTGAAGTTCTGATGAACCGGGTATTCCCCTCCTGAGCCCAAATTTACCCGCACAGGGAAAGATCTCAATAGGCCTAGGGCGGGGGGTTTGCATTCAAGTTTAAGAACGATTAAGATCAAGACCTTCGGATTCAAGAACAAGCTCGAAGCCCTTGAGTTCAAGTAAAAGAAAAAATCAAGATGAAGTTCACGTTTAAGTTCAAGATCAATGTTCAAGACAAATTCAATATCAAGCTAAGAGCACTTGAATTTATATTTGAAAAGGGTAATTCAAAGGAATCATAGAGATCGTAACACTAACACTTTGAAATAATAAATACGATTATTTCTATAATTTTTTGTTCTTGATTACTATTTTCTCGACGCGGTTTTTATTGTCTACACATACAATGCCTTTTTTTAGCTTGCACACTAAATTTGTATTTCTAGAGGTACCATAGCCAAAAGGTAAGCTCATATGTATTTCTTCAGCTAATTATGCTTGCAAAAAGCATTCTTCACATTTTATTGTCGTAGAGGCCAATCAAGATTAGCATATATTCATAATAGAACACTAACAATACTTAGCTTTGGCATAAGCGCAAAAGACTCCTAATAATCAACACCCATATGTTTGTGTAAAGAAAACACAACTAATCTTGCTTTGAATCTTGAACAATCTAGCATGTGTTTCAATAAAAAGCCAATATGCATCAAACATGTTTCTTCCCTTTTTTGTAACGACTCAATATCCCATGTATGGTTTTCTCTAGTTCTTGCATCTCCTCATTCATGGATTCTTCCGTTTTAGGATCATTCAATGCTTCTTCAAATCTTGTAGGGATAATAATCGTTGACATGTGATTCATAAATCCTGGGATAAATATTGGTAAGTGTCCAATGGAAACATAATGTGCAATAGGATATTCAACTTCCTTTATATTATTAGCAGAGTATCATACTGGTGTTTTTTCTTGATTGGTCAACAAAGGTAATTGATATCTAATTTTTTTATCTTCACTAGAAACCACTGGTGTAGTGTCATCCATTATTATTATTATTTTTTTCCTCATAAATAAAACAAAAATCAAGAACATTACTAGAAGGAGCATTATTGGTGGGTACAAAAGGCAACGGAGATCGGGATTCTTCTTCTTTTTCTTTTTTTTTTGGTTACATTGTTTGATTGAGAATCCCCTGTTCTGAAGTTGATTAGCTAAGACATCTTTTACCTTAATTTGTACCACTATTATCAGGTATTAACACCATCCAATTTTGCTCTTCCACCTAATTTCCACTAAAGAGAAAAATTAGATAACTCGGGAGAGAAATACATCACTGTCACTGAAAAAAGTAACATCCATAATAACATACAATCTTTTTGTAGGGGGATGATAACAATTGTAGCCCTTTTTATGATGTAAAGACCCAACAAATACACACCATAATTCACATGGATCAAGCTTGGAAATTTGTTTCTAGGGAGATGAACAGAAACAACACAACAAAAAACTAGAGATTCCAATTTTAAGGTAGATGACAGCTTAACGTAAATGGAGAGTTGATTTAAGGGATCCTTAAAATGTAGAAAACTACTTCATACACAGACCTATAAATATAATGTATAAAAACAGCATCCTCCCAAGATGAAGGTTGCATATAAGAACCAATCAAACATGCATGCACAAGTACCATTATATGACAATGTTTCTTCTTTACTACGCCATTTTGCTGAGCTGTAAAGGGGAATGTAGTTTCCTAAATGATGCCATGATTTTTGAGATACAAGTACAACACATGATTAACATATTCTCCACCATTCTCTGACCTAAGATTTTTATTTTTGCTGAAAATTGACTTTGGATCGGCTTATGGAAATGAGTGGAAGCATTCAGAAACATCAGTTTTATTCTTCAGTAGATGAATCTATGTCATACGACTGAAATCACCGCCAAATATTGAGGGATCCTACACATCAAAGTAAATCAATGAAAACAACTCATTCTCCTTGCTGGTACTTAGTAAATCAATGCAAACAACTCATTCTCTTGCTGGTACTTAGTTGATAAGTAATACAATAACTTTTAGATAATACACAAACATCACAATGAAAATTACAGAAATTGCACCCTGAGAATAAAGTTGAAAGTAATTAGTTAATGTAGCCAAAAGATGCATGACCAAAGCTTCCGTGACACATCCATATTTGGTATTATTTTGTAGAAACGAACCATGACTGATTAGAGCAATACAACGACATAAATCATCAACATAATAGAACCCCCATCTTTTAGTAACATGCCCAATAATCTCCTTCTTATTGAGGTCCTGTAAGATGCAAAAATGAGGATACATTAGTACTAAACAATTTAATTGTTGAGTTACATGAGACAGAGATGAAAGATTGTTGGATAGTGAAGGAAAAAATAATTTATACTTTAAATACATGGAGAGTGTCAAAATAGTAGAGAACTAGTAACTAGGATGATACACCATTTGCATTGCACACATGTGAACAATATGGTTTATTAGGATCTTGTAACACCGAAAAATCAAAGGTCATATGACTAGTAGCTCCAGAGACCATAACCAATCTAGTGTGTTGATTAGAATCCATTTTAATAAGAGTTGATCTTGTTAGATCATGAGATCATGTAATTTATGTATCATGAAGATTAACAAAGCTGCATGGAACAGTTGGTGTTAACATTATTTTTATTTAGCAAGTCTGACTGGGAAAAGGACAAGGAAAATAAAAAGAATATTCACAAGGAAGCAGGAGTTCTAAATGAAGTAGGAAGCGGCGTAAGTATAAGTTGCATAGGCTTCCGTGTTTGAGTTGGAATAGGTGTTAAAGAATCTCAAATCTATAAATAGGGTGAGATCATATTCATGAATGTCACACACTTACATACACAGATAAACCAAAAAACGATTCAAAGAGTTTGAGAGAGTTTTGTATTTTGCTGGAGAGTGCTCCGAGTTTGTGAGATAAAGTTGTAAATTGTAGTTAATTATTATTGACTGCAATTGAGTGCTCAGCATAGGACAAGTCTAACAAGTTGAACTAACTTGGGAGACTTTAGAAGACGTGAACATGGGGGGTTTTGTCGTGGGTAGTTAGGAATTAGAATTTATAATTCCTTAGATTACATAGGTGTGTAATCATTGTGTTGTTTGGAGTTGAGATAAATAATACAAAGTTGTGAACTAATTGTTATTTTACGAAATTGTTTACTAAATCTCTCAAACAGTAATGAACAAGTAGTAAGTACGTGTTCCTTTACAAAATTAAGGAGGTCATACTTCCAACAGAACCAATATTACCTGATGAGTATCTAGGTATAACTAAATCAGAATCACCAATTTCAATTGAAACCAACGTCGTTCCAGTAGTTGGCATGATGTACTAGTTGTAACCATAGCAACAACTTTCCCATCATTTTTATCACCACCCTTTCAATTTTTCTATTCCCTAGACTTCTTTCTCATTCAAACCATTCCACCAATCTGGATGTTCATGCATATAAAAAAATCTATTACATGTGGGATTACCGCAATGAGTGTAACCCTTTTCAGCTACGAGCTTTTGAATGGTAATTTCGATTCTGAAATAAAATGGTTGCTGCCATATCCATCTTAGAATCGGTATTATTATTTATCATTGTGTTCCTCCATTGTTCTTTCACTTCAAACCATAGCAAAAGCAAATTCAGGATTAGGAAAAGGTTCTACACGAAGAATATTACTTCGGACACGATCATGAATATAATCCAAAAACGCCGAAAGATATACACACTCTCTTATTCAATTTCCCTTAGTCGATCCTAGAAAACATCAGATTATGTGAAAGAATGGGCTTACGGTAATCCAATTCCTGCTATATTTTGCGAAAATCTGCTAAGTATGTAGAAATTGTTTTCCCCTCTCGTTTCATACATATTGCTTGACAAGAGAGATCTTAATAACTAATCAATCCCCCCCCCCTTCTTTATAATATATTTGAGACACGGTGTCCAAAATTAAATACTCTTGTCTGTTAGAAGACTTACAAATAATATAATAATGTCGGGTTTTGTGGCACAAATGAGCTAACTTTTAACAATAGCATTGTCTATACAGCACTTTTCATGAGTGGTATCTATAGCAAGAGGCTCTTTAGTTGTTCCCGATAAGTATCTCAATTTCCACGACTTGCATCAAACATCTCAACAATTTGAGACCAAAGAGAATAATTCTTTCCATTGATTTTTACACCGAAACGAAAGGTTATAGGTTCTAGAATGGTGTTTATATTCTCAGAGCATTAACCTAACCCATGGTAGAATTAGACTTGGGATAAAGAAAAGATCATGACCATAGAAATAACTTTTCTCTAATACCAACACAAAATGGGTCAAAAAAATATGTCTTTTTTATGCATCAACTATACATCATATAAAATTACAAATTTATTGGAAGATATTTACAATTCCAAAGAACATGATACTACAATACCAAATGATATGCTACACAATCCACAACATATTCTAATTGTTCTACAATAATTAGGAACAATATCTAGTCATTAACTACTTTTCCTAATAACTTCTAGATTTGAATCAGCCTATTGATTTTTGTTATTTGATGATTTGGAATGAAAATACTTACTTTTCTTGTTGTTGGTGTTTAGTTGAATAGAATGCCTAGCTTCTACATAGGAAAAACTCAGGAGGCATTAAAATCTAAGAATAAAGAGGCTTACAAAACTTGTTCTAAACATTGAGATTATGAACCAAATTGGTTCAATATTGGTGGGTTATGAATGTGATTAGGGTATCATGCGGAAGCTTACAATTGCAATCAAAATGTTGATAAATTAGATAACAAAAACTTATGCTAAAAAATAAAACATTCTTATATGAAAACTAATATTAAATAAAAATATTAAAACTATTGAGAGAATAGATCTACCATAAAGTAAACTCTTTATTGTCTACATTGCGGATGCTATTGTGTTCAACTAAGAGAATAGGGATCTTCAATTTATAGATCTCCAAACGATTCCTCTAACGAAAGAATAAATCAATTATAAAAGAGAATTATATTTTCCTTCCAAAAAAAATTATAGCAATTATGATAATGCTTTAATTTCCCTTCAAGGTAAAACTAAAACTCAAATATGGTAAGAAAATCAGATCAAAACCCTAACAAATATAAACCAAACAAACCAACATGAGTACCGACTTATACTCAACTTCAAAGTGTACATAAAACTTAGCATCATCTGAAAAGAAAGAAAGCACATCAAACTAAGAGACCAATGTTTTTCTCAAACTCATAATGGTTCCTTATTTTCAGGTTTAACTCAACTTTTTCGAGATCAATGATGCCACTCCACTAGTTAGTCCACCAAACAAAAAATTTAACTGATTGTTAAAGTTGGATCCCTCTTGCAAATAGGACAAATGTTCTTTAGCTTGATCCACTCTCTAATACAATCAAAATGGTAGAAATGACCACAACTGATTTCTGTGAGTTTTTCCTTGTCGTAATAAATATCCTAAGAAAAACATGACCAAAAAAAGAAGGTCAAAACCAAACTGAAATAATCTTATTGACTCGGTATGGGGTTCTGAAATTAGGTGTCACTTACCAAGAATATGGAGCAACACTCCTGGACGTCCAGACATGTTAACTTGGGCAATTGGTATATATAGGTCTTCATGCTTAAATGGAAAGCTAATAATCTCTATTCAACACTTATATGAGTGAGGCGTTCCGAAATGCCCTAAAAGATGAAACACCATGTCATAGGGTATCATATCCATAGAAAGAAAACTTCTCAAGTATAAAACTCTAAAGTATTGTGTTTACAAAGCATTACCTGCCTAGAATCTTCATCTCTTACCTGAAATATTGAACTCATTAGGAGCAGACTCATTTAACAACAAAATAAAGAAAAACATCTAAAATGGAAAAACATAAAAGTTTGCAAGACTTAAGAAACCAGTTTTTAAAAGGTGATAAAAAGGTATCAAAGGCTTCAAGAAGATGAAAAGGGAGGCATTTTAATTTTAAATTTTTATGTGACATGTTTAAGGCCACAAAATTAAAGAGCATTTTGGTACCTTTGATGTTACTTATATTTAGGACCACAAGATTGAAAAGTCTACTTTATTTTCTTAAACTACATGTCAAGTCAAACTAGGTCTTTTTTTTTAAAAGAGGGTGTATAATTTAGAGGGGAAATGTTACTCCAACTGAAATGACTTATCAAACACTTATTATATATCAGGTTACAATTAGGAGTTGAATACTATCAAAACATTTGACTATTTTTTAAATATTATCAATTGAGAATAACTCAACCAGGAATTATTGGCGTCCTTTTATCTAAGCAAGAAGTACCTAAATTACATATAAGTATACGATTAAGTTCCAAATCAACTGACAAACATAGTTTACTTGATAAGGCATGGCAAAAATTAAACAAAACAACCATGGTTAAGTGAAGAAGCTTAACTGGAATCAGGGCTTGTGTAGAAGAAAGAGCAAGATATCTATGTTAAATGTCCTGGTAGGCTGGTCGTTGGTCCTCGACTAGAGCCAGGATAGTACCAACAATACTTTCAGTCATCCCTCCATCTATTGGCACATTAGCAGGGGTTAAATTTCCATTGAAGGTTGAGCTGTCAACGTTAGAATTGTTGCTCTCCATCTGAGGTTCAATGGAAAATGATTTGTTGTGTGTTAGAATGATTGGTTGAGATCTTGAAATCCTCTTTTCAAATGAAAAAACTAAAGTGTACAGAAAGCACATGAATGAAACACGAGCAGACAATGGTTAGCACATATAAACAACACGCGTATTACACAAGAAGATCTTTAAAGCAACATGTTGAAAGCCAAGTGTATAGTATCATCTAAAGAGATAATATTGCTACATGCTAACTTATTCCTCAATATTGTATTAAAAGTACTTTCATATGTCACAAAATTTTAATTACATCTAGAGTTATTTGTACTTGTAATAGATTAGATTAGAGCTATTTAATAGTACGGAATTTGCTTATATCACACTCGAGTTTATCTAAAGAGAAGATATATCCTAAACTGCAAGGATTTTCCCTAACCCGCAACCCCACATACACCTGAAAGAAATGATCCCCCTTTCCAAGACACGCTCACCAATACGGCCACCCTATTAGAACGCTATTACTGATACTATACTCCACACACGTTGTCACTGCTTAGTGTTTTACTGCATAGATTGTTGGATATGCATCCACCATTTTAGGAGTTTGTTTTCTTATTTTCCTAGTTTGATGGTTTAGTTACCACAGTTATAGGAAGGACTCTTTAGTAGAGACACTGTTATTTAATTGTGTGTGTATATATATATATATATCAGTTATCAATCGATTATTAGAGTTACCTTTTTCTTCATCTTGCTCAATTACTTATATGGTTTCAGAGCTCACATCTAAACTCTCCCGATTTTTTTTTTGATCCCCTGATTACCACCAGAGACTCAGTCTTACCATGCTAGATAACATAAAGGATGCAGACTCCACTTGTAGCAACCCTAACCTTGTTGTTTAGTTTAATCCAGTTTGGCAGCAGCCGATAAAGTTTGTTGGCCGCCATAACTTTTCCACCTGGAAAACACAGGTTTCCATGCTTATGCGTGGGCACAATTTGTTAGGCCATCTTGATGGTTCTTCCAATCTTTCATCAACTATCAGAGAAAATAGTATAGAAGTGGTGAATCTGGCTTACAACACTTGGTTCCACCAGGATCAATTTATCTAGAATGCCATAATGGCTTCTGTCGACCCGATAATTGCTTCAACCCTGGCTGCTGCCTCAACTGCTCAACTTGCTTGGGAATCCCTGCACCTGGCTTATGCCAACAAGTCCAAAACATGAATATTTAGCCTTCGTGATCAGGTCGCACGCTCTCAAAGGCCTCCCTTCCAGTCACAGATTATGTCCATCAAGTACGCTCTATCTGCAATGAGCTCGCCCCTGCCGGGGCTACAGTCACCAACGATGATTTGGTTGTGAAAATACTAAGTGGTCTTGGGTCATATTTTTGTGAGATATCAACTGCAATTTGAGCAAGAGATTCCATCATCTCTATGATGAGTTGCATGCGAACCTAATTGACTATGAACTCATCCTCAAGCATGAGGATTTGAAGAAAGAACCTCCTGCAATAACTGCTGCAATGGTTACTCACGACAGATCCCCCAATTCAAACAACAACACTGCTCGTCTACCCAAACACGAACTCACAGTGGCGTCCCAACAATCAACCAAATGCTCCTGCACAAGGGTGTTACACCAATAACCATGTCTGCTGTCTGTTTTGCAACACACAGGGTCATGCTGCAAATGTTTGCAGGTCACAGTCTCACATTCATTTATAGGCAAAGGCAAATTTTTTTTGGGCAACCACACTCCAGAAAAACTAATGGATTGTAGACTCCGGCGCAACGCATCATGTCACAACAGACCCTACCAATCTTGATGTATATACCGATTCAAAGGAAGATCTATGGGTGATGGTAAACGAATCTCAATTACTTATCACAGCTCTACTTCATTAATTAATTTCATCAAATAATGCTTTTAGACTTACCGATACTTTGTGTGCATCTGCTATCCACCAAACAATTCTTTCTGTGTCAAATCGTCAAGATAATATGACCTCTATTGAATTTCTTCCATTTTCTTTCTATGTGAAGGACTTGAAAACAGGGGTTTTGTTGGTATTCGGTCGGAATAGAAACGGACTCTATGAATGGCCCAAATTCACAGTGAGTAAGCGTACTGTTCAAGTTTCCACTACAACAGTTCCTCGCCAAGTCTGACATTGTCGCCTTGATCATCCCCATTCCAGACGCTTGAACTTTGTTTTGAATGAATATTCTCTCCAAGTTTCATTGACGCACAAGTTTTCCTTTTGTAATTCTTGTTGTTCAATTAAAGTTGAATGTTTTCCATTCAATTGCTTATCTCTTATTAGTACTGCTCCATTACAAATACTTTCAGTGACTTGTAGGGTCCACTGCCTATCCTTTCCATTGATATAAAAATGACATTATTGTGTTTTCGTTGAACAGTACACCAAATATATTTAGTTGTACACCCTTAAAAATAAGCATGAGGTTCAGGAAAATATTTTCCAAGTTTCATTTCTTAGTGGGAAAATATTTTAAAAACAAAATGGTCTCTCTTTTATACTGATGGAAGAGGTAAATATAAAGGTTTTGATCCATAAAAGACCCCATTTTTCTCAAAACGGGTTTTATGCACGACCTAAACAACACTTTTGGGATTTGGAAATTGAAGAGTCGCCACCTAACAAAGTAAGGCGTGTTAGGGAACCTATCTAACCTAATTAAGTCTAACTAAGATCAACGAGTCAGATCAGGGTAAATGTTCAAATTACCTCGAGGGAAAGGTGTTAGGCATCCCTCGAGGTCCACATATGTGGGTTCCGGTCGTATCTCATGCATTTTATGTGGGGCTACAAGTAGCAATTAATGTCACTTGATTATTTAGTTAGTTAATTAATCATGCTTACTAAGTGGTAACATAATATTACACAATTAAGCTCAAATCATTATTTCAATTAAATATTTAAGCATACGAAACCATTAAGATAACTTTATTATTTTAATTAATTAATTAGGCATGCAAGACTATGTGACAAAGTAATATACACAATAAATACTAGCCAATTAAAATTAAAGGATAAGCGAGGAGACATTAATAGACAAATAGATAAGCAAACAATTTTAATATTTTACTTAAGGTACCCCAAGTAAATATAATTAAAGCAAATATAGGGACAAAAGGAAAGGGAGACTCTGAAAGGCTTTTTTGATCATCACTACCCCTACCCCACCACCACATGCATTTTGTCCTAAAAGGTGTCTATCGTCCCCACTTAATCATCCCGACTTAAGATCCAAGAGACATTGGACTACTAGTAGGGTAGTTAGACTAAAAATAAAATATATGACCCTCTTAGACACCAAGCGAAAAATATTGGACAACATTTGACACGTAAATTTATCAAGTTCGCCTCTACGTTTGATTATTAACATGCTAGCAAACACACATTATTAGTGAAAAGGATTTCATGGTAGTGTGTGAACATACAAATATACAAAATAATAACCATGTGATTGAATTTAGAGCGTAGAAAATTATCATGAGTACATGATATATTTTTTAGAACAATGATTCAATTTGTTTTAACATGTCAAAAGAGAAACACTAACTTATTTTGAGTAGAAGTAGTCTACTATTATACAAAAGTCAATTATCTTGGGCAAATTTATTAGTCTGCTAGATTTAATTTAATCTGTAGGCATAATATCTATTTGAATGACATGCTGAAAGCTATTGTTATAAACATGGTTAATTTGACTAAGTAATAAAATTATTGCAATTATTTAAGCCTGAACATTTATGCTAATTAACATAACAGGATTGTTAAAAATCAGATTAGATTGATCGAAGAAATGCTGAAATTGATAACTTAATAACACCACCATACTAAGCTTATTCCTAAGAAACCTATAGGCATGATCTGAAAGTGGATTAAAATTAACCTTAAATGCATCATCTCTACACCGAAATGTCATATAAAATCAATTAATCCTTAATGCAAGGTATTTATCTAAGCACCTATCAAATTCATTTTTTCATATGTTTTAGAGAAAGGAGAGTTAGTCGTTTATTACAAAACACGGATAGTATATCTTATTCTATTTGTTATAATGCCGAGTGAATATATAAAATCACAATGGACAGCCAAACTAGTTAAGCACATGATTTAACTTTAAAGTATTTAGCCAAAAGGGTGATCAAGAGCATGTAATTTCATTTTAACTGTTTTAATTAAGTGAAGAAAATTATAATAACAATAATCCAGCAATCATAATCCTATAGACATGCTTTCTAACAGGTACGTCACGATAAAATAAAAGAACAAGTATTATGTAATTCCCCCTCCCCTTATTCGATCCCCCCAATATATTTCACATATATACTACAACTTAGAATTATACAATTATTGCAAAATGAATAGATTGAAACCACACTTAAGATAAACAAGATCAAAATTAATTTAAAAATAAAACTTCATCGGTTATCTTTTCCAAAGCAAATTTTCTAAACCTTCAACTCATATTCAAAAGCCCAGCTACATAAAGGAGATAGCACACCACAAATATAGAAAATAACATAGGAATATAATAGTAATTTTTTCTATATTGCCAATATCAATTGAAAAAGTACGCAGACACACATAACATGGATGAACGACAAACATGAACTTAGATACAAAATAAGCATACATATAGAAAAGGATAGAGGAACTAACCGAGATGCATCCTATTTATTTCAACCATACAATATTCATAATAAAACAATGCAAAATGAAATTTAAACTAATGAAGAGGGCTAACAAATCATTCAGATAGTTTTATCAGCAATGAAGTATTTAGCAAGGTTTTCAATCCACAACAGCAATACAGCAATACCACGAGAATGATGCAAAACTTTACTAAATTTCTTTTTTCTTTTTCAGGAGTAGGGAGCAATATACTTTTTATTTATTATTCAAGAGTGAGTCAAAGTAAGAGGTTTGAGAGTTAATGAATGATGTAGAACTAGTGAGAATAATAAAAAAGAGAAGGGTCCTATTTATATAGCAAAGAGGGGCATGTTTACAAGGAAAGAGTATTTTAAGGAATCAATTAAACAACATTTTTCTTATTTTAAAGGAGAGTCAAATCAAATTTATAAAAATATTTTATTACCAAATATAAACAAGTAAGAATCAAATTAGGAAGAGTAATATATTTTGCTTAAATAATGAAGATCCAAATCAAATTTTGTTATTAATTTATTTTTTACCAAATATATGAGCACCTAAATATGACAAAGGAAATAATTAAACTTGCAATAAATAACAAGAAAGATTTAGTCAAGCAAAATATGAATGGAAGAAGAGATCAATTAATATTATTTTTTAAAATAAGAGAGTATGGAATCAGTAAACAAATATTTTTCTCAAAAAAAACAAGTAAGAAATTTGTTAATTTTACCAAATGAGCAAAGACTTACCATATGATTTTAGCAAATCAATTTAAGTATATTTTACCATATATAAATATGTAAGAGAAGTCAATCAAGGAAAATCATAATAAAACAGCATACTGACAATTATTAACATTCAGTCATTCACGAAATTAAATATACCCGAATAAATATTTTAATCTCATTGATCCATTATCAAATAATCTACACTATTATTAAGCATGCTAGATTCACAATTAACAATTAAGGGAGGAACAATATGCAACGATTATATTTAGATATTCATGGGCAGGTTTTAAACCAACACATCGAATTAGGCACTAATCAGCTAAAACTGATGCAAAACCACACGATTATGAACACCAAAATTCAGGTATAGGAATTATGAAGAAATGCATATCATTCAAGCATCGTAAAATTGTAATGAAGATTGTAAAACAATAGAAAGAAAAATATGATCAAAATATCAAAATCAATTGAGAAAATGACTAGATTTGAATAGACGAAGTAATATTTGATTTAAAATACCAATAACGGATCTGTTGAGATCCATCTGACGACCCAACGCTTGGACTTTGCTGGAGCGGCTGGATGTTCTTCTAGATTGAATTTTGTGAGACTGATGCCTCGCTGTTTCTGCTGGTCCATCAGAGCGGCTGCTTTCGCTGGAGCTCTTATTAGAGCTGCTGGTTCTCGAGATGTTGATGGTCGCTTCCTTCGCCATTGGTTCTCGCCGGTGGAGCATGTTGGTCTCGCTGCTGACCAAGAATAGAGAGAAGAATCGAGCAGGGCTTGCCGGAAAATAGAGCGGACGAGCGAACTGCTGTCTCGCTGGTTGTTGTCTATTTCAGCCCGAGCTCTTGCCGATCACTGATGTTGTTGGAGTTCTTGCCTTTGCTGGTGGCCTCGCTTGGATAAAAGAAGAGACAAGAGGGGAAGAGAGAGGACAAGAAGAAACGAGGAGAGGGAAAGGAGGTAACATAGAGGGGTGTCGTCGCCTCTGGTGGCTTTCACCGGAAAATTGCAAGGAGAGAGGTTGGCGGCGCTGGAGAGAGAGGGGGGAGAGGATGATCAGAATTATTTTTAGGGATTAGGTCTTTTTAGAGAAAAAAGGGAGGCTTTGGGAGATCCAATCTTGGCCATTGATTTTAGAAGAGAAGAGGGCTAGAATTTAAGTAAAGGAAAAGGGTCTGATATATCCCTCAACTTTGTCATTTGGAGTTGATATACCCTCGTTATAAAAGTGGCTCATATATGGCCTTACCGTTATACAAACGGCTCACATATACTCCTGCCGTTACAAAATGGCTCACATATACCCTTCATTTAACGGAAGTTAAAAAATTAGTTTTAAATTTTTATTTATTACTTCTAATTTTTTTAAAAAAAAATTATTTAGGGGTATATATGATTCTTATATCAAAGTTCAAGGTATATTTTAATTTTTTTATACATAAATTATTTTTTGACTTCTTTTATTATAATTATTTGAATTTCTTATTCTTATTTTAATTTTTTCTGTCATTCCTTAGTTTAAAGAATAAAAAATTAAACTATTTTTTTTTGTGTATTGTAATTTAATTTCGTATTCGAAGAAAAAATTTGATCATCTACAATAAGTTTTACAAGAATATTAGTGAAACATAAATAAATTTGATTATCAAAATAATAATTATAAATTAGTCATTGATACAAAAAAAAGTCAAAAAAAGTATGTTTGACGAGGATTAAATTTACTCATATGGGATTATATTTTTTAGAAAAAAATAATAAAAATTTAGATTAAAATTATTATTTTTTCATTTTCGTTAGAGGAAAAAGGTATATGTGAGCCATTTGCTTACAAGTAGGGGTATATATGAGCCACTTTCATAACAAGGGGTATATCAACTTTAAATGATAAAGTTGAGGGGTATATCAGACCCTTTTCCCTTTAAGTAACTTTGAGGGAAATTAAGGAATTGTTATCTCATTAAAATACTACATATATTAAAATATTTTTATATAATTAAAAATCAATTAAATTTTAAAACATTTGAATGAAATAATTATTTTGAAATTTATTAATAATTTTAAAAATATTTTAATAATATTTACAATAATTTGATAAAGTAAACATACTAAAATATATAATTTTTGTGTGAAATCAACTAAAATTCTAAACTTAAAAATAATTTAAAATGTGTATTTAATAGAATCGCATTCCTACAAAAGATTAAAGGATGATCAACATTAGATGTCAACAGATGGCCCTTGGTTGCTTAAGAATGAAGGATGAATTGTCGGGCAACCAACATTGACTTAGTAGTCAATTTTGTCTGACCGACGAGAGATGTAAGTCGGATAAATTAAAACACCATTTAGTTGAAAAATGGTACGACCGAAACTTTGGTATTAAGCTTTCTAGATATCTCTTGTTATACGAGAATCAGGTTGTGCATAGTTCTAGATTCAAGAGCAAACAAAACTCTTAAAAGTTGAAAGAGCGGTAATATATTTGAAAGGGCACGATATCGACTTGAATGCATAAGATTAGATTAGATAAAAGCAAGATAGAGAAGCGAAAAGGGAGATCGATCACACCTGCAAATTCCAACATGACTAAGCGTCCTTTAGTAAAGCGGACAAGCCTAAGTGTCGTTAATAAGGCAGACGATCCTAATGTCCTATTATAACATGGTCGAGCCTAAATGTTTCATTGTAAGGCGCACGATCCTAACATCCTATTGTACGGTAGACGATCCTAAATGTTGTATTGTAAGATCGACAAAACCTTGATGTCGTATTATAAAGCGGACGAGCCTAAATATCGTATTGTAAGGCGGATGAGATTAGGCATACTATTGTGAGGTAAAAGGGCCTAAATGTCGTGTTGTAAGGCAAACGAGTATGGTGTCCTATTATAAGGGGAACAAACCTGGTGTCCTTTTATAAGGCAGATGAGCCTAATGTCGTATTTTAATACCGACGAGCATGACTGACTAATCAGTAAGTCACAATAGCAAGTTGATAATAACATCTTCAAAATAGCCTAAGTAGCTAAATGATAATGCGAGAAGGAACATTGTTGCAATAGCCATGTAAGCATGGAAATGATAGTTCAGACGACGATTGATCTTGTCTGCAATCTGCACATCTGTAACATGTAATCTGACTAAATAAAGTGATTAGAGCAGATACGATGATTGATAAACGATAAATGTAAACATGATGTAATTTCCCATATCGACCATGGATTTTTCCTTAGGACTATGTAAATGATGTCTTAGATTATGATTTAGATGGCCATGATGCGCAAATTTAATTCCTCAGGTCATGAAAATGTTGTCTGCAAGCCATAAAATAATGATGTCTTTAGACGATGATGCCTTCAAATCATGATAAACAAAAATTAAATCCTTAGGCCAGGATATGATGTTCGTAGGACATAAAAGATGATGCCTTTAGACTATGATGCATTAGGAGTGTAAATAATGTGTAAAGAAAGCGTATTTGTAATAGAGACATCTGTTGATACTTGTGACTTGATTTGAATTTGTTCAAGCACATGCAAGTGTTGGGCACAAAGTGTTCTCGGGCAAATGCATTTTTTAGACTCAATGCAATCTGGACACATGTAATTCTCGAGGGTAATGCAATCTTCGGGCATAATGTAGTTCGAGCACATGCAATTCTAGCACAATGCAATTTTTGGGCACAATGCAATTTTTTGGCGCGTGCAATCTTCGAGCACAATATAATTCAGGCATATGAAATTCGAGCACAATACAATACAACAGTTCGAGCGCATGCGATCTCCGGGTCTAATATAGTTGTACACTAATCCTTCAAGCGATGTTGAAGCTTCTTCTTGTATATGTACATGTACTTTCTGCATTCAAAGAAAAATAATTAAAGAGGGAGGCTTATGTATCCCTGATTTGACACAGTATACTCCTTTTATGCTTGTTAAAATGTCATTCGAAGTGTTGTAAGAAATTTATGCCTCAGTGTAGAACTTATGCTATTATGATTTTGTACATTGTAACTTGACTGTTGTGAATTTTTTAGATCCTCTCAAAAATTCTGCCCCGTCTTGATTTTTGTAGAAATGTTTATTAAGAGAATTTCTGAGACCTCAAAAATTTTGCCCCATTTAGTGATTTGTGAGAAAAAATGCTTTTGATGGAATTTTTGAGTTTCTCCCAAAAATTGCTCTAGTATCGAGATGCAAGGAGAGATCTTTCATAAAATTTTTGAGATCCTCTCAAAAATTCTACTCAGTTTCACAATAGATGGGAAAATGAAATTTTTTATTATGATAAGACCGAACTCCATAGGAGCGCCTACGTATCCCCTCTTAAATGGAAATCAGGTCTGACGTAGTTTCAAATTACAAACAGCATAAGCAAGACATTTAAATAACCCCCTTAAGCAACAACTGAATGATTCTGCCCAACTTATTGCCCGTATGTCATCAAGGGTGTCTGAATGTGGAAACCCTGAATATAAATGGATCAAGCCTTATTTGTAAATAGGTTCAAATAGACTTTAGCACGTTGACAGATAGAATTTCTTTTTTGGTAAGTCCTCCAAACGTATGACCTTAGTATCAATAAATTGTTGGATCTTGTCTTTCAGATCGCGATATTCTTCTATAGTATGTCCTTTCTTTCTTGAATGATTAGCGTAAACCTTAGAGGATTCAACCTATCATGCACGCGTATTCATACTTATTTTATTGATAGGAGAGATTTGACCAGGTGTTCTTAACTTCTCATAGAATTGGCCTATAGGCTCGGTGCAAGGAGTATAAATTTTGCCAGACTTCTTCTCAACCTTAAAGAGGTTTTTGCGAATATGCGGTCGAGTGATGACTTTGACATTGTGAACAAGATATGTTAGTTGTTGGTATGGTAGAGGAGGCCTTTGGTATGAGGACATTTGATATAGAAGGATTGGAAATGCTACGGGAGGTGCATGATGCCAAGGAACTTAGTGCAGAGGTGTTTCATATCTAGGAGCTTGCATGGTAGGATTCTGCGGGTGTTGAGTAAAATGTGGAGGTCTAGAAGAATAAGCATTATGTTTGGGGGGGGGGGGGGGACATTGGTAAATTGGAATGTGGGTGTTCTTTGCAGTCATTTGAATTGAACTTGGTTGATTTTGAGAATTGGAGTAACTTGGAGGCGGATGAGATGTAGGGTGAGTTGGAGGATAATTTTGGAGAGTGGCTTGACTTGCTAAAAGTGACATATCCATGTTTATCTCCAAAGTAGGATTGGCGGAGAATAACAACTTGGCCCACTCGCGCATATCCAACACCTCTTCTTCTAACTTCTTTATTTTCTACTCAAGCCTTGACACCAACTTGTCTGAAAGACACTTCTTTTCGATACTCTTGCACATAACCTTGTCATTAGTCACTTTCCTCTTTACTTTGTGATTCTCAGTTGGGAGACAAGGAAGAGAGCCTTTTGATTGTGTGTGGTAAACCATGGTCTACAGATCAACCCTTGGGAAAGGTAAATAAAAAATAAAAGCAAAAGAAATCCAAAGTTAGAACATTGTATAAATTGTTATATCAAGCACATTATTTTAAGATAAATGCCCAAAAATCAAAGGAGCCTTGTTGAGCCAGAGGTAGGCCTAAGTGACACATAATTGATGCACAATAATTAATTCAAACCTTATTTTCCAATTGGAGTTTAGATTAGAAGAAAAACAACTTTCATTTAATATAAAATTTGAACATTACAACATAATTGAAAAACAAAAATTGAAATAAACTAAGCGAAAAGGGATAACATGGGGAAATCACCCTAAATTCTGAAATCTTAGAGAAATCAATTCCAAGAGTTTGGCGCCAATTGAACTCTTCTATCGGAGATACTTTTTGTCTGATTTTCAACACAATGTGTGCCAATATGGTTTCCCTTTCATCTGTGTGACCATGGTGTCCTTCTCCACTCAATACTCGGTCTTCAGACATTATTAGGATCCATATGTAATACTCACGGATGCACAAAGTCTGTCGTGCACCCATAGGAATGGTCAATACTCGCTCCAATCGTCGAAGTATGTTGTGGTTTATATAGTCCAAACTCATACTTAAACTGCTCCATGTCAGACCGGAGTGGTATGACTTGAGTTCCCCCAAATTAGCAAAGTGCTCAAAGAGGAACATATGGTTGAAGACCCTCTAAGAAAATAAGTTCAATGAAGTATCGGTCGTCCCCTCTTACTATGGTATTAGGCGTGGACAACCAATAGAGCTTCCATTGGATTCGGTGGCTCTCAAGCTTTGTCCAAAATATCTTCCAGTCTACAAATCCTAGAGGGGCGGTGAAACTTACCATTATACTTGAATGGTAATCAATCTTGTTTTCCTGACTAAAAAAGATGTATACCGCATTGGATCGCCTGTAGAAGTGTTCGATAGCTCATAGTTTCAGTAAAAGGTTGCATCTCTCTAAGAACATTCTACCGTCGACACATTCTGACAGACTCCTCATTTTCTCTGCCACGATCATGGGCACTATAGTTCTCCTAGGTTCGCCCTCTCTTTGAGATAAGTCTCGAACTATACAACTCAAACATGTGTCGATTCCTCCCTTTATTTTAGGAAAAAACAAGGATCCTAATAGGGCAATGGCAAAGGCATTTAAGCGATACGTTTCCCATTTCTCAACGAAGCAATTAAATTCATCACTAAAAGAGAAGTAGCTATCATCTCGACCAAATCATGAATATAGAAAGTCTATATGAGTCCACCCAAGGTCTAAAGAAACAAATTCTGGATTAGACTTCATCCCCACACTTTTTAGAAATTCCCTTGATGGAGGCTTATATGGTACCATCATTTCACACTCATAGTATGGTAAGTCGATGAAATCACTAATTTCTTTAATTATTGGTGTCAAGTCACAATCAACAAATTTAAAAACCATCCTCACAGGGTCCAAAAATTCCAGCATGACCCTAATAAAGTGAGGGTTTGGTATGACGAAGACAAGAAAGGTAAGACCACCCAATAAGTGACGAAATCTCCCTTTCCTGATCTGTCTTTATATCCATCCACCAGCTTCTAAGTTTGTAATTCACCTCTATGACCATTAGAGGGTTTGGTAAGTTGACATCATCCATGACTCTGCAAACAAAACAACAACAACTTTTAAACTTCATTTTGGCAAAGTTGGCTTGATTTAATTATGATCACATTGACAAATAAGTATGCAATTTTTCAAAAGGGTGTTGAATCCCTTTAAACGATAGAATGAATACTAATTATGTGGATTGACACCAAGGGTTAAACTACCTGTATCTTCTACAGCATGTATGACTTAACTAGGATTTCTAAGAGTTGGCTTGACACATACTTGAAAAGGATTCTATGCGAAAGGCTCGTGGTTTCGCGGTAGTAACAATATCCGTTCCGTCAACGCATATTCGACCCTCTATAATGGGTGTTTGAAGAGAATTGGAGTACTTGTGAGAAGTTCAAAGGAACAACATCACAGTAAAAAGTAAAAAAGAAATGGAAGAGGGTCCCAATCGGGGGAAGTATCAATGGAATGCCAGTTTTCAAAATAGTAAACATTTAGCATTTAGGGGGAAAACAGTAACACATAGATAATTTTAAGGAAAGCAGTAAAACCATATATAAATAAACATGTGAAACACATAGATAAATTAACCAAATAAGGAAAAGCAATTTAAGCATGGAAAAACATCGAATAAGGAAAAAGGGAAAGGTTGAAACATGGTAATAAACAAGTAAGGAAGAGGGTGGAACATGGAAAATAGACAATGAATAAGGAAACAAAATAATAACTAAACATGGAAATTACCTAACAAATGAAGAGATAACCACATAAAATAAACCACACATAAATAACATGAAACACGTAATGGTAAAAACCTAATATCCCCAGCGGAGTCGCCATTCTGTCGCGCCCCATTTTACTCAAGCGGGTTTTATGCACGACATAATAACTCTTTTTGTGATTTGGAAATTGAAGAGTCACCACCTAACAAATTATGACGCGTTAGGAAACCTATCTAACCTAATTAAGTCTAACTAAGGTCAACAAGCCAGAGATTAAAGTAACGATTCAAATTACCTCAAGGGGAAGGTGTTAGGCATCTCTCGAGGTCCACATATCTGGTCTTGGCCGTATCTCCTGCAATTTATGTAGGGGCTACAAGTAGCAATCAAAGTCACTTCATTATTTAGTTAGTTAATTAATCATGCTTACTAAATGGTAATATAATATTAAACAATTAAGCTCACATTATTATTTTGATTAAATATTTAAGCATAGAAACCATTAAGATAGCTTTATTATTTTAATTAATTAATTAGGCATGCAAGAATAGGTGACAAATATAATAAACACAACAAATACTAATCAATTAAAATAAAAAGATAAGCGAGGAGACAAAAAATAGACAAATAGATAAGCAAACAATTTTAATATTTTACTTAAGCCACCCCAAGTAAATATAATAAAAGGAAATAAAGATACAAAAGGAAAGGGAGACTCTGAGAGACTTTTTTTTATCAACACTCGACTTTTATTTCATTATTTCGATGAGCTTCTTGGACAAACAAAATCAATATTTGTTATTTAGATCGAGTTGATGTCATCATATCCTTATGGCCAGCTATCCCTACCCTACCACCACATGCATTCCGTCCTAAAAGGTGTGTATCGTCCCCACTTAAGGTCCAAGAGGCACTGAAATACTAGTGGAGTAGTTAGCCTAAAAATAAAGTATATGACCCTTAGACACCAAGCAAAAAATATTGGTCAACATTTGACACGTAAATTTATCAAGTTCGCCTCTACGTTTAATTATTAGCATGATAGCAAACACACATTATTAGTGAAAAGGATTTCATGCTAGTGTGTGAACATACAAATATACAAATTTATAACCATGTGATTGAATTTAGAGGGTAGAAAATTATCATGAGTACATGATATATTTTTTAGCACAATGATTCAGTTTGTTTTAACATGTCAAAATAGAAACACTAACTTATTTTGAGTAGAAGTAGTCTATTATTATACAAAAGTTAATCATCTTGGGCAAATTTATTAGTCTGCTAGATTTAATTAAATCGTATAGGCATAGTATCTATTTGAATGACATGCTGAAAGCTATTGTTACAATCATGGTTAGTTTGACTAACTAATAAAATTATTGCAATTATTTAAGCTTGAACTTTTTTTTACGCTAATTAACATAACAGGATTGTTAAAATCAGATTAGATTGATCGAATGACATGCTGAAATTGATAACTTAATAACACCACCATACTAAGCTTATTCCTTAGAAACCTATAGGCATGATCTCAAAGTAGATTAAAATTAACCTTAAATGCATCATCTCTACACCCAAATGTCATATAAAATCAATTAATCCTTAATGCAAGATATTTATCTAAGCATCTATTAAATTCATTTTTTCATATGTTTTAGAGAAAGGAAAGTTAGTCGTTTATTACAAAACACGGATAGTATATCATATTCTATTTGTTATAATGCCGAGCGAATATATAAAATCACAATGGACATCCAAACTAGTTAAGCACATGATTAAACTTTAAAGTGTTTAGCCAAAAGGGTAATCAAGAGCATGTAAAATCATTTTAACTATATTAATTAAATGAAAGAAATTAAAATACGAATAATCCAACAATCATAATCCTAAAGATATGCTTTCTAACAGGTAATTTACGATAAAATAAACGAACAAGTAGTATTTAATTTTCCCTTCCCGTAGACGATCCCCCTGAATATTTCACATATATACTAGAGTTAAGAATTATACAACTATTACAGACCGAATAGAGTGAAACCACACTAAGATAAACAAGATGAAAATTAATTTAAAAATAAAACTTCATCAGCTATCTCTTCCAAAGCAAATCTTCGGAACCTTCAACTCATATTCAAAAGCCCTGTTACATACAGGAGATAGTAGGACACCACAAGTATAGAAAATAACACAGGAATATAATACTAATTTTCATATATTGGCAATATCAATTGAAAAAGTAGACGGGCACACATGACATGGATGAACGGCAAACATGAACTTAAATACAAAATAAGCATACACATAGAAAAGAATAGAGGAACTAACCCAAACACTTCCATTTATTTATTTCAACCATACAATATTCATAATAAAATAGTGTACAACGAAATTTAAACTAATGAAGAGGGATAACCAATTATTCAGAATGTTTTATCAACAATGAAGTATTTAGCAAGATTTTCAATCCACAACAACAACACCGCAATACCACGAGAATGATGCAAAGCTTTACTAAAGTTCTTTCTTTTTCAGGAGTAGGGAGCAATATATTTTTTATTTATTATTCAAGAGTGAGCCAAAGTGAGAGGTGTGAGAGTGAATGAATGATGTAGAACTGGTGAGAATAATGAAAAGAGAGGGTCCTAATTATATATCAAAGAGGGCATGATTTATAAGAAAAGAGTATTATTTTAAGTAATCAATTAAATAACATTTTCCTTATTTTGAAGGAGAGCCAAATCAGTTTCAAAAAAATATGTTATTATCAAATATAAACAAGTAGGAATAAAATTAGGAAGAGTAATATATTTTTCTTAAGACCATCTCCAACCCTACTCTATTTTACTCTTCATTCTATATATTTGGAGGGTAAAATAGAGAATGTCATCTCCAATCACTCGCCATTTTACCCTCCTCTCCAATTATAGAAAGCTGAATAGTAGTTTTTCAAATTTAGAGAACTACTATTGAATATTATATTATTATTTCTACTATTTTTTGTAATTAATAAATTATTTTTTATATATAAGACTACTAATCAAATCTCTAATATATGCAATTCTTTTTAAATTTGATATAACATTTTAAAAATATTTTATTTTATAATACCACTTTCATCTGGAATTAATAATATTTTAAATATTTTTTTAATTTTCGTCACTTTGTGATACAATTTGATGTTATATTAATTCTCACTATGAGAATGCACAAAATTTAAATGATAAGATAAAAAATTTAATTAAAAAAATATAATACATAACATAATAACTTAAATACAAGATAATAATAGATAAACTGCATAGCATAATAATTTTGAAAATCACAACAATAATTTAGTAATTCAGTAAGTTATTTTTAGATTTAACGATATTCGAAAAAGGAATTAATGTATGATTTAAAGAAATTGTGATTTTTTTTGCAGTTGTGCTTGTTTATTTCATTTTTCAATTATTCGTAGTAGTTCCTTCGAATATTAGAATACTATAAAATTTAAAATTAAATAATAAAATTAAAAATTAAAAATTAAAATTTTATATCACATGAAATTATATAGGATGATTATTCATAAAAAAAAGATTTATATTATGAAATCAAAAAACAAAAAGGAAATAGAAATAATAATATAATACTAAAGAGAGAGACAAAAAAATTTAGAGAGTAAAATAGAGAATTAGGATGGAGTTGGTTGTCTGAAAAAAGTAAAGAACTCTATATTTGGAGAGTAAAATAGAGTGTAGGGTTGCAGATGCTCTAAATAATGGAGAGTCAAATCAAATTTTATCATTAATTTATTTTACCAAATATATGAGCAACTAAATGTGACAAGGAATAACTAAAGTTGCCATAAATAAACAAATAAGAATTAGTCAAGCCAGATATTACTGGAAGAAGGGATCAATTAATATTATTTTCTTAAATAAGAGAGGATGAAAACAGTAAACAAATATCTTTTACAAAAATAAACAAGTAAGATATTCATTAATTTTACAAAATGAGAAAAGACTTACCATAAAATTTTAGCAAATCAATTTAAGCATATTCTACCATAAATAAACATGTAAGGGATCAGGGAAGATAATCAAGGAAAATCATAATAAAATAGCATACTGACAATTATTAACATTCACGAAATTTACTATACCCGAATAAATCTTATAATCACATTGATCCATTATCAGATAATCTACACTATAATTAAGCAAGCTAGATTCACAAATTAACAATTAAGGGAGGAAAAATATTCAAAGATTAAATTGAAATATTTATGGGCAGATTTAAAACCAGCACAATGAATTAGGCACTAATAAGCTAAAACAGATGCAAAACTACACTATTATGAACACAAAAATTCAGGCATACGAATTATGAACAAATGCACATTATTCAAGCATTCTAAAATTGTAATGAGTATAGTATAACAATAGAAACAGAAAATATGATCGAGATATCTGAATCACTTGAGAAAACGACTAGAGTTGAATAGACCAAGTAATTGATTAAAAATACCAATACGGATCTCAACAGATCCATCTAATGACCCAACCTTGGACTTTTCTGGAGTAGTTGGTTGTTCTTCTAGCTGGAATTTTGTGAGACTGATGCCTCGTCGGAGCTGCTGATGGCCGCTTCCTTCGCCATTGGTTCTCATTGGTGGAGCTTTCTGGTCTCGCTGCTGATCGACAATAGGAGAGAAGAACGAAGCAGGGCTCGCCGGAAAATTGAGCGGACGATCGAGCTACTATCTCGCTGGTTGCTGGCTGCTTTAGCCTAAGCTCTCGTCGATCGTTGATGTTGTTGGATTTTTCTCCTTTTCTGGTGGCCTCGCTTAGAGGAAAGAAAAGGCGAGAGGGAAAGAGAGAGGAGAAGAAGAAACGAGGACAGGAAAAGGAGGGGAGAGAGAGGGGCGTCGCCGCCTCTGGTGGCTTTCACCGGAAGATGGCGAGGAGAGAGGGGGCCGGCGCTGGAGAGAGAGAGAGGGGGGAGAGGATGATCAAAATTATTTTTAGGGATTAGGTCTTTTTAGAGCAAAAAGGGAGGCTTAGGAAGATCCAATCATGGTCATTGATATTAGAAGAGACGAGGGTCTAAGATTTAAATAATTTTGAGGAAAAATAAGGAATAGTTATTCAATTAAAACACTACATATATTGAAATATATTTATATAATTAAAAATCACTTAAATTATAAAACATTTGAATGAATAATTATTTTAAAACTTATTAAGAATAAATTAAATATCTTAATAATATTTACAATAATTTTATAAAGTAAATAAACTAAAATATATAACTTTTATGCAAAATCAACTAAAATTCATAACTTAAAATAATATTCAAAATGTGTATTTAATCGAATAGCATTTCTAAAAATGGTTAAAGATCGGTCAAAATTGGGTGTGAACAATCCCATTGAATTTAACATCTTGTCTCCCTCCTCATACACCACAAAGAGTGGCCATCACAGACCGTCGTCATCGACACATTATTGAAACTGCCCAAACAATTTTACATGAGGCATCCTTGACTTCACAATTTTTGTCATTTTGTTTCAACATGCCGTCTATCTTATTAATCGATTGCCCGCACCATTGTGAAACAATAAATCACCTTATCAAAAATTGTTTCGTTTCACACCCCGATACAGTTAATTTATAACCTTTGGTTGTCTATGTTACCCATGGCTTAAGCCTTACACTACCAATAAACTCGAGCCCAGGTCCACTCTTTGCGTCTATCTAGGCTTCTCTTCGGTTCATTATGCACACCAATGTTTTGATCCCATTCACTCTAAGTTTTATATCTTTCCCTTTCTACACACTATTCTCACATCTTGAAAGTAAGTCTTTTACACTCACATGTGAAGTTGTTGACACTCTCCAGCCACTCAAACGCTTGCCCCTGGTATTTCTTCCCCTCCTTTGCCTCTTCAATGACTTCTACTGGTGGTCTATCTTGTGAGTCCGTCTCTTACGTCCAAAATCATGTGTGTCCCACAGGCTCAGGTAATTCGCTTTCGTCTCTTTCTTCTCTCCCTTCTTCTTTGCAGAAACCTAAATCCTTTGTCCCTTCACATAATTCTGCCCCCAGACACACCAACTATCGCCGTCGACTCAAAACACCACCTTTGCCACAACCTTCCACTCCTTCTGCTGCACAACTAGCGAATTTTCCCCCAACTCCTTCGCTCCCACCTACTCCTCCAACTCGTTGTCTACCACTGCCTCATCCTCCAACCCATCCAACGACTTGATCTCAACATAATATTTTTTGCCCCAAGAAACCATTCAGTTATCTTGTCCAATTGCCTGAGCATGTTACCCCTTATACCTTTAAGCAAGCTCTAAAGTACCCAGTGTGGCGGTTAGGAATGAGAAATGAATTTGATGTGTTAATTTGGAATCAAATATGAGAAATATTTCCTCAGGATACTGATAAGAATGTTGCTAATTGTATGCGGATTTACTAGATCAAAAAGAAAGTTGACGGTTCAGTTGACTGGTACAAAGCTCAATTGGATGCCAAAGGGTTCACTCAACATCCAGGTCTTGACTATCACTATGCTTTCAGTCCTGTTGTCAAGCCCACAACCATTTTTCTTGTTCTCTCAGTTGCAGTTCGACAGGATTGGATTTTACATCAATTGGACGTCAATAATGCCTTTTTACAAGGCACACTTGAAGAAGAGGTTTTTATGAAACAATTACCAGGGTTTGAGGATGCCTCTAATCCTTCACAAATTGTTGTTTGCGTTAAGCTATTCATGGTCTCAAGCAACTGACCATGCTTGGTACAATGAACTGACATCCTATCATATTTCTTTTAAATTTCTTTAGTCTCGCTTGGATATGTCCCTATTTATTAGCCATGGTTCTAATGGTGCTGTGTATCTTTTGGTCTATGTAGTTGATATCATTCTTACATGAAACAATTCTTCAGTGATTCATCAAGTTATCTCTTCCTTAGCTTCACGTTTTTCCCTTAAAGATCTTGGCCTTTTATCATACTTTCTTGGGTTTTAGGTTCATCTAGGTGGAAAAGGTCCTCTGCTCTCACAAGCAAAGTATGTTTCAGACCTTCTCCAAGATCTTCTGATGCAAGATTGCAATGGTGTTTCCACTCCTATGAGTTTTTCTCAAAGTTTTTTGCAAAATAATGGTACTGCATATCATGATGCTATCGAATACAGGAAAGTCATTGGTAAATTGCAATATTTTCTTTTAGCAGGCCTGCTGTTTCGTACTCGATGAACAAATTGTCTCAAATTATGCATGCTCCATCTGAAGCTCACTGGAAGGCTGTTAAACGCCTCCTTCGCTATCTCAAAAGCACGGCTACTTATGGCCTTTGAATTGCTCCAAGCACCGGTTTTAATCTCACATTTTTTAATGTTGACTGGGTTGGCAACCTCACGGATCAAAGTTCCAAAATATGTTATGTTATTTTTCTTGGACTTACTCCAGTTAGTTGGGCTTGCAACCTCACTAATCGAAGTTTCAAAATAGGTTATGCAATTGTTCTTCACCTTACTCCAGTTAGTTGGTCATAAGGAAAACGACGTACCATCGCTCGCTCGTCTACTGAAGCAGAGTATCGGGCTATTGCTAGTGTTGTTGATGAGACCACTTGGCTAAATATTTTTCTCATCCCCACACCACTTACGATCTTTTGCGACAACCTTTGCATCACCTACATATGCGATAACAATAATCTTCACAATCGCATGAAGCATATAGATGTTGACTTTCACTAAGTTCGCCAATAGGTTGCCAATAAGCGTCTTATCTTCAAGCACATTCCTAGTTCCGATCAGTTGGCTGACATTCTCACTAAGCCGGTTCCCAAGAGCTCCTTCCATTGCCATTTTTCCAAGATAGGTGTTGTTTCACCCATCTAGCTTGAGGGGGGTGTATTAGAATGCCATTACTGTTACTGCACTCCACACACATTGTTACTGCTTAGTGTTATACAACATAGGCTGTTAGATATGTATCCAGCACTTAAGGAGTTTGTTTTCTTATTTTCATAGTTTAATGGTTTAGTTTCCACATTATGAAGGACTCTCTAATAGAGACATTGTTATATATGTTGGGTTATGAGTCTTTTTTCCCTTCCTATGTGGATAAATAAAAGCCCAATTTGGACCAATCCATTTTTGCCCATAGGACCATTATTATGAGGCAAATATAAGCCTATTTAGGTCTTATTTTCAAATATACAGAGAGTTTTTTCAGCAGCCAAAAAGAGAGAAAGAGAGCAGTTTTCGCAGTCAAATTTCAGCCATAACAGCCAACTTCAAATTGCGATTCCCGCTTCGTTTCTTGTCCGATTGAGCTGATTTTTGGACAGAATATTATATTCATCTCAATCTTTGATTAGGAACTGACAGAGTTGGATTTGGTGGCCTGCATCTTCAGTTTTGCGGTCGTGAATAGTAGCTGCGAAATTGGTGATTTTGCTCCTTTAATTCTCTAGATTTGGTGCAATCTTATTTTGTTGTTGCTCGTTGTTTGGCACTTGTTTTGTGGAAAATTTTGGAGAACAATATTGTAACTCTTGGTGATTATAGTGGAGCTTTTGGTCCCGTGATTTTTTTACTGTTCACATCGAAGGGTTTTCCACGTAAATCTTGGTGTCTTGTGTTATTGGTTTATTATTGTCTTGTTATATTTGTTTGGCTGAATTACTTGCTGCTTTACTATTATATTGCTTGTGGTTGTTTGTCTTCTCTTGGTTCAAATCGAGAAGGGAAAGTATAGACTTGGGTATTCTTTCGCTGTTATCCTGTCAGGCATTCTTTGTTAGTGCCTTGTCTTTCCCAACAAAGTGGTCTCAGAGCATTGATTATTGTTGATTGTCGTTTTGAATGATGAAGGCAAATATGATCAAAATGGTGTGTTTAACTGGTAGTAACTATCATATTTGGAAAGGCAAGATGAAAGATCTTCTATTTGTCAAGAAGATGCATTTACCTGTGTTTGCTTCTAATAAGCCTCAGGCTTTGAATGATGAAGAATGGGAATTTGAGCATCTGCAGGTTTGTGGCTATATTAGACAATGGGTTGAAGATAATGTTAGAAATCATATTGTGAATGAGACACATGCCAAAAGTTTGTGGGACAAGCTCGAGACACTTTATGCTTCGAAGACTGGCAACAACAAGTTGTTCCTATTGAAACAATTAATGAATATCAGGTATAAAGAGGGCACTCCTATTTCTGATCATATTAATGATTTTCAGGGTG
Source organism: Solanum neorickii (assembly GCA_027704865.1). Classification (NCBI taxonomy): domain Eukaryota; kingdom Viridiplantae; phylum Streptophyta; class Magnoliopsida; order Solanales; family Solanaceae; genus Solanum; species Solanum neorickii. The sequence goes on from JAKWJC010000367.1 coordinate 28,640,760, forward strand.
TCCGGAATGGGTGTAAAGTTTGATGATGAGATACAGGGACTTTGGCTTCTTAATACTCTGCCAGACTCTTGGGAAACTCTTCGAGTTTCTTTGACTAATTCTGCTCCCAGTGGTGTTGTAACCATGGAATATACTAAGAGTGGTGTCTTGAATGAAGAAATGAGAAGAAGATCTCAAGCCTCATCTTCTTCATCTTCACACTCCGATGTTTTGGTTACTGAAGATAGGGGGAGAAACAAGTCCAGAGGTCAGAATGATAGAGGTAAAAGTAGAAGCAAGTCAAAGTCTAAATACAAGAATATTACATGTGACTATTGCCACAAGAATGGGCATATCATGAAATATTGTTACAAGCACAAGAGAGATATGAGACAACAAAAGAGAGAAGGCAATAATGAAAATCGTGTTGCTGTTGTTGCTAATGATGATCTTCTTGTTTCTTGTGATGCAAATGATATTAATCTTGTTCGTGATGAGTCTAGCTGGTTTGTGGATTCTGGTGCTACTTCTCATGTCACGCCAAAGAAGGAATTATTTTCTTCTTATACTCCAGGTAATTTTGGAAAGTTGAAAATGGGCAATAATCATGAAGTTGAAGTTATTAGCATTGGGACAGTTTGTTTGGAAAGTAACAATGGTTCCAAACTAGTTCTCAATAATGTCAAGCATGCTCCAGATGTTCGCTTGAATTTGATTTCTGTGGGATATCTTGATGATGAGGGTTATGTTAATACACTTGGTGTTGGCCAGTGGAAGCTAACTAGAGGTTTGATGGTTGTGGCCCGTGGTGACAAGTTGTCTAACTTGTATGTATTTCAGGGCTCCATGTCCAAAGACTCAGTAAATTTGGTGGAGAATGATACTTTATCCGAGTTATGGCATAGAAGGCTGAGTCATAGGAGCGAGAAAGGGATTGATAGTTTGGCTAAGAAAAAATTGCTTTCTGGAGTGAAACAAGCAAAGTTGAAGAAGTGTGTTCATTGCTTAGCCGGTAAACAGAAAAGAGTTTCTTTTCAGAGTCATCCGCCTTCAAGAAAGCTTGATTTGCTGGAGTTGGTACATTCTGATTTGTGTGGTCCTTTTAAGGTAAGATCTCATGGTGGTGCACTTTACTTTGTGACTTTTATTGATGATCATTCTCGCAAACTCTGGGTATTTCCTTTGAAGTCCAAGGATCAAGTACTTGATGTGTTCAAGAGTTTTCAGGCCTTGGTTGAAAGACAAACAGGGAAGACATTGAAATGCATCCGCTCAGATAATGGTGGTAAGTATATTGGTCTTTTTGATAAATATTGCAGAGAGCAGGGTATTCGGCATCAGAAAACTCCTCCAAAGACTCCTCAGTTAAATGGTTTAGCAGAGAGGATGAACAGAACTCTAGTTGAGAGGGTTAGATGTATGCTTTCAGATGCTAAGCTGTCAGATTCCTTTTGGGCAGAAGCACTTAATACTGCTGCTTATGTTATCAATTTATCTCCTGCTGTTGCTTTAGATGGTGATGTCCCTGACAGAGTTTGGACTGGTAAGAATGTTTCTTATGATCATCTTAGAGTCTTTGGGTGTAAAGCCTTTGTACATGTTCCTAAGGATGAAAGGTCAAAGTTGGATGTTAAAACTAGGCAGTGTATCTTCATTAGTTATGGTCAAGATGAATTTGGCTATTGTTTCTATGATCCTGTTGAGAAGAAACTTGTTAGAAGCCGTGATGTTGTGTTCTTTGAAGACCAAACAATTGAAGATTTTGACAAAGCTGACAAGGCTGATTTTCAGAGTAGTGAGAGCTTAGTTGATGTTGATCCAGTTCCTTTGACTATTGCACCGGAAGAAAATCTTCATAATGATGATATCAAGTTGATAATGAAGATGGTGATCATGTTCAGAATGACCGGCATGATGTTGTTGATGCTCCAGTGCAAGATGATGTGGTTGTCCAACAACCAATTATAGATGCTCCAGAGAGTTCTCTCAGACGATCTAGTAGAGAGAGAATTCCTTCATCTCGTTATTCTCCCAATGAGTATGTACTCTTGACTGACGGGGGAGAACCTGAGAGTCTTGATGAGGCCATGGAAAGTGAAGAAAAAGAAAGGTGGTTTGATGCTATGGAAGATGACATTAAATCCTTGCATGATAATCATACCTTTGATTTGGTTAAGTTACCTAAAGACAGAAAAGCTTTGAAAAACAGGTGGGTTTTTCGGGTGAAACACGAAGATGGTAATCCAGTTCCACGGTACAAAGCTAGATTAGTTGTCAAGGGATTTAATCAGAAAAAGGGAGTTGATTTTAATGAGATATTCTCTCCAGTTGTGAAGATTTCATCCATTCGTGTGGTTCTAGGCTTGGCTGCAAGTCTAGATTTAGAGGTTGAGCAAATGGATGTTAAAACTGCTTTCCTTCATGGTGACTTAGATGAAGAAATTTATATGGAGCAACCGGAACGTTTTGAAGTCAAGGGTAAAGAGAATTATGTTTGCAAATTGAAGAAGAGCTTGTATGGTTTGAAACAAGCTCCCAGGCAGTGGTACAGGAAGTTTGGTTCTTTTATGAGTCAGCAGGGCTTCAAGAAGACTTCTTCAGACTATTGTGTTTTTGTGCAAAAGTTCTCTGATGGTGACTTTATTATTGTGTTGCTTTATGTTGATGACATGCTTGTTGTTGGTCATAATACTTGCAAGATTCAGAATTTGAAGTAAGAGTTGAGTAAGTCTTTTGATATGAAAGACTTAGGACCAGCAAGGCAGATTCTTGGCATGCAGATTGTCCGTGATAGAAAGACAAAGAAATTGGTATTATCACAAGAGAAGTACATTCAGAAAGTACTTCGCAGATTCAGCATGGACAAAGCTAAAGTTGTCAGTACACCTTTAGCTATGCACTTCAAATTGAGCACGAAACAGTGTCCTTCTAGTGATGATGAGAAGGAAGATATGATGAAAGTTCCTTATGCTTCAGCTGTTGGTAGTTTGATGTATGCGATGGTTTGTACAAGACCGGATATTGCTCACGCTGTTGGAGTTGTTAGCCGTTTTCTTTCTAATCCGGGAAAAGAACATTGGAATGCTGTGAAGTGGGTTATGAGATATCTCTGTGGCACTTCTAGTCTGAGTTTGTGTTTTGGTACATGGAAGCCTATTCTTTGTGGTTATACTAATTCAGACATGGCTGGTGATGTTGATACTCGCAAGTCTACTTCAGGGTACTTGGTTACTTTTGCAGGGGGAGCTGTGTCTTGGCAATCTAGGTTGCAAAAATGTGTTGCTCTATCTACTACAGAAGCTGAGCTTATTGCTATCGTTGAAGCTTGTAAAGAATTGCTTTGGATGAAGAGATTCTTGGGGGAACTTGGTTGTGCTCAAGAGAGGTATGTGCTTTATTGTGACAGTCAAAGTGCTATACATCTTGGCAAGAGTTCTACGTTCCATGGTCGGTCTAAACACATTGATGTGAGATACCATTGGATTCGAGATGTGTTGGATTCTAAGTTGCTTGAGCTTGAAAAGATTCATACAAATGACAATGGTTCCGATATGATGACTAAAGCTTTGCCAAGAGGGAAGTTTGAAGATTGTTGCATGGTCGCCGGGATGGCGGTCTCCTTCACATAGTCGTGAGGGGGAGAATTGTTGGGTTATGGGTCTTTTTTCCCTTCCTATGTGGATAAATAAAAGCCCAATTTGGACCAATTCATTTTTTCCCATAGGACCATTATTATGAGGCAAATATAAGCCTATTTAGGTCTTATTTTCAAATATACAGAGAGTTTTTTCAGCAGCCAAAAAGAGAGAAAGAGAGCAGTTTTCGCAGTCAAATTTCAGCCATAACAGCCAACTTCAAATTGCGATTCCCGCTTCGTTTCTTGTCCGATTGAGCTGATTTTTGAACAGCATATTATATTCATCTCAATCATTGATTAGGAACTGACAGAGTTGGATTTGGTGGCCTGCAGCTTCAGTTTTGCTGTCGTGAATAGTAGCTGCGAAATTGGTGATTTTGCTCCTTTAATTCTCTAGATTTGGTGCAATCTTATTTTGTTGTTGCTCGTTGTTTGACACTTGTTTTTTGGCCAATTTTGGAGAAAAATATTGTAACTCTTGGTGATTATAGTGGAGCTTTTGGTCCCGTGGTTTTTTTACTCTTCACATCGAAGAGTTTTCCACGTAAATCTTGGTGTCTTGTGTGATTGGTGTATTATTGTCTTGTTATATTTGTTTGACTGAATTACTTGCTGCCTTACTATTATATTGCTTGTGGTTGTTTGTCTTCTCTTGGTTCAAATCGAGAAGGGAAAGTATAGACTTGGGTATTCTTTCGCTGTTATCCTGTCAGGCATTCTTTGTTAGTGTCTTGTCTTTTCCAACAATATATATATATATATATATATATATATATATATATATATATATATATATATATATACTAGGTAAAATGTCCGCACTTCACGCAGATTGATTTATTTAATTAGATTACTCATGATCATAGGCTCGTATTCTTGTTTTCGAGTGAGTATATTGATTTGTCAATAATATATTATTCTTTTCTCTCCATTTATTTTTTCATATAGATTTTTAAATATTTTATTCATCTTTTGTGATTGATTTCCTTTTAAGCTAAGTCTGCATAATCCAAAGTGTTATGCATCCTATTTTTTTTGTTATTTCGTTTCTAAAGTTAATTGAAATATTAAAACACATCTTATTTTGTTTAACAAAAATAAATATATTGAATGTGATATTTTCTAAATGAGCAGAAAAATGAAAAAGCCAGAGGAAAGATTCAATCACACACCACCTCAATCCCGTGTTGAAATGCTTCTGAGCTTTGACATCTTTGGACAGAGACCTTTACTAATTTGAATAGTATAGAATTATATTTTATGTTTCTTTTTCTATTTCATCAAAAACTATCTGAAAGTTGTTATTATGACTTGAGAGTTAATGGTCAAAAACACATGAATTAATGATTTTTTCTCTATATCAATTGTCACCATTTATATATTAGATCAACTCTATGGGGGTTTTTTCTCACCCAGTGTCTGGAGTCCATATTAGTGCTTCAACTAAATTCGATGAGTGTTCAAAATTACTTACAAAAGGTATGCATGGAAGAAAAGAGCAATTAAAGGAAAGGGAAAATGGTCTGATATACCCCTCAACTTTGTCATTTGGAGCTGATATACCCCTCCTTATAAAAGTGGCTCATATATGTCCTTACCGTTATACAAACGGCTCACCTATACCCATACCGTTACAAAATGGCTCACATATGCCCTTCATTTAACGGAAGTTAAAAAATTAGTTTTAAATTTATATTTATTACTTCTAATTTTTTTAAAAAAATTATTTAGGCGTATATATGATTATTCTATCAAAGTTCAAGGTATATTTTAATTTTTTTCATACATAAATTATTTTTTGACTTCTTTTATTATAATTATTTGAGTTTCTTATTCTTATTTTATTTTTTTCTTTCATTCCTTAGTTTAAAGAAAAAAAATTTAAAACTATTTTTTCTGTGTATTGTAATTTAATTTCGTATTCGAAGAAAAAATTTGGTCATCTACAATAAGTTTTACAAAAATATTAGTGAAACATAAATAAATTTGATTATCAAAATAATAATTATAAATTAGTCATTGAAATAAAAAAAAAGTCAAAAAAAATATGTTTGACGAGGATTAAATTTACTCATATGAGATTATATTTTTTAGAAAAAAATAATAAAAATTTAGATTAAAATTATTTTTTTTTTCATTTCCGTTAGAGGAAAAGGGTATATGTGAGCCATTTGTCTACAAGTAGGGATATATATGAGCCACTTTTATAACGAGGGGTATATCAGCTCTAAATAACAAAGTTGAGGGGTATATTAGACCCTTTTCCTTAAAAGAAATAACAAATTTGTATAGTCTTCATAAAGTAAAAGTAGACAAAGGCCGAATAATGAATTTAACAACTGTCTTCTCAAATTGTGTCTTCTTAGATAGATGCACAATATGAGTCTTTTTTTATTCCTGATTTAATCTTATACTGTATACCATAGTAAAATATTGCTTTTATGTGTGTAAAAGAGTCAACAACCATCAATTTATTTATAAAAGCACACTTATTTTTTCCTATTGAAAGAACAAATATCTCTATTTCTCAGTGTATGGGCATATACATGCTCTGCATTAATAGCTTAAGACTAAATTTTCTTGTCATATACAATGAGACTACAGATAATAGATTAGCTTCAACATTTCAACATCTCATCGATTTGAGGTTTCACATGTACACATTCAACTTCACTTTCTTTGTCTACTAAAATACTTGATGAACTAATTTTTGCAAACACAATGCATATTTTCAATTGCAACCTCCTTTATTTTAATTTAAATAAGCATAAACTTTATAACGCCACCTGCAACCTGAACATGTCATCAATACCAAAATCAGCTCTAACATACCAATGTATTATTAGTACCTATTGAAAGGAGGAACTGAAATTTCATTTTTGATTAAAACCGCTATCATGTAGACTATCAAAATTATCATGCTTCTAATCCGAAGGCTATACCAAGTTATTCAGTAGTCTTAAACAAACTTGTATGCCTTTGTACCAAGTAAAGGTGCTAATATTTAAGTTTCATATGCTAGTTAGTAAGATCTCATACATACAAATCTATTGATAGAGGTTTAAGTTTCACCATACATATATAACTATAAGATTAAGTTATTTAACTTATACTTAGATTAACAATTAAGGTTACTATTTCACAATGCATCCAAACCTGCTATACTGAAAGTGGTTGATACTTCTCTAGCAACACAAATTTTAAGAATCCGATGATAATGCATCAATAAAATCTATTACCTTAGTTATTATATTAAAGAGATGAAATTTATTATGATAAGCTGAAATGTAATAATAATGAAATTCGGAAAAATAGGAGTGTCCTTTATAGACGAAAACTCACAGAGTACTAAATGAGTCATGTGTTCTTATTTAGACCAAAAAACACTTAGTGGAAACACTTTAGAGGTGAAATTTTGTACTTTTACTATAATTATTATTTAAAGAAATAAGAGGAAAAAAAACCACCCTAGAATACCATTCGTGCAACCTCGGCAACGGAGATTCGACCTAAAGGTAAGCGAATCTTTTCAATTTATGCCTGCTTTATCATATTATCGTATATATGCAATGTTACTGATTTGTATTAAATGGAACTGAATGAATTTTTAAAGTTGACATGTTAGTGTGGATTTGGTTGAATTAAGGAAAATTATATTTTATTCTTTTCATAAAGTGATGATAGAAATTATATTAGTATTATAAAGTGTGTTTGAAAAAGGTTGAAATATTTGAGTTTTGAAAGAATGAATGGTATATTAGATTTATTTAATTTTTTTTCCAAATTTGATTAGCATCATCTGCCTCTTTTGGATCAATTTTTAATAGAGATTTGGCATGATAATTGGCTAAATAATGGATAGCCAATAACGACATGATGATGAGGATATAATTGAGAAGCATTAAAAAGTATTGTATTAGTAAAAATATGCATAGGGATTCAATGCATGGCTGAAGCAGTGTGTCCATACTTTTTCCGTTTTAGCGTGTGAGCTACAAGTAGTGTAGCTTTATTTTTTATTTTTTTTATGACTTATAGAGATGATACATTTTTTTTGTTATGTTGTGAGTCAAGAAAATTAAATATTGGTATATTATATTATATGAAAACTATTAAGGTTGTATTTATTAGAAAATATGATAGTTGAAATGTGAGTTGGCATCAAGAATTATGAACTTTGGTCATAAAATTGGGTGAATTTAAAGGTCAAAGTTAAAAACATAATAATGTGGGTGTTGTTAGTTCTGAACCTTATTACGAATATATGCTTGAATAGATTCCATTGGTTTGGAAGCTCAACGAAAGGGGAAGGTTCAAGCCCCGGAGTGATCATTCGATTGACTAAGGCAAGTGGATTTCTAAACCCTTGTTAAGCGTATGAAATTCGTGTATTTCCTTGTGTGGTGTTGAGAATGACTTGGAGACTTGTTGTTTATTTGTTGGTGTTATATTCCTTGTTGTGAATTGTACTTTGTTATCAAAATGGTTATCTCCTCAATTCTCATTTGAGCATGTCAATTGCATTGTATCTAAGACATGATTGTGATAAGAGTTAAGTGATAAGAGGATGTACTATTTCGAGGCGATGGTATTATATTTCAAGGGACGTATCGCGCGCCGCGATGGTTACTATTGTCGAGGGTTGTGTCGTGCGCCGCGATAGATGCATGGACAGATATGTCCCCCATGGGTCCCGGACTAAGAGACAGCGAGTGTGTATCGTTAAGAAAGACATACATCACGATATTTGACATTGCATCCCATGGCATTGCACATTTTATTATGGATGAACTTGAACATGTGTTTTCTGATCTTGTGATTGTTTCTCTGTGAAGCCTGTGACTGTTGAATATTGAGTTGTTATTGAGAATGTGTAAACTGATAGAGTGTGGTTATTGAGTTGTGTGTTTGGTAAACTGTTACGCTGTAGCGTGGAGGTTTAGATATGGCGTAAGGAGTACCCGTATTTTGTTCAATTAACTTTTGTTTAGAGGTTTGCTTGTTGGGTACCGCGTGGTTTGGTACTCACCCCTTGCTTCTACAAATATTTGTAGGATACGATCCTGGATCTTCGTGATACCTGTCATTCTTTTCGTTTCCGAGGCATCTTGTGGAGGATTGTGAGGTAGCTGCTTGTCATCTCAGCAAACTTTCCTGCTCCAGTTTATGATTTTATTTTTACTTGAAAGACAACTTCATTTTTAGACTCTTATTTTTTTTTCAATTCTAATATTTACATTAGAGGCTTGTGCACGTGACAACCTGGTTTTGGGAATTGAATTAATATGACTTGGTTTCATAATAGAAATTGTTGTTGAATTGTCATTACTTCCGCACTTTGTTAGATATTTGGTTTTAGGGTGACTTGTCTTGGTGGGATAAGACGAGTGCCATCACACCCATTTTTTGGTCGTGACAAAATGGTATCAGAGCCCCAGGTTCATAGGTCTTACGTGTATACAAGCCGAGTCTACGTAGAGTCTCAAGGATCAGTACGGAGACGTCTGTACTCATCTCTGAGAGGCTATAAAGATTACTAGGAAACTTCCTTTTGTTCACTCTTTCTCTTCGTGCGTAGTTACCTTCGTTAGTACTGAGTTGTTGTATACTCTTTTGATAGATGACGAGGAATAGAAATAATATTACTGGTGGTAGAGGGGAGGCACTTCCCGAGGCAGTTGTTGAGGCCCCAACTAGAGGTAGGGGTAGATCTCGAGCTAGAGGTCGTGCTAGTAGTACGAAACTAGCCAGAGGTCATGGACGTGGAGTAGCACCAGTGAGAGGTCATGCTAGAGAGGTCTCTACAGAACCTCAGATTGATGGCAGAGAGGACCTGGTTCCTCCAGATCCTGTAGTCACACCTTTGCTTCAGGATAGACTATTGAGGGTGTTAAGTGTGCTAGAGGGATTTTCTCAGGGTGGTGGTGCAACTACCACACCACATGACTCTCGTACTAGAGAGGGGGCTCAGACCCAAGAGCTGCAACAAGCTCCAGTTGTTCAGGATGAGGTGGGGGCAACTACAAGTGGATCCCGCGGTTCAGAATGATGTTGCACCAGCAGTTGGGGGTCAAGTTGCATCGATGGTTGTTCTGACAGAGGATAAGCAGCGTAGGTATGAGAGATTTCGAAAGATGAACCCACCTCAGTTTCAGGGTGGGAAAAGCGAGGACGCTCTTGAGTTTCTTACTACCTGCCGAGAGTTACTAGAGGTGGTTGGTTAGCTGAGTCACATGGGGTTCGATATGCTACACTCCAGCTTCGTGGACCAGCGAGAGACTGGTGGAGGACTTATTCGGGGGTTTTGCCAGTTGGATCTCCTCCAGTGACTTGGGAGCAGTTTGCTAGTGCATTCCAAGATCGTTTTATCCCTTGGAGCGTGAGAGAGGAGAGTCGCTTGAGGTTTGAGAGTCTGAGACAGGATGGTTTATCGGTTACAGAGTATGAGGCGCATTTTTTCCAATTGTCTAGGCATGCGTTGGCCATTATCCCAAATGAGACAGAGAGGATCCGCAGATTTGTGAGGGGATTGACTTTCTCTATTAGGTCAGCTGTGTTTCGGGCATCTAGGGAGGGGGCTTCTTTCTAGTCCATTGTGAGCGCCGCCAAGGAGGCGGAATTGATGGAGAGAGAGGAGTTTGGGGACCCTAAAAGGGCCCGTATATCAGGCCAGTTTCATGGTGCCTCATCTGGAGGTAGGGGATCACAGAGGGTTAGTGGTTCTTTTCAGCAGCGGGGACCTATTCATGCATCTATGCCGACATTTGAGGGTGGCCAGACATCTAGGGGTTCTTATAGCCCGGGTCAGGGCTCGTACGGTTCACAGCAGCGACCTACAGGGCGAGGAAATTATAGTGGGTTTTTAGGGTCCACACAACAGTTCCCAGGTCAGAGATTTTGTTTTACTTGTGGAGATCCCGATCATCTAATGCGGCAGTGTACTTCACAAAGGGGTCGTGGTGGGCCTCGACCTAATTCTTCATTCAAGACTAGACCACCAGAACCACAGGGTAGAGGTCGTGGCAGAGTTCAGTCAGGTAGAGGTGATAGAGTTTCTAGTAGTGGTGTTGCAGCTCAACATAGTGGGGGTAGAGGTACCACCCATGATGGAGGTGCACGAGGAGGCCACTTCTATGCTTTCCTTGGGAGACCTGAGGCGGAGACCTCTGATGCTGTTATTACAGGTATAATCCCAGTATGCCATTGACCTGCTTCTGTGTTGTTTGATCCAGGTTCTACATTTTCTTATATGTCTACATTTTTTGCTGCTAAATTTGATATGATATGTGATAGCATGTCTGTACTTATTCGTGTTTCTACACCCGTGGATAAGCCCTTAGTGGTGGATCGAGTGTATCGATCCTGTCTTATTTCTTTGGCTGGGTATGATACTTGGGTAGACTTAATCATTCTTGAGATGGTAGACTTTGTTGTTATCTTGGGTATGGATTGGCTTTCTCCTTATCACGCTGTCCTTGATTGTAATGCTAAGACTGTGATTTTAGCAATGCCTGGTGTTCCAAGGGTTGAGTGGAAGAGTGTTAGTTGTTTTTATCCTAACAAGGTTATCTCTTTCATTCGTGCTTAGAGAATGGTGGAGAGGGGGTGTTTGTCTTACTTAGCGTTTATTCGGGATACGAATGTTGAATCACCTCCCATGGACTATGTTCCCGTGGTTCAGGAATTTCTCGATGTATTTCCTTCTGATCTTTCAGGTGTTTCTCCCGATAGGGATATCGATTTTGCTATTGATTTGGAGCCGGGCACTAAACCTATTTCTATCCCTCCATACCGTATGGCTCCAGCAGAGTTGAAAGAATTGAATGATCAGTTGCAAGATTTATTGAGTAAGGGTTTTATTCGCCCTAGTGTGTCACCTTGGGGTGCCCCTGTATTGTTTGTGAAGAAGAAGGATGGGACTATGAGAATGTGTATTGATTACAGACAGTTGAACAAGGTAACAGTGAAAAATAAGTATCCTCTTCCGCGTATTGATGACTTATTTGATCAGTTACAGGGAGAATCATTGTTCTCTAAGATTGATTCGAGGTCTGGGTATCATCAGTTTAAGATTAGGGCATCAGATATCCCTAAGACAGCTTTTCGGACTCGGTATGGGCATTATGAATTCCTAGTGATGTCCTTCGGATTGACTAATGCCCCTGCAACATCCATGGAGTTGATGAATGAGGTGTTTCGACCATACCTTGATTCTTTTGTGATTGTTTTCATCGATGACATCTTGGTTTACTCCACGACTGAGGAGGACCATGTCCGACACCTGAGAATTGTACTTCAGAGGTTGAGAGAAAAGAAGTTGTATGCCAAGTTCTCAAAGTGTAATTTCTGGCTTATTTCTATGGCATTCTTAGGACATGTGGTGTCTAAGGAGGGTATTAGAGTAGATCCGGCCAAAATTGAGGCAGTTAGAGGCTGGACGCGACCTACTTCACCTACTGAGATTCGGAGTTTTGTGGGATTGGAAGGCTATTATCGACGATTTGTTCAGAGTTTCTCTAATATTGCAGCTCCATTAACTAGATTGACTCGACAGGATGTGTGTTTTCAGTGGTCTGATGAGTGTGAGCAGAGCTTTCAAAAACTCAAGACTTTGTTGACTTCAACTCCTGTGTTGACTCTACCTGAGGAGGGTGTAGACTTTACAGTGTATTGTGATGCTTCAGGAGTTGGATTGGGTGGTGTGTTGATGCAGAAGGGGAAAGTGATTGCTTATGCTTCTAGGCAATTGAAGTCCCATGAGAAGACCTACCCTACTCATGATCTGGAGTTGGCGGCTATGGTATTTGTACTTAATTTATGGAGTCATTATTTGTATGGAGTGCATTGTGAGATCTTCACTGATCATCAGAGTCTTTAGTATATCTTTAGTCAGAGAGATTTGAACTTGAGGCAGCGAAGATGGCTTGAGTTGCAGAAGGACTATGATGTGACCATTCTGTATCATCCGGGGAAGGCCAATGTTGTGGCCGATGCTTTGAGTAGGAAGACTCATAGCATGGGGAGTCTTGCATCTCTTAGTATTGAGGAGAGACCATTGGCTAGAGATGTTCAATTGTTAGCTAACAGTCTTATCCGATTGCAGATATCAGAAGAGATTGATGGGATGATTGCTTTTATTGAGGCTCGGTCTTCTTTAGTCGAGCAAATCCGTGCACTCCAGTTTGATAATGAAAAATTGTGTCTCATTCGAGACAAAGTATTGAGAGGGGAAGCTAAGGAGGCTGTCCTTGATTCTGATGGTGTCTTGCGGATCGGAGGCAGAATTTGTGTGCCCAGGACAGGCGATTTGATTAGATTGATTCTTGAGGAGGCCCATTGTTCTCGGTATTCCATCCATCCAGGAGCGGCAAAGATGTATCATGATCTGAGTCAGCATTACTGGTGGTGTGGGATTAAGAGAGATATTTCAGATTTTGTTTCGAGGTGTTTGACTTGCCAGCAGGTCAAGTATGAGCACCAGCGGCCCGGAGGTGTATCTATGGACTTTGTTGTGGGTTTGCCTACCACAGTGGGTGGTTATGACTCTATTTGGGTTGTTGTTGATAGGTTGACCAAGTCTGCCCACTTCATTCCGGTTCGGGGGAAGTATACGGCAGAAAAGTTAGCCGAGCTATATATCAGTCGGATTGTTCGACTACATGGAGTTCCTATTTCTATCATATCAGATCGAGGTTCACTATTTACTTCTCACTTCTGGAAGGCATTACAGCATGGTCTGGGTACTAAGTTAGATATGAGCACAGCATTTCACCCTCAGACTGATGGTCAGTCTGAGCGTACAATTTAGGTGTTGGAAGATATGCTCCGAGCGTGTGTAATCGATTTCGGAGATAGATGGGATAGACATTTACCCTTAGCGGAGTTTGCCTATAATAACAGTTATCACTCTGGTATCCAGATGGCCCCATTTGAGGCGTTGTATGGCAGAATGTGTAGATCTCCGATTGGTTGTTTCGATTCGGCGGAGATGGACTCTTTGGATACAGATAGTCTTAGAGACGCTATGGAGCAAGTTCGTATGATTCAGTATAGACTATTGATAGCTCAGAGTCAACAGAAGAGTTATGCAGATCGGAGAGTTAGGGCCTTAGTGTTTATGGAGGGTGATCATGTTTGGCTCCGAGTATCACCCATGAAGGGTGTGATGAGATTTGGAAAGAAGGGCAAGCTTAGCCCTAGGTTCATTGGACCTTTTGAGATTTTGAGCCGAGTGGGAGAGGTGGCCTATAAGTTGGCCTTGCCACCGAGTTTGTCGCCAGTTCATCCTGTTTTCCATGTCTCTATGCTTCGAAAGTATATTCCGGATGAATCTCATGTGCTTTCACTTGATTCCATGGAGTTGGGTCCAGACTTGACATTTGAGGAGGAGCCTATAGCTATTTTGGATAGGCAGGTTCGAAAGCTTAGGACCAAGGAGATTGCTTCAGTGAAGGTGTAATGGAAGCACCGATCAGTGGGAGAGGCAACTTGGGAGACTGAGTCTGACATGCGTGCAAAATATCCCTAACTTTTTTAAGCTTCAGGTACTTTCTTTTACTCTATGTTCGAGGACGAACTTGATTTTAAGTGGTGGATAATGTAATGACCCAAAAGCTCCTCTTTAGAGTTTTGAATATTTGTTTAACTTAAGTTAATTAATAAATATTTTATGGGCTAAAGTGATAATTTATTTAAAATCCTATACTAGTTGTCCCTCATATATAAAAATATAAATTGGTGAAATTTAGTACTTTTACTATAATTATTATTTAAAGAAATAAGAGGAAAAGAAAACTACCCTAGAATACCATTCGTGCAACCTCGGCAATGGAGATTCGACCTAAAGGTAAGCGAATCTTTTCAATTTATGCCTGCTTTATCTTATTATCGTATATATGCAATGTTACTGATTTGTATTAAATGGAACTGAATGAATTTTTAAAGTTGACATGTTAGTGTGGATTTGGTTGAATTAAGGAAAATTATATTTTATTCTTTTCATAAAGTGATGATAGAAATTATATTAGTATTATAATGTGTGTTTGAAAAAGGTTGAAATATTTGAGTTTTGAAAGAATAAATGGTATATTAGATTTATTTAATTTTTTTTCCAAATTTGATTAGCATCATCTGCCTCTTTTGGATCAATTTTTAATAGAGATTTGGCATGATAATTGGCCAAATAATGGATAGCCAATAACGACATGATGATGAGGATATAATTGAGAAGCATTAAAAAGTACTGTATTAGTAAAAATATGCATAAGGATTCAATGCATGGCTGAAGCAGTGTGTCCATACTTTTTCCGTTTTAGCGTGAGAGCTACAAGTAGTGTAGCTTTATGTTTTATTTTTTTTATGACTTATAGAGATGATACATTTTTTTTGTTATGTTATGAGTCAAGAAAATTATATATTGGTATATTATATTATATGAAAACTATTAAGGTTGTATTAATTGGAAAATATGATAGTTGAACTGTGAGTTGGCATCAAGAATTATGAACTTTGGTCATAAAATTGGGTGAATTTAAAGGTCAAAGTTAAAAACATAATAATGTGGGTGTTTTTAGTTCTGAAACCTTATTACGAATATATGCTTGAATAGATTCCATTGGTTCGGAAGCTCAACGAAAGGGGAAGGTTCAAGCCCCGGAGTGATCATTCGATTGACTAAGGCAAGTGGATTTCTAAACCCTTGTTAAGCGTATGAAATTCGTGTATTTCCTTGTGTGGTGTTGAGAATGACTTGGAGACTTGTTGTTTATTTGTTGGTGTTATATTCCTTGTTGTGAATTGTGCTTTGTTATCAAAATGGTTATCTCCTAATTTCTCATTTGAGCATGTCAATTGCATTGTATCTGAGACATGATTGTGATAAGAGTTAAGTGATAAGAGGATGTACTATTTCGAGGGTCGTATCGCGCGCCGCGATGGTATTATATTTCGAGAGACGTATCGCGCGCCGCGATGGTTACTATTGTCGAGGGTCGTGTCGTGCACCGCGACAGATGCATGGAAAGATATGTCCCCCATGGGTCCCGGACTGAGAGACAGCGGGTGTGTATCGTTAAGAAAGACATACATCACGGTATTTGACATTGCATCCCATGGCATTGCACATTTTATTATGGATGAACTTGAACATGTGTTTTGCTGATCTTGTGATTGTTTCTCTGTGAAGCTTGTGACTGTTGAATATTGAGTTGTTATTGAGAATGTGTAAACTGATAGAGTGTGGTTATTGAGTTGTGTGTTTGGTAAACTGTTACGCTGTAGCGTGGAGGTTTAGATAGGGCGTAAGGAGTACCCGTATTTTGTTCACTTAACTTGTGTTTAGAGGTTTGCTTGTTGGGTACCGCGTGGTTTGGTACTCACCCCTTGCTTCTACAAATATTTGTAGGATACGAGACAGGATCTTCGTGATACCTGTCATTCATTTCATTTCAGAGGCATCTTTTGGAGGATTGTGAGGTAGCTGCTTGTCATCTCAGCGAACTTTCCTACTCCAGTTTATGATTTTGTTTTTACTTGAAAGACAACTTCATTTTTATACTCCTATTTTATTTCAATTCTAATATTTATATTAGAGGCTTGTGCACGTGACAACCTGGTTTTGGAAATTGAATTAATATGACGTGGTTTCATAGTAGAAATTGTTGTTGAATTGTCATTACTTCCGCACTTTGTTAGATATTTGGTTTTAGGCTGACTTGTCTTGGTGGGATAGGACGAGTGCCATCACACCCATTTTTGGATCGTGACACATGTGTTCTTATTTAGACCAAAAAACACTTAGTGGAAACACTTTAGAGGTGAAAACAAGCGTAAAGGTAAATAGAAGTCAAGAAAATTGACCAAACTATCTTTTAATTATACCTTGTGACAATAAAAACTAAATTAAGCTTATATGTATGACTTCCTAGTGAAGTGGCATAAAATATTATAACAATAACATGTCTATTGTAACCATACAAGTTGGGTCGGGTTAGGTTGGTGTGTACGCAGTCTAAACCGTACATCGTGAAGTTAGAAAGGTTGTTTCTGATAGGCCCTCTGCTCAAGTAAAATTTAATTTTCATGTTTAAGTAATAAACACAAAGCATTATCATAAAGTTAAAATAAACTAATAAATAATAAACAATAAAAAAAGAAAAAGTTTATATTGCAATTTAACCCTTATACTTCCTCTAAAGATCATTAAAAAGAGATGTTTTTTTTCCACTTTACCTATCTATAAACCTGTAGAAAACTTATATAGTACTTGAAAATATTTAGGCATCCATAATGGAAGTAGCATTGCTTCCTGGTAAAGTCTATTTGCTTTATTTAATCATGCAACACAGTCTCATCTCACTCTTGGATTAGTATCCAACATTTCCTTTTCAAGAGGAGCAACTATTCTTAAAAAATGTATTTTCCTTTTTTCTTTATGCAATGGTTTGGGGTAACTAATTTACTCGATTACCATTAAAACTACGCACAACACAATAATGTTAGCTTTAATACCTATGCATAAAGTTTATGATAGGGTGGAATAATGGATCTTCGACCAAAGGTTTAGCAATGGATGTTTCGAGAAACCATCTGAATTCTCCTTAGGATCTTCCTTAGAGTTCATGACATCATTTGGATAGACAGTAATGAAAAATTTCTTTTACTAAAGGTGAAATGTAAAAGATTTTCCTGCATAAACTAATCTAGCACAAAATATGAGTTGGACCGACCAACCTTGAATAGTTGGACCAACTTAAATTTAGTGAAATAACAAATTTGGGATGAAAGTAGTAAAGACGTTCAAAGGGTAAAGCCCAGATCAAAATTAATATACACATACTAATTGAAGAACTACTATACAAGTTTAATGCATATTTGTTGTGTTTTTCTTGTTGGATGGACTGTGTAGGAGGAATAATCAAGGTATCAATATCTAGAATCCATTAAATATCATTTTTTTAAGAGAGCTTGATAGTTGTAATCCTTTTTAGTGGGTCCACTGGGCAGAGGTAGCCATTATCATAAGCATGAACATGTTTAAGTTGTTCATCATCTTCTCCATTATATTGTAATTTGGAGCCAAAGCTAACATTACAAACAATGAATTCTTTTACTCTATTATTTTGTTTTGTGCTTTGAGTGCATCGGGCATGGGATCAAAGGCCTTAATATTTTCTCATGAAACTGTTTTTGAAGGATCACAATTATTCAATGTCGTTTGATGCGTTTTTATTAATATCTATATATTTGAATTAAGGGGTAGAATTGTTATCGAAGTAGTTACTGAGCAAAGATATTAAGTAATAGAAGTTAAAGGGTCTAAAATAAGTTTTCACCTAAATCTCGATCACATTATTGCAGGCCAAAAGTTGATTTGAAAGACAAAGCTAGAAAAAAGAAGCATTGAGATAATACCTTTTGAGTGAATTTTGAAGCAATTTCCAGAAGCTGTTGGCAATGTTCTGCCTCTAGAGGAGTCGTTGGCAATGATATGCCTCTAGATGATATTTTTTCGAACTTCTCAGGAGTGTCATAATAAGCATGACTTGTGCAGATTTGAAATATCTGTTGAGTGAATTTTGAAGTCCATAAGTCAATTTCCACAAGCCATTGGCAATGTGCCTCTAAAGGGTAGTTTTAAAACATTTCAGAACCCCTTAAAATAATTTTCATTGAGTGAATTTTGAAGTCATTTCCATAAGTGGTTGGCGATGTGCCTCTACAAGGCATTTTGTCGAACACTTCATGGGTGCCAAATGAACATACTATGGGCGTTTGATTTTTCCACTGAGAATGAACTTGATAATAAATTATGATCGTGTACTTTACTATTAAACTGGTAACAATGATGTGTTGAATCAAGATAATCTGAGATAAAAATAAGAAATACAAATAAATGTAGCAGAATAAATGAAGATTGCACAGAGGGAAGAAAGTAGACAATCAAGTAACCTTTCAAACCTAAAGCAAGCAAAAGAATAAGATTGAGAAGAATAGTATAAAGCAAGAGATAGGAAAGAAATAAACGTTATGGAGAGACCAAATAATTCCAAGGGTTGAAAAGCTTTACCCGGAGAAGGAAGAAGGGGGACAATGCATCGCACTAGAGGACGCGACTTATGTTTTTCTTAAAAAAATTAATCAAGGGCATAAATGGCAAAATTAAATGAAATATTGAAATGTGGATTGTGGTGGCGCCACATCATCGGGCTATGCATTATATATACATACATATATATATATATATATATATATATATATATATATATATATATATATATATTTCTATTATATAGAAGAGTCAAGTGGGACGACGACCAAGGGTAAAAATATAATTTCATTCTAACAAAAATCTATTAAAAAAGATAATATATCATTCTAGAAATCTCTTTCACTATGTAAAGTGAATAATGATCAAGGGCAAAAATATAATTTCACACTAACAAAAATCTACCTAGAATGATAACAAAAATATTAAATAGTTCTGGAAACATCTTAAGTTATTGTTATTACTATTAACTTATTTTGTTATTACTTCACTTTCTTTTCTTTTATGAGTTCAATTCTTATATTTTTTTTCTATTCATTATGCTTATCAAAAATGCCTATTTTTTACATAAAAAATTATCATGAATTGATTATTGCCATTTTTGGGCTCTAATTAATATACTTAAAAATAAGTAGGTGTGATAAAATTAATGATATATATTAGATTGAAATTAAAGAAAAAGATGTTAAAAAGTAACTTTACATATAAAAATTAATAGGATGATATATTTGTATTAAAGACGACTAAGAATAGAAATGTAATTTCATTCTAACAAAAAACTATCAAGAATAAATAAATCTAGAAACATCTTTCTATATATGAAGTGAATGATGATCAAAGGTAAAAAAAAAAATGTAACTTCATTCAAACAAAAATCTGCCTATAACAAAAAAATAAATAGTTCAAGAAAAATCTTTAGTTATTATTATTAGTATTACCTCATTTTTTATATTTCTCCATTTTTTATGAATTATTGTTTATCATATGAAAGTAAATAAATTATGGTTACGATTAGCTCTTAATAATTCTATGTCAAATATAATATTAGGTGGAATCAATTAAAAATAAAATTAAAATTTATATGTATATCTAAATTTTGTGTACTAGAATATTTTTAAATTTTGTGATCTTAAATATGCTATATAAAAAAATTAAAGTTCAAAAGTTATTTTCTTTTTGAGATGAAATAAAAAATAAGTTCGTATAAATTGAAAAGGAGGGATCATATATTAAAATTGAAATATATATATGTGTGTAATTAGTAAAATGAGCTTTCGTATATATTTTAAAAAAATTCTTTTGATTTCCTTCTATTAATTTGTGCATATATATGGAGTTTTAAAGATTTGAATATTTGAATATAAAAATATAATGATTTGAAAACTTCAATTCTTCGTTTTAATTTCTAATTTGTTGCATATTTAAAACTAGTCCTGAACACGTGCTTTGCACGTGAGACCCACAAAAATATAATATGTTGTAGAAGGTACATAAAAATCACATTGTGATGAATTTCAAAAATGATTTAACGAAAAAAATATATAAATGAAATAAATGAACAATCAACCTTTATAAATGACTTCTTTGTCGTAAAATGTAAATGTCAAATAATTAGATATTTCGGCAACCTGTCAAATTTGGACAATGAAATTTAATGTGATAAATAATTTACCTTTTATGTTATTAGGTAGAAACTTTCAATATATTAGTTTGTTACTTCTCTCTAAGAAAGGGACAATACAAACATTACATACCTTCTCAATTTGTACCAAAGTTTGAATTAACCTATATACTTGTAACAAGTGTATAAGTTGTCTTCATATTACATTCACATGACATAGTGTGTTTATTCTTCTTTGTAGCATGAACAAAAATTTCAATAGTTTGATCATGGTTATTTTTCATACTTCTTATCATTCTTTAATTTTTTTTATCCTTTTTTTTCTTACTTTATTATTGTTTTCTCTAGCATTACTATTTTGTATCCTTTGACTTAATTCTTGTCTTCCCCTTTCGTTTATATATGTTCCATCCATTTTGTTTTTGTTGTTTTATTTTTTACATCCACATTGTCATTCATAAAAAAAAAAAAAGGATTATCTACAAACACAAAATAATTAAAAGTGAATTTTCTTTCACTTTTGATTGTAATTTATAAATGTGTAAAATTTATTTTAAAGAATTTAAAATTCTTTTATATGAATTCATGAAATGATATAAAATAATGAGATAATTTAACCTACATATTTCAAATCATGATTCATCAGTACACATGCATACACATTTCAAGATGGTGAATACATTCGAAAATGCTAATAAATATGAAATATTTATTTAAGAAAATAGAAGCAACATATTATTTGTTTGATTTAACTTACCGATAAAAGAGAGAATGGAAAAATAATTCTTGAGTGGCTTGACTCCATCTTTGCATTCACTGATTCACAAGTTATGCTTATCAAATAATCCATGAACATCCCATATATATAATTGTTAACAATTACATTGAAGTGGACAATAATAATGTGAAATAAGTGTCATCAAGATAATTCTTCAGTTCAAAAATGCTTGAACTTCCGCTAAATAACTTTCTATCTTCCACTATCTTTAATACATAATATAATGCACATTTAAATACCTTAAAACTGCTCCCATTTATATCTAGTTTTGTATTTAGTTATTAGAATATATTTTTTATTTTGTACGTAAAAAAAGAATATTTAAATGAAAGACAAAATGGTAATTCAACTTTGAGGTTAGGAGCTTCCCACTTATAATAATATATGATTACACAAAAAAGAAGCTTAAAATATTAATGTAACAATTCAAAATATTTTTAGAAAAACATAGTTTAAAACCATAATGAAATTTGGTTGATTCCCTTATTTTTATTGAAACAAAAGAACATTGCATATATTGTTTGAAAATAACGTAAGAACTAAAAAGTACTATGAACCACAGTAAAATGACAACTAAAAATATGTGAGAATCAAATAAGAAATTTCGTTGCCTTTCCTAAAATCACTTGTATCATATAAAATGAAACAGATCGAGTAACATATATTATTTGAAAATGACATAAAAGTACATAAATTAACAATTTAAAAAAAAAATTCAAAAAACACATATAACCAATTAAGTTCATTTTTCAATTTTCATTTGTGTCACATAAATTGGAAGAAAATATTTATCATACGTTTAGCCCGCGCTGGCGTGGACACCTAATCAATTAACAAATATATCTTTTGCTTCATCTTGCTCAATTACTTATACACCCCCATAAAAAAATTATCCCTCTTTATTGTTCAGATAGGATCACCCATCATATCAATCCAACACTAATGCCTCATTTGTTTTCATTAAGGTTAAGACATTTGGATCTGAATACACGCCTGAATATTAATATTTGCATTAAGAGCTAGATATCTAGATCTGAATACACATCTGAATATTAAGATGTCGTCTCCATATCTGAACATTAAATAATTATTTTTTGTTTTCAATATCTGAATGTGCATATGAAATCAAACACTATATTAATAAAATGTTAAGAAAAATTCAGTTCAACAAAAATATTACTTTTTTATTTAAAAAATTAATCATAATCATCAAGCTTAACATAAAAAAACTTCACGAATAAAAAATATTTTATAGTCACAATATAATATAAAAAATATCAATAAGTATCATAGATACTAGTCAAAAACTAATAAACAAGGTATCACATTATCAGCGGCTAACATATATTTTTGCTAATTTGAAAAACTAAAGAATTCTTGTCTTTTTTCAAATAACCTTAATCAAATTGTCTAACTTGGGAACCTCTAACGTCGTTCATGTTTTTTTTTTGTAGCAAACACTTTCACAAAATATACTACCAAATGTATTGTACATTGACTCTTCCCATCCAAGTACGCCTAATTTTTCTATAGATTCTTTAAATGTATGTGCACTATTTTTTTAACCAATAATGTCAAAGCAGTAATCATCAACTCATAAGTTTCCAAGTCAGACGAATAAATTTTTTTCTTCTCCTAAACTTTTTTTTCTGCTGAAACTGAAGATTGAGATGTAGAATTAATAGGGCTCCATTATTTTTTTTTTCCAAGAGTCTCAATAAAATTATTGACCTAAGAGTAAATTATGATTATCAACCTCAAATATGTATACATAGTTATTATTTTTAATTATGAATAATATTTTTCACTCAAAAACCTTGATGAACATCAATACACTAAAAATATTATTGAAACAAGTGTTCTTGAGGAAAAAATTGTTGTTTGATTGAGAAAAGAGAGAAAGGAAGTTTGTAGATGAGAGAACAAAAGTAACACAAAGGCCGAGAGAGACGATAAAAAAATATTTTATAACTTATTAAATAAGTGTGAATGGTGTTAAGACTCTCATGCAGATCTGATCAGTTCATATATTTTCAGGTCCATTAAGAGGTTTTTTTGATTTTTTTTTAAAACGATAATATTTTAACATTTAATAAGATTCATTAGCAATACTTTCAATATTTACTGAAAATAGCAATATTTTAGTTTATTATGGATTAATTTTTTGATTTTTTTTCTTTATTTAACTTAACATAATATAATTAAGACATAAAAAATTCGAGCAAATTACCGGGGGGGGGGGGATTTCAAATTAGATTAAGTTACTGAAAATCTCCATTACTTTCCTTACAAAAGATTATGAGACCTAAAATGGGTGTTCTCTTCCTTCTTCCCAAAGTTCATTATTTGTCCCTGTCTTTCAAAACTAGTTATCTTTATGAAACTTTATGATAATACTTCAGAGTTTTATATATTAAATTTGATTTTTTAAAATTTACAAATTTGAAAATCGATAGTTTTATATGATATTTGACAGACTTTTCTTACAATGTATTTATTTTACTGACCAGAATTTTGTATCATTTTTTAAATCATTTCATTTCAATATGTACGTCAGTTGTATTTGTATTCATTCTAGTTTTCATGTTGTATTTTATATAATGAAACTTGTATTCTTTATTAGATTTTATTAATTCCTATAGGTATGTGAAATTAATCTATAGTTAATTAAGAAATAAATTTGTATTCATATATTTTTTTGATTGTGTATTTTATTTTTCTCTTCAAAATTATGTTTCCTTTCCTAAGTCGTATTCATTCCAATAGGTCTATTATTTGTATTTGTAGTCATTCTAGTTTTTATATTGTATCTTGTATAATGATATATAAAATACAAAAGTAATATGATGGAAAAGTAAAAATAAAACTGAAAAGCAAGAAATAAATATTTGTTGTAGTCATTCTTAAATAAAATACATAACTAGTTGGTAAACATTTGGAATGAATATAAATTAAGAACATAAATGCAAGATTCATAAACTATGGAATGTGAGATACTAAATAAATACAAATATTAATAGCATGCATGCAGGTTTGAATACAAATTGAGAAATGATACAAACTTCTGAAGAAAAAAACTATAAAAAAAACTAATAGAAAGTTGTTCTTCCTATAAATATAATACATAACTAGTTAGCATGACTTTATGATGAATACAAATTAAGAACAAACACAAGACTCTTGACTATGTAACATAAGATTTTGAATGAATACAAATATCAAAAACATGTATAATGGTTTGAATACAAATTGAGAAATAATACAAAATTCTAAAAGAAATTATAAATACAAAACAAACTAATAGGAAAATGTTCTAACCTTGGTCTTCATCGTGTTTTTCAAAATCTTCTGCACCCATTTTTTTTATAATTTATTAATAATGTCTTTACCTTGACATTGCTATCTTGAACTTGAATACGAATAGAATCATGAAGAAACATAGATCACCTGTCTTGCACCATTTTAACCGCAGAGTCAACATTTTGGAGTAAAAATCTCAAAAAGGTGACTGAAAATGTAAGCAAACTTGCATACAAATCTAGAATAATTATGGAAAATCCTTAATATGAACAAGGTGAAAAATAAATGGCGATATTAAAAATAAATCAAAAGAAATCTAAAAACCTAATCGAAATTATCTTAACCAGATTCAAAATTTGATGAAATAATGTATACCTGATTATTTATCAATCATGAAAATCCTTGATTTAATGCATAGGTTTTGTTGAAGAATCAAATTTTGAATAAATTTTGTTTAAAGAATGAAAAAAATCTAGGAACTTGAGAGGTGAGAATATTTTTTTTAGAGAAAAACGTGAAAAGGGGAGAAACGTGCAAAATGATGAGAGAACGTTGTATTTGTTTTTTATTTAATTTTTTTTATTGGTGAAAGTTTGATCCAATTATGGACTCTTCATATATTTATATTTATATAAAAAAATAAAAAATAAACCTAAACCGCCTGCGTGGCTCCACCATAAGCAAAAATTTTCTTTTAAATTTATTTATTTTCAAAACCAGCCTTCCTCTTTCATGAAAAGATGTGACTTTTATGAAAAGTGCGACTTTAATGAACGAGTTGTGACTTTTATAAAAAATTGTGATTTTTATGAAAAATTGTTACTTGAGTGAAGAGTTGCGACTTTTATCAAAAGTTGTGACTTATATGAAAAGTTGCGACTTTAATGAAGAGTTGCAACTTCATGAAAAGTTGCGACTTTTATGAAATGTTGTGAACTTTTCTAAGGGTTGTAGTTTTTCTAAATAGTTGTAACCTTTATGATAAGGAACAATAAAGATTTGTTCACACTACCCTTTGTTATCTATATAGTGGTATTCCCTCTCATTTTAAAACAAAAAAAATTCTGGTCTTCTTCTTCTACTTCCAAAAATTAAATATTCATGTATTTTGATCCTGTTGAGTGACTTACTAACACACTATTTTTTTTATCAATAAGTTGGTGCATGAAATTGTTTCATCCTGAGAGGATGTAATGCTCTAAACCTCTTGTATTGGAGGGGAATAGTTTTCTTAAGGGGGACATTGTGCATTAAGTGGAATAATTATTTTTCTTTTTATTTAATTCTATTTTTATATATCATGGTATGTTTTTTTACACTAATTAATTTCTGCTTATGATAATAGTTGTTGTTTTTGAGTACATGTTTTATACTTTGTTGTTTATTTTCTACAAAGTTATTGTCTCTAGTTGAGAAAAGACATAAAGTCACCATTGAAGTTGTCCCGAATTTTTAAAAAGACACCTTAACTTTACAATCGTCCTACTACCCCACTAAACAGTTTTGAATAGATATAATTGCATCATTTTTCGTTCATCTAACAAGAGAGTGGTGTGCACTCTCTCTTTGAGAGTGATCACCCTAAAATAACTAATATAATTTTATTTTTATAAGTATTTCGTTATAAAATATATTTTCTTATTTTTTTTATTATTTTAATTTTTTTCCTTTTTATTTTTCTCTTTCTTTCTTCTTTCTTTTGAAAAATGGTTTTCATCTCCATCCATTGAAACTTCTTATTTTTAATGTCATTTTTACCACAACTTCACCTTTTTTTTTAATTGCGATTAGTTTTACTCTCTTTAGTTTTAAAATTATCATTTCTAAATATGAATATATATGAAATGAGTAGTTGATGATACCTTCAAAATTTTAAATTTTCTTAAAAAAATAATTGTTTTTGTTATCAATAATTCAATAAAGTCTAAATAATAGTATGAATTTTATAAAGAATTTCACTGG
Organism: Solanum neorickii; assembly: GCA_027704865.1. Lineage (NCBI taxonomy): Eukaryota > Viridiplantae > Streptophyta > Magnoliopsida > Solanales > Solanaceae > Solanum > Solanum neorickii. The sequence continues at coordinate 28,667,083 of JAKWJC010000367.1, forward strand.
AGAAGAAGAGCAAAAAAGAAAAGAAAAAAATGAAAATGAAAATGAGTTTCAATTTGACATGGGGGGGGGGGGGGGAGGTGAAGAAAAAAAAAGAAAATGAAGGGATGAAAGTGGGAGGTGGAAGATTAAATGATATTTAAGATAAAATCAAAATTAAATTCAAAGTAAGAGAGAGAAAAATAAAGAAAGAAAAAGACAAAGGAAAAAATTTAATTAAAAAATTATAATTTTAATTAACACGTGTCATGTAATGATTGAGGTGTGAACTCACTTGCTTGTTAAAAATTGGGGCTGATCGAAAAATGGTATAATAACATATGTTCAAAATTGTTTAGTGGGGTAATAGTACAGTTGCAAAGTTTAGGTGTCTTTATGAAAATTCAAAACTACTTCAATAGTGACTTTATGTCTTTTCTCTCTCTGGTTATATTGAACTATACCACATATAATAAATATATTAATTGTGTAGAAAATAATTATTATACTTAGTTCCAAGAATTCAAATTTTGATATTCTATATTAAATTATACAACTTAAAACTACTAAATATAAGCTTAAATATTATCTATTTTTACATAGATATGAAATTTCTCACTTATCAATTGAAGAAATTCATTATGCAAGTTCAAAAATTATACAAAATAAAATTACATAGCTTCACACACTTTAAAAAAACAAAATTTGTTTAAATTGAGTAGAATAAAGTGAAACCAAAGAAAAAATGATTTAGCTATCATTGACTCTTTTTATTCATCCATACATCCCAAAAGTTCTAAAGGGAAGAAAAAAAAATATCGACCATCTCACTTTTTGTTAATTCTTTAATCTAAGATTCTAAATTCAAGGGAAAAAATCTAACTATTAAGAGAAAAAGTGCAAGACAACTTCCGAACATGAGTGTGACGGAGCGGCGAAGTGAAACATTTGTTTTCAATCAAAGAAAGTAATAGTAGAAAAACAGGGAGATAGTAAAAATATTTAATGCCACGTAACCTACAATAATCAAGACTCTTGAATAGTGAGATTTAAGACAACAAATTACAACATTTCTATTCTTTTTGAGGAAGAAAATGTAAATAACATATCTTCAAGACGAGATAGTAAATGTTCATATACATATTTTTCCATTCCAATTGTATGCTAAAAAAAGAATAACACAGAAACATATACTCAACATGGTCTCAGTTGGTAAGTAAGCACTCTAACTTTGAGAATGTTGACACCTCAACATAGTATTTTTAAAAATAATTCCCAATGCTTCAATTCATTAAAGTATTCTCAAGTCAAGTGAGACTAGATCAAGTGGTTGATATAACACCTCAAAAATAAGAACTAAGATTTAACTAGAGAGAAGGGAAAACCACAGAGGGGATCCACGTGCCGTGAAGAGGACAACAACCCATCACCCTGATCGTGGTTGTTCACCAAGCAAAAGGTGAAAGACTATAGACCACTAAACAGTACGTACAGCTTAATACGGCCCATGAAATGGCCCATTAGGGGGACATGTAAAACCCAATTTTTTTTTTTAAACTAAGACTTGAACCATCATTTGTAGTGAGTAAGTTTTTACCATAGAATTTAATTTTTTTCTTAAGTTTTAAGGTTATTATATATAGCACCTTGAGTTCTAAAAAGAATTAAAGAGAATTAATTCAAATCATTCCTTTTGTGTCAACTTTAAATGACCATAACTTTTATGAGCTTGTATGAGAATATATGTCCGTTTGAAGTCGGGCTGTCCAAATAAGGAAAGCTACCCAAAATATGAGGGGTATTTTAGTATCTTCCTTATCCAATTGAATTTAAATGTTTTTAGTAAGCTTTAAGAGTCTAAAATGATTAGAATCAGTTTATTCATTCCCAAAAGAGTTTAGAGTTTAGGCAGAAGATTCAAGAGGAGAAAAAAATCAAAGTTTCAAGCGGTTTGTTCAAGAAATAAAAAATTTCGCCAAGAACCTAGTTTTTTGAGATGTGTAAGCTTCCATAGTGTTGGATTTGTTCAACAACACGCCAATCATGAGTTTCTTTTGTGAATATATCCATAAATATTGAGCAATTGGATTTTTTGATGAGTCCTTGATGAGTGTTCTTGAAGTTTTCTTGTCGATTAAGTTTTGATATAAGATTTTACTTTGGTCGATTTCAAATGATGATATCTCTTAGAATATAGAGAGTTATGTGACCCGTAACCTACCAAATTAAATATATTTCAATCCACTTTCGAACGCCACTAATTTCGTGTCAACCCAATTTCTAAGTAAAAATTTATGACTATCTTAGTAAGCTGATACAGTGTTGTTACGAACTAGCTGACAGAAAACATTAAAAGCGTCGTTTTTTGTCTTTTTAATTTCAAGAAAACCCTAAAAAAATCTTGATTAATAAAAGGCTCAAAACAATAAGATTTTCATAAGTAAAAATTAAAATAGAAGACTTCATTCAAGATTCTTTCATTCTTTTTAAAGATTCTTCTTAAAGGTAAGTTGTTCTCCAAGAATTCCATTCTTTTCAACTAGAATTTTTCCATACAATAAAAATTATAACTCTTGGCCATAGAGATTTCAAGAAACTCATTCAAGAATCTCAAGAAATGTTTTCTTGGTAGTTTACCTTTAAACTACAATTTCAAGGCTTCTAATTAAGTTGTTCAACAAGATTCTTCAAGAACCTTGTTCTTCCGGATAATTAAGGTTATCATAGTGTTGGACTAGTTCCTCATTACTTCTTACATCTACATTTAGATTAGTAAAAGATAAATCTAGGATTTTACCCCTAGATTTGAGTATTCTTAAGGTAAGTTGATTTGACTTCTTGAGTTCATGGTTCTTTTGAAAATTCCATCTCTAATTATTGAGTTTCTATATTTTGTTTAAGCCCTTGAGTTGATTTGTCCATGTCTATAATTCAGCATGAACCCTATTTTGAGTTATAAATCTTGAGAAGTTTTTCAAAGCCAATACTTGAGTTTAAAACCGAGTTTTGAGAAAGTAAGTATGAGAATGAGAAGTGTCATATACATGAGTTTCATATTGTTATTTAACCCATTGAGTCGAGTCGTTCAGGTCCATCATCAGTAGTAGAGGCTTTCAGACATATAGGCAATATTAAGTTGTTTTAGGTTGTTTCCGCTTTGACATTCAGTTATATTCTAACTTGAGATTCTTTTAGATGTGACTCACTTTACTTTTATGCTTTCTCTTTCTTATTTGTATGCTTGTGATATGTGATATACCGTGGTTTCACGGTATTATTAATACTTTTTCCTTAAGTCTAGTGTGTCCAAAAGCCTTTTTGTGCTAATTTTTATATAAGTTTCTATTTGTTTTGCAGGAAATTTGTCGAAAGATGAATGCGGAGATTTTGAGCGAAAAATGCAGAAGAGACCACCTATGGAGCTTATGACGGTCCGTCGTGCTTGTGACGGTCCGTAGGTGGCAGCGTAGTGCAGCTGCTGAAGGAAGATGGGAAAGTCTGACAAAGTGTGGGGTTACGAAGCTTGTGACGGTCCGTCGTGTCTATGACGGTCCGTCCTGCAGGTTCGTCATGAAGTTCAGAGAAGTAATCCCAGTACCCATATTCCAAGAGTTGAAGTGTTTTGGAATGAAGACCCTCGACGGACCGTTGTGCCTATGACGGTCCGTCATACTTAAAGTTGAGGGTAATGAAGAGAGCAATAGAAGAAATTGCATAAGTATGGGACGACGGAGTCCATGACGATCCGTTGTGACCATGATGATCCATCGCGAGGTCCGTCGACCCAGAAGCATTTTGGCAGATTTCCAGCAAATAGAGTCCTTGTTTAATTAGGTTTTTATTTTCTATAAATAGTTCGAAAAACCTCGTTTTTGAGGTTAGACTCTGGATCATTGTTAGACTCCGTATTGTTAGACATCATATTAGTAGATACTGTATTGTTAGATTCTTGATTATAATTAGACTTTTTGTGAGATTATTGATTACTTTGAGATTCTTGCAAGTGATTTTTGGTGATTGATCAAGCAAACTTTCGGATTTTACTCTTTTTCATTGAAGTAAGTACATGAATTCTTATTTAATATATTTGAATATTGTGATTATGACTATGAGTAACTAAACTACATAACTAGGGTTGTGGGAACCATAGGAAAATAATGAGATAAAACCTAACTAAAATAACAATTCTAGAATAGTGTCTTGCATGTATTAATAATTCTTTCGCTTAGAACTGGCCTTAATGCTACTTGCCGGACCAAGGAGGTAGATAATAGAAAAAGAATTATCAACATAGATTTAGTGTATACTATCTAATAAGCTAGTATTGATTGGTACGAGGTAATAACTTAGTCAAATATCGAATACGATGCTTCATATGAGGTAAAGATAATGGTTAGGATAGCAACACACGTAGCCGGACCAAGGTGCGGAGTGAGATTTTCTAGATGCCGGACCAAGGATTTAGAAATACATACCTTATCACTTTGCATGCAAGATACTAGGAAAGAATTGTTATTGTTAGAATTATCAAGTTATGAACCTGTGGGGAACACGTAAACCCTAGTTACTTTGATTAATTGATTAAACTCAACATTCAAAGCTGTTAAGTGTCTCTTTAAATTTCGTTAGTTATTTTAACTCATTTAGAAATAGAAACCCCCCTTTTATTATTTTTATTTTCCAAGGAAGTCATTGACCAAACAAAAGTAATAACAGGTTGAAGTTAAGTCTAGACTATTTTCCTCGTGGGAACGATCCCAACCTCACTAGTTGGGTTATTTACTTGACACGACCGCTTTACTTCTTATTTGAGAAGTAAGTTTGAGCGTATCAAATTTTGGCGCCGCTGCCGGGGAATGTAGCTTTTAGATTAACTTGAACTTATTACTATAATTTAGTTGATATTGTCTTGATTTTACTTTGTTTTATTGTTTTTGATTTTTTTCAGAACTATCCTCCTTGTATGCCAAATACACGGAGAGGAAGAGAACCCTTGTTTCCCTACGATCACGAATTAGAGCGTACACTGCGCAATATGAATCAAAACTTTGGAATAAATGATGATGATCCGAACTAGAACATCCCAGCTCCGGTTGATGTGCATGGTCAGTTGTTACCCGATGTTCCGGGTGAACACCAACAGAGGGGACAAAATCCCGCTCCATGGCCCCAGGCTTACTACAGAGGCTATGATAACATAGCAGAATCCGATGGGCCACTGGTTTTGCCTCCTCTACCCACAGGCCACACTTTTGTGATAACTAGTAGCCTGATGCAAATGCTCACTGCCAGAGGTTTGTTTTCAGGGCTACCCTCTGCAGATCCACATGCCCATATAGCTAAGGTAAGGGCAGTGTGTAAAAGCTGTGTAGGGAGGCCTTATTTGGATTTTGATGTAATAGGGCTCAGAGTGTTTCCTCTCTCACTGACGGGAGAGGCTGCTATATGGTTCACTGAGCTCCCATACAACTCAATCTTCACTTGGAACTAACTAAGGGATGTTTTCTTAGCACGCTATTATCCGGTCTCCAAGAAACTAAACCACAAAGATAGAGTGAATAACTTTGTGGCACTACCAGGAGAGTCAATTAGTAGTTCTTGGGATAGATTCACCTCATTCTTGAGAAGTGTTCCAAATCACCGTATAGATGATGAGTCACTGAAGAAATACTTCTATCGGGGATAGGATGATAATAATAAAGCGTTATTGGATGCTATAGCAGGTGGATCTTATGGGGAATGCCCTTATGCTGAGATTGCAGAAAAATTAGAGAAAATGTCCTTGAATAACAAAGCTTGGATTACTAGGAAATCTGATATAGGGAGAAACACCTTCGCAGTGCAGTCCACTCACAACCCAGCCACAAATGAGATTCGCGAAGAAATGGCTCAGATGAGAACTGAGCTTGGGTTAGTACTAAAACATGTCACTGGGGGTGCAGAAAAGATAAATGCAGTCAACTAGTTGTCGAAACCACCGCCACAAAATGATGAGTGTTATTATGAGGAGGATTCCTATGCGGTAAATGAGCAGACGGGGGGTTTCCGACCGAGCGCCCAAGGCTCAAATCAGGATAATTGGCGCCTAGGTCAAGAGAACCAAGGTCGGAACTATGGTAACTACAATCGTGAGGGTCATTATGTCCGAGATGGAAACTAAGACCGCGAAAACAACTTCAACAGGGGTAACTATGGTAATAGAAACGACAGGAATGGACCCTATGTTCCTCCTCAAAATCGTGAAGTTAATCCTAGGGATGGTGGAGGTAGTATGTCGCCAGTTGAGGATATGTTGCATAAAATGATGAGGAGGTTCAATGCTAGTGATGAGCACAATAAAGAGTTGATGAATGATTTAGCGGGTATTGGGCAAAAAGTCGATACACATGCAATATCGATTAAGCAACTTGAGTTACAATTGGCCCAATTATCTACGACTGTGAACACACATCAACCGGGCACTCTTCCTAGCAACACTGTCCAAAATCCAAAAAATGATGGACATTGTATGGCAATTACTACTCACGGTAGCAAGCAAACCATTGACCCACCTATGCCGTCTAATGAGAAAAAGGTGACAAAAGATACTGATAAAGTTGTAAATGTTGATGGTGAATTAGAGGATAACACTGTACAAGATGTTGAAGTTCCTAAAAAGGCAACTCCCATGCCTAGGCCACCACCCCCATATCCTCAAAGATTAATGAAAAAGACCGAGAATGGTAAATATAGGCGTTTTATAACAATGTTGAAGCAACTTTCTGTTAATGTCCCTCTGGTAGAAGCTTTAGAACAAATGCCCGGTTACGCCAAGTTTATGAAAGATTTGGTCACAAAGAAAAGATCGGTCACTTTTGAGGATGATGAAATAATGCAGCATTGTAGTGCTATTGCTACAAGATCTCTGGTACAAAAGAAAGAAGATCCGGGTGCGTTCACTATTCCTTGTACAATCGGGCTATTACATTTTGTGAAAGCATTATGTGATTTGGGGGCAAGCATAAATCTCATGCCCCTCTCGATTTACAAGAAGTTGGGTTTGGGTGATCCAAAGCTCACTGCGATGCGGCTACTGATGGGTGATCGAACAGTAAAAAGGCCTATAGGGATACTCCACGATGTGCTAGTAAAAGTGGAATCATTTATATTTCCGACAGATTTTGTTATTCTTGATTGTGAAGTCGATTTTTAAGTGCCCATTATTCTTGGGAGGCCATTCCTTACTACGGGAAGATCCTTAGTAGACATGGAAAAGGGACAGATGAAATTTCGGTTGAACAATGAGGAAGTAACCTTTAACATTTGTAGGTCCATGAGGCAGAGTAGTGAGCTCCAATCGGTATCTGCTATATCTTACAACATGGGTGAGACATCTGAGACACAAATAGAAGAACGTCTAGGTGTGGAAGCATTAGCGGCAGTGATAATGAATTTTGATAGCGATTGCATTGAAGAGTATGAGTTATTAGTCGCGGCTCTTGACCGAGGTGATGTTCGGTTTAAACCGAATAAATTTGATCTAGATATGAAGAATCACGAGTCCCCACCCGCGAAACCATCTATAGTGGAGGCTCCAAAATTAGAACTAAGAGCTCTCCCACCTCATCTCAGGTATGAATTCTTAGGAAATGGTGAAACTTTGCCGGTAATCATTGCATTAGACCTGGATGAACAACAAGTTCAGAGTTTGGTAAAGGTGCTAAAAACATTCAAAAGAGCTATTGGGTGGACTATTGCGGACATTATTGGGATCCCTCCTGGTATTTGCTCTCATAAAATCAAACTCATGCCTGATCATAAGCCAAGTATTGAGCACCAGAGACGCTTAAATCCTCCTATGCAAGAGGTCGTGAAGAAGGAAATCATTAAGTTGTTGGATGCCGGAGTAATCTATCCCATTGCCGAGAGTAGTTGGGTATGCCCGGTTCAGTGTGTACCTAAGAAAAGGGGAATGACTGTGGTCCCCAATGAAAAAAAATGAACTTGTTCCAATGAGACCGGTTACTGGATGGAGGGTGTGTATGGATTACCGCAAACTAAATTCATGGACTGAAAAATACCATTTTCCTATGCCCTTCGTGGATCAGATGTTGGATAGACTTTCTAGAAAAGGGTGGTACTATTTTCTTGATGGATATTCGAGGTATAATCAGATTTTTATTGCACCAGAAGATCAAGAGAAACCACTTTTACTTGTCCATATGGGACCTTTGCGTTCAGAAGAATGTCGTTTGGGTTATGCAATGCACCCGCCACATTTCAGAGATGTATGATGTCGATATTTTCTGACATGGTGGAGGATACTATAGAAGTTTTTATGGATGATTTTTCTGTGGTTGGTGATTCATTCGAGCGGTGTTTGATCAATTTATTTGAGGTCCTTAAGAGATGTGAAGACTGCAATTTAGTACTAAACTGGGAAAAGTGTCATTTCATGGTGAAAGAGGGTATTGTGTTGAGTCATCGCATTTCAGGAAAGGGCATAGAGGTTGATCGAGCTAAAGTCAAGGTAATAGAGAGACTTTCCCTACTGATCTCTGTGAAAGGTGTAAGAAGCTTTCTTGGGCATGCAGGTTTTTACCGGAGATTCATCAAAGACTTTTCAAAGATTGCACATCCATTGTGCAAACTGCTGGAGAAAGATTGTAAATTTTGTTTTGATGAATCCTGTCTTAAAGCATTCGGTGAGCTAAAAGAAAAATTGGTGTCTGCGCCAATCATTATTTTTCCGGATTGGAACAGTCCATTTGAGGTGATGTGTGATGCTAGTGGGGTGGCTCTTGGTGTAGTATTGGGACAGAGAAAAAACAAAATCCTTCACCACATTTACTATGGTAGTAAAGCCCTAAATGAAGCTCAGAAGAACTACACAGTAACCGAGCAAGAACTCCTTGCAGTAGTCTTTGCTTTTGAGAAATTTCGCTCCTATTTGCTAGGTACTAGATTTATAGAGCATACTAACCACTCAGCATTGAGATATTTGATGGAGAAGAAGGATGCTAAACCTAGGCTGATTCGTTGGGTATTACTGCTACAAGAATTTGACTTTGAAGTGATGGATAGAAAAGGAACTAAAAATCAAGTTGCTGATCACTTGTCTCATCTAGAGGATGAAGCTATGAGAGAGTTAGGGGATAAGACTGACATTGATGATACTTTCCCCGATGAGCATGTATTGGCTGCTTTACAAGACTTGATCCCATGGTTCGCAGATTTTGCGAACTATCTGGCTAGTGATATTTTTCCATCACACTTGTCCTTTCATCAAAGAAAAAGGTTCATGTACGATGTGAAGAAGTTCTTTTGGGATGAACCATACTTGTATAGGAGTTGTGCCGACGGGCTTATTCGGCGTTGTGTGCCAGATTGTGAGATATTGAGTGTGTTGGAGGCATGCCATTCCTCACCCGTTGGTAGACATCACAGTGGTATCCGAACCGCTCATAAGATATTACAATGTGGTTACTATTGGCCAACTCTTCATCAAAATGCTCATGAGTTTGAAGGCATGTGACAGATGCCAACGAGATGGCGGCATTTCAAGAAACCAAGAGCTCCCTCTAAACCCCATTCTTGTGATTGAGTTATTTGATGTTTGGGATATTGACTTTATGGGCCCTTTTGTGAGTTCTCATGGAATGAAGTACATTATAGTAGCAGTTGATTATGCATCTAAATGGGTCGAAGCCATCGCCCTCGCAAACAATGAAGGGAAGAGTGTCACTGCATTCTTGAAAAAGAATATATTCTCTCGTTTTGGCACCCCAAGGGACATTATTAGTGATGGGGGCTCCCACTTCTGCAACAGATTGTTCAAGGGGTTATTGGAGAAATACGGGGTTCGCCATAATGTGTCCACTCCTTACCACCCTCAAACTAGTGGGCAAGTTGAAGTGTTGAATCGGGAGATCAAACATATATTGTCAAAAACACTGAACGCTAGTAGAACGGATTGGTGAAGGAGGCTTGATGATGCTCTTTGGGCCTACCGGACAGCATATAAGACTCCCATAGGTATGTCTCCATACCAACTTGTATATGGGAAAGCTTTTCATCTTTCGGTTGAGTTAGAGCATAAAGCCATGTGGGCTATAAAGAAGTTGAAAATGGATTGGAGAGAAGCTGCAGAACAACGGTTAAATGGGTTTAATGAACTCGATGAATTTCGACTGAAAGCCTATGAAAGCTCAGCCCTATACAAAGAAAAGATGAAGAAGTACCATGACAACAAAATTTATAAACGAGAGTTTATTGTCGGGGATTTGGTGCTTTTATTCATTTCAAGGTTGCGCTTGTTTCCGAGCAAGATCAAGTCCAAATGGACTGGTCCTTACTTGGTTACCCAACTATTCCCTCATGAAGCAGTTGAGTTGGAAACGAAGGAGGGCGTGCGGTTCAGGGTGAATGGACAACGCATAAAAATCTATTTTGGGCATGCTGAATCGGCGAATGAAGTGATTGAGGCATACCATCTTGATGAAGTCTGAGTAATCAAGTTTCCCCAGTCGTGCCGTGACATTAAATCAGGCGCTTGTTGGGAGGCAACCCAATACTTATAGTCTTTTTAGTAATGGTAGAATTTTTCTACTAATGGGTTTTTAAATTTGCAGGCACATCACCAGGAAATTCTGCAGAAAATTACTCTGCAGCAGTCACAGACGGATACAACGACGAACCGTTGCACCTGCGACGGACCGTCGTATGCCTCTGTCGTACCAGGTACGTCTTTCTGTTATTTTCAAACTAGGGCACACACGACGGAACCAACGACGGGCCGTCACAACTGCAATGGACCGTCGTTAGGGAATCATCGCGTGATTAATGAGGCATACCCGACCCGACCCGGTTGGAGTTTATTATAAAATTTCACCATTTAAACTCCCCGACCCCTCATTTCACCCCCATTCCTTCATTATTCCTCCCATTACCCTCTCTTTTCAACTTCCACAATCTCTCCCTCTATCAACCGATCATTGCCCCCCCCCCCCCCGCTCACAATTCTCCAAAGCCCTAAAAGTGATAATCTACTAGTCGGAGTTGCTGATGTGGGTGTCTTCCTGGTCACCGAGTACTTGTCCTTTTTGTTTTCCCCAATTCTAAGGTATGTGTATCTCATTTGTACTCATTTATCTTGAATTTTTGTTTATTAATTATTATTAGCTTAGTTGTTCGTGATATGTTCGTTTCTTTTATATAAGATTCTGTCTAACCTAGGTTAAAAATGTCCAAAATTTCCATGTTTACAACCCTAGACATAGGTGCTTTCGCATTACTAGTTTCCTAAGTAGTTGGGTTAGACAAATGTAGGTCCAAAACACTACAAGTTCGATTTGGGTTCATCGGGGATGAATGGGGTACACCAGTTCTGTCACTGATCTACAGAACGAGACCCCGATGACGGACCGTCGTAGGGTCCGTTCCAAAAGCCATAACACCCCACTGCCCATTTTTTTAAAAGTGTCCCCCAACGGACACATGTGACGGATCGTCATCTTCACGACGGTCCGTCCTGCACAACCGTTCTGTTTGTCAGAGACCCTGTTTTTGAGGGTCTCTCACTTTTTCTATGTGTCCTTTAACGGACACATGTGATGGACCGTCGTACCCACGACGGTCCATCCTGCATGACGTTATGACGGTCAGAGACCCCTCTCCTAAGGGTTTCTCACTTTTTCTAAGTGTCCTTCAACGGACACATGTGACGGACTGTCGTACCCATGACGGTGCGTCCTGCATGACTGTTATGACGGTCTGAGACCCCTCTCCTAAGGGTCTCTCACCTTTTCTAAGTGTCCTTCAACGGACACATGTGACGGACCATCGTACCCACGACGGTCCGTCCTGCATGACCGCTATGACGGTCAGAGACCCCTCTCCTAAGGGTCTCTCATTTTTTTCTAAGTGTCCTTTGACGGACACCTACGATGGACCGTCGTACCTGTGATGGTCCGTCCTGCACATACCGTCATACTAGTCATAGACTCTCCTTCAAGGTTCTCCATATATACATAGTCTAAGTAAGACACGACGGACCTAATGACGGTCCGTCATAGTCACGAGGAGCCGTCACCAGGCCCGTCGTGTGTCACTGTTACTATAGCAATGAAATACTATTTTTCATTTTTTTAGTATGGTTTTGCTTGTCTTGTTTGCCACTACTCGTACTAATATTGATCCTTTACAGGTACTATTTGTATGGCACCCAAGCAAGATCGAATCTACGCACACGGGCGATCGAAGTTTGTCGCCCCGTCTGCCCGCATGGTAATTGGCTCTAATGATGAGCGTGACCCCGAGTACGTGCCCCCAGGCACTTCCACCCCTTTCCATGCTGCACGTGCTCCCAGAGCTACACCCAAAAAAATGGCGTCCGATGTAGTCACTGCCTCCCTATCTGATGAGAAGCGCACACTGACTGGCACACCCTCTGGGTCAGCCACAAATGAAGAAGGAGCGTTTGGCTCCTTAGGAGTATCGTGGTCAGAGGAAGCCTCCGGTTCTGCTGAGGTTCCCGCACCCGCCACCGCTGCAGCGTCAGCCTTTGTCTGATGAGGCTGACAGTTCGGAATCCACATCAGGTTAACCAGCTCAGGCCCCCACCCCAGCCACTGACCAGCCCAACTGGTGGTGTGTCGACGGGCAATTTCAAGTCTACTCCGATGCCAAGTTCATGACTGATAAAGGAGTGATGACTTTAACACTCACCTTGGAGCGGCGGGTCCTTAAAGGGAGTCTCCCGACGATGCCTGCAATTCACAATCTCTTCAGCAAGCATCGCCTGGAGTGGACAGCACGTCCGTTGGGCCGTTAGAGTGAAGAAATGGTTAGAGAGTTTTACGCATCCTACGTAGCGACTCTCCGATCACAGATAGATAGGCGGGCTGCCCCCGCCAAACAGGCCCCACTGGAGCAGGTCCGAGTACGGGGCGTGTAGGTTGACATTTCTTTTCCTGCCATCCGCCAGTTTCTATACGGCGAGGGTGTTGATGCTACTCGGACCCCTCTCACTGCTGAGTTTGACTACCACTGGCAGATTGTTAAAGATGGCCAATTCTTGCGCGAGCCATCACTGAGAGAGACCACCAAGAGGTGGATGGCCCTGCACCTGTCAGTTGATGGAGAGGGTGCCGACTGGGTGACTGAGCCAAAGGGGCCATCAAGAAGGCCAACCTCACTTTCACGGCGAAGTTCTTGTGGATGATTGTCCGCCACTGCCTTTCCCCCACAGCCGCTGTTAATATCGTTATATGGGATCGAGCAGTGTTGATGGTGGCAATGATAGCCGGGTTCGAGGTAGATTTCGCGTGGCTTCTACAGGCAATCATGCACGAGAGGGCTTTCAAGGTCACTACTACTTACCCTTTCCCATGCATGATCTTTTCTCTCTGCAGGTCCGCGGGTGTGCCTATATGGCACGTAGATCTGCTCAAGACCCTGCAGGGCACTGTTGACGTCGGCCTCATCAGAGATGAGGCGAATGAGTTGGCTCCACGCAGAGGGCCCCGTCCAGAGCTGCCCCCACTTGCTGATGATCTTGCTGATACGGTAGCCCAGGCCCGCACAGCTTCACAGGCGGAGTCCACTGACACTACCCCGATCTAATCTATCTCGTGTAGTAGCAATGCCCCGAGATCCTTTCGCACAACCCCTCTACCAGCGCTGGTCCTGCTTGCTAGGGTCCAAAAATTTGAGGCGCAAATGGCTACATTTCTGCATCATATCCAGCCGTGGATGCAGAAGTCTATTACTGAGTCAGAAGAGCGCCTAGAGCGGAAAATGGTCCAGTATACAGAGCGGAAGATCGCTGAGGTTCACCAGCGCTTGGACGCCTTTGATTTGAGGGTGCTTGCTCGGCCAGCCCCTACAGTGGACGTGTTGACTCTTTAGGCTGTGGTCGATAGCCTTTGCACAGATATTGACACGATCTTAGAGGCTAGGGTGCCTGAGTCTGAGGCCCCTTCTGTCGTGCCTGCTGAAGACACAGTGTTTGCGACCCTATTTGCCACTTCAGAGATTCCACCACCTCCCCCTCAAGAGCATGCCAAGAGGCGTAGGGGTCGAGCAGAGGACGAGGCGCGAGCACGGAAGAAGGAGCGCCGAGAGATGGAGGCTACCAGATGAGAGCATCAGAGTTAGCGGTTGGGGCGTCTAGCTCCCGAACTGTGGAGATTGCAGGAGGCACTACTGATGGTGCCGTTTTTGCTGAGGACACCACTGAGGGTGTCCATATTGCAGAGGATGTGGGTTCCGGGGAACCGCACCCACCAGATTGCTGATCGACGGCGCTTTGCGCCACAGGTTTGCTTCACCTATCACTCTAGAATTTAAATTTTTATGCATTGGGGACAATTGCATGTTTTTTTTGTTGGAGGTGGGTAAATGGAAAGTGAGTGTTATGGTGAAGTCTGAGTAGCCCAATTCACTATCCTCTTTTGGGGTTTTCTTGCCTGTGTTCTTTTTTCCCAAAAGAATGATTACTTTTTCTGTTGAACCGGCATGTCTATATCTTTTGTACATAGTTTAATTCTGGAGCATGATGGCTAAATGGTATCCTGAAAAATTAGAAAATGATGCATGACTAGGCATAGTAACTGATAAATGTGTAACTCTAAGCATGACATAGAGGTACACCATTGCATTACCCTAAGTCTAACATTCGAACTAGGTGTATGATAATCTGGTATAGTGATGAGATGTCAAGTGAGTGTGAGGAACATTTGAATAGTCCACTATTGGTACTGAGCTAGAACTTGCCTGGTTAGTCCTGCTAAAAGTAAGTTGTAATAGACAATTAGGAAAGGATCATAGGCCCTCATTCAATATAGCCCATTTCTAGCATAAATAAAAGAAACCAAATGAATTTATCCTTCTTTGATCAAAATGATCTGAGCTTAAATTAGACCTTTCTTTTTCACCCCAACTGATCTTTTCTGGGAACAATGTGTTGGACCTAGTCCCTCTTTGGACATGTTCACCTCAGCTTATGCCAAAAGCATAAATTGAGGGTGGCTAATGCAGTAAACAACCTTCGGTATGGCCCTGACCCAACTTTAGGTATTGTGTACCTTGACTCATGGCAAAGCCATGAGTTGAGGGTGGCTATTATGAGGAATGCTCTGGAAAGTGAGGTTGAAAGAACAAAGAGAGAGAAAGAACAAAAGTAAAGTGACTCAAGAATTAGTCGAAATAAAAGTAAAGAAAAAGAAAAATATACAAGAAATACAAGCAAGAAAAGAAGAGAGTCACTTACACAAATGAAGAAAGAAGAGAAAATAGCAAGGTGAAAGAATATGAGAAACTGGGCGAGATAAAATGATAGAAAGTGGAAGGTTTAGCCGATATGTCAAGGAGGGAAAAAAGTCACTAAAGTATACCTAAATATACCCTACCTGACCCTGAGCCTATGTTACTAGATAAAAAGTTCTATCGTGATCCTAAGGGTTGTATAGCGAACTTAAGGCAGTGAAAATAAGGGCAAGCTTATGGCAATAGGTATGAATGAGTATGACTTTGTTCTGAGAGCAAGTGTTGAAAAGTAATCCTTATACTCAAACTGAAATCATTGTGTGAAAAATGAGGATTTTGTTTTAAAGTGAGGACACTAGTTGCAATACCGAAATTGTTAGCACCTCGGTGAGAAATTGAAGAGGATAGGTGTTAGTGCATGGTGAGTCTGTGTCATGTTCTGATCCCACATAATTCAAGCCTAATAGTGATAGCATGCATAGATTTTATGAGATTAATCGGGATTGATAGCCAAATGATTGCAAAGGATGAAACATGGATACAATTGTACAAAGATTTTGTATTGAGTCATAGTGCATCGCTTGAGGACAAACAACGAATTTAAGTTGAGGGTGTTGATGTACCGTGGTTTCACGGTATTATTAATACTTTTTCCTCAAGTTTAGTGTGTCCAAAAGCCTTTTTGTGCTAATTTTTATGTAAGTTTCTCTTTGTTTTGCAGGAAATCTGTCCAAAGATGAATGCGGAGATTTTGAGCAAAGAAATGCAGAAGAGACCACCTACGGAGCTTATGACGGTCCGTCGTGCTTGTGACGGTCCGTAGGTGGCAGCGTAGTGCAGCTGCTGAAGGAAGATGGGGAAGTCTGACCAAGTGTGGGGTTACGAAGCTTGTAACGATCTGTCATGTCTATGACGGTCCGTCTTGCAGGTTCGTCATGAAGTTCAGAGAAGTAATCCTAGTACCCATATTCCAAGAGTTGAAGTGTTTTGGAACGAAGACCCTCGACGGACCGTTGTGCCTAGGACGGTCTGTCATACTTACTGTCGAGGGTAATGAAGAGAGCAGCAGAAGAAATTGCATCATTATGGGACGACGGAGTCCATGACGGTGCGTTGTGACCATGACGATCCGTCACGAGGTCCGTCGACCCAGTAGCGTTTTCGCAGATTTTCAGCAAATAGAGTCCTTATTTAATTAGGTTTTTATTTTCTATAAATAGTTCGAAGAACCTCGTTTTTGAGGTTAGACTCTGGATCATTGTTAGACTCCGTATTGTTAGACATCATATTAACAGATACTGTATTGTTAGATTCTTGATTATGATTAGACTTTTTGTTAAATTATTAATTACTTTGAGATTCTTGCAAGTGATTTTTGGTGATTAATCAAGCAAACTTTCGGATTTTACTCTTTCTCATTGAAGTAAGTACATGAATTCTTATTTAATATATTTGAATATTGTGATTATGACTATGAGTAACTAAACTCCATAACTAGGGTTGTGGGAACCATAGGCAAATAATGAGATAAAACCTAACTTAAATAAAAATTCTTGACTAGTATCTTGCATGTATTAATATTTCTTTCGCCTAGAAGTCTTTTTAACGGATGGCCAACGTTAGAACTCGCCTTAATGCTACTTGCCGGACCAAAGAGGTAAATAATAGGAAAAGAATTATCAACATAGATTTAGTGTAATATCTCATAGGCTAGTATATGATTGGTACGAGGTAATAACTTAGTCAAATATCGAATACGATGCTTAATATGAGGTAAAGATAACGGTTAGGATAGCAACACACGTAGCCGGACCAAGGTGCGGAGTGAGATTTTCTAGATGCCGGACCAAGGATTTAGAAATACATACCTTATCACTTTGCATGCAAGATACTAGGAAAGAATTGTTATAGTTAGAATTATCAAGTTATGAACCTGTGGGGAACACGTAAACCCTAGTTACTTTGATTAATTGATTAAACTCCAACATTCAAAGATGCTAAGTGTCTCTTTCAGTTTTGTTAGTTATTTTCACTCATTTAGAGATAGAAACCCCCCTTTTATTGTTTTTACTTTCCAAGGAAGTCAATGACCAAACAATAGTAATAACAGGTTGAAGTTAAGTCTAGACTATTTTCCATGTGGGAACGATACCAACCTCACTAGTTGGGTTATTTACTTGACACGACTGCTTTACTTCTTATTTGAGAAGTAAGTTTGAGCGTATCAATATGCCACACCCAAGGTTACCTTGGGGTCATATGTGATCCTACGTCCCATGCTACATCTAGGGGATAACCTCAAGGTGTGAAAAAATTGGTATTAGAGCATCAGGCTCAACAGTCCTAGGGTATCTAATAGTTAAACTAAGTAGAGTGTCTTTTATGGGTATGAAGTGTGACACATCTATTAGGGGGAGGGTACAAAGTGTTCTAAGAAAAAAATTCATTTCATTGACCATTATTATCGTTTGTGAGGTGTGATTCAATTTCTCCCTTCTAATCCATAGTTATGCATTTTGAATCATGCCTCCTTGTAGAGCTTACGAAAAAGATGCTAATGCCGATAATACTAACATAATTCCTCCATTCCCGAACCATGAGGTTATGAATGCAAAGTTCCATAATACAATCCAGGTATTGTTTCAAACAATAGCCAACCAAGCCAATCAACATACTCTTGTTCCTAGAAACTCCACAAGTAGATCAACTACAACTAGGGTTCGAGACTCCGTTCGTATGAATCTGCCAAATTTTCTAGGGTCGACAGTTGGTAAGGACCCACAAAACTTGATCGATGAGGTTAAGAAAACTCTTGGATTAATGAAATGACCAGTACTGATTTTTTGAGCTAGCATCCTATCAGCTGAAGGATGTGTCTCATATCTAGTTTACGTAGAGGAAGGAAAACAGAGGTGAAAATGCAGCTCTTGTTACATGGACTATTTTACTGGATCTTTTCTTGACAAGTTATTCCTGAGAGAGTTAGGGGAGGCTAAGGCCAAGAAGTTTATGAACTTGGAACAGGGTTCAATGTCAGTCCAAGATTACAAGCTGAAGTTCACTCAAATCTCTACGTATGCTCCACATATGGTTGTTTATTCGAAGGCACAAGTGAGCAAGTTATTGTTTGGAATATCTGATTTAATAAAGACTGAGTGCAGGAATGTTATGTTTTTAGGGATATAGATATCTCCAGACTCATAAATCATGCTTACTAGGTTGAGGGATATAAACTTAGGGAAATGGATAAGTATAATAAAAAGGATAGAACATGTAATTATGAATACTCTCAGAAAAATTCAAGCAAGGGAAATCCCTCACAATTTTAGCAAAAGTCTACAGTCCTAGTACTTTCATCTGCTAGCACTTTGTTCCCATGTTTTGATGGCGTCATAAAGGTAGGGAGTTAGGGTCTAAGTCATAGAGGAGTGACTTAGGTAATTGGACTTTTCCAACTTACCCAAAGTATGGTAAGAACTAGAGGTGAGTGTCTTGAAAGCAGAAAGGGGTGTTTTCATGCGGCCAGTCTTGTAAAAGGTTGAAGGATTGCCCTTCTGCCAAGCAGGGACAAGGAAATAACATGACTAACTGTACTACTTCAGTGGTAAAAGAAAATCAATCCACATAATAGGGTGTGTCCTCTAGTACTTATGGCTATCAGCGCCAGAATAGGTTATATGATCTCCAGGCTCACCCCAGGACCACGAACATTCTCCTGATGTGGCCAGTGGTTGTTACAAGTCTTACATTTACATGATTATGCATTGTTAGATATAGGGTCTATAGTTTATTTTGTGACTCCCTATATATAACATAAACTTTGGTATCAATCCACAAATTCTTTCAAAAGCTTTGTTAGTCTCTAATTGATGACCCAGTTATAGGTAGACGGGAATACTAAAATTTCTCAAACACAATTTCCCAGATAGTCACCTCAATAGACATTGTAAACTTAGAAACGATTGATTTAAATATCATTCTAAGAATGTATTGGTTTTTATTTTCATCCCTCAGTCGATTGATGAACTAGGAGCATTCGATTTCAGTTTCCTAACGGGAAAATCCTAGAGTATAAGGGTAGTAACTCAGTGCTTATAGGTTGATTTATCTCTTACCTAAGGATAAGTAGATGATTTCTAAAAGGTATTTATATCAATTTATTTGGGTTAAGGATTCAAACTCTAAAACCAACTATTGACTCAGACTTAATTGTTCATGAGTTTCCAAAAGTACTTTAGATGATCTTTCTAGAGTCCCTCCCAAAAGGCAAATCAACTTTGAAGTAGATCTCCTTCCAAATGCTAAGCCTATTTATATTCTTACTTACAGAATGGGTCCAACTAAGCTTAATAAATTGAAAGAACAATTGAAAGACTTCCTAGATAAAGGCTTCGTCAAGCCCAACATCTCTCCATGTGGTGTTCCAGTATTGTTCGTGCGAAAGACGGATGGTTCTCATATCATGTGCATAGAATATCAATAGTTGAAAAAAATCACTATAATAATAAGTATATCATCCCTACTATTGATGACTTTCTTGACCAACTTCAGGGTGCTAGTTTCTATTCTAAGATAGACCTCAAATACGAGTACTTTCAATTCAGAGTTAGAGGTAGTGATATCTCGAAGACAACATCCAGTACTCGGTATGCATGGCCATTATGAATTTGTAGTTTTGTCTTTTGGACTAACAAATGCTCCAACATTTTTCATGGACTTAATGAAAAAGATGTTCAATAGTATTTATATTTTTTCGTCATTGTCTTTCTTGATAATATCCTTATTTATTCTCTGGATAACAAAGAGCATATGACTAATCTAAGAGTTGTTCTATAATCTCTCCAAGATTGCCAACTATGCGCTAAGTTCGGTAAATGTGAATTTTGGTTATAGCATGTAGCATTACATGGTCATGTGGTATCTAGCGAAGGAATAAAATTGAGGCAGTAAAACAATGGCCTAGACCCAGATCTCCGACTGTCATCAGAAATTTATTGGGGTTGATTGGTTATAATACGAGGTTTTTGAGGGATTATCATCCATATCTTTCACATTTGTTAAGTTATATAAAAATATGTTAAGTTTCAGTGATCAGATGAGTGTGAGAAAAACTTCGTAATTTTGAAGACCATGTTAACTGTAGCTCTGGTGTTGACTCTACGAAAAGGGTTAGATTGTTATGTGGTTTATTTCAATGCATCTAAAGACAACCTAGGTTGTGTATTGACGAGAAAGGTAAGTTCATAAGTTATGATTAGGCAGCTTAAGGTCCATGAGAAGAACTACCCGACTCATGACCTCAATCTTGCAGTCATAGTGTTTACCCTAATGATTTGGAGACATTACTTGTGTAGTGTTCATGTTGATGTATTCACATATAATAAGAGCCTCCAGTATGTGCTCACCCAAAAAGATTTGAATCTTTTGTCAGAAGAGATGGCTTGAAATTCTCGTCGGCAATGACATGAATGTGCTCTACGATCTTGGAAAGGACAATGTAGGATTATTCATGAGTAGTGTATCAGTTTGAGGAAGAAAAGAAAGAGTTAGCCAAATATACTCATAGGCTTTCTCTCTTAGGATTTATCCTTATAGAAACGTCAAATGGTGGTGTGAGAGTTCAGAATGGATCAGAATCTTCATCGGTAGCGGAGGTTAAGGAAAAACAGGTTAGTGATTATAACACCCCAGAAATTTATTTGAACTAAGACTCGAACCATACTTCATAGTGAGTAAGTTTTTGCTAAGAAATAAAAGGTTCTTAAGTATCAACATTAGGTCACTAGATGTATCACCTTGATTTCTAAAAAGAACTAAATTGGAAATAATAAAAGAGTATGAAATTTTGATAGTTAAGACAAGTTTGAGTATCAGATCAACTTTAGACGATTATAACACCTAGCACATGATGATTTAGGTGTGATATAAGTTACCATAGGAAAGATATTTGAATTATATTTTCAAAGCCACCAATTTTTCTAACTTCCGAGTTTGGATGAGTGAGATCTGACTTTTTGAAGTTAGGTTGTTTAATTAAAGAATGTTAGCCAGAAATAGTGAGGGGTATTTACCCAAACATATTTGATTTATTTTTAGTAATATTTTAGGGGTATAATAGTATTAGATTTAGTTTCATAATCTTAATATACACCTAGAGTTTTATTTGACCGTTCAGGAAAAAAAGAGAAAAAAAAAAGATAAGAGGAGAAAAAAGGAGAGGATCAAGTGTTCGTCGAGATTCTTACGTAATGTCGTGGATTTTCACCATGGTTTTGATCCCTAGTAGATATGTAAGCTTACATAGTGTTGGGTTAGTTCACTCACAATCCAATCATTTTATTTTCAGCGAAATTTCATTCTTAAAGTTAAAACATTAGAATCCTTGATGAGTTATTGATAAGTGTTCTTGAAGCTCATTCTAAATCTTGTTGTGTTGGGTTTTGATGATTTCTTGAGGTAATTAAGTAATTCGATTGTTTTTAGTAGATTATGGTGTAATTAAGTTAAAATAATGAATCCAAGTGATTGGGGAAGAAATCATTCGATTCTAGGCAAATTAGGGTGAGAAAACTAGCAAAGAATTTCGTCAAGTTTTTTGGGTTGGGACCAGGTGCGATGCGCCAGCTAGAGCGCCCCAAACCCTCCTTTGAATTTTAGGGGCTTCTGCCCCGCGCCAACCAAAGCGCCACGGTTGCCTGCCCCATCCACTTTTTCTTCGGTTACCCCATTTGAGCTCGTTTAAAGTGTAGCTTCACTCCTTTTAGATTCTAACTAATCTAAGCTACTTCTAATTACAAAAAAACATTCCTTAAACGATCTAACCTTGAATTCATAATTCAAATTAAATGTAGAGTTGATATTTAAGTTTTGAGAATTATTTTAAACGTTATAAGAAAGTCCTTTTGAAGAGTCATCTACAAATAATAGTAACTTGTTTTAGGACTCAAGCAAGTAAGTGTAAAACTGAAGAGTATGCATTCATGAATCTAAAATATCACATATATCCTTCATATCATGAACCGTAATTCTTGAATTCATTATTCACATTCAAGAGAGAGTTAAGAGTAGTGCTCAAGAAAGTCTTTGAGTTCGAGTGTGAATCCTTAGAGATCAACTATCGATTTGAGCTAAGTTTTGACGAAGTAATTATGAGAATGAGAATATTAGTACATGATATCCTTATTGATGTTTTGACCCTAGAGTCGAGTCATTCTTGCCCATAACTTCCGCATGAACTCCATTAGTTGAGTACCTTTAAGAGGAGTAGCATCTTCAAGTTCTATGTCTTGAGTAATAGTTTCTAACCCATTTGAGTTTATATTCTAGTCATGAGACTATTAGATGTTACCCATATAGTCATTGAGTTGAGTAGTTCTTGCCCATGATTCCACATGAACCCTATAATTCAAACAATCTTGAGATGAAAAGTGTCATGGAGTCCTTGAGTTGAGTAGTTCATGCTCATAATTCTGCATGAACTCACTAAGTTTAGCATTCTTTAAATGAGTAGTATCATTGAAGTTCTTGAGTTCCAAGTATTGAGTTCTATCTATGGTTAGTGAAAACCTTGCTTGTTCACGTCTATAATTTCAGCATGAACCATATTTTAACAAGTCTTTTACAAATATTTTAACTTTGTTTTAAGATTTAAAGTCAAAGTTGAGTAAAGAGTAAATAAAGAACTTGGTTTTACAATATGTTAGCTAAATATTTTTGGAAGTAGTATTGAGCCGATATGGGGATATAAGTTCATATTAACTCAAGTCTCCATAATCGTGTATCTATCATGGGTATTAAAAGGTCATATTTTTTAGATGATCACTTATGTTAAGCTAGTGGATTCACTAAGTTAAGCATTTTATATGATGGCAAAGTATAGGACACAGCATGAGAAAGACGTTGTATAACCACTTACGCTCATAGTGGTGGTTGTCGGTTAGGGAATCTTCCAAAGAAACTGTATTACTTTACTGTATAAGTAAAATTAGTTTTTTATTGCATTTTTAACGAACTAAGTTATTTTTGTTACTTTATAAAGCTTTCCATACAATGCATCTTTTACTAGTGCATTATCCTTGAGTATCATGAGTTGAGTATTTTATGTCGACTATTATATCTTTGAAGTTGAGTATCCTATCCTTGAGTATTCTTTGAGATGAGTAAGTTTGATAAGAGCTAAGTATGTTCTCATTTTTATCAAGTTCAAGCATATGTTATGCTTTAGATTTTCCTTGCATTATCGTACATTCCATGTATTTAGCCATTTAGTCCGCATATTTTGATGATGCAGACATAGGTATTCATAATCATCAACCAAAGCTTCGTTGAAACATCCAAGAGTTTGAGTTAGATATAGTGAGACTCCTTGCTTCTGGCGGATTTCATTTACCCTTTAGTTTAGCTAGGATGTCATGGGTCTTGTCCCGACTTCCATCTTTATCATTTAGAGACTTCATATATAGTTAATATAGTTGAGAAGTCTATATTATTTATTTTGTTAAATGTTTTGACAACTTAAAGAGTCTATTTTATGGCGAGTTGAATGTATTATTTTTATTTAGAATTAATCTTGTAAGTTAAAGCTTTGTAATTAACTTATTGATTTTATTCAATTTTTAAGCTTTTTAGCTTGAATCAGTTTTCCGCTTGTAGTCAACAAAGATTAGGGTTCGCTTGGAGACCAACAACGGTTCTCGAGTGCCGACCACATTCAGGGTGTAGGATCGGATCGTGACAATGATCCTATATTACTTCAATTAAAAGATGTAGTTCATTAGAAAAAAATTAAGGTTTTCTCCCAAGGGGGAGATGGTGTACTACATTACTAGGGTCGTTTATGAGTTCCAAATACTGGTTAGTTGAGGCAGCATATCCTTACAGAATCCCATAATTCCAGATATTCTATTCATTTGCGTTCCACTAAGATGTACGGTGATCTACGATTGGTAGAATGACAAAAAGAGGGGCATCTTAGATTTTGTGTCCTAAATGTCAGCTAGTTGAAGTAGAACATCTAAAATCAGGAGGTGTGATAAAAAAATTAGCATTCACTCATGGAAGTAGGAAGTGATAAATATGGACTTAATGATGGGTTTACATCGTACTCACAGACAAGATGACTCAATTTGGGTGATAGTGGAGAGAGTTACTGAGTCAGATCAGTTCTAGGATATCAAGACTACAAATTCGGCGGAGGACTATGCCTAAATCTGCATCAAATTGCATGAGGTTCGCTTGTCTAGCATCTCTTTTCTTCTGATTCTATTTCAGCTTTAGGTAATTGTTTTCCTCCATTCTTTCAGTTTACTCTTGTGTAATTCAGTATCGGTATCTTGTTCCCTCAATTATCCTTGCATTTAGCATATTTTCATATTCATAAAACTCAATTCAGTTAGATATCACTTTCTAGTATTTGGTTGGTAGGGATTTCAACTTTTTCCTCCAAACTCAGCTTGTTTAGACTTCATATGAGGATGATCCGAAGGAGGAGATATTGTAACACCCAAAAATTTAGATCTAAGATTTAACAAGAAATAAAGGCAAACCACATAGGGGTTCTATGTTCCTTAAAGAAGACCCCAACCCGTCACCCTTCTCATGGTTATCCACCAAGCAAAACGTGAAAGACCACGGACCACTAAATGGTTCATGGAGCTCTGCAATGGTCATGAAGTGGCCCATGAGGGGGACACAGAACCACCACGTCTAATATTAAGTACCACATGGAGCTTCACACGAGCCGGGAAGTGGCTCATGAAAGAGGCTTGATCGACCATGAGGTTTGGGTCAACTTCAAACGATCATATAATTAAATACAAAATGATTTAGGTGTCCTATGATCTATAAAACTAAAAGTATTTTAGTCCTCTTCTAAACGCCACATAATTTGCTTAATTTTGAGTCTTGAGTAAAACGTTATTCTCGTACTAGTGAAGCCTTGTCAGGTAGATCATCTTTACGGCCCATTGATGGGCTATGGTGATCATGATGACCCATAAAGCCTGTCTTGAAGTGATTTCATAAACTTTTAAGTTATATTTCATCCCCTCCCCCAAAGTCACTAGATAAGCACCACAGACATTTAAGTGGTCTTTGAGCTCCAAATGGACCATGAAGTTGTCCATGAAGGGCACTTGTCAAACTTAGATTTTAGGGTCAACTTTGAACAACAATATCTTTCATCACAAAATGATTTAGTTTTCTTATGACCTAACAAATTAAATTTCTTTTAATTATCTTTCCACCATGACCAAGTTTGCCTATTTTCGAGCTCAAAGTAAAAAGTTATACCCATTTGAGTGATGCCTTGCAGGGCAGGCAAACTTCACAAGTGGCTAGATGGGCCTTGGTCATCATAACAACCCGTGAAGCCTGTATTGAAGTCACTTAGGTAGTATTTAAGACAAATTTGTATTGGTCTCCTATTTTATACCTTGGTACTTAAACTACATCGTTTTACTCAGTCTAAGCCTAGTAATCTAGTCAGACAATAACAGGAACCCTCATTCTCTAATAATCACCCAACTTAGAGTAAAAAGAAGAGGAAACATTTACCATTTTTCTCAAGATTAAGAAAGTGTATTCTTCAAAGTTCAGCCTCGCAGATTTTTTCACCAGGTATGTGAGATTTGACTAGTAGGTCCCTTTCAACTATTAGGTCCCTAGAATTTAGTCAATACCTCAAATTTCTCATAAACTGTTCATTCCTTAGGTTGCCAAATTTTAATGATTTACTGTGATTTTCATTTGATATAGTTCTATGATATAGATAATATGCTTGGTGATTTAGTGTAATTTGCATGTATAGAGTTTAGAACCCTAGCTTTTATAAACTATAAACTCGTGAATTACAGTTTCTTGTCATATTAGTCAAAAAATCATGCTTTAGAAATTTAATGCCATAACTTTCAATATATTTATGTGCATTCCTAGATAACATGTCCGAATTTTAAGGTACTTAGTAATTGAGTGCATTTTAGCTTTTCATTCATTTAGGAGTTGACATAGAACCTAGTTGTACTAGGGTTT
Source organism: Solanum neorickii (assembly GCA_027704865.1). Classification (NCBI taxonomy): domain Eukaryota; kingdom Viridiplantae; phylum Streptophyta; class Magnoliopsida; order Solanales; family Solanaceae; genus Solanum; species Solanum neorickii. The sequence goes on from JAKWJC010000367.1 coordinate 28,693,333, forward strand.
AGCATTCCCTCACAGTTTCAGAACTATGTGCCAATGCATATTCAAAAGTCCCCTCTATTGGTCATCAGTTTTTAGTTATCATATTACAATCATGCTTTTACACCTCTCACAAGGTATATTGGGTCCTCTCACTGGATTGTATAAATCGGACAATAGTTTAGCTCACGAGGTTTATGTCGATTAATAGTATCTCCCACATTCATACTCTTATTGCATTAACCATGTTATCAACATTCACTTCAACATATTAGTTACATGATTAGTATTTGGTCATTTCATTTAGTTCATATTTCAATTACACTTTCGTACAGTCTATTTCCATATTCATTATTTATTGCTCAACTATACTATTATTCAACATTGTATCTATGTCATTCATTCTCAATATATTCCAAGTAATGATGTATACTTTGTGCTACATCATTAATGGTTTTGGCACTCTGAATCCAAATACGCTTAGTTCGACTCTCAAATTATATTCAATACTTTAGTGATGTGTCGTGAGCTATTGGCACATTTGATGCTCATAACTAAGGATTAAGGCTAGAATTTAGGTAGTTTTATGTAAATATGATGTGTTTGTTGATGATTCAACAAGTAAAACACTTCGACATGAAAAATAGAAAGAAGAGAAGAAAGTGAAGTTGAACCAAGCATCACGGAGACCTAGATGGGTCGTGGTCATGATGATGAGCCATCTGAGGGCTCATGAAGCTGAGGAAGTGAAAAAAGTAAAACTGAGCAATGACCAAGTGAAAATCACGAAGCCCCCCAAAAAATCGTAGTCCTCTTGACGATCCTTCGAAGGGCATGTGGGAGATAAACAATATGGAGTCTTAGGATCTAAGTGTTAGCTCAAGTCCACGGGATCCTACGCAATTTGTGGTGGATTTGATGTGTTGTTGTGTTGCTCAAGAAGATCAGAGAGAATTTTGACTGAAGACCAAGTGAATTGTAAGAGTGATCTTATCTCGAGAGCAATGGTCGAAGATATTGGTGGAGCTGAAGAAGTCTTCGTTGATGTTAAATCCATGGCATTCGTGAGAGGCTTGAATGTCCTTGTTGATCTCACTCAAGCACATGACAGTTACAATGCTACAACATTAACTCAAGGATGATCACCCAGAGCTATCATAGATGTCTCAGGTCCGCTGAGGTTCTTGAATTGATTTGAGAATTGGAGTTGTGGTGTTTACATCAGTTGAACTTGGAATAAGAGTAGGTTGTTTGTTTTTTTTCTTTGTATTATTTATACTTGGGTCATTTGAATCGAAGATGATTCTCTCTTACATTTCTAATGAATGGGTTTACACTCGTATTTTATTTTTAAAAAAAAATATTAACATAGTAATTTCAGTATAATTACAAATATAAAATTGTAAGCATATAAAGTTTTAATCTTGAAATACAATAAACAGGAAAGGAAAAATAGCAAGCAAACAATTTTATTTGTATTTGAATTACTGCGAAGGTTACAATCTTTATAAAATATCTCAAAAAGATATGTATTCCGTTGATTCTTCTTTTCACGGATATTCTTGATTTGGCGGAATACTTGTGGCTCAACACTTTGAGCGAAGACTTCTTTGTATGCTGAAGACTTGTAGATCACCACTGAAGAGCAATTATATATTCATGTGTGTATGTATTTGTGTATGTTCTTTTGGTTAGAAGAAGGCCTCTTTATATAGGCTTGAGTTAGGGATTTAGGGTAGTTTGGTTGGAGTAATTTTTACCCCTGGGTAGGAAAAATATGATTTAGGCTCATCTTGTCAACTTAATGGACTGACCCAAGTGATTTGGACTTGATTTAAGTTATACAATTTTGACTTAGAGATTAATCCAAATTTATCAACCAATAATTTGACTTGGTCAACGTATGGTGAATTTAAGATTTAATCCAAATTTAATATGAATTTATCAATAAAACTTCATTGTCTACAAATGCCCCCTGCTTTGAGGCACATGAGTTGCGCTCATCTTGTCAACTTAATGGACTGGCCCAAGTGATTTGGACTTGATTTAAATCATACAATTTTGACTTAGAGATTAACCCGACTTTATCAACCAATAATTTGACTTGGTCAATGTATGGTGAATTTATGATTTAATCCAAACTTAAAATGGATTTATCAATAAAACTTCACTTTCTACAAGTGCCCCCTGCTTCGGCGCTTGTTGGGGTGCTCGATTTGGCAAACTTGTTAAGACAAGCCTTGAAGTATTTGTGAACCAAATTTTTTTTTGTCGTAGTTGATCTTTCACGAGACATTTAAAGCTTCATGAGAAATGACCATGGCGATATGTTAAGGTCAATATTTACCATAGTCTTCATGACAATATTCTCTAATTTGTAAGAGGTCATTTGACTTTCAGTTGTTTATCAACTCATTTTCGACTTGAAGTGTTTCAAGCTTATAAGACTTATTGCATGACAATTCTTCATAGTGGGATAATTTCATTTTGGTCATCAACTACGAAATGACCGCCAAGTCAATGAGCAAGGATCGCGTCTACAAGCTTAACTTGGTGGTAGAGACCTTATGATTTCAATCCAAATTTTAGACTTTCACTTGAATAGAATGTAAGGAATTTAAATTTTCACGACGCGGTTTTATTTTTATTCAAGCATATTTGTTCATGTAGTTTCCGAGAAAACTTTGTCATAATTTTGTTTCTATGAGATTTCCATAACTTGACTTCTTTCAAAAATTTATTATAATTTTATTCTTATGAAAACATTACATTATTTGTTTTTTATGGAATTTCCATAACTTGACTTCTTTGGAAAATTTTCATAATTTGATTCTAATGGAAACTTGCCATAATTTGGTTTCTATGGAATTTCCATAATTTGATTCCCATTAAAAATTTTGATAATATAATTCCTATGAAATTTTACCATAATTATCATAATTTGTAGGAAATAAAATTTCCATCATTACAATTTTCCATAATTTTTGTAAGAATAAAATTTATGTACTTTTATTTCTATAAATACACATGTGCTTACAAGGATCGATTGTCAATTTGAGGCATATAAAACTCAATTTTCTTCACTTTTTTTCAGCACAATACGCCTGCAGTAGAAAGTTCATAACTTGTTATAGAAATGTTGAAATCATGATCTATTTGATATTCCAGAAACTTGAATCAGAATGCTACGACATAACCGAAATTCAAAACCAAAATCCTTCATAATTGGCGGTAATTGATTTTTGAAGTTTGCTATCAGATATGTCTTTTTTTATATAGCTCTATGCAGTTCCACTAAAATGTCTCTATCTTGGTGCAGGGAGTCTCACCAAAACGTTTGCATCTTGGTGTCTGAGAGCTCGAGTGGAGAGTCACTTGATTTGATAGAAAATAAACTCTTAAATCTACTTGTTATACAAAAAATCAAAATCAAAATTCTTATGAATTCACCAAATTTGATATTTTTAAAAGTTAGCAATCCAATTGACTTTGGACAACATCCATGAGTTCACCTCGCTGCATCTTTGCCAAAGAGCAGCATATTGATTTCCTTATTGATTGAGATTTATTTTTTCTAAACATCATGTCAATTTTGAACTTCGTGCAATTGGCACCGTGAGACGCCTCTTTAATCATGGCGAGCTCTAGAGCACATGTCATAATTTTTACTATATCGATTTGAAGCTTTATGCAATTGACACCATGAGACACATCGTTCATCATGACAAGCACAAGAGTATATGCCATATTTTCATCATGCTAATTTGAATCTTCGTGCAATTGGCACCATGATACACATCTTACATCATGACGAGCGCTAGATCATATGCCATAATTTTCACCATGCCGATTTGAAGATTCGTTCAATTGGCACCGTGAGACACGTCACTTTTTTTTACCAAGTTTACGATGGATCAAAATCAACCTCAATATCATACCATAAAAATTTAGGGGTAATCCATAATTGATGAGGAACCACTTCATGCATCTTCATTTGTAGTTTCACCTTTGATGATGAATCACACTTTGTGCCTCTTCTTTTACAATTATGGTTTTAGCGACGAACCATTCTTAGTACATCTTGTTCTACAATTGCGGCTTTGATGACGAATCATATGTGGATCATTTTCTTTTAGAGTTATGGCTTTGATGATGAAACACGCGTGAAATATCCTCTTTTTTTTGCAGTTGCGGCTTTGACGACGAACCACACTTGATATCTCCTATTTTGTAGGTTCAACTTTGATGATGAACCACATTTGGTGCCTTTTCTTTTGAAATTTCGATATCCAATGAACCACACTTAGTACATATTCTTCTACAATTATGGTGTGGCTCATCTTCTTTTAGAGATGTGGCTTTGATGAAGAACCACACATGAAATAGTTATTTTTTGCAGTTGCTGTAATCCCCCAAAAATGACTTAGGTTAACTAGAGACTAACATGTTGATATTGTTTGTCTAAGGTCCTAAATAGATCTAATATATGGTGTAGAGGCAGTATCTAAAGTTTTAGGTGCATTGGAAGTAAAACATCAAGGGCCGACCAATACGTTCGACGTCTAAGTCACCTATGTGTCTCATATGTGGTGTTATGTGTTTATGTGTGATTCATAAGGTTTTAATGTCCTTAAATGAGTTATTATATAATATATAGGCAGTGTGTCAAGCTTCGTGGAGTTTGTAGGTCAAACATCAAAGAACGTCCATGACGTTCGAAAGATATGCCTTGAAATGACCTTGTGTGTCTAGGCATGTTTTGTCGAGTTTTACGTGTTCATTTTGGATGAAACTCATGTGAGAGGTGATAAAATCATAGAAGATAATGTTTGGATTCGAAACGTCCGGGCAAACATCTCCAAGGACCAACCAAGGGTCCTTGAGGAAGGATCTTATGACTTGGTATCAAGACTGTCCCAGGCAGCCCCAAACGACACAGGCATCGACAGCTATTGGGACAATCGACGCCCCGTCGATGGGTGTCGTTGGAGGATACTTAGTATTGGTTGATAATGGAACCTTGACAAGTCTCTGACCCAACCAACGGAGGGACAGGACGGTCTGTTTGTGGACAAACAGTCCGTCGACTGTCCCACCATCGATGGGCCTGTTTTCCTGCGCTGTCTCACTGTAAGTTGAGGGGTGATATTGTAATTTCATACCACTTAGATATAAGATTTATTGGAGATTTATTAAGGGTCTGTTGGGTATTTTAAATATGTATATTAGTGTTTACCACTTAGAATATTTCATTCTTCCAAATAAAAAACCCCAAAATCCCTTAAGAACTCCCAAAGACTCTATTGAAGTCCAAAATCAAGGAAGATCTGGTGTGACATTTTGAGTGGAGATTCTTCATAAAAGTGAAGAATTAACTTCATCAAGGTATGTATATTGATCCTTGAAACTTGTTTCATCAAGGAGCCCAACTCTCAAGATGTTTTCTAAAGTTTTCAAAGTAGAATTGTCCAATTTCATTATTCTACCATGGGTTCTTGCATCAATTGTTTTTAAACGTCTATTATGGATTAGATTGCTGTTGTATTGATTATTTTAACCTAAATTACCTATGAACCCATGAATTTGGATGAAACCCTAGATTTTGACTAAGTTGTGGATTACTTGATATTGACCTAATGTTGATGAATTTTTCTGTAGTTTTATGTGGGATATTCATTGATGTAATAATTGTATTAAATTTATATATAGGTTGTATTATATTGATGAATATACATTGAATTGACCTAGTTCATTGATTATTGTAGTTTTATGTTCAATTGGTGGTTTTGGCCTTGGGTAAGGGTCTTGTATTATCAAATTGAGTAAGTTGACTTTGGATTGAAGTGTTGAGGATGATTTGGGGGTATTCTTCCCTATTTACTTTAATTTGATGTTATTTATGATTCGATTTTATTGTGATTGGTATGGTCTACTTATGGTGGCGGTGTTATGTGCTTACTTGCAATTGACGTGGCCTTGTCGGCGTTACTTTATGCAATATGATGATTTTGGCCTTGTTGACTTGAAGTAATATGACATTTTGTGTAGTTTTATTATGTGAAGAATGAAAATATATAGCTACATGTGAAGTCATATATGTATTCTCTTATTCATGTTGTCTTAGGTTATCATGTTAGACTATGACTTTGACATTATGTGTGTAGTGTTAGGCTTGAGTCTTGGTTATTCCTACTTGAATATATGAGTCTATGTTGATTACATTGATGATGTTATGATAGTATATAGGATAACTTGAAGATCTTATGTTTGCTTCTAGGTGCTTCTAGAATGACTTGAACTATGGGTTAAAAGTGAAGTATGTGGTGTCTTGTCTTGGTTGAATTGTGTATACATATATATATATATGATTATGAATATGTTATGCCTTGATTTAGGGTGTTATAACTATTTGTCTTGAATGTATGAATGACATGTGAGATTAAATGAACTTAAGAGACTGTTTTATGTGAAAACCTTGACTTAGTGGTAAGGTTAAGATTGTTGAAGTTGTAAGCCGTAATGGTATCCTTCAAAGTAAAGGAATGGTGGGATTAAGTATAATTGGATGGAACAGCATCATATGAATCCTTAGGAAAGTCGTCATGAGTTTCTTGTCGCGATTGTGAGGTAGCCCTAGTGGACCCTTCTTTGGTAGGGTAAATGTAATAAGGTTATAAACTTGTTATGGAACCCTCCTATGTGAACCTAATGTGTGAATTACTCTATGAGAAAGAAGGCTAGCACCAAGTGAGTATGGTAAGGGGAAGTAGTTTTAGTTAAAGAGCGAGACTAGATTATAAAGTATGCCCTTCATATTCCTTAACCATGTTCTTACATGGGATGTGTCTAAGTTCTACCCTTTGCAAGTAGAACAACCTCATCGGAGTAGGATAGAACTCCGGATTCCATGTCTTTCTATAATGGTCTATGTCGATTATTGACTATTCTCATCATACGGAATACCTATTAGCATTAGAGAAGTTTATGAGGTTTAGGTGGTGGTATGAGACACAATCTAGACATTGCACAATAGACTTTGAAGGTGTTTCTTGGAATTCCTAGGTCTTGTCTAAAACCATTACTTGAATGTCCATTATGTGATGTATGAGTCTTAATGAACTAATGAACTAATGACTTATGTTAAGAAGTATGTAAATGAATAAGTACCTAATATAAAGTGACTTAAGGATTACTTAGCTAAAGTGTGAAGAGGGCATAATGGATGATCTCTTCATGTATTAATCTTTGGAAGTCTTGAGGATGACTTTAGTTAGGGAAGATGTTTGGTTTTGTGGACATGATTTAAGCCTTAGGTAGTCTTAAGGACTATTTAGGTAATCTTGAAGAGGTCAATCATGGACTCTATCTTCTTAATTTACTTAAGTAGGTCTTTTGATACCCTTTGGAATGAAAATGTCATATCATCTACGTGTTGGTGTATTAAGTGAGAATTATTCTATTCTAGGGAGTCTATAAGATCTATTAAGTATGTGTGTAAGGGATTGTATGGGCGGTCGCTTCACAACTCACTCAAGTGAGACTTAGAGTTACCTTTGGTAGAATAATCTTACCTTGATGTTTCTGATGCTTAGTAAGTGTGTATGTGATTCATTATAAGTAATCTTAAAGGTCGTTTAGGCACATCTAGAGAGGGTGTATGGGTGGTCTCTCTTTTTGTTACTTAAGTGAATCTTAGGGTAGCTTTAAGTGAGAAGACTACATGCTAAAGGGTGTCTAAAGTGAAGAATAAGTAACTTAGTGTAACAGTGAATGAGGTTATTGTAAAGTGACCTATAAAATTATGATTTTTTGTTTAAATGTTATCTTATGTGTTTCTAAGTTGTTAAATGGTGTTCTTATGATTATAATGATTTCTAAAAGAAAAGATGCATGTTTCAAAAAAATATATGTTTTCATGATTTTTATGCATAATGTCATACATAGTACATGTGGTTGTACTAACTCCATGATTTTATCTATCTATATAGTTATTGGTAGATGAGCAGCTTTTGGGAAGTGAAGACTTGGACAGTAGCATCATTCAAGAGAAGTTGAAGTATGTCCTCATTTAACTCAAGCATATATGTCTTTATGTTTATTATTGAAGTATTGTAATAGACTAAGTATTTCTATATTTGTAGTTTGTATGGGCCGTGTCCCAAGTATTCTTGTGTCTTAATATAATGAGATTGAGACTTAGTACTTCCTATTGCTTTATATGAAAAAAAATTTAAAGACTATGATATGTTTTGTGAAAAGTTTCAATTCCGCACTACTTTTCACTATGTTTATGTGATGAATGACATGTAAGGGCTTGTACAAGACTTCCGAGAGGTCAAGTACACCGGTTGTAATCCGAGATAGCCCTATTTTCTAGGGTGTGGTTTCGGGATGTGACAGTTGCGACTTCGATGACGAACCACACTTGACACTACTTTTGTAGTTTCAGCTTTGATGACAAACCACCATTGGTTCCTCTTGTTTTGAGGACAATGTAGAGAACTCATCCAAGTCATACGCAGAGTATGTACTTTAAGATCATCAAAAATGACAAAAGAATCACATGATAAGGCCCTCTCTGATGTGCAATGTCGTCTCGATGGTGCAAAGCTGACACATGAAAAGTTAAATGGATCAATGGAGAAAGTTCAAGCAACTCTAGCAGATATGGAGAAAGATTTACAAGCCTTGATTTCCAAGAAAAAGAATGTCATTACGCTTATTAACAAATATCAAGAGAAGGTCTCCAAAAGTCAAGATAATGTCACCATTACGGACGACGATATTTACACCATTGAGGCAAATAATGTGAGGTCTAACTATGAAGTTGAGAGATTACCCATGCTAGAATAGACGGTCAAGAAAAGCCTCCAAGAAATCATAAGCTTCAAAGTTTTTGATAGTTGGATTTTTTTTTATTTGGTTAGAATTTTCTAATTCACTCATTATAGTGTAGTGGTTTTTTTGGAGCAATAAAATAGTGACTTATGTTTCAATAAGAACTTTTAACTTTTGAAGTCAAACTTTTGATTGTTTCTTTCCACGAGTCTCCTTTATTTATTGAAAAAAATACATTTATCTTTGCGCACATGTGGAAGAAAATTCATAGCATGAAGTAGGAGTATCGGAATAATGAGATTCTTTATTTGTTGGAAATATAACTTAAAGATCTTTAAAATGTATAAAAATCACGTATATTTTATTTACAATTAACTACGGATCGGTGTTTGAAATTGGCTCAAAATATGTGTGCTTGAATCTTCAAATTTCTTCAGCTTTACGCACATGTGGAAGAAAACTTATAACGCAGAGTAGGAGCATCAGAATAACGAGCTTACTTTTTTGTTCGAAAGATAACTTTGATATATTCTGTCTATATAAAATTCAAATCCATGAGATTTACGAATTAGTATAGATTTGAGTTCGAAGTTGGCTTAAAATATGTGTGCTCGAATCTCCAGCTTTGCGCACATGTGGAAGAAAATTCATAACACGGAGTAGGAGTTCTGGAATAATGAGATTCTTTTTTTAGAAAGATAATTCAAGATCTTTCTGTACATAAACTACGTCCATAAGATTTCCAGGTTAATACAAATTTACCTTAAAGTGAGCTCAAAATGAGGGTGTTTAACTCTTCATTTGAAAGAATCAACATGATGTTCACATGGCGACGTAATATTTTTTCTTATTATGACTAAACCTAGGGCAAAAGTATTGTAAGATGCCTACGTACGTCAGTAAAGAGGATCAAGTCATAACGTAGTTTAGAAAGCGAGCTTTAATTTTTTATCTTTTTTTTTATGTCCTAACTTTTGCCTAGGCCGCCTCTTTTGAGATTTTTAAACCTGCGTAAACTTTTTTTTGTAGCCGTACACAGTTTATACTCTTTCAAGCCAGGAGTATGACGCCTCTTCAAGGATAGTACTTCTTCAAGAATTTTCCATTGATGGGACCAGTCCGCAAGTCGTCTGCATCCACAAGTTTGTAATCTCCGCTTGAATAGACTTCTTTGATGACGTATGGTCCATCCTATTTTGAGATGAACTTGCTTTTCAATTTGTAAGATATGATAATTGGCCTTCTAACTGCAAGAACTTGATCACCAACTTTGAAGGACCTTAGCCGAACTTTTTTATTGAAAGCACGAGAAAGACGAGCTTGATAACATTCAAGACTTTGTTGAGCTTCAAAACTTTTTCTCATCAAGAGCTTCTAACTCTTCAAGGCCCAGACGAGCATTATCTTCTTCAGTAAGCCCCTCTTGGATAGTTAGCCTCAATGACGATATTTGTCATTCAAGTGGAAGGACTTCTTTAGTTCCAAAAACAAGAGAACAAGGAGTTGCTTTAGTCGGCGTAGGATGAGTCGTCCAGTATACCCAAAGAGTTTACTCCATTCTATCATTCAAATATCTTTTGATTTGGAGACAACCTTCTTTAACAAGTTGCATAGGATCTTGTTAAATGCTTTAGATTTACCATTTCCAGCAGCATAATACATTGAAGAATTATGGTGCTTGAAACCAAAAAGGTTGCAGATATTATCCATCAATTTATTGGCCAATGGATTTCCATTATCCGTTAGTATATAACTAGGAATGCCAAAATAATAAATGATATTCACCTTCAAAAACTTTGCAATATTTTTCTTCTTTACTTCTTTGTGGGCTACCGCCTCAGACCATTTTGAGAAATAATCTGTTGCAACAAAGATGTATAAGTGGTTATCGATTTTTGTAGTGGTCCAACTACGTCTACACCCCAAGCATCAAATTGTGAAGATGCAACAGTCGGATGTAATACATCAGGAGGTTGGTGCATAAAGTTAGAATGAAATTGGCATGATTGACATCTTCGAGCATAATCCAAGCAATCTCTTACCATTGTTAGCCAATAATACCAAATTCTTTTAATATGACACTGCAACTTTGGCCCAGATTGATGCGATCCACGAACTCCAGAATGTGCTTCTTGCATCGCTTGATATTCTTCTTCTTCTCCCAAACAATGAAAGATAATCCCTTTGAATGAATTTCGATATAGAGTATCTTTATAGTAAAGAAACCAAGGAGCACGACAACGGATTTCAGCCTTTCTCTTTGGATCTTCTGGAAGTATATTGTAGCACAAGTAATCAATCAGGGCATAACGGCATGTCTCCAGTCGACTATCTCAACTTGTGAAACATCTAGAAGATGTTTAAGCTTGCTTTGTTCATCCGCATCTGTGGTACTATCCATTTTTTGCAGATAGTAATTTGAGCTTGGTCGGGTAGAGTCAATGTTGAAGCAAAAGCAGCTAAGGCATCAACTTTCTTATTCTCCTTTCTTGGAACATGTTTAGGAGTTACATTTCCAAGCCATGTAATCAATTTTTGTGCATAGTCATGATAGTGACACAATTCTGGCTTTTTGACTTCATAGCTACCCAACAATTGATTGATCACTAATTCATAGTCTACTAGAACTTGTAATTGCAATTGCTTCACATTGACCGCAATTACAAGCCCAAGTATTAAGGCTTGATATTCTGCAACATTATTGCAGCAACATTGTGTTAAGGTGAAGGCATATCGCAAGATCTCCTCTTGAGAAGTGACAAATATCACTCCAGCGTCGGCTCCTTCACTATGTGAAACCCCATCAAAATACATATTCCAAGGCGGTTGAACTTCAACAACCATTGTATCTTCATCAGGTAATTCATCAGTGAGTTCCCAATCATCAGGTATCAGGAGGTCTGCTAAGAAGTCAGTCAATGCTTGCCCTTTCACAAACATTTTAGGAACATACACAATTTCAAATTGTTAAAACTGGAGATACCATCTTGCTAGTCGATCATTAAGGATGGGTTTTGACATCACAAATTTGATGGGATTTGCTTTAGAAATAAAACGGAGGACATGAGCTTAAAAGTAGTGTTTCATCTTTTGATTTGAGAAGACCAAGGCAAAACATAGATTTTCGATTGGAGAGTACTTCAACTCATTTGGTATCATCATCCTACTCAAGTAGTAAAGGGAGTTTTCTTTCCCTTTGCCATTCTCTAGGGATAAGAGTGCTCCCACTGGTCTTTCTTGAGCTGATATGTAAAATATCAATTGCTTTCCAGGAACAGAAGATGCTAAAACTGGTGGTTTTGTCAACTGAGACTTGATTCTCCCAAAGGAATTATAACAAGCTTGGTCCCATTCGAAAAGAGTGTCTTTTTTCATAAGACGACTGAATGCTTGGCACTTTCCTGCAAGATTCGATATGAATATCCTAAGATATGCTAGATTCCCTTGCACACTCTTTAAATCATGGATGTTTCTTGGCTCAACCATCTTCAGAATTGCATTTATTTTTGCTTGATCGATTTTGATTCCTTGATATCTTCTAATAAATCCAAGGAATTTTCCAGAGGTAACTCCAAATGCACATTTTAAAGGATTCATTCTAAGTTGATACCTTCGTAGTAGATCAAACACCAAACTTATGTCTTGCAAACAGCCACACGTTTTCCTTGATTTCACTACTAAATCATCAACATAACATTCAACATTTTTGTGAAGAATATTATCAAAGATGTTCTGCATAGCTCTTTGGTATGTTGCTCCTGCATTCTTCAAACCAAAAGGTATTACTTTGTAACAATAAATGCCTTTAGGAGTGCGGAATGCGGTCAACTCTTCATCCTTTGGTGACACACGGATCTGGTTGTAAACGGATGAACCATCCATACAAGACATCACCTCATACCAAATAATGGCATCAATCTAAGCTCAGGGATAGAAAATGGAAATTCATCTTTTAGACATGCATTATTAAGATCCCTAAAGTCGATGCAAACTCAAATTTGCCAATCCCTATTCCTCACGGGGACAATACTTGAAACCCATGTGGGGTACTTAACTTCACGGATAAAGCCAACCTCAATAAGCTTGTTAAATTCAGGTTGGATCACGGGAACGGATCCAGGACTAAAGCGCTGTTGAGCTTTCTTGATGGGATGTCCACCGGTTTTCAAAGCAAGATGATGGACTACTACCTTCGGGTCTAATCCAGGAATTTCTTTGTAACTCCAAGCAAATACATCTTTATACTCTTTGTGCAAGTCTACATAGGCCATTTCCTCATCACTTGCTAGTGAAGCATTCACATGAGTGGTTTTTGGATCTTCATCAGTTCCAAAGTTGATTTCTTTCAATGCATCAATGGTCACCTCTACTCCTTCTTCAAGTTCGGGTAGCGCATATTTAGCATCATCATCTTTTTGAGGTTCTCCTTCACTAAGAGATATATGGTAACACCATGAAACATTCTCCTACTCTCCTGTAATTTTAATTGGATAAAAAGTATGTCTTTCATCTTATGTAGTGACATGATATGAAGAGCCAACACTTACATCAAATTCTTCACATTGTTTAGCAACTTCGCTTCTGTACTTCTCCACAAGAGACCACAATGTTCGTCGGTCGCCTAATTCTAGAAAGGATTAGACTTTGAATGACTTTAGGAGCATTTTGAGATTTTGGTAAACTATATGCTTGCATAATTTCTTCCTCAACGGCCCTAACCTCTCAAATACAAAAATCCTCTGCGTTGAGCTTCCAAGTAGATCAAAGGCAGAAATCCTTTTGTTAGAATTAGCAGAATCATATTCCGTAGTAATGTAATTATTCTCACACTTTTTATGGAGATGCGAATAGGTTGAGGTTTTTTGTAGCCCACCCCTTCACGTTGTTACCTCATAACAGGTTCTGACGGAATCTTCCACAATTTTGATGGTCCGTTAGGATCGAATCCAGCTTTTGCTAGCAATCTTTAAGCATTAGGATCAAAACCTTCTTCTGTACGCTTCATTCAGAGTACTTCATATTGAGGTGACTTAGGGTCCAAAAAAATTTCGTGAAGAGATGACTTATGAGCCATAGACTTCCCATGTAATTTTGTGGATGACTTCATCATATCAATTCGCCTTACAGGATCGGTCAAACCTTCCAACGTATTTTCTCGCAACTCGAAAGAGTGTCCCTTATCCTCCTTTGACTTTGGGACATAACAAAGAATGGATGTGACCTTTTTATTTTGAAAAGCACCAATCATGTTAGGCATCTTGTTTGTATAGCCAAGCTTTGGATCTTCCTTGTTTGCGACTTTTGCCTTACTGACCGCTACCTTAGCCATCTTGTTAAGGAGTCCAATATTTTCGGATGCAATGTCATCAACTTCTATGGATTATTTCTTCAAGTAAAACTTTGCGTCAGCAAAGTGAGCTTCAGCTTCAGTGAATGTATTATCATCTGCAATAATCTTTTTTGCAACTCCATTCTCATAATACTTCAAACATTAGTGATGGATAGATGGGATTACTTTGTTCTTATGTGCCCACGACCTACCAACCAAAATGTTATATGATGTCTTTGCATAAATTACATGAAACAAACATGCTTGATTGCAACTTTCGATGGTGAGGTTTATTTTGATAGTCCCCATGGACCTTTGTCCTCCTTGATTGAATCATGGATCATCAAGAGACTATCAGTAAGATCTGTTGTTGATATCTTAAGTTCATTCATTTTTCAAATCGGAAGGATGTTGATTCCAGATCCTCTATCGACTAGGATCCTATTAACCCTTTTATCACGCGCAAAACTGGCCATGAATAAAAAATGATTATGAAATTTTTCACCAAACAGAAGATCATCGTCAGAGAATGTGATTTTGGCCATACATGCATTTCAACTCCGGGATATAGATGTGGAGCATCTTTTCGTGATGGGCATGATGGATTTTCAACTTTAAGAGACGAATTTGGAGAATATTTTGGTTATTGATATGATGGAGTTGTATTTTTTGCTTGCTTTTCATCGACATTACAACATAGAGATCTTGTTTCATTTCATGTGAACTTGGTGTAAAATAAATTTGCAAATATTCTCCAAATGTAATTGGTCGATGCGACTCTTGGTAGTGGTGCGCCTTTATTTACTTCTTCTTTGAATGAAGACTCAAAGTTTTTGTTTTGGGTCTCCTTACCATCTTTTCTAGACGTGTGCCTTTGTGGACTCTTTATGCGAACTCATTTTTTGGTGTCAACGGCGAATCACAAGAGTCCAGCCCCAATCATCAAGATCATCAACTGGTTCTTCATCTTCTCTTGTTGATCCCTCCCCTAAAGAAGCCACATCACTTAGTATAGGAAGAGATGAATATTTATTTACATCAATGGGCTCAAAGTCTTCAAACTTAATCATTCTTGTCTGATTGTTGTTTGGGATGTCTTGCTCCATATTTGCTTCAACAAAACTGCAGGTCATGACCAGATTGGGTAAGTAAGAAGCGATACTGACTTGATTTGAACTCAATTTCTCATATTCAAGTTTGATATTCCCTTCGCGAGCTAAGTCCGTGATTTTTTCCTTGAAGACGAAGCATTTCTCGATAGGGTGGCCAACCAATCGGTGATATTTGGAGTATTTTGGATCATCATTCTTCCCTGAATCATTTGGTCATTTCATCTATGGTAATGCAAAAAGTTTTATCTCAAAGAGTTCATCAAAAAATTACGGAAACATCTGAGTCAAGAAATGGGTAGTCCTTCCGCTACATTTCCTTCGAGGTGAGTTTTTGATTCGTCCTTCTTTCAAAAGAAGTCGATTTTGCGCTCTGTGTTTTGCCAAGTCTTGTGGTGAATTTCACATGTGAGGTATTGACGTTCATGGATTCCTTATTTTCAGTCTTAGGTAAATATTTTCCCACTTTCTTGAATTCTTGCCTTTCTTTGACTTTAAGGAGTTCGTGGTCAGGTGGAGATTCAGTTCCAGCTGATGACATGCTCAACTCCATATCATGAGCACGAGTGGCCAATTCTTCAAAAGTTTTAGGCTTTATGCCTAGCAAAATATAGCGGAGACCCCAATGCATGCCTTGAATGCACATCTCAATGCCCGAAGCTTCACTAAGTCTCTATTTACAGTTTAGACTTGCACGCATCCATCGATTGATGAAGTCAAAGACCGACTCTTTATTTTGTTGGCGAGCGTTTGTATGTTCCACCACATTTACAGTAAGTCTTGTTCTATAGAAGCGGTTGAGAAATTCTTGCTACATTTGTTCCTAACTATCAATGGAACTAGACTCAAGGTATGTGCACCAATCGAAAGCATTTCCCTTAAGGAAGCAGAAAAATTGTTTGACCAGGTAGTCGTCGTATGTCCCAGCATTGTTGCACGTTTCAATGAAGTGTGCCTTATGCTGCTTTTGACTTCCCTTACTATCGAACTGCTGAAATTTTGGAGGTTGATAACCGGCAGGCATTTTCAAGGTATCAATCATTGCAGTGTATGGCGTTGCATATGTCAAGGAGGATTTCGTAGCAACCTTGTACTTGTCTTTAATGGTTGCCATGATAAACTCCTTGATTTCGTTGATCGGGATCATTCCGTCAGTGGAAACTTGGATATGTTTAGCATGTTTCACTTGCTTTGTAGGGATATCAACCGTCTCTTGTACTTGTGGACGTTTTCCAGGCGCATCACTTGATTCTTCATCCATCATTATTTCCACCTTATCATCTATGTTAACAATTCGAGAATCTTGATCTTGAACATACTTGGTCAAACCTTCAATAGCTCTTGTCAAGCTCGCACTTGTTCTTCTACGGATTAAGTGCTACTCACCATTGCGTGCATTACCACAGTAGGTGATGGAGAATGTTGTTGATATTCCCAAACATGTGATGCAAACATGTTATGTGGGGTAGATCTAGTGTTCAAGACATCATTATCGACTAAAGCAAAGGTCTTTTCATATGTAAATAGGCTCAATTGGGAAAGAACCCTTTCGACCATTTTGGCGATGTCTTCTTTTGCGAATTTAGCAAGAGACTTTACATATTTTGGGGACAAACCAAAGGCAACAGCAGATTCAGACGGCACTGCTGAGGCTTGTTGTCCCAACAGCTTGGCTTGGTTCCTTGTGATAGGTCTCATGTTTCCTGCAATAAAATCAAAGATATTTTCCACATCAATGTAGAATTTGGATCCATCAGTTTTTGCAGAAGCAAATGTGAATCCAGATGCAAATGCAGATTTTGATACAAATGAAGATATCAATGCAGATGCAAATACGAAAGCAAATCTATATTTCGATGCAGACGCAGATTTGGATGCAAACGCAGATTTGGATACAGATCTAAATGTAGATCCAAATTTGGATGTAGATGCAAATTCCGATGCAAATGCGGATATGGATGCAGATCCAAACTTCTTGATGCAGATGCATATGAAGATATGAATGTATACCCAGATTTGGATGCAAATGCAGATTTCGAGTTGATCTTCTTCGAAGCCATATCAATGTTCTTGAACTTGTATTTTGGAAGAGAAAAGGTGAGAGGTAAAGATTGTCCCACTAGGCGTGCCAAATTTGTAAGCGTCTAAAGTTTCAATCCTGAAATACAATAAACAGGAAAAGAAAAATAGCAAGCAAACAATATTATTTGTATTTGAATTAATGCGAAAGTTACAATCTTTATAAAATATCTCAAAACGATATGGAATTCCCTGATTGTTCTCTTCACATGTGTTCTTGCATGTTAATGACTTGCAGATCACCACTGAAGAGAAATTATGTATTCCTGCGTGTATGTATTTGCGTGTGCTCTTTTGGTTAGAAGAAGTCCTCTTTATATAGGCTTGAGTTAGGGTTTTAGGGGTATTTTGGTCTGAGCAATTTTTGACCCCTGGGCCTGAAGAACATGAGTTGACCTAAGTGATTTCGACTTGATTTAAGTCATACAATTTTGACTTAGATATTAATCCAAATTTATCAACCAGTAATTTGACTTGGTCAACATATGGTGAATTTAAGATTTAATCCAAATTTAATATGAATTTATCAATAAAACTTCAATGTCTTCAGATGCTTCATGCTTCGGGCACATGAGTTGGGCTCATCTTATCAACTTAATGAACTTGCCCAAGTGATCTCGACTTGATTTAAGTCATAAAATTTGACTTAAATATTAATCCGAATTTATCAACCAGTAATTTGATTTGGTCAATGTATAGGGAATTTAACATTTAATCCGAATTTAATATGGATTTATCAATAAAACTTCATTGTCTACACAAACAAAATAAATTTAAAAATCATTTCACAAATTAAACCATTACATATGAAAATTGACGACAAAAATAAATATACACAAAAAATATATTTGTAAACCTATATCTATATTACTACCTTAAAATGATGAATTCCTAAACTAAATGTTTAATTATTGTAATATCCCCAATTAAAAATGCCCCGTTTATTTTATTTATTAGTTTAATTATATGTACAATATTAAAATCAAAAACCATTTTATATTAAAGAGTTGTGATTTTTCTCAATGAGATCTGACTTTTTAGAAAGATTGTGATTTTTTTGACAGGTTTTGTCATTTTCGATGAATTGTAACTTATTTGAAGGGTTGTGATTTTTTTCAAATGGTAGTGATTTTTTCGAAGGGTTGTGCATTTCCGATGAGTTGTGGCTTGTGCAAAAGCTTGTGACTTTTCCGATGAGCAGTGACTTTTTCGAAAGGTTGTAACTTTTCTTATAAGGAACTATTAGCACCTATTAATACTATTATTTTTTAGCTATAAATAGAGGGTTTCCACTCACTTTTAAATTATTTTTTAAGTTTTCTATTTTTCTAAAAATATTTCACGGTTATTTGCAACAATTGATTAAGTTCAAAATTCAAGAAAATTTGAGGTATCACATAAGAAAGAGTTGGTGAACAAATTGTAGAAAATCATTAATAAATGCACGCTCGTTTTATTTTTACGATTTTCATGAGTTAACAATGACAAAATGTTGTGGGAAAGACAAAACTAATAAACAAACATGGATAAAGTTACATGATTCGGATAAGATATTTCTTCTTTGATTCTTTTTACCCTTAAATGAAGAAGTTTCTTTTTAATTTTCCTAAAACAACGGGCATCAACGCAATCCATTTAATCATTAGTTTTGATCTTATTTCAAAAATAGAATTTTACTTTTACTTATAATATGATAATACAGACATGATAATAATTATTTTTAATAGATATATAAGTAAAATGAATGAAGAAAATAAAGTGTTGGTGACAAGAGACATCGTGTCTCAGTGGGTCTGCCGCAGCTGGTGAAGTGTGTTAGTGACACATGCCCACATCCACCTGCCATAACACACAGATTGACACACAATCAGATCAAAGTACGTAGGCACTACTTATTGCTTTATAAAAGCTGATGATGATGCAATCGTGTCATTTTGCTATGTTTCGTGTTGTTGAAGTACAAAGTTTGGATCAGAAAGTGTGAATTTGGAGCAAATCGATGATGGCTAAGTATTCTGTTGTTGTGGAACGAAACTGATCATAATTACATATACTCATACAGGGAAAGTAGTAGTTGGAAGAGGAGATGATGCTGAGGATTACAAAGCCTAAAGTCTCTATCAGAATCTTAACACATTCAGTATGTTTAAACTACCAATTTCATTCACATCATATTTCCATTTGTCTTGTTGATAAAAGAATTCATCCCCTGTTTTCTTCTTTGTTATTTTTCTCCAAACTTTTGCAGATTTTTGGGGCACCTACTTTAACTCGGAGAAGCTACTCATCTGGGGTTAAAGTTAAACAGGTTCGCATGCATTTTCCTAATTATGCATGAAGCTTGATCTCTTGTAAATCAGAGAAGAAGTCAGAATCAAGAGTTGAGGTTCTAAATTTTAGGATAGAAGAGAAAAATATCTCAAAATATTCTCTTTTGAGAAAAGGAAAGAAAAAGCTTTGAACCCACCACTACTATGAAAGGCATTTCCACCACCGTTACTTATCACTAAGCCCTCAAATTTGTTATATATATATATATATATATATATAATGAAAAGTTAGTGGGTCCTCACTTAGCTCTGCCTTTGCTTGTAATTATGCATATGTGAACTGTTATTGTGTAGATGATGGTTAGAGAAGCACTAAATTCTGCCCTTGATGAGGAAATGGCAGCTGATCCTAGAGTATTCTTAATGGGTGAAGAGGTAACAGACAATTTTGCTTCCGTATTATTTGAAAGTTTGACGTTGTGGTGCTTAATTACCTTTTTGAATCATTCAGGTTGGGGAATACCAAGGTGCTTACAAGGTTAGAATTTCTAATATTGAAGTTGATCGCCCTACAGTGCGGTACTGAAATTGTTTCCTCCTCTCTTCTGGCAGGTCTCTAAAGGACTCTTGCACAAGTATGGCCCTGACAGAGTTGTTGATACCCCAATTACTGAGGTTGTCTTTTCATTCAGCATCAATGTGCTATAATAATTGCGCTCTCTTTTAGCAATCAGTCGGTATACGTTAAGTTTTAGTTTCCTCATTAAAAGTGTAGCTTCTTGATTCTCATTGAGCAGGCTGGATTTACTGGACTCGCTACCGGAGCCGCATATTATGGACTTAGGCCTGTCTTGGAGTTCATGACCTTTAACTTTGCCATGCAGGTAAGACATTACTTCGCTTTCTCAAACTTCTTGGTGTTACCTTTTGTCACATGTTGGAATGGTTGCCATGATGCTCATAATGATACTTGTAACATTAACCGCGTATAGAGACCAGTTTTATATGGCTTAGGTAACGTGTAAAGCTTTTAGTTCCTCCTGGAGAAATTCCATCATAAGTTATCTGTTTACGTAGTTATCAAAATTAGATTTTTCAACTCTCTCAGTAAGCTCTGTTCTCCGTATATAGTTTAATGAGGGTGATCAAGCATGAGTTGTTGCAGATGAAAAG
The DNA here is from genome assembly GCA_027704865.1 of Solanum neorickii. Classification (NCBI taxonomy): domain Eukaryota; kingdom Viridiplantae; phylum Streptophyta; class Magnoliopsida; order Solanales; family Solanaceae; genus Solanum; species Solanum neorickii. The sequence continues at coordinate 28,714,107 of JAKWJC010000367.1, forward strand.
AACTAAGCATATTATTTCAGATCATGATATCTGTACACAACTAACTAATTTCAAGGTCGGCAACCTTCAATTATTAATGTAATAATTTCGTTGTGTTATAGCATCTTTGACGTATAATGATCTCCAAGAGCATCATCAGTAAGTTCTCATCAAATGTGGTAATGTTTAACCATATTTGTGCTTCTCCCTAATTTAACAATTCAAGCCTGTTGAATGGTCTCTTGAATAGGTGTTCTAGTTGTTTGCCGCCATACTTTAGTGGACAAGCCGTTTTTGTTTTGTTTTTGTGCATGGATTTCCCGTGAAATGTTCTGAAATCAGCAGCAGTATAGCAATATACGTATAGTCAACCCTACAGCACATGTGTGGTATTCAGCTGCAGGTAATAGGATTTTAGATATCTTGGAATGATGAGATGAAAAGAAATTCAGGTCTGCTTTGTTTTCTGAAACCATGCTTGTAATCATCAGTCATGATAACTTCATAACTTCTCATCTTGCTTGGAATTTGATTCGCTATCAAAACAATAGGTACGTTTCTTGTTTTGTTAAGAACCTCTCCGTACTTGGCGTCTAGCCTGCAGCTCTATAGTTATTACTAAAGAAAAACATCAAAACGAGGGGTGGCATATACACATCGCAGTAAAAAACTTCAGCGCTTCCAAGAACAATGCAACCACATCTGTCTTAGGTTCATTTCAGAAGAGCTAATTGAGGTGCACCATACCTATCCACAGAGGTACGCCCCATACCTTTAGGACGGGGTGCACTAACTTCGGGAAAAATCATATGTATATCTATTTTGAAATAATCGCATAAACTAGGATACAGTGAACAATGCATCCATGAAAGGCTTAGGAGTGCCCTTGTGCTGATGGTACAAGCTAGAGGAACCACCCATGAGACAACCATACCTACCCAGTCATTCTGGGATCAGTTCGGGAGTGCTGCATATTAGTCGATGCTGTAGGTCTTTGGGATAAAGACAAAAACTAAAACATTAAGGTTTCACGGTAATTCCATTGAGATGTCTCTGTTCATTTGCTTATCATGGTGTTTTCTGCTGCTTAGACCTTTTTGTAGACATCTGATCAGTGGAAAAAGATAATTAAAGGAGATAGTATTTCAATTTGATTACTTTATTAGAAGAAGTTCCTACAGCTCTGACCTTTCTAATGGAACTTTTGTTTGAATTCTTTTGGAGACATTTATGTTTGTAACGGTACAAAAACTACTTTCCCTTCTTAATCTGCGTCTTTTTTTTGTGGAAATTAGAAGCTGAATTCTATGGAGATAATAGGAGTTCTGATGCGTTCTTGCAGGCAATAGACCATCTGATTAACTCTGCTGCCAAAACACACTACATGTCTGGTGGGAATATTAGTGTTCCTATTGTTTTCCGAGGACCGAATGGTGCTGCTCTAGGAGTTGGTGCTCAGCACTCTCAGGTATCTTGTATCATTTTTCTGGTGGTATTTCTTTTTAAATAAACAGCTGTCATGAGCAAAGATTCATGTGAAAGCACCAGAGTATACCAAGGTCCGCTCTTGGAAAAAGACAAAGCAGGGTGTGGATATTAGAGAAGTTCTTATGCTTTTCTAAATTGAGATCACATGTGCGTACAATCTATAATAAGAACAAACCTTGCTGAGCTGGATGATGCGAGTATCAGGTTGTCGGGATTATGCGTCTAACATAAGTTTACAGGTAGCCGTCGTTTAGGGTCTTTTGATTAATAGAGTTGTGCCTTGCTGTTTAAATGTGATTGAAAACAACATGAAGTATTGTTGTCTGTACCATTTATTAGCTGCTCATTGCACAACTTGCAGAAAGCTTGAAAGTTGCATGCTTCAACTACTCACAGAAATCATGTTCACTGGTGTGCTTTATCAGGCTGTAGACTGAGAAATAACGGATATTCAACAAATAAATCTCTCTGAAATATGATATGCATTATTCTTTGTCGGTCACAATAAGATGATTCAGTTTATTAGGGATGAAATGCGTTTTGAGAAATCTATATCTTAGAAAATATTAGAAACTCAATTTTGTCACTATGCAGTGTTATGCTCCATGGTATGGGTCTGTCCCTGGCTTGAAAGTTGTGGCACCATATTCATCTGAAGATGCGAGAGGACTTCTAAAAGCAGCTATCAGAGATCCCGATCCGGTTGTTTTTCTTGAGAATGAGTTATTGTAAGTACAATTCGATTTTGAGAATTGTGGTAAAAATTCTCTAAACACATTAGTACTGGAATAGCATACCCAGTGTATAGTGTGTATGCAACCTTACCCCTACCGTGAGAGAAGCTAGAGTTGGTTCTGATATAACCCTCGACTCGAGTAAAATAAAACAACAATCAAGTATGTAAAGTAAGTATAGTAATGAAGAAGCTATACTAAAAAACAGCGGAGAAGAGAACCGGTGCACTAACAAATAATACGATAACCGAAGCCAAGAGAACAACATGTAATGCAAAAATCGAAGAATAAGATAGTAGATTGAGTAAATTTTGGTAAATCAATTTTCAGGTATGGCGAGTCTTTTCGTGTGTCGGAAGAAGTTCTTGATCCAAACTTTACCCTCACCATAGGGAAAGCAAAGGTATGCTCCCAGACAAGCTTTACTTTTTCGGGATTGTTTGCATCCGTTCTTACAGTTTGTGATGCTTTCTTTTATGTACAACAGATAGAGAAAGAGGGGACAGATGTGACAATTACAGCATTCTCACGGATGGTTGGCTATGCTCTCAAGGTTAATATGTGCATATTTCCCTACATTCAGATAATAATGAGTATACACGCAATGAAGAGTTTGGTTAATCACATTGCAATTTCGTACTCTTTGATTTGTCAATATTTGTTGCTCAGGCTGCAGAGACGCTTGCGAAGGAGGATATAAATGCTGAGGTAAATTAGTTCCAACGGAGCTCTTTCTCTTCCCTTTCCGCAGCATGGTTACTCTTTGAAGTCTAGCTGTTGGCTTGTTTTGTGTACTCTTTGCCTTTAAGGTCGGTTTTGATGTATTTCAATCTTTCAGGTCATTAATATTAGGTCAATTAGGCCATTAGACAGATCTTCCATCAATGCTTCGGTGAGAAAAACAAACAGGCTGGTTACTGTTGAAGAAGGATTTCCTCAACATGGTGTCGGCGCTGAAATCTGGTTTGTCTTCCAAACTGTACTGACAATCATATAATAATGCATTTCTATAGTTAATTTTGGAACTAAACTTGTGCCTTTGGTTGTCATATATAGTGCTTCAGTTGTCGAGGAAATATTCGAGTACCTTGACGCCCCGGTTGAAAGGATTACTGGTGCAGATGTTCCAATGCCTTATGCTGCCAATCTTGAAAGGATGGCTCTTCCACAGGTCTCTTCTCTGTAACATTTATGTTCCAACTTACATTATTATTTAAGTCTACGGGCCCTTTGATCTCAATCACATCCATATAATTTAACTATTTTAAGAATTTTATTTGGTTGATCGATTTGGATTGACTTAATTTCTTCCGGTGATGATGTAATCGTGCAGGTCGAAGACATTGCTCAAGCAGCCAGGAGGGTGTGTTACAAATCCATTTCAATGGCAGCTGCTGTTTGAGTTTTGTGATCTCCACTCCTACTTTCATGCTTTTATTTTTGTAATATAAATGTGAAGATGTTCAGCGTAGCCAATTAGGGTTTTTTATTGCTTGATATGCGAATATAATGTATCTTGGTGGAAAATAATCAGTAGTAGACTAAGAATAATGTTTGGGGGAAATGCCCAACTGGTATTGGACAGAATATGCTAGAGACCTGGATTGAGCGAATATGAGGAAGTTTGAAGTCTATTCCTTGACTGATGTTGGAATATCTAGAAATCAATTGATTCCAATGAAGTCCTATCTCATTCAACACATTAAGTACGGATTGAGTAATCCATTTTTAAAAATGGATAAAGTATTAGATAACATCAATACTCATTTGTGAATGTGTTTTTCTTTTTTCAATTATATATATTTAGAGAGGAGAGTTATTTCGACTTCTACTTGGTGATCTTACTTGATTATTATTGAAGTGGAGCCACGGACAATATGGGATATTCATAGTAGGGAAAATTTTGGAAAAGAGAAAGAACTTAATTAGCCCTCATATGGATACAATTTATGCAATTATGTTTTATAGGTATAGTTTTATTCGTTATAGGTGTTATATTTTAGGTGTTTTGATGATCTTCACAAATGCGGGAAACTGGTTCCTGGCAAAGTGCTCTCGTCCAGATATAAATGGGGTACAGTCATAAAAGTTGTCATGTCAGGTGGTAGGTGAAAAGTGTGGTATGCTATACCAATAAGAAGAGTGCACGAGATTGTATGTTTCAGTATCTCACAAATGCAGGGACCTGGTACCAGGCAGAGTTTCCTCCATCAAATACATAATTGGTTACAGTTATAAAGCTGTCACGTCAGAGGTTGATAAGGCGTCGGTGTACTACACCAATTAGAGTAGAAGGGGGTGTTTGTCCAACGGATAATTACTCTTTATGTTTGATACTTTTAGCATGAAAAACACCATATTATATTCATTCATCCAAAGAAGGAAGTCAGCCAACAAGCCTTTTCAAGAACTCACAAAAAAGTTTGCAAGGGACCTGGTCCCCGGAAGCAAGGGACCTGATCCCCGCAAGACTGCGACGTGAAAAGGACGAAAAGACTGCTGTCGGAAAAGCTGTCATCTCTGATGCGGTAGGTGCACAGCTTTTTTTCGGAAAAGTTGTCATCTCTGATGCGGTAGGTGCACAGCTTTTTCAACAGCAGGCCTTCAGCCAATGAGATGATTTTAAAGAATTTGTGGAAAATTATATTATCTCTTTCCAACAAACACAAATTCAAGACTTGGCAAATTAAAGTTGGATTTTCTCTGAAAATTCACAAGCTTGAACAGAAGGCCATCTTCAACGAAGAACATTGCTCAACTCAACAGAAGGACCTGATAGAGTAAAGAATCTTTGTTGTATTTAGAGCTTTGTGCCTACGTATTTACATTGTAAATTTGTTCCTAATCTATAAAGGATTCAGATATTTGTTTTGGATTTGTAAAAGTCTAAATCAGTTAACGTTAACTGATTTAGTGGGCAACATTGTTTCGTTACTTAGTCAAATTCTAAGTCATCTAGAGTTAGGTTGTAATCGAGTTTCACTTTTGCATGAGAAGGCTAGTGAAGACGGTTGTAAATCCTGTGCAACAGGTCGTGATTTTACTCTCTTGAGCAAGGAGGTTTTCACGTAAACTGCTTGTGTTGTGTTCTTCATATTGTTTAATCTTTTGCACTGTTCTTGCTGTGTCAAGGGACCTGGTCTGTTGACTGGTAGTGAACGCACATATTCCAACAAGTGGTATAAGAGCAGGTGCTCTCTATCTGGTTAACACCAAGAGAGAAGTTCCTGCGAGAAATGGCGCGACTACTGAATAAACAAAGAAATCAGTCTCCCACAAGACCTCTTCTTTTTTATGATAAGCTATACAAATATCTATCTTATTGCTGAGGACAGTGAAGTATGGGACATCACATGTGAAGGTCCTTATGTGTCAACTATGGAGGTTAAAGATGGAGAGGTCACAAAAGTCATTCCCAAAACAAGACAACAATATAATGACTCTGACAAGCAACTAGTTCGAAAAAATTACAAAGCCAAGAAGTTGCTTATGTGTGGCATTGGAATGAAAGATTATGATCTGATCTCTTCATGTGAATCGGCCAAAGAAATTTGGGATCTCCTGAGAACTACCTTTGAAGGTACTAAAGAAACAAGGAAATCTAAGCTAGATTTCTTTACTGCTCAGTTTGAAGGTTTCACCGTGGAGGAAGGTGAACCAGTTCATGAAATTCAGACAAGATTCTCCACCATCACCAATGAACTTATGTTTCTTCATGAACCTATCTCAGTGTGCAAACAAGTCTCTAAGATACTGGAAACTCTTCCCAGATCTTGGACAAATGAATGTGTATTTGCCGAGGAGACAAAGAGGCCTGAAGAGGCGACTCTAAATACACTATTTGAGCTTCTTCAAGCTCATGAGTTGCATAAAAAAAGGGAGTGTCTCATTCTGAAGGGAAAATACAAAAGGACAGATACGATTGATGAGACTGATCAGAATAAAGAAAATTATGTCAAGACTATAAAAGGTAAAGAAAACGAGGGGGGCCTACCCGGTCCGTCCCAAGATAAGCAGAAAAGAAGTCTTCTTCAGGGCATTAAAAAGGGATATGGCTGAATGGAAAAAATCCTCAAGTGATTCAGATGATTTTGAACACACAAATAATGATTTCATGACAAAGTCAAGCGAGGAAGATGCTGATGAAAAAGTAACTCTATCTTATTTCAAGCAAAACTTGAATACCGTTTCTACTAGCAAGTTGAGAAAGCTACAAGTTGTATTACTTGATTTGATAAGTGAGCTGACAAGTGAGAAGGATCCCATAAGCAACAGTCTAGATATATCTCAAGATGGAAAAATTGCATTAGTTGCTCAAATATCTGATATTAAAAGTCAAATGTTTGTTCTAGAAGCTGAAAATCTAGAACTAAAGAAAAAGATGAAAGGGGTAACTAATAAAACTTTTAAAGGAAAGAATGAGGCAAGCAGCTTGCAGCTGGAGCTTGATAATAAGTTGCACACTGCTGAAATGAAGACCAATATTGCATTAGAAAGAAATCTTGAGTTAGAGAGGGACCTGGTCCGTGTAAAAGAGGAACTGGAAAAATCTCTCAAATGGACCAATTCCTCTAAGATTCTTACAAATCTAATCGGTCAAGACAACAGTAGAAGAGGGTTAGGCTGTGACAAGATAAAATCCTTCTACAATCCTCGAAGCAAAAGTGTTCCTGATGCTGACAATCTGTTGTCTGAGAATTGTTGTCGAGATGGAAATCATAAGAAAGATTGTCCAATTTTGGAAAAAATTGATGGAAATTCATCAAATTATTCCAAACATCGAAAAAGAGCTAAAGAAAGGCATGTGAAGTTTGTCCGATCTGAAAAATAATCAAGAAAAGAAAGAAAGGGGAGCTGGTCTTCATGCTAAATTTGTTAGATCCAATAGTAATGTGGAAATAGAGCACAAAGGACCTGGTCCTCGCTATCGTTTTAGCAAGAAAACTTTGCCCCTTTGGACAGGAAGGTTTCTTGTTAGGCCTTTTTTGACAGTTATTGGGAACTCTGTTTGAAGTGGGTTCCTAAGTCTAACAAGTAATTCTGGCGCAGAAGAGAGGAAGCTGTCAGTGTTGGTTTATGAATAGCAGATGCTCAAAACACATGACTAAGAAGGTTACAAAACTTCCTCTCTCTCAAGACACTTCAAGGTGGAGGTGTCTCTTTTGGCGAATGGCAAGAAACGCTACATTCTTGGTGTAGATTTATGATGAATGAAATGAAGCTAAGGTCTTATCAGATAACTATTTTGTCACAAACTTGCTCTCTCGGGCGATGATTTTTGATATAATAGAGATGCAAGAACATGTATATTGCTGATTTGTTTACTGGTCATTGTGATAGTCTCACTAAACTTAATACTCAAGGTATGAATGCTGAGGTATGATTAAGGAGACGTGCTCATGAGTGTTGCTTTGCTGCACAAACCTGTTTCAGGGGACCTGGTCTCAGTCTGCATAAAATGATATTTGCAAATGACAAAGGTTGTGACGATGATGTTAAGGAGAAGCAGATCAGATCATCCTTCAGGTGAAATATGCAGACTTTGAATCTTTCAAGAAACTTTCGACTGAAGTGATAATTGGTACATGTTTGTTACCAAAATGATGATAATGAGAAGTTTGATCTCAACATTGATAAAAGAATAATTGTGGTACACTCTTCCTCCAGCAAGGCGTATCAGGGGTATACTAAAAATGGTCATGTGTTTATTGATGAGTCTAGAAGATTTTAGTAGTTGCAAGGAAAGAAGTTTCTGAGATAGAAGAGTTGCTTCCGAATCAGAGAGATGGTTTAAATAGTGAGCTTGCTGATGAACAACCTCTTCATGAATCCAACAATCTCAAAGAAGATGATGCAGATGATGAACCTGATGAGGGACCTGGTCCTCTAGACAGTGCTGAACAAAGATAATGCAGCTCAAACTGATAATGTGAATTTTGAAGGTGAGAATGAAGAAGCTAATAAAGCTCAGTTTGAAAGAAGCAAACTCTAATAGTCGGTTCCCCAACAAGCTGGTCGGTTGTCCAAGTTGCTCCTCAACAATGTCTTCAAGAGAGGTAAAATTGTCAAAAACTCTTATCTTTAAATTCAATATGCAAGGAACTGCTGATCATTCAGGTACATATTGATGATGTCATCTTTGAGGCAATCTTTGAGGTGTTGTATGAAGAGCTTATTTCTATTTCACTCATTGAAAGTGAGTGTTGAAATAAGCATAATGGAAGAATTAAATTTCTTATTAGAGCTACAGATTTAGCACACCTTGAAAGGTACCCTCGGTTGTTTAGAAAAGCACATTAATGAGCTATTCAAATGGCGTAAAATATTTAAAGTTAAGACAATGATAAAGAGAGATAATGTCATCATGAAGCTTTGTAAGAAGGAAGATCAAGTGGATGGCATCTTTACTGAAGCTCTAAGCACGGACCAGTCAAATACTCTCATACGAGCTTATCTACAGAGAAGAAGATAGCACAACATTCAGGGGTCATTGATGTCTGATCAAAGAAAGAACCTGGTACCAGTTCAAAGAAGCTGCTGAAAGGGCATCATGTTTTGGGTGTATAGACAATTCATACTTTCTTGGGCACTAACTAGAAGCTCGATGCTGATCGATCGGGTTGAAAGACTCTACTCATGTACAAAGGAAAATATTTTGAAGGCTGCTGAGAAAATCTTAAGTCATCTGAAGAAGATAGAGGACCTGGTCCTATTCTGTCCATCGGGAGACTTTTTGATTTGTAGTACATGGTGTTGTTGATTATGCTAAGTATCAAGCTGATAGATTGAGTACCTCAAGAGTGGATTATGTTATGCGCTGATCTTTCACTCATGTGGAATTAAAAGGCAAGATTCAATTGTTCTTTCGTCAAATGAGGCAATAAATGTAGCAAGTGTAGCTTAATGGGTTCAACTCTTGTGGATCAGGAAACATCTTGGAGCTCATAAAAATCTGGTTGAATTAATCAAAGATGATGATGAAAATGCTAAAACCTTCTTAAATGGATCCTACCTGGAGCAATCAACTCTTTCATGACTATGAAAAGGGAGCAGGTATCCTTGCTTTTTAGTTATGTATGTTTTAGCAAATTCAGTTTCATACCTTTTGTAGGTATACACACATGGAAAAGGGAATGAAGAAAAATAAAGGTCAGGATAGATCTAGGCAATGACATTCAAACTACAGAAAGGAACAGGTCCTTTCTCGAAGGTTAGCGATCTAAACATTTGCAGTATGAATTATGCATGAGAACCATTGAAATTGCCACATGTCTGTCCTTCAGGAATCTGACTGTTGTCTCATCTTTTGAGTGCCAAAATGATACCTTATTTTCTCTTTCTTTATATTTCATATTTCTTTCTATTTCCTCAGAAAAAATCAAATTGCCTTCCAAATATCAAGGTGCTTCGAAATTTTCTTTTCTCTTATTTTCAAACATACTTCAAATTGGTAACCCCTTTATTCTTGCTAGAGAATTCTCTGATGAAAATGTTTTAACTGTGAAGAGGGATCTGGTCCTCCATGAAAAATGAAGAAGTGGAAAAGATGATGCTCAAAAAGGGAGGAGTTGATATTCTGAGAAATCAAAGCTTTCTGAAGAAGAAGGTGTAAAAAAAATTAAAAATAAAAGGGAAAATTTTCTTGGTTCTTCAATTGTTGATCTATTCATCTCAGAGGCCTTGAGTTGTTTGTGTTACCAATCTTTTGGTTATGAGAAACTCAGGCTGGTGTTGGAAGCTATGACAGTTGCTCGTGTTAACTGGAATACTGAAATGGGTTTTCTAAAAGTTCAACTTCTGAAACAACACTATCAGAGGGACCAGGTGCCAACAAAAAAAATTAAAAAAAAAGGAAAAATTGGCAACCCTGAAGATTAAACATACGGGTTGGGCTGCACATCATGTTGTACATTAAGAGAAGATCCTTGAAATCTTATGCTAAGGGATATGCTCTATTAATTATATTCTTTCAACCCCTTGCCTCTAAGTCATCCCTTCTCTTTCTATCTCTCTGTGACAATCCTCATTACTCTTTTTAGGCATTGTTCTGGTTTTCATTTGTAATCATATTTGCAATGTTTTAATGGCTGATCTTTTGTTATCGAGGAAAATGTCTTGTTTCTACTGACTTGTCTCATTACTTTATGTCTTTTTACTCATGCTCAGTGTTTGCTCAAGTGGCCATGAATTTGCTTGAACTTTATTTCCGTCAACTTGGTTTACTGCTTTAACCCTTTTTTATGATGTCAAAAGGGGGAAAGTTGTTAAGGTAAGGTATGAGATCAATGGTGTTATAACTGCTTATCTGGCCACATCGATAGGGGGAATCAATGGTAGCTACATGAAGAAATATGGTCATGCTGATAGGGAGAATAAATGCTTGCTACCTGACGAGGACCTGGTCTTGCCGATAGCGGGAAAAAGATGTTTGTCATCATCAAAAAGGGAGAAAATGCTATGTTGATGTTTTAATGATTTGACAAACTTTGGAGATGATTCAACTCTAGTTACCCTAAGAATTCTTTTTGATAGGGGGAACTGGTGAATAAGTATGTTATAATCAAAAAGGGGGAAAATGTTAGTTCGAAGCTGAGTTAAGATGATAGCTCGAACTTGATATGAAATTTTGATGATTTAACAAACTTATCGATCTAACAAGGAACCAAATCCTTTTTATTGGAACTGCTGACAATAAGATGAATGATAAACTCAGTGTGAGGTATATTTGGGTGCTATCATCAAAAAAGGGGAAAATGTTATATTCTAGGTGTTTTGATGATCCTCACAAATGCGGGGACCTGGTACCTTGCTCTCGTCCAGATTCAAATGGGGTACAATCATAAAAGTTGTCATGTTAGATGATAGGTGAAAAGTGCAGTATCCTACACCACTAAGAAGAGCGGACGAGATTGTGTGTTTCAGTATTTCACAAATGCAGGGACCTTGTACCAGGCAGAGTTTCCTCCATCAGATACATAATTGGTTACAGTTGTAAAGTTGTCATGTCAGAGGTTGGTAAGGCGTCAGTGTACTATACCAATCAGAATGGAGGATGGTGTTTGTCAAACGGATAATAACTCTTTATGTTTGATACTTTTAGCATGACAAACACCATATTATATTCATTCATCCAAAGAAGAAGTCAGCTAGCAAGCCTTTTCAAGAACTCACAAAGAAGTTTGCAAGGGACCTGGTCCCCGCAAGCAAGGGACCTGATCCCCGCAAGACTGCGACGTGAAAAGGATGAAAAGACAGTTGTCAGAAAAGTTGTCATCTCTGATGCGGTAGGTGCACATCTTTTCCAACAGCAGGCCTTCAGCCAATGGGTTCCCTTTAACGAATTTGTGGAAAATTATGATCTCTATCATCATCTCTATTCGCCTTATCAATTCTCCTATCCTATTTAGGTCTATGAATTTCTCTATCAATTCCATTACCTTATCCTTACCCATGAGGTTCCAACATTTTCTCCTTAATTGACCTAGGAGTTGTTCCCGGGCATCCTCAAATTATATTATCTCTTTCCAACAAACACAAATTCAAGATTTGGCAAATTAAACTTGGATTTTCTCTGAAAATTCACAAGCTTGAACAGAAGGTCATCTTCAACGAAAAACATTGCTCAACTCAACAGAAGGACCTGATAGAGTAAAGAAGAATCTTTGTTGTATTTAGAGCTTTGTGTCTATGTACTTACATTGTAAATCTGTTCCTAATCTATAAAGTATTCAGATTTTTTTTTTTGAATTTGTAAAAGTCTAATTCAGTTAAGGTTAACTGATTTAGTGGGCAACATTGTTTCGTTACTTAGTCAAATTCTAAGTCATCTAGAGTTAGGTGGTTTAGTGGGCGGTGCGGTATCCGCTTAGGCTCTTCAAGTAATAAGTAGATTACTTGATCGTGAGATTAATAAATTTTTCTCACATTGGTTGTAACCGAATTTCACTTTTGCTTGAGAAGATTAGTGAAGACGGTTGTAAATCCTGTGCAACAGGTTGTGGTTTTATTCCCTTGAGCAAGGAGGTTTTCACGTAAACTGATTGTGTTGTGTTCTTCATATTGTTTAATCTTCTGCACTGTTCTTGCTGTGTCAAGGGAGCTGGTCCTTTGACTGATAGTGGACGCACATATTCCAACGATAGGAATCCAGACTCGATTCAGTCATTAGGCAATTTCAATAAAATATTTTGCCAATTATTTTGTAGCTTCACCCATAGAGAAGAACCTCTAACCTCTTGGACTCCACAATATTTTAAATGTGTTCTTGGGGATTCTCATGAGCTACACCTCTCAAACATTCCTCTTAGTTGGAGTGTTGTTCCAGATACATGAAACATTGTCCTCTCAGTTGTGGGAGGTATTCTGATGGCTCCAGTAGTTTTAACAATATTAACATGCATCTCATTCAAATCATCCATGTCATTTCGACTGGAACAATATATATTAACATGCATTTCATTCAAATCATCCATGTCATTTTGATCGGTGACTAATCATTTACATTACCATGGTTATTCATTGTACTAGACCTACTAATCAACCAACAACAACACAAAGTTGGTAACACTCCAATTATCCTCAAAACAACTTAAAATAGAACACGATTGTTAGCAATAAAAATACTCAACAAGAGTTGGAGTCAAATCTCACAAGACTTAAAGCTGAAATGTGATTATTAATTATTCACCGACTTTATGAATTCTCTTTCAAGAAACCCAAAAAGTTCTTTAGTATATTTGATTGTGTTTTCTCGAAATATTGATTAAAATATGGTAAATAGATTAAACCTATTTCATGAATTTAAGTATGAAATCAGGATATGTCAATAACAATAGAATGATAAACCAAATATACAAATAGTTTTGTCTATTTCTAGCACAAAATCAAATTTCATATACACAGCTATACTCATAATTGTAGCAATGATAGCAACGAAAGAAGAAGGGGATAAGAGATTTTACTGTTCAACATCCATCTTCAAACCCAAATATGAATAATTGTAGCAATAATAACAAGGAAAGAAGAAGGGGATAAGAAATTTTACTATTCAACATCCATCTTCAAACCCAAATATGAATTGTGAAACCCAAATATGAATTGTAAAAGCAACTTGCCTTCAAAGTCTTTACCTAAATATATAAACTACAATATTCTCTCTAATCTAAGCTAAAGTTTATCAAGCGAAACGGCATGTCGAGCGACTTGAATCAGTAGCATGGGACGGAATACTCATGATACTTACTCAGGTTTCTATTGGATGGAATACTCATGATGAGATCAACATTATTGAAGTTGATTGATGAGAAATCAGGAAGCATACAAAAGCCCATAGTAAAAATGTCTCCTTCCTGATTTATTATTAAATCAACTACGTACAATAATATTGATGTTATCATAACTATTCTATCCCATAGCAATTCGAGTATGTATGGTTGTCGCTGATTTACTTAGCGTGAACGAATGTTGCGTCTCTTTGAAAAGACACTCTAGCCACTTGACAGGCCATTTTGCTTGACACAACATCCCATAAGCCATCACTCCCAAGAATCAAGCTTTCATAATCTATATTTCTTTTTAAAAAGGTAATCTTAGGCTTAGATATGACATAGGACTTCAAATAATTGTATCTTGTTGTATTATGTAGTTGAATCTCTATAACATTTAGTTACTAATTGTTGAATTTCTATAACATTAGTTACATGTAGTTGAATCTCTATAATTACTAGAAAATATTTATGTTATTTTTTTTTAACAAATCGGAGACAATTATTTGAAGCGCTATGTCATATCTAAGTCTGAGATTATTTTTGTGAAAAAAGAATGTAGATGATGAGTGTTTGGTTCTTGCGATTGATGACTTATTGGATGTTGTATTAAGCGTACTGGTGTATCGGGTGGGTAGAGTCTGTCTTTCAGGAGACACAATTTTTTTTGCAAAGTGAATCAGTAGCATCACTACTTACTCAGGTTGTTATGGGACGTAATAGTCATGATAACATTAGGGATATTTTAGTTGATTTGACGAGAAATTAGGATAAAGGAGAACGTCCATAAGACAAACATCTTATTCCTGATTTCTTATCAAATCAATTACAATAATGTTGATGTTATCATGACTATTTCGTCCCGTAGCAATTCGAGTAGTATATGTAGTGTTGTTGTTGATTCACTTTGCGTAAAAATATTGCATCACCTTAAGACACACTATAGCCTCCCAACACGTCGTTTCGCTTGATATAACATCCCATAAGCCATCACTCGTAAGAATAAATCACTCATCAGTTACCTTCCTTTTTAGAAAGGTGATCTCAAGCTTAGATATGATAGAGGGCTTCAAATAATTGTATATTATTTGTAAAAAGTAGTTGAATCTCTATAACATTTAGTTACTAATAGTTGAATCTCTATAAGATTTAGTTACAAGTAGTCGAATCTCTATAACTACTAGCACTACAACAAATATGATATATAGCTACAAAATTATTAGCTACGACATCAAATTCGTTACTAATTATTCGCTTTTAGTGACAATTTTTTTTCGTGCTTAAATATATGAGACACATAATTTTAGTGACAAAAACATAACAATTTGTAGCAAAGTTGTCTACTGAAGTTTTCCACCAAAAATCTAATTGGTGCCATTTTGTTAAGTAGTGTTAGTCACGACTTTAAAGTTATTGGTGCCACATTATTTCATCACTAATAGTTTATGTAATTCATGACAAACTAAGACATCAAATTCGTCACTAATAATTCGCTTTTAGTGACAAAATTTATTTTTCGTTCTTAAAATATATGAGACACATAATTTTAGTGACGAAACATAAAAATGCATAGCAAAGTTTGGTCCACTAAATATTTTCACCAAAAAATTAATTGGTGTCATTTGTTAAGTAGTGTTACTAACGAATTTAAAGTTATCAGTGACACATTATTTCGTCACTGATAATGTATATAATTCATGACAATATTTTTTGTCTTATAATTTAATAAATTTTGACACAAAAAATTTCATCTAAGAAAATATGTTGTTACAATATCGACAAATTAGAGTTCGTAGTTAAATGTTATAAATTTCAGCTATGAAAATTTAGATTTAGTTATGACATTTATTTCGTCACTAATAATATAAATAATTGGTGGCATATATTTTATTTTCTCTAATCAATATGTGATTTAGTGACAACAAAAAAATTGTCACAAGATATGTAAGGTGTCAAATAGCGACAACTTAGACTTTGTAGTGAATAATTCAACATTTGCTATGGAAATAATTCATAGCTAAATACAATTTGTTTTGCTACAATTGTTCATCATTGCAAGTGACAACTTACAAATCGAATAATACAAGTGTTTGATAAAGAATAGACCGAGTCCATTCGTTAATTGACAAGTGAAAACATTAAAACCAATAAATTCAGTCGATTTTGTACAAAAGAAAAATTTTTAATGCATCAATTTTCTTAAATTACGCAATTATAACATGTATTATTTGAAATCTACAATCCGGGTTATAAGTATTGTAAGTGAGACGATTCTACTACTAGATAACTAATATTTGTTGTTTTAGATCTTTTATTTTTTGTTTGATATACTTTCATTGATAAGCACGATAAAAAAAATTCTAAAGTCTTTGTGCTAATTTTGGTGCGTGTCTATTGATTTGTGATTGGTAAACTACATCGACTTAGTCAATCTATTTGCTTCTATCTATAAATATGTACATATTTAATTGTAATTCAGCATACGTACGTAGAGTACTTGTACATAGATAACATCAACTTAAAAACTTAGACTTTACAAAGGTGCGGTATATTTCACGAATTTCTATTAACTTTTTCCATCAGTGTGAAAATTGAAATAAACTAAAGATTTAAATAAATGAAATAAACTAACTAGGATTTCAAATATATTATGATGAAATACTATAGTTATGGTATCCATGTTCAACTTGAATCGATTATTCATTTTTTAAACAAAATTCAAAATCGACCAACTTGTGCAGTACGCGACAACTTTTCCTTTTGGTGCATAATGAAATTGAAAGTATAATTTTAAATAAATTTATAATTATAATGAATAATTTTTAAAATTTACAAAAATAAATGAATAAAATGAAAAAATCGTACTGAATATATTTAAAGTGGTTTAAAAAATACACAGTTTTGATTAAAATATAATCTACATTTGAATAAATTGTGAATTGTAAAATAGATCCGGAAGTTCTCGCGAAGAGAATAAGATGCAGCTCCCCTTCCCTCTTTCTTCTCCCGCTTTGCTAATCTTCCCCTCTAACGCGGGCCGGGCGGCGAGAGCGCGGGAGGAAGAAACCTAAGAGAAGACGTGCGTCTCTTAGGTCCTTTTTTTCAGTGCAACACAGGAAAGCGCCCTCATTATGTATGAGTATAAATAATCATATAATATATTTTTTCTACAAAAGTTAAATTTGAAAGATTTGAATGAAGTACAAAATAAAACAAAAATGAAAGACAAGAGAGAGTTGATCTATGGCATGCGCTCTTCACTTCCAACTTTAAGGTTGTGAGTTTGATTATCCAAGACAACATAATGTGTGAGTTCCTTGGCCAGGGGCTAAAAATTGTGATAGGATATATATATATATATATATATATATATATATATATATATATATATATATATATATATATATATATATATATATATATTTGGTCTCTAATACATTTAAGAACAAAATATTTTTTTTATATATAAATATAGTCATTGGTGAACAAATTAGATTTTGTTCAAGTACTAAATACATATAACTTTAGAGATAATTGATTTTGTCACTGATTGAAGTAAAACAATTAGCGGCGATATATTTTTGTAGGTAGTAATAACATTTTTAGTGACAAAGCGTACTATTAACTACAAAAAATATACTTTTTACAATAAATAAATTTGTCGCAAATGATAAAACATTTTGGGACGATTTCTTTTTTTGTAGTTAATATAATACTTTTAGCAACGAAGCACGAAATCACCTTTGTATACTTTTAGAGACACGCATTTAGTGACGACTGAGTGACGAATTAGTTTTCGTCACACAATATTTTTACTGACGAAATATAATTTATAAATGATGAAATGATTTGTCCCTGATAATAAAATTTGTTGTAGTGTAGTAAATATATAGGGTATTTTTTCTTCTTAGAAATAGAAAACAATTATTTGAAGCCCTATGTTATATCTAAGTGTGAGATTATGTTTGTAAAAGGAATGTAGACGATGAGTGATTGATTCTTGCAAGTCAGGGAAGTGAGATGTTGTATACAGCAAAACGACATGTCGGGTGGATAGAGTGTGTCTTCAAGGATATGCAATATTATTTTTTTTTGCAAAGTGAATAATAAGCATCGCTAGTTACCCAGGTTGCTATGGGATGTAATAATCACGATAACATTAGTGTTATTGTAGTTGATTGGGCGCTATATCAGGAGAGAGGAGAAAGTCCATGGTTGTACATATGTGTGTATTATGCACTTTAACATCTTTCCTGGTTTCTCATAAAATCAAGTTGTACATATGTGTGTATTATGCACTTTAACATCTTGCCTGGTTTCTCATAAAATCAACTCCAATATTACTGATGTAATCATGACTATCCGTCCTATTGCAATTCAGTTGTGTAGTGTTGTTGATTTTTAACTTTGTGAAAAAAATATTCATTTTCCTTGAAGACACACTCTACCAATTCGACACGTCGTTTCGCTTGATACAACATCCCACAACCATCACTTGCAAGAATCACACTCATCGTCTACATTCCTTTTTACAAAGGTAATCTCAGGCTATGTTATGACATATGTTTCAAATAATTCTCTTGTTTGTAAAAAGTAGTTGAATCTCTATAATAACATTTTATTACTAGTAGTTAAATCCTTATAACATTTGGTTACTTCTAGTTCAATCTCTATAACTATTAGTAAATATTTATGTTATTTTTGTTAGTGTAAAGTTTAGATGATAATGAACTTAACTATTTCAGGACAAATCAAAAAGGAAAGAATCGAATAAGAAGAAGATTCTCACAACAAGATTGAAGATCACCAATCAAGGATGCGAAAATCTGAAATGCAGAAATCATGAAAGATTTCCATCAAGAAAGATCACAAACCAGCTACTAATACATTAGAGAAGTAAATCATGGAAGATTGTAAAACAAGGAAGATAAAAAATCAGCTGCCGATAAATTAGAAAAGTGTTAGATCTTGATTAGATCTCTAACAGCCATATTTAATCAAAGAAGTTGCAAGAATAAATCAGTCAAGAAAGGAAGGGATCTCCAACGCCTTTATACAATTAAGAAAATTATTGAAGTTGAGACACAAGGAAAGGATCACAAATTGTTTGTAAGCTATTAAGGCTATTTCAATGAATAAGCCTTGATCTTTATTCTTGGAAAATAAGGATGTCTTGCCTTTTTTTCAAGGATCAAATTACTTGGGTTTCCATCTCTTCATAGGACTAGAATCAAGTCTCGGACCTATATTAAGGCATCACAATACAAGTGGAAAGTTTGTGCAACGAGCTTGAATCATCTCACCGCTCCCCACTCTACTTTTGATAAACATTGTATTATTTAGTTCTACAGTGTAAACAAAAATAGAGAGCAGAGAAATTGTTCGTAAGGCGTATCAAAATAGAAGAGTGAAAAGAAAATAATGTAAATTGTGAAGTCATACTCAACTTTATACTACCATCAAATGTTACCAAGACTAGAAGAGAACACCCTTGCAACCCAAGGAGGCTGGATGTGAGATCCACATTAGATCCCAATCAGTATAAAAATTATTCTGTTAAGTTTACTTTACGTATTTTTCGATTCCATTCATACTTATCTGCAATCTGTAGTCGACTGAGGATCCTCTCAAGTCAACTACTCACAAGAAGGGAATAGAAAAAACAGCAATTCACCCCCCCTCTTGCGCTTTCAATTGGTATTAGAGCCTCGTCTCATAGAAAGTCTGTCTAACAACAGGTGAGGAAAATATCATGGCACAACAAATCATGGACTATTCCAAGAATGGACATATCAAACAAGATCTCCATACTTTAATGGAAAACACTTCTCTCATTGGAAAGTAAGAATTGAAACATTCATAAAATCCTATGATGTGAAAGTTTGGAGAGTCATTAAACTGGTGATATTCAAACACTTCTGATGAAAGTCAATCATCTGCCATAACAAGCTTGGAAAATTATACAAATGAACAGATGGAAATTATTCAAATAAAGTCCAAAGCAAAGAATGTTTTGTATAATGCTATAAGTGGAGAAAAATATGAAAAGATCTCATGTTGTGAAACTGCTAAAGAGATGTGGGATAAACTAGAGGTTACTTATGAAGGAACTGATAAAGTTAAAGAAACAATCATTAGTCTACTAGTGTATGAATACGAACTTTTTCAAATGAAGGAAGGGGAAACAATCAAGAGCATGTTTATTTGGCTGAGTAAAATCATTGGAGAACTAAAAGCTTCATCAAAATATATCCTCCCATAGAACATATACGAAAAGTTCTTCGAAGCTTGCCACCACAATGGCACGCCAAAGTGGTTTCTCTTGAAAGCATGAGTTTAAACACCCTAACATATGATGAGGCGAGGGTAGATTTAATAGTTTTTGAGAAAACCCATCTTAACAAAAAAGGCCAAGAAAAATCCAAAAAGAAGACAGTGGCATTCAAAGCAAATCAGGAAGACAAAGGAGAAGAAGAACTAGCAGAAGCTGAAATTGCCTTAACTACCAGATCAGTGATGGATTCCTTTAAGAAATCCAGAAACAACAAAAGAGGAAGAAACTTCAAATAGGGAAAGTATATCACTGTTCAATCAAGAAATGATGAAAATTATTATGAATGTGGAAAGTATGGTCACATAGCTAGTGAATGTCCAGAATCAAAGAAAAATTATTCCAGAGGAAACCAATATAACAAAGCACTAAGCAGCTGAAGACAACTCTGGGGACCGGACGTAAGATCCACATTGGATCCCAACCAGTATAAAAATTATTGTGCCAAGTTTACTTTACGCATTCTTTGATTCCATTCATAGTTATATGCAATATATAGTCGACTGGGGTTCCTCTAAAGTCAACTACTCACAATGAGGAAATCGAAAAAATAGCAATTCACCCCCTCTTGCGCTTTCAATTTTTTCTTGTTACAAACAGAACCAATACTATGTCAATCTAAGCCTGAGATTACTTTTATAAAAATTAATGTAGATGATGAGGCCTGGATTCTTGCGATTGATGGCTTGTGATATGTTGTATCAAGCGAAAAGGTTTGTCGGGTGGCTAGAAAGTGTCTTCATGGAGATGTTATATTTTATTTGCAAAGTAAATCAGTAGCATGACCACTTGCTCAGGTTGCTATGGTACAGAATAGTCATATGATAACATCAGTGTTATTGTAGTTGATTTGACGAGAAATCAGGAAGGAGGAGAAAGTCCATAGTAAAAACATCTCCTTCCTGATTTCTCATTTAATCAGCTACAATAATGCAAATGTTATCATGACTATTCCTTCCCATAACAATTCGAGTACGTAATGTTGTTGCTGATTCACTTCACGGAAATATAATGCATCTTCTTGAAGTCACACTCTAACCAGCCGACACTTCATTTCGCTCGATACAACATCTCACAAGCCATCACTCACAGAAGTCAAGCACTCATCATCTACCTTACTTTTTTTAAAACTAATCTCATTCTTAGATATGACATAGGGCATCAAATAATTGTATCATGTTTGTAACAAGTAGTTGAATATCTATAACATTTAGTTACAATAGTTCAATCTCTATAACATTAAGTTTTTGGTTGTTGAATCACTATAATACTAGTAAATATTTATGTTACTTTTTTTTCTCACTTATGTTGTTTGAAGAAGACCTGTCCAGTGTGAATACATGGGTTATGCAAAAGGCACAAGCAAAGTTTTAACAGTATCTACATTATGAAGAGGAGTATTGGAAACAAAAGGCAGACTTCAATTTATTTGAAAAAAGAGACAAAAATACTAGATTTTTTCACAATCTAGTAAATGGAAGAAGAAAGAGATTGTTGATAAAAAAATACCCAATGACCAAGATGAGCTCCTGGAGGTTAAAGAACATATTTGTGATAAAGCTGTAAAGTTTCACTAGATACAATTTATTCAAGAAAGGGATTGTACTGAGTTTTCTCTACTTAGGTACATTCCACAGATCCTTTTAGTTGAGGATAATGCATCTCGCGGCATTTTGCCGACAAAGGAAGAGGTAAAAATATTTTATTTAAGCTTACTGGAGACATTGCAAGTGGACATGATGGTTTTACCTGTCTTTTTATATCAGTTTTGTTGGGACATAGTGGTTGATGGCTTATGAAAGTTGGTTATTGTTTTCTTTGAAGGAAACATACTTCCCAAGTTCATAACACATACTAACTTTGTGTTGTTATCTAAAAATAATGACATTCAATCTTTTTCTGATCTGAAACTTATCAGTTTCAGTAACTTTGTTAATAAGGTTATTTCTAGGGTAATGCATGGAAAATTGGAGATTATGCTTCCAAGGCTAATATCATCCAATCAATCAAGTTTTGTAATAGGAAGGAACATTATTGAAAATGTTTTACTCACTCAAAAGATTGCTTAAGATATCACTAAAAGGAGAAAACCAGCTAATATATATCATTATCAAAAACATATGATAAGTTTTCTTGGTTCTATTTGATGAAAGTCCAAAGAGAAATAGGATTTTTAGAGGTGTTTATTGATATCATTTCTAGGACCATAGATAATAATTGGTATTCTGTGTTGGTGAATGGATAGGCGCAAGGCTTTTTTCATTCTAATAGAGGGGTAAAACGGGGAGACCCTTTATCTCCTACTCTTTTTATTATTAGTGATGAAGTTCTGTCAAGGGATTTGAATTCTTTATTTGATGATGGAAACTATGTGGGATATGGTATGCCTAAACGGAGTGCAAATCTTAATCATCTTGCATATGCAGATGAAACAACTATTTTCACAGATACACATGAAAAGTCTCTTAAAATAATAATGAAGGTGCTAGGCAAATATGAGTATCAGTCTGGAAAAGTAATCAACAAAGGAAAGAGTGCTTTGTTTGGCAAAATATTTGCTTACCCAGAGCAAAAGGGGTCTTGGTTTTAGATCTTCATTTGATATTTCCAAAACTATGTTTGCATGGAATTTTAATAAGAAGATCCCCAATAAAGATATGGTTTTTTTTCTGAGTGAACAATTGAAAAAAGCATCTAGATTATTGAATTTTCGGGTTTCATTTATGAACTTGAACAGATAGATGTTTAACTTTTTTAATCTAAGCCATCAGTTTTGCTTACTTTTTCTATCTCAGATGTTATCATTGTTGATAAGTTGATGATAATTTAGTCAAAAACACATTAGATGTGCGATTTTTCTATCTGATAGAAAAATCGAACATCTAATGTGTTTTTCTATCAGATAGAAAAATCACACATCTAATGTGTTATTGACTGAATTATCATCAATTTATCAACAATGATAACATCTGAGATAGAAAAAGTGCGCAAAACTAATAGCTTAGATTAAAAACTTAAACATCTATCTGTTCAAGTTCAGAAATGAAACTCGAAAAATTCAATAATTGTAAATGCTTTTTTCAATTGTTCGCTTAGAAAAAAAACTATCTCTTCAAGATCCCCGATTTTAAGTATATTTGGATGCAGAAATTTCCCTTTAAGTTTTTTTTTCTAGTTTGGAGAATCTGGTATAATAAAATTCTCGTGGCTACTTTAATTGCTAAATGAGACAGCAATGTATGTACATATTGCTTGTGTTGTATAGTACCTTCCCTTGAGCCGTACAACACTTTTTCTTAGAGAGATTTGGACTAATTTTGCAAATGTTGCTGGTCTACATGGTCCTTGGATTCAAATTAAACAAGTAGTACCGAAGTGGAGAAATGCTCCTGAATGAGAAGTTTAAGATATCATGAATACAGTCCCTATAATTATTTTATGGTCTCTATGAAAAAGAAGAAATATCATTTTTACATGGAGGTCTTTATCCAGTTGAGAAGATTATCCATGGGATATATGAGAATATTCAAAAGTTCACCAGTCTCAAATTTTCTTCTTCCTATACCTACCAATGAATCGGCCGTCAATTGTAGAGGTTCTAGATAGTTGGGAACAAAGGTGTAGACTCAAGATTGTGAGTTGGAAACATCGTCTTGATGGATGGTATAAATGCAATGTTGATGATGCTTCAAAGGGTAATCCTGACCCTAATTCGGTTGCCTTTTATGTAAGAAATTGTTTTGGAAATATTGTAGTGGTCAAAGGGAGAAGACCTCCAGTTTCAACCGATCTCTTTGCAGAAGCAGTAGCAGTAAAGGAAGGCATTCAACTCAGTCTTGACAGAAACTTTTGCCTTTTATAGTGGAGACAGATTCACTTATTATGACAAATTTATTGAAGGAAAGGTGGGAGGTACCTTGGAGTGTTCTATGGAGGCAAAATCTTCAAAGAGAATGAGGGAACGTGTCCCTATTTGTGGCATATTTTTTTGATGTGTGGTATTAATCACTGAGGTTCATCCTATCAAAGGAGAAACAAGAAGAAAATTGTAGGAGTAAGCTAGTAGGAATTTGACATTGAATCTAGAACCCGAAATTTTCTTTTTTGAAGTTGGTATTAAGCTCTTTAAGGTTCATTGTATCAAATTAACAGTAGGAACAAGATTTGCTGTTGTTTGAATACTAGTTTAGGGGTTAACTTGAAATAATCTGTGAAGTGTTTGGAATTCTTTCGAGATATGCAAGTTAATTCAAAGAATTGGTTTGTACTTCTTTAATAGAGCTTTTTATACGAGAGGAGATATACAAATCTATGAAGAGAAATAGATTTTCTTACTTCTACGCAGCTATTTGTATCTGTGAAGTCTTTGAAATTCTTTCGAGTTATTAGTTTATTCAAGAATCAACTAATTCTACTTCAATCGAGCTTTCTAAACGATAGGATTTTTACAAGTTGATAAAGAGAATCAGATTGTTCTACTTCAATAGATCTATGCATTTGAGATAATAAAGTTCAAGGAAGGAAGTTTACCTCATCAACTCGTCTTCCTTAGTTTCCAAAGTCCGAACTTGAAGCTCTCCAGATCTGATTGGTTAAGTTCAAAACGGTTAAAGGTTAGAGATTCTTTGGAGAAGATCTGATAGCAATTGAAGAAATGCAATATTGAGGAGCCGATTATCCGACAGCTGGTACTCAGAACTCATCCATGGCGGAGGAATCGATGTTGACAGAAGTCGAGCCTCCATTTCTCTCTTTGTTTCCTACTTTAATATTGTCCTGTCCTTTCCTCCTTTTGTTTATTTTGCTTTGGTAGAATTGTATAAATTCCTTTGATATTGATAAAGGGGCTTATGGGCCCCAATTTTGAAGTTGAAATAAAAATGGAATGTCAGGTGTTAAAAATGAACCCACATTTATGGGTGACTCACATTATTCATGTTTTATTAATAATATTTTTTTAATTGTTTGTTTAATGCCTCTACAGGAAAGTTGTTTTACATATTCAATTGAAGCATTTATTCATTCTCTATGAAGATCCAGTTACTTCAATTTCAAAGTGGAAATTTTAGTTTTGGGTTCCATTCACGAGTACTTGTCGGTATATACATACAAAAATAAAGTCTTTCTATCGAGGAAAAAAATTTGATAAGTGTTGCTTCCAATTCAACATGCAAGTGTATGTGATCGCGAAAGTAATAGAGTGACTCTAAAAAAGAACCAGATTATCGATCCCAAAAAACTTGTCAATTAACTATTTTTACTAAATTATACTCGTCTAATTATTTATTTAAGAGTGTCAAAACATTGCATGAAAAAAATAATAAATTTACTTACAATAGTTGAAAAATCTCAGAGCTGCAGCATATATTGGATTTCATGTATCATATTTTTGGCTTAGAACTAAATTTAGTTGTCAAGTTACTGGCATATAGATTTAATTGTATGAGTCCGGCTATACACATGTCGCTGAATACTCCAATTAGATATTTAACTACCTCGTTGAGCGGGAATAAGTAAATTAATTGGCGAGCATTTATATTTTATCCTATTTCGTAACATAGCAAGTTGTGCGTCCAAATGTCACTCCTAAAGAAAAATTACCTCAATCTAATGGGTTGATCGAGCTTTCTATATTCTCTGGTCTATCTAACCTCTCCTCTCTCGATTTTAAGATTAGGCAATAGATTTATCTCATGGTGATCAAGCACGTAATACGAAAACAAGAATATAGAAGTTACTTATAACGACAACCAAAAATTAATTCAAAACGCCAATAATAATCAACATTTAATCTATAGCTATAACACAAGAACAAGAGCTTTAGCTACTAATCTCTAAGAAAACAAGAAGAAGAAAAAAAATCCTAAAAAATATTGACGACTTTCTCTTTCAAAGTACCTCCCCTTATAATTCAATGCCTCCAATAATATTTCTATAGACTATTTATAGATGAAGTAAACACTAAATAAAATAATTGAGTCCAAAGTAAGTTAGGAATCCAAAACCAAAACCAAAAGGAATGAAATTCCTCCGGTGCGTACAACACCATAGCTGCTCGAACTTGGAGTTGTTTCACCTCAGGTGATGACATGTGGCAGAAACAGTAACTCAATTTGAATTCTCCCCATATTTTTCATATATATAAATAGTAATATAATATACAATTTAATCCATCAAGCTGCCTGCTTGATTTCCTCATTCCTCTTTAATTCGTTTTAGTTCTAATTTTCTTCAATTTTTCACCAATTTTATCCTATAAATAAAATTCACTTTTTAGAAGAATTCGTAAAATTCTAGTTCAAGAAGGACAAATATAAATAATAAAGGGAAAATGCACAAGTACCCCCTCAACCTGTGTCCAAAATCCCAGAGACACACTTATACTATACTAAGGTCCTATTACCCCCTAAACATATTTTATAAGTAATTTTCTACCCCTTTTTAGCCGACGTGGCACTAGTTTGGAAAAAAAAAGTCAACCATCATTGGGTCCACAAGATAGTGTCACGTAGGTCGAAAAGGGGTAAAATATTATTAATAAAATCAGTTCAGGGGGGTAATAGGATCTTAGTATAGTATAAGTGTGTCTTTGAGATTTCGGACATAGGTTAAGGGGGTACTTGGGCATTATCCCTATAATAAATGTGAGGCATATAATGATTAAAAATATGTATTTTTGACCTCACATCATCACCCTACACTTAAAGTTTTGCTCGTCCTGAGCAACATTAAAGCTCATTTCAAATAAATCACAATAGGAATGTTCATTACTTCAATTAATACAAACAATTAGGTCATATATTAATTTCAAAACATCAAGTAGGCTATTCAATCATTATGCAAGACATCTAAATAAACAACAAACCTCTAACCTACTAGCCTCAAGGAAAGACTTTGAACTCATGAAATTTAAGTTTGTTCACCTACTCTCATCAAAGAAAGTTAATAAAATCACATATTCTTCATGAAACAAATTCCCTCACAAAAAGAAATAGTCCACTCACTCAATTCAAAAATTGAATATAAATTAAGGACTTCACATCAAGAACACTCTCACAAAGAAAATTTATGTACAAAGAACCACATGCTTGCCCATTAAGTACATCTCCACTAATATAAGCATACTTGAATAGAATCAAATTGGACTTTAATAACAGGTTAATGTAGGTTAGGGGACATGTATGAAAACTATATAAAAGTGACTTACACTTCCTAAATCACTTTGAATTTAAGACTTTATCACCTATTTTTTCTTCTCTTTATTCTGAGCCCTCTCTTCAACAATTATTTCACAAGTAATTCTCATCATCTCAAGAATGTTTCAATTTTTTATTTTTTTTATTTCTTTTTTAAGTTTTCCTTTATAATAGTCACCCTCAACTTATGTATTTTACATGCGTTAAGGTGCACCATGCCTTTGGAAGGACCAGGGCCATCATCATGACAACCTTTTTTTTTTACATCACATTCTTTCAAAGAGGGCTTTGTAAGCACTTTGTAGCTATCATTAATTAAATTTTCACTCAACTAATCCCTTTTTCTCAGCATTGATAATTAGAATAAGTCTATGCTATAATGTTCAAGAAAGTAAGGTGTAAAAATTAAGGATTCAACAAATAGTCAAGGGCAAAATATGGCTAACAACAAAAAGCTACATGCTAAAAAAGACTAACTAGTGATATAATATCTGAAAAGGCTAAAATTTACCAGACAAATCAAATAAAACCTATTATCATCTCCTAAACAAAGCAACACTTTTTATTTCGCTTCAATAACATGCAGCGCAAGTTCTACACTACGATGCAAAACATAGAATAAACGAAATCTCACCACACATTGCACAAGTATCAATCAAGATGGATCAATTCCACTTCTAAGAGAAACAGGATCATAACAAACTACAAAATAAAATAAGTTATACACAAAGTCACAACCACGAGCTTAAGTATAAAAAAGTTTGCATTTTTTATTTTTGTAATCAAGCATTTACAAGAAAATACTACTAAAAAATTATACCTAAATAGCAAGTATCACACCACTTAAAAGGGCCTTTTCTTTTCTCTAAATAATAAAATAAAAAAATTATTCCTAAAAAAATATAAAATTCACTCGGTTTAAAAGGGACTATCCTCAGGAAAAGAACCGAAAACAAAAGCCAAGGAACCCATCCCAAAAAAATAAAAAATTTAATAAAATAATAAAAATTAGGAATTTATTTCTCCGTCCCACACTTAAAGATGCTATGTCCCCAAAGCATCAACCAAAATTTAAAACAAGGGTTAGAAAAACTCCCTGAGGCCTTTAGGCCTAGCTCGTAGCATGTTCTCTCAATTTTCATCAAGTGTCGTACGCACCCCACACTTAAGTTCCAACGTGCTCCTTAGCTTCAAATTTTGGATACTCAGACTTCTCCAAAACCTGTAAAAACAACACAAAAAATACTAATGATAAAAAATAAAAATAAAAATAAGAAGTTATACTATAAATTTGGTTGCCTCCCAATGAACGCTTAATGTAACGTCACGACACGACACAAATAAATTCACCACTTTTTTTTCCACTTTGAACTTATGAATTTTACCCCTACCTTTACATCTATTTTTCTACTCCTCTAAAGGGGTGATGGTATAAAGATAAAGGAACCATGTACTATATGTCGTATCTTGCATTTCTTGGCCCTTAACTGAGGAATGTTGTTTTGTCTACGTGGACTAAAAAACTATAGAATGTAGGGGCCTTGCTCCTCATCAATACACTCATCCATTAGTTCAGATTTTATAGAAACGTGTTTTGAATGAGATTCAAGTTCCCTCAACTCTAAATCATCATTATTTACAATATTTTCACTTTTCTACTCTTTCTCAACATCGATATTATGGAATAAAGTATAATTGAATGGTCGAAACTCCTTTTTTTGTTTCACTAGTTGGTCATTATGCAAGACAATTGATAATTGGGCTTCAAACGCCTCAATCTTATTATTCAAGTGTGCTTCTAAATCATGAATATCTGATCCAAATTGATCTATTTCTTGTTTAAGCTCAACTCTTTCTTCAATCAGTTGAGTTGTTATGTATATCAGACCATCACGGATAGACTCTTGAAACTGTAGACGTTGAGTTTATTCTTGTAGCCAAGATTGACTCAATATCTCTGCTTCTTCGTACCTTTCTTTTTGTCAGGCTGCAATCTCTTCTAATTCAACTAGGGCTATAATTTCTAATGAATAGCGTCAAGCTCATACATAAATTTCATGATTGCTTTGTGCCCTTATGTGCATCCAAATATTTCTCCAGTGATTATTGAATTAACTTTATCCAAAATGTCCATACATTCCATAAGTAAAACTTGTTTCACATTCTGCACTTCATCGCCTCTACTAACATCACAAATAACAGAAGAATCATAATAGGAGTTTTAGGGAAGAGAATCAGATATCAGGATATCTGAAAATCATTCCAATGAATATCTTGACGACCACACATATGACATAAAGGATTTTCATCACTCAACCACAATTTATCCCAATAATCCATATCAATAAGAGTAGCAAATTATTCAAAGAAAGAAAGAAAAAAATTAAGTATTTATTATAAAATTAATTAAAATAAAATAAAATTTAAATAAAAATTATAACCTAGAAGAATATTTAAATTCTAAGTCCCCAACACGCAAGTATACGTGGTGGAACAAGTAGTATAGTGACTGTTAAAAAGAACCAGATTATTGGTCCCGAAGGACTTGTCAATTAACTATTTTTACTAAATTATACTATTGTAATTATTAAGTATAAAAAAATTGCAAGAATAAAATAACTAATTTACTTACAATAGTTGAAAAGTCCAAGGGCTGCAACATATATTAGATTCCATGCATCATATTTTTGGCTTAGAACTAATTTTAGTTGTCAATATACTAATTTATACGGTTAGTTGTATGAGTCGGGCTATACACCTCTAGCCGACTACTCCAATTAATTACCTCAGTACATCGTTGAGCGGGAATAAGTGAACTAATTGGCGAGCATTTATATTTCATCCTATTTCGTAACCAAGCAAGTAGTTCGTACGAGTTTCACTCCTAAACACATATCACCTCAATCTAATGGGTCGATTGAGCTTTCTATATTCTCTGGTCTATCTAACCTCTCCTTTCTCGATTTTATGATTAAGCAATAGATTCATCTCATGGTGATCAAACACGAAATACTAAAATAAGTATATATAAGTAACTTATAATGACAACCAAAAAATAACTGAAAACACCATTTATAATTAACATTCAATCCGTAGCTACAACCCCGGAACAAGGGCTTTAGCTACTAATATCTAAGAAAACAACAAGAAGAAAAGAACCCTAAAAAGTGTTGATGACTTTCTCTTTCAAAGTACCTCCCCCTATAATTCAATGCCTCCAATAATATTTCTATAGACTATTTATAGATGTAGAAAATCCTAAATAAAATAATTGAGTCCAAAACAAATTAGAAATCCAAAACCAAAACCAAAAAGGAATTGAAATTCCTCCAGTTCGTAAAACACCATACGTGGCAACAACAGTAACTCAATTTGAATTCTCTCCATATTTTTCATATATATAAATATTAATATAATATTCAATTTGATTCACTAAGTTGCTTGCTTGATTTCCTCTTTCATCTTTAATTCGTTTTAGTTCTAAATTTCTTCAATTTTCCACCAATTTAATCCAACAAATAAAATACACTAGTTAACACAATTCATGAATTCTAGTTAAAAGGGACAAATATAAATAATAAATGTGAGGCAAATAATGATTAATATTATGTATTTTTGACCTCACATCAACAAGGAAGAAACAAATTTGGTAACAAATTTTCATCATTGCATTACCAACATATTTATACAAACAAATTTGATCTTCGACAATTAATTTTTGCATTAACGCTTCAAAAAGTGTATCATAATTTGCTACAATTTACAATAGCGAAAAATGATGACATATGGGGATTTTCTCAAGATTGTCAAGTTCGAATTCAATTTGTGTATGGAGAAGGTAATTGACTTATTATTTAGCTAATCTAGCTTTTAATAATTCAGGTAGACTTGTTTATAATTCTTTTTTAGCATTACCAAGACAAGCTAGGCAAATCATGAACCTATACAAGCAACAACTTCCTTGTTTAAGAATCAGAACAAAGAAAATAGATCAAGAAAGGGAAGGGGGACAAGAAAATGCAGCGACATTCATCACATAATCATATTATAATATTTATATTTATATTTATCATATATTATTAAATAATCATATCATATATCATCATATCATATTATATATCATATAACATATCATATATCATCATCATATCATATTATATATATTAGGGATAATGCCCAAGTACCCCCTCAACCTATGCCTGAAATCTCAGAGACACACTTATACTATTCTAAGGTCCTATTACCCGCCTAAACTTATTTTATTAATAATTTTTTACCCCTTTTCGACCTACGTGCACAATCTTGTGGGCCCAACGATGGTTGACTCTTTTAAAAAAACTAGTGCCACGTAGGCTAAAAATGGGTAGAAAATTACTTATAAAATAAGTTCAGGGAGGGTAATAGAACCTTAGTATAGTATAAGTGTGTCTCTGGGATTTCAAACATAGGTTGAGGGGGTACTTGTGCATTTTCCCTATATATTACTAAAAGTGGGAATACAAGAAGTTTAAAGTTGAACTCAAGTTGCTCCTACACTAGATTAAAGTATTATAAATATTTAACTAATTACATGTCCAAAATATTAGTGATAAACAATTATCGCATTGAGTAAATGGAGAGTTCATGTGTTCGAAGGAGGATTGTTTACTCTTTCAAATTTTAATGGAGGTTCATTGCATATATTTTAATTTTCTTAAAGTTGTTCTCTTTTATCTATTTTCACCCTTTGAAACCTTCAAATAGTATTTAATTTTAAACATTAAGATGTCTTTTGGTATTCCTCTATTTTTATCTATATAAATTCATTTTTTTGTTTCATGAATCTCACATCTCAAATTATCCTTTTCATTTATAGTTTAAGTAGTGAAACCATCAACATCTAAAGTATATGATATATCTACGATAGCCCTTTGAAACCTTCAAATAGTATTTAATTTTAAACATTAAGATGTGTTTTGGTATTCCTCTATTTTTATCTATATAAATTCATTTTTTTGTTTCATGAAACTCACATCCCAAATTATCCTTTTCACTTATAGTTTAAGAAGTGAAACAATCAACATCTAAAGTATATCATATATCTATGATAGCCTGATTATATATAACTTCACGAAAGTAAAATAATTTTTCTATTCGATTCATGCTTTAGTTTGACTTGATGGAAAAGACTTTTGAGTTTTGATTGGATATGAGAAGAGGTGTCGACAAAAACTTGAAAAATTATGTACTGATTTTGTATTTCTTTTTTCATAATGTTATGATTAGAGTTTTAAGAAGGATGTGTATATGTTTTTTTTCTTCTATGTTTATTGTTTATTATCTTTTGTCTGTTAATTTTCTTTAATTTAATTTTCTATAAATTATTATCGTAACAATTATTTAAATTTTTTGCATTTTAGTACGCATTACACACATATTTTCTTTGCACGTATCCATAAACTAGTATTAATGATAATTTTGCCCTTGCAACAAATTAAAATGTCATTAAACTTTTAATTAAATAATATTATTCAACTACATTTTCTTTCAATTAATATGAAATTTTAAAAGACTTTATGCATAATTAGGAAATTTGAAGGGGTGCATGAAAAATGTAATCACCGTTATTAGTTATATGTGAAATTTTGAAGGGTTACATCACAATTAATAGGCTTATTTCCTTTATTTTATGAAATTCAAATGGATACATCACAAGTCACAACTATGATAAACATACACTCATATTTAATTGATAAAATGACACTTGTAATAAGGAGATATTATTTAGCTAGAGGAACTGAAAAGAAACTATTGCTATCTCAAAAGCTATTAAATTGGAGGAGGAAGAATCTAATATAAATAACCTGGACTGACAACAAGGAGGGATAAGCATATGAGAGTGTGCAATAATGTTGATGTTTTGTACAATATTTTTAACTATAAATTAAGATTTTTCTCTCCATCATTTTTTACATTTATTTCTGTAAGTAAATTATGTTGTCATTATTAGCAAAATTAAAATGACTTGTGGATCGTTATGAGTTATATCTTTTTTTGTTACTGACCTTGACTCTTGATTACCAAATAACAATTAACTTTAGTATATAAAGGTTGCTCGTTATTATTTAAGTTTGTTTGTAGCTTATATGTGTAAATTATTTTAATATTTGTACGAAACAAATATAATTTAATTGACTTATGAAATAGAAATATCATATATTATTATAAGTGGAAAGCTCAAAGTAAAAGTTGAATTACCATTTTACGCTTATACTAATTCAAATGTTATTAAATATTTGATTAATTAAAAAAAGTAAATAGTAGAATTTCTATAGAAAAAATAAAAACAAAAGTTATATCTTTAAATAGATACATGTATATGGTTTATCTTCCAAATTAATTTATGTTTTTAATTAATATTATCTTTAATTTGTTGTAATACTTGACCTTTCAACTTTAATACTTGACCTTTCAACTTTAATTTATGTTTTCTATAAATACAAGTTTTTTAATTAGTATTTTCATAGAAAGATTTATATGTAATACAATTTTTGTATATGGAAGACTAGAGAATCTTTAATCAAGTGAAGAAAATTTCAAGGTAGAAAAGTTGAATTATTATTTTACCCTTTTGCTGAATTCAAATGTTATTAAAATATTTAATTAATTAAATAGTAAGTAATAGAATTTCTATAATATTTTTAGTTGATATACATGTGACTAAATCAAATAAAAAATAAAAATAAAAATAATAGTCATCCCTTTAATTCGATACACGTATGTGATTCATCTTCCAAATTAATTTATGTTGTTAACTAATATTTGTAACACTTGACCTTTCAACTTTGTAAGTGAATCTTCATATTCCAAAGATGTATTTTTTCCTATATATACAAATCTTTCAATAGTATATTCATAGAAAGATTTATATGTGATACAATTTTTGTGTGTGAAAGACTAGAGAAACTTTAATCAAGTGAAGAAAATTTCAAGAAAAGAGGATTTGTGTCAATATTACAAGCATAATGAGATTATACGGATGAATAACACTTTAATTACTAGAATATCAATGTTTGATGTATTTGTTTTTTTTACTATTTGTCAAAATTAGAACTATAATAAGATACCTCCATATATGTTATTGAATATCATTTCCATTAACTGGTCTTCCAAAGATCTCTTTTTTATGGTCAAAGTTGAATGTTTATTACTATAACTTTGTTTTGATTTGCATTATCAATAAAAAATAGGGAAAAAGTTGTCTTAGAATTTTTATATTTTTCGTTGGTAGCCTTATGCTAAACTTCCTTCTATATATGATACTTTTTCTTTGTATTTGTAATTTTATTTTAAGAATATGTATAATTGAAGGGTGTATTTTTTGCTTTATAAAATGAGACAAGTACAATTATAAAAATAGTGTATAAGGCATGTAAAACAATTAACGCCTAAAAAATATTTTAATTTTAAATTATTAATACTTACATTTTTGCATCTTAAATTTTAAGTATATGTGAAGAATCATTCTTACATGTGCTTGCAAATAAAATCTATAGTTTTAAGACATTTTTATTAAAATTATTGTGAGATTCAAATCCCAAAGTCAAAAAAATGAAACACCAAAATGCTTAAGAAGTTAGAAGATCTTTTATCCTTTGATTAAATATTGTTCCTATTAATTTTTTAACAAAAAAAATGTAAAATATATTTTAACAAACTTTTAATTGTAAGAAGATTAATATTGTCATTTTGGCTCTCCACTAAATTAAAATATGATTTCTTTGATTAAATATTAATATTTTATTTATATAATTACATAATTTAAATACCAATCATTGCACTTTAAATCTTTAGTTATTTCCTTCTAACAAGTTTCTTATTTATAAATTTGAATTACTTAATTGCCTTCTTAACGAGAATCTTAACGAGAAGGATAATTTCATCTTTTACTAATTAAAGTCAAACATCTTATCTTCTTGAAATGTATACCATGCGTAACTATAAATTTAATTTCAACAATTTTTACTCTATTCTATGAGACAAGAGAGACATTTTAAGGAAGAATTTTAATATTTTTACTCTATTCTATGAGACAAAAAAGACACTTTAGGGAAGTTATTATAAGATAGTGTGTCTCCATGTTTGTTTTTGCTACTTTATTTTGTCTTTTAAAACAAATATAAAGTTTCTATATCAAAATTATAATAAAGGGAAAACTAAATGCAAAAAAAAATTCTTCAAGTTAACCATACACTACAAACATTTTTTAAAAGTTAAATCGCGTATTGCCCTTTTATTAATAATTTTATACACAAAGAGTTTATCATTTTGCTTTCATATTTTTATTGTAACTCAAATACTATTTTTTTTTAAAAAAAATTATGTGATTTTTTACAGTTCAGATTCATGTTATGAAGTAAACGTGCAAAGCACGTGCCCATAAACTAGTGTTTAAATAAACAAAAGAGTAAAGTAGTTGATATGTGGTGCATGTCCATTTTTCTCTGTTACTTTGTAAAAACAATAATCATCTATTTCTTACTATAATGAATATATATATCAATGCAAAATAAGATTATTATATTGTTAATGAGCGTCACCGTGTGTATTGATAATATTCCAATCACGGTCATAGATATTCAAATTTATTTAAACAATGAATTAAGATATTTCACTCTTAACATTTTTTACATTTATTTTTATCAAATTTTTAAGTAAAATTATAATGTAATTTTTAAAAAAATTAAATGATTTTTTTGTGAATTGATATGAGTTCTAAACTTTTTTGTTACTATCTTCATGGTCAAATAATAATTAACTTTAGTAAATAAAGGTTGTTCGATTTTGTGTAAATTAAGATTGTTCGTTTTTGTTAAAGTTTGTTTACTACTTATATGCTGACTATTTTTTAATTTGTACCAAAAGAAATTAAGAACACAATAAAATTATTTTAGTACTTAGAGCCAAAGGTAGAAATTCAAATAAGGCATCAAGGCAAAAATCAAAATTACAAAAAGGTATTTGAGGGTTTTCATGGCACAAGAACTCTTTCTATATTGAACCATATGAATAGGATCAATATTTAATTTTTTTCATAACTCAAATATAGAACTTAAAAACATTCATATGAATTCTTAAACTTACATACTCAATGATATAGATATACGTGCAAAGTGTGTCGCTAGAACTTTTTTTTAAAAAAAATTTAGTGAGAGTTAAGTTATTTTGACTTTTAGTTTGTCATCTTACTTGATTATTCTTGAAGTCAAGTTATGGAAAATAGGGATATTCATAGTAGAGAAATTTTCATACATGGCAAATTAAAGAAAAAAAAATTAATTAGCTTTCATAGCTACCATTTACGTAATTGCACTTTATAGGTATAGTTTTATTTGTTATGGGAACAAGAAGTGATAGAGTCATTTGGTGATTCCACCAATCGTTTCGTATCTTCACCCATCAAAGAGAATGAGAATAACCTCAACCCCGTGGACGCATATGAGATGTTTTTAAACACAAATCGTCTACACACCTCCAAAAATTTTTAAAGATGTTCATGGCGGTCCTCATGAGCTAAATCTCCCAAACATTCCTCTTAGTTTGAGCAATTGTAGCTACAGTCCAGTTACATGAAATACTGTCCTCCGATTATGGGAGGTATCTGGATGGCTCCCGTAGTTTGAACAATATTGATGTGCATATCATGCGATCATTAGATCACCCATATCATTTTGATCATAGTGACTATCATTTTCATTATCATGGTCACTCATTGTATTAGACCTGCAAATTAACAAACAATAATCCAAATCAATAATTTACTACAATTAAGCAAATTTACAACCTAATTTCTCAAATAGAATTCTCAACAACCAGTATCCAGCAGCAACACCATTTTTGTAGCACTGAAATGTACTCTCTAAAACTAATTAAAAGAGACATTGTTTGTAATCATTAAAAATATGTAACTAAGGGTCGGAGTCGTGACTTTTTTTTTATTATAAAGCAATGAGGTTTTCACGTAAGCATTTGTGTTCTCTTCTTTAAGCATTTACTATTTTTGCTATTATTAATACAATCAAGGGACCTGATCTTTTAAATCTTGGTGGGTTCATAAAAGTTAACATATATAAAGTCTGTCAAATCATGGAGAATAAGGTGGACTTTTTTAAGATAAAATTTTATGCCCTCGGTAGTGTAAACCTTTTATTTCTTTCAAGATGTATACATAGAACAAGCAGAGGGGGACGATAGCCTAAACCTTTTTTAATAAGCATTAATATACATTCTTGAAAAAACATAATATGATAAACTAGAATGAACCTTCAACATAATCCTAGAATTAAGTCTCATCTTTACAAAATAACTAGTTCTTTGGATCAAACTGTGAGAAACAGACGTACTTTGTAAGAAACATCAAGTTCAAAGAATAATACATCCTCATCCAGCGGAATCAGATTAAAGGCGAGTAGCAGAATCAGATAAAAGGGAAAACTCGCCTATAATTAACAAGTGATGAATTTTTTCTTCCTCGAGTATCTGTCACGATTGCATACAATTGATAATGAGAAATGGATTCCAAACTTAATCCATAAGAAGTTTATATTTGATGTCAGCAAAAAGGCTAACCTTCTCTCATACAACTGCATGGCTAGGGACAAAATAAACAAAATACTCCCTTTGAACCCCTTAAGACATATCATTACGGATGTGTGAGAAAATGAACTTCATTAAGTCAAGCTGGGCTCAGACTAGATAGACTACTTTTGTGCAATCTGTAATTCAGTCCCATGATCCTGCTTATAGGTGTGAAAAACACCGAAAAGAAAAAAGTGTGAAAAAGAAACTAGTTCATGAAATCAACATGTTTTCCACAGACAACAAACTCATTGAACTCTTTTACTTAGTGAAGTGTAGAATTTTACAATTCATACAACTTTCTTTCTCTAACAACAATTCATCATCTTAATCATAACCAAAAACACAAAGGGCAGTGCCGCTGCACTTTAGATTCTGCTATGTACAGGATATGGAAAGGCAAACCAGAGTTGACCTGCATTTTCCCAAGAGGTTGTTTTCCATAGATGCAAGAAATAAAAATAAAGGAGATATATCTCCACTCGTCTAGGCTTTGGTAAGGCAAAGTTACCAGATATATGTGCTAGTGAAATATAATATGTATCAGTGGATTAGTTGAGGCATGCGAGTTGGCTCGGACCATAAAAATTAATTAAATAAATATATCTTAACTCAACAAACTAGGAGCATTATTGGAATTCTTTTGTTTTCCAAGATTCAATATTTGACTAGACATAGAAATTATGATTTGATCTAACCCACCATTGTGCTAGAGACAGACAGAGTACAAAAATTTCAAAAAAGTACAACTAAGCCATTGTAGTGAGTTTGCAAAATGTGTTGATTTTTAAGTGTTCTTCCAACAACAAAAAAAGTTCGTTTTTTTTAAAATAAAGATTTTATTACTCTATTTTCAAAAACTCAAAAACAATGGAAATATTCAACCCAACAAAAATTTGTAATAACCCCATAAAAAAGAAGTGCAAAAACTCAAAATTTCAACTCAAATTCAGTAAAAAAATAATTCATTACAAAGATAGAGAGATAGAATTAACTTGAGGAGTGAGCTTTGTACAATAAGCGAGAGTGAACCTCCAATCTTAGGATCAATCACCAAACACTTTTTCCCTCGAATCTGCAAGTTCAACAAAATATTCAAATAAAGTCTCCACTTTTTCAGTTAATTTACGAATAAGTAGCAGAAAATAGGAATGGAACTCACGTTCTTCAAAATCGTAATGAGCTCTTTCTGCAATTGATCTCTGTAGATCCAATTTTTGAGAGAACAAGATCAAATTGGAGATAAAAATTGTGCATAAACATTGAAGTACATTATTATTATGCATATGTAGTTGTACCTTAAAGATTTCAGATTTATCGGAGCATTACCCAAATTTGGAACTTGCGCCATTTTCGATCGATCTCTCTAGCTTTCGCTGTTCAATGATTTGAGTTCTTCTTTTTTAATAGGGACTTAATGGAAAAATAGTCCAAGTTGAATATGGTCCCGTTGGATCTTCAAATGGCTTTATACTAATACCCGATTAGATTAACAATTTAGTTTTTCTACCCGACATTGTTATACTATTACAACAAAAAAGCTAACTCTCAAAACTGTCCGCAATTCGAATTGCAAGTTGCAACTCGCCTGCATACCTGAGATATATAGGATCAAACTCATATTGGTAATTAAATTCTTACATGGAGCGTCGTTATTGTTGTCAAATTCAGTCTAGTTCCACCTACCTTAAAATAATAAAATAGAGATATTATTTTTGATAGACCCCCGACTCAAGATAATTATATACGTATTATATATACTAGATGGGCACGGCCCGTGCCAACATTTTATATTGGGCAAATTAAAAATGTCTTACACAAAAATACATTATTGTAAAAAATAAACATTTCATTACTGAAAATAGTCATTCAGCCCTTCTTTTTTCTCCATAAAATGATCAGGCAACAACATACTGAATTTCTCTTATTCTTCTTGTTTATGATGTTTTACACTTGATAGACATTTATCAATAGGAAGAATAGAAACGGGGCTTTGAATTTGCTGAATAACTTCACTAACAGTAGATTATTTGTTGTTTCTCATTCATCTTGAAAGTTGTAAAGTAGCAAGTGACAACATTTTTTTCAAACATAAACCTATATTTTGCTGCCAATGCAAACAACAATAATATATCGCTCTTGCACTTTCTCTTTTTATTTTCATTATTCATGTAGATCTCTCTTCTAGTTGCATATCAAGAAGCAACTTATTGCAATTCTTTACTTAGCACATCTACAAAAAATGTTTACTTTTTCTAAGACTTAGCAAAAGGGATGAAATCCAATATGCTCTTAGAAATACAAAGAACGAAGAAGGAAAAAGAAATTGAAAGTATTTGTTCTTGAATTCAATAGGTGGAGTACTTATTATTCTATTAGTAGAATCACTACCATTGACTACTTACTTTTTAACCTACACTACAAATAACCTTATAAAAGTTTTAGTTATAGATATGGCTTAAAAACTCAAAAGTCAAATCTTGTGGAATGAATATGACTTTAAGAAACTCAAGTGAAATCTTCTCATCTTTCTTTTTTGATTGATGGAAATAAATTAAAAATTGATACATTAAAAAAATGTAATTGAGGCGAATGTATTACAACCAAACTATCTAACTTTAAAAGTTACCAAAATGCAAATTGATTTGGGGTATAATATCAACCACTTGATGTCCCTTCGATACTTCGTTATGGTTATCTTATACCCCTTTTTCTTTTCACATGATTTTCTTTAGTAAGTGAACATCCTTCTTAGTAGTAGGATCCAAGGAAAGAATAAGAATGTTATGTATTAGTAGGATCCAAGGAAAGAATAAGAATGTTATGTATTACAATGGGAAAATGCACAAGTACCCCCTCAACCTATGTCCGAAATTTCAGAGACACACTTATACTATACTAAGGTCCTATTACCCCCTTGAATTTATTTTATAGTTAATTTTCTACCCCTTTTCGGCCTACGTGGCAGTAGTTTGAAAAAAAAGCCGACCAGCGTTTGGCCCACAAGATAGTGCCACGTAGGCTGAAAAAGGTAGAAAATTATTAATAAAGTAACTTCAGAGGTGTAATAGGACCTTAGTATAGTATAAGTGTGTCTCTGGGATTTAGGGCATAGGTTGAGGGGGTACTTGTGCATTATCCCTATTACAATCAACTACTGTGGATTCATACCTATAAGTTGAAAGCAAGAAAAATAAACTAAAGCTTACCTCTGATTCATGAGTCCTTTAACCTTTAGGGACAATCTCATCTATGTGCTTAATATGATATACTACAAAATGCTAAATTTGACCAATCTCAGCATCCTCCAATGGAATAGGAATATCCAATTTTATTATAGTGATGTTGGTTTCTTATATTGATTCTGATGAAGCATCATTCATAAGTAGCCATATATGTTGCTTATACCATTATGTAATATCTTACGCCCTTCAAGAACTCGTTCTGACATAAATTCTTGGTTATAAACAAGACATTTATGACAATTCTATAGTACTATATTTGAACTGGAGTTCCTCACTTTATTTTGAATGCTAATCCCGATTAAAATAAATCTTCTTCTACACTTCCTATTGTCTTTTTTCGTTTGGATACCTCATAAGGAAAAATAATATTCACAAGAGAAGTTATTTATAAGAAGATTATGGAAACAATTGTTATTTAGTAGATGACCATCCCTCACTGGAGGTAGGACATGATATAGGAACCAAATAGTAGAAGAAAAGATTTAGATGTCAAAAAAAAAAGTTGGTATAATATAACACAATCCTGTCCCACCACCAAACTTTGATTAATAGCAGAGATAACATGATTTGGTTGTAACTGAATTTCAAGATTTACATAATTTTAATTTAACTTTAAGATTCTTGTGAGATTTTTCTTCAAAATGTCAATAGACCAGGACAATATCTTTGGTACTGTCGACTCATTGTTCATATGGTCTGGAAGCTTTTTTAAAAATGTAATGAAGAACTGAAATCAATGAGCATTCTTACAAAAATCGTGAAGACCACAATATATATTGATTTTGTTAGATCCGTTAAGGTAGCAATTATTGTGTTTAAGAACACAAAAGAGATTGAGCTATCCACGTTACTGTAGAATAATCTTGAACATCTCGGAATTCCGGATCACCAAAAAAGATGATGGACTATAGCATAGGAAAATTGGAAAAAAGGGGGGTTATCCTTCTCTGGGGCTCGTTTGACCTTCAAAATGGGCCGTTTTGGCCATGCTGACCAACCGTCTCCGTAGATAAGGTTGCTCAAGGCTTCTCACATCAAGATGGTATTGACTATGATGAAACCTTTGCAATTGTGGCAAGGTTAGAATCTATTCGAATTTTACTTTCTTATACCTGTTTCAAGCATTTTACACTATTTCAAATGGATGTGCTTTTTAAACGATTTTATAAAAGAAGAAGTTTTTGTCAACAACCCCTCGATTTGGAAAATCCTTCTTGTTCTGATTTTGTTTACAACTTTTCAAGGCTCTTTGTATACTTAAACAAGTTCAAAAAGTTTAGTATGAAAGATAGAGTTCGTTCTTATTACAAAAAATATTTCCAAAGGGAGTAAATTTACAAAACACTTTTCATTCAAAGATCTGGTTTATACATTCTTATTGTTCAAATCTATGTTGATGATATTATTTTTGGAAGTTCTTATCCTTCCTTGTGCAAGAATTTTTCAAATTTAATGAAAGGAGAATTCAAAATGAGTCTTATGGGAGAACTCACATTTATTCTTGGACTTCAAATTAACCATTCAACTAATGGAAGATTCATTAGTCAAGCAAAGTGCACTAAGGAATTAATTAAGAAGTTTGGACTCTAAAAGGGCAAAGCCTTTGGTACCCCAATGAGTTAGTCCACCTGTATTGAAATTGATGCATCTGGAAAAGATGTGGAAAAAAAGATGTGTAGAGAGATAGTTGGCTCAATACTTTATATTACAGCCTGTCGACCCGATATAATGTATAGCGTATGCATATGTGCACGATTGCAAGAATCACATCTCAAGCCAGTAAAATGAATCATTCACTACCTCATTAGAACCACGAAGCTGGGAATATGCATTCTAATTATACTCATTTTGATTTAATTGGTTATTCAGATGCTGACTTTGCAGGTGTCAAAAATGACGGAAAAAGCATTAGCGGAACATGCCAAATCTTGGGACACTCTCTGGTCTCATGGCATAACAAGAAACAAGCTTCGATTGCCTTATCCATCAC
Organism: Solanum neorickii; assembly: GCA_027704865.1. Lineage (NCBI taxonomy): Eukaryota > Viridiplantae > Streptophyta > Magnoliopsida > Solanales > Solanaceae > Solanum > Solanum neorickii. Next base: position 28,756,951 of record JAKWJC010000367.1, read on the forward strand.
AAAATCTGAATACTTAGCGGTTGGAAGTTGTTGTACTCAAATTTTATGGATGATGGATCAATTGCATGATTATGATGTTTCCTATGAAAATGTCCCGATTATCTGTGGTAATACTTCAGTCTTTCTAAATATATTGTGCATCATTGTAGGTCTAAGCATATCGACATAAATCAACATTTTATTTGTGATCATGTTTGAAAATGATGATTTTTCACTTGAACTAGTAGACTCTAAAAATCAATTAGCTACTATTTTTACTAAATGACTTCTTCAGGAAATATTTTGCTCTCTCAGAGATCGCCTTGGCATTAAATGTGTTGACTAATCCATTGTACTTTACTATTTATTTATTTTATTTCCTTATGCATTTAATGTGTTTTCTCGTTGTTTTGTTCAGTTATTATGGCCTGCTGCCGCCTTTTCCGCATCCCCTTCTTCCTGTCAAATCCCTACCCTTTGTCGTCTGATGCCCTTCCTTTTCTCTCATACTTTTTTTTGATTTATTCTTTCCTTCTCTCTCTTCTACTCTTCATCTCACCATGACAAAAACTCGCCCCATGACCTCAAAGAAATCCTTTGTTGCTTTGAGTTCCTTCGAAGTAGACACACACACACTCTCTCTCTTCTGATTCCTCGCAGGATCAATGGAAGCACATGCAACGGACATGCAACGGTTCCGGGGTATCAAATGGAAGCACATGTATGATCGCTTCAGAACTCTCCCTATTGTTCCCATTCGTGTTTTCAATCTCAGTCATTTAAAGCTCTCTCTTCCTAGGAAGATCCAATATCAAAGCTCAAATACTTTCTCTCTTTTTTACTTTGTGTGGTCTTAAGATTTTTGACAAAGTCGTTCGCTTGCTTTATGCCAATCTCCCTATCTCACCCAGTGGTGAGTTAGAATCGTTGGTGTTAGGTAAACTCTTTATCATCAATGAAAAGCAATTCAAAAATGAGTTTGGCACTAAGTTCCCTAGGGTAATTCCGTACATGAATGGAACAAGGCCTAATTACTTTGAAGTTTCTCTAGAAGATGCAAAGCGTGTCGTGGCTGAACCCGACTCTGACATTTCTGACTTTGGGAACTTATCGCTAAGTTTTGAAAATCTTATTCTCGCACATATCGTGGCCACAACTCTTATTACTAGGAAGGTATCCTTGAGTAATTTCTCTACTCGTGATGTATTTGTTCTCTGCTTCCTACTTAAAGACTACTGCATCAAATGGGCAGAATGGTTCAAGGCGTATATGTGGGGAAATGTTGAAGACTTGAATGTCCGGCAAGTCTGCCCTACGACTTACTCATCTCGAGGATTATTGTGGACCGTCTTGTGGATCGTTCTATGTTCACACCTTCTCTTATAAATGCAACTTATGATTTTCATACTTTTTCTAGTATGGTGTATGTGCATGTTGGTGAAAAGTGGGTAAAAAAGGACTCAGTCAAAGCTCGGGCAGATTCTCCCAAACCCTAAAAAATCTAGGCGGATCCCGCCGCTCTTTTATTGCAGGACAATGAGGAGGTCAAAATTAGACTTTGAGCTGTAGAATGAAACTTGGAGATGATGCTTTGAAAAAGGTATTTCCTTTACTGAAAGACTCTAACACTTATATCGGTAAGTTGTGCATTGCCATGACAACGATCTAGCATGAAGGTATCTCAACGGTAAGTCGGTTGATCCAACAGGTTGACTCTCTCAAAAGTGGAGTCAATTCCTCCAACAATGAGCTTGCTGTTACAGTTCACACCTCATACTCCATTCTTTCGCGGAATGTGGAACATTCTTACAACACCTTCTGTGAGAAAGTGATTAACTCCCTCAAGTACTTTTGGGGTGGTCTTAACTCTACTTGCTGAACCTTTATTTTCTGCACTAACTTTCTATAGGGGCATGTACCTCTCTATCTCTTGGACTACTGTTTTTATTCTCTCTGACTCTTAGACTACTCTGGTATTTATTGTCTTTGATTTAATCTAGTATGCTTTCCGCTATTCTTTTATATCATGATAGAAGGGAAAAATATATCTTTCTTACTCCTTCGTGAGTTAGAGGGAGATAAGATCGGGAGAGCTGCATGCATCAATGAACTAAGACATGAAACAGGGAAGTGCAATTAACTTTCTTAGTAAAATTGACTGTCAAGATTACTATTAATATTATGATTAATCTTGTCATTATCAAAAAGGGGGACATTGTTAACTCTTTAGAGTTAGTTGATTTTGAAAATAGACACTTAACGTGTTGATCTTAATTTTCGTAGGTCACAAATTTGAAAAGGAAATCATCAGCGCAAACGACTTCAAGAAAGAAAAGAATATTTTCTTGAAGCTGCAGAAAAGCATTGGAAAGGCAAGCCTGAAATGTAAGGGACAAAAGAAGAAAAAGGAATATATTGTTGATCAACACATAAAGAAAGTCTAAATGAAGCAGAATACTCGAACACTTGGCAGTGATCACAAAAGAACCATCAAGAAAAGAAGAGCCATGAATCAAGCCACAAGATAAGAAGTATGTCAATCATATAACAAAAAGATCAAACCAGCAAAAGGAAAGCAGAAGAAGCGATTTTCTTCATGGATACAAATCAACTAAATTGCCTCAATCAAAAAATCCCTAAATTGATCTTTGATTGAGATAAATCCCTTGGGTTTTTCCTTACAATAGCACAAATCATCATCTACATAAACCGACCCAGATTTGAAGTGTGAAGTATGCAACTTCACTTGATCTTAGAAAACAGTTTTATTTTGTCTTACATAAAGCTTTGTAAACACGTGAGTGATACAATTGAAAAGAAAAGAGAAAAGAAAGAATTTCAATGTAGGTATACAAGTTGCGGTAGTGTCATGGTAGAAATCTGATTTGCATATTACACAAAATAAAGTTCCAAATTGCTGCAACACAAAGATCTCTTCAAATCTCTTAAAGAAAACACTTGAAACCCAATGGGGATGGACTAGGCACCACATTGGTGATCCAAACCAGGATAAAACCTTTTGTCTCAAATTATTTACTGCAACTTTCTATTATAGTTTATGTTCCTACTAACTTGCATGTGATTCGACTATCCGCTACTGGTACTTGACTTAGTGAATTTCAAATTTACCCCCCCCCCCCAATATCACAATAAACTTAAAAATAAATAACGACTTTAGCTATATTCATACCCTAGTTTTGTGGGTGATTCCTTTAGCACAAGGATAAATCTACACCCTCATTAAGAGTGCGCTATTAATTATATATATTTTTGCTAGAGATAGATAAACATGTATATGCACCCACACATTAATGTGGGTCCGCCTCTAATAACAAGATAAGGCTACTTCATGAGTGAAAATCTTTAGTACAAGTTTCAGGCTCTGATACGGCATGTAAAAACATAAATATTTATGCTAATAAAAAAATTAATATATATACATACCAGGATTTTGAACAAGCATATCTGAGGCAGAAATTGAAATCAATTACGCTGCTATAACTTTTGTGATTGAATCTAGTGGAGGTATTAACTCTAATGAACATAAAGGGACCAAATTATAGGATTCCACTGAAAATGTTATTGTTTTTGTTGCACAACATATAATGAAATGAAATGATGACATCTATTTAATTATTAAAAAAATAAAAATTATATGGTACAACTAATTTATGATAATTACATATCAGGTATTGTTATGGATGGTAATTGAGCGAATTAGATCAATTTTAGTCAATCATATTGTCTCAAGATAACAAACAGTTCAAGATCCCATTCAAACTGAATTTGATTTCATGAATATGAATTGAATCAAAACGGGGCAGATAATGAGTCAAGACCCAACTCCACTCAATTTTCGTTAAGTTAATTATTTTATTTGTTCTTTTAAAATATTTTAGTAAACAATAACAATACTGATAAAAATATTTTATGAATATATATAAAGAATTCATACTACTACAAAACCTCAAACTTTTTCATGGTCTGCTAAAAAAATGATGATTAAACAAGTGAAAATTAAATGCCTTACAATGTACAGAGCAATTTATGTTGAGGAATTTAAAATTTATATATAAATAATGAAAAAACTTATATATATATCAAATAATATTTTTTTTGAAAATTCAAATGAATATACCTTCGCCCCTTCTAGATTCACCCTTACATAAAAGTGGATAAAATGTAGGAATTTTGTATCAATAATACTAATTAAATGATATCTCATGGTATTTTCTAGATCTCTTATATATAAAAATGACAATTTCTTATACAAAAGAAAAAAAATAATAAAATCAGAAAATTGAATTTGTAATTGACCTGTCACGCCCCAAGTCTACACCCTGGGCGGGAGTGACACTCGATGACCATTGCTTGTCTCGAGCGAACCGTTCACCTGACTTACTTAACTAAGTGGAAGACTCAACTCAACTCAATCAAGAAATAGAGCACGGTTAAAAGAAGTACTGAATATGGTGGTTTGGCCCAAATGGCACTTTAGTCTTAACACTTGAACAAATGAATTACAAAGTAAATAAGACTCAAAAACTGAACTATTAACTGTCTATGAAGCCTCTAAATTTACTAAGATGGATGTCAGGACAAATCCCACAACATCCTAATGAACTAAACTACCAAGCAGTTAAAAATATATCCTCCGGAATGCAAGGAGGGTCACCATTTACCATGGAACTCAAACTGGATCAATGAAGCGTTGCATGATGATCCTGGTTACCTGTGTCTGCATCATAAGACGGTGTAAGCTTATTGACGTCAATACAATGAATGTACGAGTATGCGAGTTGGAATGCGAAACAAAACTATAAAGTGTGAAATGGATTTAGGATGAACTTACCTTGCTCTGCTTGACTCATAAGAAAAAACTTCAATATAAAACAATAAGAACATATGCAATATATACATACACACACACACACATATACACAAACATATATATATATATATATATATATATATAAGTTGATAAAATAATGTAAACACTAAGTTCATTAAAGATAAAACAATAATAAAATCAACTTTACTTATATATGAAAGTAATATAATTTTCTATGGTAGATTCTCTAACCGACAACCATCACTTGAGCCTAAGTGATGATACAACGGTTTACCTCAAGATGCCTAGGATCATACTACACCTTGCCATTGGTATAGGACCTTACTTAACTTAGTGGATCCACTAGCTTAAATTACGTGATCATCTTAAAAGTATGACCCGTTAATACCCATGTTGGATACATGGTTTACATCGAGACTTGAGTTAATATGAACTCTCATCCCTACATCGGTGCTCAATACTACTCCCAAAATATATTTTAGCTCATGCTTTTAACATAACTTCCTTCCTTTGGGTTGAGATAATTTGCTCAACCCTTTTTAGCTTTTAAAAGCCCTCTTGGAAAAAATGTTCCCTTTTTCTTACTCAAAACTCTTTTGGAATACTTAGTTTCCTTGTCATTAAATTTGAAAACATTTATAAACCTTTTGGAAAAAGTTAGTTCCCTTATAGCTTTTCGAGAGATGAACTCAACTCTTTCTCTTCACTTCACTTGAATTTAACTCTTTGGGAATACTTAGTTTCCTTATAGATTTTTCAGAATTTAACTCAACTCTTTACTCTTTGATCAACTTATAACTTGAACCTTTAACAAAATTAAAGTGACTGTTTAGGAGTCTTTGAATACATTAAGAACTTTCCTCTACTTTCTTAAATTTTAAAGTTGACTCTTAACTTATTTAACCATTATCTTAGCTTCCCTTGAATTGGATTATAGATTCAAGGATCATGATCTCATGTTTATGGATGATTTCATGATGTTTAGATGTAGTTTATATAGTTGGAATAAACTTGGAATGATAGGTACATTACTTAGAAACTAGTACGAAAAGATAGGAAAAGAACGGGGTCTTTAGGTGACCTTGGCGCTTTTATAGGAGCAGCGCGGAAGAGCCTGTCTGACAGTCTCTTGTGTAATGCGCCTTGGCTGGTCCTGTCAGGCAGAGCCTGCCCTGAGGGGATCTTGTAGTCGCGGCTCCCCAGGTGTTGTTAGATGGGACCTCAGACTTTCCTTCTTTGTTTTTCATCTCTAAACCTCCTAAACTTCCATGGATTCTATCCCAAACACTTAGGATTACTATATACCTCATTTCCCAATATATTAGACACAAAAACAGTCCAAAAGTATGAATCAAATCTACTAGAGATAAACTACAAATCAACCAACAAGAGTTTTATAATTTTTTGTCAAGGACTTCCATATTCATCATTCAATAACTCTAACTTACTGAATTGAATCAAATTGGGGTGTGCGTGAAAGGACCCAACACAGAATGCTCTCACATACCTTTAAGGGATCAGACTCGACGAAATCCATGCAACGATTCTTGGCGTTCTTTCTTCTCCTTCTCCTTTCTCATCTTTTATTCTCTTTTCTCCCAAGCCCTAAGCGTATTCAATATTCTAAAAACTGACTTAAGGCTTAACTTTTCCCTTAATAAACCCTTAAAACAAATAAGGAAATAGTAGGGTGAAAAGAATACTTTACCCTTACTAAAATTCGAATTGCAATATATCAATCCAATAACCCAACTTACGAAAGGCATATCTCCCTCATTCAATATTGAAATTTTGCAAACTCGGTGGTGTTTGAAAGATATATTCAAGGGAGTTCCAAACATATAAAGATCTCACTCTAATTCCTCCTGAGATGAAAGTTATGTCCGTTTAGACAATGACCAAAAACTTATTTCTCTTTTTATTTCCAAAAATGATTTTTCCTCGGTTTCCTAGCTTATTCTTAGTTATTTCAAGTTACGAGATGTTACAATATCTCCCCTTGGGAATAATCGTCCTCAAATTATAACTTTTTCACTAAGCTAAGGGTAGTAACTGATACGCTCAAACATACTTCTCAAGTAAGAAGTAAAGTGGTCGTGTCAAGTAAATAACTCAACTAGTGAGGTTGGGATCGTTCCCACGAGGAAAATAGTTTAGACTTAACTTCAATCTATTATTACTATTGTTCAGTCAATTACTTCCTTGGAAGGAAAAAGCAATAATAGGGGGATTTTTATTTCTAAATGAATGAAAATAACTAGCAAAATTGAAAGAGACACTTAACAGCTTCGAATGTTGGAGTTTAATCAGTTAATCAAAGTAACTAGGGTTTACGTGTTCCCCACAGGTTCATATCTAGATAATTCTAACTATAACAATTCTTTCCTAGTATCTTGCATGCAAAGTGATAAGTTATGTATTTCTAATTCCTTGGACCGGCATCCAGAAAATCTCACTCTGCAACTTGGTCCGGCTACGTGTGTTACTATCCTAACTCTTATCTTTACCTCATATTAAGCATCGTATTCGATATTTGACTAAGTTATTACCTCGTACCAATCAATACTAGCCTACTAGATAGTGTACACTAAATCTATGTTGATAATTCTTTTCCTATTATCTACCTCCTTGGTCCGGCAAGTAGCATTAAGACGAGTTCTAACGTTGGCCATCTGTTAAAAAGACTTCTAAGCGAAAGAATTATTGATACATGCAAGACACTATTCTAGAATTGTTATTTTAGTTAGGTTTTACCTCATTATTTGCCTATGGTTCCCACAACCCTAGTTATGGAGTTTAGTTACCCATAGTCATAATCACAATATTCAAATATATTATATAAGAATTCATGTACTTACTTCAATGAGAAAGATAAAAATCCGAAAGTTTGCTTGATTAATCACCGAAAATCACCAAAAATCACTTGCAAAAATCTCAAAGTAATCAAGAATCTCACAAAAAGTCTAATGATAATCAAAAGTCTAAAAATACAGTGTCTACTAATACGGTGTCTAACAATAAGGAGTCTAACCTCAAAAACGAGGTTTTTCGAACTATTTATTGAAAATAAAAACCTAACTAAACAAGGACTCTAATTGTTGGAAATCTGTCAAAACGCGGCTGGGTCGACGGACCTCACGACGGATCGTCGTGGTCACGACGAACCGTCATGGACTCTGTCGTCCCATACTTGTGCAATTTCTTCTGCTGCTCTCTTCATTACTCTCGACGACAAGTATGACGGACCATCACAGGCACAACGGTCCGTCGAGGGTCTTCGTTTCAAAACACTTAAACTCTTGGAATATGGGTATTGGGACTACTTCTTTGAACTTCATGACGAACCTGCAGGACGGACCGTCATAGACACGACGGACCGTCATGGACTCCGTAACCCTACACTTGGTCAGACTTCCCCATCTTCCTTCAGCAGCTGCACTGCGCTGCCATCTACGGACCGTCACAAGCTCAGTAGGTGGTCTCTTATGCATTTCTTCGCTCACAAACCTCCGCATTCATCTTTGGACAGATTTCCTGCAAATAAGGAGAAACTTATATAAAAATTAGCACAAAAAGGCTTTTAGACACACTAAACTTAAGGAAAAAGTATTAATAATACCGTGAAACCACAGTATATCAACACCCTCAACTTAAATTCGTTGTTTGTCCTCAAGCGATGCACTATGACTCACTACACAATCTTTGTACAATAATATCCATGTTTTATCCTTTGAAATCATTTGGCTATCAATCCCGATTAATCTTATCATGTTTATGCATGCTATTACTATTAGGCTTGAATTATGTGGAATCTTACCATGACACAGACTCACCATACACTAACACCTATCCTCTTAAATCTCTCACCGAGGTGCTAATATTTCTGGTAATGCAACTAGTGTCCTCACTTCAAAACAAAATCCTCATTTTTCACACAATGATTTCAGTTTGAGTATAAGGATTACTTTTCAACACTCACTCTCGGAACAAATTCACACTCATTCATACCTATTGCCATAAGATTGCCCTTATTTTCACTGCTTTATGTTCGCTATACAACCCTTAGGATCACGATAGGACTTTCTTAGCTTGTAACATAGGCTCAGGGTCAGGTAGGGTCTATTTAGGTATACTTTAGTGACTTTTTGTCCTCCTTGACATATCGGCTAAACATACCATTTTCTATCATTTTATCTCGCCTAGTTTTTCATATTCTTTCATCTTGCTATTTTCTCTTCTTTCTTCATTTGTGTAAGTGACTCTCTTCTTTTCTTGCTTGTATTTATTGTATATTTTTCTTTTTCTTTACTTTTCTTTCAACTAATTCTTGAGTCACTTTACTTTTGTTCTTTCTCTCTCTTTGTTCTTTCAACCCCACTTTCCAGTGCATTCCTCATAATAGCCACCCTCAACTCATGGCTTTGACATGAGTCAAAGTACACAATTCCCAAAGTTGGGTCAGGGCCATAACAAAGGTTGTTTACTGCATTAGCCACCCTCAACTTATGCTTTTGGCATAAGCTGAGGTGCACATGTCCAAGGAGGGACCAGGGGCAACACATTGTTCCCAGAAATGATCAGTTGGGGTGAAAAAGAAAGGTCTAATTTAAGCTCAGATCATTTGGATCAAAGAAGGATAAATTTTATTTGGTTTTCTTTTATTTAGGCTAAAAATGGGCTATATTGAATAATGGCCTTTGATCCTTTCCTAATTGTCTATTACAACTTACTTTTAGCAGGACTAACCAGGCAAGTTCTAGCTCAGTATAAATAGTGGACTATTCAAATCTTCCTCACACTCACTTGACATCTCATCACTCTACCAGATTATCAGACACCGAGTTCAAATTTTAGACTTAGGGCAATGCAGTGGTGTACCTCTATGTCATGCTTAGAGCCACACACTTATCATTTTTTATGCCTAGTCATGCATCATTTTCCATTTTATCAGGATATCATTTTAGCCATCATGCTCCAGAATTAAACTATGTACACAAGATATAGACTTGCCGGTTCAACAGAAAAAGTAATCAGTCTCTTGGGGAAAAAGAACACAGGCAAGAAAACCCCAAAAGAGGATAGTTAATTGGGCTACTCAGACTTCACCCTAGCACTCACTTTCCATTTACCCCACCCCCAACAAAAAAACATGCAATTGTCCCCAATGCATAAAAAAATGAAATACTAGAGTGGTAGGTGAAGCAAACCTGTGGCGCAAAGCACCGATGATCAGCAAGCTTGTGGGTCCGGTTCCCCGAAACCCACTTCCTCTGTAATCTCGACACCCTCAGTGGTGTCCTCAGCAACAACAACACTATCTCCCGCTATCTCCACAGTGCCTCTCGCTATCTCCAAAGTTCGGGAGCTAGACGCCCCAGCCGGTAACTCTCCTGCTCTCATCTGGTGCACCTCCTCCTCAGCAAGTGAGGCTCTCCTTGCAGCCTCCATCTCACGGCGCTCCTTCTTCTGTGCTCGCGCCTTGTCCTCTGCTCGACCCCTACGCCTCTTGGCATGCTCTCGAGGGGGAGGTGGTGGAATCTCTGAGGTGGCAAATAGGGCTGCCAACACTATGTCTTCAGCAGGCTCGACAGAAGGGGCCTCAGACTCAAGCACCCTAGCCTCTAAGATCGTGTCAATATCTGCACGAAGACTGTCGACTGCAGCCTGAAGAGTCGACACATCCACCGTAGGAGCTGTTCGGGCTAGCACCCGCAACTCAAAAGCGTCCAAGCGCTGGTGAACCTCAGCGTTCTTCCGCTGTGTATGCTGAACCATTATCCGCTCCAAGCCCTCTTCTGCCTCGGAAATAGACCTCTGCATCCACGGCTGGATATGATGCAGAAGTTTAGTTATTTGCGCCTCTAATTTTTGGACCCTAGCAAGTGGGACAAGAGCGGGTAAAGGGGCTGTGCGAGAGGAGCTCGGGGCAGTGCTACTATTCGGGATAGACTCGACCGGGGTAGTGTTAGTGGACGCCGCCTGCGTAGCCGTGCGGGCCTGGGATACCGTATCAGCCAGATCGTCAGCAAGTGGGGGTAGCTCTGGACGAGGTCCTCTGCGTGGATCCAACTCATTGGCCTCATCTCTGATGAGGCCTACATCAACAGTGCCCAGAGGGGTCTTGAGCTGATCAATGTGCCATATAGGCACACCTGCGGACCTGCAGAGAGAAAAATCCACTTCGAACCCGGCTATCATCGCCTCCATCAATATTGCCCGATCCCATGTAATGATATTATCAGCGGCTGTGGGGGGAAAGGCAGTGGCGGACAATCAACCAATAAAACTTCGCGGTGAAAGTCAGGTTGGCCTTCTTGATGGCCCCCTTCGGCTCGGTCACCCAGTCAGCACCCACTCCATCAACTGACTAGTGCAGGGCCATCCACATCTTGGTGGTCTGTCTCAGCGATGGATCGCGCAGGAATTGGCCATCTTTAACAAGCTGCCATCGATAGTCAAACTCGGCAGTGAGAGGGGTCCGAGTTGCATCAACACCTTCACCGTAAAGGAACCGGTGGATGGCAGGCAGGGAGATATCGACCTGAATGCCCCGTACTCGAACTTGCTCCAGTAGGGCTTGTTTGGCGGGGGCAGCCCGCCTATCAATCAGTGATCGGAGAGTCTCTACATAGGATGCATAAAACTCTCAGACCAGTTCTTCACTATTACGTCCCAACAGACATGCTGTCTACTCCAGGCAGTGTCTGGTGAAGAGATTGTGGATCTAAGGCATCGTCGGGAGACTCCCTGTAAGGACCCGCCGCTCCAATGTAAGTTTTCGAGTCAAAACTCCTTTGTCATTCAGGAACTCTTCGTCGGAGTAGACTTGAAATTGCCAATCGACACACCACAGGTTGTGCTGGTCAATAGTCGGGGTGAGGACATGAGCTGGTGAACCTGGTGTGGATTCCGAACTGTCAGCCTTATCAGAGAGGCCGACGCTGCAGCGGTGGCGGGTGCGGGAACCTTACCAGAGCTGGAGGCTTCCTCCGACCACGAAACTCCTATTGATCCAGACGCTCCTTATTAATTGGTGGCTGACATAGAAGGTGTTCGGTCAGTGTGCGCTCCTCATCAGACTGGGAGGTAGTGACTATGCCGGACGCTACCTTTTTGGGTGTGGCTCTGGCAGCACGTGAAGCATGGGAAGGGGTGGAAGTTCCTGGGGGCACGTACTCGGGGTCACGCTCATCATCAGAGCTAATGACCAGGCGGGCAGACGAGGCGAAAGACTTCGATCGCCCGCGTGCATAGACTCGATCTTATTTTTGTGCCATAGTAGATAGTACCTGTAAAGGATCAATATTAGTACGAGAAGTACTAAACAAGAAAAGCAAAACTACCCAAGAAAAAATTAAAAAAATTAAAATAGAATGACATTTCTATAATAACAGTGACACACGACGGGACAGATGACGGCCCGTCGTGACTATGACGGACTCTCATGGGGTCCGTCGTGTCATACTTGGACTTTGTGTATATGGAGAACCCTAAAGGAGAGTCTCTGACAAGTATGACGGTATGTGCAGAACGGACCATCACAGGTACGACGGTCCGTCGTAGGTGTCCGTCAGAGGACACTTGAAAAAAATATGGGGAGCCTTAGGAAAGTGGTCTCTGACCATCATAACGGTCATGCATGACGGACCATCGTGGCTATGACGGTCCGTCGTACTTGTCCGTTTGAGGACACTTAGAAAAATGGAGAGAGACCCTTAGAAACAGGGTTTCTGACAACCAGAACAATTGTGCAAGACGACGGTCCGTCACATGTGCCTGTTGGAGGACACTTAGAAAAATGGAGAAAGACCCTTAGAAACAGGGTCTCTAAAGACCAGAACGGTTGTGCAGGACGGACCGTCGTGGGTATGACGGTCCGTTGCATATGTCCGTTTGAGTACACTTGCATAAAATTGGACAGTGAGGTGTTAGGGCTTTTGGAACGGACCCTACGACGGTCCGTCATCGGGGTCTCGTTCTATAGATCAGTGACAGAACTGGGGGTACCCCATTCATCCCCGATGACCCAAATCAAATTTGTTGTATTTTGGACCTACATTTGTCTAACCCAAATACCTAGTACACTAGCAATGCCAAAGCACCTATGTCTAGGGTTGGAAACACGACAATTTCGAAGATTTTTTTTTACCTAGGTTAGACAGAATTTTATAGAAACGAAATGAACATATCAAGAAGAACTAGGCTAATACTAATTGATAAACAAAAATGCAAGATAAATGAATAGAAATTAGAGACACATACTTGAGAATTGGAGAAAAACAAGATGGAAAAGTACTTGGTGATCAAGAAGACACCCACATCAGCAACTCCGACTAGTAGATTATAACTTTTAGGACTTTGGAGAATTTTGGGGGAACAATGATCGGTTGAAGAGGGAGAGATTTTGGAAGTTGAAAAAGGAGGGAAATAAGAGGAATAGTGAAGGAATGGGGGTGAAATGAGGGTTTGTGGAGTTTAAACGATAAGATTTTGTAAAAAACTCCAGCCGGGTCGGGTCGGGTATGCCTCATTAATGACACGACGATTCCCCGACGACGGTCCGTCTTAGTTGTGACGATCTGTCATTTGTTCCGTCGTGTGTGCCCTAGTTTGAAAATAACAAAAAGACGTACCTGGCACGATGGATTCATGCGACGATCCATCGTAGGAGCAACGGTCCGTCGCTGTATCTGTCAGTGACTGTTGCAGAGTAATTTTCTGCAGAATTTCCTGGTGATGTGCCTGCAAATTTAAAACCCATTAGTAGAAAAATGCTACCATTACTAAAAAGACTATAAGTATTGGGTTGCCCCCCAACAAGCGCCTGATGTAATGTCGCGGCACGACATGGACACTTGATTACTCAGACTTCATCAAGGTGGTTGGCCTTTATCACTTCATTCCCCGATGCTTTATGCCCAAAATAGGGTTTTATTCGTTCTGTATTCACCTTAAACCGCACTCCCTCCTTGGCTTTTGACTCAACTGCTCCATGAGGGAATAGTTGGGTAATCAAGTAAGGGCCAGTCCGTTTGGACTTAAGCTTGCCCGGAAGACAAGGCGACCCAGAACTGTCTAAAAGCACCAAATCCCCAACCATAAACTCTTGTTTTGCACTTTTTTGTTCATTCTCCTTGTTCATCTTTTCTTTGTGGGATATGACGGATACCGATTGGAGCTCACCACTCTGCCTCATGGTCCTACAAACGTTGAAGGTCGCTTCTTCATTGTTCAACCAAAATTTCATCTGCCCCTTTTCCATATCAACTAAGGCTCTACCTGTAGCAAGGAATGACCTCCCAAGAATAATAGGCACTTCAAAATCGACTTCACAATCAAGAATAACAAAATCTGCCGGAAATATGAATGACTCCACTTTTACTAGCAGATCATGGAGTATCCCTATAGGCCTTTTCACTATTCGATCAGCCATCAGTAGCCGCATCGCAGTGGGTTTTGGGTCACCCAAACTCAACTTCTTGTAAATCGAGAGGGGCATGAGATTTATGCTTGCCCCATATCACATAATGCTTTCGCAAAATGTAATGACCCGACTGTACAACTGAACACACCTGGATCTTCTTTCTTTTGCATGAGAGATCTTGTAGCAATAGCACTACAATGCTGCAGTCTATCATCATCCTCGAAAGTGACCGATCTTTTCTTTGTAACCAGATCTTTCATAAACTTTGCATAATCGGGCATTTGTTCAAGAGCTTCTACCAAAGGGACATTGATAGATAGCTGCTTCAGCATTGTTATAAAATGCCGATATTTACAATCTTCGGTCTTTTTCACTAATCTCTAAGGGAAGGGTGGTGGTGGTCTAGGCATGGGAATTAGAATTACCTTCATAGGGACTTCTGCATCTTTTCCAGTGCTCTCTTCTGCTTCACCACTACCCTTTACCACCTTATCATCATCCTTTTTCACCTTTTTCTCATTAGACGGCATAGGTGGGTCAATGGTTTGCTTACCACCCCGAGTAGTGATTGCCATACAGTGCGCATCATTTTTTGAATTTTGGACAGTGTTGCTAGGAAGAGTGCCCGGTTGCCGTGTGTTCACTATCGCAGATAATTGGGCCATTTGCAACTCAATTTGCTTAATCGATATTGCATGTGTATCTACTTTTTTCCCAATACTTGGTAAATAGCACCTTAAATCTTTAATGTGCTCATCACTAGCATCGAACCTTAACTCTTTAATGTGCTCATCACTAGCATCGAACCTCCTCATTATTTTGTGCAACATATCCTCAACTCGCGCCATACTATCTCCACCATCCCTAGGAGTAACTTCACGATTTTGAGGAGGGACATAGGGCCCATTCCTATCATTTCTGTTACCGTAGTTACCCCAGTTGAAGTTGTTGTCGCGGTTGTAGTTTCCATCTCGGACATAATGACCCTCATGGTTGTAGTTACCATAGGTGTCCTCCGCATAATAGCATTCATCGTTAGGTGGCGGTGGTTTCAACAAGTAGTTGACTGCATTTATCTTGTCTGCACCCCAGTGACGTGTTTTAGTACCAACCCAAGCTCAGTTCTCATCTGAGCCATTTCTTCACAAATCTCATCTGTGGCTGGGTTGTGAGTGGACTGCACTGCGAAGGTGTTTCTCTCGGTATCTGACTTCCTAGTACTCCAAGCTTTATTATTCCGGGAGATTTTCTCTAATTTTTCAGCAATCTCAACATAAGGACACTCCCCGATAGAAGTATTTTTCAGTGACTCATCATCTATACGGTGATTTGGGACACTTCTCAAGAACGAGGTAAATTTATCCCAAGAACTACTAATAGACTCTCCTGGTAGTGCCAAAAAGTTGTTCACTTTGTCTTTGTGGTTTAGTTTCTTGGAGACCGGACAGTAGCGTGCTAAGAAAACATCCCTTAGTTGGTTCCAAGTGAAAATTGAGTTGTACGGGAGCTCAGTGAACCACATAGCAGCCTCTCCCGTCAGTGAGAGAGGAAACACTCTAAGCCCTATTACATCTAAATCCAAGTCAGGACTCCCTACACAACTTTTACACACTGCCCTTACCTTAGCTATATGGGCATGTGGATCCTCAGAAGGTATCCCTGAAAACAAACCTCTGGCAGTGAGCATTTGCATCAGGCTACTAGTTACCACAAAAGTATGGCCTGGTGGTAAAGGAGGCAAGACAAGTGGCCCATCAGAGTCTGCTATGTTGTCATAGCCTCTGTAGTATGCTTGGGGCCGTGGAGCGGGATTTTGTCCCCTCTGTTGGTGTTCATCCGGAGCATCGAGTAACAACTGACGATAAACATCAACCGGAGCTGGGATGTTCTGATTTGGATCATCATCATTGATTCCCAAGTTTCGATTCATGTTGCGTAGTGTACGCTCTAATTGGTGATCGTGGGGAAACAGGGGTTCTCTTCCTCTCCGTGTATTTGGCATACACAGAGGATAGTTCTGGAAAAAAATCAAAATTAATAAAACAAAGTAAAATCAAGAAAATAACCCAACTAGTGAGGTTCGGATCATTCCCACGAGGAAAATTAGACTTAACTTCAATCTATTATTACTATTGTTCAGTCAATTACTTCCTTGGAAGGTAAAAGCAATAAAAGGGGGGTTTCTATTTCTAAATGAATGAAAATAACTAGCAAAATTGAAAGAGACACTCAAAAGCTTCGAATGTTGGAGTTTAATCAATTAATCAAAATAACTAGGGTTTACGTGTTCCCCACAGGTTCATAACTTGATAATTCTAACTATAACAATTCTTTCCTAGTATCTTGCATACAAAGTTATAAGTTATGTATTTTTAAATACTTGGTCCGGCATCTAGAAAATCTCACTCCGCACCTTGGTCCGTCTACGTGTGTTGCTATCCTAACCCTTCTCTTTACCTCATATTAAGCATCGTATTCGAAATTTGACTAAGTTATTACCTCGTACCAATCAATACTAGCCTATTAGATAGCGTACACTAAATCTATGTTGATAATTCTTTTCCTATTATCTACCTCCTTGGTCCGACAAGTAGCATTAAGGCGAGATCTAACGTTGGCCATCCGTTAAAAAGACTTCTAAGCAAAATAATTATTAATACATGCAAGACACTATTCTAGAATTGTTATTTTAGTTAGGTTTTACCTCATTATTTGCCTATGGTTCCCACAACCCTAGTTATGGAGTTTAGTTACACATAGTCATAATCACAATATTCAAATATATTATATAGGAATTCATGTACTTATTTCTATGAGAAAGAGTAAAATCCGAAAGGTTGCTTGATTAATCACCAAAAATCACCAACAATCACTTGCAAGAATCTCAAAGTAATCAAGAATCTCACAATAAGTCTAATAATAATCAAAAGTCTAACAATACAGTGTCTACTAATACGATGTCTAACAATATGGAGTCTAACCTAAAAAATGAGGTTTTTTGAACTATTTATAGAAAATAAAAACCTAACTAAACAAGGATTCTAATTGCTGGAAATCTGTCAAAATGCGGCTGTGTCGACGGACCTCGCGACGGATCGTCGTGGTCACGATGAACCGTCATGGACACCATCGTCCCATACTTGTGCAATTTATTCTACTGCTCTCTTCATTACCCTCGACGGCAAGTATGACGGACCGTCACAGGCACAACGGTCCGCCGAGGGTATTCATTTCAAAACACTTAAACTCTTGGAATATGGGTAATGGGACTACTTCTCTGAACTTCATGACGAACCTGCAGGACGAACCGTCATAGACATGACGGACCGTCATGGACCCCGTAACCCTACACTTGGTCAGACTTCCCCATCTTCCTTCAGCAGCTGCACTACGCTGCCACCTATTGACCATCATAAGCATGACGGACCGTCACAAGCTCCGTAGGTGGTCTCTTATGCATTTCTTCGCTCACAAACCTCCGCATTCATCTTTGGACAGATTTCCTACAAATAAGGAGAAAATTATATAAAAAATAGCACAAAAAGGCTTTTGGACACACTAAACTTAAGGAAAAAGTATTAATAATACTGTGAAACCACGGTATATTTGTAACATCATTTCAGCATTCCACAACAAAAGCAAATAACAACACACTTACACATAGTCATTATAAAGCATTAACAAGAGAGTTTAATACCTTGATCTCCATTCTCTACAAATTCGAAGAGATGGGGATATCTATTCTTCATCTCCTCCTCAGCTTCCCAAGTCACTTCCTCAACAAATTGGTTCCTCGAAAGGACTTTTGTTACTGATGCAACTTCCTGTGTCCTCAACTTGCAAACTTAACGATCCAAAATCTTGACCATAACCTCTTCATAGGATAATATATCCTTAACCCCAATGTCATTAGTTGCTACAAACAATGAAGGATCACCCAAGCACTTCTTTAACATAGAAATATAGAACACCGGATGAACTGCCGCTAACTCTTGGGGTAGCTCCAACTCATAATCCACATTGACCACTCTCCTTGAGATTATGTAAGGACCAATATACTGGGGAATAAGTTTTCCCTTCTTACCAAACCTGATAACACCCTTCATGGATGAAACTTTCAAATATACCCAATTATCCACCTCAAACTCTAATGGCCTTATCCTAACATATGTGTAGGACTTTTGGCGACTCTGTACCTTTTTCAACCTCTCTTGAATAACTTTCAGCTCCTCAATAACTTGGTGAACTAGATCTGGTTCTATCAACCCTGCTTCACCAACTTCGAACCATCTAATTGGAGATCTGCACCTTCTCCCATAGAGAGCCTTATATGGAGCCATTTGGATGCTCGAATGGTAGATGTTGTAGTAAGCGAACTCAATGAGTGGTATGTGATCATCTCAATTCCCTCTAGTGTCGATCACACAACCTCTCAACATATCTTCTAAGGTTTTGATAGTAGCTCTGCCTATCCATCTTTCTGAGGATGAAAAACAGTGCTTAAGTTCACCTTTGAACCCAAACTTTTCTGGAAAGATTTTATGAAACTAAACAGTAAATTGTGCACCTCTATCTTAAATAATGGAGACTGGAACTCCATGAAGTCTTACCACTTATTGAAGGTATAATTTAGTAAAATCCTCTGCCGGATTGTTAGTCTTTACCGGCAAGAAATGGGTTGACTTTGCCATTCTATCAACAATCACTCAAACAAAATCATATTGCCAGCGAGATATTGACAAGCCTGTGATGAAGTCCATGCTAATTATCTCTCACTTCCATTTGGAAGTTCGATATTCTGAGCCAAACCTCCAGGCTTTTGGTGCTCTACTTTCACTTGATGACAATTTGAACATTTGGCGACAAACTGTGAAATATCTTTCTTCATGCCTCCCCACCAATATATATCTCTCAAATCATGGTACATCTTTGTGGAACTTGGATGAATTAAAATATCTAGAGCTATAAGCCTCCTCCAATATCCTCTCTTGGAGTCCGTCCACCTTAGGTACACATAATCTGCCTTGGTACTTCAGCACATCATCTTCCCCTTGTTCAAAAGCCAATACTCTTTGCTTATGAACACTTGCCTTCAAATAAAAAAAATGGGATCTTGGTATTGCTTCTCTTTCACCTCTGACACTAATGATGACACAACTCCATTTGTCACCACTATTCCTCCTATAGAATCCACAAGTCTGACTCCCAGGTGTGCAACTCTATTCACATCTTTAGCTAACTCCCTCTTTCCTTCTTCAACACGGGCAGTACTCTCCACGGATAACCTTTTTAAAAATCAACAACTACATTAGCCTTACCTGGGTGGTAAAAAATACTCATGTCATAATACTTAAGTAATTCTAACCACCTTCTTTTTTGAGATTTATCTCTTTTTGAGTTAACACGTATTGAAGGCTCTTGTGATCAGTGAATATGTCAACATGAACACCATACAAATAGTGATGCCATATTTTCAAAGCAAATACTACTACAACCAATTCTATGTCATGAGTTGGATAGTTCTTCTGATGAACCTTAAACTTTGTAGAGACATAATGTATAACCTTTCCATTCTGCATCAACACACATCCCAAGCCAACTCTTGATGCATCACAATACACCAAAAAACCTTGAGTACCCTTTGTTAAGGTCAAAACCATAGAGGTATTCAATCTCTCTTTCTACTCTTGAAAACTTTTCTCAGAAGCTTCAGACCATTGGAACTTGACTGTATTCTAAGTTATCTTGGTAAAAGGAGATGAGATAGATTAGAATCCCTCAAAAAATCTCTTATAATAGCCAGCCAAGCCTTAGAAACTCCTTATATCTGTTGGGGATGTGGGTCTAGGCCAACATTAACTGTTTTAATCTTCTGTGTGTAAACTCTAATCCCTTCACCAAAAACTATGTGGACCAAGAATTCCACAGACATAAGTCAAAACTCACACTTGGAGAACATGGAATATAGCTCCTGTCTGCAGAACAATCTGAGGTGACTAGCATGATCTTCTTCATTCCTTGAATGAACCAGTATGTCATTAATGAAGACGATGACAAACAAATATATAAGGTTTGAAAACTCTATTCATAAGATCCATGAACGTTGTAGGTGCATTTCTCAAACCAAAGGAAATATATATGGTTCTAAAACTTGTCTTTAGAATATGACATTCCTAACTTTCATTTGATGGTAGCCTAATCGGAGATCAACTTTTGATAAGGATTAAGCACCTTGAAGCTGGTCGAAAAGATCATCTATCTTTGGGAGAGGATACTTACTATTGATGGTCACCTTATTCAACTGGCGGTAATCTATACACATCTAAGGGAGCTATTCTTTTTTCTTACAAACAATACCGGTGCGCCCTAAGGTGAGACACTTGCTCGGATAAAACCTTTATCTAAAAAATATTTCATTGTTCTGTTTGTTCTTTCAAATTGCTTGTGCCATTTGGTATGGCGGAATAGACATAGGACGAGTATCTGGAATAATGTCTATGCCGAAGTCTATCTCTCTTTTGGGAGGGACTCCGGGTGTATAATCAGGATAAACTTCTGGAAACTCTTTCACTATAAGAACTGACTGAAGGGAAAGTATGTCAACAACTGAGTTAATAACTCAAACTAAGTGATAGATACACCCCTTTGAGACTAACTTTCTCGCCTTTAGGTACGAAATGAAATGACCCTTAGGCACTGCTGAACTACTAGTCCACTCTATGACTGGCTTATTAGGAATCTGGAACTTGACAACTCGAGTTCTACAATCTATTGACGCATAACATGCATGAAGCAAGTCCATACCTAGAATTACATAAAAATCTACCATGTATAACTCTACTAGATCAGCCATGCATGTTTTTGTGATTGATGGAAACAGGACAATTACATAGACTCTTTTAACTAGAATAGACTCCCCTACAGGTGTAGAAACATAAAAGGGTTCACTAAGTTTTCAAGGAAGAATCTCAAACTGATTTGCAACATAATAAGTTACAAAGATAAACTTGTTCTTGGGTCTAATAAAGCATAAACATCAAAAGTAAAGGCTTTGATCATACCCGTGACAACATATGGAGAATTCTCTTTTTCTTGGTGGATGGTGATTGCACAGAGACGATTTGCCTATCCACTAGTACCAGAAATGGCTCCTCTAGATGAAGCCCTGTCTTGTGGAGCAACTGATGAAGATTGAGCTCCATTTCCCAGATTTTCACCACCTTGATTATTCTTAGGGAACTCTATCATGAACTGACCTTTTAACCAGACTTGAAGCAACCTGTCTGGCCATCATGACATTTACCGGGGTGTCTTCTACCACACCTATCACATGCAGCCCAACTAATTTCTTGTGCAACACTACCTTGGGATTGGGCTGGTCTAGCCTTGTAGTTCTACATATTCTGGCCATTATACTCACCACAGTTTCTTGGTGCAGGTTCACTAGCAGATGATAGTGCATGCCCTTTTTGTTTTTGAAATTGTAGCCAACTCAAACAACCTTTCTATTGCCATTCTCGGTCTTGGCCTTCTTATTTCTGTACTCTTATCTATCCCTCAGCTTTTCCTCTTTAACTTGCTGCACAAAAATCATTAACCTGGATATGTCTATGTCGCCAATCAACATTGCAGCCCTACCTTCTCTGCTTGAAGCACGACCCGAACCAGCAACAAACAAACTCATTCTGCTATTCATGTCCTTAACAATTTGTGGAGCATAACGAGACAGTTGGGTGAACCTTAATCCATACTCATGAACACTCAAGCAGTCCTGTTTAAGAATAAGGAACTCTTGTACCTTTGATTCCTTCAGTTCACAGGGAATGAAACGCCCAAAGAAAGCTTCTTCAAAAAAGCCCAATTCCTCCACTCTACAATTATCCCATTTATCAAACCATGTTCTAGACACACTTTTCAGATGATATAGAGCTAATTCAACTCTCTTAGTGCCAACCACATGCATCACATCTGAAACCTTCTTCAACTCTTCTACAAAGTTTTCTAAATCCTCATTAGTGCTCGAACCAGTGAAGCTTAGGGAATTCATCCTCACGAATCCACGAAGTGTAAGCCCCTTCTTGTTGAGCTCTCTTTTGTTGCCCAACTTGTTTGGTTACAATATGACTCAACATCCGAATAGTTTCACAGAACTTAACATTAGTAACCTCCACTTGAGGTTGTACTTCCGGAGCATTCAGTATCTCTTACTCCTAAGCTTCTACAATTCTCTTATCTGGACGACCTTTTGTTGCTCTTCATGGAGGCATTGTTATCTAAAACACGTGCAAGAACGAATTAGAAAGAGACTTTTAGAGATGAACTCTAACGCACAAAATGAGTATGAAAGAAGCGAGAAATTCCTAATGTTATAGCCTCCTAATCATAGATGTGGCGTGCTTCACACCAATGACTAAGACTCTACAAAAACAACTTTATAGACTCCCTAGGACTCTTGAAATTTTTGCTCTGATACAAAGTTTGTCACGGCCCAGGCCTACACCCTAGATACGATTGACACTCGATGATCATAGCTGATCTCTAGTGAACCCTTGTCCTGACTTACTTAACTCAGCGGAAGACTCAACTCAACTCAATCAAGAAATAGAGCATCGTTAAAGGGTGTACTTAATATGGTAGTCTACCCAAAATGACACTCAAGTCTCAACACTTGAACATATGAAATTAAAAAGTAAATGAGACTTCAAAAAAGAACTACTAACTGTCTATGAAGCCTCTAAACTGACTAACATGGATTTTTGGAAAGACCCCACAACATCCTAATAAAATAAAACTAGAAAACCAACTGAAAGGATGTCCTCCGAAATACAAAGAGGCTCACCACTAACTCTAGAACTAAAACTTGATCAACGAAGCAATGCGTGCTGATCCTGGTTATATGTGTCGGCATCATAAGACGATACAGGACAACTGGCATTAGTACATTTGAATGTACGAGTACGCGAGTTGGAATCTTAAAAACGACTATAAAGCTTGAAATAGATTAAGGATGAACTTACCTTGACTCTGCTTGACTCATAGGGAAACAACTCAATCTAAATCAATAAGAACATATGCAATATATCTGCTTGACTCATAAGGAAACAACTCAATCAAAATCAATAAGAACATATGCAATATATATATATATATATGTGTGTGTGTGTGTGTGTGTGTGTGTGTGTGTGTGTGTGTGCGCGTATGTATGTATATACATACATATATATATATATATATCTGTGTGTGTGTGTGTGTGTGCGCGCGTATGTATGTATATACATATGTATGTATGTATGTATAACATGTAAAACTTATAAAACAGTGTAAACACTTAGTTTATTAAAGATAAAATAATAATAAACTCAACTTTAATTATATATGACAGTAATATAATTTTCTGTGGGAGATTCTCTAACCGACAACCATTAATTGAGACTAAGTGATGATACAACGTTTAACCTTACGTTGCCGAGGACCATCGTACAACTTGCCATCGGTATAGGACCTTACTTAACTTAGTGGATCCACTAGCCTAACTTATGTGATCATCTAAAATGTATGATCCATTAATACCTATGATGGCTACATGATTTACATCAAGACTTGAGTTAATATGAACTCCTATACCTACATCAGTGCTCAATACTACTCTCCAATTATAATTTATCTCTTGCTTTTAACATAAATTCCTTCCTTTGGATAGAGATAAGTTGCTCAACCCTTTTTATCTTTAAAAAGCCTTCTTGGAATCAATGTTCCCCTTTTCTTACTCAAATTTTGTTCCCCTTTTCTTACTCAAATTCTTTTGGAACTCTTAGTTTCCTTGTAATTCCAATGTGAAAATATTTATAAACCTTTTTGAAATTCTTAGTTCCCTTATAGCTTTTTAAGAGATGAACTCAACTCTTACTCTTTAATTCACTTGAACTTAACTCTTAGGGAATACTTAATTCCCTTATAGCTTTTGAGAGTTTAACTCAACTCTTTACGCCTTGCTCAACTTGTAACTTGAGTCTTAAAACAAAGTTAAAGTGATTGTTTAAGACTCTTTGAAAACTTTTCGAACATGCCTTTACATACTTCTTAATTTTTAAACTTGACTATTAACTCCTTTGACCTTGATCTTAGCTCCCTTGAACTGGATTATGTATTCAAGGATCATGATCTCATGTTTATGGATAATTTCATGGTATTTAGATGTACTTTAGAGTGTTGAAATCAACTAGGAACTATAGGTACTTAGGAAATAGTACAAAAAGATAGGGAAAGAACAGGGTCTCAAAGTGATCTTGGCGCTCTGAGAGGCACGGAGCGCCAGAGCCTGTCAAACAGACTCTGGTCTTATGCACTCTAGCTGGCGCAACGCGCTAGGTCCTGTCAGACAGACCGTGCCCTGAGGGACTCTGGCAGGCTCGACGCCCCAGGGGTTAGAAGATGGAACCTCCGACTTTTCTTCTCCATTTTTAATGTCTAAACCTCCTAAACTTCGATGCATCCCACCCAAACACTTAGGATCACTAAATACCTCATTAACCAATAGATTAGACCAAAAATAGTCCACAAACATGAATAAAATCTACTAGAGATAAACTATAATTCAGCTAACAAGATTTTCACAATTTTTCGTCAAGAACTTCCATGTTCATCATTCAATAAACTCTAACTTGTTGAAATGAATCAAATTGGGGTTTGGGTGAAAGCTACCAATACAGAATGATCTCACATACCTTAAAGGGATCACCCCTGACGAAATCCACGCAACGATTCTTGGCATTCTTTATTCTCCCTGTCCTTTCTCCTCTCCTCTTCTCTTTTCTCCCAAGCCCTAAGCGTATTAATTATTCTAAAAAATAAATTAAGGCTTATTTTTTCCCTTGATAAACCCTTAAAACAAAATAGGAAATAGTAGGATTAAAAGACTATTTTAACCTTACTAAAATCCGGATTGGGTTCTCCTCAATCAAACAATCCAACTTCTGAAAAGCATATCTCACTCACACAATATCAAAATTTCAAAAACTTGGTGGAGTTTGAAAGATCTTTCCAACCGTATAAAGAACTCACTCTAATTCCTCTTGAGATTAAAGTTATGACCGTTTGAAAAACTGACCTAAAACTCACTTTTAAAATCTGGAAATTTTCTAAATTTCTCTTTTTATTTAAAAAAGTATTTTTCTGTGATTTCCTAGCTTATTCTTAGTTATTTCAATTTACTAGATGTTACATGACCTGTACAATCAAATTTAACAATTTTGAGGTACTAAATGTCACAAGCAAAAAATAATTAAGTGGTCTGAATTGGATAAATCAAAGTAAATTTTTAGTAACTAAATATACATGCCAATTTCTCTAATAAATGATCACATTATTTTTTATGCTCTTATTCCCTTAAATTATGTGATATTTAATTTTTTTTAGGTTATTTCGAAAAGAAAGTCTTTTTATAGTCCTACATTAATTGTTTACTTTATTCTAGATATTTCTTCCAATCATTTTGATCTCATTATCCTTAAAATTATTCCTTTTTTATTTTTGTAAACCTTATGAAAAAATTCTTTAAGTGCAAATTAATGAAATTTATCGTTTTTATTTATGATTTCTTATAATGAGAAAAATAAATAAATAAATAAGTTAAAATAAAAAAGACATATTTTAACTCTTAATTTTAATAAAACAATTTATAATCACATGAATCTCTAAGATATCTACTAAATGTCATATTTCAATTAACTTTTCATTTTTAAAATTTTTTTCATGTCGAATTAAATCGTGTCACGTAAATTGATATGAAAAAGATTATACAACTAAGAAACCTCCATTACTAACTGCCCCACCCACCCACCCCACTCACCCCACTCCATATAACATTTCTGTAAAACTTAATTTAAGAAGAAAATTTTTCCCCCTTCTTCAGTTCCCTCTTTCACTCTGGGGTGATGAATTTGAAGACTTCAAAATCATATAAATTTGTGTTCAGCAGCTGAAGGATAACATGTGCTCAAAAGGGTATTTTTTGATACTTTTCTAATTTTTTTGGATGTTTACAACATTAGTAATAATTTTAGATATCGATAAGCTTAAAATTTCATTCCTTGATCTGTTTAAAATAATCAAATCTTTCTCATTTGGGTGTTGTTAATTTTGTGAAATAGAAGCCCTATCTACTTCATTGTATTTTTTTTTGGGTAGATCTTGGTTTTCTTGGGATTTTGGAATGTAGAAAAAACCCTATCTTTTTTTTTTTTTTTGTGTGTGTTTTTTAGATGTTTGTTTTATTGCAAGACATTTCTTTTGAGGCGAGAGGCTACCGAAAATCAACTCTTTAACCCCACAAACAAATTTAGAAGTAAAATGTTGTGTACATGCTATCCTCTAGACCTATGAAAACTTACTTTCTATCTGGCTAGTAGAAATTTCATGTCTGCTAAGGAATTAGTCCAAGTCAGTCCAAGATGTATATACGTTGGACATGGTCCTTTCTCACCGATGAAGATTAAACTTGAAAAATGTCACCCAATTTGGGATTCGTGAGTTGATGTTTATTTTGAAGTTGTGTAATGTGATGAATTACTTGAGGCGAGGTTGAAACATTGAGTGGAAACTTACTTTCTATCTGGTTAGTAGAGATTTCTTACTTGTTAAGGGATTAGTCCAAGTTAGAATTAGAAGTATGTCGGACATGTTCCTTACTTAGGAAGAAGCATCACCAAATTTGGGATTCTTGTGTTGATGTTAACAACGAAGTTATGTTGTGTTAAATTCTTTTATGCGAGCTTGAAGTATTGAATGGAAATTTACTTTTTGTATGGTTAGTAGAAATTTCTTGTCTGCTAATGGATTACTAATTGTACATCATAAAACTTAACTGTCCTCAAGTGATTAAATGTGACATTTGAGAAGCTTGTAAGAATCTCATCAGCAACTTCCTGGGGCACATGTTCGAAATATTCCCCATCACTAAGGATACATAATCATTCTTCTCGTATCACAAATGTTTGGGGTCATATATCCCAAAAAAGGTTTATTGAAATAGCACTATTAGTTGTACCAGTGTTAAATTTACAGTCAAATAATTGTGCTAAAATTTAATACAAATAATATTTTTATATATACTACGAAACGACTCCTTTAGAGTTGAAGGAAGTGTCGAGTGTTATCTAATGATTTATAATATTGAGATAAACACATGTCATTCATATAGTGTTTTGATGTAAGAACTAAGTACTATCAGTTTCTAGTACAATAAGTATAACATCAGTAGTTTAAACTTCTAAGTTCTCTTTGAATTCTATCAAAAAATTATACTTTATATGTGTTTAATTTTAACCTAAGACAAACAATTTTACATCAAGAGTTGCACATTAAAGAAGTCAATGTAAATGTCATCTTCAAATTATACATGTTTTCTTTTATTGTTAAAGTTGTGATATGTTTGTTTGTTGTTCGTGTAGCGTATACTCTGACCTTATCAATCGTATTCTTGTTCAATTTCTACTAAATATAACGTCTCGATATGAACAAAGACTATGTTTACCTTCTCTAGACAGACTTAGCAGTCTTGCCATTCATTTAATCGGTGAAACTCTAAATAGGATGTATTTTCAAGATGTTGAAGAACTAGTACACTTCCTAAGGATTTCAAATATACTTGCCGTAGAATTTCACATGTTAAATTTGATCAAAAGGTCTGCGAAACACTAGAGGACTTGACATCCCCTACTATTGGATTTATTCCCATTCTCGATTGTTTCATGAGGTTTCATATAGGAATAACATTGAAAGTCACCCTATACATTACTAGTCTAAAAGTATGTCCTATCGTTTGATATATTTGCTCGACACAAACCAGAGATCTTTCTTTTAGTTTTTTCTTCAATGATAAGGAAGGATCATGCCCAATATAAATACTTCTCGGTCTAACTTGGACTAATGGATAAAGGTAAGTTTCCACTCTATTCTTTAAGTTTTCCCAAGGAAATTTAACACACAAAATAACTTTTAAATAAATTCAATTCAAGAATCCCAAATTGGGTGATTCTTCTTCCAGTTACTTCATTAGAGACGAGGAAGGATCCTATCCAACATAAATACTTCTCTATCTAACTTGGACTAATTCCTTAACATGAAAGAAGTTACTACTAATTAGAAAATAAGTTCCCAAAGAGAATTCAACACACAACATAACTTTGAAATAAACAACCAAAGACTCAAATCATACATCATTTAAGAACATCCATGAAATGTAAAATCCATCTCTGATCCCAAACAGAGTATTCAAAACATTCATCTAGGTTCACAAGCCTATCTTTCCAAGCATATAAAATCTTTATAGTACCTTAAAGCAAAGTCAAAACACAACCTTACTAATCCATCAACCAAACCTTTCGTTTCTGTTTACACTTAGTTTTTTTTAGCTAAGATTAAGAAGGATTTTGATAATGAAACTAGTTAACAATACACACAACTTCCTCTTTAGATGATGACCATTGAAACTTTGTTATCTCCGCAAGTACTTTGCAAGATTTGTTTGTTTCCATTTGACTAGGCTTGATTTCCATTTTCACCAGTGCTGGAGACTTTGCCAATAAAATCTTGATAAACTGCATTTCACCCTCTTCTAATAGTATATCATAAAACTTAACTATCCTCGGATGATTAAATGTGATGTCCGAGAAACTTGCATGAATTTCATCAACAACCTCCTAGGGCAAAGGTTTGAAATAATCCCCATCAATAAGGATACGCCCCTAAAGAAGTATCAAGAAAGAACCATAAATTGACTAAATAGAAATATAAAAACATACAAAAGATAGAGAAAAAAATTAACATTAGTGACAACCTAAATTTCAAGTTCTTCTAAATTTGGAGAGATCCTTATCATGCAAAGAGAAAATGAAAGCTCAAAAAACTCTCCAAGTGTAATCAAAGATATGAATAGGCATTTCATACAGTTAAGAGCTGATCGAAGCCTTGTTGGTATCAGTTCAGTTGAATGAATTTCGACCTACGAATAAAATGACAAAAATCAGGTTGCCAAAAATAAAAGTACAGGTATGAAAATACAAGTAAAATGAAGCAACACTACCTCATGATGATGCCTGCTGAAATACTCGAGAGCAGGAATTGATGAAAAAATATTTTCAAAATCATCTTTTCCTCTAGAAGTAATTCTTTGATCATACAAAACATTGGAAAGAAGAGAACGTTTTTTAAATATATCAATTGTATATCGCCACGAAAGACAAATGACCTTAGCTTAGGAGCATTAATAATCATGAGCTAGTGATTTTCTATGTCCTTTAGCACCATATCCTCCAAAATGGGCAATTAAAGATTAAAATTTCAAACGTATCAGAAGATAACGTTACAAATTTTAGTTTTAGGATAATCAACTTAATAAATCCCTGAAAAGAAGCATGGAAGGTTTAGCCTAAACAACTTAATAAATCCCTGAAAAGAAGCATGGAAGATGTATTTCACATTCCATGAGATAAAAATGACTCAATGCTGAACAATAAAAAAAGAAGTAAGGGATCTTGTATGGTGTATAAGTAAACGGAAGTTTAAGGAAAAAATATTGTGTAAAATTTGAGCCGAGCAAATGTATCAAATGATCAACATTAGTACATACTTTTAGACTGGTATGTTAAGGGTAGTTTTCAATGTTGTTCCTATATAAACCTGAAGATACAATCGAGAATGGGAATAAATCCAATGGTAGGGTAAGTCAATTCCTCGTGTGTTTCCTTGAACGTTTGATCAAATTTCACCTATGGAATTCTACGGCAAGTATATTTAAACACACATATATCATAATTAGAGAAAGATTCTTAAGTATGTAAGGCTAGCAGGAAACTAGAAATATCATTATATTATCGAATTCAAATTTTAATAATTTTTTCTTGAATATACGCTCATAATAAAAATCTAAAATTTAAGCTTGTAAGCCTTTAATATGGGATAGAAAATAATGTTAAACACTCGAGGTGTCATAAGACATACTTGCTTACGAATATTACATATTTGATAGATTGGGAAACAATCCTATTTTAGAATGGAATGGGGGAAATTCTGTTCCTAGAGGTCGTATCATTTCTTGTTTGAAAGCCTGTAATATGATATCTAAAGGGTTTTTATATCATATTGTAAGAGTCAATGATTTGAACTCCGAAATTTCTCCCATTGAGTCGGTCCCCGCAGTGAGGGAATTTTTGGAGGTATTTCCTAATGATCTTCCCGGTATTCCTCCTAAATGGGAAATAGATTTTGGTATCGACTTGGTACCGGATACAAATCCCATTTCAATTCCTCCTTATCGGATGTCTCCGACCGAACTGAAAGATTTGAAGGCTCAACTCTAAGATTTACTAGACAGGGGCTTTATTCTTCCAAGTATTTCTCCATAGGGTGTTCCGATATTGTTCGTGGAAAAGAAGGAATGGTCACTTAGAATGTGTATTGATTAGCGTCAACTCAACAAAGTCACAATTAACAACAAGTATCATCTCCCTCGGATTGATGATTTATTTGATCAACTCCAAGGTGCGAGTTACTTATACAAGATTGATTTGAGATCGGGATATCACAAACTTAGGGAGAGGACACAACCTTTCGTACTAGATATGGTAATTATGAGTTCCTAGTCATGTCTTTTAGATTGAATAATGCCCCGACGACATTTATGGATCTCATGAATAAGTTGTCCCAAAGCTATCTTGATGAATTCATGATTATCTTTATTCACGATATATTGGTATATTCAAAGAGTGAGGGTGATCATATGGGGCATTTGAAGGCTGTTTTGCAAGTTCTTAGGGAATACCAACAATTTGACAAGTATAGAAAATGTGAGTTTTTGTTGAAGTCGGTGGCGTTTCTTTGTCATTTTATCTCTAGTGAGGGTGTCGATGTTTGATATATCGTGGTTTCACGGTATTATTAATACTTTTTCCTTTAGATTAGTGTGTCCAAAAGCCTTTTTGTGCTAATTTTTATATAAGTTTCTCTTTATTTGCAGGAAATCTGTCCAAAGATAAATGCGGAGATTTTGAGCGAAGAAATGCAGAAGAGACCACCTACGGAGCTTGTGATGGTCCGTCTTGTATATTTATGTATACTTTAGTGACTTTTTGCCCTCTTTGACATATCGGCTAAACATACCATTTTCTATCATTTTATCTCGCCCAGTTTCTCATATTCTCTCACCTTGCTATTTTCTCTTCTTTCTTCATTTGTGTACGTGACTCTCTTCTTTTCTTGCTTGTTTTTCTTGTATATTTTTCTTTTTATTTACTTATCTTTCAACTAATTCTTGAGTCACTTTACTTTTGTTCTTTCTCTCTCTTTGTTCTTTCAACCCCACTTTCCACAGCATTCCTCATAGTAGCCACCCTCAACTCATGGCTTTGACATGAGTCAAAGTACACAATACCTAAAGATGGGTTAGGGCCATAACGAAGGTTGTTTACTGGATTAGCCACCCCTAACTTATGCTTTTGGCATAAGCTGAGGTGCACATATCCAAGGAGGGACCAGGGCCAACACATTGTTCACAGAAAAGATCAGTTGGGGTGAAAAAGAAAGGTCTAATTTAAGATCAGATCATTTGGATCAAAGAAGGATAAATTTCATTTGGTTTTCCTTTAATTAGGCTAAAAATGGGCTATATTGAATAAGGGCCTATGATTTTTTCCTAATTGTCTATTACAGCTTACTTTTAGCAGGACTAACCATGCAAGTTCTAGCTCAGTACAAACAGTGGACTATTCAAATCTTCCTCACACTCACTTGACAAATCATCACTATACAAGATTATCAGGCACCTAGTTCGAATTTTAGACTTAGGGTAATGCAATGGTGTACCTCTATGTCATGCTTAGAGCCACACATTTATCAGTTACTATGCCTAGTCGTGCATCATTTTCCAATTTATCAGGATATCATTTTAGCCATCATGCTCCAGAATTAATCTATGTACAAAAGATATAGACATGCCGGTTCAACAGAAAAAGTAATCAGTCTTTTGGGGAAAAAGAACGCAGGCAAGAAAACCCCAAAAGAGGATAGTGAATTGGGCTACTCAGACTTCACCCTAGCACTCACTTTCCATATACCCCACCCCCAACAAAAAAAACATGCAATTGTCCCCAATGCATAAAAAATTTAAATACTAGAGTGGTAGGTGAAGCAAACCTTTCGCGCAAAGCGCTGTCGATCAGCAAGCTGGTGGGTCCGGTTCCCCGAAACCCACATCCTCTGCAATCTGGACACCCTCAGTTCTTTCCTCAGCAACAACCACACTATCAGCAGTGCCTCCCACTATCTCTAAATTTCGGGAGCTAGACGCCCCAACCGCTAACTCTCCTGCTCTTATCTGGTGCGCATCCTCCTCAGCAAGTGAGGCTCTCCTCGCAGCCTCCATCTCATGACGCTCTTCTTCCGTGCTCGCTCCTCATCCTCTGCTCGACCCCTACGCCTCTTGGCATGCTCTCGAGGGGGAGGTGGTGGAATCTCTGAGGTGGTGAATAGGGCCGCCAGCACTGTGTCTTCAGCAGGCTCATCAGAAAGGGCCTCAGACTCAGGCACTCTAGCCTCTAAGATCGTGTCAATATCTGCGAAGACTCTCGACCGCATCCTGGAGAGTCGACACATCCACCGGAGGGGCAGGCCGGGCTAGCACCCGCAACTCAAAAGAGTTCGAGCGCTGGTGAACCTCAGCGATCTTCCGCTCTGTATACTGGACCATTTTCCGCTCAAAGCGCTCTTCTGGCTTAGTAATAGACCTCCAAGCACGGTCGACAATCTTCGCACAGATATTGACACGGTCTTAGAGGCTAGGGTGCCTGAGTCTGAGGCCCATTCTGTCGAGCCTGTTGAAGACACAGTGTTGTCGGCCCTATTCGCCACCTCAGATTTTCCACCATCTCCCCCTCAAGAGTATGCCAAGAGGCGTAGAGGTCGAGCAGAGGAAGAGGCGCGAGTACGGAAGAAGGAGCGCCGTGAGATGGAGGCTGTGAGGAGAGCCTCACTTGCTGAGGAGGAGGCGCACCGGATGAGAGCAGGAGAGTTAGCGGCTGGGGCTTCTAGCCCCTACACTGTGGAGATAGCGGGAGACACTGCTGATAGTGCGGTTGTTGCTGAGGACACCACTGAGGGTGTCCAGATTGCAGAGGACGTGGGTTCCGAGGAACCGGACCCACCAGTTTAACGATCAACGGCGCTTTGCGCCACAGATTTGCTTCACCTACCACTCTAGTATTTAAATTTTTATGCATTGGGGACAATTGTATGTTTTTTTGTTGGGGGGTGGGGTAAATGGAAAGTGAGTGCTAGGGTGAAGTCTGAGTAGCCCAATTCACTATCCTCTTTTGGGGTTTTCTTGCATGCGTTCTTTTTCCCCAAAAGACTGATATCTTTTGTACATAGTTTAATTCTGGAGCATGATGGCTAAAATGATATCCTGATAAATTGGAAAATGATGCACGACTAGGCATAATAACTGATAAATGTGTGGCTCTAAGCATGACATAGAGGTACACCATTGCATTACCCTAAGTCTAAAATTCAAACTAGGTGTCTGATAATCTGGTATAGTGATGAGATGTCAAGTGAGTTTGAGGAAGATTTGAATAGTCCACTATTTGTAGTGAGCTAGAACTTGCCTGGTTAGTTCTGCTAAAAGTAAGCTGTAATAGACAATTAGGAAAGGATCATAGGCCCTTATTCAATATAGCCCATTTTTAGCCTAAATATAAGAAAACCAAATGAAATTTATCCTTCTTTTATCCAAATGATCTGAGCTTAAATTAGACCTTTCTTTTTCACACCAACTGATCTTTTCTGGGAACAATGTGTTGGCCCTGGTCCCTCCTTGGACATGTGCACCTCAGATTATGCCAAAAGCATAAGTTGAGGGTGGCTAATGCAGTAAAAAACCTTTGTTATGTCTCTGACCCAACTTTGGGTATTGTGTACTTTGACACATGGCAAAACCATGAGTTGAGGGGGGCTACTATGAGGAATGCTCTGGAAAGTGGGGTTGAAAGAACAAAGTGAGAGAAAGAACAAAATTAAAGTGACTCAAGAATTAGTTGAAAGATAAGTAAAGAAAAAGAAAAATATACAAGAAATACAAGCAAGAAAACAAGAGAGTCACATACACAAATGAAGAAAGAAGAGAAAATAGCAAGGTGAAATAATATGAGAAACTGGGCGAGATAAAATGATAGAAAATGGTATGTTTAGCCGATATGTCAAGGAGGGCAAAATGTCACTAAAGTATACCTAAATATACCCTACCTGACGCTGAGCCTATGTTACAAGCTAAAAAAATCCTATCGTGATCCTTAGGGTTGTATTGCGAACTTAAGGCAGTGAAAATAAGGGCAAGCTTATGGCAATAGGTATGAATGAGTGTGACTTTGTTCTGAGAGCGAGCATTGAAAAGTAATCCTTATACTCAAACTGAAATCATTGTGTGAAAAATGAGGATTTTGTTTCAAAGTGAGGACACTAGTTGCATTACCGGAAATATTAGCATCTCGGTGAGAAATTGAAGATGATAGGTGTTAGTGCAGGGTGAGTCTGTGTCATGTTCTGATCCCACATAATTCAAGCCTAACAGTAGTAACATGCATAGATATGATGAGATTAATCGGGATTGATACCCAAATGATTGCAAAGGATAAAACATGGATAGTATTGTACAAAGATTTTGTATTTAGTCATAGTGCGTCGCTTGAGGACAAACAACGAATTTAAGCTGAGGGTGTTGATATACCGTGATTTCACGGTATTATTAGTACTTTTTTCTTAAGTTTAGTGTGTCCAAAAGCCTTTTTGTGCTAATTTTTATATAAGTTTCTCTTTATTTGCAGGAAATCTGTCCAAAGATAAATACGGAGATTTTGAGCAAAAAAATGCAGAAGAGACCACCTACGGAGCTTATGATGGTCCGTCATGCTTGTGACGCGTAGGTGGCAGCGTAGTACAGC
Organism: Solanum neorickii; assembly: GCA_027704865.1. Lineage (NCBI taxonomy): Eukaryota > Viridiplantae > Streptophyta > Magnoliopsida > Solanales > Solanaceae > Solanum > Solanum neorickii. The sequence continues at coordinate 28,792,196 of JAKWJC010000367.1, forward strand.
TGCTAAAGGAAGATGGGGAAGTCTGACCAAGTGTGGGGTTACGGAGTCCATGACGGTCCGTCGTGTCTGTGACGGTCCGTCCTGCAGGTTCGTCATGAAGTTTAGAGAAGTAGTCCCAGTACCAATATTCCAAGAGTTCAAGTGTTTTGAAACGAAGACCCTCGACAGACCGTTGTGCCTATGACGGTCCGTCATACTTTCCGTCAAGGGTAATGAAGAGAGCAACAGAAGAAATTGCACAAGTATAGGATGACGGAGTCCATGACGGTCCGTCGTGACCACGACAATCCGTCGCGAGGTCCTTCGACCCAGCCGCGTTTTGACAGATTTCCAGCAAATAGAGTCCTTGTTTAATTAGGTTTTTATTTTCTATAAATAGTTCGAAAAACCTTGTTTTTGGCGTTAGACTCTGTATTATTTGTAGACTCCGTATTGTTAGACACCATATTAGTAGACACTGTATTGTTAGACTATTGATCATCATTAGACTTTTTGTGAGATTCTTGATTACTTTGAGATTCTTGCAAGTGATTGTTGGTGATTTTTGGTCATTAATCAAGCAAACTTTCGGATTTTACTCTTTCTCATTGAAGTAAGTACATGAATTCTTATATAATATATTTGAATATTGTGATTGTGACTATGGGTAACTAAACTCCATAACTTGGGTTGTGGGAACCATAGGCAAATAATGAGGTAAAATCTAACTAAAATAACAATTCTAGAATAGTGTCTTGCATGTATTAATAATTCTATCGCTTAGAAGTCTTTTTAACGGATGGCCAACGTTAGAACTCGCCCTAATGCTACTTTCCGGACCAAGGAGGTAAATAATAGGAAAAGAATTATCAACATAGATTTAGTGTATACTATCTAATATGCTAGTATTGATTGGTACGAGGTAATAACTTAGTGAAATATCAAATATGATGCTTAATATGAAGTAAAGATAAGGGTTAGGATAACAACACACGTAGCCGGACCAAGGTACGGAGTGAAATTTTCTAGATGCCGGAGCAAGGATTTAGAAATACATAACTTATCACTTTGCATGCAAGATACTAGGAAAGAATTGTTATAGTTAGAATTATCAAGTTATGAACCTGTGGGGCACACATAAACCCTAGTTACTTTGATTAATTGATTAAACTCCAACATTCAAAGCCGTTAAGTGTTTCTTTCAATTTCGTTAGTTATTTTCATTCAGTTAGAAATAGAAACCCCCCTTTTATTGTTTTTACTTTCCAAGGAAGTAATTGACCAAACAATAGTAATAATAGGTTAAAGTTAAGTCTAATCTATTTTCATCGTGGGAACGATCCCAACCTCACTAGTTGGGTTATTTACTTGACACGACCGCTTTACTTTTTATTTGAGAAGTAAGTTTGAGCGTATCAATGTTGATCCAAGAAAAACAGAGGCGGTGAAAAATTGGCCTATATCATTGAATACAAGTGACATTAGGAGTTTCTTGGGTCTAGCGGGTTCTTACAGGAGGTTTGTGGATGGTTTTGCATGCTTCTCCCTTGACTACCTTGACCCAAAAGAATGTGAAATATGAGTGGTCGGAAGCATTGAAAGAAACTTCTAAATTTGGAAAGATAGGCTTACTTTCGCTCCGGTATTGCCCCTATCTGAGGGTACTAAGGGTTTTGTGGTTTATTGTGATGCATCCCGAGTGGGCTTGGGGCGTATTCTTCTGCAACATGGGAAAGTAGTAGCCTATGCCTCTACACAACTTAAGGTGCATGAGCATAATTATCCAACTCATGATCTTGAGTTAGCATCCGTGGTGTTTGCTTTGAAACTATGGAGGCATTACTTGTATGGTGTTCATGTGGATGTGTATACGGACCGTAAAAGTCTTCAATACGTATTCACCCAAAAGGATTTGAATCTTCGGAAAAAAGGTGGTTGGAATTATCGAGGGACTACGACATAAGTTTTCTCTATCATCCCAGCAAGGCTAATGTTGTGGCGGACACTCTAAGTCGTTTGTCCACAGGAAGGTGTCCTATGTGGAAGAAGCCAAGAGAAACCTAGTGAGGGATGTTCATAGGTTATCTCTTTTAGGGGTTTGAATTGAAGATTCTCCAAATGGTGGTGTTGTGGTACATCATAACTCCGATTCGTCTTTGGTGGTGTGGTGAAGTCTAAGAAACACCTTGATCCATTATGGATGGAGTTGAAAGAATCGGTTCTTGGGAAGATGAATGAGTCATTCTCCCAAGGGGGGGGATGGTTTTCTTAGATACCAAGGTAGATTGTGTGTGCCTAATGTTGATGATTTAAGAAATTGGGTTCTTGAGGAATCTCATGGAGACCGTTACTCTATTCATTCGGGTTCTACAAAGATTTAACATGACCTTAGGGAAGTGTTTTGGTGGGAAGGCTTAAAGGTGGACATAGTGGAATTTGTTGCAAAATGTCCAAATTACTAACAGTGAGAGTCGAACACCAAAAGCTGGGTGGTTTAGTTCAAGAAATTTAAGTTCCCACGTGGAAGTTGGAAGATATTAATATGGAATTTCGTGGTAGGTTTTCCTCAGACATAAAAGCAACATGACTCTATATGGGTGGTTGTGGATAGGTTGACCAAATCCGCTCATTTTATTCCCGTCAAGTACACATACTCGGTGGAGGATTATGCGAGGATCTTCATAGATGATATTGTGTGTCGCCACAGTATTCTGTTATTTATCATATTAGATAGGGGTGCACAATTCACATTTAGGTTTCGGAGGTCATTCCAATAAGGGTTGGGTACCAAGGTGAAGTTAAGCACCACTTTTCATCCCCAAACAGATGGTCAATCGAGCATACTATTCAAAACCTTGATGATATTCTTAGAGCTTGCATAATTGACTTCAAGGGAAATTGGGATAAACATATGCCTTTGGTTTAGTTTTCTTACCCATTCATATATATCTATGGCTCTTTTTGAGGCCTTGTATGGTAGGAGATGTAGATCTCAAATTAAATGGTTTTAAGTGGGAGAGTCTTCACATTTGGGTCCCGAATTGATTTATAAGACTTTGGACAAGGTTCATATAATAAGGAATAGCCTGAAAACAGACAATAGCCGGCAAAAGTCTTATGCTGACCATAGGACAAGAGACTTCCAGTTTTAAGAAGGTGATAAACTGTACCTAAAAATTTCACCTATGAAAGGGTGGTGAGATTTTGCAAGAAAGGGAAATTGAGTTCTCGTAATGTGGGTCCTTATCATATTTGGAAAAGGGTTGGAAAGATTGCATATGAGTTGACATTACCTAGTGAATTAGCTTCAGTACATCTGGTGTTCCATGTTTCTTGCTTAAAAAGTGTATTGGTGATCTCAAGTCCCTTCTTCCACTTGTGGGTGTAGGTGTACAAGAGAACCTCTCTTATAAGGAGGTTCCTATTGAAATCTTTGATAGACAAGTAAGCATGTTAAGGAACATGATGGTGGCTTTCGTAAAGGTGTTATTGAAGAACCACGTAGTTGAGGGTGCAACATGGGAGGCCTAGGGGGACATGAAGTCCTGTTACCCTCATCTATTTGGCAACTAAGGTTAGTTGTTCCTATTTATAGTGAAAATAATGTTTATTTGAAGTTGCCTTGATTTTTTGAAAAATAGTGAATTTATGCTTTTTTTGTAAAGGAATTATTGTGATTTATGCCTATTGAAATGAAAGTTTTCAAGAAAATCCTCTTTTACTTGATTTGAACTTATGTGGTGTATTTTGGTATATTATGCTTTCATGAGTTGTATTGAGCATGTCGATATGTGTTAAAGAAAGCTTTGGCATAAGTGAATAAGCATGTAATGAATGTTGAACTCTTATGAGTTGAAAATGATGTTTTGAGTTGCATGGTATAAAAGTCATGTCGTTATGTCGATTTGAATTGTAACTCATGTTTTGATATGTTGTTGTTGGTTGGGCTGCTAGTATTGAGTCTATTCCTTCCTTTTAAAGAATTTTAGTGTCATTCAGGAATGAATGTTCTTAAGGAAGGGGGATAATGTAACACTCCAAAAGTCTTAAGACATAATCTAGAACCTAACACAAGTGCCTAAGGGTTAGGATACTGTATTAAGGTCAAATATAATGAGTATAAGTCGTCTAGGAAGTTTTAGAATCAAAGCGTCAAGAAACGTCCATGACGTTCAGAAACTAGTTTAAGAGGTGCTAGTGTGCCTTAGACTATATGACTAAGTTTTAGGAATCACAATTATTTGAATTAGGTAGTAAGGTTTCTAATACGTATTAAAGCGGATTAGGGTTGACACATTTTGGTACGACTCCCCAAGGACCAACCAAAGGGTCCTTGAGGAGGACCATTCTATTTGGCTAAATGTTGTCAAAAGACAGTGCCATCAATGGTTGCAAACCAATGAGGCGTAGGCCAATATACGTGGCATTGATTGTAACTTAGTCAATTTTGTGAGGGTTTATTTTGGAAAGACTCCGACAAAAATGACGGATGTGCTATAGGGAAGGGACACTGGCCGTCGACTGACCTACGACCCTTAGGTCAGGGTCTCGTAGGTCAGGAGGTCACTATTTTGGCTTTCATGTTTTAATTAGTCCAATTAATTAATTAGGTAGTTAGTTTATTAGTTAGGGATTAAGAGAGGTATAATTAAGTTAGTTAATGACTTATGTAAAGCCCCTAACCTAATTAAACTAACTCAACCCTCATATTTTCAAAAACCCAATTACTCTTCCTTCTCTCTTCTTTCTCTCTCCCAAATAGAAACTCGATTGCTCTTACTTCTCTCTTCTTTCTCTTTCTTAAATAGAAGAACTCCATTGAAGGTCTAGGTCAAGGTATAAGGGCATCAAAGTGGGTGCTTTTCTCCCTCATTCTCCATAAAGTAACAAGGTATGATATTCCTTTCACCTTTGGGATTTCTTTCCCCAAAGGGTTGCTCCAAATTGATTTTAACAAGATGAGTTTAAAGTGGGTTTTGTTCTATTACATATTTGATGATCTAAATTTCTTTGTTTATGATTTATTTAGTTGATTATTATTAGATTATGATGTATTATGATCCAAATATGCTAGTTTTTGATGAATTAACCTAGGTTGTGAAGTAGATCGTGAATTTACCCAAATCCCTAACCCTAGGCTATGAAGTAGTGATGAATTATTGTGTAGTGATTCAATTGACTTCATAATTGTGTTGATTACTTTGGTGTGATGATACGAAACCCATTTTTTTTTAATTGGATGGTTGATGGTAAAACCTTGATGATGTCTTGTGAAGGAGAATGTTGTAAGTCTTGTGATCTCATACTTTACTTCAATTATGATTACTTGTGTTTAGTGATGAAGTTATATTGAAGTATACCTTATGATAAGATTGACTAGGGTTGGTGTGATGTTGAATTGGAATGTCTTTAATTATGACTTGTGAGTTTTTGGCTAAGATGTAATGATATAAGGATGGTGATGACTTACCTATGTGCCTTATTGTAATGTGATAATTTAAATTTTTACCTCACATGTGTGAATTTTGATGAAAGGACAATACTCATGCAATTCCTATTGAGCTATGATGATCATTATATAAGGGGTAGACCCTATGACCTAAACTAAGCTTTGATAAAAATTGATGACTTAAAGATATTTCATAAAAGGACTCTAGCTTAGCACTGAGTGAGCTTGAATATGAAGGGTGGCACCTTCCCTAGGTGGGGAGGTAAGGTGGATAGCCTTATGTCCCTAAAAGGTCATAGAGTGATTTTTCCAGTAAAGGCCTCCATGTTCCATAAACTATGTTGCCTCCATTGAAATACTAGCTAGTAGATCCACCTAGATACTATGTTCATGTTTGGTACTACTTTGGTCGGTGGACCACCTTCCATCGGTGTAAAATTTTACAACACCGGATTCCACTCTTAACTCTTGTGGTCTATGTAAGTTAGGGCGAGTGTTACCAAAACTAAAATGAAGTTATGAAGTAAGCTCTAACTAGGGTGACTTAAGAGGTTTGACTTAACCTAGGTATGGGTATGTAACTCTACCTATGCCTTGCACTATTTTACCTTGAGGGAAGCTTTAGGAGGTTGTTATTGTGTTCTACAATGTATATGTTATGTATATGATGACTTTACATTTCATTGACTCTATATGATGTTAGTTTCACTTATGAGCATGTTGTCGGTCTATATTGCTAAAGTATAATTATGGATATTCTTGAACTTATGATATGTGAAGTTAGGAAATTCTTATGGTCCTTTATTTGGTTTACTTGATTGAGTGAGGTTATGGGACTTTTCTTGATCATTGGAATTGTAGACTTGATAAGGGGTTATGGGTAAGGGTATAGTATGTTTTGAAATGTTATGAAGTTCTTGTATATGCCTTGTGGTTATAATATGATGATTGAAGTTATTTGGCTCTACATAAGTTGACTTGACTTAGTATTGTTGACCTTGTGTGGAATATGTCATTACCTTGATGATTATGTGTTTTAATGGTTGAGCTAGTTCCTTAAAGTGCATAAATTGGATTTTTACAGTAAGTTGCATGTTTCAACAAATAGTTCCTTTTCTAGCATGATTTATATGTCGTGTATGCATTGTTTCCATACTTAATACAAGTGATGTGCTAACCCCTATTTTCTCCCTTTCCCCAACATTTTAGGTTCTGGACGTTGACGAGGTTGAGACCATTGAAAAAAACTTGAATCCTTATTCCCCAAGTTGTGTAGGTCCTCACTACTTTGAGCACAATGCCACATTCTAGCATTGGATGTTGATTAGTTTTAAAGACAATCTGTTCATCATCTTTCATTTGAGTACTATGACTGTATAGCCTATATATGACTTTTATATTATTGATGTATGGTTTATGCCCTATTGTTATACTCTTGTTTAGATTGTTATGATACGAGACATCTGTTCTAAGACTATATTATATCTTATATATATGTGTGCCATAAAAGTTGAAGACTATGTTATCTTCTTATATGAAGGGTCTATATATACTCGGTATTAATATATTATGTGTAAGCGAGAGGTCTAAGTAGACCTCATGAAGTAGTGTAGATGAATTTTTTTAAAATTTCCACATTTTAACCTATCAGTGTAATGATGAATGCTAAGAGGCTAGTCTTAGTCCTTTCCGAGGATGAAGACGTTGGTTACGTCAAGGGGGTGCTCCCCAGATATGACAATTGCACTTTATAGGCATAATATTATTTCTTATGGTACAAAAAAGTCATAGAGTCATTTGGCAATTCCACCAATAATTTTGTATCTTCACTGATCAGAGAGAACGGGAATAACCTTCACCTCGTGGATGCATGTGAGATGTTTTTAAACATAAATGGTCTACACACCTCCATGAAATTTAAAAGGTGTTCATGGCGGTCCTCACGAGTTAAACCTCCCAAACATTCCTCTTAGTTGGAGCAATTGTTGTTACATTCCTGTTACATAAAACATTGTCCTCCTAGTTATGGGAAGTATTTGGATGAGTCCGTAGTTTGAAAAATATCAACATTCATATCTTTAAAATCACCCATGTCATTTTGATTGTAGTGACTATGATTTTCATTATCATGGTCACTCATTGTATTGAACATGCAACTTAACTTACAACAACACAAAACAACAATATACTATAACTAAGAAAATTTGCAACCTAATTTCTCAATGAGAATTGTCAACCACCAGTATCCAATCGCGGCACCATTTTTCTAACACTAATATGTACTCTCTAAAACTAATTAAAAGAGACGTTGTTCGTAATCATTAAAAATACCTAACTAAGAGTCAAAATCGGGACATTTTTCTCTCTTAAGTAAATCTACCACTCATCCTGTCTTTAATGAGGTGTGACAAGGTGGTTATTATCACAACATGTACTCATAAGCTCCTTGAAGTTAATTGATCTTGAGAAATCTCGTGTGGCAGGGCGTGACCTATTTCTCTTTTAAGCAAGGAGGTTTTCACGTAAGAATTTCTTTTCTTACTTTAAGCATTTACTGTTTTTTCTATTATTAATACAATCAAGGGACCTTACCTCTTAGCTCGTGGTGGATTATTAAAAGTCAACAAATATAAAGTCTGTCATTTCATGGAGAATCAGGTGAACTTTTTAACATAGAAGTTTACGACCTCGGTGGTGAAAAACTTTTATTTCTTCAAAGATCTATACATAAAACAAATAGAGGGGGACGATATCCTAAACCTCTGTTAAAAAGCATTAATATATAGCTTTGAAAAAAGGTCACATTCAACAAAAACGAAAGAAAGACACATCATTGATAATGACTCAAAATCCCTTTTTTTTTTTTGCATGTTTTAAGGAGGGTATCCCAATGATATCAATGGTGTACATACCACATGAATCTTTTGGAAAATCTTTAGGATAAAAAGTCAAGACATACTTTTTATATAAATAATATTTAGCTAGTACATATGCCACTTGATTAGCCTCTATGAAGCAATGTTGACCTATCACATTGGCATGCCAATTCATTCTTCTAGTCTCCATAATAGTATCCCACAATTTCTAGACAATTGAGATTAGACGTTAATCATATTGGAAATAACAAGGGAATCACAGTCTAAAATAAAGTCTAGATAGCCATTTTCCACGCACAATTTGGCTCCAAAGTAGGCTGCTTTGGCCTCTCCTATATTGCTCGTACCTCTCCATCATAGCCCTGAACCCAACACCACCTTAATCAATCGGAAAACATAAATATTTCCATGAACACCAGTTGTATCTTTGTTCCCCATCACTAGTTCTCCAATAGAATCTACTCATATGTCTTTCGACCTGTTTAAGGACTGATATTGTAAGACATGCTTAATCGATATTGCTCGTCCCCCACTGGAGAGGAGCTATTTTGTCCATCTTGTAGTTCCTTTGATTATTTTTAGATACCATATCATTGAAACTTGAAATCAAAGTTTTTTCTGATGTACAAGTAGCAACCCAAATATGTTATAAGAAATTTCTTATGTGTATAATCAATAATCCCTTTTATTCTATCTATCTTATCCGTTAGAGTCCTTGCAAGAATAAAGAAACAACTTCTTTCCTCATTAATCTTTGTGCCACAACCTGAAGAAAAAAAGATAATATCGTCAGCATAAGATAAAGGATTATCTTGAGGGTCTTGTCTTATCATTATAAAACCTTTAAAAAGTTGATTAGTATTCAAATGTTTTAACATTTTAGAATGAATTTCAGCTCTCTTAATGAAAAAAACGTTTTCTACATCCATTAACAAGGACAGGAGTACAATATATTACTAATGGATGTCCTCATAAGACTAATCCATATTTCACAAAAACCAAATCTTCTTAAAATATCAAGAAGAAATTTCCAATTAACTCAATCATATCATATTCTTTAGCATATCCCGTTTTATGAACACATTGCCTACATCATTCTTCTTTTAATACCATGAATAATTTCTTGCGCCAAAAGAATATTTTCAGTAATCAATGTACCATGTACAAAAGCAGTTTGGTTTACGAAAATAATCATAGGAAGAATGTGGTCCAGTACATTATTTAAGATCTTGGAAATAATCTTATTGGTAAAGTTACTAAGGCCAATAGGCCTTAGATCAGAAAATAAATTAGGATTATTAGCATTAGGAATAAGTATTAGACATAAAATAGAATACAACTTAGTCAACTCGGCCCCATTGAAATAACTTCGAACAAAATCAACCACTTCCTTTAAATAATGCTCAAAACTGTGATAACACTCAAATTACCCTCAAAATAAGTAGAAAGAGTAAGAGGTTGTTAGCAATAAAAATATTCAAGAAGCGTCGGGGTCGCATCCCACAAGAAAAAAATTGTCGACAATTGAAAAGACGTGATTTTGTTAACAAAATGATGGATTTGGGCAAAGATATTATCAAACAAAGTATACATGGGAATTCAAAATTTAGAATTCAATCCACTCTCAAACGAGCCATTGCAATTCAACACCTAAACTTATCATATATAGTCTTGATCATTATCAATAAACACTAATCTCCTTTTGGTCTCGAAGTATTACATCACAAAATCTGGTTTCGGTCACAACCATAGTTCAATGACAACACAATCTAATATATTAGTCAGGACCCCAATTTTTAGGTAGTTTATCATTCAATAAAGTAGACCCAAATCTTCTCCTTTCGGTCTCAAACTTAGGACTCAAAGATGAAATGTGATTATTAATATATTCAACAACATCAAAAATTCTCTTCCAAGCAACCCACAAAGTCCTAAAGTAGATTCGTGTGTGAAATCTCAAATCATAGATTAAAACATGGTAAATAGATTAAACCTATTTCATAAATTTAAGCATGGAGTTAAGGAATCACAAAAGCAATAGAAATAAAATCAAATACCCAAAAAGTTTATCTGTTTCTAAAACAGAACCTCAATTTCATATACACAATAATACCTATAATTCGAACAATATATAACGATGAATGGAGAAGAGAACAAGAGTTTACTATTCAGAACCCAATCTTCAACCCAAATATGAATTGTGAGATAACTTACCTTCAAAATCTTTACCCAAAAATATAAACCACAATATTCTCCCTACTCTTAGATAAAGTTTTTCAAAGCTGAAAATGGTATGAAAAAAGGCCCTCCCTAAAAATGGCTGTGAGGAACTAATCATATTCTCTCTACTCTAAGTTTCTGTCAGTTCTAGTTTCTTCCAATTGACCTTTTTGCTTCATTTTCACTTATTTTCTTAAAATGTTTTCTAAATCAACTCTCCATTCATTTTCCTCCAAACGTAATGAAAATCACCAATTTAAAACTAAAGCAAGCTAATATAACTAAGAAAAGAGCCTCAAATGAGTTAAAATCCTCATTAACACATTAAAAAAATCCCCCAAATCCATCCAGACAAGGAGAACTGTTAGAATCCATCCCAAGAATTATATTATAAATTTCCTTTTCATCAGGACTTTTTGTGAGATCATCATTCTAATTATGGGTAATAAGTTGCTAAATGAATTCCATACCTAGGGGGTTGGTTTTTCCATATGATTTAAGATTATTGTCAAACTGATGTATAGCCTCACCAGATATTTGTTGGTCACTCTGTTCAAAATTACCTATCTGTGAAGCAGTTCTCGTCTAACAAACAGTGCAGAAGTTCAATATGTCATTTGAGGTTCATGTGGTGATACTTAAAGCATGGAAGCCATGTCAAAGAATATAAAAACAGCTATACTTTTCTCAAATAGTCAAAATTCTTCTTGGGCAACCCTAAATTTGTTATTGACAACAAGATGAGAAGACGTAGAACATTAATAAGTGGTTCCTGCTTATGTACACAAAGAATCTGCATTTACCCAGTGAGCAAAGAGTAAGCAAATAGAACATGAAAACATTCACCTCGGAAGAAAAGAAAAAGGGTAAAGCCAGACCCCTTCCCCTCTCTTGCACTTCCAGCTCATGATATGTATCACCTTTTCCTGATCATCCTTTCCTCCAATGGACAATCATTATTTGAAAATCAAGGAGACAATAAATTCAAAATTTCAAGGAATTCAATACTAGCAATATATTTTTCATGAATTCTGCAGATGGCAAGACACCTGTAGATTAAAGTGCAAGGCATGAGTTGATAATATTGCAGGAATTTTTCTCTACATGGTTATTTTATGCACAGAGAGTAGCATTTGTTGAGAAAAATTCATCATTTTCTCTCTAGGTTGGTATGATGTGGACTGGCCAAGAGTGATCTGCATCTGTATATGCTTGTTTGCCTACTGATTTGAATAATAATCATATATCTTTACCACATTATAAAAACTAAAAAAATGGAGAAAGGAGTAATGGAGCACTCCCTTGCTCACAGACACACTACAAACTACTACATGGCATCATATCATGCATGCAAAGGATTTTTCTTGCCAACAAAAGCATGACTTGCATTTACAATTCTCGAACATTTGAAGCCAAGCACTTGCTGCAACAAAGACTTCTGAGTACCGTTGAATATTTAAGAGAGACCTGAAAGGTGGATATGGTCTAAAACTACCAAAGTCATCAATTATTAGAATGAAAAGTTTCATTTTACTCACATATCATAGCTTTTAGCCTCGACAAGAGATTGCTCCATATCAAGTCGGGCAACGAATGAAGGTTTAGATATAAACGTAGTTCAATGCTGACCAAGATATGTGTCTCTTTAACAGAAAGACAATAATGTTATAACAATGTAAAAACCATTATGATCGTTGTAGAATCAAACATTAGAAATAACTCTTACTGTCATTTCCAACAATGAGTTAAGCTTTTTGTCAGAATCCTTCAATTCGGAGACTGTTTGGTTTTGCATATAAAATAAAATGTAGAAGTCAATTATTGAACTAGCAAAGCTAAGACATGCACATCTACGATTATTGATAAACAGGGGTCTGCAATTCTGTGTAATCTTGCTTCATAAAAGTTGCTTTTTGACGTAGAATCTGCAATCACAGTGCAAATGACAATTAAAGAAATAGAAGACTAAGGAAAGAACGTGAGAAACTGAATCTTATGATAGGATATGAAAGATTGATATGTATGCTGAAGTCAGCTAGAATGTTGTTAAAAAAATTTGGAGTGAAAATAAATCAACCTTGACGACAACTTGAATTAAGAGGAACCTTTATTTTCTTGCCTTCTTGCTGGACACCCATAACAGATGAATCTAGTTCTACATCACTATTTTGATACCAAGAAACTGCAACAAGCCTATTAAAGACAACTTTTAAAATATTCACTGCATATATAGTTTGTTTATTGCTCTAGAAGCTGTAGACACAATATACAACCATGAACAGCTGCTTAGACATTATTCTAACAACACAGATCCATAGCAATTCTAAGAATACCAGTTTTACCTCATCCAACAGCCCTTCAAATGTTTACTGTGAACACATTGGAGTGATCATATCCACCTGCACAATACCAGGAAAGTCTTTAAGCAATAGTGAGAAATGGATATAAAGGAAACACGAATATTTCTCCACACAACTCAAGACACACTAACCAAACCAAGTAACTATATTATTTCCACAACCATGAAGGTTGAAGAAGTACAAAAAAAACCAAAGCAGTAGAGAACTTAATTAATCATATGGAAAAGATAAATGGAATAAAACTGTACCAAGTAGAAAGTTGCACCTGCAGAACTATTAACTCTTTGAATACGAGGCAATTAATTAAAGAGAAGGTTGAAAGAGTATGATAAGATGAACTTCATCTTTCCAGCATATTCTCTCACCTTTGTTTTTCTGTCAAAACACACACACTCTCTCTCTCTTTCTCTCTCTCGATCTCGATCTCTCGCTCTCTCACACACCCACACACATATCTTACACAATAGAATGACAACTACCTATTTTATAAAGAGAAGCAATATCAATTTGTTCAAAAAATAATATGATAAACTAGCATGAACCTTAAACATAATCCAAAAATTATGTCTCATTCCTTACCAAATAACCCACGAGGTCACAAAACAATCTTATGTGTTTTATGACTACATTATATGAAATATAATGAGAGAGGAGACAGGGAAGGGCTGATGGAAGAAAGAAGTCATGCTACCTCTCTGTCCGAAAGTATGGCAGTATTTATTTCAGGCACACTCATCTGCTGTAAAAGAGCAAATTGATTTTAATTTGTTACAATGTATGGTTTCCACTTTTTATTTTTATAAGTATGATTTATTCTAGTGGATTTCATATTTTGAGTTAACTCAGATGTGTTCACTGGTTCTTCCGTCTGCATCCGATTTAAAATGATAGCCACAAAATTTGATGCTTTCCCTTTGGCCCTCACATTTGGAATAAGTCCAAAGGAAAACTATATTTTGTAATAATCAAAAACCTGTTAGAAAATATTTATGTGAAACCTACTTTTCCAAAAAAAAAGAAGAATGAAGCCAATTCAAATAGTAGTTAGTTCTATAAAGTAAACATAAAAAGCACCTAAAGTTTGTGTACATCTTTTGATATGTGCCAAAGGGTGGTAGTGTCACCATCAACTAGGCGCTCATTTCATATAAGTGAAACTAGGAAAATTGTCCGCGCTTCACGCAGCTCTATGATTTTCAAATTTGGTTGAATTTTTCTTAGTTTTAGTGTAGTTAAATAAGTGTTAAAAATTGATATTTTCAGTTACACCTATGTAATGCCGTGGTGTAATAGGTTTGTTGTTCTGGATCTTTAAAATGTTATTGCTTGAATGAGTTAGTCACATCTTGGTGAGTAGGGCTAGGTAGCATATAACTTTAAGAGAAAAAAAGTGGATCGACATATAGCACATAAACAACACAACTTTTGTAGACATGTACATTTATAGTAAATGATGTTTTTATGGCAATAGATATAACTGAATCCCCTACCATAAGAGACATCAACACCATATGACATACAAATTAGCCATTGTTGGACATGTAAAGTTTAGAAACTAACAAAATAGACACTACTTAATCAAACTAATAATATTAAGGTCCCTAGAATAGAAAAAGCCACTACCTTGCAATTTTTATGGTGTCTCCATCACTCGTTCGTTGTCGTCTATGAATATGTTTTTTCTCTTCTTAGACTTTCTCGAATAAACTCTTCTGTTTGAAATTGAAGACTCCCCTCCATTATAAATACACGTTACTATAAGAATAAAAATCTTAAGAAATTTAACAGTTTCTGTATTTGAGGTTTCTGGATATTAAAACCTTTATGGTTTTCTACTCTGCTTGAGTTTTTAAAATTCATTCGATTAACGACTAAAAGAACATAAAAACTTTATCGTTAAATCAGAAACAGTTTGTGTAAAGATTTGTTCTTTACTGTTAGTATTTCAAATGCTTAATTTATCTGCCATTTGTGACAGAAAAAAGACTTAATTCAAGTCAAACAAATGCTGGAACAGTAAGTGTTGCAACAACAACGGTTGCACATATCCGTTCAAATGCTTCATTAGCGCCGACTGAGAAACCTGCAAAGTTTTCTAGAGTTGACTTTAAGAGATGGCAGCAAAAGATGTTCTTCTATCTCACTACGTTGAGTCTGCAGAAGTTCATTAATAGAATGTTCCTATTATGTCTGATGAAACTCCGGCTGATGAACGATTCTTGGTAACAGAAGCATGGACACACTCAGACTTTGTGTAAAATTATATTTTGAGTGGTCTGCAAGATGATCTGTACAATGTGTACAGCAATGCCAAAACCTCAAAAGAACTCTGGGATGCTTTAGAAAAGAAGTACAAAACAGAAGATGCCGGAATGAAGAAATTTATTGTGGCAAAATTTCTGGACTATAAGACGATAGACAGTAAGACTGTCGTCACCCAAGTTCAAGAACTGCAGGTCATAATCCATGATCTCCTTGCTGAAGGTATAAATTTATTTAATATCTATGTTAGAAATATTAAGTTTTCCTTAATACTCACATAACCTTTAATGTAGGATTGATTGTGAATGATTCTTTTCAAGTGGCTGCAATTATTGAAAAGTTACCTCTATTGTGGAAGGACTTTAAAAACTACTTGAAATACAAACGCAAGGAGATGACTGTTGAAGATCTCATAGTAAGGTTGAGAATTGAAGAGGATAATAAGGCTTCAGAAAAGAGGTCACGTGGTAATTCAGCAATGTCTGGAGTAAATTTTTTTAAAGAAGATCCCACAAAATTAAAGAAAAGAAAGAAAACATCTGGTCCAAAAAGCAATCCTCCTAAGAAGAAGTTCAATGGAAACTGCTTTAATTGTGGTAAACATGTTCATAGGGCTAATGAATGCCGGGGTCCTAAGAAGGACAAGAAAAAGAAGGATCAAGCAAACTTGGATGAATCCAAAGGAGAAATGGACGATCTTTGTGCAATGCTTTCAGAATGTAACTTGGTTGGAAATCCAAGAGAATGGTGGATAGATTCTGGTGCCTCATTCCATGTTTGTGCCAACAAAGAATGATTTTCATCATATACTCCAGCACTTACAGATGAAAAATTGTTTATGGCAAACTCCGCTGTTGCAAAGGTTGAAGGAACTGGTAAAGTCCTATTAAAGATGACATCATGCAAGGTGGTGACTATGAATAGGGCCTTCTTAAATGAAGAGCATGAAGAGGAAATTTACATAGAACAGTCTAAGGGTTTTGTAGTTCCTGGTAAACAAAAGAAAGTGTGCAAACTTATTAAGTCACTTTATGGACTAAAACAAGCACCAAACAATGGCATGCAAAGTTTGATCAAACCATGTTGTCAAATGGATTTAAGATCAATGAATGTGATAAATGTGTTTACATTAATGATACTCCATATCAGGAAGTTATTTTATGCCTATATGTAGATGATATGTTTATAATGAGCAAAGACATTGCTAAAATAAAAGCTACAAAGTGTATGCTTGCTAGTAAGTTTGATATGAAAGATTTAGGAGTTGCTGATGTGATATTAGGAATTAAAATTCTTAAAACTCCTAACGGTCTAGCATTGTCTCAAACTCATTAGATTCAAAAGATACTTGAGAAATTTAAATTTTTGAATTTTAAAAGGGCAAAGACTCCAATTGATGTAAACCTTCATCTTTCAAAGAATAAAGGTGAAAGTCAGTCTCAACTGGACTATGCTAGCGTATTGGGAAGCTTAATGTATGTCATGAATTGTACACGAACAGACATAGCTTGCGCTATCAGTAACTGAGTCGATACACAAGTAATCCTAAACATACTCATTGGTTGGCATTGAAGAGAGTCTTGGGATACTTAGATGACACTCAAAACTATGCTTTACATTACAATAAATATCCAGCCGTTCTTGAAGGATATAGTCATGGAAATTGGATTACTGGGTAAACTGAAACAAAATCCACAAGTGGATACGTTTTTACTATTGGTGGAGGAGCAACATCTTGGAAATCATCCAAACAAACATGTATAGCTCGCTCTACAATGGAGTCTGAATTCATTGCTTTAGATAAGGCAGATGAAGAAGCTGAATGGCTCTGGAATTTCTTAGAAGATATTCCATTTTGGCCCAAACCAATGGCCCCTATATGCATACATTGTGATAGTCAAGCTGCAATAGGAAGGGCTGGAAGCATTATGTATAACAGCAAGTCTCGTCACATAAGACGAAGACATAACTGTGTGAGACAACTACTCTCTAGTGGAATTATCACAATTGACTATGTGAAGTCAAAAGATAATGTGTCGGATCCACTTACAAAAGGCCTAAATAGAGAGGGAGTTAAGAAATCATCGACGGGAATGAGACTACGGCCGAGAACAAGTCATCGTGGCGGTAACTCTACCTATAAGACTGGAGATCCCAAGATCTAGGTTCAAGGAGATAAAACAAAGTCATTGATGACGGTTCAACATTGTCAAAGGAAAAGAAAAAATTATTATTATTTTATGGTCCATTCTCATGATGAGACAATGTTTATTAACCAGGATAAAGACATAAGGACTTTTTAATGGTTTCTAAGTTTGATACAGGGAATATCATATGGTGTATCTATGGGATAACACATTTATAAATCACCTATGTAAGTGTGAAGTGTAAGCCACTTCAAAGAGAATCCGGTATGGCCAGTTCTTTAAGCACTTAGTATCCAAGATGTGTTCATGGCTGAAACGAACAAAACAATGAGAACTAAGAATAGTTCAAGGGTTGATTGTGTGACATCTGTTGTCTAGGTATACACCAAAGCTCGACGGTTCAAAGATATCAAATCTACCAATTGACCGAGTATATCCGATATATGTTCACTATGGAAAGTGTAAAGGGAAACCTACTTATCCAGATACGATTAACCTTTACCTACAAGACACACAAGTTTTTTCAAGCATATGTTTTAACAATAGCCTTCCCCATTTATGTGGGGGATTGTTGGGTTTTAGAAAGTGTGAATGGGAAAAGAAAGAGAGAATATGAAAAGTGAGGGAACTACTTTGGAGGGAAAATGAAAAGTCATTTCTCCCATATCGGCAAAAGAAAGGGAAATTGTTGTCCTTATAGAAGGAAACACTTCCATTGCTTCTTAAAGATCTAAGAAGAAGATGCCCCCTCGCATCGTCGTCGCTCTCTCGGCCTCGGCTTCGGATTTGGAATTGGATTTGGCAAATGATGTGATTGATTGATAAATTTTTTGGACAAAATTATTTAATCAGTTTTTGTTAAATCAAATTAATCGTGTTAAAATTATCTCTTATAAATTTGCGGGTAACGGTAACATTCTGAAAAGTTGTTACTCTTTCTGAAAAGTCGTTATTTTCCTAACAGACACAATTTTCCGAAAAGTTGTTATTTTTTCCAAAAGATACAACTTTTTGGATAAAATGGGTTTGAACAGATTTCACTGAATAGACATGTTCCTTGCTGAAAATGGCTATAAAAGGAAGTCAATTTTTGATTTTTTAAAACAGTGAAAACATTTTTCCTTCTCTACATTTATTTTTCTCTCAAATAAAATCAAAGTGTCGATCGACTTAGTCTGTGTGACTTGTTGTTGTTCTTAAGTTCGTTGAAGTTCAAGAAGTTTGAGGTACCGCTATTTCTTTAACAAGTTTAATACGTTTTATCTTGGGAGAAATTAATCCATAACCTGGCGTACAGTTAGGGGATTAAATTTCTTAAGGACACACAATAGTTTCTGTGGACTCAGATTAAGTATTGTATTTTATGTATTTTCTGCTCATCTTATTTCTGTTTCTGTTAATTGGTTAACCTTATAAATACAGGTTACTAGAAGAATAACATATGCATCTCAAGAAGCATATCATTGCAATTCTTCACCTTAGCACATCTACAAAAAAATGTTAACTTTTTTCTAAGACTTAACAGATGGGATGAAATCCAATATGCTCTTTGAAGTAAAAAGAATGAAGAAGGAAAAAAGAAGTTGAAAGAAATTGTTCTTTATTTCAATAGGTGGAGTACTTATTATGCTATTAGTAGAAACATTACAATTGACTTCTTACTTTTTAACCTACTGCAAATAACCTCATAAAAGTTTTAGTTATAGATATGACTTAAACATACAAAAGTGAAATCTTGTGGCATGAATGTGACTTTAAGAAACTAAGGTGAAATCTTCTCATCTTTCTTTTTTGATTGATGAGAATAAATCAATTGATATATTAACAAAATGTACTTGAGGCGAATATATTACAACCAAACTAACTAATGTTAAAAGTTACCAAAAGCAAAACTGATTGGGGTATAATATCAACCACTTGATGTTCCTACGACACTTGGTTATGGTTATCTTATACCCTTTTTTTCTTTTGACATGATTTTATTTGATATACCCAATGTTGTGGCATTATAAACTCTATTCTAATAAGTGAATATCCTTCTTAGTAGTATGATACGAGGGCAGAATAAAGAATGTTATGTATTACAATCAAATACTGTGGATCCATACCTATAAGTTGAAAACAGAAAAAATAAACAAAAGCTTACCTCTGATTCATGAGTCCTTTAACCTTTAGGGACAATCTCATCTAAGTTCATAATATTATAAACTGCAAAATGCTAAATTTGACCAATCTCATCATCATCCATTGGAGTAGGAATATCCAGTTTCATCATAGTCATGTTAGTTTTTTATATTGATTCTGATGAAGCATGTGATCTCTTACGCCCTTCAAGAACTCGGTCTGACATAAATTCTTGATATAAACAGGACATCTATGACAATTATATAGTACTATATTGGAACTGCATTTCCTCACCTTATTTTGAATGCTAATCCCAATTTAAGAAAAACAAAATCTTTTTCTACACTTTCTATTGTCTTTTTATTTTTTTGGATACTTCATTGGGAAAAATAAGATACACAAGAGTAATATTTATAAGAAGATTAAGAATTTTTTTTAATTATTAGATGACCATCCCCCACGGGATGTAGGACATGATTTAGGAACAAAATAGTAGAAGAAAAAATTTAGATGTCAAAAATGAAAGTTGGTATAATATAAAACAATCCTATTCCACCAACAAAAAGCCACAACCAAACTTTGATTAATAGCAGGGAAAACTTGATTTGGTTGTACAGAATTTCAAAATTCACATAATTGTAATCAAACTTTAAGATTCTTGTGAGATTTTTCTTCAAAATGTCAATAAACCAGGCCAATCTCTTAGGTACTGTCGACTCATTGTTCATATAGGCTGGAAGCTATTTAAAAATGTAATGAAGAACTGAAATCAATGATTAGTCTTACCAAAACCGTAAAGACCATAATATATATCTGATGTTGTTAGATCCGCTAAGGTAGACGTTATTGTGTTTAAGAACACAAAAGAGCTTGAGCTAGCAACATTACCGTGGAATGATCTTGAACATCTCAGAATTCCAGATCACCAAAAAAATGGTGGACTATAACACACGAAAATTGGAGAAATGTGGGGTTTTCCTTCTCTATGGATCGTTTAACCTTGAAAATTGGTCTTTTGGCCATAATGACCAACCGGCTTCGTAGATAAGGTTGCTCAAGGCTACTCACTACAAGAAGGTATTGACAACGAGGAAGCCTTTGCACTTGTGGCAAGATTAGAATCTATTGGAATTTCACTCTCTTATGACTCTTTCACTAATTTTACACTATTTCAAATGGATGTGAAAAGTGTGTTTTTAAACGATTTTATAAAAGAAGAACTTATCGTCAAACAACCTCCCGATTTTGAAAATCCTTCTTGTCCTGATTTTGTTTAAAAACTTTTCAAGGCTCTTTGCAGACTTAAACAAGTCGAAAAACTTGGTATGAAAGATTGAGTTCGTTCTTACTGAAAAAATATTTTTCAAAGGGGGAAAATTTACACAACTCTGTTCATTCAAAGATCTTGTTTATACATTCTTATAGATCAAACATATGTTGATGATATTTTTTTGGAAGTTCTAATCCTTTTTTGTGCGAGAATTTTGCAAATCTAATGAATGGAGAATTCGAGATGTGTATTATGGGAGAACTCGCATTCATTATTTGACTTCAAATTAACCATTCAACTAATGGAACATTCATTAGTCAAGCAAAATACACCAAGGAATTAATTACGAAGTTTGGACTCAAAAAGGGCAAAGCCTTTGGTACCGCAATGAGTTAGTCCACGTGTCTTGAAATTGATGCATCTAGAAAACATGTGGATAAAAATATGTATAGAGAGATAGTTGGCTCATTACTATATATTAAAGCCAGCCGACCCGATATAATGTACAATGTATGAAAGTGTGCACGATTTCAAGCTGCTCTGAAAGAATCACATCTCACGGCAGTAAATGGAATCATTCACTACCTCATTGGAACCACGGAGCCGGTACTATGGTATCTTAATTATATTTATTTTGATTTAATTGGTTATTCAGATGCTGACTTGCAGGTGATAAAAAACCGAAAAAACACTAGTGGAAAATGCCAAATCTAGGGACACTGTCTGGTCTCATGGCATAGCAAGAAACAAGTTTCAGCTTCCTGATCCACCACGGAATCCGAATACTTAGTGGTTGAAAGTTGTGGTAGTGCATCAATTACTTGATTATGATCTTTCCTATGAAACTATACCGATTAACTATGATAATACTTCCATCATTAAAAATATATTGTGCATCATTCTAGGGATAAGTATATCTACATAAATCATCATTTTATTCATGATCATGTAGAAAATGGTGATTTTTCACTCGAATTTGTAGATTCTAAAAATCAATTAGCTGATATTTTTACTAAGCCTCTTCTTGAGGAAAGATTTTTCTCTCTCAGAGATCCCTTTTGTATTAAATGTGTTGACAAATTTGTTGTACTTTACCGTTTATTTATTTTATTTCCTTATGCAATTAATGTGTTTTCTCTTCTTTTTGTTCAATAATTATGATATCCCCCTCCTTCTGTCAAATCCCCTCCCCTTTCCCTTTCTCATCTGATCCCCTTCCTTTTCTCTCATGTTTTTTATTTTTATTTATTCTTTCATCCTCTCTATTCTAATATTTATCTCACCATGACAAAAACTCGCCCCATGACCTCAAAGCAATCCTCTGTCGCTTCGAGTTTCTTCTAAGTAGACACCATCTCTCTCTTTCTCTCTCTTCTGATTCCTTCGCGGGATCCATGGTTGCCCCATCTGAGTCCTCTAAAAAGCGAGCTTCTACTACTAATCAGACAGCATCAAAGAAGCCTTGTCTCTATGTTACGGGATCTCTATCCCACGTGGATATGCAACAGTTCTGGGGTATCAAATAGAAACACATGTATGATCGCTTTAAAACTCTCCCTATTTTTCCCGGTCATGTTTTAGATCTCAGTCAATTAAAGGACTCTCACTTCCCAGTAAGCTTCTATCTCAAAGCTTAGAAACTGTCTCTCTTTTTTACTTTGTGTGGTCTTGAGATTTTTGACAAAGCGGTTCGCCTAATTTATGTCAATCTCCCCATCTCACCCAAGAGTGGTGAGTTAGAATAGCTGATGCTGGGTAAACACTTTATCATCAATAAAAATCTATTCGAAGATGTGTTTGGTACTAAGTTCTTTGGGGTAATTCCTTACATAAAACATAACATGGCCCAATGAATTTGAAGTTTCTCTAGAAGGTGCAAAGCGAGTCGTTGCTGAACCAAACTATGACATTTTTGACTCTGGGCCCTTATCACTATGTTTTGAGAATCCTATTCTCACACATATCGTGGCCACAACTCTTATTCCTATAAGGGATCCTTGAGTAATATCTCTACTCATGATGTATTTGTTCTCTACTTCCTGCTTAATAAATACTTCATAAACTGGGCAGATGGTTCAACGCCTATATTTGGGAATGTTATGAAGACTTGAATGTCTCGGCAAGTCTGCCCTATGGCTTGCTCATCTCGAGAGCTATTATGGATCGTCTTGTGGATCTTTCTTTGTTTACCTCCTCTCTCATACATGCAACTTACGATTTTCATACTTTTTCTAGTATGGGGTATGTTCAAGTTGGTGAAAAGTGGGTAAAAAAGGACTCAGTTAAAGGTCGGGCGGATTCTCCCAAACCCTCAAAAATCTCGGAGGATTCTGCCGGTCTTTTATTGCAGGACAATGAGGAGGTCAAAACTAGACTCTAAGATGTAGAACGAAACTTGGAGACCTTTCATGATGCTGTGGAAAAGGTATTTCATTTAATGAAAGACTCTGTCCCTTATATCAGAAAGTTGCGCATTGCCATACCAAAAATCAAGAGTGAAGGTATCTCAACGGTAAATCGATCAATCCAACAAGTTGACTCTCTCAAAAGTTGAGTCAACTCCTTCAATAATGAGCTTGTTGTTACAGTTCAGACCTCATACTCCAGTCTTTTGCAAAATGTGGAACGTTCTTAAAACACCTTCTGTGAGAAAGTGATTAAATCCCTCAATTACTTTTGGGGTGGTTATTAACTCTACTGGCTGAACGTTACTTTTTGCATTAACTTTCAGTAGAGGCATGTACATCTCTGTCTCTTGGACTACTTTTTTTTTTCTTTCTCTGACTCTTAGACTACTCTGGTATATGTTGCATTTGCTTTAATCTAGTATGCTTTTTGCTATTCTTTTATATTATGACAAAGGGGTTGGAAACAAATCTATCTTTCTTACTCCTCCGTGAGACATGGAGAGATAAGACAGGGAGAGCTGCATGCATCAATGAACTAATAAATGAAACCTCAAGAAAGTAGATTTAACGTTTTCAGTAAAATTGATTGTCAAGATTACTATTAAAATTATGATCAATCTTTTCATTATCAAATAGGGGGAGATTGTTAACTCGTTAGAGTTAGTTGATTTTTAAAATAGATACTTAATATGTTGATCGTAATTATCATAGGTCACAAATTCAAAAAGGAAATCATCAGCACAAATAACTTCAAGAAGGAAAAGAATATTTGCTTGAAGCTGTAGAAAGCATCGAAAAGGCAAGCCTCAAATCTAAGAGACAAAATAAGGAAAGGAATATATGGTTAATTGACCCATAAAGAAAGTTTAAATGAAGCAGAATACTCACACACTTGGGAGTGATCACAACCAAATCATCAAGAAAGTAAAGAACCATGAATAAAGCCACAGGATAAGAAGTATGTCGATCATACAAGGAAAAGATCAAACCATCAAAAGGAAAGCAAAAGAAGCGATTTACTTCATGGATACAGATCAACTGAATCGCCTTAATCAAGGACTCCCTAAATTGATCCTTGTTTGAGATAAATCCATTGGATTTTTCCTTACAAGACCACAGATCATCATCTACATAAACTGACCCAGATGTGTAGTGTGAAATACAAAATTTCATTTGTCTTTCATAAATCATTGTAAACCCGTGAGTGATACAATTAAAAACAAAAGAAAAAAGAAAGAGCATGAGTGTAGCTATACAAGTCGAAGAGATGTCAAGGTAGAAATCTTATTTGCATATCAGACAGGATAAAGTTTCAAATTGCTGTATCATTCAGATCACTAAAAATCTCTTAGAGAAAACCCTTGAAATCCAATGGGGCAGGACTAGGCACCACATTAGTGATTCGAACTAGGATAAAACCTTTTGTGTCAATTATTACTGCAACTTTGTATTATTGTTTATATCCCTACTAACTTGCATGTAAGTCGACTATCGATTACTAATAGTTCACTAAGTGAATTTTAAATTTACCACCCCCCCTTGAATATCAGAATAAACTTAAAAGAAATAAGGACTTTAGCTAGATTGAAACACTAGTGTTGTGGGTGATTCCTCTAGCACAAGGATATATCTACATTCATTAAGAGTGCGCTGTTAATATATATATATATATATATATATATATATATATTTTCCAGAGATAGATATACATGTATATGCACTCACACACATGAATGTGGTTCCGCCTTAATAATAAGACAAAGTTACTTTATGAGTGAAAATCATTAATGCAAGTTTCAGGCTCTGATACGGCATGTAAAATCATAAACATAAATGCTAATAAAGAAACTAATATACATATATACCAGGATTTTGAATGAGCTATCTGAGGAAGAAAATGAAACGAATCTCCCTTTACCCTATCTTACATTATATTACCTTTCGTGATTGAATCGAGTGGAGGTATTAACCCAAATAAACATAAAAGGACCAATTTATAGGATTCCAGTGAAAATGTTATTGTTTCTGTTGTACAACATATAATCTAATGAAATGATGAAATCTATTTAATTATTAAAATAAGATAAAATTATGTTGTACAACTAATTTATGATATGTAATTATTATATTAGTAATATTAGTAGTGAATGCTTATAATAATTACTATTTCTAGCTTATCTTTTTGTTTTATAGAAAAATAGTAAATACACACAACTATCTACAATTTGTTTTTAACATTAGGCATTTCTAGGATAATCTACATTCGCTCAGATAAATCGCGACTCATCTAAAAGAAGATAACTATTTCGTAGTTTTTGATTAGTTTTTCATGTCTAAGTGTATTTGTTTCATTGATTTTTCCTCTATTTTAATCTCAGTATTGTTACGGATGGTAATTGAGCAAATTTGATCAATTTTAGTCAATCATATTGTGTCAAGTTAACAGTTCAAGATCCAATTAAACTGAATTTGATTAGATCAATATGAATGAGACAAAATGGGGCAGTAATGAGTACACAATAACAATACTGATAAAAATATTTTGTGAATATATATAAAGAATTTATACCACTATGAAACCTCCAACTTTTTCATGGTCAGCTAATAAAATGGTAATTAAACATGTGAAAATTAAACTCTTTACAATGTACAGATTCATTTATTTTGAGGAATTTGAAATTTATATATCAACACTGAGAAAACTTTTATATATATCAAATGAATTTTTTTAAGGAAAATTCAAAAGAATATACCTTCGCCCCTCTAGATTCGCCCTAACATAAAAATGGCTAAAATGTAGGAATTTTATATCTATAATACTAAACAAATGATATATTTTGGTATTTTCTAGATCTCTTATATATAAAAATCCAAATGAATATACCTTCGCCCCTCAAGATTCGCCCTTACATAAAAATGGCTAAAATGTCAGAATTTTGTATCTATAATACTAAACAAATGATATCTTTTGGTATTTTCTAGATCTCTTATGTATAAAAATGACGATTTCTTATAAAAAGTAAAAGTCATAAAATCAGAAAATTTAATTTGTAACTGACATGTCACGCCCCAAGACTACACTTTGGGCGGGACTGGCACTCGATGACCATTGCTGGTCGCGAACGAACCGTTGATCTAACTTACTTAACTCAGCAGAAGACTCAACTCAACTCAATCAAGGTTTAGAGTACGGTTAAAAGGAGTACTTAATACGGTACTCTGGCCAAAATGGCACTTAAGTCTCAACACTTGAACATATGAAATTACAAAGTAAATGAGACTCCAAAACTGAGCTAGTAAGTGTATATGAAGCCTCTAAATGGAATAAGATGGATGTTGAGACAAACCCACAACATCCTAATGAACAAATGTAGAAAAGCAATTAAAAGGATGAACTCCAAAATGCAAGGAGGCTCACCACTAACTCTGGAACTCAAACTTGATCAACGAAGCGTTGCCTGATGATCCTGGTTACCTCTATCTGCATCATAAGACGATGCTGGTCAACTGGCATTAGTACATTGAATATACGAGTGTGCGAGTTGGAATTCTAAGCACAACTATAAAAGCTTTAAATGGATTAAGGATGAACTTTCCTTGGTTCTACTCCCAAAATATACTTTAGCTCATGCTTTTAACATAACTTCCTTCCTTTGGGTTGAAATAATTTTCTCAAACCTTTTTAGCTTTAATAATCCCTCTTGGAATCAATATTCCCCTTTTCTTACTCAAAACTCTTTTGGAACTCATATTTTCCTGTAACTTAATTATGAAACCATTTATAAACCTTTTCGGAATATTTAGTTCCCTTATAGATTTTTGAGAGATGAACTCAACTGTTACTCTTTACTTTACTAAACTTAAATCTTAGGGAATACTTAGTTCCCCTATAGCTTTTTGAGAATTTAAAACAACTCCTTACTCTTTTCTGAACTTGTAACTTGAGACTTAAAACAAAGTTAAATTGATCGTTTAAAACTCTTTGAATACTTTAAGAACATGACTTTACTTACTTCTTAGTTTTAAAACTTGACGCTTAACTTCTTTGATCTTGATCTTAACTTCCCTTGAATTGGATTATGGATCCAAGGATCATGATCTCATAATTATGAATGATTTCATGATATTTAGATGTACTTTAGAGTGTTGTACTAAACTAGAAATGATAAGTACATCACTTAGGAACTACACGAAAAGATAGGGAAAGAACGGGGTCTCCAGGTGACCTTGGCGCTCTGAGAGGTGCGGAGCTCCAGAGCTTGTCTGACAGACTCTGGTCATGGGAGCTCTAGATGGTGCGGAACGCAAGGACCTGTCATATAGAGCCTGCCCTGAGGTTGTCGTGCACCCCAAACATTAGGATCACTAAATACCTCATTACCCAATATATTAGACCCAAAATCAATCTAGAAACATGAATCAAATCTTCTAGAGATAAAATACACTTCAACGAACAAGAATTTAACAATTTTTCATCAAGAACTTCCATGTTCACCATTCAATAAACTATAACTTGCTGAATTGAAACAAATTGGGGTGTGGGTGAAAATAAAAAACACATAATGATCCCACATACCTCAAAGGGATCACCCCCGACGAAATCCACGCAACAATTCTTGGTGTCCTTTCTTCTCTTTTTCCGTTCTCCTATTCTCTTCTCTTTTCTCCCAAGCCCTAAGCGCATTCAATATTCTAAAAACCTACCTACGGCTTTAATTTTCCCTTGATAAACCCTTAAAACAAATTAGGAAATAGTAGGGTGAAAGACTACTTTACCCTAACTAAAATCCAAATTGGATTCTCCTTAATCGAACAACCCAACATCTAAAAGGCCTATCTCACTCATACAATATAAAAATTTCGCAAACTCTGCGGCGTTAGAAAAATCTTGGCATGGGATTTCCAACCATATAAAGAACTCACACCAGTTCCTCCTGAGATGAAAGTTATGGCCATTTAAAAAATGACCAAAACCTCACTTTTAAAATCTGGAAATTTTCCACATTTCTCTGTTTATTTCCAAAAACAATTTTCCTTGATTTCCTAGCTTATTCTTAGTTATTTTAAGTTATTAGATGTTACATGACCCATACAATCAAATATAACAATTTTGAGGTATTAAATGTCACATGAAAAAAATAATTAAGTAGACTGAATTAAACAAGTCAAAGTAAATTTTCAGTAACAAAATATATCTTCCAATTTTTCTAAATAAATAAACACAATATTTTTACACTCTTTTTCCCTTAATTTATGTGATATTTATTTTTTTTAGATAATTTCAAAAAGAAAGTCTTTTTATAGTCCTATGTTAATTGTTCACTTTATTATAGATAATTCTTCCAATCATTTTGATCTCATTGATCCTTAAAATTATTCCTTTTTTATTTTTTAAAATTAATCATGTTTGTAAACATTTAGAAAAAAAATTCATAAAGTGCAAATTAATGTAATTTATCATTTTTATTTAACATAATATAACTTTGAATTTTAATAAAACAATTTACAATCACATAAAACTGTAAAATTTCTATTACATGTCACATGTCAATTTGCTATTAATTGTTTTTATGTCGATTTAAATCATGTCATGTAAATTGATACGGACAAAACAATACAACTAAGGAACCTCCTTTACTAATTTACCCCACCCACCCACACCACTCACCCCACTCCATATTACATTTCTGTAAAATTTAATTTAAGAAGAAAACCTCTCCCCCTTCTTCAGTTCCCTCTTTCACTCCGGGGTGATGAATTTGAAGACTTCAAAATCATACAAATTTGTGTCCAGCAGTTGAAGGATAAAGTGTGCTCAAAAGGGTATTTGATACTTTTCTAATTTTTTTTGGATGTTTACAATATCAGTAATAATTTTAGATCTTCATAAACTTAAACTTTCATTACTTGTTCTGTTTAAAAAATCAAATCTTTCTCATTTGGGTGTTGTCAATTTTGTGAAATAGAAGCCCTATCTTCCTCTTTTTACTTTTTTGGGGGGTAGATGTTGGTTTTCTTGGGATTTTGGAAAATAAAAAAAACCCTATTTTTCTTTCTTCTTTTTTTTGGTGTTTTTTAGATGTTGGTTTTAATGTAATGACATTTCTTTTGAGTCGAGGGGCTATCCAAAATGAACTCTCAAACTCAACAAACAAAGTTAGGAGTAAAATGTTGTCGACATAATATCCTTTCTAGACCTCTGAAAACATACTTTCTGTCTGGCTAGTAGAAATTTCTTGTCTGCTAAAGAATTAGTACAAGTTTAACGAAGATGTATACATGTTGGACAATATCCTTTCTCACGTATGAAGAATAAACTTGAAAAGAATCACCCAATTTGGGATTCGTGAGTTGATATTTATTTTAAAGTTATGTTATGTGTTGAATTACCTTAGGTGAGATTGAAAATTTGAGTGGAACTTACTTTTTGTCTGGTTAGTAGATATTTCTTGCTTATTATGGGATTACTAAAACGTAGAACGAGAAGTATGTTGGACATGTTCCTTCCTTAGAAAGAAGCATCACCATAGTTGGGATTCTTGAGTTGATGTTAATACCGAAGTTATGTTGTGTGTGAAAATCTCTTAGGTGAGCTTGAAGTATTGAATGGAAAATTACTTTTTGTATGGTTAATAGAAATTTCTTTTTTGCTAAGAGATTAATAATAGTACATCGTAGAACTTAACTGTCCTCAGGTGATTAAATGTGATATCCGAGAAGCTTGCAAGATCAACAACTTCCTGGGGCACAGGTTCGAAATAATCCACATCACTAAGAATACATATTCATTCTTCTTGTAGCACAAATGTTTTTGGTCATATATCCGAAAAAAGGTTAATTGAAATAGTACTATTAGTTGTACCAGAGTTAAATTTACAGTAAAAAATTTTTACTAAAATTTAATACAAATACTATTTTTATATTTACTACCAAACGACTTCTTCAGTGTTGAAGAAATGTCAAGTGTTATCTATTGATTTATATTATTGCGATAAACACATGTCATTCATAAATTCTTTTGATGTAAGCACTCAGTACTATAAAATTCTAGTACAATAAGTATAAGATCACTAATTTAAACTTCTATGTTCTCTTCAAATTCTATACAAAAATATTTTATATGTGTTTAATTTAACCTAAACTAGTCAATTTTCTATCGAGAGTAGCAAATTAAAGAACACAATGCAAATGTTATCTACAAATTATACCCCTTTTCTTTTATTGTTAAAGTTGTGATATGTTTGTTCGTTCTACGTGTAGCGTATACTTTGACTTTACCAATCGTATTCTTGTTCAATTTCCACAAATTATCATGCCTCTAGATGAACAAAGACTATGTTTACCTTCTCTTGATCGACTTAGCAGTCTTGTCATTCATTTAATCGATGAAATTCTAAATATGTTGTATTTTCGAGATGTTGTAAGAACTAGTACACTTTCTAAGGATCGGCAATATACTTGCCGTGTCCATAGGTTAAATTTGATAAAATGGACTACGAAACACTAGAGGACTTGGCATCCCCTACTATTGGATTTATTCCTATTCTCGATTGTTTCCTCAGGATTCATATAGGAATGACATTGAAAGTTACCCTCGACATTACTAGTCTAAGAGTATGTCCTATAGTTTGATATAGTTGCTCGACACAAATCGTGATTCTTCTTCTAGTTTTTTCTTTACACATAAGGAAGGATCATGCCCTATATAAATACTTCTCGGTCTAACATGGACTAATGGATAAAGAAAAGTTTCACATTATGCTTTAAGCCTTCCCAAGGAAAATTAACACACTAAATAACTTTGAAATAAGTTCAATTCAATAATCCCAAATTGGGTGATGCTTCTTCGAGTTTCTTCTGCACTGATGAGGAAGAATTCTATCCAACATAAAAACTTCTCGATCTAACTTGGGCTAATCCCTTAATAATAAAGATGTTCCTACTAACCAGAAAATATGTTCCCAAAGAGAATTCAACACACAACATAACTTCAAAGTAAACAACCGAAGACTCAAATCATACATCATTTAAGAACAACCATGAAATGTAAAATCCATCTTTGTTCCCAAACAGAGTATTCAAAACATTCATCCTGGTTTACAATCCTATGTTTCCAAGCATATAAAATATTTATAATACCTTAAAGCAATGGGAAAATACAGCCTTACTACTCAATCAACCAAACGTTTCGTTTCTATTTGCACTTCAAAAACAATCTTTCCAAAGATTAAAAAGGATTGTTATAATAATACGAGTTAAAATGACAAACAACTTTTGTTTTAGTTGATGACCGTTAAAACTTTGTTATCTCTGCGAGCACTTTGAGACATTTGTTAGTTTTCATTTCACTAGGCTTGATTTCCATTTTTACCAGTGCTGGAGAGTATGCCAATAAAACCTTGATAAACTACATTTCACCCTCTTCTAATAGTATATCATAAAACTTAACTATCCTTATATGATTAAATGTGATGTCCGAGAAGCTTGTAGGAATCTCATCAAAAACCTACTGGGGCACAGGTTCGAAATAATCCCCATCATTAAGGATACACCCCTAAGAAAAGTCAATAAAGAACCATTAAATCATTAC
Organism: Solanum neorickii; assembly: GCA_027704865.1. Classification (NCBI taxonomy): domain Eukaryota; kingdom Viridiplantae; phylum Streptophyta; class Magnoliopsida; order Solanales; family Solanaceae; genus Solanum; species Solanum neorickii. The sequence goes on from JAKWJC010000367.1 coordinate 28,823,881, forward strand.
ATACAAATATAAAAACATGGAAAAGATAGAGAGAAAAATAAACAATAGTGACAACCTGAATTTCAATTTCTGCAAAATTTGGAGAGCTTTGTATCATGAAAAAAACAAACGAAAACTCAAAAAACTATCCAAGTTTAATCCAATATATTAATAGGCGTTTTAAGAGCTGATGGAAGTCTTGTTGGTATAAATTCAGTTGATCCAATATCGACCTACGAATAAAATGACAAAAATCAGGATTCCAAAAAAGTACATGCATGAAAATACAGGTAAAAACGAAGCAACATTACCTCAAAATGATCCCAGTTGAAATACTCAAGAGTGGGAATAAACAAAAAAATATTGTCAAAATCATCTATTCCCTCTAGAGGTAATTCTTTTAGGCTCATATAGAACATTAGAAAGAAGAGGAACATTTTCTAGATATATCAACTGTATATCGCCATGAAAGACAAATGACATTAGCTTAGGAGCACTAATACTCATGAGGTACAGATTGTCTATATATTCTAGCACCAAATTCTCATGCAACGGGCAACCAGAGATAAAAATTTCAATCGTATCAGAAGAAAACATTACATATTTTAATTTTAGGCTAATCAACTTATTAAATCCTTGAAGAAGCATGGAAGTTGTATTTCACATTCCATGAGATACAAATTCCTCAATGCTGAACAATTAAATAAGAAGTAAGGGATCTTGTATGGTGGATAAATAAATGGAAGTTTAAGGAGGAAATGTTGAATGAAATTTTTGTCGAGCAAATGTATCAAAAGATAAACAATAGGACATACTTTTAGACTAGTAATATTAAGGGTAACATTCAAAGTTGTTCCTATATGAAACCTAAATAAACTATCAAGAATGGGAATAAATCCAATGGTAGGGAATGCCAAGTACTCTAGTGTTTCCTAGAAAGTTTGATCAATTTTCACCTTTTGAATTCTACGACAAGTATATTGCCAATCAATATTAAGTGTACTAGTTCTTTCAACATCTCAAAAAGACAACCTATTTATAATGTCATCGATTAAATGAGTGGCAAGGTTGTTTAGTCAATCAGGAGAAGGTAAACATAGTATTTGTTCATCTGGAGGCATGATAATCTGTTGAAATTAAACACAAATACTATCGGTAAGGTCAGGGTAATACGCTACACGACCAACAAACAAATACTCTTCACCTTATTCAATTAACATGTCACAACTCTAACAATAAAAGAAAAAGGTGCATAATTTGTAGATGATTCTTTTTTTTCTTTAATTTGCAACTGTTAATGTAAAATTGTCTGGCTTAGGTTAAATCAAACACATATAAAGTAATTTTGTACAGAATTTGAAGAGAACTTAGAAGTTTAAATTAGTGATGTCATACTTACTATACTAGATATTTATAGTACTTCGTTCTTACATCAAAGCATCATATGAATGACATGTGTTTATCGTAACATTATAAATCAATAGATAACACTTGACAATTTATTTAACACTAAAGGAGATCATTTGGTAGTATATATAAAAATTGTATTTATATTAATTTTTGGTACAATGCTTGACTGTAAATTTAACTATGGTACAACTAATACTAGTATTACAAACTTTTTTTCTTCATATTTTCTACTTTTCATTTGCTTTCAGAACTCTCTACGCCACCTCAACACGAAAAAGGTGTATTTATTACATTTTAATATTGTTCTAGGATGTATTAGGACATTTAAAGAAAATGTGTGTCCTTCAAATTTCGATCATAGTTCAAGGGAGTACTTATGACTTATTTTTTTTAAAAAAAAATAAAAGAAATATTAAAAAACTTGACAGTGTTTTTTCATAACTTTTTCTTTTTGGAATTCGTGTGTTCTAGGACTATATAAGAATCATTTTTTTTCTTTTAGTTAGATTTATATCATTATGAATTAAATCTTTCAAAAAATATTGTTTTAGTTTATTAAATGCCTAATTTAACAACTTTTTCTTTCTTCAATCTTAATGGTGGTTGTCTAAAATCTTATATCCCAAAAGAACATAAAAATATGTTTCTATAACAAGCAAAAACAAACCTAATAATTGAAAACATCTAGTGCACAAATATGTTAACTCCTTAGAGTTTGATGATTTTGAAAATAGATACTTAACGAGTTGATCTCAATTTCATAGGTCACTAATTCAAAAAGCAAATCATCAGCGCAAATGACTTCAAGAAGGAAAAGAACATTTGATTCAACATGCATAGAAGCATTAGAAAGGCAAGCCTCAAATATAAGGGAAAAAAGAAGGAAAGGAATATATGGTTGATCAACACATAAAGGAAAGTCTAAATGAAGCACAATTCTAGCAACTTGGTAGAGATCGCAACCGAATAATCAAGAAAGGAAAGAGCCATAAATCAAGCTACAACATAAGAAGTTTGTCAATCATACAAGGAAAAGATCAAACCAGCAAAAGGAAAGCAGAAGAAGCAATTCACTTCATGGATACAGAACAACTAAATCGCCTTAATCAAGGACTCCCTAAATTGATCCTTGATTGAGATAAATCCCTTGGTTTTTTTCCTTAACAAATCACATATCATCATCTACATAAACCAACCCTGATTTTTAGCGTGAAGAATGCAAATTCACTAGAGCTTAGCAAACAGTTTCCTTTTGTCTTTCATAAAGCTTTGGAAACACGTGACCGATACAATTGAAATAAAAGAGAAAAGAAAGAATCTGAGTGTAGTATACAAGTTGACGTAGTGTCAGGGTAGAAATCTTATTTGCATATCAGACATGAGAAAATTTCAAATTGTTGTTACATGAAGATCTCTTCAAATCTTTTAAGGAGAACCCTTGAAACCTAAGGGGCTTGGACTAGGCACCGCATTGGTAATCCGAACCAGGATAAAATCTTTTGTGTCAATTATTTACTGCAACTTTCTATTATAGTTTATGTTCTTAGTAAGTTGCAGGTGAGTCGACTATCGACTACTGCTAGTTTACTAAGTGAATTTAAATTTACCGCCCCCCACCCCCACCCCCCCACCCCGAAAAAAACTTGAAAAGAAATAAGGGCTTTAGCAAGATTCAAACCCTAGTTTTTTTTTGGGTGATTCCTCTCGCACAAGGATAGCTCTACACTCATTAAGAGTGCACTATTAACTATATCTTTTTTTTTTTGAAAAAGATAGATATACATGTATATGCACCCACACATATGAATGTGGGTCCACTTATTATAAAAAGATAAAGCTACTTCATTAGTGAAAATCATAAATGCAAGTTTCGGAATCTGATACGGCATTTAAAAGCATAAACAATTATGTTAATAATGAAATTAATATATATGCATACCAGGATTTTGAACGTGCGTGTTTGAGGCACAAAACGAAATAAATCTCCCTCTGCCTTATCTTATGTAACTGTAACTTTCATGACTGAATTGAGAGGAGGTATTAACCCTAATGAACATGAAATGATCAATTTATAAGATTCTACTGAAAATATTATTGTTTTTGTTGCGCAACATATAATATAATGAAATGATGAAATGTATTTAAATATTAAAATAAAATAAAAATTATATGGTACAGCTAATTTATGATATGCAATTATCATATTAGTAATATTAGTAGTGAATGCTTAAAATAATTACTATTTGTAGCCAATCTTTTTAATACATAGAAAAATAGTAAATACACACAACTATCTATTATTTGGTCATAACATTAGGCATTTCTATGCTAATCTTCATTTGCTCAGATAGATCGCGGCTCATCCAAAAGAGGATAACTATTTTTTAGTTTTTTTTTATTAATTTTTCATGTATAAGTGTATTTGTTTCATTGATTTTTCCTCTATTTTAAAATTGAGCGAATTAGATCAATTTTAGTCAAATAATTGTGTCAAGATAACAAGCGGATCAAGATCCTATTTAGACTGAATTTGATTGGATCAATATGAACCAAAACGGGGCAGATAATAAGTCAAGACCCAAATCAAAACTATTTTCGTAAGTTTCATTATTTAATTAGTTCTTTAAAAATATTTTAGTACACAATAAAATTACTAATAAAAATATTTTATGAATATATATAAAGAATTCATCCAACTACACAATCTCCAACCTTTTCATGGTCAGTTAAAGAAATGGTAATTAAAAAAGTCAAAATTAAATGCCTTACAATGTACAGAGTCATATATGTGAGGAATTTAAAATATATATATTAGCACTGAAAAACCTCTTATCGATATCATATGATTTTCTTTCAAGACAATTTATATGAATAAACCTTTGCCACTTCTAGATTTTCCCTTACATAAAAGTGTGTAAAATATAGTAATTTTATGTGTATAATACTGAACAAATGTTATCTCTTGGTATTTTCTAGATCCCTTATATATAAAAATGACATTTTTTTTATACAAAATAAAAGTCATAAAAACAGAAAATTTAATTTATAACTGACCCATACAATCAAATTTAACAATTTTGAGGTATGAAATGTCACATGCAAAAAATAAATAAGTAAACTGAATTGGATATATCAAAATAATTTTTCAGTAAGTAATTATACCGGCCAATTTCTCTAAATAAATAATAACATTAATTTTACTCTCTTTTCCCCTTAGCTTATGTGATATTTACTTTTTTAGGTTATTTAAAAAAGAAAGTCTTATATAGTCCTATGTTAATTGTTCACTTTATTATAAATAATTCTTCCAATCATTTTGATCTCATTTGTCCTTAGAGTTATTCCTTTTTTTATTTTTGTAAAATAATCAAGTTTGTAAACGTTCAGGAAAAAAATTCTTAAAGTGAAAATTAATGAAATTTTTCATTTTTATTTATGATTATAAATAAATAACTAATAAAAAATAAAAAGACATATTTTGACTCAAAATTTTAATAAAATAATTTATAATTACATTAATATCTAAGATTTCTATTACATGTTACATTTTAATTTCCTTTTCATTTTAAATTTTTTTTGTCGAATTAAATTGTGTCACATATATTGATGCGAGCAAGACAATACAACTAAGGAACCTCCATAATTAGTTGCCCCCACCCACACACCCACCCCACTCAACTCACTCCATATTACAATTCTGTAAAAATTAAGTTTAAGAAGAAAAAATCTCCCCCTTCTTCAATTCCTCTTTCACTCTGAGGTGATGAATTTGAAGACTCAAAATCATACCAATTTGTGTTCATTAACTTAAGGATAACGTCTGCTTATAAGGAGATTTGATACTTCTCTTCTTTTTTTTTGGATATTTACAGTATGAGTAATAATTTTAGTTCTTGATTAACTTAAAATTTGCTTCCTTGTTCTGTTTAGAAAAACAAATCTTTCTCATTTTGAGTGTTATCAATTTTGTGAAATAGAAGTCTTATGTTCCTCTTTGTACTTTTTTTGGGGTAGATGTTGGTTTTCTTGGGATTTTGGAATATAGAAAAAACCCTATTTCCTTTTTTTCATTTTTGGGTGATTTTTAGGTGTTTGTTTTACTGCATGACATTTCTTTTGAGTTGAGAGGCTATCGAAAATCAACTCTCAAACCCCAAAAACAATATTAGGAGTAAAATGTTATGTACATGCTATCCTTTCTAGACCTCTGCAAACTTAATTCCTGTCTGGCTAGTACATATTTCTTGTCTGTTAAGGAATTAGTCCAAGTTAGACCAAGATGTATATATGTTTGACATGATCCTTCCTCACCTATGAAGAAGAAACTCTAGAAGTATCACCCAATTTGGGATTCGTTTATTGTTGTTTATTCGAAGTTATGTTATTTATTCAATTACCTTAGGCGAGGTTGAAACATTGAGGGAAAGTTACTTTCTTAGTAGAAATTTCTTTCTTGTTAAGGGATTAGTCCAATGTAGAATGAGATATTATCGGTCGAACTTAGACTAATATCTTAGAGAACAAGAAACTCCTACTAACCGTACAAAAAGGAAGTTTCCATTGAATACTTCAAGCTCGTCCAAGAGAATTCAACACACAACAAAACTTCGAATAAACATCAACTCATGAATCCTAAATTGGGTGATGCTTGTCGAGTTTCTTCTTCACATATGAGTAAGCATCATGTCCAACATATATACTTATCAATCTAACTTGGACTAATTCCTTAGCAAACAAGAAATTTCTACTGGCCAGACGTAAAGTATCCACTTAATGTGTCTAGCTCACCGAAGGGAATTTAACACATAAAATAAATTTGATATAAACATCAACTTAAAAACACCAAATCGATTGATGCTTCTTCGAGTTTCATCTTCACAAATAAGGAAGGAGCATGTCCATCATATTCTCGGTTTAACTAGCAATATTTCCTTAATAAAAAAGAAATTCCTAAAAGCAAGTTGCATTTTATGCTCTTCTAATAGTACATCATAAAACTTAACTGTCCTCGTGTGATTAAATGTGATATCCGAGAAGCTTGCAGAAATCTGATTTATAACCTCACGGGCACAGGTTCGAAATAATCCCCATCACTAAGGTTACATACTGGTTCTTCTTGTAGCACAAATGTTTTGGTTCATATATCCCAAAAAAAGTTTATTGAAATAGGAGTATTAGTTGTACCAGAGTTAACTTTACAGTCAAATATTTGTACTAAAATTTAATAAAAAAACTATTTTTATATATACTACCAAATGACTCCTTTAGTGTTGAAGAAAGTGTCAAGTGTTATCTATTGATTTATAATGTTGCGGTAAACACATGTCATTCATATAGTGTTTTGATGTAAGCACTCAATACTATAATTATTTTTAGTACAATAAGTATAACATCACTAATTTAAACTTCTAAGTTCTCTTCAAATTCTTTTCTATCTAAAAAAATACTTTATACGTGTTTGATTTAACCTAAGCCAGAAAATTTTATATCAAGCTTTGTAAATTAAAGAAATGAATGGACATGTCATCTACAAATTATGAACCTTTTCTTTTGTTGTTGAAGTTGTTAGATGTTTGTTTGTTTTTCGTGCAGCGTATACTCTGACCTTACCAATCATCTACATATGAACAAACTAATTTTATAAATTTCTCCTAGTCGACTTAGCAACCTTGCCATTTATTTAATCAACGACATTTTAAATAGGTTATCTTTTCGAAATATTGTATGAACTAGTACACTTTTTTTAAGGATTGGCAATATACTTGCCGTGGAATTCCCCAGGTGAAATTTGATCAGACGGTCTGGGAAACAGTAGAGGACTGTACATATCCTACCATTGGATTTATTCCGATTCTCGATTGTTTCCTCAGATTTCATATAAGAATAACATTGAAAGTTACCCTCGACATTACTAGTCTAATATTATGTCCTATCGTTTGATATGTTTGCTAGACACAAGTCGGTGATTCTTCTTCTATTTTTTTCTTCACAGATAAGGAAGGATGATGTCTAATATAAATACTTCTTGGTCTAACTTGGACTAATGGATAAAGGTAAGTTTCCACTCTACGCTTCAAGCTTTGCCAAGGAAATTTAACACATAAAATAACTTTTAGATAAATTCAACTTAATAATCCCAAATTGGATGATGCTTCTTTGAGTTTCTCCTTCACAGACGAGGAAGGATTCTGACCAATATATATACTTCTCAATCTAACTTGGACTAGTCCCTTAACAAGATAACAGTTCCTACTACCAAGAAAATAAGATCCCTAAGAGAATTCAACGCACAACATAACTTCGAAATAGACAACCAAAGAATCAAATCATACATCATTTAAGAACAATTATGAAATGTAAAAACCATCTCTTTTCCCAAACAGAGTAATCAAAACATTCATCATGGTTCACAATCCTATGTTTCCAAGCATATAAAATCTTTATAGTACCTTAAAGAAAAGGCAAAAGACAACCTTACTACTCCATCAACCAAACATTTCGTTTATTTTTGCACTTCCAAAATATTTTAGCCAAAGATTAAGCAGAATAGTCAACAATACACAGAACTTCTGCTTTAGATGATGCCTGTTAAAAGTTTGTTATCTTCGCGAGTTCTTCCAGAGATTTGTTACTTTCCATTTGACTAGGCTCGATTTCCATTTTCACCTGTGCTGGAGGCCTTGCCAGTAAAACCTTGATTAGCTTCATTTCAACATGTTCTAATAGTACACCATAAAACATAACTGTGCTCAAATTATTAATGTGATGTCCGAGAAGCTTGTTGCAGTCTCATCAACCACCTCCTAAAATAAATATTAGTGACAACCTGAATTTCAATTTCTTCCAAATTTGGAGAGCTCCGTATCATGCAAAGAGAAAACGAAAGCTCAAAAACTCTCCAAGAGTATTTCAAGATATGAATAGACGTTTCAGACAATTAAGAGTGGATGAAAGCCTTGTTGGTATAAATTCAGTTGATCCAATATCGACCTACAAATAAAATGGTAAAGATCAGGATGTCAAAAACAAAAGTACATGCATGAAAATACAAGTGAAATGAAGCAACATTACCTCAAAATGATCCCAGCTGAAATACTCGAGAACACAAATAGACGAAAAAATATTGTCAAAATCATATTTTTCCTCTAGAACTAATTCTGTAGGCTCATACAGATCATTGGAAAGAAGAGGTACATCTTTTAGATATATCAACTGTATATCTCCACGAAAGACAAATGACCTTAGCTTAGGAGCATTAATACTCAAAAGGTACGGATTGTCTATATCTTTTAGAACTAAATCCTCAAGCAATGTGCAATTAGAGATCAAACTTACAAACATAACAGAAGATGATGTTACAAATTTTAATTTTAGGCTAATCAACTTATTAAATCCCTGAAAGAAGCATGGAAGATGTCTTTCACATTCCATGAGATACAAATGCCTCAATGTTGAACAAATAAAAAAAAGAAGTAAGTGACTTCTATGGTGTATAAGTAAATAGATGTTTTAAGGACGAAATGTTGAATGAAATTTTTGTCAAGTAAATGTATCAAAGGATGAACATTAGGACATACTTTTAGACTACTAATGTCAAGGGTAACTTTCAATGTTATTCCTATATGAAACCTGAAAAAAAATCGAGAATGGGAATAAATCCAATGGTAGGGAATGTCAATTCCTCTGTTGTGTCCTTGACCTTCTGATCAAATTTCACCTCTTGAATTCTACAGCAAGTATATCGCCAATCCACAGAAAGTGTACTAGTTCTTCAAACATCTCGAAACGACAATTTATTTAGAATGCCATCGATTAAATGTATGAGAAGGTTGCTTAGATGATCAGGAGAAGGTAAATGTAGTATTTGTTCATCTGGAGGCATGATAATCTGTAGAAAATAAACAAGAATACAATTGGTAAGGTTCGGGTATACGCTACACGAACAACAAGAAAAGTTCTTCACCTTATTTAAATAACATGTCACAACTCTACCAATAAAAGAAAAGGTGCTTAATTTGTAGATGTCATTTGCTTTGATTTCTTTAATTTGCAACTGGTGATGTAAAATTATCTGGCTTAGGTTAAATCAAACACATATAATGTATTTTTGTATATAATTTTAAGAGAACTTACAAGTTTAAATTAGTGATGTTATACTTATTGTACTAGAAAATTAGTATTAATTGCTTACATAAAAAAACTATATGAATGACATGTGTTTATCCTAACATTATAAATCAATCGATAACACTAGACACTTTCTTCAACACTAAAGCAGTCATTTGGTAGTATATATAAAAATAGTATTTGTATTAAATTTTACTTCAATGGTTGACCGTAAATTTAACTTTGGAACAACTAATACTAGTATTACAATTAACATTTTTTGGGATATATGACCCCAAACATTTGTGCTACAAGAAGCTGAAAAATAGTAATTTAGTGAACTACACACTTAATTTCAATATTTTGGTGAAAGAGAAAAAAAATACATCACGAAATTTTAATTTATGTATATGTTATTAATAAGAACACAAAAATCATGTGAAATAATATCATTTTGTTAATTCAAATATTCATATCCAAACACTTAATTAAACGTTAAACCATCAAGACTTGAATGAGAAATCCGATTCCTATAAATTAAAAAAAAATGTTGATAATTGAAAAAGGTGATAATCATTATTCAAGACTAGAACATAAGTCCATATGCCTTTAATCTAAGTTTTCTCGAGATAGCATAATTAGAATTTCACCGATATTTTAGTTTTTTTAAGTAGTGTAATTATTAGAAAAACTATGCTTTTCTTAATAGTGTAATTATTTGAAAACTACAATCCAAAGAGGAAACATGTTTGAGATAACTTAATTTTGTTGCTAACATTACATAATGAATCAGAGTATACTATGGTTCTTTTTTGAACAAAAAATATTACTATTGTTATTGTTGTTTTAGTTAGGGTTTCTTCAGAGGGTGGCTCAATGCCTTTAAAGATGAGACAGATGCCTTAGGCCCCAAAAATCGAAAGGCCTATTTTTTAGTAAAAATAAAATTATCTTAATCTTTTGTAGCAAAAACAAAGAATGTTTTAATTTGTTTCGGAACTCATTTTTATGGATCAATTTTTAAATTTAACTTCCACATGGTATGCTTAAGATCATAAAATATAAAACTATTTTTATCAAAAAGAAAGAAATAACTTAAATCTCACGTTAAAAAAAAGTAATAAAAAATTATGCCTCCAACTTATTTTTGGCTTTAGACCACTAATTTGATTGAGCCGTCACTGATTTTATTTAATAATTGTGTACTAACTAATGGTAAAATGTTCAATTAAGAAAGGACATATGTTGATAACTGATTAATTTTTTATTCTTCATATTTTTTACTTGTCATTTGCTTTCAACACTCTCTACACCACCTTAACACCAAAAATGGTGTATTTATTACATTTCAAAATAGTTCTAGGAGGTATTAGGACATGTAAAGAAAATGTGTCTCCTTAAAATTTCGATAGTAGTTCAATAGAGTATTTATGCCTTTTTTTAACCAAAAAAAGATTTGATACTTAAAAACTTGACTATGTTTTTCATGGGTTCTAGGACTAAATAAGAATCATTCTCTTTCTTTTAGTTAGATTTCTAACATGATGTATTAAATCTATCGGAAAAAAAATATCGTTTTAGTTTATTAAATGTCCATTGTTAACACATTTTTCTTTCTTCAACCTTAATAGTGGTTGTCTAATATCTTATGTCATAATAGAACATAAAAATCTGCGTCTATAACAATAAAAAATGAGCTTAAGAATTGAAGACTTCATGTGCACCAATAAATTTAAAAGAAAGGCATAATACATATATTGGACCCTAAACTTGGCTTCAAATTTTAACTTTGACCTCCAACTTTCATAGTGCACAAATAGACATTTTAACTATCCTATCTTTCAATAAATAAACACGTGATTTTTGGAGCTAAAGTGCGTGAAATGCAAACGCTCCCACGTATTTTAGTGAGCCAATCAGTGGCTGCCAACTAACTAAACATTTAACATGCTTTTTTAAAAAAAAAATATTTTACAAGTCATTTTGAAACTTAAAAAAACAAAATTTATTTTAATTAATATAAAAGAGATTCATTAAGGGTAGAATTGTCATTTCAGCATTTTTTACCTTAGTGGGCCTCGAAAAAACCCCTCACTCGCGCAGAATGCGTGCATTTCACGGATATTGTCAAGTTGGAATCGCGCGTTTATTTATTGAAATATGGGATAGTTAAATTGCCTATTTGTGCACTATGAAAGTTTGAGGTCAAAGTTAAAATTTGAAGACAAGTTTAGGGTTGATTATATGTATTATGCCTAAAAGAAATAAGAGTTTTAGCTAGATTCAAAACCTAGTTTTGTGGGTGATTTCTCTAGCACAAGGATAGCTCTACGCTCATTACGAGTGCGCTGTTAATTCTATCTTTATTTTTATTATCAGAGATAGATAAACATATATATGCACCCACACATATGAATGTGGGTCACACTAAAAAAAATAGTATTTATCGACGTATATAAGCGACGAAGCCAATTTTGTTGCTATATAACAACGGATTAGCAACAAATTAGCAATTTCATTTCAAAAAATATGAACATATCATGAGTTATAACATAGCAACGGATCAACGACAGAATATATTTTTTGTAACTAAATAATAGCAAAAAACGTTGGCCCCTTAAATTTCGATACGGATTTTGCAACAAAGTAGGTGTTACAAATTTAATAATATATTGTAATGGAATGAGTGACGAAAAAGTGTTGCTAGAATTCTAAATATATTTTTATGGAATTTATATCATGTAGCGACAGAAATTTCTGTCGCTAAAATTTAATGTAGATAATTATATTTATTTGTAGCAACGGATGTCATAAACCGTTGCTAAGTTTGTTGCTAGTTTTTTTTAACCGAATCACACTAATTAGTCTATAGGAAACACAAAAAGGAAACAAAAAATTACAATCCCTAAAAAAAAGGGTTTTATCCCAACTGCAGCAGCTGCTGAGAGATTCTCCCATCTATAATGTATTACTTCCGTCCCTTTTTCTTTTGGTTTCTCCTATCTCCTTCTCCTTCCGATTTCTCCCGTATCCTTCTCCTTTCAATTGCTCCCGTCTCAGGTGAAATTGCTCCTGTCTTAGGTGAAAGGTGAAATTGCTCTTGTCTCCTTCATCCTCAGGTGAAATGTGAGCTTCTGTCTTTGGTAATTTATCTTTTTTCATCTGTTCGGTGAGCTTCTAGTGCAGTGAAGAGGAGGGTGTTGACTTCTATTTGATGAAAAATAACTAGGGGAACGTTATAGGTTTATTAGGGAAGACCATTAATCTTCTGGAAACTTTCTTGGATACGTGATGTTAAGCTATTGATGTACATATTATGAGATTCTTATGTATATTTATTGTATGTTTTCTTTTGACTTGACCTTTTAGCTACTACCTTTTTTTCAAAACAACTACTTGTTGGAAAGCCTTAAGTTTTTCTTAAAACACTTAATGATAATGTGTTCAAATAAAGTGTATAGGAAGTACTTCCTCAGAGATGTGAAGCTTATTTTGTTTTACATTGCTTTTGGCAACATAGAACTTTTGCTATTTTCCTAAACAACTTCTTTTTCATTCGTTTTTTTGAACATGTGCTCTGTGTTAGGTTGTTGGGTTTAAGAGAGAATTTATTATTTTAACTTATCAGGATAAAAAGAGGAAGAATTCACTTATCAGTTTGTTCCACTTCTTCCTCCTCATCTTGTGCCTCGTCATCTTCTGCCTCATCATCTTCAGCCACTTTGGCGATATCATCGACAATATCATCTACCACATCAGTAGGTTCTATGTCTATTATATATGACTGCTGAGCATAATTTTCATTTAATCCCTCCCCAAGAAAGCGGCGTTTCAAGAATTCTGTATTTCCTTCGTGCAACTTTATACGTGAGATCAACTCATCAAGCTCTTCATCACCCTGAAAAAATAAAACAATATAGCTTGTGAGGAATGACATGGATTTGCATGATATCTCAAGACAACTAGTTATAGTTATGACACTTGGAATAACATTTACCTCTTCTTCTTCCTCCTAAACTGGAGGAACCCAAAGTGGCCTGCCTCTAGAGCGATTTATTCTCCTTGCTTTCTGCACTTGTTGGTACAGTAAATTTTTTGTTCCATCTGTTGGTAGACCTTGTGCTTCTATTTCTTCCTTTATTTCTAATACAATCATTTTACTAGCAGCTTTTGTTTTAAATGCACTCTATTCAATTCTTTTGATGACTTTCCTTGTCTCTCCTAATGCGTATGTAATCATACTCGAATATTTTCCCCAGAATTGAAGGTCCTTCATTGATTATGTCTTATAAAAGCTTCTTGTGGTGCAACCTCCACTCTTCAAAACATCTTTGTTTAAAAGAGGTTTCCCTGGAATTGGAATACATAAACCCTTGGGCATTATGATCTAAAGGAGTTTTTCCCCTACTTGGGATCCATCGTTTGCGTCAACTGTGAGTCCACCTTCAGCAACATACCAAAATGTTACGACCAACTAAACGACATCCTATAGTGGAAAACCAAAGCTACAAATTGAAGCAGAACGTCACCACAAAAAACCTACGAAAAAACAATGAATATATAAACAAATAATCAGAAAAACAGCCAACCATTAAACATGAAATTAGGGCAAGGCAGTCTATTATCAGTATAATTACCATGCCCGTTATCTTGAAAAGCTAAAAAATGTGAGCTTATCAACTAAAAAAAGAAGAGAATAAATGTGATAGTAATGTGCATCTAGAGGAAATAAAAAAAATCATGAATTAGAGGCTATATAATCTTCCTGTGACTATTCCACCACCCTTAAATCATGCAAGTCTAATTTGCATTGAAATGGTTAGTTTCCTCATCTGTTGGTGCAATTTTATCCTGTTTAAGACTTTGAGACTTTTCGATGCAATTTAAGTGTTCTTTTGATGTGGTTCTAGTGTCGTTTTAGAGAGAAACTACTGCTACTATATTGGTGTAATTCGATTGTTGTTTTGAGGTTTTTCTGGTGCAATTTTAGTGTTGTTTTGGTATAACTCTAGTGTTTTTTTACTGTCACTCTAGTGTAGTTGTTTTTGGTGCAACTCTAGTCCTGTTTTGGTGAGAATTTGTTGTTGTTTTGGTGTAATGTAAGCTCGATCATGTACTCTCTAGTATGATAGATCATACAAGATTGATGTATCATATTGAAGGTACATGACTCGAGCTAGCTTCCAAAAGTCAATCCTCAGCATCTATTGAAGGTACGCAAGACTATGAATCTCTCCCCACATAGAGTATGATGAATATCCGTATAGGTCGATCACTGATGAACTTAGCGAGTGTTGGGGTAGGGTGTTGGGGAGGGGGATTTCTCTGAATAGTTTGTTTTCATTGTCTGTGTGGTAGACTTCCCAATTAGCATATAATTATTGACCATGTGGTGCAACAAAGAGTCCAATCCCTATTATTTCCTAATGCTAATACTCTAGGGAACTAATTTTGCTAGTGTGAGTACAATTATATGTTGACAATACTCTATGAGTATTATTTACCATGTGGGTGCAGTAGATAGTATATCTTGTTGTAACAACACAGTTCTTTTATGCTTAAAAGCTTGTGTATTTTCTACATTTTCCTTCAAAATTTGTTATGTTCCATATCCTTAATGCTTTCTCATTTTCTTTACTTATTATTGGACAATATGAAGAAATATTTAAGGAAAAACACTGTTTGAAACTGATATTATCAATATGAAGCATATTACCAAGTTGCGGGGAAAAAAAGAAAAGAATAATACATTGTCTTGGATTTTAAGCAAAAAATTACTATGGGCAGAATCTTTGTGGCAAATCATAATTACCACCTCCATTTTCTCAATCAACATCGACAACAAATATGGACCATTTTTTAAAGAAAATGATGTCTGCACTAACTAGTGATGTTGTCCTATTATTGTTGAGCAGGTGCAAGCATCGATTACTCCTTTCGACAATCCATCGACTGCGGCACCATGCCTCCTGCTAGTAATGAGGACGAGGTTGATACTCAATTACAAGTTAATACCTCCACAACTTATGTTTTTGATAATGTTATACTTTTTCGAAATTACACATTGTGCGTAGTAACATTTTGATGAACATAGGTTCATTTAAGAGTATTTAATAGTTTTCTTTGGGTATTTTAAACTCGAAATATGTTGTTTTTGATTTTTCTATTTATATATTATGAATCGTCTCTGAGTATTACATAATATGAATATTTGTTATTTTTAAAGTATTTAGTAATTTTAATTTAATTTATTTCAGCAGTGCATATTTTAAGTAACCAGATAAAAAAGAAGAACAATTTTTAGCAAAAAATTTAGCAACAAAACTATATGAATATCATGATGAACCAGTCATTCGCTAACATGTCGCGACGAAAATATTTCGTTACTATGATGTCGCTAAACTTGTGACGGAACACCATTTTTGGTCATTGAATTATGAAATTAGCATCAAAATTATATAAATATAATGATTACTAATTCCACTCTAACATATGGCGACGAGAATGGTTCGTTACTAGGATGTCACTAAACTTGTGACGGAAATCATTTTTCGTCTCTAAGAGCTTACCAACGAGCATAATAGAAACAGTCAACACTCCGTTGATAATCTGTTGCTGATCATGAGTAGTGAAGGATTATCATCATATAGTGATGGATTGTTTCTGTCGCTAAACACTACTTTTTTGTACTGTCAGGCTCTCATAACAAGATAAAGTTACTTCATGAGTGAAAACCATTAGTTCAACTTTCAGGCACTAATATGGCATGTAAAAACACAAACATTTATGCTAATAAATAAATTAATGTATATACATACAAGGATTTTGAACGAGTATATTTGAGGTAGAAAACAAAAGCAATCTCCCTTTGCTCCATCTTACGCTACTGTAACTTTCGTGATTGAATCGAGTGGAGTTGGTAACCCTAATTAACATAAAAGGACCAATTTATAGGATTTCACGAAAAATGTTATTGTTTTTGTTGTGCAACATCTAATCTAATGAAATGATTAAATCTATTTATTTATTAAAATAAAATAAAACTTACATGGTACAACTAATATATGATATGTAATTATCACATTATTAGTGAATACTAAAAAATACCATTTATAGCCAATTTTTTAATTTCATAGAAAAATGACAAAATACACATGGCTATCTACAATTTGGTTGTAACATTAGGCATTTATAGGCTAATCTTTTGCTCTGTTAGATCGCCACTCATTGAAAAGAGGATAACTATTTGTTAGTTTTTAATTAGTTTTTATTATATAAGCGCATTTGTTTCATTGATTTTTCTACTATTTTAATCTTTGGCATTGTTAGGGACAGTAATTGAGTGAATTGGATCAATTTTAAGTCAATCTTAATGGGTCAACACAACAAATTGTTCAAGATCCAATCCAAACTGAATTTGATTGGATAAATATGAATTGAGCCAAAACATGACAGATAACGAGTCCAGACCCAACTCAACTCAATTTGTCGCTAAGTTTAATTATTTTATTAGTTCTTTTAAAATATTTTTGTACACAATAACATTATCATTAAAAATATTTTATGAATATATATATATATATATATATATATATACACATATATATAAATAGAAAATGCATATGTACCACCTCAACCTATAGCCGAAATCTCAAAGACACTCTTATACTATACTAAGTTCCTATTAACCCCTGAACTTATTTAATAAATAATTTTTTACCCCTTTTAGGCCTATGACTCTTGTTTTAAATAATTCAACGCATACTGGACCCCGAAAGATAGTGTCACGTAGGGCAAAAAGGTGTAGAAAATTATTTATAAAATAAGTTCAGGGGTAATAGGACCTTATTATAGTATAAGTGTGTGTCTGAGTTCAGGCATAGATTAAGGAGGTACATATGCATTTTCCTAATAAAAAATTCAAAAGTACTACAAACCCTCCAACTTTTTCATGGTCTTCTAAAAAAATGGTAATTAAACAAGTGAAAATTAAACGGCTTACAATGTACAGAGTCATTTATGTTGAGGAATTTAAAGTTTACAAATAAACACTGAAAAAAACTCTTATGTATATCATATAAATGTTTTGTCAAGAAAATTTAAATAAATATACCTTCGCCCCTTCTAGATTCTCCCTTATATATAAGTGGCTAAAATGTAGGAAATTTGTGTCTATAGTACTGAACAAATGATATCTCTTGGTATTTTCTAGATCTCTTATACATATAAATGACGATTTCTTATAATAAAAAAAAGGTCATAACATCAAAAAATTAAATTTGAAACTGACCTATACAATAAAATTTATCTATTTTGAGGTATTAAATATCACATGCAAAAAATAATTAAGTGGACTGAAATGGACAAATCAAAGTAAATTTTCAGTAACTAAATATACCAGCTAATTTCTCTAAATAAATAATCACATTAATTTTTACTTTTTTCTCCTTAATTTATGTGACATTTACTTTTTTTGTTTAGGTTATTCAAAAAGAATGTTTTTTCATAGTCCTATATTAATTGTTCAGTTTATTATAGATAATTCTTCCTATCATTTTGATCTCATTTATCCTTAAAATTATTCCTTTTTTATTTTTGTAAATGTAATTAAGTTTGTAAACCATAAAAAAAAATCTTAAAGTGCAAATTATTTTTATTTCTGAATTTTTATAATGAGAAATATCAAGAACTAATATAAAATAAAAAATATGTATTCTAACTCTAAATTTTAATAAAATAATTTATAACAACATTGATATCTGAGATTTCTATGACATGACAAATTTCAATTTCCTTTTCATTTTAATTTTTTTAAGTCAAATTATATCGTGTCATGTAAATTGATACATACAAGAAAATGAGGACCCTCCATAATTTATTGCCACCACCCACCCACCCCACTCATCCACTCCATATTACATTTATGTAAAATTTAATTTAAGAAGATAACGTCTACTGCTTCTTCAGTTCCCTCTTTCACTGTACGGTGATGAATTTGAAGACTTCAAAATCATACAATTTTGTGTTCAGCAGCTGAAGGACAACGTGTGCTAATAAATGTACATACTTTTTTGGATGTTTACAGTAATAATTTTAGTTCTTGGTAATCTTGATATTTGCTTCCTTGTTTTTTTTAAATAATCAAATCTTTCTCAACTAGGTGATGTTAATTTGGTGAAATAGAAACCATATCTTCCACTTTTTACTTTTTTTTGGGGTAGATGTTGATTTTCTGGGGATTTTGGAATATAGAAAAAACCCTATTTCCTTTATTAATTTTTTTGGTGTTTTTTAGATGTTGGTTTTACTGCATGACATTTCTTCTGAGTCGAGGGGCTATCGTAAATCAACACTCAAACCCCACAAACAAAGTTAGGAGTAAAATGTGTGTACATGATATCCTTTCTACACCTCTACAAACCTACTTTCTGTCTAGCTAGTAGAAATTTCTTGTTTGCTAAGGAATTAGTCCAAGTAAAATCAAGATGCATATGTTGGACATGATCTTGCCTCATTTGTGAAGAAGAAATTTGAGATACATCACCCAATTTAGGATTCATGAGTTAATGTTTATTTCAAAGTTATGTTACGTGTTGATTGTCTTATGAGAGGTTTAAATATTAAGTGGAAACTTACTTTTTGTCTGGTTAGTAGAGATTTCTTTCTTGTTAAGTGATTAGTCCAAGTTGGAAGGAGAAGTATGTTAGACATGTTCCTTCCTTACGAAGAAACATCACCCAATTTAGGATTCTCGAGTTCATTTCAAAGTTATGGTGTGTGTTAAGTTCTCTTAGGCGAGCTTGAAGTATTGATGGAAACTTACTTTTTGTATGGTTAGTAGGAATTTCTTTTTTGCTAAGGGATTAGTCTAAGTTAGACAAAAAGTATAGATATGTTTGACATGATCTTCGAGTTTCTTCTTCACATATGAGGAAGGATCATGAACAACATACACACTACTAGGTCTATCTTAGACAAATACCTTAAGCAAACAAGAAATTCCTACTTACCATACAAAAAGTAAGTTTCCACTAAATTCTAAAAACATGTCCAAGGGAATTTAACATACAATCTAACTTCCAAATAAACACCAACTCAAGAATCCCAAATTGGGTGATGCTTCTTAATGTTTCTTCTTCACAGAGGAGGAAGGACCATGTTCATATATACTTCTAGGTCTAACTTAGACTAATCTTTTAGAAAACAAGAAATTCCTACTAACTGTACAAAAAGTAAGTTTCCATTAATACTTCGACCTCGTCCAAGAGAATGCAAACATGACATAACATTGAAATAAACATCAACTCACGAATCCCAAATTGGGTGATGCTTCTCGAGTTTCTTCTTCACATATGAGGAAGCATCATGTCCAACATATATACTTCTCGGTCTAACTAGGACTAATTCCTTATAGACAAGAAATTTCTACAAGCAAGACAGAAAAGTAAGTTTTCACTTCATGCATCAAGCTTAATAAAGGAAATTTAACACACAACATAACTTTAAAATAAACATCAACTCCAGAATCCCAAATTGGGTGATGCTTCTTCGAGTTGCGTCTTCACATACACGGAAGAAGAACATCCATCATAAAACTTAATTGTCCTAAGGTGATTAAATGTGATATACGTGAAGCTTGCAGGAATCTCATCAACAACCTCCTGGGGCACATGTTCGAAATAATCCCCATCACTATGGGTACATAATCACTCTTCTTCTAGCACAAATATTTGGGGTCATATATCCCAAAAAATGTTTATTGAAATAGTAGTATTACATGTACCAAGAGTTAAATTTACAGACAAATTTTTGTACTAAAATTTTATCCAAATACTATTTTTACATATACTACCAAATGACTCCTTTAGTGTTGAAGTAAGTGTCAAGTGTTATCTATTGATTCATAATGTTGAAATAAACACATGTCATTCATATAATATTTTAATGAAAGAATTCAATACTATAAATTTCTAGTACAATAAGTATAACATTACTAATGTAAACTTCTAAATTCTCTTCAAATTCTATTAAAAAAATACTTTATATGTGTTTGATTTAACCTTAGCAAGAGAATTTTATATTAAGATTTTGCAAATTAAAGAAATCGATGCAAATGTCATCTACAAATTATACACCTTTACTTTATTGTTAGAGTTGTGACATTTTTGTTTGTTGTTCATGTAGCGTATGCTCTAATCGTAACAATTTTATCCTTGTTTAATTTCTATAGATTATCATACCTACAGATGAAGAAAGACTAATTTTACCTTCTCCTGATCGACTTAGAAACCTTGCCATTCTTTTAATCGATGACATTCTAATGAGGTCGTCTTTTTGAAATGTTGTAAGAACTTGTACACTGTCTATGAATTGGCTATATACTTGTCGAAGAATTCCACATGAGGAATTTGATCAAACGGTATGGGAAACAGTAGAGGTATTTACAACCCCTACCATTGGATTTATTCCCGTTCTCGATTGTTTCCTCAGGTTTCATATAAGAATAACATTGAAAGTTACCCTCGACATTACTAGTCTAATGGTATACCTTAAGGTTGATTGTTTGATATATTTGCTTGACACAAAGCGGTGATTCTTCTTCGAGTTTTTTCTTCACAGAGTAGGAAGAATCATGTCCAACATATCCCTTAGTAAACAAGAAATTCTTACTAACCATACAAAAATTAAGTTCCCATTAAATAATTCAAGCTCACCAAAGAGAATTAAACACACAACATCACTTCAAAATAAACATCAACTCAAGAACCCCAAATTGAATGATGCTTCTTTGAGTTTCTTCTTCACAGATGAGGAAGGTTCACATTCGACATAAATACCTCTCAATCTTACTTGGACTAATCCCTTAACAGGAAAGAAATTCCTACTATTTAAAAATTAAGTTTCCACTCAATGCTTCAAGCTCCCTAAGAGAATTCAACACACAACATAACTTCGAAATAAACTACCAAAGTCTCAAATCATACATCATTTAAGAACAAGAATGAAATGTAAAAACCATCTTTGTTCCCGAACAGAGTATTCAAAACATTCATCCATGTTCACAATTATATGTTTCCAAGTAGATAAAATCTTTATAGTACCATAAAGCAGAGGCGAAACACAACCTTACTACTCCATCAACCAAACGTCTCGTCTTTGGTTGCAATTCCAAAACATTTTAGCAAAAGCTTAAGAAGGATTGTGATTACGATACTAATAAATAAAATACATAACTTTAGCTTTAGATGATTCCCAATGAAAATTTGTTATCTCCACGAGTACTTTGAGAGATTCGTTAGTTTCCATTTGACTAGGCTTGATTTCTATTTTGACAAGTGCTGGAGACTTTGCTAATAAACCTTGATAAGCTGAATTTCACCCTCTTCTAATAGTTCATGATAAAACTTAAATTTCCTCAAATGATTAAGTGTGATGTCTTAGAAGCTTGCAGGAATCTCATCAACAACCTCTTGGGGCACAGGTTCGAAAGAATCTCCATCATTAAGGGTATACCTGTAAGAAAAATCAAGAAAAAACCATCAAATTCATTACATACGAATATAAAAACATGGAAAAGATAGATTGAAAAATAAACATTAGTGACAACCTGAATTTCAATTTTTTCCAAATTTGGAGAGCACATTAGCATGCAAAGAGAAAACGAAAACTCAAAAAACTCTCCAAGAGTAATTCAAGATATGAATAGGTGTTTGAGACAGTTAAGAACTAATGGAATCCTTGTTAGTATAAATTCAATTGATCTAATATCGATCTATGAATAAAATAACAAAAATCAGGATGCCAAAAATAAAACTACGTGTATGGAAATACAAGTACAATGAAACAACATAACTTCAAAATTATCCCAGCTGAAATACTAAAGTGCAAGAATAGACGAAAAAATATTGTCAAAAATATTTGTTTCCTCTAGAACTAATTCTTTAGACTCATATAGAACATTGGAAAGATGAGGAACATTTTCTAGATATATCAATTTTATATCGTGTCACGACCCAAAACGCGTCGTGAGTGGCACCCACACTTAGCCTCCTATGTAAGAAAACCAACCAATCTAAACCCCATCATTTCAAACATAATGAACAAAATACAATGAGGAAGACTTAAAACTCATTAATAAAAACAGATTAATAACTTCTAAAACTCAAACACTTAATTATTATACCCAAAATCTGGAAGTCATCATCACAAGAACATCTATCCTCGAATTACTAATTCTAAGAGTATCTAGAAAGCTAAAATAATATAAAGCTAGTCCATGCCAGAACTTCAAGGCATCAAGACATGAAGAAGAAGATCCATTCCAAGCTAGAAGCGTTAGCTCACCCTGAAATCCGGTGTAATGAAGACTGGCTAGACTTGCGGTTGAGTTGAAGACGACGGTACGTTTGCTGTATTCCACAATTAACAAAGAAAGAAACATACAAGTAGGGGTCAGTACAAACACGAGTACTGAGTAGATATCATCGGCCAACTCAAAATAGAAAACAGTATATATCAGATAATATCATAAAATCAACTACAATACTCAGCATGCGGCATTTACAATTACCATAACCCTTGGTCACAACACCAAGCACATCAATGAGGACTCACGCCTCCCAATCATACTCATTTGAGAATTAGGTTCATTAAATTGAGTATATTAACATCTTTCAAGATTCATTATCTTTATCCCTCTCGTGTCGGTACATGACACTCCAATCCTCATATACTATCCTGGTGTCAGAACGTGACACTCCGATCCTCATATACTATCCTGATGTCGGAACGTGACACTCCGATCCTCATATACTATCCTGGTACCGGAACGTGGCACCCGATCCATAAACTATCCTGGTGTCGGAACGTGACACTCCTATCCTCATATACTATCTTGGTGTCGGAACGTGACACTCTGATCCTCATATACTATCGTGGTGTCGGAACGTGACACTCCGATCCTCATATACTATTCTGGTACCGGAACGTGGGACCCGATCCCCTAATCTCACTACTTGTTCATCAAGCCTTCTTTTCTACCAAGGCATCATCATTAACAAAGTAGATTAGGGTTTTCAAGATTTAGGATTCAATAGCTTCATCATGCTTATTTTATCACAATTATATAATCACAATCATGCAAGCATACAATTAAGCATATAGAAGGGTTTACAACACTACCCAATACATATCATTCGCTATTAAGAGTTTACTACGAATAGCATAAACCATAACCTACCTCCACCGAAGAATTGTGATCAAGCATGCTAATCCTCAAAATCTTTGCTTTCTTCTTGTTCCTCTCTCAATCAATCGTTTCTCCCTTTCTCTCTCTGTTCTTTCTTTTTTTCTTATTCAAACCTTTTTTTCTTTTACCCTAATTAGCATATAATTAAGTATAAAAGATGACAAAAGTAACCCACTAATTAATTTAAGGTTATCTCTTTTAACCCTCAAGAAATTGGATTATTAATATTCAACCACTAACTTTATAATTATAAGCAGGAATAGTCCAAAACGTCCCTTAAGACATTTAAAGAAATCCGACCCCTCCTGGGATTACGTAGCCTGTGACGGGCCGTCGTGCCTGCGACGGTCCGTCCTGCTTCTTCCGTCACAGAGTTCAGAGACTCGAATTTACTGAAGGGCCTGTGACGGCCCGTCATGCCTTTGACAGTCCGTCCTGCCACTTCGTCACGAAGTTCAGAGAGTCGATTTCAGTACCCAAATTTTAGAATTCTAAGTGTTTTGGAACAAGACCCCCTCGACGGTCCGTCGTGACCATGACGGTCCGTCGTGGGATCCGTCGTCTCAGCCAGTTGTTCCAGAAATAAAATCTGCTGCTCAAAACGACTAAACAGGTCGTTACAATAGATACCAATTTACCCATCGTTCGTCCCCGAACGATCATGAGAAGAAAAACAAGGGCGAAAAGGAGTACCTGAATCTGTAAACAGGTGTGGGTATCTTTCTTGCATATCTGCCTCCTTCTCCCAAGTGGCTTCTTCAACTGGTCGATTCTTCCATTGGACTTTGATGGATGCAATCTCTCTTGACCTTAACTTGCGGACTTCTCTATCTAGAATAGCAACAGGTTCCTCCTCATAAGACAAATTCTCATCAAGCAAAACTGAATCCCAACTGATAATGTAGTATCCATCCCCATGGTATATTTTCAGCATAGACACATGAAACACCGGATGCATTACGGACAGTCCTGGGGGCCAGGCTAATTCATAAGCTAGCTCCCCCACGCGCTTCAGAACTTCAAATGGACCTATATACCTTGGGCTTAACTTACCTCGCTTACCAAACCGCATCACCCCTTTCATGGGCGATACCTTCAGCAAGACTTGCTCACCCTCCATAAACTCCAAGTCTCTAACCTTTCGATCTGCATATTCCTTTTTCCTACTTTGCGCCGCTAAAAGCTTTTCTTGAATAGATTTCACTTTCTCCAATGAATCCCTCAAAAGGTCAGTACCCCAAGGTCTAACCTCAAATGCATCAAACCAACCAATGGGAGACCTACATCTCCTCCCATACAATGCTTCGAATGGAGCCATATCAATATTTGAGTGATAGCTATTATTGTATGAAAACTCCGCTAAGGGTAAGAAGTTATCCCTATGACCACCAAATTCTATCACACATGCACGAAGCATATCCTCCAACACTTGAATCGTTCGCTCAGACTGACCATCGGTTTGAGGATGGAACGCAGTACTAAGGTCCAACCTAGTACCCAATTTCGCATGCAATGTTTTCCAAAACATAGAAGTAAACTGCGTACCTCTATCTTATATGATGGAAAGTGGAACTCCATGCAATCGAACAATTTCTGAGATGTAGAGTCTAGCTAACTTCTCTGCATTGTAGGTCACCTTGATCGGAATGAAGTGAGCAGACTTAGTTAACCTATCAACAATCACCCAAATGGAGTCATACTTACCCAATGTCTTTGGAAGACCAACCACGAAGTCCATTGCAATTCTCTCCCACTTCCATTCAGGAATGGGCATTCTCTGAAGTGTTCCTCCGGGCCTCTGGTGTTCATACTTTACTTGCTGACAATTGGGACATTTGGCAACGAAATCAACAATGTCACGCTTCATTCTACTCCACTAAAAGTGTTGCTTTAGGTCACGGTACATCTTGGTTGCACCAGGATGTATAGAATATCCGAAACTATGAGCCTCTGTGCGAATAGTGTGGATCAAATCCTCAACACGGGGCACACATACCCTTCCCTTAATTCTCAAAACACCTTCCTCATCCATTATTGCTTCTTTAGCCTCTCCTCGCAACACCATATCCCGAATTTGGCTTAGTTTCTCATCGTCGATGTGTTTTCCCTTGATCTTGTCAAGAAAAGAAGATCTCGCCTCCACACTGGCCAAAAATCCTCCCTTCTCATTTACTTCTAACCTCATAAAGTCGTTAGCTAGAGTCTGAATCTCTCTAGCCAATGGGCGTCTAGAAACTTGTAAGTGGGCTAAACTACCCATGCTCCCTGCTTTTCTACTTAAGGCGTCTGCCACAACATTAGCCTTTCCCGAATGATACAAAATAGTGATGTCGTAGTCCTTCAGTAGTTCCATCCATCTCCTCTGTCTCAAGTTCAAATCTTTCTGAGTAAAGACGTACTGTAGGCTACGATGATCCGTGTAGACTTCACACTTAACCCCATATAAATAATGTCTCCATTGCTTTAATGCAAACACTACCGTAGCCAACTCCAAATCATGGGTCGGATAGTTACGTTCATGCACCTTTAATTGCCTCGAAGAATAAGCAATTACATTCTTCTCTTGCATTAGTACTGCACCCAAACCCGAATAGGATGCATCACAATAGACAATGAAATTCTTACCTTCCACGGGCAAGGTGAGAATTGGTGCAGTAGTCAACAAAGTCTTGAGCTTCTGAAAGCTTCCTTCACACTCGTCCGACCATACGAATGGAACATTCTGTTTAGTCAAGCTTGTCAATTGGGAAGCAATAGAAGAGAACCCCTTGACAAATCGGCGGTAGTAGCTAGCTAAACCAACAAAGCTCCTTACTTCTGACACATTAGTAGGTCTTACCCAATTCCTCACCGTTTCAATCTTAGATGGATCCACCATCACTCCATCCTTAGAAACCACGTGTCCCAAGAAGTACACTGAATCTAGCCAAAACTCACACTTGGAGAATTTGGCATAAAGCTTTTTCTCCCTCAACATTTCCAATACAATTCTCAAGTGCTCCTCATGTTCCTTCTTGCTCTTTGAGTATACCAATATATCATCGATGAATACGATGACAAAGAGATCCAAATATGGCTTAAAAATCCCATTCATCAAGCTCATGAAAGCAGCAGGGGCATTCGTAAGCCCAAAAGACATTACTAAGAACTCATAATGCCCATACCTGGTCCGAAAAGCAGTCTTGGGCACATCTGTTGCCCGTATTTTCAATTGATGGTAACCAGATCTCAAGTCGATTTTTGAGAAAGTACAAGCACCTTGTAACTGATCGAACAAATCATCAATGCGAGAAAGAGGATACTTTTTCTTAACTGTTACCTTATTCAGTTGTCTGTAGTCTATGCACATCCGAAAGCTTCCATCCTTCTTCTTCACAAACAATACAGGAGCACCCCAAGGAGATGCACTTGGTCTAATGAAGCCCTTTCCTAACAATTCTTGAAGTTGAGCCTTTAACTCTCTCAACTCCGCAGGAGCCATTCTATAAGGGGGTATAGAAATGGGGCGAGTACCCGATTCAAGATCAATGCAGAAGTCAAAATCTGTATCCGGTGGCGTACCAGGAAGGTCTGCAGGAAACACATCTAAAAACTCGCGGACTATCACAACCGACTCGATTGAAGGTACTTGGATAGTGTCATCCCTGAGATGTGCCAAGAAAGCTAAACACCCCTTACTAACCATTCTCTTAGCACAAAGAAAGGAGATGATCCGAACCGGAGTGGAAGTGTAGTCGCCCTCCCATACTAACGGATCTGTCCCAGGCTTGGCTAACGTCACAATTTTAGCATTACAATCCAAGATTGCAAAGTTTAGAGAAAGCCAAGTCACACCCAGAATTACATCAAAGTCAACCATTTCTAAGATAACCAAGTATACATGAGTATTGCTCCCCACAAAAGTCACCAGACCAGACCTATATACTTTTTCAACTATCACAGACTCACCCACCGGAGTAGAAACATGAATAGGAATGTCAAGCAATTCACAATGTAAATTAAGACCATAAGCAAATGAGGAAGATACATAAGAAAATGTGGATCAAGGATCAAACAATACAGAAGCCATGCAATCACAAACCAAAACATTACTTGTGATAACAACATCAGATGTCTCCGCTTCAGACCGCCCGGGGAAAGCGTAACAATGGGCCCTATCACCTGTCTGCCCGTTGCCCCTACCATGTTGTGCTGTAGTGGCTCTAGTTTTCCCGTCACCCTGGCCGTTTTGGTGACCACCATTACCTCGGCCACCACGTTCTCCAGAATAGCGGCCTCTTCCCTGACCACCTCTACCTCTAACTATTGGAGGTCTATAACTTTGTTTTGGACAATACCTCTTAATGTGTCCAGTCTCCCCACATCCATAACACTCTCTGGATTCAAGCATCGGCCTCTGTGAGAAAGACGAAGTCTGGGGATAACCACCAAACTCAGAGAAATGTTGGCCGGTCTGAGGTGGACCCCCAACTACAGTCTGTAGTGAAGACTGAATAGGTCGGGCGGGGTAACCTCCTGAACCCTGCCCTCTGGAGTAAGAACCATTAAACTCACCTCCCTTACGAATCCTTTTTGATGTCGATTCCATGGTGAAGTCATCTGGCTTCACTCCCTCTACCTCTATCACGAAGTCTACCACTTCTTGAAAGGATTTCGCTGTAGCCGCTACCTGTAAGGCTGAAATTCGCAACTCTGATCTCAACCCCTTCACAAAGCGGCGAATCCGCTCTTGTGGACTGAAACATAGTTGGGTGGCATACCTGGATAATGCGCGAAACTTAGCCTCGTACGCAGTAACCAACATCCTACCCTGCTCTAGGCTTAGAAACTCATCTCTCTTCCTATCCCTCAAAGTACGGGGTATATACTTCTCCATAAACAAGCTAGAGAATGATGCCCAAGTCATAGGTGGTGCCTCTGTTGGTTGACACTCAACATGTGACCGCCACCACATTTTGGCGTTCCCTTGAAACAGATAGGTCACAAACTCAACACCAAATCGTTCTACTATACCTATCTTGTGTAGTAGCTCATGACAATCGACCAGAAAATCGTAGGCATCTTCTGATTCATCACCCTTGAAGACTGGATGTTTCAATTTCAAGAACTTACTGAAAAGTTCATGCTGATCACTCATCATTATAGGCCCTGTAGTCAACCGAGGAAATGTGCCTATTTCCAATGAGGCATCCATGCGGGGAGCCATAGTAGCTGCATGTTGTACCTCCGGAACCGGAGGTGTTGGTGCTGAAAACACTGGAGGTGTCTGGCCCTGATCAGATAACCCGCTAAGATAAGAAAGAAACTGAGTGATCATCTCTGGGGTAGGTTGGGGTGGCAATTCCTCATTCGGCACTTGTTCATTCCCCCCATCCTCACCGTCTCTTACCACCTCCTCAGTTGGTGGAGGAGTCACCGCCCTAGTACCAGATGGGCTAGGTGCTCGTCCTCTTCCTCTAGAGGACGTCCTCCCACGACCTCTTCCACGGCCTCTGGTCACTACTCCTCTTCGAGCCACAGCCCCAATGGCTGGCTCAGACGCTTCTTGTCTTGCCAATGTTGGTGTTGGCGCAGTCGTTGTTGCTCTAGTTCTAACCATCTGCGAAATTGAGTGAAGATGGTCAGATACCAATTTGTATCACCTAGATACCAATTGGATCCAAGTAATAGCACGAAAGAAGAAAAGAAAGAATGGAGTTTTCCTAAAGTCTTATAGCCTCTCAAAGAAAAGTAAAGGCGTCTCCCTACCGTTCCTTAAGACTCTACTAGACTCGTTCTTGTGTGATGAGACCAACGAACCTAATTCTCTGATACCAAGTTTGTCACGACCCAAAACGCGTCGTGAGTGGCACCCACACTTAGCCTCCTATGTGAGCGAACCAACCAATCTAAACCCCATCATTTCAAACATAATGAACAAAATACAATGCGGAAGACTTAAAACTCATTAATAAAAACAGATTATTAACTTCTAAAACTCAAACACTTAATTATTATACCCAAAATCTGGAAGTCATCATCACAAGAACATCTATCCTCGAATTACTAATTCTAAGAGTATCTAGAAAGCTAAAATAATATAAAGCTAGTCCATGCTGGAACTTCAAGGCATCAAGACAAGAAGAAGAAGATCCAGTCCAAGCTAGAAGCGTTAGCTCACCCTGAAATCCGGTGTAATGAAGACTGGCTAGACTTGCGGTTGAGTTGAAGACGGCGGTACGTTTGCTGTACTCCACAATTAACAAAGAAAGAAACATACAAGTAGGGGTCAGTACAAACACGAGTACTGAGTAGATATCATCGGCCAACTCAAAATAGAAAACAGTATATATCAGATAATATCATAAAATCAACTACAATACTCAACGTGCGGCATTTACAATTACCATAACCCTTGATCACAACACCAAGCACATCAATGAGGACTCACGCCTCCCCATCATACTCCTTTGGCAATTAGGTTCATTAAATTGAGTATATTAACATCTTTCAAGATTCATTATCTTTATCCCTCTTGTGTCGGTACGTGACACTCCGATCCTCATGTACTATCCTGGTGTCGGAACGTGACACTTCGATCCTCATATACTATCCTGGTGTCGGAACGTGACACTCCGATCCTCATATACTATCCTGGTACCGGAACGTGGCACCCGATCCATAAACTATCCTGGTGTTGGAACGTGACACTCCGATCCTCATATACTATCCTCGTGTCGGAACGTGACACTCCGATCCTCATATACTATCCTGGTGTCGGAACGTGACACTCCGATCCTCATATACTATCCTGGTACCGAAACGTGGCACCCGATACCCTAATCTCACTACATGTTCATCAAGCCTTCTTTTCTACCAAGGCATCATCATTAACAAAGTAGATTGGGGTTTTCAAGATTTAGGATTCAATAGCTTCATCATGCTTATTTTATCACAATTATATAATCACATTCATGCAAGCATACAATTAAGCATATAGAAGGGTTTACAACACTACCCAATACATATCATTCGCTATTAAGAGTTTACTACAAATAGCATAAACCATAACCTACCTCCACCGAAGAATTGTGATTAAGCAAGCTAATCCTCAAAATCTTTGCTTTCTTCTTGTTCCTCTCTCAATCGATCGTTTCTCCCTTTCTCTCTCTGTTCTTTCTATTTTTCTTATTCAAACCTTTTTTCTTTTACCCTAATTAGCATATAATTAAGTATAAAAGATGACAAAAGTAACCCACTAATTAATTTAAGGTTATCTCTTTTAACCCTCAAGAAATTGGATTATTAATATTCAACCACTAACTTTATAATTATAAGCAGGAATAGTCCAAAACGTCCCTTAAAACATTTAATGAAATCCGACCCCGCCTGGGATTACGCAGCCTGTGACGGGCCGTCGTGCCTGCATCGGTCCGTCCTGCTGCTTCCGTCACAGAGTTCAGAGACTCGAATTTACTGAAGGGCCTGTGACGGCCCGTCATGCCTGTGACGGTACGTCTTGCCACTTCGTCACGAAGTTCAGAGAGTCGATTTTAGTACCCAAATTTCAGAATTCCAAGTGTTTTGGAACGAGACCCCCTCGACGGTCCGTTGTGACCATGACGATCCGTCGTGGGATCCGTCGTCTCAGCCAGTTTTTCCAGAAATAAAATTTGCTGCTTAAAACGCTAAACAGGTCGTTACATATCGCCAAGAAAGACAAATGACCTTAACTTAGGAGCATTAATACTCATGAGGTACCGATTGTTTGTGTCTTTTAGCATCAAATCCTCAAGCAACGGGCAATTAGAGATCAAAAATTCAAATGTATCAAAAGATAATGTTAAAACTTTTAATTATAGGTTAATCAAGTTATTAAATCCCTGAAAGAAGCATCGAAGATGTATTTCACATCCCATGAGATACAAATGCCTCAATGCTAAACAATATAAAAGATGTAAGGGATCTTGTATGGTGGATAAGTATATGGAAGTTTACTCAACATTATGACATACTTTTAGACTACCAATGTCAAGGGTAACTTTGAACGTTGCTCCTATATGAAACTTGAAGAAACGATCAAGAGTGGGAATAAATCAATGGAAGGGGATGTCAAGTCCTTTGTTGTTTCCCAGACCGTTTCATCAAATTTCACCTTTGTAATTCTACAGCAAGTATTTTGCCAATCCATAGAACGTGTAGTAGTTCTTACCACTTCGTTAAAATAAAACCTATTGAGAATGTCATCGATTAAATGAATTGCAAGGTTGCTTAGTCAATCAGGATAAAGTAAATGTAGTCTTTGTTCATCTGGAGGTATGATAATCTGTAGAAAATAAACAAGAATACCATTGGTAAGGTCAGGGTATACACTACACGAACTACAAACAGATGTTCTTCACCTTATTCAATTAAAATCTCACAACTCTAACAATAAAAGAAAAGGTGCATAATCTGTAGATGTCATTTGCTTTGATTTCTTTAATTTTCAACTCTTGATGTAAAATTGTTTGGTTTAGGTTAAATCAAATATATATAAAGTATTTTTGCTTAGAATTTTAAGAGAATTTAGAAGTTTAAATTAGTGATTCTATACTAATTGTGATAGAAAATTATAGTATTTAGTGCTTACATAAAAACACTATATGAATGACATGTGTTTGTCGTAACATTATAAATCAATAGATAACACTTGACACTTTCTTCAACACTAAAGGAGTCATTTGGTAGTATATATAAAAATGACGAAAAAGGGCCTAAAATACCCTTGAAGTATTGAATATGGTACAAAATTACCCTTCATCCACCTATTGGCTCCAAAATGCCCTTTTCATCCACCTATTGGCTCGAAAATACCCTTGTCATCCACCTTTGGGTTCAAAATTGACCACTTTTTTAATTGTTTTAAAATTAAACTCATTAAATATTTTTTAAAATACTTGGCGTTCAACTATTGGTTATAATTTTAATTTATTAAAATAATTTATAAACCAACCCATTACCCACTCATTAATAACTAAACCTCACCCAATTAATAATCTAATTATAATATCAAAATTGTCATAAACACTACTAAAACACGATTAAATTATAGATTTCTGAAAATGACATCCAAAATTATTTGATTCCGAATCGAAGACCCTATTAAATTTAGATTGAGCCGCTTATTTAGGAGTACACTTTCTTTCAAAATTGAATTAGAAATTTATGATTAAAGGTGAAGAAGTCTATACATCCCGAATTAAGTCATGCACTTTTTTTAAATATAATTTTATAAATATTTATGATTTGTTTTAAAACCTTTAGTATATTATTTTGAAAAAAGTTACCTATGACGTAATATCTCATAATTGAGACGTAAGAATAATTAAGATGAATATAGTTAGACTTTTAAGTTTATCGGTGATTTTTATATAGCCACTTGAATGTATGATAATTTAATTTTATAATTTTTAAAAACACTCAATTGGCAGTAGTTTGCATTAATAATGTGACATGTTTATTAATTTAGAGGGATTTAATTAGTAATGTGTGGGTAGTGGATTAAGTTATAAATTATACTAATAAGTTAAATTATAACAAATAGTTGAGCGCCACTTATTTTCAAAAATATATTAATAGTTTAAATATAAAACCGTTAAATAAGTGGTTAATTTTTAACAAAAAGGTGGATGACAAGGGTATTTTGGACCCAATAGGTGGGTGAAAAGGGTATTTAGGAGCCAATAGGTGGATGGAAGGTAATTTGTACCACTTTCAATACTTTAATGGTATTTTAGGCCCTTTTCCGTAAAATAATATTTGTATTAAATTTTAGTACAATGGTTGACTATAAAATTAACTCTGGTATAACTAATACTAGTATTACAATTAACCTTTTTGGGGATATATAACCTCAAACATTTGTGCTACAAAAGCTGAAAATATTAATTTAGTGAACTGCACACTTATTCAATAATATGGTGAAAGGAGACTTAGAAGACAGTCACGGTGCCGCTGTCTCTCCCCAGTCTCAAACCGTGGGAGAGTCAAACCTTAACATACCAATGCATCTCTTATGAACTATAATCCTACAACACTGACCAAAACAAACTTAAAACCTATTTTAATTAATATATGGGGAACAAACTGTCTGTTTTACTTTTAAGGAGTTAGATGAGATGCCGTTGAAGTGGGACTTCATCAAGCCGTAATTATGAAGCTTTCCTATGGTGAACCAAGCTTACATGAAGTGAGAAAATTAATTCTAAAACAGTTTTTCATCAAAGGACGTTGTTTAACTGGCTCGCTTGCACTACGACATCTTTTAATTCGTTGTGATCTTTTTGAAGATTTCTGCTATGTTCTTTCAGAACAGGTTGGTTATCTTCAACTTAATGGGGAGCAACATATGTGCCATATCTTTCCATGGACACAAAACCTTAACCCTAAGGAAGAAACTTCAGAAGCTTTGGCGTGGGTTTCGCTTCCGGATCTGCCGCCATATTTTTTCTCGAGAAGACCTTTGTTATCCATTGTGTCGGCTATTGGTAAGCCAGTAGCCATAGATAGGAAAATACCTAGCACTGCTAGACTAAGTTCATTCCTGATCTTATGGACAAACATCCAAAACGAGTAAGGATACACTTTTCAGATGAACAATCTGGTAAGCTCGTTGAGCACAATCAATAGATAGTGTTTGACAATCTTCCTTTGTATTGTACTTATTGTAAGAACCAAGTTCATGAAGATGCTGATTGCTGACTAATGATTCAGAAAACAAAATGGGAGAGGGTAATCATGATGACATCGGGAAGCAAGGTGACAAAATAAAAAATGTGGAACATTTGCAGGGTGATGCACGAGACTTCTTGAATGCAAAAAAAAAAATCTTAAATTACAAGTCTCTAATGATACGGATAATGCAAGTAATGTGAACGGAACACCGAATATCAATTACAATTTTAATAGTGGAAATACAAGGCCAGTATTAGTTGGTCAAAGGTTAGTGAAGGAGGAACTTTTGGTATCTCGAAAAAAGGTTCAGGAGCGCCTTTTCTCCCCTGGACCATAGTGTCTGTTGTTAAACATCTCTGGAAAAGTTTGGTTGATTCTACGAAAACTTCAGATAAGGGCCAAGAAAATCAAGAAGGTGATACATGTGTAATTATATGTGAAGATCAAGTTGGTTCGAATGTAGATACAGGGTTCACGAGGGTAGAAAGTGAACCTGCAGATACAACAAATGATAAGATTGGACTTCAAGAAAAGAGAACTAATTCAAAGGCTTTTGTTGTTGCCATCGCAAGTCGCTTCTGGAAAGCTATTGACTGAAGATGTAGCCATTAACACAACTCCTACTTTTGTGGCATAAAAAAGAACTTGGATAGTCTAATACATTAGATAAAGCAGGGGTAACAGTTGATGTTGGAGCTAAAATTGGTTCTCCATGAGCCTTTCAAATTAAGCCTTATCTTACTCCTAAGTTGAATATGGTTAACTCTCATATTCTACCGATTGTTTCAATCTCTCAAGTTACTTCAACAAATAATTTGATCACTTTTGCTCAAAAAGGTGTTACAAGTGAGAGTTGATGGACCAACCCGATAGAATAAGCGGATGACCATGTCACGAGTCATAGAAAATTGAGCCTTGAAGCACCAATTTTTGTGCCTAAGGGTAGTGGAATTACAAGTGATTCATCCTGATTACATATAGGAAGACAATTAGTTTTAACAGGTACTAATGTTCAAGAAGTTTTAGTTGGTGACAAAGAGCTTCTTGATACATTGGTTAGTTCTAATGTTAAAAAGTTGAATTCTCTTACGCCTATTAACACAAACAAATAACTAGAAGATATTGGTAATAGTTCTTTGTCCACAAATAGATTTTCTAGCCCACAAGATGAGGACACCTTTGAGGAAAGTGAAGAAGAGGATATGCTGAATTATTGTTTTGCAAATGCAGCTAGGGATGCAGATATTTCTCCTAGGCA
Organism: Solanum neorickii; assembly: GCA_027704865.1. NCBI lineage: Eukaryota > Viridiplantae > Streptophyta > Magnoliopsida > Solanales > Solanaceae > Solanum > Solanum neorickii. The sequence goes on from JAKWJC010000367.1 coordinate 28,859,577, forward strand.
ACAACGCAACAACACAAAGAAGCATTGAAGAAAAAATTGTTGGGATGGTAGGATGACTGAGGAGTTTGTTCCAAGGCACCTACCTATGCGACTGGCAAAGCAGAATCACATGACAGTACCATCAACTTTAACGAGATCCAATAGATCTAAGAAGATTTGATGACCTACCAAAAAATTGTTAGACAAATTTGAAGAGGAAGACAAGAGGAAAACACTTCAGGTTTCTTTAGAAGGGCAATCTATCTTTTCTAGTTCATACTTTTGTAAAATGAAGTTTGAGTTTAATTACTCAAATCTTATCATGACTTTTATACTTTCATACTACTTAAGCTTCCTCATTTGTAAAATCACCATAAAGTGTATTATAAACTTTGTGATGATCATAGAATACTTAGTTCTCTCTAGCTCTTATTTTCTTCATGTGGGTTAATTAGTAGAGGTATTATATCTCATTAGAATTGGTAAGGTATGTTCTATCCCCCCTTGCTTGTACTTATCTCTGTTGAGGTTTTCTTTTAATTATATCAATAATAAATGCCGCTAGACACTGTTTATTGGTATAAAATAAAATAAAAAATAATTTAAAAAATAATTTTTGATGAAAGAGAATAAAAAAATACATCATGAAATTTTAACTTATGTGTAAGTTATAAATAAGAACACCAAAATGATGTGAAATAATATTATTTTGTTAATTCAGATCTTCATATCCAAACCCACACATATGAATATGGATCTGCCTCTCATAACAAGATAAAGTTATGTGAAAATCATTGTTATAGTTTCATGCTCTGACACGACATGTAAAAACATAAACATGTATGCTAATAAATAAATTAAAATTTATACATACCGGATTTTGGACGACTGTATCTCATGCAGAAAATGAAATTAATCTTTCCTTTGCCTTATCTTATGCTACTGTAACTTTTTTGATTGAATCTAGTGGATGTATTAAACCTAATGAACATAAAAGGACCGATTTATAAGATTCCACAAAAAAATATTATTTTTTTGTTGCCCATAAAGTAATCTAATAAAATGATAAAATCTATTTAATTATTAAAATAAAATAAAAATTATATGGTACAACTAATTCATGATATGTTTTTATCATATTAGTAATATAATTACTGAATGCTTAATATAATTACTACTTATAGCTAATCTTTTTTATCATAGAAAAATAGGAAATACACACGACTATCTACAATTTGGTTGTAACTATCGAGTCGGCAAATGAGCCCATATTTGGTGGCTCACCCAAACCGCCCATATTTTAATGGGTTGGGTGAGTTATTTTTCACATGGATAAAATATGTATTGATACCCATATTTTACCCATAAAAATATGGGTAAAATATGAATTAGCCAAATGAGTTAAACTTCTAGATTTTATTCACTCAAAATTCATGATATTACTAAAAATAATGTAACTTCTCTTCCTTTTTATGTTATTCTATAGAACTAATTATTCTTCTCTCTAATTAAAAAGGTAAAGTCTTTGACCATCCAAAAATATATAATTCAAATGTACATTTCTTTTGTTTATTATAATTAGATTTTGTTGATTTAATTAATTTTATATTGGCATTGATTAAAGTGCATTAACCATGTTTTAGTCCTAAAATAAAAATATTCATTGACTTTGAAATTAAAAATATATTCATTTTGTTATTATATATACTTATTGAAAACTTATAGGATTTTTTTAATGATACAATAAAGCTTAATGAAGCATGTTTAACATTTTCTTCAAAAACAAAATCTTCTCTGTATTGAATTCATAAATAAATTACTATTTATTCATGAAAATATGGGTAAACTAGTATTTTACCCGATCCATTTATTATCCAACCCATTTTTACATGTCACGGCCTGAGCCTACACCCTGGCTGTGGCCGACACTCGAAGACCATTGTTGGTCCCCAAGCGAACCCTCATCCTGGTTGACTACAAGTGGAAGACTAACTTAAGCATACAAAAGCTTTAAAGTGAATAAAAATTCATGAAACCGAAAATAAACAACTTTGAATAAAATATTATATTCAACTACCCATAAAAAAGGTAACTTTAGTCTTTAAAACATGTGATAAAATAAATGATTAATACATGCTCCTCAACTATACTGACTATCTATGAAGCCTCAAACTAATAAATATGGACGTCGGAACAAGACCCATGACATCCTGACTAAACCAAAAAGTAAATGAAATCCTCCGGAAACAAGGAGGCTCACCATGGCTAACTCGAACTCTGGGATGTAAGCTCCTATTGATGATCCTGAATACCTGTGTATGCATCATCAAAAGATGTAGGCCAAATGGCTTAGAACGTGGAATATACGAGTATGTAATGGGAATTCTAAAGCATTACTTAAGCTTTATACCTGAACAAAAGATGGAAACATAAATACCTCTTTTCAACTCCACTCAAATCAAGAATAAGATGCTCAACTCAAAGATTAGATATTAAACTTCAAGATAGGATACTTGACTCAATGAAGTACAAATTAACTCAAGGTACTCGACTTAAAGATACTCAACTCCTGATACTCAACAGAACTCATTTCAATATAAAACAGTTTAAAAGAGGTGCAATACAAAGAAAAGTTGTGTAAAAACATGATGATAACTCAAGATAATAATTTAATAAAATATATATCATGCTCCCTCTCAAAGTCTACTTGTGCAATGTATGAATGAAGTCCCATACCATCATGCATACTAAGCAAAACCCCTTGAGGAACCATGTAACTAATATACAACGCTCTACCACATGATGTGATCGAATCTTATATCCTGCCAAAGGTATAATACCTAAACTGTCGAATCGATCCACTTGTAAACTTCGAAAAGGGTTCATCTAAAAAGTATGAACCTTTTCTACCCATGGTGGCTACATGGATTATGGGGGCTGTGAGTTATTTGTTTCTCTCCCATAGCAGTGCTCAATACTACTCCTAAAATATACTAGCTCTTATGTTTAAAAACATATAGATTCTGTGATTTGAGATCAGTGCTCAAAACATAGCTTTAAAAAGCCCTCTTGGAAATCATAGTTTCCTCTTTCTTATTCCTTTGTATATACAAAAGAGTTTTCTCATTTATTTTATAGTGAAAAGTTTAAATTCCACACTACTTTTCATATCTTATGTAATGAATGATAGCTAAGAGGATTGTACAAGACCTTCGAAGGGTCAAATACACCGTGTGTTGACAGAAGAGTTCTCTCTTCTTCTAGGGGGTACTTGCAGGTCGTTACAATATCTTATATTTAAGCCTTCAGCTGAGTTAAGTAAGTCAAGCCAAGGGTTCGCTCAAGACCAGCAATGGTCATTGGGTGTCGGTCACGTCCAGGATGTAGTCTCGGGGCTTGAAAACTTTCCATTAGGGATGACAATGGTGCGGTGTAGGGCGGGGGCGATGCGGGTTGAGCTTAACTCGCAAACTTTTTAATCCCCCCTCCCCGCATAGCAACGCGTTTCATTTTCAACCCGCCCCACCCTACATAATTTTCTTAATATTTTCTTTTTTTCTAGTTGTGTTTGATATTAAAAAAAATTCACAAAAATATATTCCTTTTTTATTAAGTTGTACTAATTTAACAGGATATTGACTTAAAATTATATATTTTAGAGGTGAATTGGGAATCATGCAAGAAATTGTATGATTTTTTATTTAACCATTTTCATTTATTATCTTGAATATTTTAGTAGTTTTAATGAGATTATTTTAATAATTAAGGTTCTAAGATTCTATCACATGTAAAAGTTCAAATTAAGTTTGAACCCACATAAAATTACATATACCTGCCCGCTCCGCATTAATTAAAAAGAAATTCACTTCAACCCGCCCGCATCCGCCCCGACCCACATAACCTTAAACCCGCCCCACCTCACATAGCCTTAAACCTACCCTTCACCGCATCCGGCCTGCCCCATTGCCATCCCTATTTTTCATGATCTTCTAAAAAAATGCTAATCAAACAGGTGAGATTTAAATGCCTTATAAAGCACAAAGCCATTTATGAAAGAGGATTTAAAATTTATATATAAACAAAAAAAAACACTCTTATATGTATATCATATTAAGTTTTGTAAGAAAATTCAAATGAATATACCTTCGCCACTTCTAAATTTGCCTTTACATAAAAATGGCTAAACTGTACAAATGATATTTCTTAGTGTTTTCTAGATCTCTTATATATATAAATGACTATTTCTTATAAAAAAAATGGATCATAAAATCAGAAATTGAATTTGTAATTGACCTATAAAATCAAGTTTAACTATTTTGAGATATTAAATGTCACATGCAAAAAATAATTAAGTGGACTGAATTGGACAGATCAAAGTAAATTTTCCATAACTAAATATATCATCCAATTTATCTAAATAAATAACCATATTAATTTATACTCTTATTTCCCCTCAATTTATGTGATATTTACTTTTTTAGGTTATCCCAAAAAGAAAGCCTTTTCATTGTCCACTTCATTCTAGATAATTATTCCAATCATTTTGATCTCATTTATCCTTAAAATTAATCATTTTTTTGTTTGTTTTTGTAACTGTAATCAAGTTCATAAAACTTGAGAAAAAATTCTTAAAGTGCAAATTAGTAAAATTTATCATTTTTGTTTAAGATTTTTTATAATGAGAAAAATGAACAACTAATATAAAAAAAGACATATTTTAACTCTAAGTTTTAATAAAATAATTTATAATCACATCAATAGCTAATATTTCCATTGCATGTCACGTTTCATTTTCCTTTTCATTTAAAAAAAATTCATATTGAATTAAATCTGTCACGTATATTGATACGGACAAGACAATACAACTACGGAACCTCCATAATTAATTGCCCACCCAACCACCCCACTACGTATTACATTTATGTAAAATCAATTTAAGAAGAAAACCTCTCCCCCTTCTTTATGTAGTCTTTCACTCCGGGTGATGAATTTTAAGACTTCAAAATCATACAAATTTGTGTTCAACAGCTGAAGGTTAACATGTTCGCAAAAGGGTATTTGATACTTTTCTAATTTATTTTTAGATGTTTACAGTATGATAAATAATTTTAGTTCTTTATAATCTTAAAATTTGCTTTCTTGTTCGGTTTAAAAATCAAAACTTTCTCATTTGAGTGTTGTTAATTTTTTGAAATAGAAGCCCTCTTCCTCTTTGTACTTTTTTTTGTCATAAATGTTTGTTTTATTTTGATTTTGGAATGTAGAAAAAACCCTATTTTCTTTATTTTTTGGGTATTTTTTAAATGTTGGTTTTACTGCATGACATTTCTTATGAGTCGAGGGGCTATCGAAGATCAACTCTGAAATGCCACAAACAGTGTTAGGAGTAAAATGTTGTGTACAGGCTATCCTATCTAGAACTCTGGAAACATACTTTCTGTCTGGCTAAGGAATTAGTCTATGTTAGATCAATATGTATATATGTTTGGATGATCCTTCCTCACCTATGAAGAAGAAACTAGAAAAGCATCACTCAATTTGGTATTCGTGAGTTGATGTTTATTTTGAAGTTATGTTATGTTTTGAATTACCTTTGGCGAGGTTGAAACATTCAGTGGAAACTTTATTTCTTTCTGGTTAGTAGAGATTTCTCGCTTGTTAAGAGATTAGTCCAAGTTAGAATGAGAAGTATGTTGGACATGTTCCTTCCTTAAGAAGAAGCATCACCCAATTTGGGATTCTTGAGTTGATGTAAATTTTGAAGTTAAGTTGTGTGTTCAATTCTCTAGCCGAGCTTGAAGTATTGAATAGATACTCACTTTTTTTATGGTTAGTAGGTTTTTCTTGTGTTCTAAGGGATTAGTCTAAGTTAGACCGACAAGTATATATGTGTTGGACGTGATCATCTAGTTTCTTCTTCATGTATGAGGAATGATCATGTCTAACATATATACATGGCAATCTAACTTAGACTAATCCCTTAAGCAAACAAAAAAGTCCTACTAACCGTACAAAAAGTATGTTTCAGTTAAATACTTCAAGCTCTCCCATGAGAATTCAACACACAACATAACTTCGAATTAAACATCAACTAACGAATCCCTAATTGAGTTATTCTTCTAGAATTTCTTCTTCACATATGAGGAAGCATCACGTCTAACGTATATACTTCTTGGTCTAACTTGGACTAATTCCTTAGAAGACAAGAAATTTCTACTAGCTAGACAAAAAGTAAGTTTCCACTCAATGCGTCAAGCTCGTCCAAGGAAATTTAACACACAAATAACTTTGAAATAAAAAACAATGAAGAATCCTAAATTGGGTGATGATTCTTCGAGTTTCACTTCATAGATAAGAAACGAATATGTCCATCATACTTCTCGGTCTAAGTTGGAGTAATTCCTTATTAAGCAAGAAATTCCTAAAAGTAAGTTGCATTTCACCCTCTACTAATAGTACATCATAAAACTTAATTGTCCTCAAGTGATTAAATGTTATATTTGAGAAGCTTGCAGGAATCTCATAAATAAACTCCTGGGGCACAAGTTCGAAATAATCCCCATCACTAAGGATACATAATCATTCTTCTTGTAGCATAAATGTTTGGGTTCACATATCCCAAAAAGGTTAACTGAAATAACAGTATTAGTTTTACCTGTGTTAAATTTACAGTCAAACATTTGTACTAAAATTTAATACAAATACTATTTTTATATATACTACCAAACAACTCCTTTAGTGTTGAAGGAAGTGTCAAGTGTTATCTGTTGATTTATAATGTGGCGATAAACACATGTCATTTATATAGTGTTTTGATGTAAACACTCAATACAATAAATTTCTAGTACTATAAGTATAACATCACTAATTTTAACTGCTAGGTTCTCCTCAAATTTTATACAAAAATACTTTATATGTGCTTACTTTAACCTAATCCAAACAATTTTACATCAAAAGTTGCAAAATAAAGATATCAATGCAAATGTCATCTACGAATTATACACCTTTTCTTGTATTGTTAAAGTTGTGACATGTTTGTTTGTGGTTCGTCTAGCGTATACTCTGTCCTTACAAATAGTGTTCTTGTTTAATTTCTACAAATTATCATTCCTCTAGATGAACAAAAACTATGTTGACCTTCTTTTGATCGACTTAGAAACCTTGTCATTCCTTTAAATGATGACATTTCAAATATGTTTTTTCATGATGTTGTAAGAACTAGTACACTTTTTAAGGATTGGCAATATACTTGCCGAAGAATTCCATAGGTTAAATTTGATCAAAAAATCTGGGAAAAACCAGAGGACTTGACATCCCCTACCATTGGATATTATTTCTATTCTTGATTGTTTCCTAAGGTTTTATATATGTATAACATTTAAAGTTATCCTCGACTTTACTAGTCTAAAAGTATGCCCTAAACAAATACTTCTTGATCTAACTTGGACTAATCTCTTAACAGGAAAGAAGTTCCTAGTAACCAAAAAGTAAGTTTCCACACAATGAATCAATCTCCCTAATAGAATTCAATATATAACATAACGTCAAAATAAACAACCAAAGTCTCAAATCTTACATCATTTAAGAACAACAATGAAATGTAAAAACCATCTCTGTTCCCAAACAAAGTATTCAAAACATTCATCCAGGTTCACAATCCTATGTTTCCAAGCATATACAATCTTTATAGTTCCTTAAAGCAAAGGCAAAACACAACCTTAATACTACATCAACCAAACCTTTCGTTTCTATTTGTAGTTCCTAAACATTTTAGCCAAAGATTAATCATAATTGTGATAACGATACTAGTCAACAAGATACACAACTTCTACTTTAGATGATGCCCATTGAAAATTTGTTATCTCCACGAGTAGTTTGAGAGAATAGTCAGTTTCCATTTGACTAGGCTTGATTTCCATTTTCACCAGTGCTGGAGACTTTGCCAATAAAACATTGATTAGCTGCATTTCACCCTCATCTAATAGTACATCATAAAACGTAACTGCCCTCAGATTATTAAATGTTATGCTTGAAAAGCATGCAAGAATCTGAGCAATAATCCCCTGGGACACAAGTTCGAAACAATCCGCATCATTAAGGATACACCCGTAAAAAAATCATGAAAAAACCATCAAATTCATTACATACGAATATTAAAACATGGAAAATATAAAGATAAAAGTAAACATTAGTGACAACCGAAATTTCAATTTCTTACAAATTTTGAGGGCTCTGCATCATGTAAAGAGCAAACGAAAGCTTAAAAAACTCTCCAAGTGTAATCCAAGATATGAATAGGCGTTTGACACAATTAACAGCTGATGGAAGCCTTGTTGGTATAAATTCAATTCATCCAATTTCAACCTACGAATAAAATGACAAAATTAAGGATGCCAAAAAGAAAAGTACATGTATGAAAATACAAGTAAAATGAAGCAACATTACCTCAAAATGATCCCAGCTAAAATATTCAAGAGCAGGAATAGACGAAAAATATTGTCGAAGTCATTTTTTTCCTTTAGTACTAATTCCTTAGGCACATACAGAACATTGGAAATAAGAGGAACATTTTCTAGATATATCAATTGTATATCGCCACAAATGACAAATGACCTTAACTTAGGAGCATTAATACTTATGAGGTACGGATTGTCTATGTCTCTTAGAACTAAATCCTCGGGAAATTAAAGATCAAACTTTCAAACGTATCAGAATATAATGTTACAAATTTTAATGTTAGGTAATCAATTTATTAAATCCCTGAAAGAAGCATGGAATATGTATTTTACACCCCATGAGATACAAATTCCTCAATGCTGAACAATTAAAAAAAAAGTAAGGGATCTTGTATGGAGGATAAGTAAATGGAAGTTTAAGGACGAAATGTTGAATGAATTTTGTGTCAAGCAAATGTATAAAACGATCAACATTAGGACATACTTTTAGACGAGCAATGTCAAGGGTAACTTTAAATGTTGTTCCAATATGAAACTTGAAGAAACAATCGAGAATGGAAATTAATCCAATGGTAGGGGATGTCAAGTACTCTTGTGTTTCCCAGACCATTTGATCAAATTTCACCTCTGGAATTCTACGGAAGTATATTTCCAATCCATAGAAAGTGTACTAGTTCTTAACACATCTCTAATATATAACCTATTTAGAATGTCATCGATTAAATGAATGGCAAGATTTCTTAGTTGATCAGGAAATGTAGTCTTTGTTCATCTGTAGGCATGATAATCCGTAGAAAATAAACAAAAATACCATTGGTAAGGTCAGGGTATACGCTATACAAACAACAAACAAATGTTCTTAACCTTATTCAACTAACATTCACAATTATAACAATAAAAGAAAAGGTGCATTATTTGTAGATGGAATTATTTTTGATTTCGTTAGTTTGGTACTCTTGATGTAAAAATGTGAGATTAGGTTAAAAAAATACATATAAAGTAATTTTGCATAGAATTTTAAGAGAGATTAGAAGTTTAAACTAGTGATGTAATATTTATTATACTAGGAAATTATAGTATTGAGTGCTTACATCAAAACACTATATGAATGACATGTGTTTATCGTAACATTACAAATCAATAGATAACACTTGACACTTTCTTCAACATTAAAGGAGTAATTTGATCATATATATAAATATACTATTGTATTAAATTTTAGTATAATGGTTGACTGTAAATTTAACTCTGGTACAACTAATCGTAGTATTACAATTAATATTTTTTGGATATATGACCCCAAACATTTGTGCTACAAGAAGCTGAAAATATTAATTTAGTTAACTACACACTTAATTTCAATATTTTGGTGAAAGACGACTTAGAAGACTCTCATGGATGCCGTTGCCTCTCCCCAGTCTCAAACTGTAGGAGAGTCAAACCTTAACAATACCTCTGCATCTCTAATGAACTATAATCCTACAACACGGACCAAAACAATCTTGAAACCTATTTTAATTAATACATAGGGAACCAACTGTCCGTTTTATTTTTGAGGAATTAGATGAGATTCCGTTGAAGAGTGACTTCATTAAGCTATAATTACGAAAATTTCCTATGGTATACCAAGCTTACACGAACTGAGAAAATTAATTCCAAAACAGTCGGTCCTCAAAGGACGTTGTTTAATTGGCTTGCGTGCAGCACAACATCTTTTAATTTGTTGTGATCTTTATGAAGATTTGTGCTCTGTTCTTTTAAAACAGGTTTGTTATCTTCAATTTAATGGTGAGCAACATCTGTTCCGTAACTTTCCATGGACACAAGATATACAACTTCTGCTTTAGATGAGTCCTGTTGAAAATTTGTTCTCTCTACGAGGTAATTTGAGAGATTTGTTAGTTTCCATTTGACTAGGCTTGATTTCCATTTTGACAAGTGGTGGATACATTGTCAATGAATTTCACACTTCTAATAGTACATCATAAAACTTAATTGTCCTCAGATGATTAAATGTGATGTCCGGGAATCTTGCCGGAATCTCATCAACAACCTCCTGCTCATAGTTTTGAAATAATCCCCATCATTAAGAATGCACCCCTAAAAATCAAGAAAAAACCATCAAATACATTACATACGAATATAAAAACATGGAAAAGATAGAGAGTAAAATAAACATTAGTGACAGCCTGAATTTCAATTTATTCCATATTTGGACAGATCCGTAGCATGTAGAGGGTAAATGAAAGCTCAAAAAACTCTCTAAGAGTAATCCAAGATATGAGTAGGCATTTGAGACATTTAAGAGCTAATGGAATCCATGTTGGTCTAAATTCAGTTGATCCAATATCGACCTACGAATAAATGCAAAAAATGAAAGTACATGTATGGAAATACAAGTAAAATGAAGCAACATTACCTCAAAATGATCCCAGCTAAAATATTCAAGAGCAGGAATAGACGAAAAATATTGTCGAAGTCATTTTTTTCCTTTAGTACTAATTCCTTAGGCACATACAGAACATTGGAAATAAGAGGAACATTTTCTAGATATATCAATTGTATATCGCCACAAAAGACAAATGACCTTAACTTAGGAGCATTAATACTTATGAGGTACGGATTGTCTATGTCTCTTAGAACTAAATCCTCGGGAAATTAAAGATCAAACTTTCAAACGTATCAGAATATAATGTTACAAATTTTAATGTTAGGTAATCAATTTATTAAATCCCTGAAAGAAGCATGGAATATGTATTTTACACCCCATGAGATACAAATTCCTCAATGCTGAACAATAAAAAAAGAAGTAAGGGATCTTGTATGGAGGATAAGTAAATGGAAGTTTAAGGACAAAATGTTGAATAAATTTTTTGTCAAGCAAATGTATAAAATGATCAACATTAGGACATACTTTTAGACGAGCAATGTCAAGGGTAACTTTAAATGTTGTTCCAATATGAAACTTGAAGAAACAATCGAGAATGGAAATTAATCCAATGGTAGGGGATGTCAAGTACTCTTGTGTTTCCCAGACCATTTGATCAAATTTTACCTCTGGAATTCTACGGAAGTATATTTCCAATCCATAGAAAGTGTACTAGTTCTTAACACATCTCTAATATATAACCTATTTAGAATGTCATCGATTAAATGAATGGCAAGATTTCTTAGTTGATCAGGAAATGTAGTCTTTGTTCATCTGTAGGCATGATAATCCGTAGAAAATAAACAAAAATACCATTGGTAAGGTCAGGGTATACGCTATACAAACAACAAACAAATGTTCTTAACCTTATTCAACTAACATTCACAATTATAACAATAAAAGAAAAGGTGCATTATTTGTAGATGGAATTATTTTTGATTTCGTTAGTTTGGTACTCTTGATGTAAAAATGTGAGATTAGGTTAAAAAAATACATATAAAGTAATTTTGCATAGAATTTTAAGAGAGATTAGAAGTTTAAACTAGTGATGTAATATTTATTATACTAGGAAATTATAGTATTGAGTGCTTACATCAAAACACTATATGAATGACATGTGTTTATCGTAACATTACAAATCAATAGATAACACTTGACACTTTCTTCAACATTAAAGGAGTAATTTGATCATATATATAAATATACTATTGTATTAAATTTTAGTACAATGGTTGACTGTAAATTTAACTCTGGTACAACTAATCGTAGTATTACAATTAATATTTTTTGGATATATGACCCCAAACATTTGTGCTACAAGAAGCTGAAAATATTAATTTAGTTAACTACACACTTAATTTCAATATTTTGGTGAAAGACGACTTAGAAGACTCTCATGGATGCCGTTGCCTCTCCCCAGTCTCAAACTGTAGGAGAGTCAAACCTTAACAATACCTCTGCATCTCTAATAAACTATAATCCTACAACACGGACCAAAACAATCTTGAAACCTATTTTAATTAATACATAGGGAACCAACTGTACGTTTTATTTTTGAGGAATTAGATGAGATGCCGTTGAAGAGGGACTTCATTAATCTATAATTACGAAAATTTCCTATGGTATACCAAGCTTACACGAACTGAGAAAATTAATTTCAAAACAGTCGGTCCTCAAAGGACGTTGTTTAATTGGCTCGCGTGCAGCACAATATCTTTTAATTTGTTGTGATCTTTATGAAGATTTGTGCTCTGTTCTTTTAAAACAGGTTTGTTATCTTCAATTTAATGGTGAGCAACATCTGTTCCGTAACTTTCCATGGACACAAGATATACAACTTCTGCTTTAGATGAGTCCTGTTGAAAATTTGTTCTCTCTGCGAGGTAATTTGAGAGATTTGTTAGTTTCCATTTGACTAGGATTGATTTCCATTTTGACAAGTGGTGGATACATTGTCAATGAATTTCACACTTCTAATAGTACATCATAAAACTTAATTGTCCTCAGATGATTAAATGTGATGTCCGGGAATCTTGCCGGAATCTCATCAACAACCTCCTGCTCATAGTTTTGAAATAATCCCCATCATTAAGAATGCACCCCTAAAAATCAAGAAAAAACCATCAAATACATTACATACGAATATAAAAACATGGAAAAGATAGAGAGTAAAATAAACATTAGTGACAGCCTGAATTTCAATTTATTCCAAAATTGGACAGATCCGTAGCATGTAGAGGGTAAACGAAAGCTCAAAAAACTCTCTAAGAGTAATCCAAGATATGAGTAGGCATTTGAGACATTTAAGATCTAATGGAATCCATGTTGGTCTAAATTCAGTTGATCCAATATCGACCTACGAATAAATGCAAAAAATGAAAGTACATGTATGGAAATACAAGTAAAATGAAGCAACATTACCTCAAAATTATGCCAATTAAATACTCGACAGCAAGAATAGACAAAAAATAATTGTCAAAATTATCTGTTTCCTCTAGAACTAATTCTTTAGGCTCATATAAAACATTGGAAAGAAGAGGAACATTTTCTAGATATATCAACTATATATCGCTACGAAAGACAAATGACCTTATGAGCATTAACGCTCATGAGGTACGGATTGCCTATGTGTTTTAGCATCAAATCCTCAAGCAACAGGCTATTAGAGATCAAACATTCAAACGTACCAGAAGATAATGGTACAAATTTAAATTTTCGGTTAATCAACTTATTAAATCCCTGAAAGAAGCATGTAAGATATATTTCACATTCCATGAGATACAAATGCCTCAATGCAGAACAATAAAAAACAAGTAAAGGATCTTGTATAGATGATAAGTAAATGGAAGTTTAAGGATGAAATGTTGAATGAAATTTGTGTCAAGCAAATGTATCAAACGATTAACATTAGGACATACTTTTAAACTAGTAATGTAAAGGGTAACTTTCAATGTTGTACCTATATTAAATCAGATGAAACAATCGAGAATGGGAATAAATCTAGTAGTAGGGAATGTCAAGTCCTCTAGTGTTTCCTAAACCGTTTAATCAAATTTCACCTCTGAAATTTTACGGAAAGTATATTGCCAATCCATAGAAAGTGTACTAGTTCTTACAAAATCTCAAAAAGACAACCTATTTAGAATGTCGTCAATTAAATGAATTGAAAGGTTGCTTAGTCGATCAGGAGAAGGTAAACGAAGTATTTATTCATCTTGAGGCATGATAATTTGTAGAAAATATACAAGAGTACCATTGCTAAGGTCAGGGTATACGCTACACAAACAAACAAACAAATGTTTTTTACCTTATTCAATTAAAATGTCATAACTCTTACAATAAAAGGTGCATAATTTGTGGATGACATGTGATTTGCTTTCTTTAATTTGCACCTTTTGTTGAAAAATTGTCTTGCTTTGGTTAAATCAAACACATATAAAGAATTTTTGTATAGAATTTTAAGAGAACTTAGAAGTTTAAATTAGTGATGTTATACTTATTGTACTAGAAATAAATAGTATTGAGTGCCTACATCAAAATAATATATTGAATGACATATGTTTATTGTAACTTTATAAATCAATCGATAACACTTGCAATTCCATCAACACTAAAGAAGTCATTTGGTTGTATATATAAAAATAGTATTTGTATTTAATTTTTGTACAATGTTTGACTCTAAATTTAACTTTGGTACAACTTATATTAGTATTGCAATTAACCGTTTTGGGGATATATGACCCCAAACATTTGTGCTACAAGAAGCAGGAAATATTAATGTAGTGAACTAACACTTAATTTGAATATTTTGCTGAAAGAGAATAAAAAATACATCATGAAATTTTAATTTATGTATAAGCTTTTAATAAGGACACAAAAATCATGAGAAACGATTTTATTTCGTTAATTCAAATATTCATATCCAAACCCATAATTAAAACCTAAAACTATGAAGACTTGAATGAGAAATCAGATTCGTATAAATTTATAAAAAATGTTGATAACTGAACAAGGTGATACTCATTATTCAAGACTAAGTCGTAAGTCCATATGCCTTTAATCTATGTTTTCCAAAGATAGAATACTTAGAATTTCACAAATATTTTACTTTTTGCTAATAGAATAATTATTTGCAAACTACAATCTTAAGAGGAAAGAAAATTAAAATAACTTAATTTCGTTGCTACCATTACACAATGAATTTAGATACGCCCATCATCCGAGTATACCATAGTTCTTTAGAGACATTCAGCCCCCCTCTGAAACCATAATTAATACAACAATAACAACAATAACATTTTTTTTGCCTTAGGCCCCCAAAAAAGAAAGGCCTAATTTTTTAGTAAAAATAAAATGATCTTAAACTTTTTATAGCAAAAACAAATTAGAATTTTTTAATTTGTCTCGGAACTCTTTTTTATGTATCAATTTTTAAATTTAACTTCCATATTATATGTTTAAGACCAAAAGATTAAAAACATATTTAGTGTGTATGTATATATATATATATATATATATATATATATATATATAAAATTTAGGCCTCCAACTTATTTTTGACTTTAGACCACGAATAAGCTAGAGTCGTCATTGTGTTTATTTATCAATTTGTGCACTAACTAATGGTAAAATGTTCAATTAAGAAAGGACATATGTTGAATGCTGATTAATTATTTTTTCTTCATATTTTTTACTTCTCATTTGCTTTCAACACTCTCTACGTCACCTCAACACCAAAAAGGTGTATTTATGACATCTCAAAATAGTTCAAGGAGGTATTAGGGCATGTAAAGAAAATATGTGTTCTTAGAATTTCAAGCATAGTTCAAGGGAGTATTTATGCCTTTCTTCAAAAAACTAAAATAAATTAATATTTAAAAGCTTTACAATGTTTTTCCATAACTTTTTCTTTTTGGAATTCATGGGTTCTAGGACTTAATAAGAATCATGCTCTTTCTTTTAGTTAGCTTCCTAACATGATGTGTTCAATCTATCAAACAAAATATTGTTGTAGTTTATTAAATGCCCATTTTGACAAAAAATATTTCTGCAATCTTAATGGTGGTTGTCTAAAAGCTTATGTCGTAATAGAATATAAAAAGTTGTGTCTATAACAAGCAAAAACGAACCTAAGAATTGTAGGCTAGAGGTGCACCAACAAAGTTTTTTTAAAAAGGTCTTTAGCTAGATTCAAACCCTAGTTTTGTGGGGGATTTCTCGCTAGCTTGTAACAGACACACAAAGATACCTCTACAATCATTAAGATTGTGTTTTTAATTATATCTTTTTTTATCAGAGATACATGTATATGCACCCACACATATGAATGTGGGTCTGCCTCTTTTAACAAGATAAAGTTATGTGAAAATCATTAGTTCAAGTTTTAGACTCTGATACGACGTGTAAAAACATAAACATTTTTGCTAATAAATAAATTAACGTATATACATACAGGGATTTTGAACGACTGTATATGATGCACAAAACGAAATCAATCTTCATTTTCCCTATCTTACGCTATGGTACCTTTTGAATTTAATCGAGTAGAGGTATTAACCCTAATGAACCTAAAAGGACCAATTTATAAGATTCCACGGAAAATATTATTATTTTTGTTGCGCAACATGTGATCTAATGAAATGATGAAATTTGTTTAATTATTAAAATAAAATAAAAATTATATGGTACAACTAATTTATGATATGTAATTATCATATTAATAATATTAGTAGTGAATGCTGAAAATAATTACTATTTATAGTTAATCTTTTTATTTCATAGAAAAATAGTAAATACACACGACTTTCTACAATTTGGTTGAAACATTAGGCATTTCTTAGCTAATCTTCATTTGATGTGTTAAATCGTGACTAGAGGTGGCAAATGGGAGAGCTGGGTCAAATATGGGCGGGTTGAAAATGGGTAAACATAAAATGGGTAATCACAACCCGCCCATATTTGATAAGGGTAAAAATGGGTTGGGTAGTAAATTAATGGGGTAAACTACTAATTTGCCCATAACTTCACGAATAAATAGTACTTTACTTTAGAATTCAATATGGAGAACATATTTTAGTATTTTTATAGATGAGAATGTTAAACATGCTTCATTTAGTTTTATTGTATCATAAAAATACAAAAAAATCCTATAACTTTTCAACATAAAAGAAATTTATGCAATAAAAAGATGAAAATATTTTTAATTCAAAGCAAATGAATAGTTGCATTTTAGGACTAAAACATACTTAATGCACTTTAAGCAATGCCAATATTAATACATGATTTGCGTATTTTACACTATTATTGATTATCCAATATATAATTAAATAAATAAATAAAATGCAATTATAATAAATAAAATAAATATATATTTGTTATAAATCCATTTAACAAGTGGATTGTCCATTTAGTTTACTCATGAACCAACATTCATGTATATGTGTTCCCAAGGTGATATGAATCCTTTGGGATAATGATGTATCTATTATGACATTCATCAAAGTGGTTTTTGAAGTGAGTTCTCTACTTATAAATGGAGATATAATCTTCATGTAAGAAACATTTTAATAGAAGAAAAGTTTTCTCGCTTCCATCTTATTTCTCTTGTCTTCTTCTCTTTTGATTATATTATGAGCTGGATCTTATAATACGTTATCAGCATGAAACTCTAGCAAATTGGGAGTTAGTTTAAGTATTTATTTAGCTCATGTTTTGGTTGATCTAGTTATGAGAATCAAAGTATTATATGCATAAAATAATATATGTATTTTCTATAATTATTTAAAATTTAGAATGCAATAGTATTCAGTCATTAACATTAACCAGGAACCAAAGGCATATATTATTAGTTGAATATAACTTGCTATACAAAATTTCTTAAATGGAAGAAGCTATAGTTCATAGAATGATTTGAATATTATCTTTATTATTTTGAAATACTCAACAAGTGAGTTATATTGTACTTCGGTCAATTATACCGTTAGTTAAGGGTAAGATGGTGGATCCAAGCTCCATCGCGCCAAAAAGGGTAAGACATCAGGTTAAAGTTTGGATGCACCATAATGAAAAATATTTGAGTGTAAGACGGTAGATTCACATTTTATCGCCGCAAGTATAAGACATCAATTTGAGTTTTGATACACCATGATGATAAGGATTGGGTTCTAATCCCATAGAATAATGGCATATCATGTATATGGATAAGATATTGGATTCGTGTCTCAATGCACCATAGTGATGATAAAATGGTGACTAAAGCAAAAATAATATTTTTTTGATGAAAATCCTTGAAATCCATTCTATTGAGTTTGCTCCATTCCTTGAAAAGAATGTGGTAGCAATGTATCATAACTTTAAAACATGCCAGTTGATTTGCTATATTAATCGTATGAATGAGATAGCAATGAATAATAAGTATGAAAGATGACAAATGATTGAATGTATGAATAAGGGCGTGGAGGAAAAAAATATTATAGTCATCATTGTGTTAATTATTAAAGGAAGAACAATATGGGTTATCCAAGCGGTCATTAAAAATATGAAGGTAATTTTTATCATCAAAATGGTATGAAAGATCATTGAACCAGTGGTTGTTGCCGACCTAATAATTTCATAAGTTTATAAAACTGCCATCAAAAGAAAGGAATATCAAGTGGTGGTACACTTGACTTTTCAAAAATGATGTCAAGGTGTGTCATGCAAAAATGATAAATTTTCAAAAGCATGACCATGTGCTTATAATGCAAATTTATGAAACACATATAGATGATTAGTCCATTCCTTAAAAGAGAATGTGACATGTTATGAATATCGTGAATGCTCGACCATTCTATAAGAGAATGGTTCAAGATCGATAAAATCATTATGGATTGGATATATGTCACAAATCACCTCTATGGGAGGCTTGAGAAAAATATGATATATACCAATATTCACCTCTACGGGAGGTTTGAGAGGAACAAATAAATTTATTTGGCAGAAATGGTTAATGGTATTGTAAGTTTTTACATTATAAATATTATGGTATGTTTATTGTAAATTATAGAAAGGTTAAAAGAAATAAATAACTTTTGCATATAAAGGTTGAGGCCATGACAAAAATAATATTTTTGTATTGCAATACAAATTTATCATTGGTTGTGTACCTTATGATATAACAACAGTAAATAGAGAAACATGTCTTGCTCATAATAATTTTGACCATGACAATAATAACATAATTTTATCCTTGAAGGAGATGTTCATCATATGTATGGTGTCATGGAATGTGTGATAGTAAAGAAAATTAATTGCATGCTCTAACGAGTTGTGTTATTATCAGAGGTATACTATTGGGGTTGTAGTAAGTCTCAAACGAAACTTTTATCATTTCGGATCAATTGAAAAGAAATTTTGAGACTATAAATTATGTAAATATTTTGCATCTTTAGCGTAATACAATCGAAGTGGGTTATAAATATTTATGTAAAAGAATACGCCATTTTTCCTCTTGTTTGTTGCACATAAACATTTGCATGCTGATGAAATCACATGCAAAACTAAACTATAAGGGTACTGAATTAATTGGCATGACCGGTTGATCATTCTAGTCTAAATGTGATGCAAATGTAATTGAGAATTCAGTTAGGTTATATGATGAAGAAATAAAATATTCTTTAAGAATTCTCTTGTGTTGCTTGTTCTCTTTAATAAAATTATCATTTTACCAACTAAGGTAGGGATTATATTCCCTTAAATATTTGGAACATATAAAAAGGTGAATATGGGTTCATTCACTTGACATGTGGACCATTTGCAACTATATAATAGATGCATTTATTACATGGTAACATGTGCTTTGTTGTCAACTTACAAAATGGTGTTTGTAAGGTTATTTGCTCGAATGGTTAAATTAAGAGCACAATTCCAAACTTTTATACTATACTTATAATGCTGGTTGATTTAGCAGAAAATATATGCCCCAAATTATAGATAAATCATTCGTTTAATAACAAAATTCGGTAAAATATGGGATTCGCATGTTCTGGGATCGTTTGACCTTGAAAATGAGTTATTTTGGCCGTGGTGACCAACCACCTTCATATATAAGGTCCTAAAGAACGTCCATGTAAATCTTTGACAAAAAAATCTCATAATATTAGATCAACAAAAAAGATAGTGGATTATAGCATACAAAAATCCACAAAATAGGGTGTTTGCCTGCTCTGGGCTCATTTAACATTGAAAATGTTCCGTTTTGGTTGTGCTGACCAACCGGCTCCATAAATAAGGTCATAACGGGTATATGTGTAAATTTTTGGAAAAAATCATCTTGGAATTCTTGATCACCAAAAAAGATGATGGACTATATCATATGAAAATCGGCAAAATTGAGGGTTTGCCTACTCTAGGCTCGTTTACCTTGAAAATGGACTGTTTTGGCCGTGTTGACCAACTAGCTCCATGGATCACGTTTTAAGGAAAGTTCGTGTAAATTTTTTGCAAAAATAATCTCAAAATTTTGGATCACCAAAAAAGATGGTGAAGTATAACACACAATAATCGGCAAAATGGGGGGTTTGCCTACTCTGGGCTTGTTGGACCTTGAAAATGGGTCATTTTTGCCGTGGTGACCTACTAGCTCGATAGATAAGGTCTTAATGGATGTTCGTGTAAATGTTTTGGTAAAAATTATCTTGGTTTTTCGGATCACCAAAAAAGATAGTAAACTATATCATACGAAAATCAGCAAAATGGGGGGATTGCCTACTCTCAGAGTTTTTGACCTTGAAAATGGGTCATTTTGGACATTTATTTTGACCAACCGGCTCCATAGATAAGGTCTTAAAAGACGTCCGTGTAAACATTTAGCAAAAATTATCTCGGAATTCTTGATTACCAAAAAATGGTGGACTATAGCACATGAATATAGGCAAAATGGGGGTTTGCCTGCTCTGAAGCTTGTTTGACCTTGAAAAAGAGTCGTTTCGGTTGTGGTGACCAATTATTTCCATGGATAATAACCTAGTGGATGTTCACGTAAATTTTTGGAAAAAATCATCTTAGAATTATGGATCACCAAAAAATGGCAGAGACACCAAAATCGGCAAAATAGGGGGTTTGCCTGCTCTGTGCTCGTTTAATTTTTTAAATGGGTTGTTTTGACCGTAGTGAAAAAATGTCTCTATAGAAAAGGTCGTAACCTACGCCTGTTTAAATTTTTGGCAAAAATCATCTCGCAATTCTGGATCACCGAAAAAGATGGTGAAGAAGAGTACACAAAAATTGGCAAAATAGGGGGGTTTGCCTTCTCTGGGGCTCGTTTGATCTTTAAAATGGGTTGTTTTGGCCATGGTGAACAAACGACACCATAGATAAGGTATTAACAGACGTTAGTGTAAATTTTTATCAAAAATCATCTTGAAATTTCGAATCACCAAAAAAGGTGGTGGACTATTGCACAAAAAAATAGGAAAATTGGGAGTTTGCCAGCTCTGGGCTCATTTGACCTTGACAATTTGCCGTATTGGAAATATTGATCGACCGACTCCACAGATAAGGTCTTAGAGTATGTCCACGTTAGCTTTTGGCAAAAATCATCTCGGATTTCCGCATCACCAAAAAAGATGGTGGACTATTGCACACTAAAATTAGCAAAAGATAGGGTTTGCCTACTCTGAGGCTCGTTTGACCTTGAAAATGAGACATTTGATCATGGTGACTAACCATCTCCATATATAGGTCTTTACAGCCGTCCACATAATTTTTTGCAAAAATCATCTCAGAATTTCATATCACAAAAAAAAATGGTGCACTATCACATAGGAAAATTGGAAAGATGGGTTTTTTTCTGCTCTACTAATTCTTAAACTTATAAACTCAATGATATGGATATACACGCAAAGTGTGTGCCCAGAAACTAGTTTAATATATACCTAAACGGGTAACATTAATACTCATTTTTTATAAAATAAAAATTAGTGAGAGTTAAGTTATTTTGACTTTTAGTTTGTGATAGTTCTTTATTATTGTAGAATTCAAGTCATGGAAAATATGTATAGTCATGGTAGGGAAATTTTCGTATATTGCAAAGAGGAAAAGCTTAATTAGCTTTCATAGTTGCAGTTTACCAAATTGT
Source organism: Solanum neorickii (assembly GCA_027704865.1). Lineage (NCBI taxonomy): Eukaryota > Viridiplantae > Streptophyta > Magnoliopsida > Solanales > Solanaceae > Solanum > Solanum neorickii. The sequence continues at coordinate 28,881,556 of JAKWJC010000367.1, forward strand.
TGTAACACTTCAAAAGTCTAAGACGTAATCTAGAGCCTAACATGAGTATCTAATGGTTAGGATACTATTTAAAGGTCAAATACAATGAGTATAAGTCGTCGAGGAAGTTTTACAATCAAAGTGTCAACGTCCATGAGGTCCGGAAACTAGTTCAAGAGCTACTACTGTGCCTTAGATTTTGACTAGGTTTTAGGAGTCGGAATTTGATGGAATTTGATAGTAAGGTGCCTACTACGTATTAAATTCAGTTTACGGTTGAAACGTCGGGGTACAACTCCCAATGGACCAACCAAAGGGTCCTTGAGGAGGACCAAAATGAGCCCGTTTTAGAATGGAAGGGGATAAATTCTATTCCTAGAGGTCATATCACTTATTTTTTGAAAGCCTGTAAGCTGATATCTAAGGGGTCATTATACCATATTATAAGAGTCAAAGATTTAGACTCCGAATTTTTCCCATTGAGTCGGTCCCCGTAGTGAGGAAATTTCCGGAGGTCTTTCCCAATGATTTTCTCTGTATTCTTCCGGAATGGGAAATTGATTTTGGTATTTACTTTCTACCGGATACAAATCCCATTTTAATTCCTCATTATCGGATGGCTCTTGCCGAACTGAACGAGTTGAAGGCTCAACTGAAAGATTTACTAGACAGGGGCTTTATTTGTCCTAGTATTTCTCCATGGGTGCTCCGATATTGTTCGTGAAAAACAAGGATGGGTCACTTAGAATGTGTATCGATTACCGTCAATTAAACAATGTCACAATTAACAACAAGTATCCTCTCCCTCGGATTGGTGATTTATTTGATCAACTCCAAGGTGCGAGTTACATTTCCAAGATTGACTTGAGATTGGAATATCACCAACTTAGGGAGAGAGATAAAGATATTCCCAAGATGGCCTTTTGAATTAGATATTGTCATTACGAGTTCCTAGTCATGTCTTTTGGATTGACTAATGCCCAGGCGGCATTTATGGGTCTTATGAATAGGGTGTTCCTAAATTATTTTGATGCATTTGTGATTGTCTTTGCTGACTATATATTGGTTTATGCGATGAGTGAGGGTGATGATATAGGGAATTTGAAGGTTGTTTTGCAACTGCTTAGGTAACACCAACTATTTGCCAAGTATTCCAAATGCGAGTTTTGGTTGAGGTCGGTGGTGTTTCTTAGTCATATTATCTATAGTGAGGGTGTCGAGGTTGATCCCAAAAAAAAACAGAGGCGGTAAAATTTGGACTAGATCATTGACTCCAACAGACATTAGGAGTTTCTTGGGTCTAGAGGATTATTATAGGAGGTTGCATATGGTTTTGAATCCATTGCTTCTCCCTTTGACTACCTTGACCCAAACGAATGTGAAATATGAGTGGTCGGAAGAATGTGAAATAAGCTTCAAAATTTTTGACAGATAGGCCTACTTCCGCTCCAGTATTGACTGTGGCAGAGGGTACTAAGGTTTGTGTGGTTTATTGTGATGCATCACGAGTGGGCTTGGGGTGTGTTCTTATGCAACATCGGAAAGTAGTAGCCTATGCCTCTAAAAAACACAAGGTGCATGAGAAGAATTATCCAACTCATGATCTTCAGTTAGCGGCCGTGGTGTTTGCTTTGAAAATATGGAGGCATTACTTGTATGGTGTTCATGTTGATGTGTATATGCACCATAAAATTCTTCAATGCGTATTCACCCAAAAGGAGTTGAAATCTCCGGCAAAGAAGGTGGTTAGAACTATTTAAGGACTACAACATGAGTTTTCTCTATCACCCCGATAAGGCTAATGTGGTGGAGGACTCTCTAAGTCGTTTGTCCATGGGAAGTGTGTCCCATATGGAAGAATCAAAGAGAAACCTAGTGAGGGATGTTCATAGGTTGGCTCGTTTAGGGGTTCGAATTTAAGATTTTCCAAATGGTGGTGTTATGGTACATTATAACTCTTAGTCGTATTTGGTGGTTGACATGAATTCTAAGAAACACCTTGATCCATTATTGATAGAGTTGAAAGAATTTGTTCGTGGGAAGATAAATGATTCATTCTCTCAAGGGGGTGGTGTTCTTAGATACCAATGGAGATTTTGTGTGCCTAATATCGGTGACTTGATAAATCGGGTTCTTGAGGAAGCTCATGGAGCCCATTACTCTATTCATACGGGTTCTACAAAGATTTATCATGACCTTAGGGAAGTGTTTTGGTGGGAAGGCTTAAAGGGGGACATAGAGGAATTTGTTGCAAAATGTCCAAATTTCCAACAAGTGATAGCCGAACAATAAAAGTCAGCTGGTTTACTTCAAGAAATCCAAGTTTCTACTTGGAAGTGGGAAGACAGTAATAAGGAATTTCGTGGTAGGTTTGACTCTGATAAAAGCAACATGACTCTATATGGGTGGTTGTGGAAAGGTTGACAAATCCGCTCATTTTATTCCCATTAAGTCCACATACTCGGCGAGGATTATGTGAGGATCTTCGTAGATGATATTGTGTGTCGCCATGGTATTCTATTATCCATCATATCGGATAGGGGTTCACAATTCACATCTAGGTTTTGGAGGTCATTCAGAAAATGTTTGGGTACCAAGGTGAAGCTAAGCACCACTTTTCATCCCCAAACGGATGGTCAAGTGGAGCATACTATTCAAACCCTTAATGATATACTTAGAGCTTGTATAATTGACTTTAACGGAAATTAGGATTAACACTTGACTTGAGTTGCGTTTTCTTACAGCAATAGTTACCCTTCAGCTATATGTATGGCCCCTTTTGAGCCCTTGTATGGTCGGATATGTAGATCTCCAATTGGATGGTTTGAAGTGGGAAAGTCTTCACTTTTGGGTCAAAAATTTATTTATAAGACTTTAGAAAAGTTTCATATAATAAGAAATCACATGAAAACAGCCTGTATCCGGCAAAAGTCTTATGCCGGCCATAGCAGAAAAGACTTAGATTTTGAAGAAGGTGATAAAGTTTACCTAACACTTTCACCTATGAAAGGATGGTGACATTTGGCAGGAAATGAAAGTTGAATCCTCATTATGTAGGTCCTTATTGAAATTTCGCAAAGGGTTGGCAAGGTTTTTTATGAGTTGAGGTTTTGGCTTCGGTTCATCCGATGTTCTATGTTTCATTGCTTAAGAAGTGTATCGTTGATATCGAGTCCATTATTCCTATTGAGGGTCTAGGTGTAAAAGAGAACCTCTCTTATGAGGAGGTTCCGGTTGAAATTTTTTATAGACAAGTTAAGAAGTTAAGGAACAAGCAGGTGGCTTCCAAAAAGATCTTATGGAAGAACCACCTAGTTGAGGGTTCAACATGGGAGGCCGAGGCCGACATGAAGTTCCATTACCCTCATCTATTTGAAAACTAAGGTTAGTTGTTCCTATTATTAGTGAAAATAATGAGTTTATTTGACGTTGCTTTGATTTTTGGAAAAATAGTGAATTTTATGCTTTTTACAGGGAATTACAGCGATTTATGCCTATTGAAATGAAAATTTTCAGCAAAATGCTCTTTTACTTGATTTGAACTTATGTGGTGTATTTTGGTAGATTGTATCTTCATGATTTGTATTGACCATGTTGAAATCTGTTGAAGAAAGCTTTGGCATATGTAAATAAGCATGTAATGAATTTTGAACTCTAATGAATTTGAAAATGGTGTTTTAAGTTGCATGTTGTAAAAGGTCATGTGGTTATGTTAATTTGAATTGTAACTCATGTTTTTATATGTTGTTATTGTTTGGGATGCAAGTCTTGAGTCTATTCTTTCCTTTTTAATAATTTTAGTGTCATTCGGGGACGAATGTTTCTTGGAGGGGGGAGGGGGTAATAATGTAACACTCCGAAACTCTAAAGCGTAAACTATAGCCTTACATGATTGTCTAAGGGTTAGCACTGTATTAAGGTCAAATATAATAAGTATAAGTCGTCTAGGAAGTTTTAGAATCAAATCTTTAAGAAACGTCCATGACATCCGGAAGTTCAAAAGGTTCTAGTGTGTCTTAGCCTATTTGACTAGGTTTTAGGAGTCAGGATTTGATGGAATTAGGTAGTAAGGTGTATAACACGTATTAAAGTCGGTCTAGGGTTGAAACGTTCGGGTACCACTCTCCAAGGACCAACCAAATGGTCCTTGAGAAAGACCCTTCCTGTTTGGCTAAAAGCTGTCAAAAGACAGTGCCATCGACGGTTGCCAACTAACGTTGTGAAGGAAAATGGACGGGGTATCAATGATCCCTAAGTAAATTTCTTTAGGGTTTATTTTGGCAAGTTTCTGACCAAAATGACAGATGTGCAGCACGGAAGGGACATTCGTCGTCGACTAACCTACGGCCCGTAGGTCGGGGTCTCGTAGGTCAAGCCACTATTTTCGCTGCCATACTTTAATTAGTCCAATTAATTAATTAGGTGGTTATTTAATCATTTTGGGGTTAATTTAAGTCTAATTAAGTTAGTTAATTACTTATTTAAAGCCCCTAACCTAATTAAACTAACCCAACCCTCATATTTTCCAAAACCCAGTTGCTATTCCTTCTCTCTTCTTTCTCTCTCCCAAATTGAAGAACGCCATTGAAAGGATAGGTTAAGGTCTAATGGAATCAAGGAGGGTTATTTTCTCCGTCATTATCCATCTATTAACAAGGTATGATATTCCTTTCACCATTCGGATTCCTTTCCCCAAAGGGTTCCTTCAAATATATTTAAAAAAGATGAGTTGTAAGTGGTTTTCTTCTATTATGAATTTGCTCTTCTAAATTTCTTTGTTTATGATTTCTGTAGTTGATTATTATTATATTATGATGTATTATGAATCAATTATGATTTTTTTTTATGAATTAACCTAAGTTGTGAAGTAGATCATGAATTTGACCCAAATCCCTAACCCTAGGCTATAGACTAGTGATGAATTGTTGTGTAGTGTTTCAATTGACTTCATTATTGTGTTGATTACTATAGTATGATGATATTGTACCCATTTTTGGGTTGAATTGGATTGTTGATAGTAAAACCTTGATGATGGATTGTGAAGGGAATTGGGATAAGTCTTGTGATCTCAATCCTTTACTTCAAGTATGATTATTTGTGTTTAGTGATGAAGTTAAGTATACCTTATGATAAGATCGACTAGGGTTAGTATGATGTTGAACTGAAATGTCTTGAATTATGACTTGTGAGTTGTTGGCTAAGATGTAATGATATAAGGATGGTGATGACTTACCTATGTGCCTTATTATAATGTGATTATGTAAATGTGTTATTCTCACATGTGTGTATTTTAATAAAAGGACAATACTCATGCAATTCCTATTAAGCTATGATGATGATTATATAAGGGGTAGACCCTATGACCTAAACTAATCTTTGACAAAAATGGATGACTTAAAGATATTTCATTAAGGCACTCTAGCTTAGCACAGAGTGAGCTTGAAGATGAAGGGTGGCACCTTCCCTAGGTGGGGAGGTAGAGCTCACCCTAGTACTCACGAGGTGGATAGCGTCATGTCCCAAAAAGGTCATATAGTAATTTTCCCAATAAATACCTCAAAATTCCATAAACTATGTTGCCTCCATAGGAATACTAGATAGTGGATCCACCTAGATGTTATGTTCATGTTTTGTACTACTTTGGCCGGTAGACCACCTTCTATCGGTGTAACGGTTTACAACACTAGATTCCACTCTTAGCTCTTGTGGTCTATGGCAGTTAGGGAAAGTGTTCCAAAAGGTAAAATGAAGTAACGAAGTAAGCACTAACAATGTGACTTAACAGGTTTGACTTAGCCTAGGCAGGGGTACGTGACTCTACCTATGTCTTGCACTAATTTACCTTGAAGAAAGCCTTATGAGGTTGTCATTGATTTCTATAATGTATATGTTATGTATATCTTGACTTTACATGCTATTAACTCTGTATGATGTTACTTTCACTTATGAGCATGTTGTCGGTCTATATTGCTAAAGTATGATCATGGTTACTCTTGATGTTATCATATGTGAAGTTAGGCAATTCTTATGGTCCTTTATTTGGTTCACTTGATTGAGTGAGGATATGGAGCTTTGTTTGGTCATTGCACTTGTAGACTTCATAACGGGTTGTGGATAAGGGTCTAGTATGTGTTGAAGTGTTATGAAGTTCTTGTATATGACTTGTGGTTATAATATTATGATTGAAGTTATTTGGATATACATATGTTGACTTGACTTACTATTGTGGGCCTTGTGTGGGATATGACATTGCCTTGATGATTATGTGTTTTAATGTTTGAGCTAGTTCCTTAAAGTGCATAAATGGGATTTTTACAGTAAGTTGCATGTTTTCAACAAATTGTCCCTTTTCTAGCATGATTTCTATGTTGTGTGTACATTTTTTCCATACTTAGTACAAGTGATGTGCTAACCCCTATTTTCTCCCTTTACCCCAACATTTTTGATTGGTCGTTGACGAGGTTGAGGCTATTTAACAAGACTTTGATCCTCATTCTCCAAGTTGGGTAGATCCTCACTACTTCGAGGACAATGCCACTTTCTAGCATTGGATGCTGATTAGTCTTAAAGACACTTTGTTCATTCTCTTTCATTTGAGTACTATGATTGTATAGCCTATATGTGGCTTTTATATTATTGATGTATGGTCTATTCTCAATTGTTATACTCTTGTTTATATTCTTATGATATGAGACATCCGTTTTAAGACTCTGTTGTATCTTATATATATATGTGCCATAAAAGTAGAATACTATGTAATTTTCTTATACAAAGGGTCTATGTATACTAGATATGAATATAGTATGTGCAAGAGATAGGTGTAAACCTCATGAAGTATTGTAGATGAAAAGTTTTAAATTTTCCGTATTTTTAACCTATGAATGTATGATGAATACTAAGAGGCTAGTCTTATTCCTCTCCAAGGACGAAGACGACGGTTACGTGTAGGGGATGCTCCCCGGATGTGACAATTGCACTTTGTAGGTATATTTTTTTTTTCTATGGGACCAAGAAGTGATATAGAATCATTTGGCAATTCAACCAATAATTTTGTATTTTCACTCATCAAAGAGAATGGAAATAACCTCAACCTCGTGGATACGTGTGAGATGTTTTTAAACACAAACGTTCTGCACACCTCCACAAAATTTCAAAGGTGTTCATGGTGGTCCGCATGAGTTAAACCTTCCAAACATTCCTCTTAGTTGGAGCAATTGTAGTTACAATCCAGTTACATGAAACACTGTCCTCCCGATTATGGGAGGTATCTGGATGGCTCCCGTAGTTTGAACAATATTGACGTGCATATCATTCAAATCACCCATCTCATTTTGACTGTAGTGACTACCATTTACATTATCATGGTCACTCATTGTATTAGACCTGCAAACAACCAAAAACAACCCAAAAAAACAATTTACTACAACTAAGCAAATTTACAACCTAATTTCTCAAATATAATTTTCAACCACCAGTATTCTGTCGCGGTACCATTTTTGTAACACTTATATGTACTCTCACAATATAATTAAAAGAGAAATTGTTCGTAAAAACTAAAAGTACCTAACAAAGAGTCGAAATCGGGACTTTTTCTCTCTTAAGTACATTTACCACTAATCTTGTATCTAATGAGGTGTTACAATGTGGTTATTATCAAGGAGTGACTTTTTTCTCCATTATGTAAGGAGGTTTTCACGTAAGCATTTGTGTTCTTTACTTTAAGCATTTACTATTTTTGCTATAATTAATACAATCAAGGGATCTTATCTTTCAGCTCGTGGCGGATTCATAAAAGTCAATAAATATAAAGTCTTTCATTTCATGGAGAATCAGGTGTACTTTTTTAAGATAAAAGTTTACACCCTCGGTGGAAAAAACATTTTATTTCTTCCAAGATCTATACATAGAACGAACAGAGCGCGACAATATCGTATACTCTGTTAATAATCATTAATATACACACTTGAAAGCAGGTCATATGCAATAAAAATAAAGAAAGACAGATCATAGATAGTGACTCAGAATCTTTTTTTTGTTGCATGTCTTAAGGAGGGCATCCGAATGACATCAATGTTGTACATACCAGAGGAAATCACATTCTAAAAGAATGTCTAGATTGCCATTTTTCACGCTTTATTTGGCTCCGAAATAGGTTGCTTTGGCCTCTCCTATATTGCTCGTACCTCTCTATCATAGCCCTGAACCCAGCACCACCTTAATCAATCAGAAAACATAAATATTTTCTTCAACACCAGTTTTATCTTTGTTCCCCATCACCAGTTATCCAATAGAATCTACTCTGTTCTCTTTCAATTTATTGAAGGACTGATATTGTAAGACATGACTAATCAATATTGTTGGTCCCCCAATGGAGAGGAGCTTTTTTGTTCATCTTGTAGTTCCATTGATAATTTTAGATACCACATCACTGAAACTGGAAATCAAAATTTTTCCAATGTACAAGGGGCAAACCAAATATGTCATAACAAATTGCTTGTGTATATTCAATAATCCCTTTTATTCTATCTATCTCATCCATAAGAGCCGTCACAAGAATCAAGAAACAACTTTTTTCCTCATTAATCTTTGGGCCACAACCTGAAGAAAAAAAGGATAATATCGTCAGCATAAGATAAATGATTATCTTGAGGCTCTTGTCTTATCACTATAAAACCGTTAAAAAGCTGGTTAGTATTCAAATGGTTTAACATTTTTGAATGAATTTCAGCTCTGATAAAAAGTCTTGTGAATATCCTCATAAGACTAATCCATATTTCAGAAGAAAAAAAATCTTCTTAAATTATCAAGAAGAAATTGCCAATTAACTCAGTCATATCATATGCTTTAGACATATCCCGTTTTATGAACACATTGCCTACGTCATTCTTCTTTTAATACCATGAATAATTTCTTGCGCAAAAAGAATATTTTCAGTATTCAATGTACCATGTACAAAACCATATTGGTTTTCTAATATAATCATAGGAAGAATGTGGTCCAGTACATTATTTAAGATCTTGGAAATAATCTTATTATTAAAGTTACTAAGGCCAATAGGCCTTATATAAGAAAATGAATTAGGATTATTAACATTAGGAATAAGTATTAGATATGAAGTAGAATACAACTTAGTCAACTCAGCCCCATTGAAATAACTTTGAACAAAATCAACCACTTCCTTTAGATAATGCTCCAACCGGTGATATTACTAAAATTAGCCTCAAAATAAGTTAAACGAGTAAGAGGTTGTTAGCAATAAAAATACCCAAGACGCGTCGGGGTCGAATCCCACAAGAAATAATTTGTCGGCAATTGAAAAGACGTGATTTTGGTAACAAAATGAAGGAATTTGGCAAAGAAATTATCAAACAAAGTATACATGGGAGTTCAAAATTGTGGAATTCAATTCATTCTCAAATGATCCATTGCAATTCAACACCTAAACTAATCATAGATAGTCTTGATCATTATCAATTAACACTAATCTCCTTTCGGTCTTGAAGTATTACATCACAAAATCTCTTTTCGGTCACAACCATAGTTCAATGACAAAATAATCTAATACATTAGTTAGGACCCCAATTTCTAGGAAGTTTAGCATTCAATAAAGTAGACCCAAATCTTCTCTTTCGGTCTCAAACTGAGGACTCAAAGCTTAAATGTGATTATTAATCTATTAACCGACTTAAAAAATTCTTTTCCAAGCAACCCACAAAGTCCTAAAGTAGTTTGATGTGTGCAATCTCAAAAATAGATTAAAAATGGTAAATAGATTACCTATTTCATGAATTTAAGTAGGGAATCAAGGAATCACAAAAGCAATAAAATAAAAATTAGATACCCAAATTGTTTTATCTGTTTCTAGAACAGAACCCCAATTTCATCAACTCAATTACACCTATAATTCTAACAATATATAACAAGGAATGGATAAGAGAACAAGATATTTTACTATTCATCACCCAATCTTCAAGCCAAAATATGAATTGTGAGGAAACTTACCTTCAAAATCTTTACGCAAAAATATACGGAAAAGGGTCTAAAATACCTTTTAAGTATTGGAAATGGTACAAAATTACCCTTCATCCACCTATTGGTTCCAAAATACCCTTCCCACCCACGTATTGGGTCCAAAATACCCTTGTCATCCACCTTTTGGTTCAAAATTAATCACTTATTTAACGGTTATATATTTAAGCTATTTAAATATTTTCTTAAATATGTGGCGCTCAACTATTTGTTATAATTTAACTTAATATTATAATTTATAAATAAATCCACTACCCACCCATTACTAATTAAACCGTCCATACTAATAAATCACTCACATTATTAATGCAACAACAGAAAAGCTACTGCAAATTGAGTGTTTTTAAAAAATTGAGACAAAAATATCTATAGAAGTAAATTGTCATACATTCAAGTGTCTAAATAAATTACCAATAAACTTAAAAGTTTGAGTATGTTCATCTTAATTATTCTTGCGTCTCAATTATGTGATGTTACTTCATAGGTAACTTTTTTTCAAAATAATATATTTTTAAAATAAATCATAAATATTTACAAAATTATATTTTAAAAAAGTGCATGAATTAATACGGGATGTATTACTTCTTTACCTTTAGTCATAAATTTCTAATTCAATCTTGAAAGAGAATCAAATTGAAAGTGTCCTCCTAAATAAGCAGCTCAACATAAATTTTATTGGCGCTTCGATTCGGATTTGAATACTTTTGGATGTCATTTTCATTAATCTATAATTTCATCGTGTTTTAGTAGTGTTTATTACGATTTTGATGTTATAGTTGGATTATTAATTGGGTGGGGTTTAGTTAGTAATGGGTGGGTAGTGGGTTCGTTTATAAATAATGCAAATAAATTAAATTATAACCAATAGTTGAACATTAAGTATTTTAAAAATATTTAAATAGTTTAAATTTAAAATGATTAAGTAAGTTGTCAATTTTGAACTCAAAGGTGGATGGCAAGGGTATTTTGGAGCTAATAGGTGGATGAAAAGGGCATTTTGGAGCCAATTGGTGGATGAAGAGTAATTTTATACCATTTTCAATACTTTAAGATTATTTTAGACCCTTTTCCGAATATTATAAACCACAATATCTCTCAACTCTAAGCTAAAGTTTTTCAAAGCTGAAAATTGTACGAAAAAAGACCCTCCCTAAAAATGGCTGTGAGGCACTGCTCATATTTTGTCTACTCTAAATTTCGGTCCGTGCCACTTTCTTCCAATTGACCTTTTTGTCTTGTTTTCACTTGTTTTCTTCAAATGTCTTCTAAATCAACTCTCCATTCATTTTCCTCCAAACGTAATGAAAACCACATTAAAAGCACCAATTTTAAACTAAAGCAAGCCAATATAACTGAAAAAAGAGCCTCAAATGAGTGAAAATCCTTATAAACACGTCCAAAAAAAAATTCCCCAAATCCATCCAGACAAAGAGAACTATTAGAATCCATCCCAAGAACTGTGTTATGATATTCCTCTTCAGCAGGAGTTTTTAGGAGATCATCATTCTCATTTTGTGTAATAAGTTGCTCAATGAATTCCATACCTAGGGGGTTGGTTTGTCCATCTTATGTAGTAAGATTATTCTCAAACTGATGTATAACTTGTCAGATATTTATTGGTCACTCGGTTCCAAATTACCTAGCTGTTAAGCAGTTCTCGTCTATCAAAAAGTGCAGAGTTTCAATATGTCATTTCAGGTTCATGTCAAACAACTTTACTTGCCTGAAATAGTCAAAATTCTTCTTGGGCAACCCTGAATTTTTTATTGAGAACAGGATGACAAGACATAGAAAATTAATAAGTGGTTCCTGCTTATGTACACAAAGAAGAAAGAATAAGAAAATAGAACATGAAAAGGTACACCTCGAAAGAAAAGGAAAAGGGTAAAGCCAGACCCCTTCCCCTCTCTTACACTTCCAGCTCATGATATATATCACTTTTTTCTGATCATCCTTTCCTCCAATGGACAATCATTCCTTGAAAAGCAAGCAGATGATAAAATCAAAATTTCAAGGAATTCAACAGTAACAATATATTTTTTATGAATCCTGCAGATGGCAAGACATCTATAGATTACAGTGCAAGACTTGAGTTGATAATATTGCAAACATTTTTCTCTATGTGGTTATTTTATGCACTGAGAGTAGCATTTCTTAAGAAAAAAACATCATTTTCTCTCTAGGTTGGTTTGATGTGGACTGGCCAAGAGTGATCTGCAGCTGTATATTCTTGTTTGCCTACTGATTCAATAATAATCATGTTTATTTACAATATAATAAAAAGAAAAAACGGAGAAAGGACTAATGGAGCACACCTTGCTCACAAACACACAATAAACTACTACATGGCATCATATAATGCATGCAAAGGATTTTTCTTGCCAACAAAAGCTGGACATACATTTAAAATTCTCCAACATTTGAAGCCAAGCACTTCGTGCAACAGAGACTTCAGAGTATCGTTGAATATTTAGGAGAGAGTTGAAAGGTCGATATGGCCTAAAACTGCCGAAGTCATCAATCATTAGAATGAAAAGTTTCATTTTACTCACATATCATAACTTTTAGCTTCGACAAGAGTTTGCTCCATATTAAGTCGGGCAAGGGATGAAGGTTTTGATGTAAACATAGTTAAATGCTAGACCAAGATTTATGTTTCTTTGGAACAGAAACACAATAATGTTATAACATTGTTAAAACCATTACGATTATTGTGAATCAAACATTAAAAATAACTCTTACTGTCATTTCCGACAATGAGTTAAAGCTTTTTGACATAATCCTTCAATTCGGAGTCTGTTTTGTTTTGCATATAAAATAAAATGTAACAAAAAAGTCAATTATTGACCTAGCAAAGCTAAGACATACACATCTACGATTATTGACTAACCATGGTATGGATTTCTGTGTAATCTTGTTTCATGGAAGTTGTTTTTTGAAGTAGAACCTGCAATCACACTAAAATGACAATTAAATAAATAGAAGACTAAGAAAAGAACATGATCAACTGAATCTTATGATAGGACATGAACGATTGATATGTATGCTGAAGTCACCTAGACTATTGTTAAAAAAATTAGAGAGAAAATAAATCAACCTTGACGACAACTTGATTTAAGGAAAACCTTTATTTTCTTTCCTTCTTGCTTGACACCCATAATAGATGAATCTAGTTCCACAACACCATTATTGATACCAAAAAATTTCAAGAAGCCTATTAGAGACAACTTTTAAAATATTCACAGCATGTATAGTTTGGTTATTGCTCTAGAAGCTCCAGACACATTATACAGCCATGAACAGCTGCCTAGACATTATTCTAACAACATAGATCCATAGCAATTCTAAGAATACCAGTTTTACCTCATCCAACAGCCCTTCATATGTTAACAGTGAACTCATTGGAGTGATCATATCCACCTGCACAACACCAGGAAAGTTTTTAAGCAATAGCGACAAATGGATACAAAGGAAACGCTAATATTGCTCCACACAACTCAAGACACACTAACAAACCAAGTAAATCTATAGTATTTCCAACACCATGAAGCTTGAAGAAGTATGAATAACACCAAAGGAGTAGAATGAGAACTAGCTATTCTAGAAAGGGAAGCAACAATAATTTGTTCAAAATATAATATGATAAACTAGCATGAACCTTCAACATAATCCATGAATTATATCTCATCATTAGCAAATAACCCGTGAGGTCACACAACAATCTTATGTGTTTTATAACTACATTATATGAAACATAATGAGAGAGGAGACAGGGAAGGGCTGAGTGGAAGAAAGAAGGCATGCTACCTCTCTGTCCAAAAGTATGACAGTATTTATTTTAGGCACACCCATCTGCTGTAAAAGAGAAAATTGATATTAATTTGTGACAATGTATGGTACCCACTTTTTTTTGTAAGTATGGTTTATTCTAGTGGATTTAAGATTTTGAATTACCTCATATGTGTTCACTGGTTCTTCCGACAGCATTTGATTTAAAATGTCAGCCACACGAACTAATGCTTTCCCTTTGGCCCTCACATTTGGAACAAGTCCAAAGAAACTATATTTCGTAATAATAATAAATCTGTTACAAAAGAATTATGCTAAACCTACTTTTCAAAAAAAAAAGAATGAAGCCTATTCAAATAGTAGTTAGTTCTATCGAGTAAAAATAAAAAGCACCCCATGTTTGTGGATATCTTTTGCTATATGCCACAGGGAGGAAGCGTCTCCATCAACTAGGTGCTCCTGTAATATAAATGAAACTAGGAAAACTACTCGCGCTTCGCGCGGCTTCGTAATTTTCAAATTTGGTTGAAATTTTTTTTAGTTTTAGTGTAGTTAAATAAGTGTTAAAAATTTATATTTCAGTTATACCTATGTAATGCCGTGGTGTAATAGGTTTGTTGTTCTTAAAATGCCATTGCTTAAATGAGTTATTCACAGCTTGGTGAGAAGGGTTAGGTAGCATATAACTTTAAGATGAAAAATGTGGATCGATATATGACACATAAACAACACAACTTTTATAGGCATGTACATTTATAGTAAGGGTATTTTTTTGGCAATTGATAAAACCGAATGCCCTACTATAACAGACATCAACACCATATGATATACAAATTAGCCATTGTTTGACATGTAAAGTTTCACAACTAGCAGAATAGACACTACTTGATCAAACTAATAATATTAAGGTCCCTAGCATAGAAAAAACCTCTACCTTGCCCTTTTTATGGTGACTCTGTCACTATGTTCGTTGTCGCTATGAATAAGTTTTTTTTTTTATCTTCTTAGACTTTCTCGAATTAACTCTTCTGTTTGAAATGGAACCTCCCCTCCATTAGGAATTTCTTTTGACTATTTAGTGTTTTATCCTCCCACATTATAGACTATTGTTTTAGATAAATCTTCCACTTTTTCTTTTCCGTGTACGTAAAAATAATTAGTGATGATGTATATTATAAGGATTAACAAGAAGATGAATGATCTACCTATCAAGAGATTATGTATTATAAGCTAATAACTCTGTAGCACTTTACCTTTTTGTGTTTGTTTATGGGGTGTTGCATTCTAATTCTTCATCCAGCACATAAACTTTTGATACTGTATAGGTTTCCGACCGCTCTTTCATATTGAAATTGCTCAATTTTAGTTTGTAGACCAAGTCCATCCCGTGTAAACTGCAAATCTGGGATGGTACATCAGTCTCACTTTTGGACAATCAGTTAATAAACTTATGAACATAAGTATCAAGCATTGATTCTCTACAACCCCATAAAAAGGATCAAAGTAGTCTTCCCACCATTGTCCTTATACTTAACGTGTATCTTAAGCCTGTGTCTGCGCAAAACATCGTTAGTATTCCTTTGAATATAAGTTGTGGCTACAATGTTACTTGTTTGTTTACCTACCGTATGTAAAAATGAAGGTGTGTTTTTGTGTGTGTGTGTGTGTGTGTGTATGTCGATTCAATGATTTCTTCTTATAGTGTGAAGTGTTTATTATATTACTTACGGCTATTTCGGTTTTCCAGTCAGAATCTACTAACTCTACAATAGTCATCTAATTTTCAAACATAGCTTCTGCAATGGAAACGTTACTTGCATTTGCACTCTCAATAGTATGGACATCAACTGACTTCTTTGAGAACTTATGAAGCAATGAGGTGATGTTGTCCATTTTAACATAACATAAATTTTGCTTGCTACAATGGTGGCAAAATTCAGTTCACCTATTATGAAAAACAAAACTTATATGTCAGAATTTCCTATATACGTGGCTATTAAAAGTTTCCAGTATGTTGAGAAGAAATAGTTACCTATGAATTATTTAGAGTTGTAGCTGTAACGGTCACAATGTATGTTCTGAAGTGGATGGGATATACGTAGGGGTAAAATAATTGTGTTGATCCTCCCACAAAGTTATTCTTGCTTTTATAGTCATGTCCTCACTAAAAGAGAATTATATGCTTCTTCTTTGGTAAGAATGAATTTGACTCTAATGTAGATGAGATAAGAATATTATGAATCGGTCAGAATGTATATGTCGCGTTTCTTCAACTTTGAACTCATACTCTCTAGATCACCAATTCCATAAAAGAATCCAACTACATCTACAAGTTAAGGAGGCAAAGAATTTATCGTATACATAAGAGACCGTATGTAACATAAATGAAAATAATTGATGTGCTTGATAGGACGATTATATTATTGACCCCGGAGAGAATCATCACTGATTAAATACCATTTGGTGGGATTTTAACAATATCATCATGTAGTTTTTGGATGACAATTATCCGCAAGAATGTTATTTTAAAGTTCGAATGGACTAATCGCCAGTTATTTCTGAAACTTTGAAGTTTATGATAATGATTGCACAACCTTTTGCTCAACTTATCTTGGAACTTGTTAATTTGATTCTTCCATATTACCATGTGCATCAAAATTCCCTATTACAAATAAATGTATAAGAATGTTTGAAATAAGCAAATTCACAATGCTGTATAAGTTGAATATAAACTAAAGTTTGAAATATGCAAATTCACAATTTTGTATAAATTGAATATGAACGATGCAGTACCTTTTCAAAAGGGGAGTAAATATAGGTTGTTTCGAATTACAAAATGGTGTCGTTACGCATATAACTTGTGTTGTTGTTGAGACGGTTCGAATGTTGGGGCCGAAACAATGCCTGATTTTTTGTGTTGTTTGGATTGAGGTGTTGTTTGATATAGGAGTTCTTAAAGGGAAGGGTATTTTTGGGAATATATAAAATTAAAAGGGTTGTTTATAGATGATAATCTTTTAATAAGGCAAAAGATTTTTTTTTGGATCAAACTGTGGGAAACAGACATACTTGTAATCAACATCAAGATCAAATGATAATATATCCTCATCCACCAGAATCAGATAAAGGGCATACTCACCTATAGTTAACAAGTTATGATTTTTTTTTCTTCCTCAAGTATCTGTTAGGATTGCATAAAATTGTTAATGAGAAATGCATACAAAACTAAATCCTTAATAAGTTTATCTTGGATGTAGACAAAAAGGTCAACCTTCTCACATACAATTTCTCGACGAGGAAGAAACAAACAAAATAGTCCCTTCGGATCCTTTTAGAAATATCATTATGGGTGTGTGAGCAAATGAACTACATCAAGTCAAGCAGGGCTCGGACTAGATAGACTACTTTGGTGCCCACTTTGAACTGGTTCCACATTAAGATACCACAATTCAGCCCCATTCTCTTGTTTATAGGTGTGAAAAACACCAAAAAGATTTTAAAAAAAAAGTGTGAAAAGAAGCTAGTTCATGGAATCAACATGTTTTCCACCTAATGTCACAGAAAATTCGTTGAACTCTTTTCCTTAGTGAAGTGTAGAATTTCACAATCCATACGACGTTATTTCTCTAGCATCAATTCATCATCTTAATCATAACCCAAAACACGAAGGGCAGTGCTGCTTCACTCTAGATTCTGTTATGTGCAGGATATGGAAAGGTCGGACTAAAGTCGGCCTGCATTTATCCAAGAGGTTGTTTCCCATTGATGCAAAAAAATAAAAATAAAGGAGATATATCTCCACTCGTCTAGGCTTTGGTAAGGAAAAGTAACCAACTATATGTGCTAGTGAGAAATAATATGTACCTGTGGATTAGTTGAGGTATGCAAGTTGGCTTAGACCATAAAAATTAATTAAATAAATATATTTTAACTCAACAAACTAGGAACACTATTGGAATTCTTTTATTTTCCAACAAACAATATTTGACTAGACATAGAAATTATGATTTGATCTAACTGACCATTGTTCTAGAAACAGATAGAGTACTAAAGTTTCAAAAAAGTACAACTAAGCCATTGTACAAAGTTTGGAAAATGTGTTGATTTTGAGGTGTTCTCCAATAGAAAAAGAAGTTCCTTTTATTAAAAAAAATAAAGATTTCATTACTAAATTTTCGAAAACTCAAAAACAATGGATATATTAAACCCAACAGATATTAGCAATAACCCCCAAAAAAAGAAAGTGCGAAAACTAAAAATTTCTAATAAAACTCAGCAAAGTAAATAATTCTTTATAAAGATTGACAACTAGAATTACCTTGAGGAGTGAGGTCTGTACAAAAAGCGAGAGTGAACCTCCAAGCATAGGATCAATCACCAAACACTTTTTCCCTCGCATCTGCAACTCCAATTAAATATTCAATTAAAGTTTCCACTTCTTCAATTAAATTTACAGAAAAAACAGCAGAAAAGAGGAATGAAACTCACGTTCTTCAAAATCGAAATGAACTCTTTCTGCAATTGATCTCTGTGAAGTCAATATTGAGAGAACTGGATCAAACTGGAGAAAAAAAATTATGCATAAACATTGAAGTACATTATTCTTATGCATATGTAATTGTACCTAAAAGATTTCAGATTTATCAGAGCAATATCCAAATTTGGAACTTGGCGCCATTTTTGATCGATATCTCGAGGTTTTGTTGTTCAATGATGTGAATTCTTCTTTTTTAGTTGGGACTTAATGGAAATATAGTTCAAGTTTAATCTGGGTATGTTTGACCTTCATATGGGCTTTATACTAATACACAGTTAGATTCACGGTTTATTTTTTCTACTCGACATTGTTATACTATAACAACAAAAAAGCTAACTCCAAAAACCCGTCCTCAATTCGAATTGCAAGTTGCAACTCGCCTCCATACCTGAGATATATAGGACCAAACTCTTATTGGTAATGGAATTCCTATGTGGAGCATCGTTATTGTTGTCAAATTCAGTCTAATTCCACCTACCTTAAAATAATAAAATAGCGATATTATTTTTGATAGACTCGCAACTCAATATAATTATATATGTATAATATATACTAGATGGGCACGGCCCATGACATTTTATATTGGCCAAATTAACAATGTCTTACATAAAAAATACTTTACTTAAAAAAAGTAAACCCTTCATTACTGAAAATAGTCATTCAACCCTCCATTTTTGTCCAAAAAATGAGCAGGCAACTGTATACTTAATTTCTCTTATTCTTCTTGGTTATGATGTTGTACATGTAATAGACATTAATCAATAGGAAGAATAGGAATGGGGCTTTGAGTTTGCTGACTAACATCATTCACATTAGATTATTTGTGGTAAAGTAGAAAGTGTCGACATTTTCTTCAAATATAAACTTATATTTTGCTGCCAATGCATACAAATATAATATATCGCTCTTGCACTTTCTCCTTTTATTTTCATTATTGACTATACATCTCTCTTCTAATTTCATTGCAAGAAGCAACTTATAGCATTTCTTCACCTTATCACATCTACAAAAAAAAGTGTACTTTTTTATAAGACTTAACAGAAGGGATGAAATTCAATATGCTCTTAGAAATAAAAAGAATGAAGAAGAAAAACAAAAATTGAAAGAAAATGTTCTTGAATTAAATAGGTGGTGTATTTATTATGCTATTTGTATAAACATTACCATTGACTTCTTATTTCTTAACCCATTGCAGATAACTCATAAAAGTTTTAGTTATAGATATGACTTAAAAAAACAAAAGTCCAATCTTGTGCCTAAAATATGACTTTAAGAAATTGAGGTGAAATCTTCTCATCTTTCTTTTTTTCTTGATGAGAATAAATCAATTGATATATTAACAAAATGTACTTGAGGCGAATGTATTACAACCCAACTATCTAATGTTAAAAGTTATTAAACTATCTTATACCCCTTTTTCATTTCGCATGGTTTTATTCAATATACATTATGTTGTAGCATTATAAACTGATTTTAAGAAGTGAAGATCCTTCTTAATAGTAGGATCCGAGGGAAGAATAAAGAATGTTATGCATTACAGGCAAATAATGTGGATTTATACCTATAAGTTGAAAGAAGAAAAATAAAGAAAAGCTTACCTCTGATTCATGAGTCCTTTAACCTTTAGGGACAATCTCATCTAAGTTCTTATTATGATAAACTGCAAAATACTAAATTTGACCAATCTCATCATCATCCACCGGAGAAGGAATACCCAGTTTCATCATAATCATGCTAGTTTCTTATATAGATTCTGATGAAGCATCATTCGTAAGAACCCATATATGTTTCTTATTCCATTATGTGATCTCTTACGCCCTTCAAGAAGTCGGTCTGACATAAATTCTTGGTTATAAACATGACATTTATTACAATTATATAGTAATATATTTGAAATGCAGTTCCTCACTTTATTTTGAATGCCAATCCCGATTAAAAAAACAAAAATCTTCTTCTACACTTTTTATTGTCTTTTTTTCTTTTGGACACCTCATTAGGAAAAATAAGATACATAAGAGAACTTATATATAAGAAGATTAAGTAAAAAAATGTTATTTAGTAGATGACCATCCCCCATGGGAGGTAGGACATGATGTAGATACCAAATAGTAGACGAAAAAATTTAGATGTCAAAAATGAAAGTTGGTATAATATAATACAATATTATCCCACCAACAAATAGCCACAACCAAACTTTGATTAATAGCAGAGAAAACATGATTTGGTTGTAACAGAATTTCAACATTCACATAATTTTAATCTAACCTAAAATTTTTGTGAGATTTTTCTTCAAAATGTTAATAGACCAGGACAATCTCTTAAGTAATGTCGACTCATTGTTGATATGGGCTGAATTTTTTTTAAAATGTAATGAAGAACTGAAATCAATGAGCAGTCTTACAAAAATCATAAAGACCACAATATATATTGATGTTGTTAGACCCTCTAAGGTAGAAACTATTGTGTCTAAGAACACAAAAGAGATTGTGCTACCCACATTATAGTAGAATAATCTTGAACATCTCGGAATTACGGATCACCAAAAAAGATGGTGGACTATAGCACACGAAAATTGGCAAAATGGGGGTTTGCCTTCTCTGGGCTAGTTTGACCTTCAAAATGGGTCGTTATGGCCGTGGAGACCAACCTGCTCCCTAGATAAGGTCACTTATGGCTACTCACAACAAGAAGGTATTAACTACGAGAAAACCATTGCACTTGTGTCAAGGTTAAAATCTATTCGAATTTTACTCTTAAACCTCTTTCAAGTGTTTTATACTATTTCAAATGGATGTGAAAAATGTGTTTTCAAACTATGTAAGAAAAAGTTTTAGTCAAACAACCCCTCGGTTTTGAAAATCCTTTTCTCCTGATTTTGTTTACAAACTTTCCAAGTCTCTTTGCACACTTAAACAAGTTATAAAATCTTGGTATGAAAGATTAAGTTCGTTCTAAATGCAAAATATTTTCCAAGGGGGAGAATTTTACACAACTCTTTTCATTAATAGATATGGTTTGTACATTTATATAGTTCAAATATATGTTGATGATATCATTTTTGGAAGTTCTAATCCTTCTTTGTGCGAGAATTTTTAAAATCTAATGAAAGTAGAATTCAAAATGAGTCTTATGGGAGAACTCACATTCATTCTTTAACTTCAAATTAACCATTCAACTAATGGAACTTTTATTAGTCAAGCAAAGTACACCAAGGAATTAATTAAGAAGTTTGGACTCAAAAAGGGCAAAGTCTTTGGTATCCCAATGAGTTAGTCCACATCATGAAATTGATAAATCTCAAAATGACGTGGATAAAAAGATATATAGTGAGATAGTTGGCTCATTACTATATATTACATCCAATTGACCTGATATAATGTATAGTGTACGCAAGTGTGCACGATTTCAAGCTGCTCCGAAGGAATCACATCTCACAGCAGTAAAATGAATCATTCGCTACCTCATTGGAACCACAGAGTTGTTACTATGTTATCCTAATTTTACTCACTTTGATTTAATTGGTTATTCAGATGTTGACTTTTCAGGTAACCAAAACTATCAGAAAAACACTAGTGGAACATGCTAATTCTTGGGACACTCTCTGGTCTCATGGCATAGAAAGAAATAAGGTTCGGTTTCCTTATCAACCACGGAACCCGAATACTTAGCGATTGGAATTTGTGGTACTCAAATTTTATGCATGATGCATCAATTACATGATTATGATCTTTTCGATGAAATTATACCGATTATCTATGATACCGTCTTTCAAAATATATTGTGCATCATTCTAGGGATAAGAATATGAATATAAATCATCATTTTATTCGTGATCATGTTGAAAATGGTGATTTTTCACTCGAATTTGTAGACTCTAAGAATCAATTAGCTAATATTTTTACTAAACCTCTTCCTGAGGAAAGATTTTGCTCTATCATAGATTGCCTTGGCATTAAATGTGTTGAGTAATCCGTTGTACCTTATTGTTTATTTATATTTCCTTATGCAATTAATGTGTTTTCTCATTTTTTTTGTTCAGTAATTATGACCTGCTGCTGCCTCTTTTGCTTCCCCTTCTTCCTGTCGAATCCCTTCCCTTTCTCATCTTATCCCCTTCCTTTTTTCTCATATGTTTTCTTTTTATTTATTCTTTCCTTCTCTATCTTCTACTCTTAATCTAACCATGACAAAAACTCGCCCCATGAACTCAAAGAAATCCTCTGTCGCTTTGATTTCCTTCGATGTAGACACCATCTTTCTCTCTCTCTCTCTCTCTCTCTCTCTCTTCTGATTCTTCCGCAGGATCCATGGTTGATCCGTCCGAGTCCTCAAAAAAGCGAGATTCTACTACTAAGAAGAAAGAATCAAAGAAGCCTCGTGTCTGTTTTACGGGATCTCTCTCCCACGCAGACATGCAACAATTCCAGGGAATTAAATAGAAGCACGTGTATGATCACTTCAAAACTTTCCCTATTAATGCCGGTCGGGCTTTACATCTAAGTCAATCAAAGGACTCTCACTTCCCGGTAAGCTTCTGTCTCAAAGCTCAGAAACTGTCTTTCTCTTTTACTTTGTTTGGTCTTGAGCTTTTTGACAAAACGGTTCACCTACTTCATGTGAGTCTCTCCATCTCACCTAAGAGTGGTGACTTAGAATCGTTGGTGTTGGATAAACTCTTTATCAGCAATGAAAGGCTATTCAAAGATTGATTTGGTACTAAGTTCTTTGGGGTAATTTCGTACATAAACAGACCATGGCCTAATGACTTTGATGTTTCTCTGTAAGGTGAAAAGCGAGTCGTGGGTGAACCAGACTATGACATAATTGACTTTGGTCCCTTATCGCTATGTTTTGATAATCGTATTCTCGCACATATCGTGGCCACAACTCTTACTTCCAGTAAGGTCTCCATGAATAATATCACTACTTGTGATGTATTTGCTCTCTACTTCCTGCTTAAAAAATACCTCATCAACTGGGCAAAATGGTTCAAAGCGTATATTTTTGGAACGTTTTGAAAATATGAATGTCTCGGCAAGTCTGCTCTACGGCTTGCTCATCTCGAGGATTATTGTGGACCATCTTGTGTATCTTTCTTTGTTTACCCAATCTCTTATAAATGCAAATTATGATTCTCATACTTTTTCTAGTATGGGGTATGTGAATATTGGTGAAAAGTGGGTAAAAAAGAACTCAATGCGCATTCTCCCAAACCCTCAAAATCTCGGTGGATTGTGCCGCTCTTTCTGTTGTAGGACAATGAGGAGGTAAAAACTAGACTCTGAGCTGTAGAACGAAACTTGGACACAGTTCATGATGTTATGGAAAAGGTACTTCGTTTACAGAAAGACTCTACAATATATATTGGTAATTTAAGCATTGCCACGACAACAATCAAGCATAAAGGTATCTCAATGGTAAACGGCTTAATCCAACTAGTTGATTCTCTCAAATGTGGCGTCAAATCCTCCAACAAAGATCTTGTTGTTACAGTTCAGACCTCATACTCCAGTCTTTCGCGAAATGTGGAACGTTCTTACAACACCGTCTGTGAGAAAGTGACTAACTCCCTCGAGTACTTCATTAACTCTACTTGCTGAACATTAATTTTTGCACTAACTTTCAATAGGGTCATGTACCTCTGTATCTCTTGGGCTACTGTTTTTTGTTCTCTCTGACTCTTAGACTACTTTGGTATCTGTTGTCTTTGCTTTAATCTAGCATGCTTTGCTCTATTCTTTGGTATTATGATAAAGGGGGAAAAAACAAATATATCTTTCTTACTCCTCCATTAGACAAGAAGATATAACAGTGCGAGAGTTGCATGCATCGATGAACTAAGACATGAAACCTCAGGGAAGTACAATTAACTTTTTCAGTAAAATTGACTGTAAAGATTACTATAGAAATTGTGATCAATTTTGTCATTATAATAAAAAGGGGGAGATTGTTAACTCCTTAGAGTTAGTTGATTTTGAAAATAGACACTTAATACATTGATCTTAATGTTCGTAGGTCACAAATTCAAAAGGAAAATCATCAGCACAAATGACTTCAAGAAGGAAAAGAATACTTACTTGAAGCTATAAAAAAGCATTGGAAATGCAAGCCTCAAATAAAAGGGACAAAAGAAGGAAAGGAATACCTGGTTGATCAACACATAAACAAAGTCTAAATGAAGCAGAATACTTGCACACTTGGCAGAGATAACCGAATCATCATGAAATGAAAGAGCCGTAAATCAAGCCACAAGATAAGAAGTATGTCGATCATAGAAGGAAAAGATCAAACTAGCAAAAGGAAAGCAGAAGAAGTGATTTACTTCATGGATACAGATACACTAAATCGCCTCAATCAAGGACTCCCAAAATTGATGCTTGTTTAAGATAAATCCCTTGTGTTTTTCCATACAAGAGCACAAATCATCATCTTCATAAACCAACTAAGATTTGTAGTAGAAATACACAAATTCACTTGAGCTTAGAAAACACTTTTCTTTTGTCTTTCATAAAGCTTTGTAGACACGTGAGTACAATTGAAAAGAAAAGAGAAAAGAAAGAATCTGAGTGTAGGTATACAAGTTGAGGCATTGTCAAGGTAGAAATCTGATTTGGATAATAGACGGCATAAAGTTTCAAATTGTGGTAACCTTAATATCTCTTCAAATATCTTAAAGAAAACCCCTGAAACCCAAGGGGGCTGGACTAGGCACCGAATTGGTGATCCGAACCAGGATAAAACCTTTTCTGTCAATTATTACTACTACTTTCTATTATTGTGTATCTTCCTACT
Organism: Solanum neorickii; assembly: GCA_027704865.1. Taxonomy (NCBI): domain Eukaryota; kingdom Viridiplantae; phylum Streptophyta; class Magnoliopsida; order Solanales; family Solanaceae; genus Solanum; species Solanum neorickii. The sequence goes on from JAKWJC010000367.1 coordinate 28,906,682, forward strand.
AACTCTCATGTGAGTCGACTATCAATTACTGGTAGTTCATTAAGTGAATTTTTAATTTATCCCCCCCCCCCGCTCTCTTTGAATATCGTAACAAACTTAAAAAGAAATAAGAGTTTTCGCTAGATTCAAACCCTAGTTTTGTGGGTGTTTACTCTAGCACAAGGATAGATCTACACTAATTAAAAGTTTGTTGTTAATTATATCTTTTTTTTTTGCCAGAGATAGATATACATGCATATGCACCCATACATAAGAATGTTGGTCCGCCTCTAATAACAAGATAAAGTTTTAATGAGTGAAAATCATTAGTGCAATTTTCAGACTCTGATACAACATGTAAAAGCATAAAAATTATGCTAATAAAGATATTAATATATACATACTAGGATTTTTAATGATCTTATCTGAGGAAGAAAACAAAATCAATCCCCCTTTGCGCTTCTTAAGCTACTGTAACTTTCGTGATTGAATAGAGTGGATGTATTAACCCTAATGAACATAAGAGGACCAGTTTATACGATTCCACTGAAAATGTTATTCTTTTTGTTGCACAACATATAATCTAATGAAATGATGAAATCTATTTAATTATTAAAAAAAATAAAAATTATATGGTAGAACTAATTTATGATATGTAATTATCATATTACTAATATAAGTAGTTAATGCTTTAAATAATTACTATTTATAGCTTATCATTTTATTTCATAGAAAAATAGTAAACATACACAACTATCTATAATTTGGTTGTAACATTTGGCATTTTGAGGCTAATATTCATTTGCTCAGATAAATTCTGACTCATCCAAAGGAGGATAACTATCTGGTAGTTTTTGATTAGTTTTTAATGTATATATGTCTTTGTTTCATTAATCTTTCTTCTATCTAATTTAGGTATTGTTACAGACGGTAATTGAGCGAATTAGATCAATTTTAGTCAATCATATTTTCTCAAGATAACAAATGGTTCAAGATCAAATTAAAACTAAATTTGATTGGATAAATATGAATTGAGCCAAAACAGGGAAGAAAAAATGAGTCAAGACCGAACTCAGCTCAATTTCACTAAGTTAAATTATCTTATTTGTTCTTTTAAAATATTTAGTACACAATAACAATACTAATAAAAATATTTTAGGAATATATATAAAGAATTCATACTACTACAAAACCTCCAACTTTTTCAGGGTCTGCTATAAAAATTGTAATTAAACATGTGAAGATTAAACGCCTTACAATGTAAAGAGCCATTTGAGGAATTTTAAATTTATATATAAACACTTAAAAAACTTTTATATGTCAACTAATTTTTTTTAAAGAAAATCCAAATGAATATACCTTCGCCCCTTCGAGATTCGTTCTTACATAAAAGGGACTAAAATATAGGAATTTTGTATCTATAATACTTAACAAATGGTATCTCTTGGTATTTTATAGATCTCTTATGCATAAAAATGATGATTTCTTATAAAAAATAAAAATCAGAAAATTAGAAAATTGAATTTGTAACTGACCTGTCACACCCTAGGCCTAAACCTTGGGCGGGACTGGCACTCGATAACCATTGCTAGTATCGAGCAAACCGTTGTCCTGACTTACTTAACTCAGCGGAAGACTCAACTCAACTCAATCAAGAAATTGAGCATGGTTAAAAGAAGTACTACATATGGTAGTCTAGCAAAAATGACACTTGTCTCAACACTTGAACATAAGAAATTACAAAGTGAATGTTACTCCAAAATTAAACTATTAAGTGTATATGAATCCTCTAAATTGAATAAGATGAATGTTGGGAAAAACCCCACGACATCCTAATGAACAAAATTAGAAAAGCAATTAAAATGATGTCCTCCAAAATGCAAGGAGGCTCACTACTAACTCTGGAACTCAAATTGGATCAATGGAGCGTTGTGTACTAATCCTGGTTAACTATGTCTACATCATACGAAGATGCAGGACAATTGGCATCAGTATATTGAATGTACAAGTATGCGAGTTGGAATGCTAAACACAACTATAAAAGATATCCAAAACAGACCAAAACCCAGTTTTTCAAAAAATCTACAGCTGCAACAGACTGTAGGCATCGACGGACTGCAGACTGACCCACGGTCCATCCTACAAAAATGTTACTGGAGTCAAAACCCCCAGAATCTCAGTCCAGGAAAATTTAGTTAAGTCATGATCGATGGACGGACCTAAGTCTCGCCCGTAGTCCATGACCGTCTGTTGAGACCCCCCTTCACTTGCTATCTTACAAGTGCCACGGTGACCAGCACAGTCCGTAGGTGGACCCACGGTCCGTAAGTGGGAATTAGCAGACAGTTAAGGGGGAAATACAGTTAGGTCAACTTCAAATGGTCATATCTCTTAGCACAAAATTAATTAGGTGTCACATGACCTATCCACTGATAAATAATTGAATTATCTTTCCATAGCAACTGACCTCGCTAAAATCAAACCTTAGAGTAAAATTTTAAGGGCCTGTCGAACAGGACCGACCGACGGACCAATTGACGGGGCGTGGATCAATCGACGTACCGTTTGTCCTAGACATAGATTGGTTCGATAACAACTTTCCCATGGGTCATTTAGACCTCTCCCGCTTTATTTTAACCCTAATATACGTCATTTTGACCATAAATAATTATATTTTAGTCAGTTTAAGCCTAGAAACATAATTAAAACATATCTAAGTCAAATCATTAACTCAAAACATAGAAAATTAGAAGCAAGAAAGGAGAAAAAGCTCAAGAACCCTAGTTATAGAACGCCACAAGCTCCAGCAGTTCCAGCCACAAACATAAGTATTTTTTCGTGGATTTCATCACCAGGTATGTGGGATTTCACTAGTGGGTTCCTTTCAGCCATTGGGTTCCTAGTTTTCAGTCAGATTCTTGATTCCCATATCATGATTAAACATAGGGTTTCTATAACTTCAATAGAATTTCATGAACTTATTAGTTATATGTTCCAAATCAGATTATAATGTTATTATTCAGTTTATTGCATGAATTTTAGAACCCTAGCTATGTATTTCTTTAGCTTTTGAATTACACATGCTAGGTCAGATATTTCAGTTACTTTAGATATATATGCCTCAATTATAAATGCATAATTACCAGATTATTTGTTGCATTCCCAATTTGCATGTTAAATTTTCAGCTGTCTAGTATTTACTAAAAATTCATACATAATCAATTAACTATGTAAATCCATTGGAGTAGCATAATATCGAGTTGGACAAGGGTTCAGCGTACCAAATTAGTCCAGAACTACTAGCCAAGTAGGTTGTAAGTCCCCTCTCTGGGTAATCAGTTTAGTGATCACGCCAACATGCCTTTATACATTTGGAAGGGCATATTGGGTCCTCTTGACGGGGCATATACATCGGACTCCACATTTAGCTCATGTGGTTTTAATATCGGTTATTAGTAGTTTCCACAGTTCAATCAGACTCTCTACATTGACCATTAATAAGTATATTCAGTATTCAATTTCATCATGTTATAAATTAGTTATTGCATTCAGCTAGCTCAGAAATTCAGTATATCATGTTCAGATAATTATATTTGCTTTTGTGCTTGTTCAGTTATATTTTATTTCAGTTTTACTCTATCCTACATGATTTGTACCTTTCAAGTACTGACGCATATGTGTGCTACATCTTCTCGTGATGTAGGTTCAGGTTCTCAACATCCAGAACACACATAGATCGATTTTCCTATCTCCAGTTCAGCAGATTCAGTGGTGAGTCCTCATTCTCTGAGGACAACAGTCATGAGTTCTATTTCAGTCTTTAGTCATTTAATATAAGTTCTTGCTAGGTTTAGCTGAGTCTTGTCCCAATATTTCTATTCCAGTTTAGATGCTTATTTCAGACATAGTTAGTTTAAGCTTAGTGTGATTTAATATTCTCTTTGTGTTAAACACATACTCATTAGTTTCAAATATCTCAGTTATAGAATATGGCTATTCCCCATCTTTTCGTTATAAATTATGATTCATCTTCTGCATCAGTTTGTTATCTTTAGTATGCTCATGATGATTCCAGCAGGGTTAGCGTGGGATCACTTGTGGTCCTAGGCTCCGTGTCTGCGTCTCGGGGGTAGCTCGGCACTTGACAAAACTTTGTATCAGAGCAATAGGTTTAATTGTCCTGGGATGTCTGAAAACCCACACTAAGTAGAGTCCTTTACATGGGTGTGAAGTGCACCACATCTAATGAGAGGAAGGGTAAAAAAATTTTAGGAAAACTTCACCTTCTTGTTACTCTTATTGTGCGGAAGGAATGATTTGATTCCATTATAACTTGACATTGTGCGCTTGAGATCATGCCTTCTCGTAGAGCTTAGGCATGGAATGCTAATGCACACAATGCTAATGCAGTTCATTTAGTAACAGATAAGGAAGTTCTAATGTAGAGTTTCAGAATGTCAATTGAGCTTTTGGCTCAGAGTATGACCAACCATAACAATAAGCAAGTTTGAATTCCTACTAATAGAAATGATCGATTAGTGGCAGCTACAGTTTGTGATTTTGTTAGGATGAATCCGCCTAAGTTTTTATGGTCACAAGTTGGTAAGGACCCATGAAGTTCATTGATGAGGTAAGGAAAATATTTGTTGTGATTCAAGTAACTGTTATTGATAGGTGAAATTGGCATCCTACCAACTTAAAGATGTGAATCACTTATGGTTGAATTCACTAAGTGGAAAGACAACAGGGAAGACTTTGTATTTTGTAACTCAGTATAGAAGTCCAGTTCAGTGTTAGTCCAGAACTCTCTAAAAACCTTTCTCAATCTCTACTCCATTTGGTGACCCAATTATATATTGACGGGTATACAGAAATTTCCCTGTCACAGTATCTTAGAAAGTCACCTCAGTAGATCTTGTAGAGTTAGAAATGGTAGACTTCGATGTCATTCTAGATATGGATTGGTTACATTCCTGTTATGCCTCAGTCAATTGTAGAACCAATATTGTTCTTTTTCAATTTCCAAATGAACCAATCTTAGAACAGAAGGGTAGTAGTTTAGCGCCTATGGGTCGATTCGTCTCTTACCTTAAGTACATAAAGATAATCTCTAAGGGTTACCTCTAACATCTAGTTTGGTTTAAGGATTCTACCTATGAAACCCCAACTACTGATTCAGTTCCAGTTGTCAATGAGTTTCTAGAAGTGTTTCCAGAAGATCTTTATGGAGTCCCTCTCGAAAGGGAAATCGACTTTGGAATTGATCTCCTTCCATATACCCAAACTATTTTTGTTCCTCCTTACAGAATGGACCCAACAAATCTTAAGGAATTGAAAGAGTAGTTGAAAGACCTTCTAGATAAGGGCTTCATCAGACCTAGTATTTCACTAAGGGGTGCACTTGTGTTGTTTATAAGGAAGAAAGATGGTTCTCTCAGAATGTGCACTGACTATAGACAGTTGAAGAAGGTCATCACATGTCTCTCTTGTGGAATATCTCTAAATAACTAATTCTCCTACTTGGATCAACAAGAGAAGGTACAACTTCTTGTTCCTCACTTCTTTGATCTTGAACATTTTCTTGATGATCCACAACTTCATTAAATGACAGAATTATATCAATATCACCCTTACTAGGAAATTCAGTCTCTAAGAATGTAGCATCTCGTTACTCAAGATTTGTTATACATTCATCTTCATTTTCTACTATGAATATGTAACCCTTTTATTTCTTTGAATAGACAATGAATATGCATTTCTTGCCCCTAGTACCTAACCTCCCATATTTATGAGAAGAATCATGCACGTATACGGCAGACGCCCAGGTTCGCAATATATTTAAGTCAGGTTTTCTACCTGTCCATAATTTAAATGGTGTGGAAGCAACAGACTTAGAGGGAACACGACACGCACAAAAGTTGCAGACATTAATCTATCTCCCCAAACGGAAATTGGTAAGTTAGCCTGCATCATCATAGACATAATCATTTCAAACAAAGTTCTATTTCTTCGCTCAGCTACTCCATTTTGTTAAGGAGTGTATGGGATTCTTAATTGTATTACAATTCCTTCTTCATCACATAGATCCTTAAATTATCTGAAATATACTCACGCTCACAACCAATTTTTAAAGCTTTTATTCTTAAGTCTAATTGATTCTCCACCAAAAATTGTCTAAAGCATTCCAATACTTCTGACTTATGGGAAATCAAATAAACATGACCATGACGAGTATAATCATCTATAAAATGTGATGAACAATGAGGCTCCATGCCTCGCCATTACACTCATAGGACCACATATATTTGAAGAGATGAGTTGCAGTGGAAACTCAGCTCTAGTTCCCTTTCCAAATGGTTTTCTTGTCGTTTTTCTTGATAGACAATGTTCACATATTGACATTTCAATTTCAGTTAAGGAACCCAACAATCCTTCTTTTGCCAATCTATTCATTCTTTCAAGTCCTATATGTCCAAGTATAGCATGCCAAATATTCATATCTAAAATTGGATTTGTTGTTAAAGAAAAATAACCATGATCATTAGACGTATAATTAAAATCATAAATTGTGTCCAACACAATAAAACCATCAAAAATGTAACCAGAACCATAATATTCACAGTCATAAATAATGTCAACAAAATTATTGTTAAAATTCACACTGAAATTTAATTTAAGAAGAGAAAAAACTGAAATTAAATTCCACCGAATGTCTAGAACGTATAAAACATCATGTAGGAGAAGGATTCGTCCACCTTGCAACTCTAGTTTGTATGTTCCGAACCCTTTCACTTCAATTGATGCATTGTTTCCTACATAAAGGCATCTGCTTCTGGAAGGCAATCGGCGGTATTCAAGAAATGATCCTCTGTCTCTAGCTATGTTGTCTGTGGCTCTTGAGTCAACAGTCCACAAAGTATTAGTATCTGCCATTAATGAAGTACTAGAGACGTAAGCAAACTGAGGAGTATTTTAGCAATCCCGCGCATAATGAGGGCAATCCCGCGCAAAATGACCCATCTTGTGACAAGAATAACACTTCACTTTGGATATATCAATCTTTTTAGCACCATGTTTTCCTGTCTTCTTAAATTTAGATTTATCCTTATGTTTTGACTTATCAGATCCCTTTTTCTTCCATTCTATTTTTTTCTAGTTCTTTTGCTTAGGATTGTCCCAACAAATTTAGCTAGAAAAGCTTGATCAGTTGCTTTAAAAGTGCCACGACTCTCATCTTCAAGAAAAAGATGATGCTCAATGTCTTCAAAAGACTTGATGCTTTCAATGTGGGTCATATGAATTTTCATATATTCCCAACTAGCAAGAAGAGATCTTATAACAACTTGCACTTGTTGTTCATCACAAAGATTATGACCATCTGATTTTAGTACCCGCATCATATTTGAAATCTATTTTAAATGCTGCCTTATCAATGAATTAGGGTGCAATCTATAGGTGTCAAATATAATGGTCAAACTCCTAAGTTTTGTAGCACATGTGCCACCAAACATATCTTTCAGTGATATCCACATGGATCGGGCCATAGATAAGATTCAAACTCACACATAAGATCATCAATCGTACTACTCAGCAACGTTATGCGAGCAATAATATTTTTATTCTTCCAGACTTGAAAAGTCTCAGATTTCTCACATGTTGTTGAGAGTCTTCACCCGCCAGCTCAACCATAACATGGTTTACGGTCTCCAAAACCTCTTGCTCTTTAAGAATATATTAAATCTTAAGGTGCCAAATGTCATAATTATCATTATTTAATTTTGCACCTTATTCATTTCAGCAATGATAGTCTTTGAAGCCATTTTATAAACTTATCTATGCACATAGAAGACATAGCACAAATAAGCACAAACCACAATTTTATTTTATTTTTATCTGCTACAGATTGCATATAAATTAATATTGTCCATCTAGAAACCAATGTTCAAAAGTCTACGTTTTTCTTACTTTCATCACATGTAACTTTAAGCACAACAATATTATTTTTAAATCGATTGTGCGCTAACAAATTATGATAGTTCTAAATAAGAAAAAATTCTATCAATAAGAACTCCCACTCTATATATATATGTGTGTGTGTGTGTGTGTGTGTGTGTGTGTGTGTGTGTGTGTGTGGATGTGTGTGTGTGTGTTTGTGTGAAAGTCGGCACGTTTATATAAAATAAAAAAACTTTTTCGAAATGTAATAAATTCATAAACCACTTATCACTTAATTTTCATGGTACAGTGGTGAAAAGAGATCACATTATTAAACCTTGCTCTGATACCAATGAAGGTATTATGCTCGGAGATTCATGCGGAACTATACATACCTTCTTGTTGTAGGATCAAGTGTTATAACCACCGATTGCCTAAGCGCTTTCTTACAAGATCACTATGGAGTCTTGTAATGTTTCCCACAACAACTACACTTTTTCTCTAAGAATCTTGTTTCTTGTTTTATTTGTGTTGTTTTTGGATTACCCCAATTCCTGCCTTTTATAGGACAAGGTTAAGGCTTGTAACTCTTATTCATTCAAGAGTTACATAACCCCTTATCCTATAAGTAAGTGGAGTGGTAACTTACTTCATGAATAAAGCAAGTTACTACTTAACTCATCAATGGGTGTATCTATTTCCAATAAGTATTGTAGAACTGTTGGGTATGTAGCAAGAATTGATGTCAAATAGAGGGAAAGAGAGGAACTTCAAAAGTTGAGAACTTGAAAAGTCCTCTTATGCTTTATGAAAAGACATTTGTTCCTCATCAGTGGTGGAAAGAAAAATAGGAGAGTTTAAATATAGAAACACTCTATTAATTGATAAAAGGGTTTGAAGGAGGGACCCCCCCCCCGCGCCGTCGTCGTCCTCGAAATTAATCAAAACATTTTAACTTTTTAGTTGATTAACACAGCCTAACTCAAATCCGCGCGCGGCCCCTTTGATTTAAAAACTTTCCATTTTCTTTAAATCTCCCGCCATTTTGGGAATTACTGTTCTGAAAGGTTGCAACTTTGATTTCAGGAATAGTGAGTACCATTTGAAGGTTGCAAACTTTCATTAATGGCCGTGTAGATTCTGAAAGGGTTGCAACCTTTAGTAACATGTTCCTCTTGCCTATAAATACCATTCACTCTTCAGAATTGTTCTTTACGAATATTCTGATTATTTACTTCATTTTCTGCACAAAAAAAATTATCTTCGTGTACTTTACTGCTGTTGAGTGGTTCACTGACAACAAAGTTCTCTGTATCTGTACGCTGGTGATTGAGATCATTTTACCCTGGGAGGAAATATTCCAAATCAAACCTCGATACTAGAGGGAAATAATTTCCTTAAGGGGACACTGTAAGTTCAGTGGACTTGATCTTTTTCCTATTTAAAATTTTTAGATTCTGGTTTGTTTTACAGATTTTAGCTTTTGTGAATTAAATTTAAGTTCATCTTTCTTACTGATTCAATAAATTTTGGTTACTTCGTGTTTCTGCAAAATTTATTAGAATCAGTAATTATGTTTTTTTCTAACACAAATTGGCAACAATCTTAAGGAAATTATCTTTATATATTAATATGTGTTTCTGGTGTAGACAAAAATCTTTGTGATTTTATACTCATTGAAGTCTACAATTATAAGTTATTTCTTACCAAGATTGTATAGATTTTTGTTATGTAAAATAGCAAACAATGGTGTTACAGTGGCTGTTGATGCACTAATCCGAACTATTATACCACAAACAGAGAAATCCGGTAAATTCACTGGTTTGAATTTCAAAGGATGGCAGCAACAGTTGGTTTTCTGTCTTACCACACTTGGTCTGTAAAAATTTGCTAGTGAAGAAACTCCAGTGTTTGCTGCTGATATGCCAAACAGAGAAAAAATCATGATTATTGAAGCATGGAAACATGCAAATTCCTATGTAAGGGCTACATTTTGAGTGCTTTAGAGGATGACTTGTATAATGTCTATAGTGAAATGTCAACTTCGAAAGATTTGTGGGATGTACGTGAGAAGAAATATAAGTCAGAAGATGCATGCTTGAAAATGTTTGTGGTCGCAAAGTTTTTAGACTATAAAATGGTAGATAGTAAAACTGTTGGATCACAAGTGCAGGAACTTCAACTTATTCTCCATGATCTGATTACTAAGATATGGTAGTAAATGAAGATTTTTAAGTGGCTTCAATGATCCAAAAGTTGCCTCCTTCGTGGAAAGACTTCAAGAATTATCTAAAGCACATGCATAAAGAAATGAAGCTTGAAGGTCTTGTGATTCGGCTCAAGATTGAGGAAGATATCAAAACCTCTAAAAAGAAGTCTTGTAAGAGTTCAACAATAATTGGAGTTAATATTGTTAGGAAGCTCTAACCAAAGACAAAAAGAGAAAGAAGTCCAATGGAGAGAAATCAGAACAGGCCAAGAAGAAATTCAATGGCAACTATTACAAAAGTGGTAAGATTGGTCATAAGTCTTCTGATTGTCCTGCTCATAGAAAGAACAAAGACAAAGACAAAGGCAAAGGCGAAAGTCAAGATTACATCGTGGAATAAATGAAAGATGCAAAAGACCTAAGTGCAATGATCTTGGAGTGTAACTTAGTTGGAAATCCAAGGAGTGGTTTTTCGACTCAGGTGCCACTCGACATATTTTCTCTGCGAAGAAAGACTTTGCTACATAAACTCTTTCTGAGTACGATGAAGATTTGTTCATGGGAAACACATCAACAACAAGGATTGCAGGAACTGGGAAAGCAATGTTGAAAATGACATCCGACAAGGTGTTGACTTTGAATAGTGTTCTGCATGTCCCTTCTATTAGAAAGAATTTAGTTTATGCTACACTACTCATTAATAATGGGTTTAAGTGTGTCCTAGTTAGTGATAAAGATGTAATAAGTAAGAATGAGATGTTCATATGAAAAACTTAATGTAATGGTTGTTGACAGTATTAATAAGAATTCTATTTCTCTTTACTTATTGGAGTCACAATATTTATGGAATGCCTATTTTAGACATGTAATTTAAAAGTATGGGTGTGTTTAGTCCAAGTAGATGTTCCTTTACCTAAGAGGGTTAAAATTGGACCCAAAATAGTGGACTGTGTATTTATTGGATATGATGTGTAAGGCCTGCCGGTTTTTGGTTCACAAATCTGATAATTGTGACATATATATTAATACAATAATTTAGTCAGATAACGCAAACTTTTTTGAACACAGTTATCCGTATAAAACTGACTGTGAGTCGAACAGTGAAAGACCTAAACGACCAAGGGAAGAATAAATGGAAAATACAATAACTAGTAAGGATCTTAGGCATAGTACTCCCTTCTTTCGGACCAAATTTTGTGGCACTATTGCTTGAAAATGAGCCTCGAACATTTAAAGCAGCTATGTGTCGTCTGAGTAAACTTATTGGAAAGAAGCAGTCAATAGTGAGATCGAATAAATTTTAAGCAATCACACTTGGAAATTGGCTAATCTTTCTGCAGGAAATAAACCTTTAGGATCAAAGAGGATCTTTAAAAGGAAAATGAAACTTGATGGGACTATTGATAGATATAAGGCTAGACTGGTAGTCAAAGGATAAAGACAAAAGGGAGGTCTGGACTACTTTGACATATACTCTCCAGTAACAAGGATAACATCCATTAGGATGTTAATAGCACTAGCAGCAGTGTATGATCTTAAAATCCACCAAATTAATGTTAAGACAACCTTCTTAAACTGAGAGTTGCAGGAACAAATTTACATGGAAAAACCTGAAGGGTTTGTAGTTCTTGGTAAAGAAGAGAAAGTATGAAGACTTGTGAAGTCACTTTATAGACTCAAGCAAGCACCCAAACAATGACATGCTAAATTTGACTAAATAATGTTTACAAATGGATTCAAGATTAACGAATGTGATAAATGTGTTAACATTAAAAAGGTTATGAATCATGAAGTCATTGTTTGTTTGTATGTTTATGACATGTTAATAATAAGTAAAGACATTGATGATATAAATGCTACTAAGCGCATGTTGTCCAACAAGTTCGATATGAAAGACTAAGGAGTTGCTGATTTGATCTTAGGGTCATGATTATCAAAACTCCTTAAGGAATAGCATTACCTCAATCTCATTATATTGAAAGAGTATTCGATAAGATCAAGTACTTGAATTTCGATGTTGTCAAAACTCCAATTGATTTAAGCTGTACATTTCAAAAGAATGAAGGTCAAAGTGACTCTCAATTGGAATATGCAAAGTGAAGTGTGATGTATATTATGAATTGTACACGACCAGATATAGCATGTTCTATTAGCAAACTAAGTCGGTTCACTAGTAATACGAATCAAACTCAAATGATGGCAATAAAATGTGTGTTGGGGTATTTCAAAGTATACACAACACTATACTTTGCATTATAATAACTATCCTGCTATGACTGACGGATATAATGATTCAAATTGGATCACCGGGTCAAATGAAGTAAAATACACAAGTGGTCATGTGTTCATACTTGGTGGAGGAGCAGTCTCTTGGGTATCGTCCAAACAAACATGTATTGCTCGCTCCACAATGGAACCTAAATTGATTGCTTTGGATAAGCCTGATGCAGAAGCTGAATGGATCCGAAATTTCCTAGAGGATATTCCATTCTGGTCCAAACTTGTTGGACCATTTGCATACATTGCGATATTCAGGCAGCAATAGGTAGGGTAGGGAGAGTTATGTACAACAAGAAGTCTCTTCATATACGACAGAGACATAACACCATAAGACAACTTCTCTCTAGTAGAATAATCACAATTGACTTGTAAAGTCAAGTGATAATGTGTCAGATCCACTAACGAAAGTCCTAGTGAGAGAGGCACCTTAAAGATCATCTAAGGGAATGGGTTTACGGCTTAGGACAAGTTAGTATGACAGTAACTCTATCTACCAGACTAGAGATCCCAAGAGCTAGATTGAAGGAGAGAAACAAAGTTGTGGCTGACAGTTCAAAATTGTCAATTAACTCAATGCATTTTCATGATGAAGACAATGTTCAAGAACAAGGTTAAGACTTTAAAACTTGTTAATGAGTTAATAAAGCTTAAACTTTTTAATGATTTGCTATGTTTGGCAGATTTTACCAAATAGTATATCTACGAGATGACACGGTTAAAAATCACCTATGTGAGTGTGAAGTATAAGCCACTTCAAAGAGATTTTTTGTCAAAAGTCTATTCTCTGTACACTCATGAAACCAGAAGGTGTTCATCGCTGAAACGAACACAACGGTAAGAACCATAAACACTTAAGGGTTAATTGTGTGAGATATGGTTGTCTAGGTATACACCAAAGCTCGACGGTTCAAAGATATCACATCTACCGATTGACCAAGTATATCTGACATATGTTCACTACGGAAAGTCCAAGGGGAAACCTACTTATCCAGACGCAATCAATTCTTGCCTGTAAAGTACACATTTGTCTGTGCATTCCTATGTTATAACCATTCCTATCAATGTGGGGGATTGTTGGGTATGTCACAAGAATTGATGGGAAATAGAGTGAAAGAAAGGAAGTTGAAAATTTTAAAGCTTGAAGAGTTGGGAACTTGAAAAGTCCTCTTATGCTTTAATGAAAAGGCATTTATCTCTCATTGGTGGTGGAAAGAAAAATATGAGAGTTTAAATATAGAAAGACTTCTGTTAATTGTTAAAAGGGTTGGAAAGAGGGATCCCCATCGCGTCGTCGCTCGCTCGGCTACGGCTTTTGCTTTGACTTTGGAAAATGATCGATTGAGAGATTATTTTTTGGACAAAGTTTGTTTTGATTATTTAGTTATTTAATCAATTCAAATTAAATGGCCAAAACGTTTTGAATTAATTAGTTGATAATAGTAACATTTTCAGTTATTTAGTTGAAATTAACCAAATATTTCAACTTTTTAGTTGATTAACCCGACCCAACATTGATCCGCGCGCAAACCGTTTGATTCAAAAACTTTTTTGTTTTATTTAAATTTCCTGTCATTTTGGAAATGACTGTTCTAAAATGTTGCAACTTTCATTTCAGAAACAATCAGTACCATTTGAAAGGTTCCAAACATCATTTATGGTCGTGTAGATTATGAAAGAGTTGTAATCTTTCAGAACCTGTTCTTCTTGCTATAAATACCATTCAATCTTCACAATTTTTACTTAGGAATTTTCCGATTTTCTTCCTCTTGTTCTTCTGCACACAAAACAACTTCTTCATGTACTTTACTATTGTTAAGTGGTTCACTGACACCAGTGTTTTCGGTATCTATACGCAAGTGATTGAGATTATTTTACCATGGGAGTAAATATTCCAAATCAAACCTCGGATACTAGAGGGAATAATTTCCTTAAGGGACACTATGAGTTCAGTGTACTTGATCTTTTTCATTTTAAATTTTTTTCAGATTCTGGTACGTTTTACAGATTTAGGTTTTTGTAAATTAATTTTTTTTATCTTTCTTATTGGTTCAGTAATTCTAATTTTTTCTAACACAAATTGGAAATAAGAACAATTAGAATATATTGTAGATTGTGTAGCATATCATTTGGGATTGTAGTATCATGTTCTTTGAAATTGTAATCTTCCCATATATTTGTTATTATGTATGATATATAGTTGATGCATAAAAAGAACATATTTTTTGACCTATTTTGTGTTGGTATTCGAGAAAAATTATTTCAATGGTCATGATCTTTTCTGTATCCTAAGTCTATAATTCTACCATGGGTGAATGCTCTGAAAATATAAACACCATTCTTGAACCTATACCCATTCTTTTCAGTGTAAAAATCAGTGGAAAGAATTATTCTCTTTTGTCTCAAATTGTTTAGATGTTTGATGCAAGTCGTGGAAATTAGGATACTTATCGGGAAAAATTAAAGAGCCTCTTGCTATTAATACCACTTATGAAAAGTGCAGTATAGATATGCTATTGTTAACAATTAGCTCGTCAGTGCCACGGAACCAGACAATATTATTTTAGTTGTATGTCTTCTAATAGACAATAGTATTTAATTTGGGACACAATATCTCAAACATATTATAAAAGGGGCGGGTAGATTAGTTATTTACGATCTATCTTGTCAAGCAACATGCATAAAATGAGAGGGGAAAACAATTTCTACGTACTTTGCAGATTTGCGAAAAATATGGCAGGAATTGGATTATCGTAAGCCCATCCTTTCACATAATCTGATGTTTTCAAGGATCGACAAAAGGAAATTGAAGAAGAGATTGTGTATATCTTTTGGCTTGTTTGGATGATATTTATGATCGTGTCGGAAGTGATATTCTTCGCATAGACCCTTTTCCCAATCCTGAATCTGCTTTTGCTATGGTTTTAAGGGAAGAACAATAGAGAAACACATTATTAAATAATAATACTAATTCCAACATGGCTATCGTAGCAACCATTTTTTTTCAGAATCGAAATTACCATTCGAAAGCTTCTAGCTATGCTGAAAAAGGGTTGTACTCATTGCGGTAATCCCAAATGCAATAGATATATTTTTAATATGCATGGACATCCAAATTAGTGGAATGATTTGAATGAGAAAGAAGTCTAGGGAACGGAAAAATTGAAATGATGGTGATAAAAATTATGGGAAAATTGTTGTTATGGTTACAACTACTACATCACTGCCAACTAGTGGAACGACTTTGGTTTCAATTGAAATTGGTGATTCTGATTTAGTTATACCTAGATACTCATCAGGTAATATTGGATCTGTTGGAATTATGACCTCTTTAATTCTGTAAAGGAACACATACTTATTACTTGTTCGTTACTGATTGAGAGTTGTAGTAAACAATTTCGTAAGATGACAATTAGTTCACAACTTTGTATTATTTATCTCAACTGCAAACAACACAATGATTACACACCTATGTAATCTAAGGAGTTATAAACTCTAATTCCTAACTATTCAAGACAAACTCCCCAAGCTTATGTCTTCTAAAGTCTTCCAAGTTAATTTAACTTATTGGACTTGTCCTATGCTCAACACTCAATTATAGTCAGTAACAATTAACTACAATTTACAACTTTATCTCACAAACTCGCAGCACTCCCCAGCAAAATACAAAACTCTCTCAAACTCATTGATAATGTTTTGATTTATCTCTATACGTAAGTGTGCGGCCTTCATGAAGAAGATCTCACCCTATTTATAGATTTTAAATAGATTTGAGACTCTTCAACACCTCATCCAACTCGAACTCAAAAGCCTATGCAACTTATTTTAACGCCCTTCGTACTTCATGTAGAGCTCTTACTTCATTGTGAGTACTCTTATTTTCCTTGTCCTTGTCCCAGTCATACTAAATAAAAATCACGTTGACACCAAATGTTCCATGAAACTTTGTTAATCTTCAAAACATATAAATTACATGATCTCATGATCTCACAGGATCAACTTTGATTAAAATGGATTCTAATAAACACATTAGATTGGTTATTGACTACGGAGCTACTAATCATATGACCTTTGATTTGTCGGTGCTACAAGTTCCTAATAAATAGCATTGTTCACATGTTTGCAATGCAAATAGTGTATCATCCCAGTTACTAGTGTTGGACTGTTTGACACTCTCCTTATCTTTAAAGTATAATTTATTTTTTCCTTCACTATCAAACAATCTTCTATCTCCGTGTCAAGTAACTCAACAATTAAATTGTTTAATACTAATGTATCCTCATTTCTGCATCTTACAGGACCTCAACAACAAGGAGATTGGGCATGGTACTAAAAGATGGGGGCTCTATTATGTTGATGATTTATGTCGTGGTATTGGTATAATTAGTCATGGTTCCTTTTCTACTAAATAACACCAAATATTGATGTGGCATGGAAGCTTTGGTCATGCTTTTTTTGGCTACATTAACTAATTATTTCCAACTTTGTAATTTTCATTGTGATGTTTGTGTATAATCTAAAAGATATTGTACTACTTATCAACTAAGTACTAGCAAGGTGAATGAGTTGTTTGCATTGATTCACTTTGATGTGTAGGGTCCCTCTCCAGTTTCTATTTCATCTAGCTATTGTTAGTTTATAATTTTTGGTGATGATTTCAGCCGTATGGCATAAATTCATCTAGTGAAGAATAAAACTGATGTTTTTGAATTCTTCCACTCATTTCCGTAAGTCGATAAAAAGTCAATTTTCAGCAAAAATAAGTTACCTTAGGTAAGATAATGGTGGATAATATGTTAATCAGGTGTTGTACTTGTATCTCCAAAATCATGGCATCATTTAGGAAACTACATGCCGTTTTACAACTCAGAAAAATGGCGTACCAAAGAGGAAACATTATCATATATTGGTAATTGCGCATGATGTTTGATTGGTTCTCATATGCAACCTTCATGTTGGGAGGATGCTGTTTTTGTAATCTATATTTAATAGATTGTGTATCAAGTAGTTTTCTACATTTTAAGAATCCCTTAAATCAACTCTCCATTTATGATATCCTCTCATCTACCTTAAAGTGGAATCTCGAGTTTTTTGTTGTGTTGTTTTTGTTCATATCCCTAGAAACAAATTTTCCAAGATTGGTTCATGTGAATTATGGTGTGTATTTGTTGGGTATTTACATCATAAAAGGGCTACAACTGCTATCATCCCCCTACCAAAAGATTGTATGTTATTATGGATATTACTTTTTTTAGTATTGTATTTTTCTCCGGAGTTATCTAGTTTTTCTCTTTGGGGAAAAACTAAGTGGAAAAGCAAAATATGATGGTGGTAATACCTGATAATAGTGGTACAAATTAAGATGATATATGGCATAGCTAAACAACTCCAGACCAAGGAAATCTAAATCAAAGAGTGCAACAAAAAAAATGAAGAATCCCGATCTCCAGTGCCTTAAGTACCCACCAATAATTCTCTTCTGATGATGTTCTTGAGGTTTATGTGTTATTTATGAGGAAACTAATAATTATAATTAACTGATGACTCTACACCAGTGGGTTTCTAGTGATGGTAACAAGATTTTATATCAGTTACCTTTGCAGACCAATCAAGGAAAAGCACCAGTATGATACTCCGATTATAATCCAAAGGAAGTCGAATATCCTATTGCACATTATGTTTCCAGTGGACACTTACCAATATCTATCCAAGGCTCTGTTAATCACATGTCACCAGTATTTATCCCTACAACATTTGAGGAAGCATTGGATGATCCTAAATCAGAAGAATCCATGAATTAGGAGATGCAAGCTCTAGACTAAAACTATACATGGGATATTGTGTCATTATAAAAAAGGGAAGAAACATGTTGGATGTGTTAACCTCAACTTCAAATGTTTTAATAATGACAATACTGACCAGATTCTTTATGCATGATACAAATTCAAGTACAAGGCTATAATCGGGATGCTCACAACGATAACACTAAGGATAGGCGTAACGATATAGGAATGGAAAGTCAATATTTGATCAATCAGATTAAATCTCACAGCCCATGAAATCAAAGTTGCATAGAAAGAAAATAGATCAAATCAATCAAGGATATATAAGATAAATTCAAGGGATAAAATTATGGAAACATCATCTTTACAAAGAGTACAAGACAAATCAACTTAAGGAATTGATCAAACCACATGCCTGTCAATCCAAGATTCAAGACCAACTCAAGATCATCACACAATGAAAAAATTGATCTATCATGCACATATTTAAGATGGATCAATTCAGCAGATCAATTACAAATAAATCTAGGATAATATCAAAAATCCTTGATTCAAACACCCTTGGGTTTTCTCATAAGAGCATACACTATATAAAGCCTTATCTGCCAGTAGTGTGAAGTACGAAACTTTACTTGAACTTATTAGTAATCTTCTTTCATCTTTGATAAAACTTTCTACACATTGAGTGAACAATTGTAAAATAAAAAGTGAATGAAAGATTAAGGGAGTAGGTCATACAAGTTGAGGTAGCATCATGTCTGGAAGATCTGATTTGCACGTTAGACAAGATCGAAAGATTTCTCATTCTGTACAACCAAATTAATCGGGATCTTAAGGAAACCCTTGAAAATCAAGGGGACTGGACTAGGCACAACATTGGTGATCCGAACCAGTATAAAACTTTCTGTGTTCATTTACTTTCAGCAATTACTTCTTTATATTCTGTTGAACTAACATGCAGGGAATTGGACTACTACTCATAGATAGTCAACTGGTCAATTATTTTAATTCACCCCTCTTTTATATTTCAGTTGGTATCAGAGCAAGTCTCACAGATTCAATGTTTAACCACACATGAGCAAAGATCAAATGGAACATTATCAAATCCTTAGTGCACTACTCACAGATGGACACTCATCACATCTACCACCATATTTCAATGGCAACACTACTCCCAATGGAAAGATTGATTTAAAATCTTTGTCTCCTCAAATGATCGTCAAACATGGATAGTTATGAAAAAGGATCAAAGCCTATCCCTAGCTTAACTGAAAAAGATGGCATTGAAAAACCTTTTGATCTTGAATCATTTGATATTATTATGGTACGTACAACAACAGGCAATTCAAACTAATTCTAGATCCATAAGTTTGTTTAATTTTGTAGTAAGCGGAGCAAAATATGACAAAATATCAACATGCTAAAATTCTAAAGAGATGTGGGACAAACTATAGGTAACTTATGAAGGAACCACTAAAGTAAAGGAATCTCTAATCAGCTCACTCATAAATGTATATGAGTTGTTCAAAATGATCGATGATGAAAATGTTGAATCTATGTTCTCAAGGTTTTGTAATCGTTTCTGAACTAAAGTCACGAATGCACTTCAAGTCAGCAAACTGGTTAGAAGTCTCTCTAAAGAGTGATAAACTAAAGCAACCATCCTTGAAGATGCAAACCTGTAGAATATAACAAATGACGAGCTTCGGGGAAACTTAACAACATATGAACAAAATCATATAAATTTGAACAACAAAGATGAAAAAAAGAATGTTGTGGCTTTCAATACTGAGACACCTCAAATCAATGAGGAGACAAATGGAATTCAAGACGAAGGGATGACACTCATAACACGTGGTGTAAGACAAATACTTAGACGAAGAAGACAAAGGCCTTAACAGGATTATAAGAGTAGTAATTTTAGCAAAAACGACGATCGATGTTGCTACTGTGGAGAACCAGGACATATCAAACAGAATTGTCCAAAACAGAAGAGGAGAAGAAATCAAATAAATGAAGATCCAAAAATTCTTGGAGCATGGGAACTGGGAGAAACCATAGATGATGACTATGATCAGATGGAAAATGTGTGTCTCATGGCATTGGGAGAAACAAGCGAGGTAATACTTTTTAATTGTCCTAACTGAATTGATTTAAAAATACCTTGGATATGATCACTGGTGAATTACACAAAGTCATCGATGAATACAATAAACTCACTCAAGAAAAGAAAAGAAAGTCTGGCAGATTTTTCTCGAAGAAAGTCAGATAAAAGCTGACTTATTGACAGAAGAACTAGAGGAAGTAAAAATGAAATTTAATAGCTTTAGAAAATCTCCAAGTTACACGACAACATTTTATAGAAGAAATTGTCCAAATCATCACTAGGTATGAGAACGCCTTTCTCCTATATAATCAAATCTTTTGTTTAGATCGCTCAAGCAGATCAAGAAAATCCCCCTCTAACTCTGATATCTCTACCAAAAGTATTTATTACACTTGTGGTGATATGGGTCATAAATATTTCAATTGTAGAAAGTTCTCTTATGGGAAATGGATTTAGAGACCAAAAGTTGTTAATAATGAAGGACCCAAAAATAATTGGGTTCCTAAAGAAAACTAATTTCTTTGTTTTGCAGGAGCTATAACAGAAAACCTACAAAAAAGAATGCGAGTGCTTGATAGTGGATTCTGGAGACTTATGTGTGCAAGAAAGAAAACTTCAAAGCAATAAAAAAATATAGACGGAGGATGTGTTAGATTTGGAGATAATGCAAAAGGATAAGTCACTAGCATCTCATCATGTGATCTAGTCTAAGTATACTTAGTTGATGGTTTCAAACATAATCTTCATTAGTCAACTATGTAATGTTGGATTTTAAGTCACCTTCAACATACCCAGCTAAATCATTAAACACTCGGAGAAAAAGATGACTCTAATTGGAGACCGAGTAGATAATATATATATATTATAGATAATGTTGATTTTCCATCTTCCACATGTTTTACTGTAGTAACAAGTAACCCATGTCTATGGAATCAAAAATTTGGACACAAAAGTATGCACACTCTTGAAAACTGTCCAGACTTGAACTAGTTATAGGTCTACCGAAACTAAAGTTTGAGAAATATCACATATGTGACGCATGTTAAATGGTAAGCAAACTTGTTCTGCTTTCAAAGTAAATGATATTGTAAGTACTTCTAAACCTCTACAGCTTCTCCACATGGACTTATTTGGTCCCACTCATACTTCCAGCATTGGTGGTAAAAGATATGCTTTTGTAATTGTTGACAATCTTTCAAGGTTCACATGGGTAATTTTCCTAACTCATAAAAATAAAGCTTTTACTAACTTTGAAGCTTTCTGTAAAAGAGTTCAAAGAGAGGCATGTTATTTCATTACTACTATCCATGTCGATCATGGTGGCGAATTCGAAAATAAAGCATTTGAAGACTTTTTGCACTAAAAAAGGTTTCACTCAGAACTTCTCTACACCCAAATCCCCTCAACAGAATGGAGTGGTCTAAAGAAAAAATGGATAACAACAATGCACAACATTGCTTCTCGATAGAAGTTTACCTGATAATTTTTAGGCACAAACAGTATGCTATGCTTGTCACATTCTTAAAAGGTGTTTAATTAGACCGATCCTGAAGAAAACTCCGTATGAAATATGGAGAGGAAAAAATTCCAACATAAGCTACTTTCATCCCTTCGCTTATAAATGTTTCGTTCACAATAACAGTAAGAACAATCTTGGAATATTTGATTCGAGAGTGATGAAGGTATTTTCTTGGGTTATGCACCTCTTAGTAGAACCTTTGGAGTTTTAATAAAATAACCATAAGCGTTAAAGAATCTTTTCATGTTGTGTTCGATAATACTAACTCTATAATTTAGGAAAATTAAGATACTAGTGATAAAGTCCTTGACCATAAACAATCACTTTAAAAGATGCGCAGCCATTAAATATGTCCCAAGTGACTCCATGAAACTAAATATTGGCAGGTCGACTATTGTGGAAGACGAGTCGACTACACCAGTTAATAAGGCTAATATTCCGAGAGAATGGATACATAATGCAAACTATCCTGAAAAATACATTCGTGGGAAGCCTGATGAAAATATAAAGACAAGATCCTCTCTAAGAAAACAAGTCGCGGTTGTTCTTATATCTCAAATAGAGCAAAAAATGAATAAATGAAGTTATGGAAGATTAATCATGGGTTCATGCAATGAGAGAAGAACTTGATCAGTTCAAAAGAAATCAAGTATGGACTCTCGTGGAAAGACCAAAGAACTATTCTTTAATCAGAACAAAATGAGCTTTTCGTAACAAATTTAGATGAAAATGGTAAGGTTATTCAAAACAAAGCTCTACTAGTCTCTCAAAGCTCTTGTCAACAAGAAGGTATTGACTACGTTGAAACTTTTGCTCCCGTAGCAAGGTTAGAATCCATTAGTATCTTACTTACTTATGCTTCTTTTAAACGGTTTAAACTTTTTCAAATTGATGTGAAAAGTGCATTTTAATGGATTTATAAAAGAAGAAGTTTTTGTTAAACAACCCCCTGGTTTTGAAAACTCCTCTTATCCTTATTTTGTGTAAAAGCTTTCAAAAGTTCTTTATGACCTTAAGCAAGTTCCAAATGCATGGTATGAGAGACTTATCACTTTATTTATTCAAAATAATTTTCAAAGATGAAAGATTGATACAAATCTTTTTATTCAAAGATCTTGTTTATATATTTTTATCGTTCAGATATATGTTGATGATATTATTTTTGGAAGCTCTAACTTTTTTTGTGTAAGTATTTTGCAAATCTTATGAAAGGAGAATTTGAAATGAGATTAATGAGAGAACTCACATTCTTCCTTGGATTAAAAAATTAAAATCAACTAATAGGACCTTTATCAATCAATTCAAGTATACTAAAGAACTTATCCAGAAATTTGGACTTGAGAAAGGAAAAGCTTTTGGGACTCCTATGAGTGCTTCCACATGTCTTGAAACAGACGCACTAGGAAAATATATAGATGAAAAAATATATCGAGGAATGGTTGGTTAACTACTATATCTCATTACAAGTCGACTGGATATTATGTTTAGCATATGAAAATGTGCTCGATTTAAAGCCACTCCAAAAGAGTAATATCTCATTGCAGTAAAATGAATCATCCATTAACTAATCAAAACCACTGAAATGGGACTATGATATCCTCACTCTTCTCATTTTGAACTTATTGGCTACTTAAATGCTGATTCTTAAGGTCACAAGAATGATCGGAAGTGCACCAGTGGCACTTCCTAAATCTTAGGACAATCTCTTATCTCTTGGAACTGACAAAAAACAAACTTATGTATCCCTATCCACCACAGAATCAGAATATCTTGCAGTCGGAATTTGTGGTACTCAATTATTATTGATGATGCATCAATTATTCAACTATGATTTATCATTTGAGGTGTTCTAATTTACTGCGATAATACTAGTGCTATCAACTTATCTAAATATATTATGCATTACTCTGGGAAAAGCACATTGACATTAAACACCATTTCATTCGTGATCATGTTGAAAATGGTGTTTTTCTGTTGGAATTCGTTGATTCTGTGAATCAGTTGACATATACTGTTACCAAACCACTACATGAAGAAAGATTTTTCTTTCTCCGGAAAAGTACTCTTATCCAGTTTCGTTTCTTGAAAAGTCTGTTGAACCTTCGCCTTTGGTCTCTCTAGCTTCTCTCTTCTTCATAAAACCCTCATTTTTCTCTTTCTCCTCTCGTACTCTTCTCTATTTTCTCTTCTCTTCTCTCTCCATGACTAAGACTAGATCTATGTCGTCCCTCCAAAACCCTACCCCCTTTTGTCTGATGTTCTCTCTCGCTTCTGATTCATCTGATGAATCAGGAGACTCTCCTTCTGTTTCATCAAAATGGATTTTTTTACCTCGGTCTAAGATCGCAAAGAAGACGATGTTCGATCCCTCTGGTGCACTGTCCGCTGAAGACATGCACCTATTATGGGGAGTCGACCACAAGTATAGGTATGAGCGGTCTCTCTCGTCCCATTGTGCCTGGCAGAGTGGTGTATCTTTGTTATTTTGATGAATCCAATTGTCCGTAAGCCCCATTCTTAAGGCTCAGAATGTATCATTATTATTTACTTTATGTGGACTTGAAGTGCTTGAAGATGTTGTTCTTCTATTTTATGCTAAGCTCCATGTGTCTAGCGACAATGCTGAATTAGAAACTCTTGTGTTGTGAAATACCCTTATTTTAAGTAAACCTTTATTTGAAGATGTGTGTGGCAAAGGTTTTGGGGTTATTCCGCATATGAATGACACTTGACCTGATGACTTCAAAGTCACACTAGATGAGGCTAAAGCCGCCGTGGCTGAACCTAGCACAAAGTTGACTTACTTTTGACCCCTATATCTATGTTTTGAAAATCGTATTCTGGCTCACCTCATTGCAACTAGTGTTACCCCGAAAGAGATCTCTAAGAAACATCTCAAATAGGGATGTATTTGTTCTCTACTGCTTGCTTAAGAAGTATTGAATCTAGTGGGATAATTGGTTCAACGAATATATGTGGGGAAGTGCTAAGGAATCAACCCTACTACAAGTTTACCATATCGGTTGTTCATATCACGGATTCTGGTGGACCATCTCATTGATCTCTACCTACTGTAATCAACACCACTTATGACTCTCGGACATTCTCTAGTATGGTATATATGGAAATTTTTAACCGGTTGGTGAAGAAGGATTCTATCCATGAATGGTCCAAAGCAGCAAAACCATCAAAAAGATCTGATTATTAGGCAGCCCTTTTGCTTAAGGATTCAGAGGATCTTAAAACAAGTATTGTGGCTGTGGGGCGTGGACTTGAAACTATTAAGGATGTTGTTGAAAAGGTATTTGGTATTCCAAAGGATACTAGCACTAATATTGGTAAACTTTGAATTATCATAACAGGAATTAAGCAGGAAGGCATTGCCACAGTCAACCGACTTATCAAACAAATTGAATCTCTCAAAAAAGGAGTCGAATTATCCAGTAATGATCTCGCAGTATCAGCTCAGACTTCCTACTCAAATCTCTCAAAAAAATTTGAGTTTTCCTACAACTCCTCCAGTGAAGAATTAACAACTCTCTGAAATACTTCTGGGTTCTAAGCGCTATACTCCTGGTATCCATCTCTTTGCTCTATCTGTTGAACAATTTCGACAGGGATATGTCATGCGGCTCTTGGACTGTATATTTAAGATTACTAGCCTTCCTACTACATTTATAATTATTTAATTACTTGGTTTATTATCTTTTCTTTATTATTATACAAAAGGGGGAGAATGGTTTGGTTTCAGTTTTCTAGTCCAGGTTCAATTACACTTGGGCATGAGGCACTCAACTCAGGTGGAGCCTAAATTCACGGGGAGCCTTCACATGGACTCGCTGTCTCAGGGAAGTTTCATTATCACTACTCTCGCATATTCCTCAATATATTATTGTCATATTAAAAAAATGGAAGATTGTTAACCTCAGCTTCAAATGTTTTAATAATGACAATACTGACAAGGTTCTTGATGCAGGATAAAAGTTCAAGTACTAGGGTAAAATCGGGATACTCGCAGTGATCACACAAAGGATAGGCGTAACCAGTTAAGAATGGAAAGTCAATATTTGATCAATCATATCAAATCTCACAACCTGTGAAATCAAAGTTTCATAAAAGGAAAATAGATCAAAACAATCAAGGAAATCGAAGATAAAATCAAGGGAGAAAATTAAGGAAACATCATCTTTACAAATAGTACAAGACAAATCAACTTAAGGAAAGGATTAAATCACACGACTGTCAATACAAGATTCAAGACCATCTCAAGATCCTTACGCAAAGAAATACTTGATCTATCGTACTCATATCTGATATGGACATGATTTAGTAAATCAATTACAAATAGGATAATATCAAAGATCATTGATTTAAGCACACTTGGGTTTGCTCGTAAAAGCTTTCACTATATGAAGCCTCCTCTGCCAGTAATGTGAAGTACGAAACTTCACTTGAAATTATTTTTAATCTTCTTTTATCTTTGATAAAGCTTTGTAGATATGAAGTGATAATTGTAAAAGAAAAAGTGAAGGAAATATTAAAAGAGTAGGTTATACAAGTGAGGAAGTGTCAAGTCTAGAAGATCTGATTTGCACATCAGACAGAATCGAAAGATTTCTCATTCTGTACAACTAAGTTAATCGGGCTCTTAAGGAAACCCTTAAAACCAAAGTGGACTGGACTAGGCACCTCATTGGTGACCCGAACCAATATAAAACTTTCTATATTCATTTACTTTCGACAATTTGTTCTTTATATTCTGTTGAACTAACATGCAAGCAAGTTTATTACTACTCATAGACAGTCGACTGTCCAATTATTTTAATTCACCTCTCCCCCCTTTATGGATGCATATTGGCTTATTATTGAAACACAAGGGAGATGGTTCAATTGTTCGATTCAAAGCAAGATTACTTGTGTGTGGCTTTACACAAGCCTATGGGTGTTGATTATTAGGAGTCTTTTGCGCTTGTTCCAAAGCTAAGTATTATTACTGTTCAATTATGAATAAATACTAATCTTGATTGGCCTCTACGACAATATGATGTGAAGAATTCTTTTTGCAAAGAGAATTATCAGAAGAAATACATACGAGCATACCTCTTGGTTATAATACCTCTAGAAATAAAAATTTAGTGTGCAAGCTAAAAAAAAGGCAGTGTATGCGTAGATAAAAAAATCCAAGAAAATGGTAATCAAGAACGGAAAATAAAGGCAACAACCATATTTATTTTTTTAAAAGTGTGAGTGTTACAATCTCTATGATTCCTCTGAATTCACCTTTTCAAATATAAATCCAAGTGCTCTTGATCTTGAATTTGTCTTGAACTTCGATCCCGAACTTCAACTCGAACTTTATCTTGATCTTGACTGTTACTTGAATTCAAGGGCTTCGAGCTTGTTCTTGAATGTGAAGCTCTTAATCTTGATCGTTCTTAAACCTGAATACTAAAATTCTTAAACTTACAGCTTCATAGAGAATTTATGGTGTTTGTACCACGATTTGTTTCTAGCTTCTTGTTTAGAGTTTTTGTCCCTTTTTTAAATTATGAGGACCCCTATTTATAGTTTTAGAATAGAGAAGTTGCGATTGGAACAATATTTCCTTCAGCCAATCAGATCTAAATGACATGACATATCAACTTTATGGAGCGTGCTTGTCATCTTTGACAGATGTCATGATTCTATTGGTTTTGCTGTGCGGAATTTGAGATAATATGAGAAAATATAAACGCGAAAGAACAAGACAACAGATTTACGTGGTTCACCAATAAATTGGCTACGTCCACGGGATAAGGGGGAGCAGTTTTATTATGGAGAGGCAAAAAAATAGAATTACAAAATAGGGTTTGCCATAGCGTCTATATATAGTGCTAAGCTACGCCCTAACAGGCTTGGGCCCAACATACAAAATTGACAGATAATTAAGGGCCCAATAGAATTACAGAATAGGGTTTGCCATACCCCCGTCCTTTCTGTTGTAACGGGTCCGATTCAAGGCATTCAACAAATCTCCACCTTGACTTGAATTCTCCGAACAGATTCTTCAGACGCACTATGATAGTGCCAGGCCTCCTTCTCTTCCTCAGAATTGTCCCGCAGGGCAATTAACAGCTTCTGATGTTGAGCAAGTCCAAACAGTGTTGAAACTTGCTCTGTGGAACCGGCTTTGTGAACATATCAGCAGGATTATCAGCAGTTCCTACTTTCTTCACCTTGATTCTCTTCTCACTTCTCAGAAAATGATACCTTACGTCAATATGCTTGGTTCTCTCATAATGGACTTGATCCTTGGCTAGACAAATTGCGCTCAAACTGTCACAATACACTGTAGCCTGATCATGATGCAGACCAAGATCACTAACCAGCCCTTTCAGCCAAATCCCTTCTTTTGCAGCCTCAGTCAAGGCCATGTACTCCGCTTCGTAGTAGACAAAGTCATTGTAGGTTGCAAAGTTGCCTTCCAACTGACGACAGATCCTCCTAGGGTAAACACATAGCCAGTCATCGATCTTCTTGTGTCAACATCTCCAGCATAGTCATAATCAGAATAGCCAGTAACCAAGCACTGAGTATCACCTCCATAAATGAGACCAACGTCAGATGTACCTCTAAGGTACCGGAAAATTCTCTTCACAGCCTGCCAATGTTCTCTCCCTGGTTGTCCCATGAATCTGCTCACTACACTAACTGCATGTGCTAAATCTGGCCTTGTACAGACCATAGCATACATCAAACTTCCTACGGCACTGGCATAAGGGACTCGTGACATATACTCCTTCTCTTCTACTGACTGTGGAAAGAACATGGCAGTGAGATGGATATTGGCAGCACTGGGGGTATCAATAGGCTTAGATTAAGACATGCCAAATCTCGCCAAGACCTTCTGAATGTAGCTTCTCTGTGACAAGAAAAGTTTCCTTCTCTCTCTGTCTCTAATGATCTCCATCCCTAGAATCTTCTGAGCGGCTCCCAGATCCTTCATCTCAAACTCAGCACTAAGTAAACCCTTCAGCTTCTGATTGTCATACTTCTTCTTTGCAGCTATCAGCATATCATATACATAAAGCACCATATAGATGAATGAATCATCCTTGAGCCTATTGTAGTAGACACAACAATCATATGAGCTCCGAGTATAGCCCAACTTCACCATGTAGTTGTCAAACCTTTTGTACCACTGCCTTGGAGACTGCTTAAGTCCATATAGGGACTTCTTCAACTTGCAGACGTGATTTTCCTTCCCTGGAACTTGGAAACCATCCGGCTGAGTCATGTATATCTCTTCCTCCAACTCTCCATGTAGAAACGTTGTCTTCACATCAAGTTGTTCAAGCTCCAGATTCTGATGTGTAACTATCGCTAGTAACACTCGGATGGAAGTATGTCTAACCACTGGTGAGAAGATCTCATTATAGTCCACTCCCTCTCTTTGGTTGAAACCTCTGGCAACAACCCTGGCTTTATACTTGACTCCTTCTGCTGGTGATATCCCTTCCTTCTTCTTGAAAACCCATTTGGAAGTAATAATCTTTCTCCCCGAAGGCTGTATGACCAGATCCCATGTCTGATTCTTGTGTAGGGACTCCATCTCATCACCCATAGCAGCAAACCATTTTTCAGAATCAGGACTTAAAATGGCTTCTTTGTAAGTAGACGGCTCAGATGTATCTACCTCTTTAGCAACCTGCAGTGCATAACCCACCATGTCCTCAAAACCATACCTCGTAGGTGGCCGAACTCCAACCCTCCTTGGCCGATCTTGAGCTATACTCCGATGGATATGTGATGGCATAGATTCTGGAATATCAGTTTCTGTCTGTGGCTCTTGATCCTCCTCTTCAGGTTCTTTTAAATCGCTCTCGTTCTGAATGACTTGAAACTCCACCTGTTTATCAAGACTCCCAGTTTCTGACGTAGTTGTAGGCTTCACAATGGTCCTAAGCAGAGAACTTTCATCAAAGACAACGTTCCTGCTCATAATAACCCTCTTTTCTGCTGGAGACCAGATTCTGAAACCTTTCACTCCATCTCCGTAGCCCACAAATACTCCCTTTTTAGCTCTTGGTTCTAACTTACCTTCATTGACGTGATAGTAAGCCGTACAATCAAAAGCTTTCACATTTGAATAATCAGCAGCTTTTCCTGACCACATCTCCATAGGTGTCTTGCACTGTATGCATGTGTGTGGTCCGCGGTTAATCAAGTAGCAAGCTGTACTAACCGCTTCTGCCCAGAATCATCTATCTAGCCCAGCATTAGAGAGCATGCACCTTGCTCTCTCCAGAAGTGTTTGATTCATCCGCTCAGCTACACCGTTCTGCTGTGGTGTATTTTTTACCGTACGATGTCGAGCAATCCCTTCATCCTTACAGAATTGATCAAATTCAAACCAACAGAATTCCAGCCCATTATCAGTTCGCAACCTCTTGATCTTCTTCCCTGTTTGATTTTCCATCAAAATTTTCCACTCCTTGAACTTCTGGAAAGCTTCACCTTTATGCTTCATCATGTACACCCAAGTCATCCTTGAGTAGTCATCAATAATGGACACAAAGAATCTGCAGCCTCCCAAAGACTCAACACGGCATGAACCCCAACAATCAGAATGGATATAATCAAGTGTGCCTTTTGTTCTGTGAATGGCCTTTGGAAACTTGTTGCGATGTAGTTTTCCAAAGACGCAATGTTCACAAAACTCTAGGCTCTTAACCTTATGACCAGCAAGAAGATCCTCCTTTGACAGAATTTACATCCCTCTTTCACCCATATGACCAAGTCTCATGTGCCATAACTTAGTCATATCCTTCTGGTGAACTTCTGACGATGCAACATGGGCTGAACCTGTAATCGTGGAACCTTGTAGAAAATACAAAGTACCACGCATGACACCTTTCAGAATCAAATTTGAACCCTTCCAGACCCGCAAGATTCCATCTTTTCCCGACCAGTTGAATCCCTTGTTGTCCAAAAGACTGAGAGATATCAGATTTTTCGTCATCAATGGAACGTGCATGACCTCGTTCAATGTGCAGAAGCTACCGTCATGTGTCCTTATCTTGATCGAGCCTGTCCCAACCACCTTGCAGACAGAACTATTGGCCATCGAGATGCTGCCTCCGTCTATCTGCTCATAAGTCGTGAACCACACTCTCCTAGGACAGATGTGATAGGATGCCCCAGAATCGAGAACCCACACATCTGAATGATGAGTGTGCTCATCCGCAACTAGGGCAATGTCTTCTTCGGAATTGGTGCCTTCTTCAGCAACGCAGCAGACACTGATTGTTTTTCTGATTGCTTCTTCTTCTTCGGACAATCAAATTTCCAATGTCCCTTCTCCTTGCAGTAATTACAAACATCATCCGGCTTTGCACCCTTAGACATCGGCTTATTTTTCTTTCCGGCGTTTTTCCTTCCCTTTCCGCTACTGGTGAACAGACCGGAAGGTTGTATATCCGTACTTGTGTCGTTAGCCTTATGCCGTAATTCCCTGCTATGAAGGGCCGATATGACTTCTTCCTGCGACACAGTATCTTTCCCAACAATGAATGATTGAACAAAATTCTCAAATGACATTGGGAGAGATACTAACAGAATCAGGGCAGCATCTTCATCCTCGATCTTCACATCGATATTACGCAATTCTAATAACAAAGTATTCAATTGCTCTAAATGTTCCCTGAGTTGTGTACCTTCAGCCATTCGTAAACCGAATAGACGTTGTTTCAGAAGCAGCTTGTTGGTTAGAGATTTTTTCATGTATAAACTCTCCAGCTTCAACCACAGACCAGCAGCAGTCTCTTCATCCGAGACCTCCGTGATGATGTCATCCGCGAGACACAGCATGATCGTCAAGTGCGCCTTTTCCTCCAAAATCGCCATCTCAGGAGTAACGACGGCGTTCTTGTGTTTCGACAACGGCGCCCAGAAGCCTTGCTGTTTCAACAAAGCCCGCATCTTGATCTGCCATAAACTGAAACTGTTCCTCCCTGTGAATTTGTCGATTTTCACGTTCAAAGCAGACATCTCGAATTCTCCAAGAACACCGATTAACCGAGAGGCTTTGATACCAATTTGTTGTGCGGAATTTGAGCTAATACGAGAAAATATAAACGCGAAAGAACAAGACAACAGATTTACGTGGTTCACCAATAAATTGGCTACGTCCACGGGAAGAGGGGGAGCAGTTTTATTATGGAGAGGCAAAAAACAGAATTACAGAATAGGGTTTGCCATAGCGTCTATATATAGTGCTAAGCTACGCCCTAACAGGCTTGGGCCCAACATACAGAATTGACAGATAATTAAGGGCCCAATATACAGAATTGACAGATAATTAAGGGCCCAACATACAGAATTGACATATATAGTGCTAAGCTACGTCCTTTCTGTTGTAACGGGTCCGATTCAAGGCATTCAACAGGTTTTTTTTTATTTGACTCTATATGCCACATAATTTTCCATGTGATACCAAACAATGGGCTTGTTAGGATAAGATGACATTGGACTTAGTAAGTTGGGCTCATCTATTGTAGCCACATTATGACTTTAATTAAATCCATATTTATTGGACTTGAATATATAGCCCGATTATATTAATCCATTATTTATTTGGATTAATATATTTATGAATATATTATTATTTGAATCACTTGATAAATTTATATTTAAAAATTTTAAATGATCAGTGTGATCTAAGACAATCACCTAGAGCATGGTTTGGAAGGTTTTGACTAACAAAGAAGTAATACGGCTATACTCAGCGCAATGCACATCATTCCTTGTTTTTGATGACACAAAAAGGTAAGATAATTGTTCTTATCATTTATGTTGATGATATGATTGTTACTGGTGATGATGTTGATGAGATGACTAAACATTTAGGAGCATTAAAGTATTTCTTTAGTATAGAAGTTATTAGGTCTGAACAAGGAATATATTTGTCTCAATGCAAATGTATTCTTGATTTATTAAAGGAAAGGGTATAATGGGTTATCAACCTAATGATACACTGATTGAACAAAATAATAGCTTGGAGGAACATTTTAATCAAGTGTCTACTAACAAAGTGATATATCAAGATTACTAGGATGCTTGATATACTTATCACATACCCAATCACATATTGCTTATGCGGATAGTGTGGTAAGTTGCTTTATGTGTAATACAAGTGAAGTTCATATGATTGTAGACATTAAGGTCTTGTGATACTTATATTTAGCACCTGGAAGATGCCTCGTGGTCTCTAAGAATCACCATACAAATATTATGGGTTATTGTGATTCATATTGAGATGCAAAAGGTGAACGACGACGCTCAAAGACAGGGTTTATTGGAGGGTAAACTGGTTATTGGGAAATTAAAGTACAAAAAGATGTCTCATTGTCTAGTTAAGAAGCTAAATACAAAAAAAAAAAAGCGATGGTTAAAGGTATCCAAGAACTACTATGGTTGAAATGACTTACGGGGGAGTTTGGCTTTTCACTCGAAAAACCTATGAAGTTATTTTACGACAACCAATCTGGTGTTAAAATTATTGAAAACTCAATTAAATAGGATCGTACTAACCATCTGTATATTAATCATAATTTCATTTATAAGAAGTTTGAGAATAAGACAATTGATGTTCCATATCTAGAGACCTTAGAGCAACTGGTTGATATTCTAACTAAAGTTGTATCCACAAAAGTGTTTGATGTTCTAACTGAAATGTTAACTACAGCTGGTTAATGTTCTGACTTATAACGATGGGCATACATGATTTCTATGCTCCATCTTGAGGTAAATGATGGGCATACATGATTTCTATGCTCCATCTTGAGGTAGTGTTTGCATAAGTTAGTGATTTAGGAAAAGTAATTAATGGGTAGACCTGTTCCTATATAATGTACGTAGATCAATTAGAATGTCTTGTGGATTATAGTAGCATCTTTTTGGGGATGGTAAATATCTTTTTAATTATGTATATTGTATATTTGATTCATATTAAGAGTTTCCTTTTCCACCTATCTTGAGAGAAGCTTCTTTGTTGTCATCTTTAGAGTGATTACCCTAGAAATCACAAGAAAAAAAAATTTGGTTGAGAGAGTCGTCAACAGAGAGCATCTACATTTAATATGTTATTTTAGAATATATTAGTGGAAGTTTGTTAATTTCTAATTATAAAAATGTCGAGGGGAGGTGCAAGGCTAAAAAAAGTGAACCGACAATGTCAATCGAAATGAATTTGGAGCTAAAATGAACTAAAAATAAAAGATTATAAAATAAAATCATATTTAATTTAATATAATAATATATATATTATATAAGACCAGTAGAAGTAAAAGTTGAATTGCTATATGCACTAATCTGGCACGTGTCAAATTTTGGAGACACTTTCAAGTTGAAGTGGCGGAAATATATGAACCGACTATTGTTTCGCGCAGAATCCAATTTTTTTTGTTTTGTCATTCCCAATTTTTAATTCAATTATTTTAATTGGGTTGTATACATCTATAAATATTTCATCTGAATAATTATTAGGATATATTTTGTGGTGGAGAGCTCTCATACTTTTCAGGGTCGTTTCCTTCCTTTCTTTTCATAGACATTAGTAGTTAAAGATCCTTGTTTTGGGATTGTGGCTATGAATTATTATTTAGTATTCTATTTTATGGATTAAAGTTGGTTATCACAAAAATTGCTCTATTGTTCTTAATTCAGAATTATATGATTGACTACTATTCAACATAAACTGATTGTCCAAATTAAACTCGAAAGAAGAATAGATGGATAGAATGTGGGACAGAAAGAGCACAATCTTCTCTTCAAATTAGGGTTGGTTCATATATAGGACATGTATGTACCTATATATATTTATTTGTTACTAAAAAAGATGAAAAATTATTTCCCCACACTTGATTTAGTTTATTTCCGCTCAATGATGTAATTAGATTGGTGATTAGAGGTCAGGAGAGCATGACCATTTAACCTTGTAAATCACTAATTTGATATCCAATTGAAGTCCTCATACGAAGATATTATTCATGAATTCTAATTAGTAGGCTGCAATGAGATTTACAAATCATTAGTGTAGGTATTTCATTCTTGTGCTCTTAGAAATAATACTCTTTTGGTGTGCTTGAATAAATATTTATTATTAGTGTAATTTAGTAAACTAGTTTACCGACAAGTTCTTTTGACACAACATTTTATTGGCGGTGTAGCAAGGGCCTTAGAAATTAAATATTTTTCTAGGTCATAATTTTTTTATCTACTTATGATAGTATTTTTTATTTTTTGTGCAAATTATTTTTTCCTTGAATATGTTGATACTCTTATTGATATTGATGATTGAGATAAGTGATCATTGGGTGATATGAATCATTGTAAGTATTGCAATGGACCCCTTTTGAGTGTCAAGTGTCTTATATTTCTTAAATGTGGTAGTCAAGATTACCTTGAAAATGATTGTCGTAACTCTTATACTACTCCCCTAAACATTTATTATAACTCATGATATTTGTGATATTGGCATGAGGGATGAAGTGGAGATTAGGCTTATATTATGGTTCATATGAGAAACAAATGGAGCAAGAAGAGGTATGTCAACCATTCAGTTATACTTTATTCCTTAGCGTTGATTTTGAGAGTTGAGGCATATTGGAGCTCATTGGAAACATTTTTCTACATTAGACCTAGATAAAAACATGAAATTTGAGTCATCTTAACTAATAAGGGATTTTCTGAATGAAAAAAAAGTCCCATACATCCTAATGTTTCCCAGTCTACATAGACAAAATGACATTTCTCATATAAGGAACAACAAGTGAAAGAAATGACATCTATTACGTGGTTTGTATTCACCTGGTTTTGTAATCCTTATAAAATGATTGTCTTGCCCCTATCGCTATCGAACTCAAGTCTTTTTTGTTTGAGTTTTGGATGTGAGTTTCAAACTATAAGTTTCAAGTTGAAAATATTGTAAGTTTTGAGTTTGAAAGGCTAAGTTGTTAAGAAAGTTATTTACGGTGTCTTTTGAGGTTTCACGTGTCAGAATTGAATTACGTCGATTCCATAAGTCTAAAAAGTTGAAATTCAATTGTGGGAGTTGTAGGTTTATTATTTTGAGCCTTTTGAGGATTTGAGTTCCTAAGTTTTAAATTTGTGGAATATAATTTTATCATTTGGGTAGACTTTAGTACCCATTTTGTGCACATATACCTGAATAAAAACTCAGAGAGTTCCATCGTGGGATGATCTTAGGCCCAGATGAGGTCTTGATCTATTTTTAGAGGTCACAAACTTGTTTTTATCCTTTTTAGGTGTTGAGTTAGTTTCTTGTGGTTTTCATGTATGCCTGATCAAGGAGACCTCCGATTCTTTTTTTTACGGTTCAATTTAGTTTAGAACATCGAGTATAGTTGATTTGAATATGTGGGTTTCGTGTACTAGGTTCTGATCAAATACATAGGGTTCTTTTCATATATGAAAGTTGTCTCTGTTTTCTAGTGGTGTAGGTCTTTCTTTTGCAAAGGTTCGGTCTATTAAACGACCTCCGCTTAATAAAAGGCCTTGTCACTTAATCGACCTTCGTAGCAAAAGAGGCTTCGCTTTTTTGATGCCCAGGATTTTACCAGGGTACGCTTTTGCAAACCAGTGGGCGATTTAGCGACATTTGAGAGGGGTTTTGACGTACAATATTTTGAGCTTGAGCCCCATTTTCCATTTTTGAGTTTGGGGAACTGTTGATGGGGATTTTGGAAAGGTTTTTGATACGCTCAAACTATACTTCCCTAAAAAAGTATAAGCGGTCGTATCACGTAAAGAACCCAAATGTTAGTTTAGGGTCGATCCCACGAGGAAAATTGTTTAGAATTAAATTTAATCTATGATTACTTCTATTTAGTCAAGTTCTTTATGGAAACAAACAATTAAAGGGGAGATTTGTTCAACAAAAGCAATTAATTAAGTCTAAGTAAAGAAGTAGCTAGTTCAAATATTTGATGTTTATCAAGTGATGAGAGAAACTAGAGTGTGAGTGTTCCCTATAGGTTCACAACGCAGTAACCCTAGCTATAATAACTCTTTCCTAGTATCTTGCATGCAAAGTGGTAAGTAATGTATCCCTGATTCCCTGTTCCGGCAACTAGTGAGTTTCACTCCGCACCTTGGTTCGGCTACGTGTGTGTATTTTACTAAACCTTATCTTTTACCTCATATTAAGCATCATAATCGATGTATGGCTTAGTTATTACTTCTCACCAATCGACACTAGACTATTAGATAGTGTATACAAAATCTATGTTGATAATTCTTTTCTTATTATCTATCTCCTTGGTCCGACAAGTAACAAAAAGGTGAGTTCTAACGTTTTCCACCGTTAAAAAGACTTCTAAACGAAAGAATTATCAATACATGCAAGACACTATTCTAGAATTGTTATTTTAGCTAGTTCTACTTTGTTAGTTACCTATGGTTTCCACAACCCTAGTTATGGATTTAGTTACCCATGTTATAAATAACACAATTCATATTTTGATTAGACAAGAATTCATGTACTTACTTTAACAAGTTTATAGAAAATCCAGAAAATCACTTGAATTAATCAAAATATTGTAAGAATCTATTCCGGAAAAGTGAAGTACTTTCCAAAACCCAAAGTTCAACAACCAAGAATACAAATCTGAAAATTAACAAAGAGTCTAACCCCCAAAATGAGGTGTTTAGTTCTATTTATAATAAGAGAGTCCTAAAAATAAAGGGAAACCTAAATAAGGAAAACTTCTTTCCAAAATGCGTCTCGAGTTGACGACCACACTGACGGACCGTTGACGGAACGACAGACCGTAGACGCCTCCGTCGGTCTATACATCAACTCTTTTTCAGCTTCTATCTTCTCCATCACTCTGTTACCATCGACAAACCAAAACGACATTCCGTAAATTGACCTACGGACCATTGATGGCCTTCGTTGATCCATGCTTAGAATCTTTTCAAAATCAGGTACTGGGGCTACATTTTGTTAACACCAACAGTTTTCCAGGACGGTCAGTCGATGAGATGACGGACCGCCATCCCTTCCGTAGCCCCACACTTAGTCATAATTCCCCAATCTATCCTTAGAAGCATAAATCTTCAAATGAAGGTTGCCACATCGTCGATGAGTCGACGGACCGTCGATGAGTCGACCGACCGTCGATGGCTCTGTAGGTCATCCCTTCTGCAAATTTCAGCACAGTATTCTGAGTTTTTGTTCTGGAGAATTTTCTTGCAAACACAGAGAAAAATACATTAAAGCTACTTAAAAGAGGCCTTAGACACACTAAACATAAGGAAAAAACATTGAAAGTACTGTGAAATCACGATACATCAACACCCTCAACTTAAATTCGTTGTTTGTCCTCAAGTGACGCACTATAACTCACCACAAAAACCTTTGTACAAAAGTATCCTTATTTTAGCTTTTCGAATCATCTGGCTATCAATCACGATTATTTTCATTATGTTCATGCATGATATCACTATTAGTCTCGCTCATGTGGATCAGACCATGACACATACTCACCACGCATCGACACCTCTCCTCTTTTATCTTTCTTCAAGGTGTCAACTTTCCAGTATTACAACTGGTGTCCTTTATTTAAATACAATATCCTCTTTTTTCACACAGTGATTTTAGTATAAGTATAAGGATTATTTTTCAACACTCACTCTCAGAACAACTTCTCACCTAATTGGTACTTTGTCTCCATAGGCTTTCCCTTATTTTCACTACTTTAAAATCACCATATTAGACTCTCAGGATCACGGTAGGACTTTCCTAGCTTGTAATGTAGGCTAAGGGTCAGGTAGGGTATATTTGGATGCATTTTAGTGAATTGTTTCCCTTCTTGACATAACGGCTAAGTGTCCTACCTTTTCGTCATTTATTCCGCCCTATTCTTAATTTTTGTATGTTCTTTTGCGTTGCTTTTCTCCATTCTTTATCCTTTTGTGTAAATGACTCTTCTTTTAAATTTTATTTATTTAATTATTTTCAAAATTTTCACTTTATTTCATTTTTGCTTGAGTCACTTTTCTTTTATTCTTTCTCTCTCTTTATTCTTTCAACCCCACTTTCCGGAGCATTCCTCATAATAGCCACCCTCAACTCATGGTTTTGCCATGAGTCAAGGTATACAATACCCAAGGTTAGGTCAGGGCCAAGACAAGGTTGTTTTCTACATTAGACACCCTCAACTTATGCTTTTGTCATAAGCTGAGGTGCACATGTCCAAAGAGGGACCAGGGCCAACACATTGTTCCCAGAAAAGATAAATTTGGGTAGAAAAGAAAGGTCCACTTTAAGCTAAAATCATTTGGATCAAGAAGGGATTGATTTCATTTGGTTTTATTTTATCTAGGCTAAAGATTTGCTATCTTTGAACAAGGGCCTATGATTCTTTCCTGATTGTCTATCACAAATTACTTTTAGCAAGACTAACCAGGCAAGTTCTAGCTCAGTACCAATGGTGGAATATTAAACTTTCCTCACACTCACTTAACACCTCATTACCCTACCAGATTATCAGAAACCTAGTTCGAGCTTTAGATTGAGGGTCATGCAGTGGTGTATCTCTAAGTCATGCTTAGAGCCACACATTCATCATTCACTATGCCTAATCATGCAAGCATTTTCTATAAATTAGGATATCATTTTATTGAGGAATCATGCTTCAGATGTCATATATATTATATGTACAAGATATACTAACGTGTCGGTTAAACATTAAAATAACAAGTCTCTTGGGGGAAAAGAACACAGGCAAGAAAACACCAAGAGAGGATCGTGAGTTGGGCTATTCATACTTAACCCTAGCACTCTCTTTTCCATTTACACCACCCCCAATAAAAGAGCATGTCATTGTCCCTAATGCATAAAAAATATATATTAGGGTGGTAGGTGAAGCAAAACCTAAGGCGCATAGCGCCGATTTCAACTAGATGGCGGATCCGCTTTCCCGGAACCCGCTTCTTCTATAGTAGGGACACCATAAGTAGTGTCTGCAACAATAACAACACCCTCAGTAGTGCTTCTCTCAACATCAACAATCCTGGAACTAGATGCCCCAGCAGCCAACTCATGAGCCCTTATATGCCGGGCCTCCTTATCCATCAATGAGGCTCTCCTCGCAGCCTCCAACTCATTACGCTCTCTCATCCTAGCACGAGCATCATCACCCTCTCTAGACCGATGCCTCTTGGTTTGCTCACATGGTGGCGGCGGTGGCGCAGTGGTGGTCTAGAGCAGTGCAGTAAGCACCGTATCCTCAGCAGGCTCTGCAAGTGTGGCCTCAAACTCAGGTACCTGCGCCTCTAGGATGTCATCCGTGTCATCCCTCAGACTTTCCACAGTAGCCTAGAGAGTCGTCAAGTCAATAGTCGGGGCTGGCCGGGAGAGAACTATCAACTCAAAGGCTTCACGGTGCTGATGAACGACCAGAATTTGCCGCTCAGTTTGCTGGGCAATCTTCTTGTCAATCCACTCCTCTTCCTCAACAATGGACTTCGGCATCCAAGGTTGGATATGGTGCAGTAGTGTGGCCATTTGGGCCTCTAACCTCTAGACCCTAGCAATCAGGAGTAGTGCTGCAGATGGAGTGGAGCGGGAGGAACTCGGGGTTGTGCTAGTACCCAGGATAGACTCGACGGGGGTGATGCCAGTAGGCTCTAATGTACTCTGATTAGCCCCTAGGGCTTGATCTACCGTGTCTGCCATGTTCTCACCTAGCGGTTGCACCTTTACTCTGGTCCATTTTAAGGGTTGCCGCCTCATTTGCCTCATCTCGGATGAGACCTATATTGACCGTCCCATTAGGAGTCTTGAGAACGTCAATATGTCATATGGACGCTCCAGCAGACCTACACAACTCGAAAATCAAACAGGGGAAGGGTACGTGGTGGTGGACTTAAAGGCCCTCTCATGAATGACTGCCACCAACAGTCTTGGAATATCCATATCAAACCCACCAACTAAAGAAGCTACCAATATTGCCCTATCCCATGTAACAATGTTGTCAGCAGCAGTGGGCGATATGCAGTGATGGACCAATAGCCAGATAAATTTGGTCGTGAATGTAAGGTTGGCCTTCCTGATGAACCCTCTGGAATCCAGCATCGAAATTGCACCCTCACCATCCAAAGAAATGTGTTGGGATATTTACCTTTTGGTGGTCTCTCTCATCCCCAGATTACGCTGAAAATGGCCCTCCTAAATAAGGTTCAACCGATAGTCATACTCGGGGTTAAGGATCTCCCTGGTAGCATCTGTGTCAGGGCCGTATAAGAACCAACAAATACTAGTTAATGAGATGTCTAACCTGCGGCCATGGACTCGAAGATGATCAAGTGGTTCCTGTTTAGAGGTATTAGACCGCCTATCCAGGAAATATCGGAGATTCTCTACATCAGATGCGTAGAACTCTCACACCACCTCCTCGCTGTAGTATCCAACGCTCCTGGACATCCACTCTAGCCAATGGAGGGTGAAGAGAACATGTACATCTGGGTCAGTGTGAAGACTCCCTATAAGAACTCGTCGCTGGACTTTCAGAGTCCGAGTCATGACCCCCTAATCGTTGAGAAGCTTCGCGTCCTGGTATACCTGGTATTGTCCCTTGACGCACCACCGGTTGGTCTGACCAGCAAAGGGTGCGGGGACGTTAGTCGGTGGTGCTAGAGTAGAATCCACAGTTTCAGCCTCATCAGATGAGGCAAAGTGCACCGGTGCAGGAGGAGTTTTGGCACCATGTGAAGCATATGCATTCTCAGACCCAGAAGCCTCCTCAGATTCAGACGCTCTCTCAGACTCGGAAGCCTCCTCGGAGCCAGACACTCCCTTAGAATTAGCAGCAGACCCAGACGGTGTGTCGGTAAGTATGCACTCCTCATCAGACGGGGAGGCAGTGACTATGCCGGATGCCACCTTCTTGGCCATTCCCCGGGTGGTCCTAGAATCGTGTGTAGGTGTACAAGTGCCTGGTGAAACGTATTCTTGTTCTTGATCATCGTCCAAGCCTATCACCATCCAGCGTGATGGGGCAAAGGACTTGGAACGTCCTCTAGAGTAGACTAAGTCTGGCTTAGGGGCCATTGGTACCTGCAAAAGATAGTTATTAACTTCATTGGAAACATCTTACACACCCAAGAGAAGCAAGACCAAACTTGAAAATACAAAACACAATCCAGTTCAGAACTGCAGAACTGATCGACGGGCATTATAGATGGTTCGTCGATGGAATGACGATCCGTTGATGAGTTCCATTGGTGAACACTTAGCAAATATTTTAAAATTTGTAGTATTAAGGGTTAAGTTAAAGACGACGGACCTGTAGGATGGTGCGTCATTCAGACGACAGACCGTCGACCACCCCCGTGGGTAGACACTTAGAATAAAACCTATGAACCCTCATCTTACAAGGTTCTGTTAAAGACGACGGACTTGCAGGACGGTTCGTCAATCAACCGACAGACTGTAGATGACATTCGTCATACATCAGTCTCAATACTTTCATTAGATTGTACAATGAGACTGGTCACTTCATTAGCTTTACACTCTCATAGGTGAGTACGTTTTGGTAATATTTACTTACACTATTGATGAATTTTCATCCTTTTCTTTACATTGATGAAATGTGAATTGTCCTTACACAACATCTTTGGTGTTAATGAGACTTGTTTCACACATTCTAACACCTTCATTCGTATGTATTTTTAACATAGTAGCTTAGGTGTAAGTAATGCTTGTCTCACTTCTCTTAACACCTCATTCTGGTCACTTTCTTAACTTAGACATCTTTAGTTATGTTATTTCTCACGTTGCTTGCTTACTTTCATTTGATAGCTTCATATCATCGTTTATGGACAATGAGAACTTCACTCAATGAATTACATATGTTCATAGTTCATTTGGTTAGGGCATGTTGGGACTTGTCCCAATGATTGGCATGCCTTTGGATATGGATTCATTAAATTACCTTAGATGTTCTTATATTGTCATTTCAATACTTTTGCTATATATGATTGGTAAAAAATTAGTATTGGCCTAGAAATTTTTAAAACTGACTTCATAGCCAATTTATTGACACATGCCAAAGTTACACACATTCATGTTTAGTTTGGTATACCTTATCCATTAGCTAATCTTTTAATTATTGAAAGATAACATTATAGACAATTTCATTCATCACTCTTAGACGATGTATTGTTATTCATTTTATTGGAATAAGGCAGGCAATTCATTCAAGTATAATTTCATGGAATCATTAGCCAATTCTGTTACATATTTTGAAAATAATATTGTAGGCAAATTTATTGGTATAAGCCAAACTTTCACTACACTTGAACTTTTAATCTTTGATTAACTTACAAGAACAATTCAATGCTTGGTTTGGCCAAGATATGAAATTATTTTGGTATTATAGATTCATGAACTAGCTTTGATTCTTTATGAAAGTTATAACTACTTATTCAATGCTATTACGTTCATAAGTTCGTGCGGATAGGGTATGTTGGGACTTGTCCCATTGATTGGAATACCCTATGTTATGAGTTCATTGATGTAGAGATCGGTATCACCTTTTTAGTATAACTTCACACATTTTGGGAGATAATATTTTGGACATAGTTTTGCTAGCCAATTTATTGGCATAAACCAAACTTTTACATCTGATGGTCATTTAAACTTCATTTGTTGTGACCCAACCTTTTTACATTGAATTAACTTATAATAATCATTTAATAAACAGCATATAACACTAGACTCAACTTCATAAACAACTCATAGCAACTTCATCTTTCTCGAACACAAAACTAAGCATTATGTCATTCCTTAATCTGTGTAACTAATCACTCAATCATCTGAATCCAATCAATAGACCTCATTACTCATTAATAAATTAAGAACTTATAAAATCAGTTAGAACCACATACCAACAACATGTTCAAAATTACATCTATATACTTAAGGAATCGAAAACAAGGATAACTAGGGAGATGGACGTTCAACAATACCATTAGGAAACAACCCTAGTTTTGAAATTTAAGAGTTTGAAACGTTTGAAAAGCCTCTTGGAGAAAGAATTCCATTAAAGAAAACCCATACCTTAAGTATAACTTAATCTACGAAGACTCCCTTGAACGAATCTTGAAGAAGCCTTGAAAGTCGTCAAAGAAATTTTCTATTTTTTTCTTGCGTTTTGTTCACTATTTTTCTCACGCATTTTTTATGGTTTTAGTCGTGTATTTGTTTGAGTTTGAACGTGGTATTTAGGTTTAGGAACTGACCTTGACTTATTCAACTTAGGGTTTAACAAGTTAATTAAATAAATTAATTAACTAATTACTAAAAAAACCTCCTAAGTTCACTAAACATAGGAAAATGTTGAATTGACCGAAAATCTGAAACTTTTTTCTTGACTATGGTTTAGGTCAACATTTTAACTTTATATTAATTAATTAAATCCTTAATTTAATTAATTTATGAACCTAGGGTAAGTAGTAAAGTACCCCTAAGTCATTGAAACCATAATCAACCCTTTAGGACCATCCTAGGTTAAGTACAAGAATGTTTCTTGCATTATACTAAGTTAGCATAAGAATTTCGGTTTGACCCATATAATTTAACTAATAAAATGGATAGTTTAATTTATCAAGTAACCTACGTTAAATACTAAAGTACACTTAAGTCGTTATAATCATGACTAATCCTTGGGTCCATCATAGGTTAAATACTAGGATGTCTTTTTCTTGTCTCAACCGAAATCTTGAAACTTCTTTGTGATTTCGGTTTCTACCCTT
Source organism: Solanum neorickii (assembly GCA_027704865.1). Taxonomy (NCBI): domain Eukaryota; kingdom Viridiplantae; phylum Streptophyta; class Magnoliopsida; order Solanales; family Solanaceae; genus Solanum; species Solanum neorickii. The sequence continues at coordinate 28,951,312 of JAKWJC010000367.1, forward strand.
CAAATTAATTAATTAATATGATAAATTAATTAATTAATATGATAAATTAATTTATTCAGTATCCTAGGGTACTTACTAAAGTATCCCTAAGTTTTTAGGACCTTAACTAACTCTTTGGACCATCCTAGGTTAGGTACTAGGTTGTCACTTTCTTGTCTTAACCAAAATCTGAAAAACTTCCTTTTTAGTTTTGGTTTTATCCCTTTAAAATTAATAAATTAATTTGCTAAATAAAGTAATTAGGTAACCTAGGGGAATTACTAAAGTACCCCTTAGTTGATAGGACCATAACTAACCTTTTGGACAATCCTAGGTTAGGTACTAGGTTGTCTTTTTAACTAGTACTAGGTTAGTGTCAACCCAGTTGTGGTCCTAGATTGTCGGGTGCACTAATGGGTTCAATTCGGTTAGTCCTATGTTATTTAGTTATTTAGGGCAGTTGGTTAGAGTGTAGAATTAGTAGGGAGGTTATTCCCCACATGGTGTGGTCCCTTGTGCACGTTTTCCCCCTAACTACCCTAACCGAATTTGGTTAGGTTGGTCCCCTCCTTTGGCAACATATTCACATGTCTTGCACATGTGATTGCACATGGGTCGGTTACACTTTCCTAACTAACTTCTATTTATGGTTCATTTGGAAATGTTTGTTTATTGTCCCAAGGACCCTCACTATGTACTTGGGCACTACTTAAATACATGATCATTTTAAATGGTTATGTGGAATGGTACTAGGCTTGACACTTGGATGCCTAGTACTTTATGTGAAACTATTCATAATGGATTTTATTTTCGCTTAGGGTCTTCATTTCAGGCACATTTATTGAAAAACAATCTTGGGTTGGGGTATGACAACCCAAGAAGTATATTTCTTATTCGTATATAGAAAAATGGCTAATATCCCTTAGCCAATTTTACTATACTATGCCCAGTATTTCTCAATATTGGGCATTGGGGTGCCTATGTACCCCTAATAGGCTATCATAAGGGCATACTGGCTCTTCATTAGATATATAATTTTCCGGAATGTTACATTATCCCCCCCTTAGGAGCATTTGTCCCCGAATGACACTTATATATCATTTAAACAAAGAGGGTGACTTAGTTTGTTGTACTTAAACATTTCTCTTTTGTGAATACCTAATTCACACTTATTTGGATGATGCATATCATTCAAGATTATTTGAAGCTCTATTTTTGAGATTGAGGAATTTCCCTCTCAACCGCACTTAACTTAATGCGCACCACAACTCATGCTATACAAAAACCATGTCTATGCTACACAAAAATAGCAACATGAAATGCAAACATGACTTAATTTTAACTCGCATAGTGCTATTATAAGACATACGATTAATGACTTTCAACCAAATTGACTAATGCACTAAAACTTAGAGTTTCTTAAACATAAAACCACTTGTACTAAGTATGGGTTCATGCACACATACACATAAGTCTATGCATGATCAAAGAAAGCTCTTCCTAAACAACATGTTATTTCTGGAAAGCCTAGTAACTAGACTTTCCCAAATCGTTATATGTGAATTGTGGTATGAATATGATGTATTTTAATGCATTCAAAGCACACAACAATTTTGTATATGATTACAAAACGTTAGTATCATCCACATAATTTTAGAACAACTCGGGCAAAGATTTAAGATTTTGATCCTCTTAGGACGAGAACTCCTCTTTGTACACTTAGATTATTTTTCAGTCTTTATCTTTTTGTTGTTGTGTAGTTCAATAACACCTTTGGTCCTTTTAGTCTTTGTCTTCTTTTTGTTGTGTAGTTCAATAAATCCTTTGGTCCTATGTTTTACTTACAACTTCAATAATTCATTGTAGTCCCATACCATTAATGAATCGATGTAAGTAATCCAAGGACTAAGGAATGATTTCCCTGCCTTATAGTCAGTCATTCTTTATACTATATATTCATTGCCTTTCATAAGCAATTCTCTATTGATAATGCCATTGATTTCATTATTTTTATGTCTTATATATTATACATTTAATATACATGAAACTTTGAATCGTTGATGTAGCATAAGACATCTCAAGTGATGGCCCAACATATGGGACCTCAACCCAAGGGTCTTCTTTAGCAAACACAGAGTCTGCTTCATTCATTCATTCTTACTTCACATTATTCATTTCATTCATTCATAGGCTGATGTAAACACTAGATATACCTAGGATGAAGTTTAAGACTTTCATCGGGATCATGAAATGCAATGACCAAGAATGACCTAATGTCATTACTTGAATCTGATTTCACCTCCTAATTGTCTTGCACAAATACCTTCGGTATCGTTCATTTCATTATCTTTCATACATTAAGGAAATCCAACTTAACACACATAGATCATGTGATCATCATAAAATCCAGTGTCTACCCCACACTGAAAAGAGGTGGAATCACAGGCTGAATTGACCAAAACATGCTAGCATACATGTGAATTGAACCCAGCCAAATCCATATATTAGAAGTATAGGTTCGAAGACTAGAAAATATAAGGAGACCCATACCCCGCATGCCGGATAGTCTCATCTCATGAGAGTTACATGAACCTCAGTCCTTTCCAAAAGAAGGCATCACTGCTCACAGCTAGCCTATTTGTGCTCAGTATAAGGTTCCATTTCATTCAACTCATACATCATGGAAGCTGGCTTCTAGAAAGGACATCATATCTCAATAGATGATTTCTCATCTCATCATTAGTATTAAGTATACATCAGTCTCAATACTTTCATTAAAGTTTACATAGAGACTGGTCTCTTTATTAGCTTTACACTCTCATAGGTGAGTACGTTTTGGTAACATTTACTTACACTATGGATAACTTGTCATCCTTTTCTTTACATTGATGAAATGTGAATTGTCCTTACTTAACATAGTTGGTGTTAATGAGACTTGTTTCACACATTCTAACATCTTCATTCGTGAGTATTTTTAACATAGTCTCTTAGGTGTAAGTGAGGCTTTTCTCACTTCTTTTAACACCTCATTATGGTCACTTTCTTAACATAGACATCTTTAGTTATGTTATTACTAACTTTGCTTTCTTACTTTCGTTTGATAGCTTCACATCATCGTTTATGGACAATGAGAACTTCACTCAATGAATTACATATGTTCATAGTTTGTTTGGTTAGGGCATGTTAGGACTTGTCCCAATGATTAGCATGCCTTTGGATATGGATTCATTGAACTACCTTAGATGTTCTTATATTGTCATTTCAATACTTTGGCTATATATTATTGGCACAAAATTAGTATTGGCCTAGAAAATTTAAAAACTAACTACATAGCCAATTTATTGACACAAGCCAAAGTTACACTCATTCATGTTTAGTTTGGTATACCTTAGCCATTAACTAATCTTTTAATTACTTAAAGATAACAATATAGGTAATTTCATTCATCACTCTTAAACTATGAATTGTTAGCCATTTTATTGGAATAAGGCAGGCAATTCATTCAAGTATAATTTCATGGAATCATCAGCCAGTTCTATTACATATTTTTAAAATAATGTTGTAGATAAATTTATTGGCATCAGCCAAACTTTCACGAAACTTGAACTTTTAATCTTTGATTAACTTACAAGAACAATTCAATGGTTGGTTTGGCCAAGCTATGAAGTTATTTTGACATTAAAGATTCATGAACTAGCTTTGATTCTTTGTGAAAGTTATAACCACTTATTCAATGCTATTACGTTCACAAGTTTGTGTGTATAAGGTATGTTGGGACTTGTCCCGTTGATATGCATAGCCTATGTTATGAGTTCATTGATGTAGAGATTGGTATCACTTTGTTAGTATAATTTCACACATTTTGGGAGATAATATTTTGGACATAATTTTGCTAGCCAATTTGTTGGCATAAACCAAATTTTCACATATGGTGGTCATTTTGAACTTCATTTGTTGGAAGCCAACCTTCTTACATTCAATTAATTTATAATTATCATTCAATGAACAACCTATAACAATTGACTCAACTTCATAAAAAACTCATAGCAACTTCACCTTTCTCGAACACAAAACTAAGCATTATGTCGTTTCTTAATCTGTGTAAATAATCACTCAATCATCCGAATCCAATCTACAAACCTCATTACTCATTAATAAATCAAGAACTTATAAAAATCAGTTAGAACCACATACCAAAAAAATGTTGAATATTTCATCTATATACTTAGAGAATAAAAAAAGGATAACTAGGGAGATGGAAACAACCCTAATTTCGAAATTCATGAGATTGAAACATTTGAAAAGCCTCTTGGAGAAATAATTCCATGACAAAAAAACCCATATCTTAATTATAACTTAATATACGAAGACCACCTTGAACGAACCTTGATGAAATGTTGAAAAATCGTCAAAGAAATTTTCTTTTTTTTCTTGCGTTTTGTTCACTGTTTTTCTCATGCTTGTTTTCTGGTTTTAGTCATGTATTTGTTTGAGTTTGAACCTGGTTTTTAGGTTTAGAAACTAACCTTGACTTATTAAACTTAGGTTTTAACAAGTTAATTAAATGAATTAATTAACTAATTACTAAAAGACCCTCCTAAGTTCACTAAACATAGGAAAATGTTGAATTGACCGAAAATATGAATTTTAGTCTTGACTATGGTCTAGGTCAACATTTTAACTATATATCTATCAATTAAATACTTAATTTAATTAATTTATGGACCTAGGGTAAGTACTAAAGTACCCCTAAGTCATTGGAACCATAATCAACCCTTTAGGACCATCCTAGGTTAAGTACTAGGATGTTTCTTGCATTATACTAAGTTAGCATAAGAATTTCGGTTTGACCACAATAATTTAATTAATTAAATGGATAATTTAATTAATTAAGTAACCTAGTTTAATTACTAAAGTACACTTAAGTCGTTATAATCATAACTAATCCTTTGGTCCATCATAGGTTAAATACTAGGTAGTCTTTTTCTTGTCTCAACCGAAATCTTGAAACTTCATTGTGATTTTGGTTTTGACCCTTTAAATTAATTAATTAAAATGATAAATTAATTAATTAAGTATCCTAGGGTACTTACTAAAGTATCTCTAAGTTGTTACGACCTTGACTAACTTTTTGACCATCCTAGGTTAGGTACTAGGTTGTCCCTTTCTTGTCTTAACCAAAATCTGAAAATTTCCTTTGTAGTTTTTGTTTTAGCCCCTTTAAATTAATTAATTAATTTGATAAAAAAATTAATTAGGTAACCTAGGGGAATTAATAAATTACCCCTTAGTTTATAGGACCATAACTAACCTTTTGGACCATCCTTGGTTAGGTACTAGGTTGTCTCTTTAACTAGTACTAGGTTAGTGTCAACCCGGTTTTGGTCCTAGGTTGTCGGGTGCACTAATGGGTTCAATTCGGTTAGTCCTAGGTTATTTAGTTATTTAGAGTAGTTGGTTAGAGTCTATAACTGGTAGTGAGGTTATGCCCCATATGGAGTGGTCCTTTGTACACATTTTCCCCCCTAACTACCATAACCGAATTCGGTTAGGATGGTCCCCTACGTTGGCAGCTTATTCACATGTGCTTGCACATGGGTTGGTTGCACTTTCCTAACTAACTATTATTTATGGTTCATTTGGAAATTTTTACTTATTGTCCCAAGGACCCTCACTATGTCCTTGGGCACTGCTTAATTTACATGATAATTTTAAATGGTTATGTGGAATGGTACTAGGCTTGACACTTGGATGCCTAGTACTTTGTGTAAACTATTCATAACGGATTTTCTTTTAGCCTAGAGTCTTCATTTCAGGTACATTTATTTAACAACAATCTTGGATTTGGGTATGACAACCCAAATATTTCTCAATATTGGGCATTAGGGTGCCTATGTACCCATAATAGGCTATCCTAAGGACATATTGGCTCTTCATTAGACATATAATTTTCCGAAATGTTGCACATTAAGTTCATCTAGCGTTTAATCAACCATTTTGTCATTCCGAGGGCATAGATTATTGCAATTTAAAGCCTAGATTCTAAAAGGCCTTCAAACCCAAAGACGGAAAACGATTAAACTAAAAGAATAGTAGACACTAACACCCCCAACCTAGTCACTTTCCATCATTATACGGGACTAAGGACAAAAATTTTATAAATTAAGCATTCAATCTCATCCCCAAGTCAAGACCCACTCAGTAAGTCAGTCAATTTTGCATGCTAACAATCAAGTTTCCAAACAAAGAACATTGAATCAAAGTCAATAGAGTGATACATACCTGTAGACAGTAGTGGTGGGAAGGAGGGATGAATTTTTGCTAGTAAGTACACCAAAGAGCGACCTTAAAGAACGCCCGGAAATAATACAAGTTGGGGAGAAAAATGCTTTGGGAATGAGGGAGATGTAGGGGGATGGGAAATCAGATTGAAGGAAGTGGCAGTTAATGGTGAGTGGGTGGGGAAACTGAAGGGAAATAGGGAGGGAAATGATTTAGGGAGGGTATTTGAAAGGGTGGGTAACTGAAAAGTTTAAATTTTTAATATATAGCCGGTCGGGTCGGAGGAATTGACGATTCCCCGTCAATTGACGACAGACCATAAGTCAGTAGACGATCCGTCGACTGCTCCGTCAAATGTGCCCTGTCATGGAAAAATTAAAGAAACAATCATGGGATCTACGGACCCTACCGACGGTCAGTCAACGGGATGACAGTCTGTCGATGGGATGACGGTACGTCGATTGGTCCGTCGATCAGTGCACCAGTCCAATTTTCTATAGATTTCAAGGGATTTGGTCCCTGCATATTGAACACCCAATAAGCTAATCTTTTTGTATTTTCTGGACACTTTTTAGACACGGACCCTAGTTCACTCTCTAGCCAACACATCCAAAGAAATAAAAGAAAATTCATACGTAACATTAATTGAGAAAAACAAAAATAATGCAACTACGCGTATAAAATCACGAAAAACCTATTGTTGTCTAGAGAATAATATTGGGTTGCCTCCCAATCAGCGCTTGATTTAATGTCGCAGAACGACGCAGGACACTTTATTACTGCGACTTCATCAAGATGGTATGTCTCGATCACTTGTTTCGCCTTTTAAGCATGCCCAAGGTAGATTTTGATTCATTGCCCGTTCACCTTAAACCTTACACCCTCTTTATTTTCCAACTGAACCGTTCCATGAGGGAAAAATTGGATGATCAAGAATGGATCAGTCCATTTGCACTTGAGTTTGCCCGGAAACAAGCGCAAAACCTAGAGTAGAACAAAAGCACCAAATCCCAACCACAAAGTCGCGCTTCTCAATCTTTTGGTAATGGTACTTCTTCATCTTTTCTTTGTAGAGGGCTGAACTTTGATATGCCTTCAAGCGAAACTCATCAAGCTCATTTAACCAATTCAACCTTTGTTATGCTGCTTCATTCTAATCCATCTTTAGTTTCTTCATTGCCCACATGGCCTTATGCTCTAACTCAACCGGCAAGTGACAAGCCTTCCCATATACTAGTTGGTATGGGGACATACCTATGGGCGTCTTGTATGCTGTCAGGTAGGCCCAAAGAGCATCATCAAGCCTCCTTTACCAATCCGTTCTAATCATATTCACCGTTTTTGCCAGAATCTGCTTGATTTCCCTATCTGACACCTCAACTTGCCCACTAGTTTGAGGATGGTACGACGTTGCCACATTGTGGCGAACCCCATATTTCTCCAATAACCTTGTGAACAACTTGTTGAATAAGTGAGATCCCCCATCACTAATAATGGCCCTTGGGAAACCAAATCTGGAAAATATGTTCTTTTTCAAGAACGCGGTGACACTCTTCTCTTCATTATTTGTAAGTGCTATGGCTTCTCCTTATTTTGACACATAATCAACCGCCACAAGAATATACTTCATCCCATGAGAACTCACAAAGGGGCCCGCAAAGTCAATACCCCACACGTCAAACAACTCATTTACAAGAATGGGATTTAAAAGGAGTTCTTGTCGTCTAGAAACACCTCCATCTTTTTGGCACCTATCACATGCCTTGGTGAACTCATGATCATTTTGGTGGATGGTTGGCCAATAGTAGCCACATTGCATGATTTTATGGGCTATATGGATACCACTATGATTCCGACCCACAGGTGAGGAGTGGCAAGCCTCTGAAACACTCAATATCTAGACTTTCGGGACATAACGCCGAATAAACCCATCGGTAAAAATCCTATATAAATATGGCTCATCCCAAAAGTACTTTTTCACATCATGCATAAACTTTTTCCTTTGATGAAAGGACAAGTTTGATTGGACGATATCACTAGCCAAGTAATTCGCAAAATCAATGAACCATGGAATAAAGTCTTGAGAAGCGGCCAATACATGCTCATCAGGGAAAGTATCATCAATTTCAACATTTTCAGCCAATTCTCACAAAGCTTCATCCTCTAGTCGGGATAAGTGATCGGCAACTTGATTTTTGGTCCCTTTTCTATCTTTCACTTCAAAGACAAATTCTTGCAACACTAATACCCAACAAATCAACCTAGTTTTCGCATCCTTCTTTTCCATCAAATATCTCAAGGAAGAATGATCAGTATGCACTATAACTCTTGTTCCAAGCAAATATGAGGGAAATTTCTTGAAAGAAAAGACCACTGCAAGGAGCTCTTGTTCAGTCACTGTGTAGTTCTTTTGGGCTTCATTAAGGGTTTTACTGACATAGTAAATGGGGTGAAGGATTTTATCCCTTGTTTGACCCAAAACTATACCAATCGCAACCCCACTAACATCACACATCACCTCACATGACTTACTCAAATCCGGGAAAATAATAATGGGAGCAGACACCAATTTCTCCTTCAACTCACTGAATGCCTTAAGATAGGATTCATCAAAATAAAATTTACACTCTTTCTCAAGTAACTTACACAGAGCATGCGCAATTTTTGAAAAATTCTTGATGAACCTTCGGTAGAAACCCGCATGCCCAAGGAAACTCCTCACACCTTTTTACAGATATGGGTGGAGGAAGTCTCTCTATCACCTCGACTTTAGCTCGATCAACCTTTATACCCTTCTTTGAGATGCGATGGCCAAATACAATACCCTCTTTCACCATAAAGTGACATTTTCCCCAATTTAGCACAAGGTCGCAATCTTCACATTTTTTGAGAACTTCAGTCAAGTGATTCAAACAATGATCAAATGAGTCACCAATAACAGAAAAATCATCCATAAATACCTCAATGGTTTCCTCCACCATATCGGAGAATATGGATATCATACATCTTTGAAAAGTAGTCGGTGCATTACACAACCCGAAGGGCATCCTCTTGAACGCAAAGTTCCATAAGGACAAGTAAAAGTGGTTTTATCTTGATCTTCTTGTGCAATAGATATTTGGTTGTAACTTGAATAACCAACAAGAAAACAATACCACCTCTTTCTTTTAATCCTATCCAACATCTGATCCATGAAGGGCATAGGGAAATGGTCCTTCTATGTCTATGCATTCAATTTCCGGTAATCCGTACACACTCTCCATTCGGTCACCGGCCTCATTGGAACAAATTCATTTTTCTCATTAGGGACCACAAGAATTCCCACTTTTTAGGGCACACATTGAACATGGCATACCCAACTACAATCAGCGATCGGATATATGACTCCGGCATCCAACCACTTAATAATTTCCTTCTTCACTACCTCTTGCATAGGCGGATTTAAACGTCTCTGATGCTCTATATTGGGCTTATGATCGGGAATGAATTGCATTTTATGTGAAAAATACCGGGAGGGATCCCAATAATATTCGCAATAGTCCACCCAATATCTCTCTTGAACCTCTTCAACACTTCAACCAAACACTCTACTTGTTGCATATTAAAATATGATGCAATAATTACCAGCAAAGTGTCACCTTTCCCCAAGAATACATACCTCATGACGTGGTAGAGCCTTAAGCTCCAATTATGAAGCCTCCTCAATAGATGGTTTCACGGGTGGAGAATCGTGATGCTTCATATATAAATCCAATTTCTTTGGTTTAAACCGAACATCACCTCGATCAAGTGCCCCAACAAATGACCCGTACTCTTCGATACAATCACTCTCAAGATTCATGATCATTGTCGTTAGTGCCTCAACACCAAGACGCTCCTCTATTTGTACCTTGGACAAACTCTCAACTTTGTAGGATATCTCAGATACTGATTGGAGCTCACTGCTCTGCCTCATGGACCTACAAATGTTAAAAGTCGCTTCTTCATTGTTCAACTAAAACTTCATCAGCCCTTTCTCCATATTAACTAAGGCACGTCCGGTAGCAAGGAACGGCCTCCAAATAATAATAGGCACCTCAAAATCCACCTCACAATCAAGAATCACAAAATAGGTAAGAAAAATAAATGACTCCACTTTCACTAGCAAATCGTGGAGTATCCCAATAGGCCTCTTAAACGTTCAATCGGACATCAGTAGCCGCATTGCAGAGGGATTTTGGTCACCCAAACCCAACTTCTTGTAAATAGTGAGAGGCGTGAGATTAATGCTTGCCCCAAGATCACATAATGCTTTAGCAAAGAGCAACAACCCGATTGTACATGGAATAGTGAAAGCACCTGGATCTTTTTTTTTTTGCACAAGAAACCTTGTAGCAATAGCACTACAGTGTTGCATCTAATCATCATCCTTAAAACTAACCGATCTCTTCTTAGTAACCATATCTTTCTTGAACTTGGCATAACCGGGCATTTGTTCAAGAACTTCTATCAAAGGGACATTGATGGAAAGTTGTTTCAACATAGTAATAAAATGTCGGTATTTACCATCCTCAGTCTTTTTCACCAATCTTTGTGGAAATAGCGGTGGTAGTCTAGGAATGGGGGTCACTTTTTGGAGTGTCTCAAATTCTTTCCCCCGTTTATCTACCAACTCACCACTAACTTCCTCTACCTCATCATCTCCTCTCTTCTAATATTTGACACCACAAGGCATAGGTGGATCCATAGTCTTCTTACCCCATCAAGTAGTGACTGCTATACAATTTCCATAATTTTTTTCAAATTCTAGACAGTATTTCTAGGAAGAGTACCCGGTTGGCGTGGGTTCACAATAGAAGACAATTGGGACATTTGCAACTCAAGATGCTTGATTAAGATTACATGTGCATCCACCTTTTGCCCAATATTTACTAAATCACCTCTCAACTCTTTGACGTGCTCATCACTGGCATCAAACCTCCTCATCATCTTCTGCAACACATCTTCAACTCGCGCCATACTACCTCCACCATCCCTAGGAGTGACTTCCCAATTTTGAGGTGGAACATAGGGCCCACTCCGATCGTTTCTGTTATCATAGTTACCCCGGTTGAAGTTGTTGTCGCGGTTGTAGTTTCCATCTCGAACATAGTGACCCTATCGCTTGTAATCCCCATAGTTCCAACCTTGATTTCCTTGACCTTGGCGCCAATTCTCCTAATTGGAGCCTTGGGAGTTCGGAAGAAAACCCCCCGTCTGCTAATTCACTACATAAGAATCTTCTTCATAGTAGTACTCATCAATCGGTGGTGGTGGTTTAGCCAAATAGTTCACCACATTTACCTTTTATGCACCCCCGATTACATGTTTTAACACCAACCCAAGCTCAGTTCTCATTTGAACCATCTCTTCATGAATCTCATCTGCGGCTTGGTTATGTAAAGTTTGCACTGCAAAAGGGTTTCTCCCTGTATCCGACTTCCTAATGTTCCAAGATTTATTATTTTGGGAGATTTTCTCTAACTTTTCGGTGATCTCTGCATAAGTACACTCTCCATAAGAACCACCCGCAATCGTATCAAGCACTGCTTTATTATTATCATCTTGACCTCGATAGAAGTACTTTTTTAGTGACTCATCATCAATGCAGTGGTTTGGGACACTTCTCAAAAATGAGGTGAACCTATCCCAATAACTGCTTAATGACTCCCCTGGTAATGCCACAAAGTTGTTCACCCTATCTTTGTGGTTTAGCTTTTTAGAAACTGCGTAATACTTTGTTAGGAACACATCCCTCAATTTCTCCCAAGTATAGATTGAATTGTAGGGCAACTCTAAAAACCAAATTGCGGCCTCCTACATCAGTGAGAGAGGGAATACCCTTAATCCAATTACATCTATGTCTAAGTCTGGACTCCCTACATAACTCTTACACACTGACCTTAGTTTGGAAATGTGAGCAAGTGGATCCTCAGATGGTAGCCCCAAAAATATACCTCTAGCGGTGAGCATATGCATCAAGCTTCTAGTTACCACGAAAGTATGACCCTGTGGTAGAGGAGGTAGGAAAAGTGGCCCATCAGAGTCAGTAATGTTAACATTTCCCCTATAGTACTCTTGAGGGCGTGGGACGGGAGGTTGCCTTCTCGGATTACCTTTTCCAGGGTTATCAACAACCACTCAATTATGAGTATCAACCTGCGGGGCAAGTTGAGGGTTGATCTCAACATCGATATAAGCAGGATTGTTTTGAATATTCATTTTGTAAAGTGTGCGATTTAGTTCTGGATCAAGTGGAAGTATTGGTTCTCCTGAACTTTGTGTACTTGGAATACACTAAAGCTAGACCTACGAGAGATAAAAAACAGAAAAAAGTAAAATCAGGAAATTGTTGACTAAAATTTGGTAATGTGCTTAAAGTTAATTTGAAAGTCACTTTCCCTGGCAGCGGCGCCAAAATTTGATATGCTCAAACTATACTTCCTTAAAGAAGTATAAGAGGTCGTATCAAGTAAAGACCCAAATGTTTGGTTGGGGTGGATCCCATGAGGAAAAAGGTTTAGACTTAACTTTAATCTACGGTTACTTATATTTAGTCAAGTCCTTTCCGGAAACAAACAATTAAAGGGGGGATTTTGTGTAACAAAAGTAATTAATTAAGTCTAAGTAAACAAGTAACTAGTTCAAATATTTGATATTTATCAATTGATGAGAGAAACTAGCGTGTGAGTGTTCCCCATAGGTTTATAACGCAGTAACCCTAGCTATAACAACTCTTACCTAGTATCTTGCATGCAAATTGGTAATTTATGTATCCCTAATTCCTTGGTACGGCAACTAGTGAATTTCACTTCGCACCTTGGTTTGGCTACGTGTGTGTAATTTAATAAACCTTACCTTTTACCTCATATTAAGCATCATAATCGATGTATGTCTTAGTTATTACTTTGTATCAATCGACACTAGCCTATTAGATAGTGTATACTAAATCTACATTGATAATTCTTTTCTTATTATCTACATCCTTGGTCCGGCAAATAACAACAAGGGGAGTTCTAATGTTGGCCATCGTTAAAAAGACTTCTAAACGAAAGATTTATCAATACATGCAAAAAACTATTCTAGAATTTTTATTTTAGCTAGTTCTACTTTGTTAGTTACCCATGGTTCCCGCAATCCTAGTTGTGGATTTAGTTACCCATGTTAAGAATTACACATTTCATATTGATTAGACAAGAATTCATGTAGTTACTTTTACAAGTTTGAAGAAAATCTATAAAATCACTTGAATTAATCAAAATATTGTAAGAACCGACTCCGAAAAGTAAAGTATTTTCAAAACCCAAAGTTGAACATCCAACAATACAAATCTAAAAATTAACAAAGATTCTAACCCCAAAAATGAGGTTTTTAGTACTATTTATAATAAAAGAGTCCTAAAAATAAAGGGAAACCTAAATAAGGAAAGCCTCTGTCTAAAACGCATCTCGAGTTGACGACCTCACCAACAGACCGTCAAGGGAACGACGAGCTATCGACGGAACGACGGACCGTCGACACCTCCGTCGGTCTATATTTCAACTCTTTTTCAACTGTTATCTTCTCCATTATTATGTTACCATCGACGGACCGAAACGACGGTCAATCAATGGACCTAAAGACCATCTATGGAATTTCTTGATCCATACTTAGAATCTTTTCAGAATCAGGTATTGGGGCTACATTCTGTTAACACCAACGGTTTGCCAGAACGGTCCGCCGATGAGACTACGGACCGTCATCCCTTCCGTAGCCCCACACTTATTCAGAATTCCCCGATCTTTCCTTAATAGCATAAATCATCAAACGACGGCTGCCACATATGGACTGTCGATGAGTCGACGGACCGTCGATGGCTTCGTAGGTCATCACTTCTGCAAATTTCGGCATAGTCTTCAGCGGTTTCGTTCTGGACAATTTTCCATCAAACACAGAGAAAAATACATTAAAACTACTTCAAATAGGACTTGTTCACACACTAGACTTAAGGAAAAAGCATTGAAAGTACTGTGAAACCACGGTACGTCAGTTTTCTTGTGTTAAATCATTTGGTTAAGGTTTCATGATCCTAAACTATCAGTTCTCTTCGATTATTTATGGGTTTTAACATTAAAATATGATATTTTAATTGGTAAGTGGTGAGGTTTTTCAACTAAAGATCTTTGATAAAAAGGAGATCGTGAGGTTCTTTCAAGTCCCTTTTCGAGATGATTTTTCCCTATGAGTAACTAAAAACATGAGTAATGTTCCCAAGTACTATGTTTCAAATTCAAACCTTCTTTTTGAAATTTGAATTTTTGTTGATTGTTCCATTTATCTAATTAATTGACGTGGGTATAAATTTTCCAGAATGTGATAGTGAATACGTGATAGTAAGGGTGTCAAAAATGAACCCAAACATAGGAAACCCACCTAACCCGCCCAATATTTTAAGGGTTAGCCTCAACATAATTTGAATTGGGTTCAATCACAACCCATTCAAGCCTAAGTCATTTGATGAGAATCCTCAATTGAGCCCAATTCAATCTCCATTTTCAACTAGTTTTAGAACACTTTAAAAAGATATGTTCTTATATAAAAGGTATGACTTATTATCTATTAAACATCTTGAAGGATCTATCTATCAATTTGTTAGTTTGTATATAAAAAAATTGATTGGAATTCGCATTGTGATTATAAAAGTTAAATATCACTATGTTAAAATTATTGAGATTAATCAGTTAAAATTGGCGGGTGACCCAACCCATTTTTTTGCCCATTTGAGCCCAAAGTAAACTTCAACTCATTATAATATTTCTAATTTCAACCCAACCCACCCATTTGACACCCCTACTTGATTATATTAAGATTATATGTGGCCTTGGAAATGATCTGGAAGGGGAAGACTCAACTCTTAGAGTAATTATTAAATTATGTAAGGCAAGTGATCTCCTAAACCTTGTATTCTAGTAGAATTTGTGTATTCTCTTTGTTAGTTGTGTGTTGGGAGTAATCACAAAGAGATGAACGGTTAATTGTTCACTTTATAAGTTTTAATGAATACAAAGGGTTGACATTGAAAATTCTACTTGATAAACACGATGATGTGAATTTCCTTGTTGTAAACTTTAATGATATATTGATGCAATGTTTGATAGCATTATTTGTGGACTTGAACTGCATGAATTGTTGTCTCTTTTGTGTGGTGTGGTATTACTTGTGTGCATTGATTATTACATGTCATGATGGGACATGTTATAGTTGATGTCGAAGTTGTTTCGTCAAGGTTTATGATGTCGACGTCATTGCCAGCTAGGTAGTGAAATAAAGCTGATGGAAAATTGTTCTGGCTAGTGATATAAAACACATAGGAAATTATTTTTGCTAGTAAATTGATAATAACTCAATGGAACATGGTTCCTACTAGTGATTTCATATAAAGTAGATCGGAAATGGTTCCGCCTAGAGATATTATACCAATAGAAAATAGTTTCGACAAGCGATTAATTATTGTTAAGGATTCTAGGTGTGTTAAAGAAACTCTCTCGGGGTAGTTCAATAGATATGCTAGAGGGTGTTCACATGAGGGTAGGGTTATAGGCCCAGGTTTAGAATCACTAAAGGTTAGGTTAAATAAAACTCAAGTTTAAGCATAGCTCAAAAATGTCCTAGTCCATGCCTAATGAGAAAATGATCTACCTAACAGGGTGGGCGAGCTCTGAAGTTCTCATCGAATTGGACGAAAGAAATTATAAATTCCTGGGCCCTTGCTTCTCTCAACTCTATTGGAAAAAACTTGCCTAGAAAGGTATCAATAAAGAATTCCCAAGTAATAGGGGTTCCATCTATGCCATTATTCTCCTTCAACTAAGTGTACCACATATCAGCCACATATCCTTAAGTTGGTAAGATGCTAGCCTAACCCGATCATTCACGGTAACCTGCATCACCTTGAGGAGCTTATTGATCTCATCCAAATAAAACATAAGCATCCTCACCTATAACATTCCGGAAAATCCTATGTACAATGAAGAGTCTCGTATGCCCTTAGGATAGCCTATTAGGGGTACATAGGAACCCCAATGCCTAATATTGAGAAATATTGTGAATAGTTAGAAAAATTGGCTAAGGGATATTAGCCAATTTTTCATATATGAATAAGAAATATAATTTTGGATTGTCATACCCAATACAAGATTCATTGACGAATAAGTGTACCTAAAATGAAGACCCTAAGTTAAAAACACAGTGGATCTTTTATACACAAAGTACAAGGCATCCAAGTGTCAAGCCTAGTACGATAGCACATGCTCATTTAAAATGACCATGTAAATTAAGAAGTGCCAAAGGACATAGTGAGGGTCCTTGGGACAATAAGTAAACATTCCCAAATGAACTATAAATAATAATTAGTCAGGGAAGTACAACTAACCCATGTGCAAGACATTTGAAGAAGCTGCCAAAGGAGGGGACCACCCTAACCGAATTTGGTTAGGGTAGTTAGGGGGGAAAACGTGCACAAGGGATCACTCCATGTGGGGCCTAACCTCCCCACCAATTCTAGACTCTAAACTAATGCCCTAAATAACTGAATAACCTAGGACTAACCGAATTGGACCCATTAGTTCACACGACAACCTAGGACCAAAACCCGGTTGACACTAACCTAGTACTAGTTAAAGAGACAACCTAGTACCTAACCTAGAATGGTCCAGAAGGTTAGCTATGGTCCTAACAACTTAGGGGTAATTTAGTAATTCAACTAGATTACCTAATTAATTAATTTAGCAAATTAATTAATTAATTTAAAAGGGCTAAAACCGAAATAAAAAGGAAATTTTCAGATGTCGGTTAAGACAAGAAAGGGACAATCTAGTACCTAACCTATGATGGTCCAAAGAGTTAGCTAAGATCCTAATGACTTAAGGGTACTTTATTAATTACCCTAGGCTAATTAATTAATTAATTTAGAAAATTAATTAATTAATTTAAAGGGGAAAAACTGAAATCACAAAACAATTTCCAGATTTTGGTTAAGACAAGAAAAAGACAACCTAGTACCTAACCTGGGATGGTCCAAAGGATTAGTGGTTATAAAGACTTAAGGGTACCTTAGTAATTACCCTAGGTCACTTAATTAATTAAATTAGACATTTAATTAATTAAACTAAAGGGTTCAAACCGAAATTCTTATGCTAACCTAGTACAATTCAAGAAACATCCTAGTGTTTAACCTAGGATGGTCCTAAAGGGGTTGATTATGGTTCCAATGACTTAGGGGTGCTTTAGTACTTAGCATAGGTCCCTAAATTAATTAAATTAATGATTTAATTAATTAAAATAAATTCAAAATGTTTACCAAAACTATAGTCAACACCAAAATTCTAGATTTTGGGTCAAGTCAATATTCTCCAATGATTACTCAACTTAGGAGGGGCTTTTTAGTAATTCGTTAATTAATTTATTTACTTAACTTATTAAAACCTAATTTGAATGATTCAATATCATCTTATAATACTTAGAATCACGTTCAAACTCATAGTAAAGGCGACACATAAACAGTAAACAACGAACGAAAGAAAAAGGCAGAAATTTATCGATTTCTCTAGGGCGATTTCAAGGTTTCTCCAAATTTTCGTTCAAGATGGTATTTTTAGATTAAGTTCAACTTCAGGTATGGGTTTCTATCATGGAATTCTTTCTCCGATAGTATTTTCCATCGAACGATTCACAAGATCTTGAAAACTAGGGTTGTTCCCGTCGTTCTCGTTGAATTTCCCTTCCCTAGTATCCTTTTCGATTTCAATATTGAATAGGTTAGAGATCATGTTGTGGGTATGTGGTCCTGTCTGTTCTTAACATGAATTGTTCTTTAATGATGAATATTAAATGAACTTATGAACTTGTAATTGCATAAAGTTAATCTTATCATGATAATTAAGGATCGATAATATGCTAAGTTAAGTTCGTGATGTGTTTAGTGAATATGTGTCTTTGGATGAATGTTGACTTGTTGTTGTTGTGATGTTATGAAGATGTTAAAGCCATCAAATGTTAATATAATGTTGTCTAATATGTTCTTAAAGTGTTACACTAAAATCCATAAACTAAGAATTGGCTCAAAGACATCTATGAAATCATATCTTGAATAAATTGGCTATATGGTTCCAATAAAGTTGGCTAACTCTATTTGGTCAAACTGAATATATGCTAATGGTTAGGAACTTATGTAAATTATTATAGGATTGCCTAAGGTTTCATACATATGGAAATTTAAACATGAACATAAGTAAAAATTGGCTTATACCAAAAAAATGAACTTGCTAGTCTAGCATTCCAAATCTTGAGCCAATACTAATCATATGTCCATTCTTGTGTAGTAAGAGTATCAAATATGTATTAAGAACTTCTAAAGTAATATAAATGAATCCATAATCAAGGTTATGACATTCATTGCGACAACTCCCAACATTCTCCACAAGAATGAACTATAAACACATGAAACTCATTGAATGAAGTGCTCATCGTCCATAAACGGTGTTATGAAGTTACTACACTAAAGTAAGTAAGTAACGTGAGTTATAACATAATTAAAGGGGTCTAAATTAAGTAAGTGGCCAGAATGGGATGTTAAAGAAAGTGAGACAAGTCTTACTTACACCAAAGCTAATTTGTTAAAAGAATACTCTCGAAATGAAGGTCTTAGAATGTGTGAAACTAGTCTTATTAACACCTAAGGATGATATGTATGGACAATTCACATTCATCAATGTAAATTAAGGATGATATGAAAGAAAAATTCACATTTCATCAATGTAAAGTACAGATGAATAGTCATCAATAGACTAAGTAAATCTCAATGTAGAAGCAAGCCTCCATTATGCTTGAGTCAACACTAAAAGATGATGAAATGAACATTCACGTAAAAAGGATGAGTAACTAAGATGTATGTAATGAAATGATGAAACCCTAGAAGGGTTAAGTAAGAGTGTGAAACACACTAAATGGCCAAGTGCCTTGGCATATAATGAAATGAAAATTCACATAAAAGGGATGAGTAATTATGAAAAGCAAATATACTAATGCTAATGAATGTGGTGACAATATGATAAGAGTCTAATGTGAAAGATAAGAGCAATCTCAAATGAGCCTAAGTAAATGTTACCGAAACGTACTCACCTATGAGAGTGTAAAGCTAATGAAGAGACCAGTCTCTATGTACTTTCTAATGAAAGTATTGAGACTGATCTATACTTAATACTATTGATGATATGAGAAATCATGTATTGAGATATGATGTCCTTAGTAGAAGCCAGCTTCCATGATGTATGAGTTGAACGAAATGGAACCTTATACTGAGCACCAATAGGCTAGTTGTGTGCGGTGATGCCTTCTTTTGGGAAGGGCTGAGGTTCACGTAACTCTCATGATATGAGACTATCCAGCATGCGGGGTATGGGTCTCCTTATATATCCTAGTCTTCGAACCTATACTGCTAATATATAGATCTGGCGGGGTTCAATTCACATGTATGCTAGCATGTTTTGGTCAGTTCGGCCGGTGATTCCACCTCTTTTCAGTATGGGGTAGACACTGGATTTCATGATGATCACATGATCTATGTCGGTTAAGTTCGAGTTCCTTAATGTATGAAAGATAATGAAATGAATGATACCGAAGGTGTCTGTGCAAGACAATTAGTAGGTGAAATCGGATTCAAGTAATGACATTAGGTCATTCTTGGTCATTGCACTTCATGATCCCGATGAGAGTCTTAAACTTCATCCTAGGTATACCTAATGTTTACATCAGCCTACGAAGGAATGAGATGAATAAGGTGAAGTACGAACGAACGAATGAAGCAGACTTGGGTTGAGGTCCCATATACTGGTCACTCACTTGAGATGTCTTAATGCTATATCAACAATTCAAAGGTCTCGTGTATATGAAATGTATAATATATAAAACGAAATTAATGAAATCAATGGAATAATCAATAGAGAATGCCTTTTGGAAATGTAATGAATATATAGTGTAATGAATGACTTGCTATAAGAATAGTCAAAGCATGTCCAATGAAGTTTACAATAAGTAAAGGGCATAGCTAATAATGAATCTTCATGTCATGAAAATGAACAAAACCAAGTAAAATGTGCTTATAATGGCTTCCTTTATTAGGAAAATATCAAAGACAATAATGAATTCAAATATACTTATCCAAAATGATTAACTAATGTATTTAGCCAATAAAGATTGGCTTATAAACAATTCATGCCCAAAGTAAGCAAGATCATAAGCTTTAGTGATATTCTCCAAGAACTATGCACATTTTGCAATCAACTAAAGAATGAGTATAGTCGATAAGTATTGACTTATAATATATGCATGCCCAAAACTGTAGTTAAGTCATTTCCTTAATCACTTGAATTACTTACTTGATTCATTGTGGGTGTGGGACTACAATGAATCATTTCACTTATAGGTAAAACATAGGACCAAAGGAGTTATTGCACTACAGAACAAGAAGAAGAAAAAGACTGAAAAATAATCTAAATGTACAAAGAGGAGCTCTCGGGTTTGGAGGATCAAAAATTTAAATCTTGGCCCGAGTGGTTCTAAAATCATATTGATGATACTCATGTCTTGTAATCATATAGAAAATAAGTTGTGTGCTTTGAATTCATTAAAATACATCATATTCATACCACAATTCACAACTAACGAATTATGAAAGTCTAATGACTAGACTTTCAAGAAATGGCATGTAACTTAGGAAGAGATTTCATTGATCATGCATAGCTTCTGTGTATGTATTGATACACCGATACTTAGAACAAGTGTTGTACTAACCCCTACTATTTACTATTTTATAGATGCAGGTTAAGGGATAGATTGACGACTCTTACAACGGTTTCGACATCAACATTTCTCCAGACCATTTGGTAGGTCCTCTTGATTTCGAGGATGCTACAGTCTTAGTCTATCCTTAGTTTTAGAAAAAGCTATTGAATGTTGTCCCTAGAAATTCTTTAGTACTTCAATTTCAAAGCTTTTGTAATAAGGTCGTGTTTGGTAAACGTATTAATGATATATTCTTATTCTATTTCGAATTGATTCTTATGATAGCTGGTTGTTATATTTTTGTTGAGCTTAGTATATGATGAAATCATGAAATAACTATATGAAGTCTATGTGTACTTCATACGTTCAAAAGTTTTAAATTTTCTGCTAAATATAACCATATGAATGTGATGAATTCAAGATGTGGCTTGTCAACGACTTCTGAGAGATCAACGACGCCGGTTGCGATCCGTATTCCAAAATCTGGGACGTGACATCCCCAGCCTATGATCCTAAAAAAACTCAAGCGTATTCATCATAACAAAATCACAAACACTAGCTGTTATTGATCCGCTATTAATATTTACATGAGCTTGAACCCGTTGATTGTTTTGGCTGGCGACACTTTGAGCCAACATCTGAATGGCATTCCTGAATTCAGCATAGAGACTTCCTAATTTGGGACTGGAAGATTTGCGCTAGCATTCATAATCCTGGCGATAGCTCTACGAGGAGGCATGATCATAGAAACGTAGAACGTCGAGTTAGAAGGGAACTATATCATACCTTACGCACGATAGGAGTAACAAGAAAATAAAGATATTTCCTAAAACACTTTGTATCCTCTTTCTCATTAGATGTGGTGCACTTCACACCCATGAACGGGACTATACTTAGTGTGGCCTTTCAGACATCCTATGACACTTAAACCTAATGCTTAGATACCAAGTTTGTCATGCCTCGAAGTTACCCCCTGGACGCGAATATAGGACTTGGGATCACAAGTGATCCCAAGATAACCCTGTTGGAATAATCATGAGCATACTAAAGATAATAAAATAATGTGAAAGCTAAATCATAAATAAAATGAAACGGTAGGGAATACCCATATACTACAACTAAGACATATGAAAACTGATGAGCTCTTCTTGGTAAGTAAACATTTTATTTACCAATTAAACGTTACGAAACAAAAGTAGCTGGTATGGAGATAAGCTCCATCCTTGCTAAAACAAAGTTCTCTTATCTGCTAGCTAATTATCTCTATGGATAACAATTTAAAGTGCTTGATCAATTAGCTATTCTTTGATATCTAATGTCTCTTCCATGTATCTCTTGAATTATATGCTTGATCAAGTAGCTTACTCACTTCTGTTTTTGTTGAAAAATTTTGGTATTGCGCTCTAGCCATAAAGGATAAACTGTGTTTGCCATTGCAATTCTATACACAGGGGACTTGCTGTTTCTCCCTTTCATGTTGTTCACTGCCTAATTTATCTCACAAGTCTACTTTAATTTCTATGTTAAAGTGGATCCTCAGTTTCTTAATGTTTTCGTAAGTCAAATCTTCTTGGATAATAGATAAAATGCATTTAGACTAGTTGACAATGAAGCAACGCTAGAGTTCGACTCTTGCTCTACAAAACTGATGATTTTATTACAAAGAAGATACTAGCTCAATACTAAGATGAATCTATCTATGTCTGAAAATAGACTCTAACTGACTAGAAATAATGAGACAGGCTCCAACTAAGTCTAGCAAAACTGAAACTAAAGAACTAAAAATACTGAAAAGAAATTAATGACTATTGTCCTCGGAGAATAAGGACCCACCACTGATTCTACTGAACTGGAGATCGAGAACCAATCTAAAAATGATTTGGATGCTGAGAAATTGAGCCTACATCACGAGAAGATGTAGCGCACATATGCTTCATTACTTTAATGGTGCAGAGCATGTAGGATAGAGTAAAGCTTAAATAACATATAACTGAAAAAAACAATAAAGGAATGAAATAATTTGAACAAGATAAAGATGTTGAAACACTGAATATGACTAATCTGAATGCAATGACCAAGTTATCACATGCTGAGACTAAAAACTAAAACATGGTCAATGCAATGGAGTCTAACTAAACTATGGAGCTACTAATAACCTATAATAAAACCATATTATCTAAATATGGAGTCTGATGTATACGCCCTATCAGGAGGACCTAATATATCTGACCAAAGGTGTAGAGGCATGCATAGTGATCACTAAAATGATGCCTATAAAGAGAACTTACAAGCTACGTGCCTAATAGTTTTAGGACTATTTGGGTACGTTCAACCCTAATCTAACTCGGTATTATGCTTCTCCCGATGAATTAACTAATTAACATATTAATGACTGAATATATGTAAGTTACTGGATAGCTCAATCTGAACATGCAAACTGAGAATGCAAAAATTAAATTGATGTTGATGCATTAATAACTGAGGCATGTATACCGAATAACTCAATAAAACAATGAAATAATTTGAACATAATAAAGATGTTGAAATACTAAACATGATTAATCTGGATGCAATGACTAAGTTATAAGATGCTGAGACTGAAAATTGAAACATGATCAATGCAATGGATTCTAACTAAATTCTGGAAGCTATTAATAACGGATAATAAAACCACACGAGCTAAACGTAGAGTTCTATTTCTAAGCCTCATTGAGAGGACCCAATATACCCATCCAAAAGTTTAGAGTCATGTTGGCGTGATCACTGAAATGATCCCCACAAAGGAGACTTACAACCTACGTGGATAGTAGTTGTAAGACTTTTTGGGTACTCTGAAACCTAGTCCAACTCGGTATTTGCTACTCCCAATGAATTGAGTAATTAACATATTGATGAATGAATTTATGTAAGTTACTGGATAGCTCAAATTGAACATGCAACTGAGAATGCAACTATTAAACTAATATTGATGCATTAATAACTGAGGCATGTATAACTGAAATATCGGACCTGGCATGTGTAATTCAAGAACTAAAGAAATATATAAGTAGGGTTCTGGAATTCATCCAATAAAGTGATTAATAGCATGGTAATTAGATTAAGAACATACAACTAACTAATTCCTGATAATATGATGAAATTCTAGAAACCCTATGTCTAATCATGATAATGGAATCAAGAATCTAGGCGAAATCTAGGGACCCAATGGATGAATGGAATCCACTAGTAAAATCCCACATACCCTAGTGACGAATTCCACAGAGAAATCCTTAGATTTTTGTTCTGGAATTGATAGAACCTTGTTGCGTTCTTGAACTAGGGTTCTTGACTTTTTTCTTCTCTCTTGCTTCTAATTTTCTATGTTTTGATTAATGACTTGACGTACGTAAGTTCTAGTTATGTTTCTAGGATTAAACTGACTAAAACCTCATGATTTAGGTTCGAACGACGTATCTAAGGAGTCCAATTAAATAGGAAAAGAATAGAAGACTTCTGAATTAACTAATGTTAGAGTGACTGACAGATTGGACCTATAGGCCGTAGTTCAATATATAGTCCGTAGGTCGGGTTCATAAGTCATGTGTACTCAGTAGGGCTTCACTAAAATGAGCATAACCTTTTACTTGGAGGTCAAATTTGAGAAAACTTGGTGGTGATGGAAAGAGGATTCAATTAGTTATCATATCATAGGTCATGACATCTAATTCATTTTGTGCTAATAGTTATGACAATTTTAAGGTGACCAGTGAGCAATTTCCCCCTACCTTACTACTGACATAGTAAGACCTATGGTCCATAGTTCCATTTACGGTACTGGTTGATCGTGGTTTGTGTTATATGATGGTTCAAAGGGCCTCTCGATGTACGAACACAGACCACGGCTCGTGGTTCGGTCTACGGGCCATAGGTATGTTCCATGGGTTGAGACTTAGCCAATTTTCTGATCTGGGTTTGGGGAGGGATTGTAGTGGTGAACTATGAACCTACAGTACGGGTCGTAGATTAGACTAAGGTCCATAGATGGCGATCGTAGGTTTCACCTTAGACTATGTTCCATGGATGGCTACCGTAGGTTGTACTTGCAATTCCTGGAAAGCTAAAATCTGGTTTGTTTTTGGATACGGGGTGCTACATTATTGAAAGTAATACAACAAAAGTAAAGACTTGGGTTGCCTACAAAAAATTGTCTAATTGAATGTCGTTGCAGGAGAAATTTCTCATTTCATTAACATTCATTTATGGAATTTGGGACACTCTTATTAGGCAATATTCCCTTTTGCCTCAAAAATTAAGATGGGTAGAAATCTGGAAGAATTCGATCTCCAGTTGCTTGATAGATACTGAATGAGAGGTACAGTCAGAGATAAAGTGGAGAAGTCATTTTTCAAAACCTTCAATTTTTTGTCGAACTCGTTAACATTGTCAAAGATCCTTGTGAAAATTTCTTTGGTTTAGTTTTCTTTTAACCCAACTAGGTCCTTTGGTCTTTGATGATTATGGGGTGGAACATATATATCTTTGTCAGACCCCCTATCTCTCTAATTTCAACCTCAACTATCTTTCAAAACATTCTCTATCTCTTTGTTCCAACCTTGGTTCCCACCTTGTCATTGGTAACTCGGGAGAGAACCGCCCATTTGGTTTCCCAAATATTGAACTTCTTCATTGTATAATGCCTCAAAAACGGCATCACCCTGGCACTGACCACTATTAGTTCCAATTTCATTCACCGATTAAAGTCCACCTCCCATGACAAGTTTAGACAATAAATCAAGTTGGGTAATAATTTTTGCCATATTTTCATCTCGATCTTTGTCCTTATTGATTTGTTCTTTGCTCAAGTATAGTATTAAAGTAGAAACATGGTCTTCCCTGGTATTTCTTTCTCGGTAAACTTTTATCATGTCACTAGCAACAAGGCTGCTAATTTATTTGTCTGCCTTATTATTCCTCTTTATGACTTTATAATCATCCACATCTTTGTTAACTGAATCAAGGCTACAATAGAAGTATTGCAGTGACACGTCGTTTAGAACACCATGTGGGGGACATTCCAAAAGTAGTTTCTTCAACCGCAACCAAGTCTCATGTAGAGGTTCACCAGAGTTTACTTTAAAAAATTTATTTGGGTTTGAAGTTTCACCATCTTTGGGGGGGGGGGGAGAATAATCTCTCCAATAAATCTTCATTCAACTCCTCCCAAGAAGTGAGAGTAATTTGGAAATTCCTCCAACCATTTTGCAGCTTAACATGTAAAAGAGAACGGAATAACCTCAACCTCATGGGAGGTGTCCGGATGTCTCCCGTTGGTTGAATGATATTTACATGTATATAACTCAAATCACTCATGTTGTCATTTTTATCATAGAGACTATTGGTATGACTACCATGGAAACTTATTTTACTAGACCTACAAATCATCCAACAACATTAAAAAGCAATAATCTACAACAACTAAAGAAATATACAAACTAATTTCTCAAATAGAATTCTCAACCACCATTCCCCGAAAGCAGCGCCATTTTTTGTATCGCTCAAATATACTCTCTAAACCAATTGAAAGAGACAACAGTTGTTGTTAATAAACATACCAAACTAAGAGTTGGGGTCGAATCCCATCAAGAATGGTATATCGTAAAGACTTTTATCATGAAACTTTTATTGTAAAATCATTCATTTGTAGTATTCAAAACAAGTGAGTGGATGATTCAACCAATTTAATAAAAAGGATTTGGTTATAAATGGTCTGAATTAAATTAACATTTCATAAAATTCAATAAGTAATAAGAAATTTCTGGGTGCGGGGACTGGAAATAAATGTAACATAAGAGTAATTGTGTTCCTCTTAAGTTATAAACTTTTATGAATAGGTTGGGTAATCTTCAATGAAACTGATACTTTTCTTTGATATCATAGAATCCTTTTTATAGAATCGTTTCTCAATCTCATCTATGTACGTGTTAGTTTTAAAAGAGTCATGTTAGTTAACTAAGAGCTGATACTAAATAAGACTCCAATCTGATAGGTTTGTACTAGTCTTTAGGAAGTTGTTTTTATATACGTGGTTTGTTGTCTAGTTTTCAGGAGAAAGCTTTCTAAGCTAATTCCTAATTCATTCCACGTTTACTGCCTCTCTTTCTCTAATTTTGCTTCTTCAATCTGTTTTTGCTATCAGTGGCATCAGAGCCAAGTGAGATCCAAAAAAAGAAAAACAAACAGAGAGAAATATTACTAGCTTATGATTTCAAAGAGCAATTAGTTCAAGCAGCTATTCCGTATTTTGATGGTCACTATGACCATTGGAGTATGCTGATGGAGAACTTCTTACGGTCAAAGGAATATTGGCCAATTGTCGAGGAAGGAACTGTAGCTCTGGCGGTAGGCGAAGCGTTAATGAATATTCAAAAGGTGAAGTTTGAAGAAAGAAAGTTGAAAGATTTGAAGGCAAAGAACTATCTCTTTCAAGCTATCAAGCGTCGCATCCTAGAAACTATTCTTAGCAAATAAACTTCTAAGGATATTTGGGATTCGATGAAGAAAAAGTATCAAGGCACTGCTAGAGTGAAGCGTGCACATCTTCAAGCCTTGAGAAGAATTTCGAGACGTTGCAGATGAAGGAAGGAGAGTCTATAATGAGTTACGGCGCTAGAACAATGGAGATTAGCAAAAAAATGTGATTTCATGGTGAAAAAATGATTGATGTCACAATTGTGGAAAAAATATTGTGCTCCCTGATGTCGAAATATGGTTATGCCATTTGCTCCATTGACGATTCAAAATATATAGACGAGTTATCGCTTGACGAGTTGCAAAGTTCCTTATTGGTACATGAGCAAAAAATGAACTGCAGTTCATCTTCCGAAGAGCAGACTTTGAAGGCTTCTACTAATACTCGTTTCTCAAATTTTAGAGGAAGAGGTAGAGGAAGAGTAAAAGGGGATCGAGGATATAGAGATGAAGGCAGCAAAGACGACAATAGAAATATTAGAGCCAATGATGATCATGGTAAAGGCAGAGGAAGGAATTTTGACAAATCCAAAGTAGAATGGTATCGATTTCATAAATTTGGTCATTCTAATTCTGAATGTTATACCAGGCTGCCTAATGACAAGGATGAGAAGTCAAATTTTGTTGAACGTAACGAAATTGAGACATTGTTGATGACAGTCCAAGGAGAGAAGGAACCTGAACAAAACGTTTGGTATTTGGATACGGGCTGCAGCAATGACCTGTGTGGAAGTAGGTCTCCTTTTTCTTCTTTGAATGAAGACTTCCAATCAACAATTATATTTGGCGATTCTTCCAGTGTGAGTGCAATTAGAAAAGGTGATATTAAGATTAAAAAAGAACCAAGAATGGTTTTGAAGAAACAATCTCAAATGTGCTTTATGTTCCTGCTATGAAAAGCAATCTGCTAAGTGTTGGTCAATTGCAAGAAAAAGGATATGTTATAACTATTGAGAAAGGTGCATGTGAGATTTATAATCCTACTAGAGGAGCTATTGCTGTTGTGAAAATGAGTTCAAACAGGTTGTTTCCGTTGAAGATACAGAATAGTCACTGTTGTTTGAAAGCAGAGGTTAGAGATCTGTCATGGTTGTGGCATTTTAGATATGGTCATTTGAGTTTTGGGGGATTAAAAGTTCTCCAACAAAAGAATATGGTTATAGTTCTTCCTGAAATTACAATTCCATCGCAAGATTGTGAGGAATGTGATGTTGGCAAACAACATCGTTATCAATTTCCAAAAGGAAAGTCGTGGAGAGCCAATGATGTCTTGGAGCTAATTCATTCAGACATTTGTGGCTCAATCAAACCAGTTTCTAATGGAGGTAAATGATACTTTATTACGTTTACTGATGATTTTTCTCAAAAAGCTTGGGTTTCTCTTTTACATGAAAAATCTGAGGCGTTTAAAGCATTTAAAAGCTTCAAGGTTCATGTAGAAAATGAGAAAGGAAAATAATCAAGATTCTTCGGGTGGATCGTGGTGGCGAATATTGCTCTAAAGTTTTTGATGATTTTTGTGAATCTGATGGCATTAGAAAAGAGCTTACAACAGCTTATACACCACAACAAAATGGTGTATCGAAGAGGAAAAATAGAACCATTCTTAATATGGTTCAGAGTTTGTTGGCAAATGGAAGAATGTAAAAGAGTTTTTGGATAAAAGCGATAACTTGGAGCATTCACGTCTTGAATAGAAGTCCTACACTTTCAGTTAGGAACATGACTCCAAAGGAGGCATGGAGTGGAAGAAGGCCTACTGTAGATCACTTTCGAATTTTTGGGTGCATTGCATATGCACATGTCCCAGATGAGAAAAGGACGAAGCTCGATGATAAAAGTGAAACATGTGCATTTCTTGGTGTTAGTGAAACATCTAAGGCATATAAGTTACTTAATACACAAATAGAAAAGATTGTAATCAGTCGAGATGTTGTTTTTGATGAAGAAACTAATTGGGATTGGAATATGCAGCAGCCTACCCCAGTCCTATTTGAGAATGAAATTGAAGATCCAGCCTTCATACCTGGAAATTCAGAGGATTATGCTCCTACAACTACTGAATAGAAACACCTAGTGGTAATTTTCTAGCAGTTTTGCAAGAAAATGATTCATCTCAATCACTTTGACGTACTCGAAGAAGGCCTGCATGGATGTCAGACTATGAGGTAACAGGAATTGAGGTAAATGATGACACAATTACTCATTTTGCATTGTTTGCAGACTGCGATCCTACAGTTTTTGAGAGTGTTGTTAGAGAATAAAAATGGAGAAAGGCGATGGATGCTGAAATTGAAGCTATTGAGAGGAACGATACTTGGAAGCTTATTGATCTTCCTGAGAAGCAGAAAACCATTGGCGTCAAGTGAGTCTACAAGACGAAACTGAAGAAAAATGGTGAAATTGAATAATATAAGGTGGATTGGTGGCTGAGGGATACAAGTAGGAGTATGGTGTGGACTACAGTAAAGTTTATGCTCCAGTTGCAAGGCATGATACCATCAGAATGGTAATTATATTGGCGGCGCAAAATTCATGGTCTATCTTCCAGTTGGATGTCAAATCAGCTTTCCTACATGGATATTTGGAGGAAAAGGTATTTATCGAACAACTTCATGGTTATGTTATGGTTGGAAATGAGCATAAATTTTATCTCTTAAAGAAGGCTTTATGGACTAAAACAAGCTCGCCGAGCTTGGTATAGTCGCATTGAGGCTTATTTTCTTAAAATGGGTTTTCAAAAGTGTCCATATGAGCATTCATTTTTTGTGAAGATTGGGGATGATGTAAAAATGCTTATTGTATGCTTATGTGTTGATGATCTTATATATACTGGAACAATGTGCAATGTTTGTGGAATTCAAGAAGTCTATGATGGATGAATTCGAGATGTCTGATCTTGGTAATATGCATTACTTTCTTAGATTAGAAGTGGTGCAATCTAATGATGGGATATTTATTTTCCAAAATAAAAATGCGCGAGAAATTTTAGAAAGGTTCAAGATGCTGAACTATAATCCCACCAATACACCAGTTGAGTTTGGATTAAAACTAAATAATGATGGGAGAGAATAGAAGGTGGATAGCACGCTTTACAAACAAATTGTGGGCAGTTTAATGTACCTAACTGCCACAAGACCCTACATTATGTATGCAGTAAGTCTTGTAAGTAGATATATGGAGAGTCCAACGGAGATGCATTTGTTAGCAGCAAAGAGAATTCTTTGCTACTTACAAGGAACGAAAGATTTAGGCATTTCCTACCAGAAAGGAGAAAAGTAGATTTTATTGGCTTTAAGGACAACGACTATGCGGGAGATCAAGACGACAGAAAGAGCACTTCTGGTTATGTTTTTATACTAGACACGGGGCCTGTTTCGTGGTCTTCTAGGAAGCAAAAGATTGTCACTTTATCGAGTACTGAAGAGGAGTTTGTTGCTGCTACAACTTGTGCTTGTCAAGCTGTTTGGTTAAGAAGAATTATTGAAGAACTACAATTCAAACAAGCAAGAGCAACTACAAATTTCTGCGACAACAACTCAGCCATCAAGCTATCAAAAAATCTTGTGCTACATGGAAGGAGCAAGCACATAGACGTGAAGTATTATTTTCTTTGAGATCTCAACGATGAAGGAACAATAGAGTTGAAATATTGCCGTAGTGAAGACCAACAGGCAGATATCTTCACCAAGCCTCTCAGGTTGTGTCCTTTCCAAAATTTGAGAAGGTTGATTAGAATTGGAACTATGAAAGATTTCAAGATGTTGAAGTTAAACTGAAGCATGAGAGCTTTCAGTTTAAAGGAGGATGTAAGTTTTAAAAGAGTCATGTTAGTTAACTAAGAGCTGATAGTAAATAAGACTCCTATCTGATAGGTTTTTACTGGTCTTTAGGAAGTTGTTTTTTTATACGTGGGTTGTTGTCTAGTTTTCAGGAGAAATATTTTTAAGCTAATTCCTAATTTTTAGTCCAAGTCTGTTTTTTATTTTGCTATAAAAAAGACTGCAGTAGCAGCATTGAAGAAGATCAGTCAAGCAAATTTCTTTCCATGTTTACTGCCTCTCTTTCTCTATTTTTGATATCTGTACGATGCCAAACAACCTAATACCTTGTTTTAGTCTCTCTTTTGTGCATAAATAGGGAAAATATATCCGACTCATTACCTCTATTTTCAAGAAAGTTATAGACATCAGACAAACTAAATTGATAGTATCAGACTTATTACCCACCCCAGTCAATCTCTTTCGAGCATTGACCCAAGATTTGAAGTAAGAATTAAGTTAGCAACCTTAATCCATAAGTTAAACCCATTCTAATTATCCCAAATTCATGTTTAAGCAACAGAAAAACAGAGCATAACACAATACCCACTACATTAAATCAACACTCAACCCATCATTGCACCCTTATATCTTAGGTTTTAACCACCCATCATAAAAAGAAGAATAATACATTTCATGAAAGCAACCATGGGTAACATGAAGTTAAGTAATCATAAGAAATCCAACCTTAGATTTATGAATTTAAACAACGAATTTGAAAACCCCAAAAAAATAGAAAGTGATCTCACAAGACAATGTTTCTCTCTGTAAAAATATAGAGAACTTTTCTCACAATCTTACAACTTTTTCTCACCTACACAAACTACCTTTTCCTCTCCTTTATGCTATTTATAGTTAACCTAAATTTGGGACAAAACTCAATACACTACTCATTTGGTGACATTAGTCAGGCTCACCAATCACGATTGATGGATCGACAATTGCTCTGCAAGTCACCTTTTTCTTTCTCTAGGCTTCATGTATTTGAACCCACTTTGCGAACTCGTTCGATTCTTCCTTTCACATTTGGCGAATTTACAAGTACCACCTTGTTTGCCTTTCAAGCCTTCAATATTTGGCGATGGTCTAGTTGTTCACCTTTCTCATTCGGCGAGTCCCCTTTCCATTTGAAGTTCGTTGACCTACCAAATTATCTCAAGTGTTATAAACTGCCAATTTGGGAAATGTCATACCCGTTAGACGATCTACCCGGCTTGTTTGGGGATCAATAGTGTGAATTTCACACTCCTTTTTACACTTTTGGTCATTGTTTCAAGCATTCATCTTTGCCTTGACCTCTAGCCTTCATAGTTTCAAATCATAAAAATATCATTAGAATATGACATAATTAATCATTTAGGAAGACAACTGTTTAGCTAATCGACCTCAAATGAGTGAATATCTACCGATCATTAACCCTAAAGAACAAAATCAAAGCATAAGATTTTCATGCAAGATTCTTTCAAATCTTTTTCAAGATTCTTCTTCAAGGTAAGTCCTTGTCCAAGAATTTATTCTTTTGAACTTAAACTTCTTCATATATGTATGAATATTTTGATAGATATCTCGATTCTTGGTCATAGGATTTTCAAGAAACTAATTCGAAAATCTCAAAAAAAAAAAGGTTTTCGTGTTCATTTCCCTCAAGCTAGGGTTTCAAGTCTTCCTATTACGTTCTTCTTGAAACTTCTTCAAGAACTTTGTTCTTCCTGTTATGTAAAATTATACATTGTGTTGGAATTGTTCGTCATCACACCCGTCATCTCAATTCAGTCAGTAGCAAGTTGAATCTAGGGTTCTACCCTCAACTTCACAAAAATTATATATTGTGAGATTGTGATACTTTATGCATTGAAATTCTTAAATTACTATTCATGAAGATAGTTCCACCATGAACTCTATATGTTGAGTTTTACTAAAATTATTTCGAGTTGGTTACTTTCTTTACATTGATTTTTCACAGTGAGACAAGTTTTAAGAAGATCTTAAAGTTTTCAAAAACATTTCAGTCAGATAAGGAGAAGTTCAGTTAACCTTAAGAAAAGTATTTTTTTCACACAGAAAAAAGAGTAGTATTTTCAAAAAAGTTCAAGAGTTTTCAGAGTAGTTTACAAAAATTGAGTACAATATACCTCTTAAATTGACTTTTGTTAAGGAACTATCTCAGCCTTGTAATTATTTTACGTGAGCATACAATTATATATTTTTGAAGTAGTATTGAGAACCAATTTGAGGGAGTGTTCGGATAACTCATAGCCCCCATAAACTACATATCCAACATAGATAGAATTATACCGCAAGATGTGCGACTCTCCACAAATAAAGTAATGTGTGTATATATATACTATGTAATTTGTCTGCAGTTCGCGCGTTCATAAATAATAATTGAATTGAACTTTAGTAGAAAATTCAAAAATTTAAAATATGTACTCAAAAACAATAATTAATATCATAATCATAAATAAATGAGTGTAAAAGAACACACTAGTATATGTAAAAATAGAATGAAATAGAAAGGAAAAAATAGAGTTCATTGAATGCACAATGTTCCCTTAAGGAAACTATTCCCCTCTAATACCAGAGATATAATTAAAGAATTACATCCTCTCGGGATGGAACGATTTTATTCACCAACTTATTGATACAAAAATAGTGGTCTCAGTAAGTCATTAATAGGATCAAAATACACAAATATTTAATTTTGCGGAAGTAGAAGAAGAAGATCAGAATTTTTATTGTTTTAAAATTAGAGGAAATTCCTCTATTTATAGACATCAAGGGGTAGTGTGAATAAATATTTATTGTGTCATAGCATAAAAGTTACAACTTTATGGAAAAGTTGCAACTTTTTGGAAAGTTCACAGTCTTTCATAAAAGCCACAACTTTTCATAAAGTCGCAACTTTTCATAGAAGTCACAACTTTTGATAAAAGTCGCAACTTTTCATAGTAGTCCCAACTTTTCATAAAAGTTACAACTTTTGATAAAAGTTGCAAATCTTCATTAAAGTCATAATTTTTCATAAAAGTCACATCTTTTCATGAATGAGAAAGACTAGTTTGGGAAATAAATAAATTTAAAAGAAAATTCTTGATTGTGGTAGCGCCACGTAGGAGTCTCAGGGTTCTCTTTTATATAAATTTATGATTTATGATATATGATATGATATGATATGATGATTAGTTCATTATTTACTATACTTCCCATCTTTCAATTCACTTATATGTATTATTTATCCATATTACATATTCGTACATTCAATCTAGTGATGTCATTCGACCTGCATCATTTCATGATGCAAATTTAGGTACTTAGAATAATAACAGGAGTTCCGTTGAGATCATATCATCTGTTTGTCAACTTTTGGTGAGAATAATAACAGGAGTTCCGTTGAGATCATATCATCTGTTTGTCAACTTTTGGTGAGACCTCCTTTGTTTCAGAGGACTAATTTTGTGATTTGTTTGTTTTAGCATTTTGAGGTGTCATGGTCTTGTCCTGACAACTATCCTTATACCGTAGAATTTTTATAGAAAGACGGTCGCGGTCTGTTTGTTGTATTCAATTCCATATGTTTTATTTGAAAAATAATATTTAATACTTGTATATTCAGACAGTTTTCAGATCCTATAAACTATTTTAATTTATTTTATTTTAAGTTAGTCTTCGGCTTAGTAGCCAACAAGATCAAGAGTTCGCTTTGGGATCATCAATGGCTCTTGATTACCGGTCACATCATCAAAAGCGTAGGCTTGAAGTGTGACACCATAGTTGTGGTTGGGGATCTATGGGACAGCCAGCAAGATAATTCCAAACTTATACTTTTGTAACGTATTTATGTTTCTATACTATGAAACCCATTTTGTATATCTTTATTTCTGCTTTTGTTTATTTATTATTTCCTATAAAATTATTGTCTTCAGCATGATTTGGGTTTTGGCTTTCTTAATGGGAGGTTTATGGTAGGCACCATCATTGACTCGTGACATTTTCCGGGAGAGAGTAAAAGCAAAAATATAGATTCCTGAACAATTTTGTACAAGGGATGAGTATATTGCGTAACTTAAATAATCTAAATTCTAAAACTACAGATTGTGTAAACAAAGCTCGACTCGTTGGTAAAATATTTTCATCGAAATCTTTAAAATCTAGTCAAAGTATGCAAATTTCCTATAATTTTTCAGGTTTCTATTCCATCACGATTAGCAAATAGTGGCTTTCTCACTCAAAATTTGTAGAATTTTGAAATATGCATTGTGCGCAGCCCTATTTTTTGCAGTTATTTTTTTCCCTCTTGATTTTCCCCTCCCGACAAGTTGTTCGTCAACGTAAACTTCAAACTCTCCACATTCTGCCCATTTATCAACAAATCTTGTCTTTAATCCATTCTTCTGACATAACTCGTACATTTTTGTAATTGGATTAAGCTCCAGTTTTTCTGGAGTAATTAGAGGTTCCAACAAAAAATTAACCACCTATCATAAAAAAAAAAAAAAAATTAATATACTAACTATTATTTCTCATCTCCAATAATAATTAAGTATTATATAAAATAAACCATACCTGCCAAGTTGTATTCATGCAGTCAGAGTCAATAGAGATGGCACCAATCAAAGATTCGACAATATCTGCAAGAGTCTTTGGGGGATCAACCAGACCTAGTGAATGCAATGGGTACTCCAATATAGCATCTTTGAATTCTTTTACCTATCAAAAGTAACCGGCATTTAAAAATGAAATTTAATACTTCCTCCGTTCTTCTTATTTATGTAATAATACGCTATGACTACGAACCAATTTCACAAAAAAAAAATTGATTTTAATGTTTATTAAAATTAAAATATTCTAACGTAATTATTTTTTGGGACAACTAAAAGAAAAAATTGTCTCTTAAATTGACACATACATTCTAGGCCACCTTCTACTATCTCTTTTCACAACTCAGAAACATGCATAAAAACGTATTAGGCACTGCACTTTCTTAAATCTTTGGGTTCTTATAGGTATTATACATAATTATTATACACATTTTTAGTTGAAATCGTCTTTTTCTTTCACCACATTATATTCATTAGCTTACTCTCCGTTACAGACGATCGATGATCCAAACTAGAAGAAATTTCTACATACAAACCACTGAATATTAATTCAATTAATATACTATATTTTTTTCCAAATTTAGTTGAATATATATATTTATATATATATGAAAAGATAAAGAATGTACAAATGAATTGATGAGTCTATTGTAATGTACTTACTTGTCCTTCAAATAAAGTCATCTTGTGATGTAAATAGTCATGTAAATTGTATTTGCTCGCGGCTCTAGCAAGTTTCTCATTATCTACATTGGCTGATCTCAACTTTGTTAGCATTCCGGGAGGCAGATTAGGGTAATCAAAAAATTGTTTTTTGGTTATTAACATATTTAGAATAGAGTCACCTGCATAAGATGTGTTTGGGTAAGCACAAACTTTTTTAAGAGAAGAAGAAAGACTTTGAAGCTTGTGATATAAAATAAATCAAAAGAAAAGTAACGAAATAAGTTGGACTAGAGAGTCTAACTTGCTCTAGATCCACTTCTAATTACCTAACAACTCCAATCTCTCATATGATTTGTTGTTTTGTTGGAAGGAAGGGTGAGTAAATGCTTCATGCAACAAGTTAGGATTCTTGAATTTGTATCTAATTGTTTCCTCTAATTCCTCCACTAACCTCCTCCATTGCTTGTCATCATCATCATCATGTGTCAAATGATTTCTACTATTTTCTTGAGTTAAATGAAGGTTTTGTGATAATGGAATATTAAGAGAGGCAACATTTTCTTCTACTTTGTTTACTTCTATTTGTGATGATAGAATATTCAGAGAGGCAGAATTTTCTTCCACTTTGTTTACTTCCATTTCTTCCGTTAAATGAAGGTTTTGTGATGATAGAATATCCAGACAGGCAGGATTTTCTTCCACTTTGTTTACTTCCATGGCTATATATTAGAACAAGTAATAAAATATGAAAATTGAAAGAAGGTCTCTTGATTTATAGAGTTGGTTTATATAGTATAATGACAATGAGAATGTAATTGGGTTTTATAAGGTTTGAATGGATAATGAAAAGTTGTGACTTTTACGTAGAGTTGTACTTTTTGCTGAAAATCATGATTTTTCAAAAGAGTAGTAACTTTTATGAAAAGTTGTGTTTTTTTCAAAAAGTTGTAACTTCTCTGAAGAATAGTGACTTTTGCGAAAGATCGTGACGTTTCTAAAGGGTCATGCCTTTTCGAAAAGATAGAGGCTTTTCCGAAGGGTTGTGACTTTACCAAAAGGTTGTGACTTTTTCAATTAGGCATACTAAGCCCCCTACTCACACTACCTTTGTTGTCCATAAATAAAGGATTTCCTCTGATTTTTTACAAAAGTTTACTACCTTTGAGTGGTTGGTTGACATTGTGGCTTTTAGTACCTTTACAGTAGTGATATTAAGATCATGGAAAAATATATTCTATTAAACATCGGATTATTGAGGACAATACATTCCTTAAGGACATACGTCACTGTGCATTAAGAGTGCTCGATTTTCTTCTTTTCAGTATTGTTTCTTATTTGTTGCAGATTATAATTATATTTTCTTTACTAATTTTAACTTTCTACTTTAAAAAATATACTTTAAACTTTCTGTTTCTAATTAGTAAGTTCTGCAAAATATTGTTTTGAGTATCTTAGTAAGAAAAACATCACCATTAATTCGAAAAAGTGTAAATAAAGATAAAGTCTTTATTGTTAGTATTTTTCTATACTAAACAATGTGTCACTACCTATACAGGCAGCGTTGAGATCGTTTTATCATGAAAGGTAGCATCGGATACTTGGGGCGATACTCTCTTTAATAACACACTGTGAGGATTCAATTTTTTTCTTTTTAATATTATTTCTCTGTTGTTACATATTACATTTTCTTTACTGGTTTTAACTTTTAATTTATAAAATATACTTTAGACTTTGGTGTTCTTACTTACGAAGTTCTGCAAAAAAAAAAAAAAAAAGTTTGAGTATCTTAGTAAGTAAAACTTCATCGTTGATTAGAAAAAGGTAAATAAAGATAAAATCTTTATTATTAGTATCTTTTTTATACTAAACCATGTATCAATTGACGAAAGCAAAATGACTGTTTCTTTTCAAAATTGTGCTTCACCATTTATCAGTTATGGTTGTATCATTACACAAACAACATGCCATATGGTTGCCTGAGTATATTTTCATGACGTTTATACCGGTCTAATATGAAGTAAATATGATCTCAGGAAAAATTAAAAGTATTTTACAAATGATTATGAAAATAATATTTATAATGTATGGGTTAATTGATATTTTGGTTGTTTAGTTTCTCTAGTACATGATATTACTGGAATGAAACCTTTAACTGACTATCTACTTGTTCAAAAACTTTTTATGAAAATATGAGTCTATAAAACTATTTTATATCCATGAATATTGATGAAAAGTCATATGTTATGTGTTTGTGTTGTAAAAGAAGCATTTTACACATATGCTCTTATTGGACCCGATGAGACTATGTTTATGAGTAATTATGCATTAACCAAATTTTAAGGTTATGGAAAAGTCTTATTGAAAAGGATATGTGACAAGGTGTTGACTTTAAACAATGTTTGTATCTGAGAACGGTGTAATAAGTAATCACAAAATATTTGTAGGAAAAGGTTACTTCATGGAGGGTCTTTTCAAATTAATATTTATGCCTCTTCTTACAAGATAAGCATTCTTACAAATCTGTTAGTATCTCGTATTTTGATACTCATACTACTTTTATGCGTCTTATTCAGATGCAACTCCCTTGTACGAGCCACCCTCAATAGTGTTGGAACTCTTGTGGTCATCAGACTCAGATTATAGTGAGCTCTTGTGTCCAGAGACTTGTTGCATTTCCTTCTTTTGAACTTTTATACGTATTTTATATTTTGGTTAGATAGAAGTGATGTACATAGCATTTTTGTATGATGCTCCTGTACTAGTTACAGCAGGTTTGAGATTGGTTCTTGTGTATAATTTTTCATTCTCAGTCATTTTTTGGCCTATTTTATATATTTTATATTGTAGTTACATATATATTGAAAGAGGTTCGATTTATTTTTCTCGCACACCACTCTAGGCAGTCTTACAGCGTCTGTAATACTTCAGCCTACTTACACCCACAGAATTGACTAAGTATAGAAATACTTAAACAGCAATGTCAAACAATAAACAGGCAGCGTTTACAGGAACAAGTCCCAACCTTTATTAATCGATAATTAATACAAAGGAAGGTTTCACAAATCAGTCTAAGGCTAGAAAACTCTCTGTCCTTTGCCTTAGACGAATTTCCACCTTAAATCAAAATTCTGCACAATGGCAGTTACAAGCAGTTACATGCGGCGGTTACACATGACACCTGTCCGACACATGTCAGCCCAGGGTTCAAAACTAACTTTCCAACAGCTATATTTCCAACAGATAGAATCTAATTCAAATTACATTCTTATCTACACGAAATACTAATATTCTAACACTTAGAATATTTCAGGCTTCATTCCAACACTTAGAATAATCCTGCCAGCTTCCAACACTTAGAATATTTTAGCTGTCTTCCACACTTAGTTTTATTTCAGCAATTTCGGGTGAACTGCCTTTGTCCTTGACCTTGCCAAGTCTTCACAGCCTTGCTTCATCAAGCCAACATGCTGTCTTGCCAACGCCCTTAGCCCGCACATAAGCCATGCACGTTCAAGCTGCCTTGCCAACACCCAAGCACCTTGAACTTGTGTTGCACTGTTTTGCCATCATCCATGCCAAGACCAATGCCCAAGTCCTTGGCATGTCTGCACGTAGTTAGATCAAGTAGATTGCGAGTCTAACAGACCACCCGCACCACTTGAACTCGATGTCCTCATCGAGACTGTTTTGAGATAGTCATCGATTTGAGCATCAAACTGCCATAGGTCTTTTGCTTTCTCCCAAACAGCGTCTGCTGCACTCTTGCCTTTCCAATGAACCAAGAACTCAATCTTAGTATTCTTCTTACTTGTGTCCAAAACCCGGTGATCAAGGATCTTCTCAATTTCAGCATCATATTGTGTAGGTACTGATGGAGGAGCCCTCTTTGATCTGTTCCTGTCCGGATCATTTTCATCTGCAAAGTAAGGTTTCAAGAAACTCACATGGAAGGTGGGGTGAATTTTCAACCTTTCTGGTAGCTTCAACCTATAAGCAACTTCGCTCACTCGTTTTACCACTTCGAATGGACCATCATACTTAGGTATCAAACCCCGATGTCTGGTCTTACTTACAATCTGTTTCCAGATTTGTGGGGTAAGTTTCAGCAACACCTTGTCACCCACATTGAACTCAACTGAGCGACGATGTTGGTCAGCATACTTCTTCATGCGCTGCTGAGCCTTGCGCAAGCTATCTTGTGCCTCAGATAACATTTCAAGTCTGTCCCTTGCAACTCTGTATGCTGCTGGACACTTTCCCTGATTTTTAGATTTAGCAACATCTAATGGCGTCATAGGCTGTTTGCCTAAGATGATTTCAAAAGGACTCATTTCTGTTGCAGACGACTTGTGCAGATTATAGCAAAATTGCGCAGTGTCTAACAATGCCACCCAATTCTGTTGACTTGCAGTCACATAGTGCCTCAAGTACTCTTCCAACAAATGATTAATTCTTTCCGTCTGTCCATCTGTTTGTGGGTGATTTGCAGTAGAAAATTTTAATTCAGTTCCCATCATATTGAACAATGCTGTCCAAAATCTACCCGTGAACCTTGTGTCTCTATCACTCACAATGTCAGCCGGAACACCAAAGTATTTAACCACATGTTTATAGAATAACTCAGCAGCAACTTCAGATGAGCATAACTCAGGAGCAGCAATAAAAACAGAATATTTTTAAAACCTGTCAACTACCACCATGATAGATGCTTTGCCATCTACTTTAGGAAATCCAGAAATGAAATCCATGCTTACCGATAGCCATGGCCTTTCAGGATTAGGCAAAGGTTGCAGCAAACCTGCTTCCTTCTTACGTTCCGTCTTGTCGACTTGACAAACATGACAAGTCTTAACGTACGCCTCTATATCGTCTTCCATTTTCGGCCAAAAATACACACGAGACAGTAAGGCTAACATCCTTTCAACACCTGGATGTCCAGCCCAAGCAGAGTCATGCGCTTCTTTCATCAAGTCTTTGCGCAACCCGCCCTGATTTGGTACAACAATCCTCCCCCCTTTAAATAGAGCAGATCGTCCTCGATCCAATACCGTCTCATTGTGCCCTCCTGCACCTGACCCATCCATTTAACATATAACGAATCATTTGCAGCACATAACCTGATTCTATCATAGAAATCAGTTTCCAGTTTTGAAATTGAATATACTGCAACAAACACTTCTTTCCTACTCAGCGCATCCGCAACCTGGTTGTGTTTTCCTGGTTTATGTTCCCACATGAAGTCATATTTTGCCAGGAATTCTTGCCACCGTGCTTGTTTAGGACTCAACTTTTTCTGTGTCTTGAAAAATGTATTTGCTACATTATCAGTTCTTACCACAAATCGAGTACCCAAGAGATAAACTCTCCAAACCTGCAAACAGTGTACCACCGCAACCATTTCTTTTTCATGTGTTGAGTATCTCTGTTCAGCATCATTCAATTTTCTAATTTCAAAGGCCACTGGATGACCTTCTTGCACTAATACACCACCAATCGCTTTGTCTGACGCATCGGTGTGCACTTCAAATGGTAACTCGAAATCAGGCAATTTGAGTATAGGTTCAGATGCGATAGCATTCTTTAGATTCTGAAAAGCTTCATCACACCGTTCAGACCAAACCCACTTTGTATCCTTCTTTAACAAATCTGTCAAAGCCGCTGCCTTCTTTGAGTAACCAGCAATAAACTTTCTGTAATAGTTAGCCAAGCCAAGAAATGACCTCAAATCCTTCACACGACGAGGTGCCTGCCAATCAACAATGGCTTGCACTTTCTTAGGATCCATTCGAACTTGGTTTTTACTAACAAGGTGCCCCAAAAACTTTATCTCTTGTTGAGCAAATTCACACTTTTCCATCTTGACATAAAGCGTGTATTTCCTCAATTGAGACAAAACCAAACTTAGGTGATTAACATGTTCTTCCAACGTTCGACTATAAATGACTATATCATCTAAGTAAACAACAACAAAGTCATCAAGATAGTCAAACAGTACATTGTTCATTAAGTTGAAAAACGTTGCCGGGGCATTAGTCAACCCAAACGGCATTACAAGAAATTCATAGGAACCATATCTAGTTACACATGTTGTCTTTGGTTCATCACCCTCTGCTATTCTAACCTGCCAATAACCTGCCCTCAGATCCAGTTTTGTGAACCAGCATGCCTTGCTTAACCTGTCCATCAAATCTTGCACCAACGGAACCGGATATTTGTTCTTTATAGTTGCCTTATTCAGCGCCCGGTAGTCTACACACATTCTCATTGTTCCATCCTGTTTCTTTTGAAATAGAACAGGAGCACCATATGAAGCCTTAGACGGCTGAATTAATCCAGCATCTAGCAATTCATTCAATTGTTTGCGTAGTTCAACCAATTCTTTAGGAGCCATACGATAAGGAGCCTGTGCAGGGGCAATCGTACCAGGCAGCAACTCAATCTTGTGATCAATATCCCTCCTTGGTGGTAATTTCTTTGGTAATTCAGGTGGCATAACATCAGCATACTGTTTAAGTAATTCAGCAACACAATCAGGCACTTCCATCTTCACATCAGGTTTCACTTCGACCAAGGCAGCAAGTATGGTGTCTTCACCTTTCTTCAGCCCTTTGTCGATTGACATAGCAGACAACAACATTTCCTTGTCTTTCTTCTTTGCAACTTTATTAATGTTCCCAAACGGATGAACACCTTTGAAAAAACCAGCATTGTTTCCATTCATGACCATCACTCCATCTAAATGAGGAAACGGAACAAACTGGAATTTTCTTAGGAAATCAATCCCAAGTATGATTTCAAAGTCACCAAGCGGCATCACCATCAAATTATGTTTTCCCACCCAACTTCCAGTTGACATAGACACAACATAAGTCATGCCCACAATGGCTTGTGCCTTAGCATTGACTGTTTTGACGTAGGAAGGGCTTTTAGACAACTTCAGCCCCAATTTTGTAGCAATCTTCACATCTACAAACGTGTGTGTGGCCCCTGTATCAACCATTGCCATCAGACATTGTTCCTTCACTTTCATTTCTATATGAATTAAGGAAGCATGAGGATTCGAAGTGCTAGAGATCTCTCCAACATTATTGATCCCCATAATGTGATTGAAGGACAATCCCAATGGGTTTGCCATTGCAGCCACGATTTCTTCATCCTCCTCCCTTTGATTCACATTACCAGCAAGCAAAGCATTCACTTTTTCCCGGTTTGGACAAGATTTGGCCAAATGAGGACCACCACAAGTCCAACAGCCCTTCGAATTTCCATCTTTATTCTTTGGCCTGTCTTTCCCATCCTTCATTTGTGCCTTTCCTTTATCATTTGTATTGTCTTTACGACTTTCCTTTCTCCATTCCCCTTTCTTCTCATTCTTTTTCTTAGTTTTTGAAGTGGAGGGGACGTCTGTCGAAGGACGATTCATCCGGAAATCCACTAGCGAATCGGCAGCAGCAATAGCCCCGGGCAGATCTTTAACATTCTGCCTTCGTAGTTCGTTCTGAGCCCAACCTTGCATGCCCGAAATGAAATTGTGAAGTTTGTCCTCATCAGACATATTTTGTATGTCTAACATCACAGAGGTAAATTCTTTTATATATTCCCTCACTGAACCCGTCTGCCT
Source organism: Solanum neorickii (assembly GCA_027704865.1). Classification (NCBI taxonomy): domain Eukaryota; kingdom Viridiplantae; phylum Streptophyta; class Magnoliopsida; order Solanales; family Solanaceae; genus Solanum; species Solanum neorickii. Next base: position 28,995,624 of record JAKWJC010000367.1, read on the forward strand.
TAACCTTTTCAATTTATCCCTTGCAAGCCAAGATGCATTGCTAGGAAGAAATTGATCACGCATTTCTTTGATTAGCTTATCCCATGTATCAATTCTAGGACGACCATCACTTACGTCGTCTGCATTACGAGTCCTCCACCAAAGTTTCGCATCACCTGACAAGTACATTGTGGTAATGTTCAACTTATCAGCGTCCGGCACCCTTGCAGCGGTAAAATACTGCTCCATGTCCCAGATGAAATTTTCCAATTCTTTAGCACTCCTTGCGCCACTAAAGGCCTTAGGTTCTGGAATCTTTACCTTAGAAGATTCAACACGAGTTGAACTCAACGTGGCCACAGCCCGACACAAAACGACGAGTTCTGCACGAAGGTTCTCATTTTCCTTCTGCAGTCCCTCCAGTTTCTGTGTAGTTGTGGCACGAAAGTCCAAGATTTCAGTGATGTGGTTATCAACATTTTGTCGATATCCACCAATTTCTCCCTGAACTTTCTCAGCGTCCACTCCCAACTCAATGATTTGTGTGAATAAATCCACAAACGTAGGGTCTTCCAAGATGTCTTCAGTAAACCCGACGAAGGATTCAATTTTTCGTGCCAACTCCCATAGTTCTGCGTTTTTCACCATTGTTTAACCGTGCTCTGATACCAATTGAAAGAGGTTCGATTTATTTTTCTCGCACACCACTCTAGGCAGTCTTACAGCGTCTGTAATACTTCAGCCTACTTACACCCACAGAATTGACTAAGTATAGAAATACTTAAACAGCAATGTCAAACAATAAACAGGCAGCGTTTACAGGAACAAGTCCCAACCTTTATTAATCGATAATTAATACAAAGGAAGGTTTCACAAATCAGTCTAAGGCTAGAAAACTCTCTGTCCTTTGCCTTAGACGAATTTCCACCTTAAATCAAAATTCTGCACAATGGCAGTTACAAGCAGTTACATGCGGCGGTTACACATGACACCTGTCCGACACATGTCAGCACAGGGTTCAAAACTAACTTTCCAACAGCTATATTTCCAACAGATAGAATCTAATTCAAATTACATTCTTATCTACATGAAATACTAATATTCTAACACTTAGAATATTTCAGGCTTCATTCCAACACTTAGAATAATCCTGCCAGCTTTCAACACTTAGAATATTTTAGCTGTCTTCCACACTTAGTTTTATTTCAGCAATTTCGGGTGAACTGCCTTTGTCCTTGACCTTGCCAAGTCTTCACAGCCTTGCTTCATCAAGCCAACATGCTGTCTTGCCAACGCCCTTAGCCCGCACGTAAGCCATGCACGTTCAAGCTGCCTTGCCAACACCCAAGCACCTTGAACTTGTGTTGCACTGTTTTGCCATCATCCATGCCAAGACCAATGCCCAAGTCCTTGGCATGTCTGCACGTAGTTAGATCAAGTAGATTGCGGGTCTAACATATATATACTATGTGATCCATTCTAATCTTTATATCTACTTTTGTTTATTCCTTTCTATAAAATTATTATCTTAAACAAGTTTTGGGTATTGGCTTGCATACTGGGAGTTTTATGCTAGGTGCCATTATGAACCGATTCCGGATCGTGACATTATCCAATAGAGAAGTAAAAAGAAAAGGATAGGTTCCTTAACAATTGCCTACAAAGGATGAGTATATTGCGTAACTTAGATAATCTAAATTCTAAATCTTTTTTCATGTCCCAAATGTTCAATTTGTGAAGTAGATTAACTAAGATATTATATGATTAAGTAAAGATGCTGATGTATTACTATAATGCTGAAATAAACTTACAATTGTAAGAATCAAGCACTTCGGCTTATTTGTGGAATGCTTTATCCACCTATTATTTTTTGTTAAACAATATTAAAGTTTTTTATCTATAAAAATATATTCTTAGCTGATGAATTTTTAATTTTGGACAAGTTGAAAGTATTTTTAATGTCCAGATTGGAGGATGATTCAAGTAGAAAGATTATGAATAAAACAATAGGTAATGTTTGAGTTTTGACCTAATTAGTCCTAGGTGATTACGGTTATCATTCCCTATAACAAATGTAACATTTTGGAAAATCATATGTCTAGTGAAGAGCCAGTAAGTCCGTTAGAATACGTATTGGGGATACATAGGCATTCCAATTCCCAATATTGAGAAATATTGGGCATAATATAGAAAAATGGCTAAGGGGTGTTAGCAAATTTCTATATATACCCAAATAAGCAAAATATAGTCCAAGTTTGTTTAGAAATGTACCTGCAAAGAATCCCCTAAATTAAAATGTTTTTTCCTTAACTCACAAAAAAGGTACGAGGCATCCAAGTGTCAAGCCTAGATACCATCACATGATCAATTAAAATGATCATGTAGAGTAAGTACTGCCCAAGGACATAGCGAGGATCCTTGGGACAATAAGTAAACATTCCAAAATGATCCATAAATAATAGTTAGTTAGAAAAGTGCAACCAACCCATGTGCAAGACATGTGAAGAGGGGACCACCCTAACCGAATTCGGTTAGGGTAGTTAAAGGGAAAACGTGCACAAGGGACCACTCCATGTGGGACATAACCTCCCTACAAATTCTAGACTCTAACCTACTGACCTAAATAACTAAATAACCTAGGACTAACCAAATTGGACCCATTAGTGCACCCGACAACCTAGACTTAGGGGTACTTTAGTACTTACCCTAGGTACCTAAATTAATTAAATTAAGGATTTAATTAATTAATATAAAGTCAAAAGTGTTATGTTCTCCTATATTTAATCAACTTACGAGGAGCTTTTTGGTAATTGGTTAATTAGTTTATTAAATTAACTTATGAAACCTAAGTTTTATAATTCAATATCAGTTTTTAAAACTAAAAATCACGTTCAAACTCATAGAAAAGGCGACGCAAAAACAGCAAGCAACAAACGAAAGAAAGACAGAAAAATTTATCGATTTCTCTAGGGCGATTTCAAGGTTTCTTCAAGGTTTTGTTCAAGGTGGTCTTCGTAGATTAAGTTCTACATAAGGTATGGGTTTCTCTCCTGGACTTCTTTCTCCAAGAGAACTTTCTTTCAAATGATTTAAAGATCTTGAAAACTAGGGTTGTTCTCGTCGTTCTTGTCGAACTCCTTTCCCTAGTATCCTTGTTACCATTTCAATATTGAATAGGTTAGCAATCATGTTGTTGGTATGTGGTGTTGGCTGATCTTAATGTGTATGTTTTTTAGATGAAATAATGTATAATGTATAAAAACTTAAGCATATTGCACATGAAAATTAGCTTATGCCAACAAATATGGTTATGAAATCTATGCACAATTGTTTATGCCAATATTAATCGTATGCCAATAAAATGGCTAACAATACATTATCAAAAAGTGATAAATGTAAATTATTAAAAGATTGGCTAATGGTTCATACATATTAAATTTAAATATGAACATACGTAAGATTGACACATGAAAACAAAAATGGTTATGTAGTTTAAATATTCAAAGGTTGAGGTCAATACTAATCATATGCCAACCTTGTGTAGTTAAAGTATCAAATGATAATATAAGCACTTCTAAACTAATTCAATGAACCCATAATCAAGGGCATGCCACTCATTGGGACAACTCCCAACATGCTCTAAAAGAATGACATATGAACTCATGAAACTCATTGAATAAAGTGTTCATCGTCCATAAACGATGATATGAATCTACTACACTAAATTAAGTAAAGTAACATGAGTTATAACATAATTAAAGGGGTCTAAAGTATGTAAGTGACCCGAATGGGGTGTTAAAAGAAGTGAGACAAGCCTCACTTACACCTAAGCTACTATGTTAAAAGAAAACTCGCCTATGAAGGTGTGAGCCAGTCTTATTAACAAGAAAGGGTGATATGTAAGGGAAATTCACATTTCATCAATGTAAAGTAAGGATGACCGTCATCAATAGAGTAAGTAAATCTCAATCTAGAAGCAAACTCCCATAATGCTTGAGTCAATACTAGAAGATAATGAAGAAATGAACATTCACGTAAAGGGGTAAGTAACTATGAAAAGCAAATGTGCTAATGTTAATGAATATGGTGACAACATGATAAGAGGCTAATGTGAAAGACGAGAGCAATCTCAAATGAGCCTAAGTAAATGTTACCAAAACGTACTCACGTATGAGAGTATAAAGCTAAAGAAGAGACCAGTCTCTATGAACACTCTAACGAAAGTATTGAAATTAATTTATACTTAATACTAATGATGAGATGATAAATCATCTATTGAGCTATGATGTCCTCATACTAGAAGACAACTTCCATGACGTATGAGTTGAATATAATGGAACTTTATACTGAGCACCGATAGGCTAGCTATAAGCGGTGATGCCTTCTTTCGGGAAGGGCGGAGGTTCACGTAACTCTCATGAGATGACATTGTCCAGCATGCCGGGTATGGGTCTCCTTATATCTCCTAGTCTTCAAACTTATACAGCCAAAATATAGATCTGGCGGGGTTCGATTCTCATGTACGCTAGCATGTTTTGGGTTACTTTGGCCGGTGATTCTACCTCTTTTCGGTGTGGGGTAGACACTGGATTTCATGATGCTCACATGATCTATGTCGGTTAAGGTTGGAGTTCCTCAAATTATGAAAGATACTGAAATGAACGATATCGAAGGTGTTTGTGCAAGATAATCATCCTACGAATGAATGAAATGAATAATGTGAAGTACGAATGAATGAATAAAGCAGACTATGTGTTTGCTAAAGAAGACCCTCGGGTTGAGGTCCCATATGTTGGGCCCTCATTTGAGATTTCTTATCTATATGAAATGTATAATATATAAAACATGAAAGTAATGAAATCAATGGCATGATCAATCGAGAATTGCTTGTGAGAGGTAATGAATATATAGTGTATAGAATGACTCACTATAAGGTAGGAAAATCATTCCTTAGTCCTTGGATTACTTACATTGATTCATTGTGAGTATGGGACTATAATGAATCATTGCACTTGTAGGTAAAACATAGGATCAAAAGAATTATTGAAATACTCAACAACAAGAAGAAAAAGAATGAAAAATAAACTAAGGCTTGTGCCAATATTTGAGTATAAATAGATGCCTCAAGGTATATAAACAGGGTTAATAACCAATTAATGGGCATAGCCAATTAAGACTGGCTTATAAATATATTCATACCCAATTTAAGAATGAAATAATAAGCTTGAAAGTAAGGTAGATAATAATGGAGCATGGATTATAAATCAACTAAAAAATGGGCATTGCCGATAAATATTGGCATATATATATAATCATACCCAAAGGAAATAAGAATGAAGAATCTAAAGTAGAGTAGCCAAATCATCTCCTTCGTCGTGTGAATTGCTTACTCGATTCATTGTAGGTATGGGACTATAATGAACCATTGCACTTGTAAGTGAAACATAAGAATAAAGGAGAGCATTGAACTACATAACAATAAGGAGAATCACAGTGAAAAATAATCTCTAAGTGTCAAAAATAGGGCTCTCGGTTTGGACTATCAAATTTTCAAATCTTCGCTCGAGTTGTTCTAAAATTATGTGGATGATACTAATGTTTTGTAGTCATACAGAAAATGAGTTGTGTTCTTTGAATGCATTAAAATACATCATATTCATACCACAATTCACATCTAACGATTTACGAAAGTCTAGTCACTAGGCTTTCCAGAAATAACATGTTGTTTAGGAAGAGCTTTATTGATCATGCATAGCCTTATGTGTATGTGTGCATACACCCATACTTAGTACAAGTGGTTTACTAACCCCTACTATTTACTATTTTATAGATGCAGGTTAAGGGACAGATTGACGACTCTTGCAACGGTTTGGACACCAGCGTTTCTCCAGACCATTTGGTAGGTCCTCTTAATTTCGAGGATACTACAGTTTTAGTCTAGCCTTAGTGTTAGACAAATCTAGTGGATGTTGTCCCTAGCGTTTCTTTCGTACTTTCATTTTGAAGCTTTGTAATAAGGTCATGTTTGGAAAACTATTTATGATATATTTATCTTCAGTTTCGAATTGATTTTTTTGTGTTAGATGGTTGTTCTCTTATGTTGAGCTTAGTATATGATGTATCTAGTTAATAATTATATGAAGTCTATGTATACTTCATACGTATAAAAAGTTTTAAATTTTCCGCAAATTTAACTAGATGAATGTGATGAATGCAAGATGAGGCTTGTCTGCGACCTCTGAGAGGTCAACGACGCCGCATGCGATCCAGATCCCAGAATCCGAGTCATGACAACAAGAGCTTTTAGCATCTAAATTTATGAATGAAAATTCGATGTTAGCTCCTTTTTTATGGGCTGAATGAAGAATCCAGCATTGAAAGACATGTTTATGTAGCTTTTTTACATGGCGTGCAATTTATCCAAAGAAGAAATTAAAATTGTACAAGCTTCTATAGTTGATCTTGAAAAGTATGTTTTTTGACCTTTTCTTCTCCTTATTTTCTCCTCCTTATTTAAGCGTGATGTTACACTACATGATGAAATTGTAATAAAAGAGAGAGGTATGTCTCTCAAACTATTATGTGATAGTTTAGGTATGAAACTTATATTCTTCATAGTATAGGTATGAAACTCAAAAAAAAAGAAAATAGTTTAAGTATGTTTTTTATACATATCTCTATTTGTTGTTGTTTAAGTTTTGTAACGGCTGGTTCTACTACATTCTTCCTATACTACAACAAAAGAAAGCTATGAAATGATAGACTTTATGGTCTGTGAAAGTTGTCGATTTCAGATTTGATGTCTGTTTGAGGATTTGAGGTCCTAGGTTGTGAAAATATGGAGATTTACCCTTTGGATTAATTTTGGTTGACCTTCGAGGTTGGGATACTCTGATCAAAATTCTGAAAGTTCCATCGGGTGTGGGGATGATTTTAAGCCTAGGTGAGGTCTTGGTTAATTTTGAGAGGTTCCGAGATTGTTTTAGCATTTTTAGACATTAAGTTAGTTTCCTGTTGTTTTTATAGATGTCTTGTCAAGGAGACCACTGATTCGTGTTCATACGGTTTCATTGAGTTCGAAACATCGAGTATGATCTTTTTTGTATTATATGATTTGTGTGTATTTGTTCCAAAAGAATCTCTAGGGTCCTCTCGATGTAGTATGTTTGGTTGTGTTTACTAGTGTCTTCACGCCTCAGTCTCTTAAGTGACCTACGCAGAAGTGAGGAGATCTTCGCTTAAGTGAGCTTCTAGAAATCAAAATGGACTTCACACTTGTGAGAGGCACCATTTTTGTAGTGTTCACTTTTGCGAACATAGTCGCTTTTGCGACATTAGAGAGAGGTTTTAGACCTGAAATTTCGAGGTTCAAGCCTCACTTTCCATTTTTGAGCCTGTAAAATCTTTGGTGACAATTTTTGAAAGGATTTCTTGTGTTAAATCATTTGGGTAAGATTTTGTAATCCTAAAACTTCATTTCTCTTCGATTATTTGTGACTTTTAACATCAAAATTTGGGATTTTGATTGGCAAATGTAAAGATTTTTCAAGAGCTCAAGTTCTAAACAAAAATAGAGAATGTGTATGTGGTTCCAAAAGAATCTCTAGGGTCCTCTCGATGTAGTATGTTTGGTTGTGTTTACTAGTGTCTTCACGCCTCAGTCTCTTAAGTGACCTATGCAGAAGTGAGGAGATCTTCGCTTAAGTGAGCTTCTAGAAATCAAAATGGACTTCACACTTGTGAGAGGCATCATTTTTGTAGTGTTCACTTTTGCGAACATAGTCGCTTTTGCGACATTAGAGGGAGGTTTTAGACCAGAAATTTCGAGGTTCAAGCCCCACTTTCCATTTTTGAGCCTATAAATCTTTGGTGACAATTTTTGAAAGGATTTCTTGTGTTAAATCATTTGGGTAAGATTTTGTAATCCTAAAACTTCATTTCTCTTCGATTATTTGTGACTTTTAACATCAAAATTTGGGATTTTGATTGGCAAATGTCAAGATTTTTCAAGAGCTCAAGTTCTAAAGAAAAATAGAGAATGTGAATAGATTTAAAATTCTTTTTCCAAATGGTTTTCACCAATAAGTTCCTAAGGCCTTGAATAATGTTTTCAAGTGTTGATTTTCGGATATAAACCTTCTCTTTTGAATCTAGTTTTAAGTTGACCATTTATCAAAAAAATTGATGTGGATGTTGTTGTTTTCATAAATTTATTATGAATACTTGATTTTTATAAATTGTGTGGCTATGGACATTGGTCAAAAGGGAAATACTCACTCTTTGAGTGAGTAATTTATTGATTGAAGGTTAATAATCTCCTAAACCTTGTAATCTAGTAGAGTTGGTGTACTGCCTTTATTGTTTTGTCTGTTGGGAGTAAGTGTAGCAGCGGAACCGGTAATTAACAGTTACCGTTTCGATCCGTCCCGGTCCAGTTCGGTTCTGGTTCGGTACTGGTTAGTCCCGGTATAGACCGGTTCAGTCCGGTTTCAAGACAACTAACAGGATGGAAATCAGGGAGTTACCAGTCCATCTCGATTTCGATAAATCCCGATCCGGTCCGGTCTGATCCGATTAAAATTAATTTTTTAAAAAAAAACTGCCCGTTTAAAGTCGTTGGGTAACGGCTAGTGCCCCCCCCCCCTCTCAAACGGCTATTTGACTCATCCCCCCCTACCCAAACTTTTTTAGTACCCCAAAATTTTAAAAATTACACTTAACCCATTTTTTTACTTATAAATACCCCTAAATTTCATTCTTTTAAATCACAAAATCAACTATTTATCTTCTATTCTCTCAACTCTCTACTCTCTAATCTCTAATTCTCTAATATATAATATCTTATATTCTGGTGTTGCCTAATTTGGTCTTTGGAAATCGGACTTGGAGCTTCAAAATTCAACTTTCAACTTTTCACGTCCGGCTTTCGGCGGTCATAAACGTCTACTTTTTTTAGTAGACGTTCGGTACATTCGTTGCAAACTTTTATTTTACATTTCATTTATATTTAAATAATTATTTATTTATTTTTTAATTTATTATTTGCATTACATTTTTCGTATTATATATAATCTCACGTTTAATATTTTAATATGAATTCCGGTAAAAATGTTGTTAAAAAAGAAAGGGATAAAAAAAGTGCAATTGAGCATGTTAAAATATGTATAACTTTACATCCTCCGATAATGCAAAAACCGGTAGTTCTTCTAGATCAAAAACTAAAAAATCTACTATATTAAGAGTAAATACGGATGATTATACACATGTTGATGATACGGTTTTTAATATTGATAGTAATTCACGATTAGATCCTTATCATGAACATTTACAACGTCGCTTTGGCAATTTTGATGAGGATTTGCCTCGAGAATGTGATAATGATATTGATGATTATACTGATACGCCTACTTTTGATGATGATGATGATGAAATTGAGCCACCTACGGCTACTAATACTCTCAATCCCACTCCTAGTCCCGCTTCCTTTTGTTGTCCTGCCCCTGTTCCCCCGTACATCCTAGGCCTATAGGTAGAACGTGCTAAAAAAATTGGTTGTTTGGCAATTTATTACACAAATGAAGATAAAACACAAGCTATTTGTAATAAATGTTAACATAAATTAAATCATAAAATTATTGGTAAATCTGGCAGAATGGGACATTTGAGTAGTCATTTAATGTCTTGTTGTAAAAATGAAATTTTTCATGCTAAAGCGATAGCGGAAGCAAAAAAAGAGGTACCCCCTTCCTGAAATGTTGAAGTACGCGGCTCTAACATGGTACAAACACAATTAAATTCATCTAATGTTTCTGGCTCTAGTTTACCACTTTCATATAGTAGAGAAAAAGATCTTGAAGTACTAGCTACAATGATATGTGTTATGGGTTTGCCATTTACTTTTGCTGAAAATCTCGATTTTATACATTATATTCAAATTGTATATCATCCAAATTTTAAAGGTTTTGCTAGAAATACAATAAAAAATGGTTGTATTTGATTATCATACACAACATTTTCAATACTTTGTTGTTTATTTTATAATAATACTTGTAAAATAGCTATTACTTCTGATATGGGTCGTAGTGTAAACAATAACGATTATTTGACTGTTACTGCACATTGGATTGATGAAAATTGGTATATGCAAAAAAAATTAGGTTATAAATGTTGTCAAATGCAAAAAACCGATAGTTATATTGCTCAAACTATTTTAGATATTTTACAAAGCTATGGAATATGTGATAAAATAAGTAGTATTACCTTAGATAATGCTTCAAGTAATAATGTTGTTGTTGAATATTTAAAACCTACTCTTTATCCTTTCTATGGTGATAATTATCATATTAGGTGTACTGCACATATATATAATTTGATGGTTAGATATGGTGTACATATGTATGATAACGGATGTACGAAAGTTGAAAATGCATGTCATTTTATATTTAAATGTCAAGTTAAGTCCAGGCGTAAAGATTTTCAAAATCGTTGTTTTGAAAATAATCTTCCACCTAGAAAAATTTCAAAAACTGTGGTTACTAGATGGAATACTTTATATGAAATGATTGTAGTCGCTTATCAATATAGTTTACCCTTACAAATGGTTTGGAACACTCATAATTCAGATATAGCATATAAACTAGATGATAGTGATTGGCGTGATATAAACGAACTTATAGATTTCCTAAAAGTTTTTTACTTAACTATAAAAAGAATATTTGTACTTTATAGTACATCAATTTGTATTATTTTGTCTGATATTTGTAGGATTTCTTCTAAATTATATCAATTTAAAAATAAACCAAGATTTCAACAAACCATTGAAAAAATGATACAAAATTTAAAAAATATGATATTCCTATTCCTCAAATTTATTTAACCGCATGTTTGTTAAACCCTCATTATAAAGATGTAGGTGCATCAAAAATGGTTGAAAATTTTTATTTTAACTTAGATATTGATAATGTATTAGAAGAAATTCCGAGTTGTCAACAAGTTAAATATAGCATAAAATTTGAAGCTAGAAAATTGTATGATTTATATAATGTTAATATAAATTTATCAAGTGAACATGAACCTCAAAGCTCTAGGAGTAGATTTGATGAAGATAATATTGATGCTTATTTATACAATTATCTTGAACTTTCTCACGATAATAGAAATGATTTTTATGGCTATGTTAATCAAAATAAAGAACCTACTGAAGATATTCTAGCATGATGGAGAAATCGCGGCAAAGGATTTCCAAAACTACAATCAATGGCTTGAGATATATTAGCTATGCAAGCATCGTAGTAGCTTCGGAAGGCGTCTTTAGTGCAGCAAGGTCTCAACTTGGAGAGTCATACGCATTCACTAGCAGTCGATAGCTTGGAGATATTGGTATTATTTCGAGATTAGATTAATGCCGAGACAAGAAAATTGAGTCATGAACCACTACAGACCAAATTTCAAGATGATGTTGATGAAGTAATGCAGGATTATAGTGACGACGGGATTGAAGCAATGGAAGATCTATCTATTCAACCAATTTCCGAACATGTTACAAAAGAAATGTTGAATGATTTACGAAAGAATTTATATGGTGGCACCAACTATTAGTAAGAGTATGATAATTCGAGATTTAATTCAAACAGAACCCTTCCTAGAAGGTGGTTGTGTAGATTAAATCTTTTAATACTCGACTAATATTTTTATAAATGTAATTGTAATATCAAATAAATATTAATAAAAATATAGGATATTCGCCTTAAATTATTTTTTATTATTGTTGTATTAAATTTAATTTTTAATATTGTCAATTTTTGATTTTATAACTTTAAAGTTTGAATTTAAAATTTTCAAACATTAAAAGTTTGAAATTTAAATTTTATAACTTTAAAGATTGAATTTAAAATTACCAAACTTTTAAAGTTTGAAATTTAAATTTTATAACTTTTAAGTTTGAATTCAAAAATTTCAAACTTTAAAAGTTTGAAATTTAAATTTTATAACTTTAAAGTTTGAATTTAAAAATTTCAAACTTTAAAAATTTGAAATTTAAATTTTATAACTTTAAAGTTTAAATTTAAAATTTTTGAACTTTTAAAGTTTGAAATTTAAATTTTATAACTTTAAATTTTATATTTAAAATTTTCAAACTTTTAAAGTTTGAAATTTAAATTTTATAACTTTAAAGTTTATATTTAAAATTTTCAAACTTTTAAAGTTTGAAATTTAATTTTTGTAACTTCTAAGTTTGAAAATTTAGAATTTTTTAACTTTTAAAGTTTGAAATTTAAATTTTATAACTTTAAAGTTCGAAAATTTAAAATTTTTTTACTTTTACAATTTGAAATTTAAATTTTTAATTTTTTAATTATTATAATAAAAATTATATTCAATTAAAAAAATTAAATCTTTAAGTTTTAAATAATTTAAATTAATCTTTTTTACATTAATGGTGGTCCGTCCCGTTTAACGGTCCGGACGGAATAGGTAATTTTTACCGATTTACGGGTCCGGTCCCAATTCTGGAATGATTCCGGTTTGCACAGTGACGGTTCCGTCCTGGTTCCAGAACTTACCGGTCCGGTTCGCCTGGTTCCGGTACCGTCGCCCCCCTTAGTTGGGAGTAATGGAATGAGGTGAGGGATTCATTTTTCCACTTTATTAAGTTTAATGAATAAAAAGGGGTTAAATAAAATATTATATGTTGATAATAATGCTTTGAATTACCTTATGATGGCCCTTATTTGTTTGACTGATGACATACTTAACAGCATGAATCTGAATTGTCGTCTCTCCCGTGTAGTGCAACATTGCTTGTGTTGCATGAAAATTGTTAAGATGACAAAGTCATTTTCAACAAGTGTTAGGATGTCGAGATCATTGTCAACGGTGTTATGATGTCAATGTCATTTTCGGCGAGTGTTGTAATGCAGAAATTATTTTTGGCTAGTGAATTGATATAAATCAAATGGAAAATCGTTTCAACTATTGAAATGATATAAAGTAGATGGGGAATGATTCCAGAGAGTGATATTGTGCCGATAGAAATGATTCTAGTGAGAAACTGATTATTGTGATTTGATACATTTTAATGCTTATATTTGACTTGCAGGTTAATTGTGATCAATGTACTTGTTACACGTGATTGGTCTACTTTATATTCAGAATGACTTACTTGGTGGTTGTTGACTTATGTCTTTTGGATAGTGATTATTCAGCCTTGTTAACTATGTATTGTAGAATCTTAGGTTGTGTTGATTTCTATGTAGGTTTTAGTTTGACGAGTTACTCTTTGGATGGAAGGAGTAATCGATTTCTAGATAGATGTCTTGTTCATTTGGCTGCTTTTTAGGTGCTTTGTTGTTGGTAACCACTCCTAGCTTCTATACGTGTGTAGGTTTCAAGACCGATATGGCGTGATTACTCTTCTTCTCACTTTCTTAGGCTTGCCAAAGGACTATTGAGAAATAGCCACTTGTAATTCTGCCAGGCCCTCTTTTTCCTTTTATTTATTCTTTGTTCAATTTGAGAAACTGTAACAACCCTCAAAATGAACTAGGTTAAAACAAAGCCTAAAATGTGTGTCATTAGTTGATAAGGTGTAAAATGAATATAATTATTAGAGTTCAGTTTGATAGAGTTTGGAAGTGAAACGATAAAGAACGTCCAAGATGTTTGGAAACTAGTCATTGTGTGTTCAAGTGTGTTTTTGCATGTTTTACGTGTTGTTTGGTGTCTAAATTTATACCAAAGGACCCTAACATCTAAATAAACCTATTTAGGTTCGAAGAAAATGGGTATGACTCCCCAAAGACCACCCTAGAGTTCCTTGAGGAGGAAACCTTGGAAAGAAGCTACCAAAAATAGTCCAAACCACGAGCACCATCGACGCCCCTTTGATCAATCTACGCTTTATCGTTTGGGGGAGTTCCTCCACACTTGGTTGTGCGAGATAAACACCCGAATTTGAAGTCCCTGATCAAAACCACAGACCATCAGGAAGGTCCGTTGGTTGATCAACGGCTCGTCAACCGGAACCGTCGATTGACACCTGCAATTTTCTGCATTTGTCTCGACCAAGTGGAGGGTACTTTGGGAAATTCACCTAGCGTACTAATTAAGTTATGGGAGGTTATTTTAGGTGTTTTTAGGTAATTTAAGTGACTTTATAAGCCTAAAACCTAATTTAGAACTCATTATTCAAAATCAAAACCCAAGATCAAAATAGAATCCTCTCTAAACTCCATTAAAGATTGAAATAAGATTGAAGCTAAGATTTGAAGTTATTCATTGGTTCTCCATAAATTTTGTTAGAATTCTTCGATAAAGGTATGGTGGTTCATCCTTGATTCTTTTTCCATTCAAAGAGTCAAATTCTAAAGGCTTTTCAAAGATATTCCGAAACTTTAAAGTCCTATTTTGGATTCTAACCATGGGTTCTTGCATGAAAAGGTTTTAAGTGATGTTTTATGGAATGATCAATGTTAATTAAATGCTTTAACATCAAAAACTATATGAACCAATGCATTACAAGAATTCTTATTTTTAGGTCTAATGTAGAAGAACTAGTCATGGCTTAATTTTATTGAATTCATGTGTAGATTGTATTAGGCTATTAAATTATGCATTGATTAATGTTAGAATTGTTCATGGCTATCTTACAATGTTGATTTTATATATTTATATATATATATATATATATATATATATATATATATATATATATATATATATATATATAGAGAGAGAGAGAGAGAGAGTATTGATGGATCATTGATTTGATTGAATTATTTGTTTAGTCTTATGTATATTGTTATGGGTAATATCTCTACTATGTAATTTGGTACTGGAAAGGCTAACGAATGTTGATTATGCCTATGGGAAGTTGGTGAATTGACCTAATTTCTCTATTTTGTATAGAATTAATATTGAATTGTATTGATTGGTATGGTCCACTTATGGTGGCGGTGTTTATGTGTTATATATGTTATGAACATGGCCTTGTCGGTATTATTAAGTGAATTATGGTGATATCATGTTATAGCTTGTATATATGAATAATGTGAAGTATGATATGGTATATGTGCATGTGTGATATGAGAGTATGATCCCTCTATATCATGATATTGTGTCTTGATTAGTAGACTTAGGTCCCTCTACTTGATAAATGAAAGTTATGTGAATGTGATCTCTTGACTTAGTAGGCTTAGGGACCTTTGTCATGTATGTGTATGAAGGCATGATGAATGAGAGTCTAGGATCGGTAGACCTAAGATGGTTCCATTCTAAGGATGACTTATATAGGACCTTGAATATGAAAAGAAGGTCAAGAACATAGAACCTTGAATATAGAAAAGAAGGTTAATAGAAGACTTGAAGTGAAAGATCGTAATGGTATCCTTTTTTAGTGGAATAATGAACTTAGGGATAGGGTAGTTGGAACAACATGAAACCATATCTAAGGAAGTCATAAGAGTTATCCAAACGGTCCTTGGTTGGTATCCCTAGTGGACCCATCCTTGGGAGAAAGGGGTATTGTGAGTTGGTAGGATATAGTGATGGTACCTTCTCAAATACACCTAGGGAATGATTTACTCTGTGAGAACAAAGGCAAAGCACCGAGTTCATATGCTTGTGGTAGTAGCTCTATTTTTATGAGACTATAGTACAAAGGAACCCTTGATGTTCCCTAACCATGTGCCAACATGGGATGATTACTAGTTCTACCTTTGGTAAGTGGAACACCTTCCACGGTGTGGGGTCTCATGACACTGGATTCCATACCTAGCTAGTGTGGTCTATGTGAATTAATGTCTATTCTCATCATATGGGATGTGCATTCTAGTATTGGAGAACTTCTACTACGTGTAGGCAGTGGAATGGAAAGCTACCTATACATGGCACACGTAGGCTTTGAAGATTCTAGGATGAGTTTCTTAGGTCCTCCAAGACCATTATGTGAAGTCTTTTATATGCTTAATTATATCCTAAATGGGTTAATGAATAATGTTGACTTAAGTTAATGCATGTTTAATAGAAGGGTTCTTATCTAGGGTAGCTTTGAGGATAGCTTAGGTAGGCTTGAAGAGGGTGTATGGGCGGTCTCTTCATGTCTTACTCAAGTGAGTCTTAAAGTAACCATAGGTAGAAATTCTAGGTGATAAAAAGGGAATAATCGTACCCATGGAAGTCTTGATGATTACTTAGGTGTGTATAAAGGGGTTGTATGGGCGGCCGCTTCATATCTTACTTAGGTGGGTCTTAGAATGACCTTTGGTAGGAGGTCTATATGCTTACATGGTTTCAAAGTGATGATAGCTGTATATTGTGGGTTACTTGAATATGTCTTATATGTGATGATTGATTTTAAGATGGTTCTTATACTTGTTTTATGAAGTTTCTATCAAAAGAGCATAAGGAGTACGATTTAAAGTAAATGTCCGTTTTAGCATGGTTTTCTTGCATGTCACCATACTTAGTGCATTCAATGTGCTAATTCGAGATGTTTTCCTATTTCTACAAGTGTAGGTGGGAATTGAGAAGTCTCTTAGAAGCAAAGCTTGGGATTTGAACTATGGTTTTCTTGCATGTCACCATACTTAGTTATTTCTGATATTCTATAAAGAGATTTGAACTATTGTTATGAAAATTTTTAATTTCGCACTATTTTTCATAAGATGCGATGAAAGATGCCTAAGAGTTTGTACAAGACCTCCGAGAGGTCAAGTACGACGTGTTACGTCTAAGGGGTGCTCCTCGGTCTTGACAAAAACAATGAATTTAGACTTGTACTAATTTTTTAATTCCACACTTTATTGTATTAGAGGTTTGTACACGTGACAACAAGGTGTTGGTGTGTAAATAGAAAGAATAAGTTATGCTCTTATCTTGTTATTGCTTTAGATTTTTTTTTTCTTTCATTTCATTGGATTAAGACTGACTTGTCTTGGTGAAAATAGACAAGTCTTAGTAATATGTTCCTTCAGTTTGTACTTGTATTTTTCAGCGTATTTGCATGTTCTTGGAACTCAGTTCAGTCAGAAATCAATTTCAAATACTTAGTGGGGATTGCAGCTCCTTCCCTC
This sequence comes from Solanum neorickii, assembly GCA_027704865.1. Lineage (NCBI taxonomy): Eukaryota > Viridiplantae > Streptophyta > Magnoliopsida > Solanales > Solanaceae > Solanum > Solanum neorickii. The sequence goes on from JAKWJC010000367.1 coordinate 29,012,675, forward strand.
GATACTCATCTATTTTAGTCTTCATTCGAGAACGAATGGTTCCAAGGGGAAGATAATGTAACACCCCGTATTCAAAACAAACCAAAAATATAGATTTTTAGAAGTTGCAGGTGCCACCGACGAAGACAACTACGGACCATCAGTCGACTTACAATTTGTCAGTCAGCTCCATCAATGGGTCAGTCAACATTCAGTCCTCAATCATGAACAAAGGTCGACTAGTACGGGCTGTCAGTCGACTTTTGGTCCATCAGTCAGCACCGTCGATGGGCCAACCGACTTTCAGTCCTCAGTCGTGAACAACGGTCGACTAGTACGAACTGCCAGTCAGCTCCGTCGATGGGCCAACAGACTTTCTATCCTCAGTCATGAACGATGGTAGACCAGTACGGACCTTCAGTTGGATTACAATTTGTAAGTCAACCCCGTCGGTGATTTCAGAAGTTTTTAAATAAGTGGTCTTTCGGCCATTTTCTATTTAGTTAGACCCCTAAGATACGTCGTTTAGATCCTAAATTATGAGGCTTTGTTCAGTTTAATCCTAGAAACATAAATAGACTTTACCTCAGTCAAAATCAATACATAGAAAATTAAAAGCAAGAGAGGAGAAAAAGGTCAAGAACCCTAATTCAAGAACCCAGCAAGGTTCCATCAGTTCCAGCCCCTAAACTAAGAATTTCTCTGTGGAATTCATCACCAGATAAGTGTGATTTCACTAGTGGGTTCCTTTCGCCCATTTGGTCTTTACAATTCTATCAGTTTCTTGATTCTCTTATTGTGAATACCTAGGGTTTCTAGAATTATAGTAGATCATCATGAATTACTTATGTTTATCTTCCAGATCAGATTATAGTGTTATTACTCAGTTTATCACATGAATTTAAGAACTCTAGCTTTGTATTTCTTTAGTTCTTAAATTGCATAGGCTAGATCAGATATATTAGTTATTCAGCTATGCATGGCTCTGTCATTAATGTATAATTACCAAATTAATTGTTGCATTCTCAGTTTGTATGTTCAGTTTTGAGCTATCCGATACTACTGAAAATTAATCATAATGTGTTAACCAATTAATTCATTGGGAGTAGCATAATACCGAGTTGGACTAGGATTCAGTGTACCCAAATAGTCCCAAAACTACTAGTCATATAGGTTGTAAGTCCCCTTTGTGGACATCAATTTTGTGATCACTCCAGCATGCCTCTATACCTTGGCAGGGTATATTTGATCCTTTCAATGGGGCGTATACATCGAATTCAACATTTAGCTCATGTAGTTTTATTGTCGGTTATTAGTTGCTCCCACGGGTTAGTCAGACTTTATTGCATTGACCATATTAACAGTTCAGTCAATATTCAGTCCCAGCATGTTCAAAATTTGGTCATTGAATCCAGTTAGCTCAACATTCAGTATATCATGTTTAGAATATTATGCTTGTTTTTGTGTTTGTTCAGTTATGTATTATTTCAGAATTATTCTATCATCCATGCTCAGTACCTTTCAAATACCGATGCATACATGAGCTACATCTTCTCGTGAGGTAGGTCCAGGTTCTCAGCATCCAAATCACGCTTAGATCGGTTCTCGATCTCCTGTTTATCAATGACAATGGTGAGTCCTTATTCTCCGAGGAAAATAGTCATGTGGTTCTTCTTAGTATTTTTAGTCCTTTAGTTTCGGTTTTTCTAGATCTAGTTGGGGCATGTCCCAACGTTTCTAGTCAGTTAGAAGCTATGTTCATTACATAGTTAGATTCAACTTAGTACTAACTTTATACCTTCTTTGTATTAAACTCATCAGTATTTCATTTATCTCAATTATAGTATATGGGTATTCCCAATCCTTTCATTTTATTTATAAAGTAGCTTCCGCAACAATTTATTATCTTTAGTATGTTCATGATCATGCCAGCAGGGTTAGCTTGGGATCACTTGTTGTATTAGGTCCCGTCTCCGTGTCTTAGGGGTAGCTCGGGGCTTGACAGCCAAGGTCGGTGACCCCTCCGCCACCCCAGGATCATGTTGGGGAAGAGGTTGAGTTTGAGGTTGGGGTAAAATCCCACTGAAAGCTGTATATAAAAGAATTCAGTTATGAAGTTAAATTGTGTTCTAGTTCATTGTAATTAGATGGTAACAATAGTTGATAAGTTCCAAATATTAAAATAACATTGTTTACTAATAAATTTAAAAAAATTAAACCTAGACAAGAGTTTAGCAAGCTAGTGGAATAACAATCTAGCAGCGGCGGAAGTGGGTATTGCTTTCAAAAGTTGAGTCCATGTGATTGCTCAATGACCTTATTACCCATAGATAGATAGGCTGGGTCAATCTCCAACACGCATTGTATTTCTCAATCACAGTATGCTTATTCGGAAAATTCCTCTCGGACATTTCTATATATAATCTACTAAACAACCCCAATACCTTAAATTAAATCTTCTCTCTTAAGACTAACATTTAGAGATGAAACCCCAAATTCCTTTCTCAAGCAAATAACGAACTCTAAACTAATATGCTAGCATTAAATCAATTAGCCACTTCACGTACTCTTTCTCAAGAAATATATGAAGATCTAAAGTAGAATTAAGTTTGCAACCTCAATTCAAAATTAACTCATGGTAATCAATTTGAATACATGGAAATCAAAGTAAAACAAAATAGTTACTACTCCACTAATCAAAATCAAACTCAATTTCCACACCCCTAGAATATGAGTTTTATCCAATCGTGTGAAAAGTAAAAGAAAAGACACTGTAAACATTCTTGACCATCAGCTTGTTGATTTGGAACTTCAATTTAATATACCCACTTCCGAATTCCCCCAAAACAAGGGTTACACACTTGTTTTTTCACTCTAGAAAATAGAGAGTTCTATTACATTCTAAAAGTAAGTCTCATATCCAAATATCCAAATTGTATGATCAATTATGTATCTCTCTCTTTTCACCTAGTTAAATTTTCCTTTAAAAAATAGGTAAAACTTAATCAAATGAACAAGTTGGCAATGTTAGTCAAACTCGTCAACTCATTCGTTGAGTCACCGACTTTCTCTTATTTTCGTGTGTCCTTGGATTTAGGCTTCAGGTGATTAACCATAAAGAACGAGCTTGATGGAGTTGCACATTCACATTCGATGAGTCGTTGATATCACCTAATCTCGCCTTCTTGGCCTCCAATTTAAACAAATTGTTACGTCACTTTCGGTGATTATTTTTCATCCCACTGATTTAGTTTAGAGAATATCCATTTACCCATCATATCGTCGACCTGCCTTGATCATTTTAGTCGAACACCCTGTCATTTTTAGCGAGGTCTGGTACACTCAGTGAGTCACTAAGTGTCTTTGACGAACATCAATGTTATAGTATTGCTATTTTTCTATGTGTTGGCCTCTTTTAGTATGATTTCATACTTGCCTTGTCCTTGAGACTTCATAGCTACAAAAAACAATAAATCATTAGATATGGACATAAAAAGTCATTGACGACATTAATTGTTGAGGCCTCAAATAAGTTGAAAAACTCATACTAATAAACTATCAATATCGTAAATTATATGTCATTATGAATAAACCAATACCAATATTGCAATAATTGTACTTGGATCCAAAATTGGGTAAAAACGGCATATCAGATCCCACACCAGGAATCACAAAATTGACTCAACTAATAGCTTCTAACTTGCTCAAAGAAATTGTTTTTCCCCCAAAATTTGCACAATCCAAGCTTTAAAATGCAATAAAATAGATCTAACATAAATTAGCTTACAAGAACCAAAACGAGAAATAATCAAAGATAATAACAAGGACTTACGATATAAAGGCGAGAATGCAGACCCGTACAATATCCCAACTATTCCATCCCAATGTAAAGAAATCCTCAAAAAAATTCTCAAGAAGGGTTCTCAATTCTCATAAATGAAAAAATGAAATAACAATTATGGGTGGCTAAAAACTCAATGCAATTATGGGTTTGAGTGTTGATTTAATGTAGTGGATATTGTGTTTTGCTTTGTTTTATTGCTAATCATCGATAGATTTAGGCTAATTAACACAAGGTTAAAATATGGATTAAGTTTATAAACTTAATCCTATTTTCGATGTCTGATTGATGCTCAAAAGAGATTGATTGGAGTGGGTTTGATACTTGCAATTTAGGTTTGATGTCTATAGTTTGCTTGAAAGAGGAATAATGGTTCATAACTATTTGTCATAAATATTCTCGAAAGAGAGATATCATAAGGTAATGAGTTGTTTAGTTATGCACGTAGATGTGACTGAAAGGAGATTCTACGATCTAATATTATGAGATCGAAAGAATATTAATATCATTGAAGATTACCTAGCCTATCCGGTCCATTAATGTTTAGCACTAGTGAGCGACACAATTACCCTATGTGACATTAATGTTAAATCCCCACACCCTTAGATTACTTATTAATTACTTGAATTTCCGAAGCATTAGTTTAATTGTTGCATTTGGTACTACAAACTCTTTTAGTAAATTTTGTTGAACCATCCACCCAATTGTCCAAAACTTTTACAATGTATATTTTTGATTTCTTAGTTGAATTCTTATCATTATACCATTCCATGTGGTATTCGACCCCGACTCTTTGTTGGGTATTTTATTGACAACGATTGCTTACTCTTTAAATTTATTTTTAAAGTAGTTTGAGTGTTATCACTATGCGCTATTAGCAAATGGTTCACCATGATCGGCTTAAGTCTAAGTTTTGGAATTAGGTGTCAGTTGCACCACTTGAGTTTGGGGCGTTATGGTACATAATCAAGACCACACACAGAGAAATACTTTGTATAATAGTCTGATGTTTTTTTAATGAATGAATTTACCTTTTTTGATACTTAATTAGTATATGAAATGCACCATGTGAATATCATTGAAGAAAATGAAGTAATTAACGAGATTGTGATAATTTTATTAGTATGCGAGGCATACCATATGATTATCATCAACGAAAATGAAGCAATTAAAAAACTAAGGGAAAAGGAAGAAATTTGTGATACTTAATCAGTATATGAGATGTATCATGTGAATATGATTGTAGAAAAGAAAGCAATAAATGAGATGAAAAAAAGAAGAAAAGTGTGATACTCTATAAGTACGCGAGACATACCACATGAATATCATTGAATGAAATAATTAACGAGCTAAGGGAAAAAGAATAGAATTCACTTTATACATAATTAGTTTCTGCCCCACAGTATTCGCTGAGACACAATCAAATACCCCAATTGAAATGTCTTGTGAAGAAGCTACAAGTATCGAAAATATGCAGTCCAATTTGTCGATTGATATCCCCAAAGAGAACTGTCAAAGGGAAGAAATTCCTGCGGATGAAATCATAATTGATGAGGAGAAGGAAAAATCTAATGGGGAAGAAGAACACGATGAAGGTTATCTACTAGTGGTTAGTGTAAGACAAATTGTTTTCTCAATGAAATTATATAACTCTTACAAGGATTGTCCAACCATAGTTGTGGACGAATTAAGCAAAATATTAAGATATCAACTTCATGTTGCTAATAGTATTATTGATCAATTTCTTCTAATACAATTTCAATATGATCTTGGTGCAACTACCTTCGTCGTCCCTGTTTGTGGAATCGCATCAAATCTTTGTATATGGGATCTCGGAATTAGTTCTTAGTTCTTGATTTTGACAAGTTCTAAGAAAACGTAGAGGCACATGCATTATTTGAAGAAATTAATAAAAAGAGAAGTTGTTTGTAACAAATTAGTGCAACTTACTTTGTTACTTGTTTACTGCATTGTTTATTGCCTTTACCAGGTCAAAACAATTATCCGAGTGAGGTTGTTCACGTTAGGAAGTGGGCTGAGAGTTGAGAACTTTGGGTGTAAGTTTAGGAGTTTGTTTAGTGGAACAAAAACACTATAAGTAAGGAGTTATATTAGAAGTAGGAGTCAGTTAATATAGAGAATACACACGCTATGTTTTCTCTTGTAGTTCAGCAAATATATTTTCTATTCAAGAATAGCTTTCAGCTATTTTCTTCTCGTTCCTTCTTTATTGTTCCTGCCTTCACTCTTTTGTTATATGGTATCAAGAGCTAGGTTAAAGGAGTAATTTTTTTGTTTACAATCTTATTGTCTATCAATTTACGCTGCTGAAGAAGTTTGAAAGTGTGAATGAATTTTTTTTTCATTTATAGCAATGGAAGCCTCTAACAGAGGAAATACTCAATATGGAATAGAAAACTTATAGGAACTAACTACAAGTATTGGAGAATGCCAAATCCCGAAGGAAATTGAAGATCAAGTGCGGAGAAGCTCTCTTTACTTTGAGGACTTCTATAAACAAGGAGTTCACTGATCATGTTCGTGATGTTTGCTCTCCAAAAGAAGTTTGGGACACGCTCAAAAGATTGTTTACCAAGAAAAATACAGCGAGGCTGCAACTTTTGGATAATGAGTTGGCAATGTTACAATAGGGAGGTATGTCAGTCTCAGATTACTTTTTGCAAGTTAAAAGTATATGTGCTGAAATTTCAGAGATTGATCCAGAAGAGAAGATTAGACAGTCACGCCTACAACGCTATTTTATTCATGGATTCAAAAAAGTATACGACCTTTTGTCACTTCCATTCAAGGATGGCCGCAACAACCATCTGTTGAGGAATCGGAGAACTTGCTTTCTAATCAAGAAGCCTTAGCTTAACAAATGGCTAAGAACGTTAAATCTGATAATGTTCTATTTTCTAAAAGAAAGTCGAACAATAAGAATACATCAACTTGGAACAAAAATAAAGAGAAAGAAACAAGAATGGGAAAAGGTGGAAATCCACACAACACCAAAAAGTGCTACAGATATGGAAAAATTGGGCACATCAAGAAAAATTGTCGAGTAAAACTTTCCAAAACCAATGTCACATGCACCAACGAAGGAGATGAGCAAATGAAATGGGAGAAATCTTTTAGCATCGAAGTTGTTGAACAAAAGTTAGCACAAGATTTTGTCAATTATGCCAACAAATAATAAGAGGGAAGAGTGGATCGTTGATTCAGGGTGCTATCATCATGTAACTGGAGATGATTCTCTATACTCGGAGATGTGAGATAATCATGTAGTTTGATTCATTATCACAGCTGATAACTCGACATATCCAGTAGCAAAAGAAGGTGTTGTGAAGATTGAGGTTGTTGGTGACAAATCCAAAAGTATCAAATTGCAGGATGTTTATCAAGTTCTGGGTTTGATGAAAAATCAAGTCTCAGTTCCTCAAATTATTGATTATGGAAAATATGTGTTATTTGGTCCTAGTGATGTGAAGGTGCTTGAAAATGTAAAATAAGTATTTTGTTGATGTTATTTTTACTAGCGAAAAAGAAATGTCCTTTGTTTGTTATGCTAGCAGGTGAAGCCTGTGTGAAAGAAAACAAGTCAAACTTATAAAGTCACAAATTGGCATGCTCGGTTAGGTCATGTAGGCTATCAGATGTTGCAGCAGATCTCTTCTAAACAATTGGTAGACGGCATGCCAACTTTAAAGAATGTAGGTGAAGACGTGATTTGTGAAGGTTGCCAATATGGAAAATGTCATCGTCTTCCTTTCAAAAGGTCATCAAATCAGAGAACCACGATGTTTGAATTGGTTCATACAGTTTCGATGGGACCAAAAAGAACACCAAGTTATAGCGGGCATTGATATATGTGTTATGGTGTAGGTGGATGATCACTCAAGGTTCACTTGGGTGAAATTTTTGAAAGAAAAGAGTGAAGCGTTATCCAAGTTTATGGAGTTCAAAGATGTTGCAAATGAGTTCGAGAAGGAGATAAAATGTCTACATAGTGATAATGGCAGAGAATATATGCCAGATGACTTCTTATAGTACTATCATGATAATGGAATTGTTCGTCAAATGACTTGTGCAGATATACCTCACCAGAATGGAATAGCGGAAAGAAAGCTTGTCTATCTTACTTCAGTTTAACTTTCATGGTTGCATGACAGTAATCTTCCTCGAGAGACGTTGTCTGTCGCTTTTAGAAAAGCATCGAGCTAAAAAGCGACGGACACACACACACAATATTGTATATTGTGTTTTTGTGGACGCTATTACGACACGTATGACAGAGAAATTTTCATGGATAGATCCATATATATATATATATATGGGTAAAGAAATGACAATGTGACATACATGGGATATAGTGTGAGATATACATACTAAGTCGTCTCCCGCCTCGTGTTTTCAATATGAAATTTAGCTTAAACCTTCCTAAAATGTCTCCATATTAAAAACCTTTATGATTAATGTTATTAAAAATCGCCGTGATGTTTCCAACAACATTTTCACCAATAAACCGACCAACTCTTATTTTGGTAGCTAATAATCTTTAAATACTAGTTGTAATCCCTTGTGCATCAAGTTTGTTTTTCTTAGGCCTTGGACTGTACTTGATCACTTTATTTTTTGCCACCATCATATATTAACTCTCATTTCTAATTAACTAGTGTACTTGTCTGCGCTTCACGCAGTTATGAAAAAAATAAAATAAAGTTACATACTAACATCAATAATTACTTTTTTTTTAAAAAAAAAAAGAATTTTGTATTAATCATATAATTTCATAGAAGAGAATCTATGAAAAAATATTTAGGTTTAATATGAAATTATTAAGAAATCAATATATGTGAACTTCTGAAAGTTAAATATTAAAATTAATTTCATAGAGAAAAAGAGAAGGTAATATTAGAATTACTGGAACGTAAACTTGAGATGTGATCGTTTTTTTTTCATTTGCGATCTTTTTTAGTATATTTATCTATATTTATGTAAACTTGAAATTTAATCATTTTTTCTACTTCTTTGTAATCTTTATAATTATATTCTTAGAATAAGGTTACGGCAATATGTAAACTCAGATTGCCATTAATAGTTTTATCCATGATTACATTGTTAGCCAACATTATTCTTAATTATTATCCACAATTACTATTACTTGTCGTCGTCGTCATCCAATCATCACATATTTTAATTATTTTTATTGTACAATATTAAATTAATTTAATGTTTGATTAATAAATTTTTAATAATTAAATTGTATATAATTAAGTTTACATATTTAAATGATGAAAAATAACAATCTTAGTTGGTTAGTTTCCATGTCTTAATATATTGTTATTATATTTAGGTTCAGTTATCCAATTATTTCTGGAACAACTTAATTATATTGAAAAAACAAAAGAATGTAAGAAAAATAAATTTAAAAATACACATACAAAAGAACAAAAGAGAGAACTAACTGCACAAAAAAAAAATCAAAAAAATAACACATAGAAATTCCTATTTCTTTTAATTTTGTTTTGCTTAAACACAAAAATATTATAAAGTATATTTTATGTTTAAATAAATACTATTACATTCAATATAATAAATTCCTAAAAACAAAGAGTCACAATAATTGAAAGGATTAAGAATGTGGCTTTGGACGTGTTTGTAACATAATAAGAGTAATATTTGTATATTATTACACTAATAAAGAACATTAATTATAGATAATGAAAAGACAATCAAATTAGAGTTATTAAGACAAATATATTATTAGAAATACATATAAAGCAAGGAAACCAACTGTTTTTTTTTAAATTATAAATTAATCGCAATTTTGAAATAACTTAAGTATTTTTGAAAAACAACAAAATTGAAAATATAAAGACTACAACTTGACATATTAATAAATAACTTGAAACCTCCTAGAAAAAAAACAAAATAATAAATTTAAAGACTGCAATTTTATACATGGACAAATAATTTTTTTTTAATAAAGCCAATTATATTTTAAAAATTATAAATTAATTTTAAATTCTCATGTTCTATCAGATTTGTTGATAAAAATTGCTCCACTAGACTATGGAAGTATATATATGTAGTTCTTGAAGTAGCACATTGACATCGATCGATTGATTGACTCATTTCATGCTTCTATGTTTTAAAATACTATAGCCCACAAATAAAATAAACTAATACTATCAACAAAAATGTGAGAGATAAATTTACATAAACAAAGAATTTTTTTGAAAAATATTACCAATATAATATAATCAAAATTATCAAAAAATTACATAGAAGTCTTAAGAGAATAAATTTAATAATTTTTTTTTAAAAAAAATCTGGATTATATCTTCACAAACACAAACAAATAATATTAAATGTATGATTTCAACAAAGAAAGAGCCGTAATTATATTAGACATATCAAATCATTTCACCTTGTAAAATTAAATTATGCAATAATGTCTAATTATTTTCATTTTAGATATAACTCCTATAATCTGCAAAATATGATCAAATATATAAAACTTAACAAAATTTAAACTTAACAAAATTTAATATATAAACTTAACAAAATTTAATATATAAAACTCATATATTTACATGAACTTAGCACACATAATTTACATATATGGGAAGTTGTACTAGAAACATAAATATGAAACTTACATTATAAGAACAGAGTGAAGTTTCCCTTTCGGGAAACCCGAAAAGCTTCCAAGCTTTCTTTAGACAAACTTAAAAATACTTAAAGAACCAAAAACTGAAAATCTTTTTACAATGTCTAAAAGATAGTTTTATGAAAAAAGGTTGTTCTAGGAAATTTTTGAGAGCGTTTGTGGTGAGTTTTTTCTTTCTTTTCTTTTTTTTCTTTCTTTCTTTCTTTCTGTGTCTCCTCTTGTCTTGATAACGTCTGCTTTTATAGGTGTCTTCGGACTTCAAACTCCGGATTTCAAATGGAAAAGGGAATCTTATCACTTCAGCCGGGTACACATTTGGGCCCCATCATCACGTGAAGTTATTGTCCCTTCTTCTTGCATTATTGTTTCTGGAATCTGATTCAACGTCCTTTATCTTATCTCTTTTTCTGAATACGACGCGTCCCAACAGTTTTTCCACATGTGTGGTAGTGAGTAAAGTGGGACTCACATTTTTGACTAAAGAGGCATTCCTCTTTTAAGTATAATAATATGACAAGATAATATTTATAATTAAATTGTTTATTATTATTTTATTTTTTTTTATGTGTCTAAATTATGCAATGCAATTGAATCAAAACTTGCTCCTGAATCATCATCATTTGGGTCTTGGGCAAATTGTATTGAGTCTTCAAAATTATCTGAATTATTTGGGCTAGGAGTAGAAATTTGTCTTGGGCTTTGTACTGGGCTTGGGTTTATATGTTTGTCTTTTTCTTGTTTTTGTTTGAGTAGTTTTTCTACAGTCTGGGTTATTAGGAATTCTAACTCCTTATTTTTTTGGGCTTTTTTAACTTTTCGTCTGATTGTCTGGTTAAAAGAAAGTGGTAATTTTCTTCTTGAAGATGAACTTTCTTCTCTTTCACTTTTTGGCAAAGTGACAGCCATTAACGGATTTGAGAAGTCTTTACCGGTCACCGTTTGAACCGGACTAGCTGTATCATTATCCGATACAGTGGATTTCTTAGCATTCAGTGGGGAATGCACACCCATCTCATCCATTTTGTTTGGGATGGAGAACCCTGAGTATATGTCTGAGTTTGTGTATTCTTACCTTTGCTTTCCAAATTGCTGAGTCTTTCCCTGAGCTTGGCATTTTCTTCTATTAAGGCTTCATTTTTCAAATTCAGTCTTTTGAATGCTTCAGTCATGGATGAGCAATGGTCACAAAATATGATTTTGTCTGTGTCTTTTTGGATGTTATACTGTGGGATTTTTTCTGGGTTTTTTCTGAGAGCTGGAGAAATATAATAATTTGGTCCTAAAATTCCTCTAGCATAGTCTAAAGCTTCTGTAAAATCGTTAAAACCTTTGAAAAGTGGTTTATGAAAATCTTTAATTGAGTCTAAAACTTCTATCCATGTTTGGAAACACCATTTGTCTTACCATGAACTACTACATAATATTTAAATTTATTATCTTTATTTTTACTAGTAAAATAATATCCTAAAGCATTTAGAACAGCAATTATATACTTAGTGTCTTTTTTATTATGTGTTATCCATATGTTATCTATAAGACATGTCTGTTGTTTGTCTAATTGACAATTAGGTAAATGTCTAAAAGTTAAGTTTGACTGTCCATATGCAATTAAGTTTTGTAATCCAAATTGCATTCTTTCTACTCTAACATCGTCAATTTTGTCTGATGATTTAAAATGTAAATTAGCTAGTACTGTCTGCTTATAAGAGTCTGCCAAACCTGAGGTTGAAGGTTGAACCTTTTTACCTTTGTCTGATAGTAGAGGTCTCATTCTGTAAAATTTAAACTTTAATTAGTAATCTACTTAATTGATCTGCTATATTATTATCATTTCCTTTAATATGCTCAAAATTTATAGAAGGGTAAATAGATATTGTATCTAAAAATTTTAACCATCTTCTTCTACTGCTAGTTTTATCATTAATTTTTTGATGGAACTTTACTATTGCTTCACAATCTGTTCTTACTAATATTTCTGGTTTATTTAAAATATAAATTCTAAAACTGTCTAAACCATATATTACTGCTAAAATTTCAACATCTATACTAGCCTTATTACCTTTTTTCTTTAAATTTTCCACTTTGATAGGCGCATATCTTTTCTTCTTGTTTAATACTATATTTATGTGGTTTTGATTTTAGTACTGCACCCCATCCTTCAAAGCTTCCATCTGTTTCTATTATTAAATAATCTGTTTCTAGTGGCATATTTAAATCAGGAATGTTTTTTATCCTTTCTTTTATTTTTTGTACTAATTTTATGTCTTCTATATTAAAATTTCTTTGTCCTTTATTTCCGGTCTTAGAATATAATGGTCCTGCTATTTTTCCTAAATCTTTTATAAAAGGTCTTGCATAATTAACTATTCCTAGAAATTTTTGTAAGTCTTTTAAATTATCTAATTTATCTGGCATATCTAATGCTTTTTTAGCTATATGAGGTTGTAATTTAACCTTCCCTTCTCCTAAAATAATTCCTAAAAATTTTATATAATTTTTACATAATTCCATTTTCTTTTTACTAATTATTATTCCGTTATTAACAAATAATCTAAAAACTGTTTGTAAATGTCCTAAATGTTCTTTTATATTTCTACTAAATACTAAAATATCATCTACATATACTAAAACAAATCTTTTATATTCTCCAAATATTTTATCCATTTTTCTTTGGAAAATTGGAGGTGCTGTTTTTAACCCAAATGGCATTACTAACCATTCGAAATGTCCTTCAGGACAGTTAAAAGCAGTCCATTCTATACTGTCTGGATGCATCTTTATTTGCCAATATCCTGATTTACAATCAAATTTACTAAAAATTGTTTTTCCTTGTATTCTATTTATTAATTCTGTCTTATCTGGTAGTTTATATCCGTCTGTTCTAGTGTTGTCATTTAATCTTTTATAATTTATAACCATTCTAGCTTTCCCTCTAATTATTTCGCTATGATTTCTTACCATAAATGCTGTTGATCTATGTTTTGAAGTAGATCTTCTTATTACTCCTAATTCTAATAGTTCTTTAATTTTTATTTTAAAATCTTCTAGATCTTGATTTGTAGCTTCTATTGAGGCAGTTTTAATTATATATTCTGGATTTATTATGTCTAGTTTACATACTTCATGATTATTTTCCCAATATTTTAAGGGTTTTTCTCCTATTATTTCTATTTCATCTAAGATTTTTACTATATTATCTAAGTCTTGTTGATTCTTTATTTCTCCTATTTTCTGTATTCCTGTCTTAAAGTTATATAGTTTTGTTTCCATTTCTATTAAAACATAATTTTTATTAATTATTTCGTCTTCTTCTTCTATGTCTAGTATGTTTTCATATAGTATATTACAATTATTTCTAGTACATTTTATATCATTTTTACAATTTTCACAACATTTTTCTTTTTGTCTTAATTTAGTTTCAATTTTATTAGTTAAAACTGAAGTATAAGTAGTATTTTTCATAAAAAGTATTCCGTCTCTGGTTATTAAAGTTCCTCCTTTGTTATGTAATATAAAATCTAGTCCTAACACAAAATCTACCCTTATATCCAGATCTCTTACCCATATTTTATCCATTTTATAGGTGGGTTTATAAAATTCTGAACAAGTATTTAAAAAACTTATTTGAGCTCTATCTATATAATGTCTATATATATTATGTGTTCCATCCATTTGCATGGCTGCAAGTGGTTTTTCTAAAGTTTTTATTAATTCTATGGGTACAATCTTTTTATTTAGAATACTTTTAGTACATCCTGAATCTATTAATGCTAAAGTTTCTATTTCATATTTTCCAATATGAAGTTTTGCTAATATTTTAATAGTATTTATATTTTTGTCTTCATTACATATTAAAGTGTTAGATTCTTCATTCATTAATTCTTGATTATCTACTGGTTGTTCCTGTTGTATATTTTTTCCTTTTTCTAACCTTACTATTCTTTCTTCTAATTCTTTTATTTTTGCTTCTAATACTAATACTTTTAAGTTTACTAGAGGTTCATCTGTGTATATTTCTTTTCTTTTCTGAGTTATTATTCCTAATTGAGTCTCTATACAATTTATACATCCTTCTATAAAACATTTATTACATTTAGCTCTTTTATGTTTGCTTGGGTTACCATCTACACCAGTTACATGGATTACTATCTAATCCAGTATCCTTTTCAAAATCATGTTCGCATTCTACTATATTCATAAAATTTATTTTTAGATTATCTATATTCAAATCTTCTATTCCTATTTCATTAATTAATTCTTCTCCTTCTGAATTAGAAGAATCTTCTTCTTTGTTATTTTCGTCTATATCAATACTTACTATAGAGTAAATACTTTCATTGTCTGACATATATTCGTCTATATTTAATAATGCTTCATTAAATTCTTCTACTAGTTGTGCATTTCTGGTTTTAGCATTATATCTTTTAGGACAAGTATTTGCTAAATGTTCTATACTTCCACATGTAAAACATTCTAGCTTGTTTTTATAGTTTCTATCTGTTCTGTATTTTCTAACATGTCTATCTCTATTTAAATATGGTTTTCTTGCTGAGGATTTTCTAAGAAAATATCCTTTCCTATTATATCTCTTAGTATTTTGTGGATGGTATTTTTTATATCTTTTCTTTTTATATTGGTCTTTATCATAACTTTGAGTTGTATATATTATGTCTTTACAGAAATTCATTTCATTCTGTTTTAGTTGCTTTTGTATTTGTAGATTAGTACATTTTTCTTGTAGTATTTCCATTATATGTTGTATTCTATGTCCTATTGACCATTTAGCTTGAGGGTTTTGTATTACTCCCTCTCTTTTAGTCCATCTTTCTTCTATTTCTCTTCCTAAGGCTCCTGGTAGTTTATTAAATAATTTTTTGCCTCAGTCTTGATCAAAAGCATTTCCACTGATTGTACAATAATAGAAGTAATCGTTTAAAAATTTCTTTATATAATACCAATTACTTATACTTAATTGTTCTAATTTTATTACAGCATTTCGTTGTAAAGCTAATAATCCACTATTTGGATCTTCTCCTGTTATCAATGTATGTACTTTATTTGTAAAGTTATAAGGATTTGGTCCTAATGACACTAAATACTGAAATTCTGATGGGAATTCTACTTTATAAGCTTCCCATAAGGCTTTAGTTGATTCTCCTAAAAACGTTTCTAAGTATTTGTACATTGTCTCTGCATCAGTTTCTGTATAATTTTTTATAAAGTCTGCTACTACTATTCCTTTCCATAAGTCTATTACTGAATTCCACCTTTGTGGATCATGTGCTGCTATATTTAAGATTTTACCTTTACTTCCTCCCTCTTGGAGTATTATTGGTTCCTCTATAGGCATTCTTTTTCCCATAGGTTTTACTTCTATTATTGGAGTATCTCCTTGTCTATATACTCTTCTTCGTGGTATATTTCCTGTGCTATTGTCTGCAGTATGTCCTTGTTCATTTGTTCTTTGAAATGGACTACTAGAACTAGCTGTTTCCATTAACTCTTTCTGACTAAGTATAGATTCTAATTCGGATATTTCACTATCATCGTCTTATATTTGTGTCATTATATTATTGCTTTTATCTAATTTATCCTGTAAATCTTTTTCTAATCTATATCCTTTATTATCATTTCTTTGTTCACATATTTTAAAATGAGATATGGTTTGTTTTAAATTTAGGTCTTTTAGTTTACATCCTTTACATGTAAAAAGTCTATTATTATTTTCTTTGCATATTTCTTTTGCTTTTTCTATAGCTATATCTACTGCATAATCTTCTTCTAATGTTATTTCCATATTCATTCCTTCTAAAGGCATTTCTTCTATAGTACTTTCTTCTTCAAAGTCTTTTTGAGCTTCATAGTTATAATCTGTAAATCTAATTGAAGGTTCTCCTTTAGAATTTGTATATATTAAGTGAGCATCTGGGGTTAATGCTTCTTTTTCTTTAAAGTCTCCTAATTTCCATTCTAATCCTGCATATTCTTCAGGGTCTATTTTTATTGGTTTTATTAGTTTTATCCCTTTATTTCCCATTACTTCTACTACATCGTTTATTTGTAGTTTAAATCTAGTATTACTATTATCTGTCATTTTTCCTAGGAATCCTACACATATTAATAAATTTTTTCCACTACTCATTTCTTCGTATCCTTTAGTTTGTATTCCTATTTTTATTTGAGTTCCAAATTCCTTTAAATTCATCATAAAGTCTGGACTTATGTAGAAAATTCCTCCATTATTAGTCATGTCTACTTCTGTTAATCCTATAATTGCCTTTTTTATATCTGACCATCTGTTATCGTATATAGTAATTAATGCTTTTGTTCCTAAATTTTTTCTAGTTAATCCTTTAATTCCTATAACTATTAATCCTATATGCATTAGATCTTTTTTAACATATTGTATTTCCTTTATAGATTCAGTGTTTACTAGTGGTAACGATACTGAATTTTTTCCAAACACTGATAGTTGTTCTTCTCTATAGTGTCTATATAATTGAGATTTTGAATTTGTATTATATAGTACCTTTGGATTTAATAATTTTAATTGATTTTGTTGAAAAATTTGTATATCTTTATCTGTGTCTATTATTTCTCCTAATTGTTGATTATTTTCTTCTTTTGTTTTTCTATTTAATATTTTTGATATGAAGTTATTACTTATTTTATTCTGGGTGTAACTAGGTTCTGATCTTTTATCTCTTGATCTAGTTGGAAAAATGTCCATTTTTTCTGTTCTTTTTTAATTATTTTTTCTTTTTGAGGAGTAATTTCTATTTTATTTAGCTTTTCTATTAATTCTCCTATTCCAGTTGTATCTATATTCTTGCTTTCAAATTTTTCTTTATAGTTTCTATCTATCTTGTTATTTAAAGATAATAAAAGCGATATTATTATATTATTTTGTTGTATAATAACTTGATCTGATTTTGAAGATGGGATAAAATCTTTATAGTCTGATGGAAGGGTTATTCTTTTTTCTATTAATTTTATTGCTTCTTTATTTGTTTCTGCTTCTATTAAATCTATCATGAAAGAACTATTTCTTTTATTAATTCTAATTCTGTCTTTATTTCTTGTATCTTTATTACTAATGTATTATTAAATTCTTCTTTAGGTTTATTTTTTAATTCGTTTAATTTTTTATTTAAGTCTATTCCTTGTTCTTTTAAGTAATCTAGATTATTTTCTATTTTGCTAAAAAGCTATTTCTGCTTATTTTGTATTTCCTCTTGTTCACTTAATATCTTTATAATTTTATTATTTGATTCTTTTAATTTTTCGCTAAAATTAATTATAAGGTCTATTAGAGTATTATATTAAGTATCTTCTGTATGTAAAATATGATTTCCGTTTCCGAAATTACACTTAATTGTACTGTCTGGTTTTACTCTATGGAATCTTTTTTCTGTTTGGATCTGTAAGTCTAGATAATCTATATTCTTTGATGAAGCTATTTTTACTAAGTACTGTTTTTATCCTAAAGTAGTTGCTTTATAACATTCATAAAAATATTTTATTCTTTTATTCACATATTCTATATCACTTTCAAGTCCTTGTACTTCCCATTTTAAACTATTTATATATTCTTCGTTATTTATCGTTTTTTCGAAATAAACGCCTGTTGGTATAAAAAATTCGTTTTCGTATATATATATGTAAGCTTCTATAGATTCTTTTATTCTTATTAATCTTTTCTTATCTTCTATATGTTGATATCTTATCTTATTATGAAATTTTACACTCCAAAAACAGGGCATACACTTCATGAAGTATGTTTTAGTGGGATATTTCTAGTTTTAAGGTGTATTATTAATTTTTGTTCTAACTTTCTAGCTTCAATAAATATGTAGTCTAAATATTTAGTTATTTCTCTTTTATCAATAGTTATTTTTAAGTCTTCTAGTAGTAGGTTTGCTTTAAAGTATAATTCTTTTAGTTCTTTTTTAGTTTTCCTATATTCTTTAGTATTTCTATGTGGTCTTCTCATATACTTTATCCTATAGAATTATAATAATAAGGATTATTTTTAATTATTTTAATTCTTTCTATTACGTCTTTTATCTCAAATTCTATTTGACTTAGTTCTTCGCTAGTCTGTTTTATATTTTGTCTGAGGACTTCTCTAAGTGTCTTTACTGAGATTATAATAAACTATAATTTTGAAATAAATTATTCTATAATATTATTAAAATCAAACATGAGTTAAATTTATCATAATATTAATTTGAAATTAATTATTTTTGGGATAATGCACAAGTACCCTCTCAACCTATGCCCGAAATCTCAGAGACACACTTATACTATACTAAGGTCCTATTACCCCCTGAACTTATTTTGTTAATAATTTTTTATCCCTTTTTGACCTACGTGACACTATCTTGTGGGCCCAACGATGGTTGACTCTTTTTTTTCAAACTAGTGCCACGTAGGCTAAAAAGGGTAGAAAATTACTTGTAAAATAAGTTCGGGGGGGGGGGGTAATAGGACCTTAGTATAGTATAAGTGTGTCTCTAGGATTTCGGGCATAGGTTGAGGGGGTACTTGTGCATTATCCCATTATTTTTTTATCTTTCTTACCAAAGGAACTTTTAGGATTTAGCTCGTTGTCTAATTTGTTGAATTAAAACTCATTTCAAAGGCTATGGATAATTAGTTTAACCCATATGGGTAGTTTGAGAACTTCTCCTAAAGTGACTCTTACAAAAATGCTCCTGCGGTGCAAATTATTTACCTATTGCTTTCTCATATTTTACAATTTTTTAAACTCAATCATGTGCTAATGTAGTCAGTCTAACATATTCTCATTGATATTGTTATTATATCACCAGACTTTGGTGAACGCTTTAAAGAATATAAATAATTTATTCTAAACTGAATTTCTCTCTGTTTATTTTTTTAATTCTTTCGCTTCCTATTAAAATTAGGTAGGAATTGTCGTGCAAGCACAAGGCCAATATTTGTATATTATTTTATATTATATTTATTTTTTCAGAAATGTCAAATAAAAAGGTCTAGATGTTATTGAATTTCATAAAAATTGATCAAATATATTAATAAGATATAATCGTTAATAATTGTGTTGTATCTTATATTTATGATTGTTCCACATACAAGTAGAGATGCGATACAATTTAGTATAAGCTTTTTAAATTTCCTCTCAACTCCAAAAGAAATTATATAATGTAACAACAAATTAGCTAAATAGGTGATATACTTTCTTTTTACACTATAATCAATTGAATTCTGGCTTTGTAAAATGGATTCTATAACAATATTTCCATCTGCTGCAGGAAAGCATTTGTGTCTCTTCTACTTTTGGAGTAGTTGCACATTTTCTGGCCGATCTCTCTTCTTTATGTGATCTCTCCACATTCGTAATTGGTCAAGCCTTCTCTATGTTTCACCTTGATTTGTAACTTTGAGGAATCATTTTTCCACTCGATTGGAAGGATTCAACGCATGTTTTTCCGTACTATATTCTAGTATAGTAAAGTAATAAAGTTTAGCATACTAGACATTAGGAATATCAAATACAACACCAGTTAAGGAATTGTAATAGTACAAAATATGGACAAGATACAAGTACATTAAAAAATAATATAAGCAAGGTAAAACAAGATCTTTTTTTTCTCTATGCAACCTATAAAGGAGAGATATTGTTAATTTAATGAAAGAAATAGCGATGGAAAGAATAAAGTGTGGGTTGGAGACTAACTTTTTTCTACAAATTATATGTAAGCTAAAAGAATTCACATTGTTGATCTCAGTTATCAATAACCAAGTTGCAGGTAGCATTTTTAATCAGCCCCCTCTTTGTATATCTATTTCATTTGGTTTTTCCAATGGTAGATACTTGCTACGATTCCAAGACATTCCAAAATGGCGTGGTCGATATTGAAGAACCTAATTGTTACAATTTTACTCTTGCTAAGAAGTCCATACATGTATAAACCAATGTAATAAAATCGAAACTTTTTTTCTATAGAAGAGGAGATCTAAGAGGAAGGTGTCAAACACATTTACATGATTAATATGGATGCATAGGCTTATATTTTACAAAACATAGAGAAAATGAACCATCTTTTTTCTCGATGGAAGCATATCTTGTGGTGTACAAATCAAATACTCAGTAAGTAGTATAGTAAAAAGTTGCTCATAAACGTAGAGATTATAGGGGTATAATTTTGACCTTTTCTGGAATAAAGCAAGAGCCTCCAACAACAACATTCTCCTGAATTCTAGATGTTGGCTGAACCGGATCCATAGAACTTGTGCTCAACGAAGGTGGTTACTTGTTATTTCTTGCATTTTGAGGCGCTTTCAGTCATGTCGCTTTTTATATTTAGCAACTCTTATGCCCAACATTCTACATAGATATTTCACACAATAAGATTCGGAGGACATGTTGGTATATTATACACATCTTTAGTTTATGATAACAAGATTTAAAAATTCGTGTCAAGTCAAAACTAAGACGAGCAAATTATAGTGGAGACACCATGTTTAAGAAATTTAAAAAGAGATGAAAACACTACAAGACTCAGCTACAAGAGTAGAAGGTTGAACTCGTGTATCTGCAGAATCATAACAGTCCACTGCAATCCAAGGCAAAACAATAGCCGTTAAGACTATTGTTTCTAATATTGACATCTTTATCTATAAGATTAGAATTACTTTCACACATTTTTATCAAAATGATTAGGATTAGGTAAAATGTGTCGCTTCAGAGAATTATGTAACAATAAAACACAAATAGAAATAACATTTTATACTCGTTTTTATTAAATAGTCGAAGAACTCCCTGTTAGTTAGTAGTTGATAAAATTCAGACTATTACAATATATCTTGGCCTGGTAAATTTTTTGCATACCTGATTGATTTTAGTACAGTTTCCTAATGAGATTTCTTTGGCATCTGCATGAACTGACTTAAGATTTGGACTGTAAAAGTCACATAAAGTAACTTTCCAATCAATTTTTGATAAGCATTAACATCCTATAATAACTCATCTCCTATAATATTAGTTGCCTCATCATACTCCCTAGTAGCAAATGTTGGTTTTAGCAAAACGTGAATGACAAAAAGAGAAGAGAAAAATGGAAAAGTGAGGAAACAATATGGAGGGAAAATGAAAAGTCATTTGCAAAGCGCAAATGAAAAGTTAGTTTTTCCATATCGGTAAAAGAAAGAAAATTGTTGTCTTTATATTTGGAAACACTTCATATACTTCTTAAAGGTTAAGAATAAGGTGCCCCTGTTGCCAATCTGTGTTAAGAAAATCAGAAATTACTGGTTGTAATAAATCATTCAGAAACACGAAGTAACTGAGATTTTTAGAACCAGTAAATAAGATGAACAGAAATTTATTTGTAAAAAATAATTTAATCTGTAAAACTTACCAAAATCTTGAATACTCTTTTTGATAATTTAGGAAGAATATCAAGTCCACTGAATTCACAGTGTCCCCTTAAGGAAATTATTCCCCTCTAGTATCCGAGGTTTGATTTGGAATATAACCTCCCAAGGTAAAATGATCTTAATCAGTAGAGTATAGATACCAAAAACTCTACTGTCAGCGAATCAATCCACAGCAGGAAAGTACACAAAGAAAAATGTGTTTTTTTAAGAAGAAGGAAGATCAGAAAATTCGTAAGTCAATATTCTGAAGATTGAATGGTATTTATATGCAAGAATAATATATTCTGAAAGGTTGCAACCCTTTCAGAATTGACACAACCATTAATGAAAGGTTGCAAACTTTCAAATGGTATTGACTGTTCCTGAAAGTTGCAACCTTTCAGAACAGTGGCGGGAATTTTTTTAAATATAACGGAATTTAAAACGGGTCACGCGCGCGGATCTGAGTCGGGTCGGGTTAACTAAAAAGTTGAAAACATTTCGGTTAATTTCTGTTATCAACTGATTAATTGAAAATAATTTTTGGCCATTTAATTAATTAAATAAATAATTAAAATAAATTTGTCCAAAAAATTAACTCTCGATCGACCATTTGCCGAAGCCGAAGCGAGCGAGCGACGACGACGACGGCGCGAGGGGGGTCCCTCTTTCCAACCCTTTTAATAATTAATAGGAGTGTTTATTTATTTAAACTCTCCTATTTTCATTTCCATTACCGATGAGGGACTATTGCCTTTTTTATTAAAGCATTAGAGGACTTTTCAAGTTCCCAACCTTTCAAGTTCTAAACTTTTCAAATTCCTTTCCTTCCCTCTATTTCCCATCAATTCTTGCTACATACCCAACAGTCCCCTCACGTCGTCGTCGCTGGGCTTCGGATGTGATTGATTGATAAATTTTTTGGACAAAATTTATTTAATCAATTCTGTTATTCAAATTTTTCTCTTATAAATTAATTCAGAATGTTAGTTATAACATAATTAATTTTGGCGCAACGGGATTTATTTAAAATTCACGTGCAACGTAATAACGATCTAATTTCTAAAAAGTCATTATTTTTCCCAAAAGACACACCTTTTCGAAAAGTTATTATTTTTCTCAAAGACACAACCTTCTGGAAAAAAGGGGTTTGAACAGACAGTGGCAGAGCCACGAATTTCGTCAAGGGTGTTCAAACTATAAAAGAATTGATAAATATTTTTTAGCAGAGTGGGTGCACAAAATATATGTTTTTACGGATGAGTAGGTGCACCCAAAATTTAAAATTAAAATATATATCATAATTAGTAAATTATACGGAAATTATTTTATACGAAAATTTAAAATTATAAAACTATCAATTGTATAAATCAATACTAATTGAGAAAGGTCCAAAAAACAATTTTAGCTATTAGTTGAATATACCACCTCTAGTTCATATTAAGTGAATTGTTGAAACTTTTTTCATGATTCAAATAAGTACATGTTTCAAAGATTAAGAGAAATGTTGAAACTTTTTTCCCATAATTACATTCTTAACTATTTTACATTTTGTAAAACAATAGTTTATAAATAATAAAAAACTATAATAATTCACTTAATATAGATAGAAAGTACAAAGAAAACAATAAAATCTTAATTATTAGGTCAATCAAAATTTATGGTTGATAATTAGGTGTTATTTCTTATTTAGAAAATACTGTTAAAAACACAGCTAAGAAGGATCCAATCACCACGTCAAAGACCTAAATTACCCAGAAAAATATTGTGTTAAAACATAGCATCCTGTGGGATCGAACCAAGGACCTCAAAGCTCTACACATGCGTGCTTACCGCCAGACCACAAACCTATGTTATGCATAAGAGTGTTCAATTTATTAAATATACATATATTAGACAGTATTTTACTTCCGTACAACGTATAGTTTTCCGATGAAGGGTGTTCACCTGACCAACCTTACAACACTGTAGCTTCACCCCTGTGAACAGATGAGTTTGAACAGACAAGTTTTTTTTTGTTAAAAATGACTATAAAAAGAAAGTCATTTTTCGTTTTCAAACATTGAAATTTTTTTCCTTCTCTCTGCATACATTTTCTCTCATAAACAAACTTGTCGATCGACTGAGTCAGTGTGTGACTAATTGTTGTTCATACGTTCGTTGAAGTTATTGAAGTTTGAGGTACCGCTACTTCTTTAACAGGTTAATCCATTTTATCTTCGAAGAAATTAATTCATAACCTCGGGTACCATAAGGGGATTAAATTTCTTAAGGAGACACAATAATTTTTGTGGACTTGGATTTTTTTTCTATCTATTTCATCTTCTTTTTTTTTCTATTTTAACTAACCTTAGTACAGTTAGTAACATCGAAAAGTTAAAGAGTATGAATATACTCCTCCGTTATGATTCCACTCAAACACTTTTCCCCACTTATAGTAAATTTACTTGCATTCAAGTACTTTAGCTTACATAGAAAAATATAAAATAAAATCAAAACTTGTGCGTTTGAAAGTGTAAGTTACATATATTTCAAATGATATTAAAAAAAAAATACTTGTCACCAATTCTAGAGTAGGGGGCATGTACTACAACTCTTGCTCCTAAGATTAAAATTAATGATGGATTTATATGTGTATATTCATGGAAATCAAAATTTGTGAAAGTTTTCTATACTATTAAAGTTATGTAATCGCATTTCACAGCAGGGTTGGTTCATATAAGTAAACTAGTGAATTTGACCGCGCGAAGCGCGATATGATTATCCATTTACAAATTCATTATTAATTTAAAAATTGATTTACTACTATAGTTTATATATGAACTAAATGCTGATTGGCTGAAAATTCTTTAAATGTTATAAACAATAAAGAATTGTTTTAATATTCATTCATCTCCTATGTTTGCGTGTATATATATATATATATATATATATATATATATATATATATATATTTAGCATTTTAGTTTTCATATAAAATGTGCCTAATATTTTATTTGATAACAATAGTAACATTTTATTTGGTAAAAGAAACAAAAACGATGGTAGGTAAATAGATGAGTCAAAGATATCAAAATACTTGTAAATGATAGTGCTTTGTCGAGCAAGAACTCATATTTTAAATTGTTTTAAATTTTTAATAGTGTGTTTTTCAAGTTCGTTATTATTCTCTCACAAATACTATAGTTACTGTATAATTAAAACAAAAAGTATCGACATGTTCATTTTTTCCTTTTTTGTTAACCATCTGGCATTGGAGAAAAATATACAAACCAAATAGATTTTCTCCTTTAATTGATTGTTCCTTTGTTCTTCACCAATTGTTTTATATTTTTCTTTTGCCTTAATACACTCTATAGATAGAAATGTTATTCAAGCTCCACAAACAGAACAAACGAATAACTTATGAAAATTATAATAGAAACATTTGAAAAGATAATATACTTGTGGTGCTCCACTTAAACGAATGCCTGAGATCCTAATAATTTTATCTGAGATCTTTCTGTTGCCTGCAAAAAAATAAAATATTTGGTGATGACATTCACATAAACAAATGCCTAAGATTTTAATAATGTTACCTGAGATCTTTCTGTTACTTACAAAAAAAGATGAAAATTTTTTGTGATGATATTCACTTAAATGAATGTCTGAGATCCTAATAATTTTACCTGATATATTTTTATTGCCTGCACAAAAAATGAAATTTTCAGTGATAATATTCACTTAAATGAATGCTCGAGATCTTGATAATTTTACCTGAGATCTTTCTGTCGTCTGAAAAAAAAATGACATTTTAAATGATGATATTTGGATATCGATAATGATCCGTCACTACATGTAATCACAAAACAATTATGATTAAAAAAAACTATCACAACGCAAACATGATTGAGTTTGTTGATGTTGTATAGACTTGGGGAGAAGGGTCAATTTTATTTATAAATATTGGGGAAATGCAATAGATGGCTAATTTGCATAACAAATTTGTGATGAGACTTTTGCATAAAGTAATATATTGGTTCTAATATTGCTTCAAATTATGAGTTTTAAGTGCATATTAAAGCGGTTACAATAGTCATTTAAGGTGAAATTAATGATGACTTGTTATTGCAACGTTTATTTGTATTTTATTTATGAGTCTTTTAAATACATTTATTAGTAGCGATGAAACAAAAAGAATAAAGGTAAAGGTGCAAATGATCGTTTACATATTACACAAATTAAAATTAAAGAAACACTCAAAAAAATAATAAAAAAGATAAATAATAATCCTAGCTTTTAAGAGGTACCACATCAGCAATCTTATATCCAAATTTATATAGATATATAGATTTGAAGCCTCATCATAAGATTAGAGAAATATATAGTTAAAAACTAAGAGAGATCCTTTCAGTCGAGAAAAGAATCACTTTTATTTAGTTGTTCATCGGGAAAACTCGAGAGTATGAATATGCCCCTGTTTTATGATTCCACTTAAATACTTTCACCGTTTTTTGGGTCAATGACAGTTCAAACTCCCTGTTATGATCCTACTTAACCCACTTAAATACTTTCCTCGACTTTCAATCTGCCATATCTTATATTATACTAATTCACTCTTCATTCATTCCATAGTTTTGCTGAATATATTGTAATAGCCATTCTCCAAGTGTTCATGTTGAGTTCTACAAACGACATAACAATCATTTGTGCACATAAAGTGATTAGTATGTACTTACTGCACATCACATAATAGCTCAACTCTTGTAGTATTAGTTGCCTCATCATACTCCCTAGTGTTAAAACTTGAGAGTATGAATACTCCATTATGATTCAACTCAAATACTTAATTCCCCGACTTATGGTTAAATTTAATTGCATTCAAGCACTTCAACTTAAATCCAATAATATTTTTTTCAAACAATTTTAAAACTTGCGTGTTTGAAAGTGTTGTTGTCGATGTTTCAAATGGTATTCCAATAAGACAATAATTTGTCACCTATTTTGAAATAGAGGTCATGTACTACAACACTTACACCTAAGATCAAAGTCAATGATGGAGTTTATATCTGTATATTCATTAGAATCAAAATTTGAGAAAGCTTTCTATAATATCGAGTTCTGAAATCGCATTTTACAGCAGGGCTAATCCATATACTTCAATCTTGAAGTGTGAGAGTTTTTTAAGAAGTAAACTTGAAGTCTCATCATAAGATCAAGAACTATATGACTAAAAACTAAGAGAAATCCTTTTAGCCGAGAAGTGACTCATTTTTATTCGGTTGTTCATCTGGAAAAGTCAAGAGTACGAATATGCCCCTTAGTTATGATTCCACTTAAATACTTTCCCCGATGTTAGGTCAAGGACAGAGTTCAAACTCCCCGTAGGATCCTACTAATCCCACTTAAATACTTTCCTCGACTTTGGATCAATGATAAATTCAAACTCGTGATGTGCACAGTTTTTAGTCTATTTTTTCTATTGATTCTCCAACCAGCGAATTTTACTCAAACATTAGTGATAATTTAAATTCTAAAGGTTAGGATACTTACTGTAGATCTACTGATAGATCAATAGGTCAATTTCTCTTATTGCGGATGCATAACCTCACACAATAAGTGAAAAATAATATCAAAATATCAATGCAATAAGGTGAAGAAACTCCAAGCTAAATCTACAACAGCCTAGAAAATTGATTTCGATGGAAAATCCATGTATGAAATTAAAACAGTGAAAACATAATTACCTAATTAAAATTGAAAGCACAAGGATTAAAATTATTTGAACTTCCAAAGCACAAGAAAAATCAAATATCAATAGCAAATCCAAATGAAAAAGGAGGCAAATATTGACACAACCAGATCAAATTTGGTGAAAGAGAGATAAATTAAAGAGATTTCTGAACTTTAATTTTAGA
Source organism: Solanum neorickii (assembly GCA_027704865.1). NCBI lineage: Eukaryota > Viridiplantae > Streptophyta > Magnoliopsida > Solanales > Solanaceae > Solanum > Solanum neorickii. The sequence continues at coordinate 29,040,471 of JAKWJC010000367.1, forward strand.
AAAACTGAATGAAAACACAAAAGAGATTTACCTGGATAGAATGTTGAAGAAAGGAGAAAGAACTGATGTGCAAAGAACGGTGGGGTATAAATTGATGAACATAAGTGAGGTGTAAATTGAAAATATGGGAGAAAGACATGTAGTAATAATAGGGAATTGAAGATATGAAAATACCCTTTAGAGCAGTAAAGTAGGCATGTTGAAACATTACTTTTTCTGATATAAGAGAAATAAACATGAAGATTAAAATTAAAATATTACTCTATTTGTAATATTTTTTATCACACTTTGACTTGACACACATTAAAAAAAATAGTTATTGATATATATATTTCACCAAAATATTCCCTACTAAATGATGACTTGAAAAAATTATTGAAGAATAAGCATATCATGAGGGTAAAACATGAGGAAATATTATTATATTTTTTTGATATGTCAAAAATATGATAAATAAAAATAAAGTTTTATTTTATAAATAAATGGTAAGTAAAAGTAAATATAAAAAATATATAGTTCGAGAACTTTTCGTGAAAGTGACTTTTACAATAGTGCTCATGCGGTCCAAATTATTTACGTACTGCTATCTCATGTTTTACCATTTATAATAGTAATGTAATAAAGGAGATATAAATATATATTGAAGTCAATCATGTTCCAATCCGTCTAACATATTATTATTATTATCACCAGAAGTTGGTGATAGGTTAAAGTATATAAATAATTTATTCTAAATTGAATTTCTCTCATTTGTTTCTTTAATTCTTTCACTTCTTATCAAACTATGCACATTAAAGTTAAAATATTATTTAATTTGAATATTTTTATTTGTCACAATTTAATTTGACTGGTATATTAAAAGAATAATTATTGATATAATTATACTGAGGTATAATATGAACAAAATTATTATATTTTTTTGATACGTCAAAATAACAAATAAAATGAAGATCTATTTTACAAATAAATGACAATTAAAAATGAATAAAGGAAATATATAATTTAAAGTACATTTATTAATTAAAAGGCTAACTATTAATGTTAGGTTATTTAATTTACAAAATTTTAATGCAACCACTAGTTGCAACTTGCATATCTTTTTTTACCTATGCCATTGTTCGTTCTTGTATTTCTTTTTTGAAATTTTTAGCTCTGTCATATTTAATTGACATGTTTTAAATTATAAAATTAAAAATATATTTTATATAATTTTAATTTAGATTATTAAATTAAATTAAATTAAATTGAGTACGAAATCGACAAAATGTTTATATTGACTCAGTCAACACCAACCATCCTAAACTAGGCGTAGCTCGTAGCTTATCATTTCAATTGCATCTTCCCTGTACGCTAACAAATAATGGAGGAATACAAATCACTGAAAATCATTCAAAAATCTCCAAATTCTCTTGTTTATTACCTGTATCTCAACCGACCCACACACCTCAACGCTCTCTCACGAGATTTCTTCACTGAATTCCCCAAAGCCATCTCCTCACTCGATCAAAACCCCGATGTCGCCGTTATCATCCTCGCTGGCTCCGGCAAGCACTTCTGTTCCGGCATCGACCTCCATACCCTAGGTGATGTCTTCAAAGAAACCGACGCCGTTGATTGTGGCCGTAAAGTTGAGAGACTCCGGCGACATATCAAGTTTCTTCAGGAGGCTATTACTGCCTTAGAGTGTTGCCGTAAACCGGTGATTGCTGCTGTCCATGGCGCATGTATCGGTGGTGCGATTGATATCATTACTGCCTGTGATATTAGGTATTGTTCTACTGATGCTTTTTTCTCAGTGAAAGAGGTGGATTTAGCTATTACGGCTGATCTCGGGACACTTCAGAGGCTTCCCAGTATTGTTGGTTTTGGAAATGCTATGGAGTTGGCTTTAACTGGTCGAAGATTTACAGGTTCTGAAGCTAAAGATTTGGGCTTGGTGTCTAAGCTTTATACTTCTAAAGAAGCTTTGGAGGAAGGTGTCAAAGTTGTTGCTAAGGGTAAGTGTCTCATCTGCATTAAAGTTTCATTCTTTTTGTTTACCTCTTCACTTCTATGTCACTCGGTTGAAGACAAATAATGTTCTTGTTCTACATTGATGGTTAAATAAGTTACTCCCTCTGTTTTAATTTGTTTTGAAGAAGTTAATTTTTTTAAAATCTTATGGTTTTAAACTAAAAATGGGTTGAAAAGCTAAGTTTTGAAAGGATATTAAGATATCTATATAGTGAAATTCACAGAAAACATTTCTTCGGGAAAGGTAACATATAGTATATATATAATAAGAGCACTAAGTGAGGTAGTACAGCCATATTTACAGAGAAGCCAAGAACCCTTGCAAAATAAGATTTACAGAGAACGTATCAGATCTATGAGGGAATTTTGTCTCCTCTATTCTTCAAAAGTAAAACATCAAAATACAGTTCATCTTAATTTCTGTGTTGAGGTCTGCTTGCCTTAAATTTTTGCCGTCCTCTCTTTCCATATTGACCACTATATATGGCGTGCTGACTTCACCACCCCTTCAGCTTCACTATTGCCCCATTGTAGTTCCATGAATGTAACAACTCAGCAGTAGTCGCTGGCATCACCCAACTAAAGCCCACCATGCTTATGCGCAGCTGCCACAGTTGAGCAGTAATTGGACAGCGAAGGAATTACTGGATTTTTGATTCCACAGTTGGACCACGCGTAGTTGAAACTGTCTTTTTAAAAGATATTCTCGAGTTAGATGTGCTTGTCTTGCCAATAACCAAGTGCAACAGACCAATCTGAAAGGAGCCTTGGATTTCCTAATTGACCATCATTGTCAGTTACCAATCTCCTAGCCAGTATTAGAGAGGGAGAAGTAAGCTGATTTGTAGTTTGCCAAATATTGTGACAAGTTCATTCATAGGGATATAGCCTCATCGTTTTAATTTCATCTTCCCTGTACTACACAAATGATGGAGTACAAATCACTGAAAAATCATTTGAAAATCCCCGAATTCTCTGGTTTATTACTTGTACCTGAACCGTCAAAGATGTTTCCACGCTCTCTCACATGACTTCTTCACCCCAAAGTCATCTCCTCACTCGATTAAAACCCCAATGTCGCCGACATCATCCTTGCTGGTTCCGGCAAGCACTTCTGTTCCGGCGTCGACCTCCAAACCCTAGCCGATGTCTTCAAACAAACCCACACCGCCGTTTGCACCCGCAACGTCGAGAGGCTCGCGACATATTAAGTTCATGCAGGAGGCTATTACTGCCCTAGAGTTTCGCCGTAAACCCATGATTGCTACTCTCCATGGCGCATGTATTGGTGGGGAGATTGATCTAACTACTGCCTGTGATATTAGGTATTGTTCTTCTGATGCTTTTTTCTCCATCAAAGAGGTGGATTTAGCTATGACGGCTGATCTCGGGATACTTCAGAGGCTACCCAGTATAGTTGGTTCTGGAATTGCCATGGAGTTGGCTTTAACTGGTCAGAGGTTTACAGGTTCTGAAGCTAAAGATTTGGGATTGGTGTCTAAGGTTTTTACTTCTAAAGAAGCTTTCGAGGAAGGTGTCAAAGTTGTTGCTGATGGTACGTGTGTCGTCTGCATACCTTTTTTCTCTAGTAATGTTTCATTCTTTTTATTTACCTCTTCACTTCACTTCTAATTCATTTAAAGGAATCCTTTCCTGGCCTATTCACTATATGCAACAATCCAAGGCTACTGCCAATGAATCCTGAACTAGACAGGTTTGGAATCCATCCTTTAGGAGATTATTGAATGGCTAGGAGGTGGATAGAGCGGCCAACTGTAAACAGAATAGAGAAGTTCACAGGCACGACCTCTTATCCCGACTGTCTGAGGTGGAAACACGTCAAGGATGGGATTTTCTCTGTAAATAGGGCATATTATATAATGAAAAATACAATAGAAACCAACAATGCTTTTAAGAAGTAGATGAAAAACCTTAGTACCAACTAATGTAAAATGTTTTACACGGTCTGTTGCTAGAAGGGACAGTTTGATACATGAAGTATTGAAGTGGAAGGAATTAATTATAGTATCCAGATGCCAACTATGTGGGGCTAGAAAAAAAGGGACCAATAACCATATATTTTTGCACTACAGTTTAACAGCTTAGATATGGATCATTTTCCTTAAGTCTCACAGATACAAAGTAGACCATGCCTAAGCGTATTGCAAATTTTTTGAGCTATTGGATCAGAGAAGGAGGAAGCAAGAGTAAAAGATATGGTGGAGGCTTATCTCTCGTTATATCTAGTTGACTGTCTGGAGAGAGGAATAGTAGAAGTTTTGAAATAGTGTTAATTCAATTTATAAAGTAGAATTGTATTGTATTTTTTTATTTTTGGTATAAAGAGAAAGGTTTAGAGGAAACGGAACAGCTTGTAGACTTTTTAGGATCCTAGTAAATTTTCCTTTGTGTTTTCTCTTTTGGAAGTCTCCTGTATATCCATTATGCCAAAAATGACACCATTACTATGTTCAAGAAAGTAAATAATTTCAGTGAATTATTTCCTTGAGAGGGTCATGTTCCAACCAATTATCACATCCAGAATAAAGTCTTTCTTCCATTTCCTACCTTTATTAAAGAGTTGGCATGTAAGTAGTTCCAATGGTAGCTTTCCAGACCCAACTTGAAAATTACAGGATACTTGGTAGACTATGATCCTATTTGGATGGGCTTAAAAACTGGTCAAACTGACTTAAAATTTAGTTTTTGACTTATTAAAGTGTTTGACAATCATCGAAGTGACATATTTTAAGTCAAAAATGACTTATTTTAAGCCAAAAGCTAAAAGCTAGGTGAGGGGTGCTTTTTTTTTTTCCAACTTAAGTCATTTTATGTTGACCAAGTATATTACCTTTTTGCCCTTAATTTTTTTTTATTATTATTATTATTTATTATTATTTTTATTATTATTATTTTTATTATTATTATTATTAATAATAATAATATTATTATCAGTATTATTTTATTTTTATTATTATTATTATTATTATTTTATCATTATTATTATTATTCTTATATTAATTTTATTATTATGATTATTATTATTATTATTTTGTTATTATTATTATTATTTTGTTATTATTATTATTGTTATTTTTATTATTATTATTATTATTATTATTTTATTATCATTATTATTTTTATTTCTATTTTTATTATTATTATAATTATAATTATAATTATAAAAATTTGTGATGATAAAGAAATATGTGAATGATTGGAAATATTATTACTTATGGATATAAAATATAAATTCATTTGTTTTAATTTTTTTAAGTATAAAAACCTTAAATTAATCAACTTTTTATCATGTTAACAGTTTTAAGTGTATTTCAGACATTTTGATAAAAAAAGTGTTTACCAACACTTATTTGCCAAACACATCAACAGTTTTTTTTCCAACTAAAACACTTTTGTCCAAACACATAACTACTAGTTTTAAAAATAAGTTTCATCACTTTCACAAGTACTTTTTAAAAGTTGCTTTTTTTAAGCCCATCCACAAACCGTCTCTATATACAATTCAACATCTAGGCATCCTCAATATTAGCTATGATGTTAATTTATTTTACTTCTGAATAGTGATTTGTGTGTTAATTGATGACTAGTGAGCATGAACTTTGGGTTATCAGCTATTGGGCACCGACACTTGAATCCATCCATAATTTCATTACACCTGGGATTTACTTACCATTTGTCAAAAATAAAAAATTCATTACACCTGAGGCTTTTCAAGGCCATGGTGGAAACTGTACTTTGCCCATCTTATTGCGTTCATGCAGTCATGGTGCTAAATCTCACTTGCCATTCACATTCCCTCCATAGCTTCATTTATAGGCTTTTCTTTGTCCTCCATTCTTTAGAGGAACCTGTTGGATGATGGTGCAAAGCAATAAGGCAAAAAGTATCGCTCATCTGAAGTTCTTTACTCTTTATTTTGGCGTTAAGAAGGGCATAATTGCTTTCCCAATAATTGATAAACTTGATGACTTGACCATGAATTGGTAATTCTCGATTCTTCAACATTCAGATGTTGTATTAGCAAGAAGGCATAACTGGCTTTTATTAGTTCCCCTACTATATGCACATTGTTGGCATGATATATACAAGCTGCTGACCTGGGACTTTGGAGCAGATATTAATCTAATAAGTACTCCAACTGATGTTGGAATTTTCCTCCCATTAATTGAAGCATTTTTTTTTTGTATTATTTTTTACCTTTTATTAGCTTTATTTAGGCATGGATTTATAGTCACTGGTAGGATTTCAATAAAACATCTCTTAATTCAGACATCTTTTGCCACTTTTCTTCTTGTACTCGTCTTTGACTTACATAGTATAAGATACATCTCTTACGTTTGAGGGGTTAAAAGCAGTTTTCACTTACAATTCTTTTCTTGCTAATTTGAATGGTTTAGATCTGTGGAGCAAATTGCACTTCATTTTACTAGTATCTCTGAGCGTCTTGCCCATACTTGCTCCTCACGAGGACATCACGTTACACTCTGTATTGCTCATACACACGCGTGGGTACCTGATAAAGTTGCATCTAGAATCAGATACTTCATCACATAAATTTTTCTATTCAGGGTTGTGGATCGAGTTTGGATACGAATGTTGGAGGGTGGCCAAATGAGTATATTTTTCGATTAGTTAAAGATATTGAACTTTAAAAAATAAAATTTAATTTTTAATATTTTATCCATAAGATATATATAAATCTGTATGTGTTGACACAAATCCAAAAAACCAAACCAAATAGTGAGTCAATCTATACGCTTGATCATAGATGTAGTCAAAGCATTAAAGGTGTTGGTGATTTTTGGTAGTGGTGGAGGAAGAAATGTTGTTTGGTGAGTTGGCATGCCATTTTGGTTAAATTGGATGGGGCTAACAGAGGAATCACAGGTTTGACCCACTTTATATCATTAAAGGTATATATTGACCGATAGTACATTAAGGGCATATATAGACTGAGTATGTTGTTGTTGTTGTTTGTTATGGACCAATAGTATAACATTGAGGGCATGTATAGACCAATAGTATAACGGACGGCAATATTAAACCTTTCAAATTGTAGGGGCAAATTTGATCCTTTTCTCTAGTTTTAACTGATGAAGCACAATGAAAGTTGGGTGTTTTGCTCCTTTCTAGAGGGAACCTTATTTTTGATAACTTTCAAACAAACTTCATCTATATCCGTGCTTATTGGCGATAAGTTTGACTTAAATTCACATCAAAAGAGCAAAAAAGTATGTACATGCCGATAATTTAGGTTATATTAATCTATGTACTCCATCTATTCCAATTTGTAAGACCATATTTCCTTTTTGGTCCATCTAACAAAATGACCCTAAATTTGGAAACTAAAATTACCCGTAATGACAAACTTTAACCGCCACACAATTGTGATGACATTTTTAAGATCACCACAACAACAAACTCGATCTAATCCCTCAAGGGAGGTCCACAAGTGAGGTATGAGGAGGATAGAGTATTTGTAGATGTTATCCATGTTTCTGATAGACCCTCTGCTTAAAATATAGGTTATCCTAGCTGTTAGGAAAAGGAAATGTAGATATGTAGTAGCAACAACAAAATAATATGAAATCAAAACTACTTCACAAAATAAGAGGTAAGAACAACAATGACGATAAAATAATGTGATTATTGAAGAGTGCGCAAACACACAAGCACATGTGATAAGTGATATCTAAAACGGAAGAACAAGAAATTACAAGGATAGTGCTAATACCACTAGTAAGAAATAAGAATGAAGGTCCAAGTATGACCACTAAGCCTATTCCGTAGAAAAGCGAGAGAATGCTCAACTAACCACTAGCCTTTTACCCTAGGTTGTGACCTCCAAACCTTCTATCAAGAAATTACAAGGATAGTGCTAATACCACTAGTAAGAAATAAGAATGAAGGTCCAAGTATGACCACTAAGCCTATTCCGTAGAAAAGCGAGAGAATGCTCAACTAACCACTAGCCTTTTACCCTAGGTTGTGACCTCCAAACCTTCTATCTATGATCATGTCTTCGGTAAGCTCAAGATGTGCCATATGCTCATATCTTGTCTAATCACCTCTCCCAAATACTTCTTTAGTCTGCCTCTACCTCTCATGTTGCCCACTGTTGCCAACCTTTCACACCTCCTCAGTAGGGCATATCTACACTTATCTTTATATGCCCAAACCATCTCAACCTCACCTCCCCAACTTGTCCACCATAGAAGGCATTACCAACCTTGTCTGTAATATCTTCATTCTTAGTTTGTCTCTCCTAGTATGCCCATACATCTACCTCAACATCCTCATCTCGCAACCTTCATCTGCTGAACATGTGAGTTTTCGACTGGCCAACACTGTCCCATACAACATTGTTGGCCTAACCACCACTCTGTAACTTAACTTTAGTCTTGGCAGTATCTTTTATCACACAAGCCTTTATAGGTGAGCGAGGGTATTGCCATCCCGTACCAATACAATGTGTGATGTCATCATCGATCTCCTTGCTACCTTGAATTGAAGACCCTAGAGACACTTGAAAAATTCTCTCTTGGGGATGACTTAGCATCAAACCTCACTTCCACCTTGACCTCATGTGTAGCATCACTAAACTTACACTCCACGTATTTAGTCTTGGTCTTGCTTAGGTTGAACCCTTTGGACTCTAGAGTTTTGTCTCCAAACCACCAGCCTATCTCTAACTCCGCTACAAGTTTTGTCAATCAGTACTATATCATCTTCGAATAACGTACACCATGGCACCTCACCGTGGATACGCTGCATCAGTACATCCATAACCAGAGGAAAGAAACAAGCTTAGAGCCGATCCCTGGTGTAACCCGTTCATGATTGGAAAGTGCTCCGATATTTCTCCCATTGTATGCACTTTAGTCTTGGCCCCGTCGTACATATCCTCAATCGCCCTAGTGTAAGCCACAAGTACACATCTAGCCTTCAAACATCTCCGGAAAACCTCCCTTAGGACTTGGTCATAAGCTTTTTCTAGGTCAATGAATACCATCTGTAAACTTTTTTTCCTATACCTATACTGCCCCACCAGTCTCCTCACAAGGTGGATGACATTTGTGATGGAACACCCCAGCATGACTCTTAACTGGTTCTCAGTAATATATACACCCTTCCTCACTCTCATCTTCCCCACCTTTTCCCACACTTTTATTGTGTGTCTCAACAACTTGATACCCCTATAATTGTTGCAGTTCTGAATCTCATTTTTCTTTTTAACAATGGAATCGTGGTACTCTACCTTCATTCTTTGGGCATCTTTGTTTTCCTGTTAATGACCTTAGACAACCAAGTCAGTGACTCCTAGCGTGCCCTGCCTGTACTCTTCCAAAACTCCACAAGAATCTCATCTGGCCCAGTTGCTCTCCCTCACACATAACACCCTTAAGCTCGTCAACCTTTATGGACCTGCAATACCCAAAAATCTTGCGTCTCTCGGTGTACTCCAACTATCCCAACACAGAGTCCCTATCCCTCTTTCGTTCAAGAGCTTGTTAAAGTATTTCTGCTACCTCCATCTAATGAGTGCCTCCTCCCCCGATAGTCTGCCTCCCTCGTCTTTGATGCACTTCACTTGGGCCGAATCTCGGGCCCCTCTCTCTCTTGGCTTGACCGCTTGACTAACCTTTAAAACTTTTTATCCCCTCTTTGCCCCTAGCTCCTCATACAATCGTTTGAAAGCTGCTGTTTCAGTCTCCATAACCACGTTGTTTAAGACCACAAGTTTCAAAAGCCTTATTGCCACACAATTCTTATGACATGTTCAAGGCCAGTGGTTTTGAAAGTCTTCTGTTTTGTTTAAGTCTGTATCTAGCTGAGTAGGTTCACATTAATTGAAACACACTAAATAATTGTTATTCTGACAAGGCTCACTTCAGAGCAGTTTTAGCTACGCCTTGATTTCATCATCCCCTCTTTCCATGGGAACATTTTACAAGTTTGAGTACAACCTGACAAATCTTATATAATATTGGACTGGAATGGACCAACATGGTTAGTATTGATTCATATATCTATACTCCGCCATAGTTGGATTGATGCATAGTTTGGGAAATATCGAGTAAAACTTATGATTCACATTCTTTATTTATGTCATGCTTGAGAGATGAAAGTCAATGCTGAGGGGGGTGTCCCGGAGTCAAACATTGAAAAAGGATGTGGTATTTGTTACCTTAGCAAGAAAAAAAAAGGGATGTGGGTATGGCTCGATCCAACATGTCTTTGCTTTATTTAACCTGTGTCAACACAATAACCTTGACTTCTGAATGATCCTTTCTTTTATTATACTAGTGTATCTTTGCCCAAGCAAGGAGTTTGAAACTAGCTTTTGGATCCAGAAGGGTTTTTGTGAGATAAAAATGTAAAACACAGGGAGGCAAACATGCGCGATGTCCTCTTTATGCAAGAAGTTTTTGAAATGGGGATTTAAAGATTTAATATGTTGAAGACAAACAAACTAGAGGTGTCTGTTCAGATCTTCTATCCTACCCTCTTTCCTTCTGCGCGTGCAGTATTAACGTTGGTCCATTATGGTACTCCGTGTATGTTAATTCATTCCTTTCTCAAATCTTATGTAGCCATGTAGGTGGTCATCGGTTAAAAATGACTGAAGGCTGGAATTACACTCCCTTCTTTAACTTGAATGGAAGGTGTAGGACCCTTATCTTCCATGGTTTGTGGCTGAATTTTGAACTGCTGTCATTAACATATATCTTTTCAACCTGATTTTGCTCCTTGTTGAGCAAATGTATTTACCATCTATATCTCACTCAGATTTTTTTTCCACTTATTGCTTCTACCACGAGGTTTTTGGCAACTTAGCAGGCCTTTTACTAAGCTTGGTTCTTGTTCTTCCTCAGTTCTCTCTTGCATTAGTGAATAAATTCATCTGTTAGCAAGCTAGTTGTTGCATTCTTGAGGTTTTGGTAACTGCATGCCTTTTACTAGCTTGCTTTTTGTTCCTCCTCAGTCTCTCTTGCATTAGTGAATAAGTTCCATCTCTGAGCAAAAGCTTATTTATTGCATTCTTGAATATTGGTATGTTATGTAATTACTTTGACCTGGCTATTAAGTTGATATTTTTTCATTAAAATGTAGAAATAGCAATAAAGTCTCCACTTGCTGTTATTGGAACAAAAGCTGTGTTGCTGAGAAGTAGGGATTTGACAGTGGAACAAGGCCTGGATTATGTTGCCACATGGAATTCTGGTGCCCTGTTATCAGATGACTTAAAAGAAGCAATTTCAGCACATAGCCAGAAGAGAAAGCCCAAATTTGCTAAACTCTAGTTTTGTAAATCATGGAATTTGAAAGTGTCAATAGATATGCATGTGCGCAAATAAGACTGTCTGTTGGTCGAGTGACTGAGACCGAGGAGACACGGAATGATCCATAAGTGTCTGTCTGACTTTATGAAGAGCTTTTCGTAGAACCTCTATTATTCTTAAGGTCGGCTTGGATATTTCTTGTCTTGTGAAATTGTACTAAGTTGTTGGCCTGAGAAAAGATATCGTATGGAAAATCATCTACGTGTTTTTACGTGCTGCCTACATCATACTAATGTTGCAGCATATGTATTGTCATTCTATGACTTGTGTTAACTGACATCTCAACAAAACCAATGTCTAGCTTTAAATAACGTGCATAGTCCTGCTTGCAATTAACGATCAAATGCAGTTGCCTAGTGAGCAAGAATTCTTATGTGGTGTACAAGAGAGTTGTCCTTTCTTCTTTTGTCAATGCTGCTGTGGGTCTGTGTATGGATTATGGTAGACATGAGAATACCTCTACACTGGCCAATAGAAACACTCCATTTGACTCGTATAGAGTAGTTGTATCGTGTTTAGGTCTGTACTGTTGTATTTTCTTATTGTATGGCGAATTGAGGACGGACCCAAGTATTTTGTCTCTAAGATGTGCATTCTCGTCAAAAGGAAGAATGTACGCGGATGCGTTTTCGAGATAGGAATCGGTATCTAATGAATTCAATGGTTCTAGTATAAATGAAAGAAAAATAAAAAGGAATGAAATCACAACGAGATCCTAATCTCAAAACAAAAAGAAAGGGGGATATGGCGAAATTGGTAGACGCTACGGACTTAATTGGATTGAGCCTTGGTATGGAAACTTACTAAGTGATCACTTTCAAATTCAGAGAAACCCTGGAATTAACAAAAATGGGCAATCCTAAGCCAAATCCTGTTTTCTGAAAACAAAGGTTCAGAAAAAAAGGATAGGTGTAGAGACTCAATGGAAGCTATTCTAACAAATGGAGTTAAATGCGTTCGTAGAGGACTCTTTACATCGAAACTTCAGAAAGAAAAAGAATTTTCGCCCCTCTGTTTTAGTGGGCATCGCTACACCTAGCTAAACCCTACTATATACCTAGGTGTTTTACATACCCTTTTCTAATGGACTTAATTTGCTGTGTACCTTTCTTATTATCTACTTCTGCCATCTTTCTCCCACATTCTGGAGTGGTGTGTTTGACTTTGTGGTGCTGGATCCTAATTTGAGTTTGATTATCTATCCTGTAAACCTATTCCTACCTCATTGGATCCTAATTTGAAGTTATCTTCCACTTTCAGGTTTCTTCTTCTTTACCTGCGGCTCCTTTAAAAGTTGAATTTTTTAACTAACACAAAACCCCATCTATCGTATGCCGTCTAAACCTTTAGGACCCGTTTGGTTGGCGGTATTAGATAGAATAATCCATGGACCATCTAATACATTGTTTGGTTATTTCATTTAATTTAACCCATGAATTGCTTATCTACCATACGTGGTCTTATCTTATTCCGTGATAACTAATCCAACGTTTGTTAAACCTTGGAGAAGACCCCTAAATGACTAAATTAACCCCTTATTCCTTTTTCTTAATTTCTTTTGTAATTTAATTTTCTTTTTAATTATATTGGAATGGTCATAAATGTTCTTTTTAAATTCTCCAAATTCGTTTAGTGTAATTTAATGAGTTCACTAATATATTTTTTCTCCATTTTTTTTTGAATTTTTTTTATTCAAGATAGTTTGTCGATTACGCTCTTGAACTATTTGTTTTTTTTTTACAAAAAAAAAGGTTTTGGTATTGAACAATTTAAGAAGTCTTAAATCTATGTTAAGTTTAAAATATACTAGACCAACAAAGAATTAGAAATACACAGTGCCATGCCATCTATGACCTTCTTAGTGGTACATCACACTTTAAAATTTTTTTTATATATATATATATATATATAAAGATTTAACTAATTAAATGGAACGGAAAATCTTAAAAAAAATATTTCCGATTCTACGACTATCTACGTTGATTCAATTACATGAGATAAACACTCATAGGAAAGATTTTTTTTTGTAGAGTTTTAAATCAAATACAAAATTAAGTGGAAAGTAGTGAACCAAACACTTGACAAAAGATAATCCCTCCACTACTAATCCATGCATTACTAATTCTACATTACTAATCCCTGCATTATCAATGTTTTTACCAAAGGATTCCTTATTGATTACATGAAATATCTTCGCTCAAGACACTTAGGTGCTACATTTTATATTCTTCGTTACGTGGTCGGTGCTTCTGAGTTTGGGATTTTTACGCGTCCCACTCTTTCTTTTAAAATACTTGATTTTTGCGACTCCAATTGTGCGTCTTGTGCCGATATCAAATGGTCCATTAATGGTTTTATCAGTAGTCTTGGGGGTCGTCCTGTCTCTTGGTTATCCATTAAACAACCAATGCTAGACCTATGTAGGATTTGATCTGCTGAAATTACTTGGATTGTTTGTCTTCTTCATGATCTTAGTGCTCCCCCTATTTGTTTCATTCCTTTTCACTTTGACGACAAGTTGTAACCAACATAGTTAAAAATCTCGTCTTTCAATATCATGATGGCGCCTACTATATTCCATCACTAGGTAAGCCGGACTCATAGCCTGGAACTATGAATAACAGGCTATCACCTGGAAGAAAAACTTATAAAAGCAAGGAACAAATATCAAAATAAAAGAAAGAGATAAAATCAAACATACATAGAATACCCCCAATACCAGGTATCAGTATATAGTCGAGTTACTAAACAAAGCAAGTGTACAGGGGAAATACAAATAAAAAGGAGAAGGACAACTCTGCACGTCAGGATCTTACCCTAAGTCTCCGATCCACAACTACTCCACACGAGAGGCGTGTCAACAATGAGAAGTCGTACTAAGATCTAAAGGGTGCGGAAGTCTAGTATGCGTACCAACAAATGATACTCAATAGGCGTAGGCTGACTGAGCTAAAAATACAAAACAAGTATAAATAGCAGGTTTATAAGAAATATATATCACAACAACAAAATAAGAGACAAGACATTGTAAAAGTAATAAAAAACAATAAGATATAATAAAAAGAAGTAGACATCTAAGGCAAAGGAACTTACTAGGAGGCTCCAGCCTAATAACCTAATTGCAATAAGATTCTACTATGTACATCAACTACCCAAAGATAATCCAACAATATCTCCTATGAAACATCATAACAATCCAATCCAAGTCAGTCTAAATGCATCCAAATAGAGGTAAACCAAGGCAAATCTAAACAAATCATGCGAGCCAATCAATATACTGAAACATATGAAAGTAAATATTAATGCAATGCATTCCATTGCCTATATTTAAACAATATCATCTAGACAATCAAAAGTACATAACCAAAATCACCATACTTTGAAACTAATTTGGAATCGAGTTGGTCCTCCACCAAGGCCTCGAGCCAAATAATATTCAATATATGCAACAAGTATTGACACCATAACTCAAGAAACAAAGTAAATTATAAAAAGTGCAACAACTGGAAAAGTAATCCAAAGATCTCCGCCTCATCCCAAAAGTACTAAGTGAACACTAGGTACAACTAATACCAACCTACGATTATATAAAAAACCACTATTGACCTACTTACTGCTTAAGCGGTCCTGAGTTACCTTTGCAACATTAGATTGTCATTTTTCTCTGTCTTTGACTTCTCCTTTTCAACTCTTTTCTCCTCAATTTCATTACTTTCTAGCCACAAATATTTGAAACAAATACCATTCAAAGGATAATTAGCCTCAATCTCTACATTAACGACACAAAATCATAAGAAAAGAGATATAAATGAGTCCAAAATATCCGACTCATCAACCACTCAGGTTACATAGCCAATCTGAGATAGGGATCATAAATCAAGAATAAGAGTCTATTTAGGGTGAATTCCCATTTTATTAAAGAGAACACAAGGTTCCCCACTAACTAAGGGCACTAATCCATAATAACGACTATAAGAAGTTGTGTTATTAACTAAAGAATCATTAAATCTCCTTCTAAGGCACGTAGATCACAACACTATCCTTAGGCCTGAACCAACAACTCAGAAGAGGCTATTAACACCAAACTAAGTTGTAATTAAGTAATATATAATCTAGCATGTGCTACGGATTTCACAATCCAATACTAGCTTGAGGCTCCTACAGGAATCAAGAAAATAGGAATAAGAAAGTAATCCTACACACGTCAATACGTTCCTAACTCAAATGCCATCTTACTAAGCATTATCTCATGAATCACAATCTAAAAGAAAGTATATTGTAGCCTACCTAAAAGCCAAATTGTCATTTCTAACCGTCGAGGAGTTGACTACTCTTCTTTTCGTCCTACAAAGTCCACAATACTATAAATATTGTAAACTATGTGTCAGTATGAGAAGAACAATACTCATATTGCTATAATATACCCCAATTAGCTCATGCTTTAATGGGATTCTAAAATTGAACCCTTCATTACGTCCCTAATAACTCAAGAAAGTTATGCCCTCAAAATGGGCACAAACCAGGCTTAACTAAGCTAAAATAATCCAAAGAATAAACTAGCTCAAGAATACCAAATTTTATATAAAAATAAAGAAGTTAAGAAGGCTTACGAGTTTGGAAACAAGACAATGACCCCAAAATGATCCCACGTTAAACCCAACTCAAACAACAAAATTCTCAAAGGAATAAATCTCAGCTCTAACCACCTCTTCTTTTCAAGAACGAAGTGATAGAGAAGAGTAATATAACTACCAACAATGACCATTAAAGCCGCTAAATGACTGCCTAAGCAGTTCGATGGCCGCAAAATTGGTCGAGCCAATGTGGATAGATACCGCAAAAGTGATCCAGATGCTGCTAAAGCTACATGGGCATAAATGGACAACTACTTCTAAAGCAGCCTAAAGCGGCCCAGAGGTCAGTAAAGTTGTCGCACCAGCAGAAACAAAAATCAACTAATGTATGCAAATGAACTATGCTATACCACAAAATTTGACGTTTCACATGCAATGAAACCATTGAAACTTTCATCAGTGGTCGTTTCAACAAAAAGTGGGCTAATGCCATAGTCTCATTTTAGCTATAATCCAGAATGAAGCTCGAAATAATCTCTTGAAAGTGTTGGAACCCAACCCAAAGGTCCTCCTAATCTAAAATCAACATTGTGAAAGTAATAGAACCAGCAGAATCGATGTGCCACATACATGAAGTTCTGACATAAGTCAAAAGTCAAAATTTCAAAAGTTCCAAAACAGAGAAATTTGCATAAAAAACAAACGAATGGCCCGATGAGTGAATCATTAGTCCCAACTAGTCATAAATAACTTGGTGCCCCCTCATGAAGGATCTAAAGTTTGAAAATATTGAAAAAAAATAATAAAAAAAATGACCTTGAGGGGCATTGCATTCACCAACAGGTGAAGCATATGGAGCTTGATTATGACTTCGTCAGTGAGAAACAACTTGATGGACTGATTTCTCTAACTTTTGTTCCTTTTCTACCTACCTAGCTGATTTGTTTACCAAGCTATGGCTCTTCTCTTGTGCATGTTATGACTCCGTTCATCGGGCTCTCCCTCTTGTGGGAGGGATAACCCGTGCAGAATTTTGAGGGTTGGATTCAAGATAATTTTAATTGGGTTCAATCTCAACGTATTCAAGCATAACCCATTTGAAGAGAATCTTCAATTGAGCCCAGTTCAATCTCCAATTTCAACCCATTTTAAAACTTTTTATTAAGATATGTTTCTTATTTAAGGTATAAATTATTATCTATTTAGCATTTTTTATGGTTTATCTATCCATTTGTTACTTTTCTTAAAAAATAATTTCGAGCTAAGATTCAAATTGTGATTAAAAAAGTTAAAATATCAATATGTTATATTAGTGATATTAATCGGGTCAATTGAACGGATCAAGATCCAACCCATTTTTAAGCCCATTTGAGACCAACCCATTTGAGCCCAAAGTAAACTTGGGTGAGTCAAGACCCAACCCAACTTCTATTTCAACCCATTTTAATAATTTCAATTTCAGTTCAACCCACCCATTTGACACGCCTACTTATTCACAATTCGATAAAGTTTCCTAAGTACATTTTAGTTTTTTTTTTTTAGATTTTAGACAACGGTAAATATTACTTGTGATTAATTTCTTTTTCTGTTTTGAATATCAAGTTCTTTTATTGCACATGAGTAGAGAAGGGGGCATGATTAGTCACTAATTTTTGTGCTGAATAACAACTTAATTAATTGATCACATGAGGCCAAATATATAATAGCTAATCATGCATAAATAGGCCAAATTTTTTTATAATTAATCAAGCATTCAAGCTTAATTGATAGAAATTTATGTGCAAGTATATTGTATATACTTGATACTCCACAACTTCTAATTTGATGTAAATATATATATCGTATATCCATAAAAAATTGCAATCTATGTTCAAACGTGATACACGTAATGTGAAATTAGGTCTTAGGCCTAACACACACCCCAAAAGCTAGCTCGATGGGAGGAGGATTGCCCAAGCCTTATAACGAGTCCACACATCTCATTAACCACCGATGTGAGACTTTTGTCATTCTTTAACACCCCGCCTCACGCCCATTGTTTAGCATCTGGTGCGTGGGCAATTTTTGATTTCGGGGGTCCCAACAACGGGTGAGACGGGCCCTGCTCTGATACCATGTGAAATTAGGCCTAACTCACACCCCAAAAGCTAGCTCAAAGGGAGGAGGATTGCCCAAGCCTTATAACGAGTCCACCCATCTCATTAACCACCGATGTGAGACTTTTGTCATTCTTTAACGTAATTTAGAAATATAAAGTATTTGTCTTAATAGCATTTTGTCTTCATTTTAATATATAGAGAGAGATGCTAAACAGTCAGAAAAGTATGATCAGAATTTGGTCAGAATTGAAAAAAAAAACTAATTTAATCTTTTTTTCTTTTAAAGTAAAGTCAATTCTTTGATATCACTATTTCCTAAACATCTAGAAATATGTGTGTACAATAATATTATGTTTATTGTACTTTATAATATGGAACCCATTACTATCTAACTTTATCTTCTTCTTATTTTTTCTCTAATTCACACTTCTTCTTTTTCCCCTTTTTCTTCATTTTTTTGTCATCCTTTTTCTTTTCTTTTTCATTACATGTAAAATTAAACTATACTGATTATAATTTCATAAGATATTTTTAATACAGTTTATCAATGATTTTCTAATTTTGAACTTGAAAAATAACATGTAGTTCTTTCTATTATATACAAATCATTCAATTCTAAATTATGCACACAAAATACATTCATATCTAGCTTTATAACAAAAATTTGTTGGAATAATATTACATTTGCTTTCTTTATTTTAATTTCATTATATTAAATTTAATACACTATCATCAACATTTAAAATAATATGAAACAAACTCATTTGAATTTTATATTTCATAATTATCTTCTAAAATAGATGAAATATTTTTTTATAATAACTATCAAGATTATTTCTTTTCAGATAACAACAAATGTTTTTTTAATAAAGTTTGTACTTTAATGTCATAAATATAGAAAGATAAGTTTTGTGGGATAATTTAATAATTAGATAAATTTTATGTATTAAAAAATAAGAAAGTAATTTTCGTGTTATAATTTTTTTGATATCTTTAGTTGTTAATTGAGATCATCGCTTATGAACCATATGAGTTTAAGTATTTCTAAAATGTGTCGATGTCTACTAATTCTAAAGTATTTTGAGTTGTGATTGTCGTTATTGAAATAATTCATATTGTATTTTAAATTTTATGCATAACTTAATTTTTTTAACATAAGAATTACTACAATTAACTAATTAATTAGAACTCATATTAATAACAAATATAAGTAACCGATTATCAAATCATCAAATTGGCATAACACAAGAGCACAAGACTACAATATTAATGCTTCTAATAGATGAAATATTTTTTTTATAATAACTATCAAGATTATTTCTTTTCAGATAACAACAAATGTTTTTTTAATAAAGTTTGTACTTTAATGTCATAAATATAGAAAGATAAGTTTTGTGGGATAATTTAATAATTAGATAAATTTTATGTATTAAAAAATAAGAAAGTAATTTTCGTGTTATAATTTTTTTGATATCTTTAGTTGTTAATTGAGATCATCGCTTATGAACCATATGAGTTTAAGTATTTCTAAAATGTGTCGATGTCTACTAATTCTAATGTATTTTGAGTTGTGATTGTCGTTATTGAAATAATTCATATTGTATTTTAAATTTTATGCATAACTTAATTTTTTTAACATAAGAATTACTACAATTACCTAATTAATTAGAACTCATATTAATAACAAATATAAGTAATCGATTATCAAATCATCAAATTGGCATAACACAAGAGCACAAGACTACAATATTAATGCTTCTAATAGATGAAATATTTTTTTTATAATAACTATCAAAGATTATTTCTTTTCAGATAACAACAAATGTTTTTTTAATAAAGTTTGTACTTTAATGTCATAAATATAGAAAGATAAGTTTTGTGGGATAATTTAATAATTAGATAAATTTTATGTATTAAAAAATAAGAAAGTAATTTTCGTGTTATACTTTTTTTGATTTCTTTAGTTGTTAATTGGGATCATCGCTTATGAACCATATGAGTTTAAGTATTTCTAAAAAGTGTCGATGTTTACTAATTCTAAAGTATTTTGAGTTGTGATTGTCGTTATTGAAATAATTCATATTGTATTTTAAATTTTATGCATAACTTAAATTTTTTAACATAAGAATTACTACAATTACCTAATTAATTAGAACTCATATTAATAACAAATATAAGTAATCGATTATCAAATCATCAAATTGGCATAACACAAGAGCACAAGACTACAATATTAATGCTTCTAGGTTGGAACATATGAACTAGAGTGTTTTGAGTTTTTACGGTTATTATTAAACGATTTTATATTATATTAAAAAATTAGGTAAAATGTACTTTAAATTTATTTATAGAATAAATATAATAAAATTACTTAATTTTATAAATTCATATTTAATTTCAAAAAAATATTAATTTTAGGGGGAAATAATATTATTATTATTACTACAACTCTGTAAACTTAATATTTAATATATCATTTCATAACGAATATTTTTTTGATAAAACAATAAATAATACAAATAAAGAAAAATACATATGTTATGAAACTTCGATAGTTCATGCTTAACAAATTTGTGTTGTCATTATCATCGGAGAACTATGAAGATGTTATTCTTTTAATTTTTTTTTTATAAAAAGTTATTTTGAAATCATAAAGAACTTTTTATATCTGTTATGTGTTATTATAATTTTTTCAATAAAGTTCCATCAATATTTTTATCCAAAAAATAGTTGTATGCATCTCTAATACTCAAATGAAAAAAAATATATTAATTTTAAGGAGTCTTTATTTGTGTATGATACGACTCATATAAAAACAAGGATATGAAGACAATTACATAATAAGAGAAATATTATTGTAGTTTGGGAAAATGCGCAAGTACCCCCTCAACTTATGTCCAAAATTTCAGAGACAGACTTATACTATACTAAGGTCCTATTACCCCCTGAACTTATTTTATAAGTAATTTTCTATCACTTCTTAGTCTACGTGGCACTAGTTTGAAAAAAAAAATCAACCATCGTTGGACCCACAAGATAGTGCCACGTAGGTCGAAAAGGGGTAAAAAATTATTAATAAAATAAGTTCAGGGGGGTAATAGGACCTTAGTATAGTATAAGTGTGTCTCTGAGATTTCAGGCATAGGTTGAGAGGGTACTTGGGCATTATCCCTTGTAGTTTCAATTTCTTCATATTTCACTCACAAACATTCTAAATATAATCATATGAAATATATTTTTATCATTTACCTTCTTTATAAAAATATGATGTGTAACAACTTATTTAAATACATAGGAGTAATTATTTTGTCAACTCAATTAATTTCAGATTTTTAATTTTGAGTATTATAGATATAAATTTTTAATATTTAAATTTAGATATAATTTATCATTTTTAAATTAGAAATTATAAACTAAAATAGATCATATACACTTTACTCTTCTTTTATACTTTTGAATTTTTTTCTCTGTCATTAAGGAATAGAAAATAAATAAACAAAAAAAGAATAAGTAAAAAGGAGAATTTATGTAAACTAATAGTTTTTTTATTAGTTTTTTTTTAGGGAAAATGCACAAGTACCCTCTCAACCTATGTCAGAAATTCCAGAGACACACTTATACTATATTAAGGTCCTATTACCCCACCTGAACTTATTTTATAAGTAATTTTCTACCCCTTTTTAGCCTACGTGGCACTAGTTTGAAAAAAAAAGTCGACCATCGTTGGACCCACAAGATTGTGCCACGTAGGTCGAAAAGGGGTAAAAAATTATTAATAAAATAGGTTCAGGGGGAAAATAGGACCTTAGTATAGTATAAGTGTGTCTCTGAGATTTCAGGCATAGGTTGAGGGGTACTTGGGCATTATCCCTTTTTTTTTATTATATAGTTTTTTTATATTTCTTTTATTATATATTTTGTTCACTATGTTTACATTTTCTTTTTGTAAAATAATATTTTTTCTTAGATCTTGAAAATATCAAGAGAAAAGAGTGGGTGAAACTTATGGTTTCTTTGATAGATTTTGTGATTTAGTTTTAATGATTAATTATGGAATCATAAATTATTAATGTCATCAATCATTTTCAATGCATTGAAAAACTAAGTTGAGAATATATTTAATATTCGAGTTAAGTCCAAAAACGAACTAGTTTATAGTGTGAACATGCCTTTTTACCATTTTAGCCATATTACCTGAGCTGCTAAACAGCCAGAAAAATATGGCCAGTAATGTACAAAGACTATACTAAGCTTTAAATTTAAAATAAAGAAAAAATATGTTAAAGTGTTTGTCATTTCCTAAAATTACAGTTTAATTAGAACACTGATTCATATGTTTAGTATATGAAGAGTCCCATTGGGACAATATTTTCCTTGAATTGCAGCAACTATTTTTATTAAGGAAAAATTGTATACAATAGCAAACTAATAATCTAAAATAAATGGAGTAGGTAGGGTTTAATTTAATTGTGCTCTATAGCAAACGTTTGCAAAAAATTGTCAGGCGCCTCTCTCCCAAATATCTCGCTCGCCACTCTCCTCCAATCTCTCCCTCGCTTCCTCACTTTTTATACAAACACAAGTGTATAAAAATTATTTCTAACTGTATAAAGCAGAGAAAATTGTATAAATACATATATTTTTGTTCCCCTCTCTCCCCTCTTCCAGATCTCGCTCGCCACTCTCCCAAATTTCGCTCGCTACCCTCGCCTTTCTCACTTATACAAACAGAAGCGAAATGTATAAATTGCGTTTCTGTTTGTATAAAGCGTGAGAAAATTGTATATATACATGCAAGTGCATATATTTTCATCCTATATACTTATAATTATACAATAAAAATACTTCTCTGCCCAATTTCTTTTGTCTTTCTCTCTTTCTCGTTTTATACAATTTTTAAATTATATCTAATTTCTCTCTTTCTCGTTTTATACAATTCGATTCAATTGTATATTCCTTGTCGAATCTCTTTTGTCTTTCTCTCTTTCTCATTTTATACAAATTCAAATTGTATATAATCGTTCTATACACTTATAATAATACAATTTATTTTATACACTTCGTTTTTATACAATTCTCTGCCCAAGTGTCTTTCTCTTTCTTGTTTTATACACTTCGTTTTATACAATTTGCTTCAACTGTATATGTATAGCGAATTATACAGTTTCTATGTTTGCTATGGAGCGCAATTATGCAAACTTTGCTATAACATATAAATATGAATTTTTTATTTGTTATATGTGAAAATTGCCCTTTTAATAATCCATCCTACAAATCGAGGAAAAAAATTGAAAGAAGAAAAAAAAAGAACATTATTGTCAAAGAAATAAAAAAGCGACATGCCAATTCTTACTCATCCCATTCATGATTTGACTGTTGTGCAATCAGTCATTCGCTAAATAACAACATTCACAATAGGAACTAGGATGTGGTGAATTCATATATTAGGAAGGAACATGTATATTCTATTCTACAAATTACAAGATTATATCTTCTATATTTACAAAAAAAGAAGAAAAATAATCAAAATGGCTCTTCAATCAATCTTTATATGGATATGTTGAGATCAATGCGTGGCTTTTACATTGCTGCAGGTAATAGAACGATGGTATGGCAACGAGGGCATTTAGGATCGTGAAGCTAAAATTAATCCTTTTTAATAAAACTAATCATCTTGCAAAAATTTAAAAAATAAAAGAACAACCAGAGTGCAACAATGTATAAATAATAACCTTAATTTCATTAATAGAAAAAAAGCTTAAACATAAGATAGATTAAAAATAAAACATAGCAAGAAAAGACGGTCAAAACACAAACAAATGAACTTAATTATATGTTTAAATTATTTTTTCAATATAATTTGTAAAATATTGTGAAAGCGATAACTCAAAATACATTAGACCTGATGAATATATGTACTCGAGTACCTAACTAAAGTAACCAATATATAATGATAACTATAATTTAAAAATGAATGAATAAATAATTTTCTACGAACAGTCGCTCAAAGTGTAGAAATTGAAAACTGAAGTAATGTGGGTATACCTCGAATTTATATTGGGTGAGCCGATCAAAAAAATACTATTAAGATTTTAATTTTGGGAACAAATTTATATGGTAAAGAAATATTTATATTTAAAATTTTGTTTATTTGTCATGAGGTCCATATTTACTGGGCATATAAAATAATTTATTTTGTCATGTCAAATTTATTTTAATTTTGAGTAATTTAAGCTAAAAAAAGCTTTAAAATTAAGTGATTTTATTGATATAAAGTAAAGTTCAATGATTTTGTTAGATAATTTCTCATAAGATATTAACTCGTATTAAAGCTACTGTGATATAGTTATTCATCTTAAAGGTTAATTTATTTTTCCGGTTGTTAAAGATGGTCCTCACTTTATTTTGAATTCTCATTGATTTTAACCTATTGAATCTGATCGATTAACTATTTTTGGATGTATGTTCTAAAGTATTTTGCCTTTTTACTTTTTACTCATTTTCTTGATATTATCATATGATTTCGTACCGTATATTGAGAACACTTATGTGAAGAATTAAAGCGTTTGATCACTTCTTATCCTCTATATTACGTTGATTTAATAAATTGTGAATAATTACTTACAATTATTACTAAAATGACCTTCAATTAAATATTTTTTAAAATCATTATGTATAAATAAAAATTAAACTATATATTTAAATAATTTAAAACTAGTTTGTAATATTGAGGTGAAGGCATCTCAAAATACATTAAACATGGTAAATGTAGATAATTATAGAAATCATGCATAAAGTTTATTTGTGTCGAACCAAAGAGAGTCAGCCATTGATAGTATCAATCATACAACTCTTTCCTCCTATATTACGTCGATTTGATTAAGTTGTGAATCATCACTTATATTGGTTACTAAAATGATCTCCAATTAAGTAATTTTTTTAAATTATTATGTTTAAATAAAATTAAGCTTTATAATTTAATCATTTAAAAATGTAATTTATAAAATATTGAGACAAGGACAACTCAAAACACATTACACTTGGTAAATATAGATAGTTATAGAAATCATGCATATAGTTGATATGTGTCGAACCAAAGAGAGTCAAACATTGATATTATTAATCATATACGTTTTATCTCATATATTATGTCGATTTGATAAATTATGAATCATTATTTATGCTTGTTGCTAAACTTACCTCCAACTATGTAATTTGTTTAATTAACTAAGTTTCAATAAAATTAATCTATATAAACAAATAATTTTTAAATGTAATTTGTAAAACATTGGAATAATGACAACTCAAAACACATTAGAACTGATAATTGTCAATAGTTATATAAATCATGTGTATAGCTCATGCATGTCAAACCAAAGAGAGTCAGATATTAATAGTATTATTCATTAATAGTATTGATCAAACAAGACTTATCTCCTATATTACGTAGATTTGGTCAATTGTAAATCATTACTGATATTTATTACTAAAATGACCTTCAATTAAGTAATTTTTTTAATTATGATATTTAAATAAAATATATTTAAATAATTTTTAAATATAATTTATAAAAGATAATGACAACTCAAAACGCATTAAACTCGATAAATATCGACAATTGTAGAAATCATTGTATAGTTCATATATGTCGAATAAAAGAGATCAAGATATTAATATTACTAATCATACATGTTTTATCCCTATATTACGTCGATTTGATGAATTATGAATCATTACTTATATTTGTTACTAAAATGACCTTCAAGTTCTAATTAAGTATTTTTTTAAATTATTATGTTTGAATAAAATAAATTAGTGTTAATTAAATCCAGTTAACACAAATATTATACTGGGTAATTAACCACCTTCCCATTAATGGCATTAACAAAAATGATAACATTCTCCCACTTTGTGTTATCATTTATAATAAGGAAAAATGTACAACTCTCAACGTATGTCCGAAATTTCAGAGACACACTATACTATACTAAGTTCCTATTACCCTCTGAACTTATTTTATAAGTAATTCTCTATCCCTTTTCGGCCTACGTGGTACTAGCTTGAAAAAAAAGTCAATTAGTGTTGGGCCCACAAGATAATGCCACGTAGGCCGAAAAGGAATTTGAAAATTATTAATAAAATAAGTTCAGGGGGTAATAGGACCTTAGTATATCATAAGTGTGTCTCTGAGATTTCGAACATAAGTTCAAGAAATACTTGTGCATTATCTCTTATAATAATTTATAAATGTATTTGAAGGCACTTAATTTATTAGTATATGTATCATATAATCATTTTATTTATTACTTTGAAGAGATATGTCAACTTAATACTGAATAAGTAAAAATAAATTCAAATAATGATTAACTCAGTTCTGTACGTGACAAAATCAATCTAATAATCTTCCTAAAACAGCTGCTCAACTTATTATATATTAAGTCCATCAAGTTACACTTTTTTGAAATGATGTAAAAATTAACTCTACTACTTATCTTATCTACTAACATATATTTATTAATGGAGATATTAGTATTCAGATCTTGAAATCTCTATACGCTAGCTCGCTAGTTTATGATCAGTCAAATGAATTAATTGATAATTTTCTAAACATTTTGGGTAACAATTTAAGGGAAACTCGTTATGATAGGGAAAAAAGTTTTTCTCAAAAGAATGTTATATTAAATAATGACTTATTTGCCCGTCTTCAGCATGAAAATACGAAAACAATATAAGCATGGTATTATTTTTACGAAATATTATGTGAATGCATAACTTATTTTATAATATTTTTTGAAATTTTTTGTCATTTAAAAAAACTCAAAATTCCTACTTTATGTGACGTATGCATCAGATATATCACTTTATGCAATGTATCGAGACGCTAAGTTATGTATTCAAATGGATATATCTGATATCACAACGTGATGAATGTATGTTAATATAAAAGGTTTTTTGAAAAAATATAACTAAATTTTTTTACATCTCTCTCTCTCTCTTATATATATATATATATATATATATAAAAGTAAAATCTTTCAGATTAATTAATAGGATGGAGTACTAGCAGTTACAGTTAACTAGAATAGTCATTAAATTATAATAAAGTAGCTCATTCAAATAAAAATTGAATTTGTACTTTATTTGATTTTAAATATTTAAACTAGTGGAAGTTTGATTTATTTTGAAGTTGTTGGGATTTTTTTTCTTTTTTTGGTAAAACTAATGAGTATTTTTAGTTCAATTTACGTATATTTTCAATATAATATTTTTACTTTAATTAAATAAATGAATAATTAATAATTATAATAGATTACTTATTTTATTTTCAAATTATCATTAATGCTTAATATCATTGTTTTTTTTTTTTTGTCTAAATAAGAACGAATATGTAATTTCATATTTGCAAGTTATCTCCTTTATCATCATATTAATAAATCTCATGAAAATATTATATTCAGAGAATTTGAGATTTCACACTATCATTTCTGTATCAATAAAGAAGAGATCCATCAAGCTTATGATGACAGCTCTATAAACTATGATGCAGCCTCGGGATAACTTATTAATCTAACACCACATAATATTATTTTAAGTACATATATGTATTTATGTATCACTTGCTGAGGTAACTCTCAATATCTTTAGTGACATTGATACACAATTCCATGAAAGTGTGTTGGTCTAGCACATTTGCATTCGTCTTTTCATATTTCAAAATCCATGTAACTAAGTTGTTTCACCCTTTGTCTCAATTTGAACCTAAAGCAAACAGGAAGAGAAAAAACTAATATTGCTTTTAACAAAGATTGAAGCGACCAAGAATCTGACGGATGAATATCCTCGACATTACTTATTCTCTCCATTTCCCCAAGTACACACTTGGATGAAAGCCATGTGTCATAGTTAAAAATTAAAGGTGAAAATTATTTGTTATTTTAAATCTCCACCGTTAGTTTTTAATTATGACACATGTTAAGAATTCATCACCAACTTAATTATGTACTTAAGACAAGTCAAGAAAACTCTAGAATATTCCGGAGTTAGAGAGAATTGAAGGAAGATCTCTAGAATGAGTATCCTACAGAGAATAGTCTAGAAATGTTCTAGATATGGTAGTTCTAGAATTAAGTAGTTGAAGGAATATTCTAGAATATAATAGAAAAATATGATTAGCTAGATTGTTCTATCACCTCCTATAAATAGAGGTGGTTCATTTGAGTAGTAACCAACCAAGCAAGAAACAAAGAAAGTAACCAAGTAAGTAAGAAAACAAGAGAGCAAACAAGAGTGAGTGCTCAAGTAAGGAGTGTTGCTGAAGCAATCAACAAGTGCGATCAAGATTGTAAGACCGAAGCGGTCCTTACTTTGATATAATAAAATTCAAGTTGTGAGAAATCGATAGTGCATGTCGTCTCCACACCCAAAAATATTCAGCAACACATGGCTTCCATCCAAGTGTGTACTTTGGAAATGGAAAGAATAAGTAATGGAGAAGAGTTAAATCCACCTCCTCCTCCGAAGCACGAAGAAACAGAAGGAAGACGAAGATCATGCAGACACTAGTCGTAAAGTAAGTTTTCTAGAAACTCTATTATCTAGAGCAAGAGAACCAAATATAAATTTCGTTACACAAGGTTTAGATAATATAAATTTCCATGATGAGAAAGACAATCCCCATAATCATCCAAATTTTATCCCGATTACATCAAGCGATAAACAAAGATTTTATGCATCTTGGAAACAATCCTTGATTGTTAAGTTGATTGAGAGAAAGATAGGGTATCAAAAACAATATCTCCTCCAACCCCTATGGCAAGCTACGGAAAAGATAAGCCTCATTGATCTTAGTGAAAGATTTTTATCTAATAAAGTTAGCCAAGGCTGAAAACTATGAGAAAATACTCCACCAAGGACCTTCGTTTCTGGGAGCGCAATTCATTTTAATCCAAAAAAAGAAACCTAAAAATTCAATCCTTCCACAACACAAATTAAGAACACAACGGTTTGGTTAAGACTTCCTTAACTCCCGATGGAATTCTATGACCTAGACATCTTAAAAAAAATAGGAAACCAAAAAGGATTTGTAATACCTCTAAAATGACATAGGTGAAACTAGAACCTAACATGTTTGTCATGAGGGTCTAAGGTCCTAAAATTGATTATAATGTGGTAATGAGGTAGTGTTTAAAGTATTAGGTGAATTAAAAGTGAAACGTCAAGGGACGATTAAGACGTTTGACGACTAGTAACCTATGTGCTTCATGTGTGTCTTATGTATTTATGAGTGTTTTATGAGATTATGAGGTCCTTATATGATTTATTATAGTATTTATAGGCAGTGTGTCAAGTTTCATGAAGTTTGGAGGTCAAACGTCCATGACGTTTGAAAGTTTTTCCTTGAAATGACCTCGTGTGTCTTAGCATGTTTTGTCGAGTTTTATGTGTTCATTTTGGATGAAATTGATGTGGGAGGTCCTAAACTCGTAGACAATTATATTCGGGTTGGAAACATCCGGGCAAACATCCCCAAGGACCAACCAAGGGTCTTTGAGGAAGGACCCTTCATTTGAGGACAAAGTTGTCTAGGCCTGACCCAATCACGACCAGTAGGCTAGTCGACGCCCCGTCATTGGTGGACGTTGGTCAAGACTTATCCTAGGGAGATTAATCTCCCAATGTCCAGTCTCTTAACCAAATGATGACCAGCCAGGACTGTTTGTTTGCAGACAAATGGTCCGTCGATGGGCAAGCATCGATGGTCTTTGTAATTGCGTAGATTCACAGTAAAGTGAGTGGGTTTATAAGCCCTAATTGCCTAGATGAATTCATTCTTGAAAAATCAAAAACCCAATTCCCTAAGAAATTCTCTAGAACTCCATTGAAGCCAAAACTCAAGGAAGAGCTTGGATTGAAGATTTGATTGGTAATTCTTCATCAATTTCGTGGTTTAGCTTCATTGGGGTATGTTTTTTTTATCCTTCAAACTCTCTTCATCAAGGAGCCCAAAATTCAAAGAGATTTCTAAGGGCGAGAGGCTATAGGATGTGAATCGCGATACATATAAGGGCGAGAGGCTATAGGATGATAGAGTTTACCTTCTTTTCTACTCCTATATTGTGTCGTAGAGTAAAAGTTTCGAGTATTCTTTTCCTATGGTTTTCCTTGTGTTATAGGAGATGAATACGAGGAGGACATCGGCTAGGATACTTGAGGAGAATGATGTGAATGAGGAGATTCCTCCTCAAGTTGAGCAAGTTATCCAAGGTGATCAAGCGGCTCAAGGTTATCAAGGTGATCAAGTCCCTATTGTGGGTGGAGGTAATGATGTTCTGGTGGTTCCCCGAAAAATGACTAATGGGGATATTAGAGAGGCTTTACTTACTATAGCCCGAGCTTTGACTACCAATATGAATAGGGGTATTGAGCCTAGAGTGAATGTTGTGGAGAGCACTATGACATCTAGATTGAGAGATATTGGAATATGAATCCTCCTATATTTCTCGTCTCTAAGGTGGTAGAGGATCCTCAAGAGTTTCTAGATGGTGTGTATAAGGTTTTAAGTGCCATGGGGGTGGCTTGTAGGGAGAAGGCGGAGTTAGCTTTGTATCAATTAAGGGAGGTTTCTCAAGTATGGTATACCCAATGGAAGGATGATAGGCTGGTTGAGTCGGGGTCCTATTAAGTGGAAAGAATTAAAAGAAGCATCTCTAGGAAAGTACTTTTCCCGTGTGAGGAGGGAGGTAAAGGTAAAGGAGTTTATCAATCTCAAGCAAGGTAATATGAGTGTTGAAGAATACTCTTTGAAGTTCTCTATGTTGTCTATATATGCACCATCATTAGTGTCTAACTCTAGGGATGAGATGAGTAGGTTTGTGATTGTGGTCGCTGACCTAGTGAGAGAAAAATATTGTAAGTCCATGTTCTATGTTGATATGACCCTATCTAGACTCATGGTTTATGTTCAATCAATTGAGGAGTCTAAACTTGGTAGGATTGCTAGAAACTTGAAAAAAAGTGTTCCAGTGATCAAAGTCAACCTAGGTTGAAAAAGAAGGTTTTAAGTCAATAAGAACCTAAGGGTGCTAAGGTGAAATTTGAGAAAGGAAGTGTTTCTCAAAATGGCAAGCCTACATGTGCTACTTGTGGAAAGAGGCACTGTGGTGAATGCCTATTGGTTCCGGGAGTTTTTTTGGATGTGGTAAATATGGACACAAAGTGAGGGATTGTCCTACTAGAGATGGTAATCAAGTTCATCCTAATGTTCTGAAAGATGATGCTCCAAAGAAGAGACGTTTCTATGCACTCCTGACTAGAGGAGCAAATCCAGATGAGGGCGATGATGATGATGGTAAGTTCTTGTATTTCTCTCTTTAGTGTTATGAGTTCCTTCTAAGTGGGGGAGTATGGTTAGTAGATGGTCTAGATAGCCATAGAAGCATGTTGCATGTGCGTGGTGTTTAGGAGTCTTGTTATTGAATTTCATTGATTCCTTGCATTGTGAATTTCATGATATTATTATTATGTTGTAAGATGTGTTTACATGGTTTTACATTGCATACTATCATGTTTCCATCATCAATTGCCTAAAAGTTGCATTTTTTTTATTTTTGAATTATGTTCACTCTGCCAGGGAATTTTGCTTACCATAAGATTTTTGAAAAATTGACTAATTCATTATTTGGTTGAAAATTGTTGCAATTTGGTTAGAACTGATGTATATGAGAATGATAGTGAATATAAAAAGAGTTTTTTTCTATTTGGAATGAAGGATGTGAGTTTTTATGGCATGATGAGTTGTAGAATTTCATCTAGATTCTTGTTGTGATGTGAATCTCTTGATTATGTGAAATTGATGTTTCTTCTAGATGTTCGTATTGTATAAGGTGTTATGTGGTATGGTTATGAGCAGCTAGTTGAATCTCTATTTTAGGAAGTGTTCAGAGAGCGACTTGTGTCATTCGAGAACGAATGTCGTCCCAGTGGGGGAGATTGTAATACCTTTAAAATGACTTAGGTGAAACTAGATCCTAACATGTTTGTAATGAGGGTATAGGTACTAAAATGGTTTATAATGTGGTAATGAGGTAGTGTCTAAAGTATTAGGTGAATTGGAAGTGAAACGTTAAGGGACGACTAAGACGTTTGACGACTAGTCACCTATGTTCTTCATAAGTGTTTTATGTGTTAATGAGTGTTTTATGAGATTATGAGGTCCTTATATGATTTATTATAGTGTTTATAGTCAGTGTGTCAAGTTTCATGAAATTTGGATGTCAAACGTCAAAAAAAGTCCATAACGTTCGAAAGTTTTGCCTTGAAATGACATTGTACGTCTTACCATGTTTTGTCGAGTTTTAATGTGAGTGGTCTTAAACTCATATACGATCATATTTGGGTTGAAAACGTCCGGGCAAACATCCCCAAGGACCAACCAAGGGTCCTTGAGGAAGGACTCTTCATTTGAGGATAAGGCTGTCTAGGCCAGCCCCAATCGACGGCCGATAGGCTGGTCGACGCCCCGTCGTTGGTGGCCGTTGTTCGAGACTTAAACTAGGGATATTAAGCTCCCAATGGCCAGTCTTGAACCAAACGACGACCAGCCTGGACGGTCTGTTTGTGGACAAATGGTCCGTAGATAGCAAGCGTCGATGATCTGTCTAACTGCGCAAGTTAATTGTAAAATGAAAAGGTAAATTGGTAAATTCACCCCACGTCCAAATAAGAGATTGGGCGGTTTTCTAAGGGTATTCTAGGTATTTTAAGTAGGTTTATAGGTCCTAATTGTCTAAACAAATTCATTCTCCAAAAATCAAAACTTCAAGTCTCTAAGAAATTCTCTAGAACTCCATTGAAGCCAAAACTCAAGGGAGAACTTGGATTGAAGATTTTATTGGTGATTATTCAACAATTTAGTGGTTTAGCTTCATTGAGTTATGTATTGATCCTTGAAACTCTCTTCATCAATGACTCAAAATTCAAAGAGATTTCTAACGTTTTCTATCCATGGGTTCTTTCTTTAAAGGTTTTAAATCATTGTATATTGATTGAGTTCTTGTTAATTAGATGATTTTAACATAATTAACCTATGAACCCATGTAATTCATGAACCCTAGTTTTTGACTACTTTGTGTTTGACTTGATGTTGTCTTAATGCTTATGAATTCTAGTGTAGTTTTCTATGGGCTATTAATTGATGTTAGAATTGTATTAAATTGATGTATAGGCTGTCTTAGATATATAAATCTATATTGCATTAACCTAGATCCATTACGTATTATGGTTTTTGTATTGAATTGATGATCATGGCCATGGGTAAGGGCCTTTTGGTATTTAATTGAATGATTTAGCTATGGATTGAAGTGGTGAGAATGGATTGGTGGTACGCTACCCTAATTCTCTTTATTTTATGTAATGTAGCTCTTTAATTATGTTGTTATTGGTATGGAACACTCATGGTGGCGGTGCTATGTGCTTTACTTGTGAATGGTGCGGCTTTGTCGGCGTTACTTTATATATTATGATTATCATGACCTTGTCGTCACTGCTTGATGTATTATGATGAATTGTGTAGTTTGTTTATGTGAAGTATGATCATATTTATCTACATGTGAGTAATGTGAAAGTATGTGTTCTGCTATTGAAGTTGTTAGTGATCATGTTAGACTAAGACTATGTCCTTATGTGTGTACTCTTAGAGTTGATGTATGGTTCTTCCTACTTGACTATATGAGTCTATGATGATTATATTGATTATGCTATAGTAGTGTATAGGGTGACTTAAAGATGATAATGGTTATTCATATGTGCTTGTAGAATCATATGTTATACGTGGTAAAGTGAAGTATTGACGTGTCTTGTGTGGTAGACTTGTGTCCCTTACTTGATACATGTATGAATGTGAATATGAGATGTCTTGACTTAATATGATAAATCCTCTTAGTCTTGTATGTATGAATGACATGAGACCTTGAATGATGCTAAGAAGGTCATTTATGTGGAACCTTCAACCTAGTGGTAATGTTATAATCCTTGAAGTCAAAAGTCGTAATGATATCCTTCTTGTATGAATGGTGGACTTATGGTTAGTTGACTGGAACTGCATGAAATCATCCTTAGGAAAGTCATTAAACTATCTTTTTCGCTATTGAAAGGCAGCCCTAGGGGACCTCTTTGGTAGGTTGAATGTGATTGGGTTGTGAACTAGATATGAAACCTCTTCATGTGATTCGTAATGTGAATTACTCAATGAGAACAAATGTTAGCACCGAGTGAGTATGGTAAGGGAATTAGCTCTAGTTAAGAATGAGTCTAGAATGCAAAGAAACCCTTCATATTCCTTAACCATGTGCCTACATGGGATGTGTTCAATTTCTACAATTGGCAAGTAGAACATCCCTCCATCGCAGTAGGTTACAACTCCGGATTCCATGTTTAGCTACCATGGTCTATGTCTGTTATGGCCTATTCTTATCGTATAGGATACCTACTAGTATTGGAAAAGTTCTATGAAGTTTAGGTGGTGGTATGTGATGCTATCTAGATATTGCACAATAGGCTTTGAACATGTTAGTGAGTGATTCCCTAGGTCTTCTCCAAGATCATTACTTAAATGTCCTTATATGCGATGAATGTCTCTTTAATGAACTAATGAAAGCAATGACTTAAGTTAGAAAATATGTTAAATGAATAAGTACATATCTAGAGTATTTAAGGATTGTCTAGTTAAGGTGTGAATGAGGCATAGGAATGATCAATTCATATCTTACCTAGATAAGTCTTAAGAATGACTCTAGTAGGAAAGATGGTTGATTAAGTAGACATAATCTAAACTTAGATAGTCTTAAGGATTATTTAGGTAATATTTAAGAGGTCAAGTATGGACATTCTCTTCTTGATTTACTTAAGTAAGTCTTTTGATAACCTTTGGAAAAGAGAATGTCATAATATATGTATGTTATTGTATGAAGTGAGAATCATCTTATTCTAGGTACTCTGAAGGTTCTCTTAAGTGTGTGTGAAGGGATTGTA
Organism: Solanum neorickii; assembly: GCA_027704865.1. Taxonomy (NCBI): domain Eukaryota; kingdom Viridiplantae; phylum Streptophyta; class Magnoliopsida; order Solanales; family Solanaceae; genus Solanum; species Solanum neorickii. The sequence continues at coordinate 29,075,550 of JAKWJC010000367.1, forward strand.
CGGGCGGTCGCTTCACAACTGATTCAAGTGAACCTTAGAATTACATTTGGTAGGAGAATCTCATGGTTATGTGTTTGGTGCATTGTAAGTGTGTGTATCTTATTATAGATGGTCTTAAGGATCATTTAGGTGTGCCTAAAGAGGGTGTATGGGCAGTCTCTCTTTGTCTTACTCAAGTGAGTCTTAAGATAGCTTTTAGTGAGAAGAATGCATGCTAAGTAAGTTCACTGTAATGTTGGAATATGTTCATTGTGAAGCTTAAAATAGCTCACTATAATATTTTATAATTCTCTGTTTCTTAAATTGTGATAAAATGCTTATGTAATATCTTATATGTTTCTAAGGTGTTAAATGTTGTTATTATGCTTATACTATGATGTTTTAATAAAAAAAAAGCATATTTCCATTAAATGCCGGATATGTTTGTACTAATTCCATGCTTTTATCTATCTCTAAAGTGATTTATAGGTGAAGGTGCTTTTGGGGGAGAAGCTTGGATTAAAGTATCTTTCAAGCAAGTTGAAGTATGTTCTCATATGAATCGAGGGCATAGATGTCTTTGATTTCTTTTATTGAAGTATTGTAATAGACTTAGTACTATTATATTGTCGATTGTATGGATCGTGTCCAAAGTCTATTTTGATTCTAAGATTTGATGACATGAGACTTAGTATTTTCTATGGATTTTATATGAAAGATATTCTTAAAGACTATTTGAATTTTGTGAAAAGTTTTAATTCCGCACTACTTTCATATATGTATATGCGATGAACGATGCGAAAGGGCTAGTACAAGACCTCCGAGAGGTCAAGTACGTTGTGTTGCGATCCAATTGAATGTCCTAAATTTTAGGGTGTGCTCTCAGGATGTGACAGGATTCATCCTGAAGATAGACACTGTTACTATGAACACCACGAGGGAAAGATATTCTAGGCTTTGCATCCTAGCCCCCCTCTCGAAACAACTACCTACATACATTCTAATAGGATCACAACTTCAAAGAATATATTATGAACCATCCACACCCTTATGTACCCACTGTTGTAGACTTGGTCACCTAGTTCTATTTGCCACTACAAACCTTCTAATATACTGTCCACGTCCAACAACAATAATGAACCAAAAACTAACCAGAACTTTCAAAAAAAAGAGCAGAATGAAAGCATGGGATGGACAACAATGATATATCCAAAAAGAAAGAAACCCATATAAGATATTGCAGAACAATGACGTAGCGAAAATATAAAGTGATCGACATATCTTCAGCCATTGTTAGCGATATAGTTGGATTCCACAATTCTTCTTTTCTTTGAAGATCTTCTAAGCACTCAAAACCTCACTCTTAGATGATATGAAATTTTTAAAAGTAATGTGCTTAGGGACATTTGAATCAAATGACATATTTATAATCGTGTTTCCATCAAAAACGGTTAAGAGGTTATGGGAAGTTACCAACCACTTGTGTAGTAGGATAGTGGATCTATGTAGTGGGATAATGGGTAGTTAACTATTATCCCATTAATGGGATACTGGGTAATTAACCACCTTCCCATTAATGGGATAATGTATCCATGTAGTGGGATAATGGGCAGTTAATCGTTATCCCATAAGTGGGATAAGGGTAATTAACCACATTTTCATTAGTGGGATAATGGATATATGTAGTGGGATAATGGGTCTATGAAGTGGGATAATGAACCCATTTAATACGGACCATATCAGCATTAACAAAAATGATAACATTCTCCCACTTGGTTCGTATATTCTAATCCCATTAATGAAATATAATACATAAATCATGGCGATAGTTTCTCTTGCAGTGAGTAGTATCTTCCATGTATCACAATGCACTATATCTCTAAAATTTAACCCATATAATTAATGAATAAACTCAATATTTATTCAAGGTCCATAATTAAGTGATATTTCTGAAAATAAAACTGAATGTGCACACACTTAACGAGAAATATCATATAAATTAGAGTTTCATAAACATTCATTGTTACAAAAAAATTTTACATAGTGGGACTAAGTCCCATTGTGACTATATGATCCTTAAATTTTTGTGGTGTCATGCCTTTAGTTAAAGGATCAGCTAACATTACTTTAGTGCTAACATGTGCAATGACCACTTTCTTGTCTTTATCATATTCTCTTATGGCTAGATATTTGATGTCGATATGTTTGCTTCGACTACCACTTTTATTATTCTTAGCCATAAAGACAACAACTGAATTATCATAATATAACCTTAATGGCTTAGATATAGATTCGACAATTCTAAGTCCAGAAATAGAACTCTTTAACCATACACCATGTGAGGTAGCCTCGAAACAAGAAACAAACTCAGCTTCCATAGTAGAAGTAGTAATTAGAGTCTGTTTGTCACTTCTCCAAGATATAACTCCACCAGCTAACATAAATATGTATCCTGAAGTTTATTTTTGTGAATCAACACAGCCAACAAAGTCTGAATCAGAGTTGTCAATGACTTCCAAGTCATCTGATCATTTGTACATAAGCATGTAGTCTTTTGTTCCTTGAAGATATCTTAAGACTTTCTTTGCATCTCTCAGTGGTCAAGACCTCGATTACTATGATATCTTCCTAACATTCCAACAACAAATGATATGTCAAGTCTTGAACAAGCCTGAGCATACATCAAGCTTCCGACAGCAGAAGTGTAAGAAATGTTCTTTATTTGTTCCCTCTCAATATCGTTCTTCGGGCACTAATTCAAGTTGAACTTGTCGCCCTTCTTGATAAGAGCTACACATGTTGAACAATCTTTCATCTGAACCTCTCAAAAAATTTATTGGTATAAGATTCTTTGAGATAAACCTAAGGTACCTTGATATCTATCTCGATGAATCTTAATACCAATAACATAAGATGTATCACCCATCATATCATAACTTTTAGAGAGAAATTGTTTCACCTCATGTATCATCCCTTATCACTAGATGCAAGTAAGATATCATCCACATATAGAACTAAGAAACATATTTTACTCCCACTGATCTTATTGTATATACACTGATCCATAATGTTCTCAACAAAATCGAATGAAGAGATAACATTATGATATTTCAAATACCATTGACGGGAAGCTTGTTTTAGTCTATATATGGATTTCTTTAACTTGCATACCAAGTACTCACCATTACTAGAGGAGAATCCTTCAGGTTGTTTCATATAAACCTCTTCCTCTAGATCACCATTGAGAAATGTGGTTTTCACATCCATCTGTTGCAATTCTAAGTCAAAATGTGCTACTAATGCCAATATTATGCGCAAGGAATCCTTTTTAGACACAGGAGAAAATGTCTCCCGCTTTCTTTTGAGTGAATCCTTTAGCAACGAGTCTTGTTTTATATCTTTCTATGTTACCTGATAAGTCTTTTTTAGTCTTAAAAATCCATTTACATCCAATGGTTTTAACATCACTAGGAAAATCGACAAGATCTCAAACGTCGTTACTTTTCATAAAATTCATTTCTTCTTTCATGGGATTGTACCACAATTCATACTCTTTAGAATTCATGGCTTGTGAAAAAGACTCAGGATCATTTTCAACTCCAATGTCAGATTCTTGCAAATATACAACAAAATCACTAGAAATTGCTTATATTCTTTTTGTAGTGGATCTTTTCAATGTTGCACCAACATTTTCGTGTGGATTATGTTGTTTAATTGGTTATTCAATAATTTCAGGAATTACTTGAACAACTTGATTCATATGCATGTTTCAGCAGCTTGTGGAATCTCAGTGATTGATTGCTTAACACCTTATTGAACTTGAGGGGTATTATGTACAACAATCAATTTTTGACTTAAAGTGGAAGGTTGGTCTCTTATAGAAATTGTATTCTGAAAGGGATCACTCGCACTAATTAAGTCATTTTCAAGAAATTCTGCATTTCTTGATTACACAATCTTAGTATTGTTAGATTGACAGTATAATATGTATCCTTTAGACCTTTCGGCACATTTAATGGAATATCCACTAATGGTCCTAGGACTCAGTTTCTTTTCTTGTGGGTTGTAAAATCTAACTTCAGACGGGCATGCCCGTACATGTATATGTGTCAAACTAGGTTTTCAACTTTGAATAACTCAAAATGCATCTTTGGAACAGTCTTGGTTGGAACTCGGTTTAATATATACGATGTTGTCTTAAGATATTCAATTCACAAGGACTTAGGTAGCTTAGAGCTACTTAACATACTACACACCATGTCCAATTATGTTCAATTTCTTCTTTCTGCTACACCATTCTGATCTAGAGAACCATGCATAGTATATTGGGCAACAATCCCATTTTGTTGAAGAAACTTTGCAAAATGGACCTTGTACTTGTCCATCTTCTGTATATGTACCATAATACTCACAACCTCTATCACTTCTCACAATCTTAATTTGTTTTTCACATTGTTTCTCTACTTCAGCCTTGAAAACTTTAAAGACTTCTAATGCTTCGCTCTTATTATGAAGCATGTAGAGATGCATATATTGTAAGTAATGATCTCTAAAAGTGATAAAGTATTTCTGACCATATGCATCCATGTTTGGACAATATATATCTGAATTTATGATTTCCAATACGGTTGAACTCCTCTTGACACCTTTTTTGACTTGTTGATCTGCTTGCTTTGATGCAGTCTGTACAACTATCATAATTAGTAAAATTTAAAGTACTAAGTACTCCATCGTTTGCTAATCTCTTAATTCTATCGATGGAGATATGTCCCAATCTCTGATGTCTTTTAGTGTCAGTTTGTACATCCTTAACAGTATGAATGAAATCATTTTGTAAATTAAGAGAGAAAAGTCAATCAGACAATGTATCATGTTCAACAAGTTTAGATTTATAAAATAGTTTGGAATCGCCTTCTAGAAAGAAGGAATATTCCAAACATATAAGTCTTGATACTGAAATTAAATTCCTAGAAAAATTAGGAACATAAAAAATCTTTTCCAACTCTAAAATAAAACCACTACTAAGAACTAAATTGCATGTACCAATAACTCCCACAAGCGACTGCATCTTTGTTCCAGAATGGATGCTTCACTCAGCTCCCACTGGCTTCCGCAAGTTTCTTAAATCCTACAAGGAATTCGTAATATGGATTGTAGAAGCAGAATCAATCCATCATGTGTTATGATTGACATCAATCATATTAGCTTCATAACAAACAAGAGAGATAGAAGTACCTTTCTTAACAAGTCATTGTTGAAACTTGACATAATCATGCCTTATGTACCCAATCTTTCTACAAAAGCGACACTTGGGTTCTTTTTTTATGTCAGTTTCAAGTGGTGCATTTCCTTTAGACCTCTTGTTAGCTTGATTTGTCTTCTTTTCTTGAGTATTCATGAATGCACTTTCTCCTGTTTCCATCAGTAATCGACCTTCATCTTGAACACACATGTCCATGAGTTCATTAATAGACCATTTATCTGTATGTGTGTTTTAATAGATCTTAAAGGGACTATACTGTGCAGGTAGACTATTCAGGATATAGTGCACAAAAAAAGTTTCAAACATTTCGACTTCAAGAATCTTTAGTTGAGTTGCTAAGTCTCGCATTTTTCATAATGTGCTCATGCACATTTCTCACACTATTGAGCCTCATTGATGAGAATTTCATAATTAAGGTGCTGGCAAGTTCCTAATCTGAAGTCTAAAATTGTTCATCAATAGCTTTCAGTAATGCCTTGACATTGTTATGCTGTTCGACAGAACCACAAATACCAGCAAAGATTTTGGCCTTAATGAACATAACACTCAAACGGTTAGAGCATTCCCATCGTTCATGAAAAAAAATCTCAACTTGAGTGCTGATTTCATTAATAGTTGGTTCGTCTTTCCTGATAGCATAATAAGCATCCATAAACCCTAAGTGAAGGAGAATTTTCTTCTTCCAAATCTTATAGTTCTCACCATTTAGTTCGAAAATATCATAAATATCAGAGAAATTTATATGTTGCATAACTGTAGATTAATATTATACATACTTAACACAAATTTGAGGCAAGTAATATAAAGTTGAATCTACTAAAAATTGTTTGTATGCTAAATTTTTTCAATTATATTTATATTTATGATAAAATTATCAATTAAATAGCATGATATTCTATCTTTATGACAAAACTATTAAACTCTCATTCATAATTCCTGTGGGTAATTGTGAAAAATATTTAATATTTCATCTTAATTAATTATGCAACTTAATAATAAAGAAATTAAGTTATCATATCATGCATAATTAATTACAATTCTAATGTCTAAAAATTTCTTTATGTGATCTGTACCTTTTAAATTTTATTCAATTAAAGATGTTGCTAAACTTTAATCAAATAAATTCTAGATCACCTATACATTTATTTCTTTAAGTGATCCAAAATATAATATATACTATCATTTTATTAAGATTGTTGTGGCTAAATTTCAATGAAATAAAATTATATGAATCAGTAAATATTAACTCATGACCATATACAAGATTTATGGTTGAACATTATGCAACAAAACAACAATCTCTTTGCTTTTATTATTAGAAAATGTTTTCAATAATTTCAAAACAAGATTTAAATTTTTAAGAACCATTTTGAGTGATTTTAAAGAATTTCGACAACTAACAAAGCAGAGGGAATTCAATGACTTTGATACTAAATGTAAGATATTGCAGAGCAATGACGCAGTGAAAATATAGAGTGATCGACATACCTTCAACCATTCATGTTAGCGATATAGTCGGAGTCTACAATTCTTCTATTCTTCAAAGATCTTCTAAGCACTCAAAACCTCACTCTTAGATGGTTTTTTAGAAGTAATGTGCTTAGGGACCTTTGAACCAAATGACATATTTATAATCGTGCTTCCATCAAAAACGGTTAAGAGGTTATGAGAAGTTACCAACCAGTAGTGTAGTAGGATTGTGGATCCATGTAGTGGGATAATAGGTAGTTAACCATTTTCCCATTAGTGAGATGATGGGTAATTAACTACCTTCCCATTAATGAGATAATGGATCCATGTAGTGGGATAATGGGTAGTTAACCATTATCCCATTAGTGGAATAATTGATACATGTAATACGGACCATGGGTCTATGAAGAGGGATAATGGACCCATGTAATACGGACCATATCAACATTTCCAAAAATGCTAACAACCCAGTCTACTTAAAAGCATGCATGAGGATAATAATCAATTTTCCATACCTCCACATCCCATAATCAACCCCACTAGACAAAAAATGACAACCAATAACATTAGTAGCATACTAGAATTGCAAATAAAAACAAATACCAAGCAAAATCCAAACCAGTGAAACCAAAAATGATAACACAAAAGAGTTGTTACTTTCCGATAAGAAACACAAATTGTGACTTTTATGAAAAGTTGTGGCTTTTATGAAAAGTGAGACGAAAGGTTGCAAATTTTATGAAAAAAAGATGCGACTCTTATGAGAGCTTGTGACCTTTTCGAATGGTGTAACTTTCCAAAGAGTTGTGAACTTTTCGATAAGAACAATAAAGATTTGTTCACACTACCATTTATTTTCTATAAATAGAAGAGTTTCCTTTCATTTTATAATAACAAAAATTTTGAACTTTTTCTTCTTCTTCTTCTGGACGATTAAATATTTGTATACATTACTCATGATGAATAACTCACTGAAACCATTATTTTGTATCAACACTGAAGAATAGAATCGTTCTATTCTGAAAGGATCTATTCCTTAAACTTTGTGTACTAGAGAGACTTATTTCCTTAAGGGACATTGTGCGTACAGTGAGCTCAATTTTTTCCATTTTGTTTCATTCTATTGTTAAAGATCCTGATATGTTTTTTACCGTTATTAATTTTTCTTATATTATTACTTTTATTTTGGAGTACATGCTTTAAACTTTGTTATTTATGTTTCCTGCAAAATTATTTTTATAAGTACTTATTAGTACAAATTAAATAATAAACATTAATTGAGTATTCAGACAAGTTTTCATTACTGGAATTATTGAAGGTACAATTAAAAGAATCTTTATAAATCTTTAATTTCTCATCAACAACGTCATTCCTTCACATACAAGGATGGGATTATGTGTTCTTTAGAAAATCCTCTAAGAGTTAATAAATTTGTATGCCCATGTGTTATGATTTTTATGTTGTTATTATCTATTTCTACTAAATTTTATCAGTGGATATTACGAGTACTTTAAGGATTGAAAGTTTATTGAAGTGTTGGTCAATTTTTGAGGTATGTTATTTCAAAACATGAGAACTTTTTTTGGTTAAATGATTTGTTATAATCATTGGATATCTCATAGGTTACTCCCTTTAATGTATGTTTTTTCTCGTTGTTTTATTGTCTCCTTAACATTATATTGATTATTTTTCGTTTGGTCTGTATATGATCTCACTTCCTTTTAATGTTTTTTTTATTTTTTCCTTCTCATTCGGCTCTTTCTTAATTATTTTGGTGTGAGTTATGACTATTTTTTGGCAAGCTTAATTTGAAATATATGAAACAAAATTTGCTCTGAATAATATTAATATCTTTAACTACAAAAGATGTGTCTATTAAAACAGAAAAGACATAAAGTGACACCTCAAGTTGTCCAGAATTTTCAAAAAGACACCCTAACTATGAGGGCGTTCTATTACCCCCCTAAACAATTTCAATAATACATTATTACATCATTTCTCGATCAATACCAGATTTTAAAGAGCAAGTGTTTATCACACACCAATCATTGTGTGGCACGTGTTAATATATATATATATATATATATATATATATATATATATATATATATATATTTATTTATTTATTTATTTTTTTAATTTTAAGTTTTCTTTATTTCTCTCTCTTACCTTTTGACTTATTTTAATTTTATTGCTTTAATTTTAATTTTACTTTAAATTCTTTATCTTTCACCCCTACTCACAAGTTAACCCTCCCTTCATTTTTTTTCCTTCTTCTTCTTCACCTCCCACCGTCACCTCACCCCACCCCTACCTCAAGTTGAGCCCCTCCATTTTTTTTTCTTCTTCTTCAATCAAATTCCTTTCTTTCAAAATTATACTATTTTGTAGTACTTGTGATATTGATAACAAAACTAATTATTTTTTTAAGAAAATTAAAATTTTGAAGGTATCATAAATTAATTTATCTCATTTCATATAAATTCAAAACTAGAAATGATAATTTTGTAAGAATCAAAACTCTCAGAAAATTAAAAAAGTTTAAGTGGAATTTGGATTTTAAAAAGTAAATAATACCTACTAATCATCTTGAAATCTAGTGGGTTATCAAATTGTTCGAAATATAATAAAATTATATAATTTTAAAGTTGAAGAGAGTTAAACTAATAGTAGTAAAAAAAGGAGGTGAAGTTGTGATGAAAAATGACATTGAAAGTGAAAAGTTACCATGAAAATGACAATGAATTTTTGAAGAAGAAGGAAGAAAGAAAGAAAGAAAATTAATAAAGAGAAAAAGTTAAAATAATAAGAAAAACAAGAAAATATATTTTATAGCAAAATACTTGTAAAAATAAAATTATATTTATTTTTGTAGTTTGTTCACGCTCTCCATGTCAGGTGGATAAAAATGATGTAATAATATTAGTTAAGGATTGTTTAGAGGGGGGGGGGGGTTATAGAACGTTTGCATAGTTTAAGTGTCTTTTTGAAATCAGGACAACTTTATGTCTTTTCTCAACATATTTGTTGTCGTTTATGTTTTAAGACATTGCTGAGCGTTTGAGTTATCTAGGTTATACTTATTTTTAATTTTTAATGTTAAAGAATATTTCTTCAACATGAATCTAGAATCACACATTTTAAACTACTTGTACTTTCATAGTTCAACAATTATACATACATATTTCAAAAAAAATAAAATCGTAAAGTTGCATTTATGAAGCATCTAGATGGGCCTTCATAACAACAATGTAATGAAGAATGAATTTCGAAAAGGGTCAATATTTTTTTATTGTTTCAAATTTAGTTTTCTCCTTCTATAAATTTTTTTTGTGAGTGACAAAGTAACAAGAACGAAAAATGATGAGCGTTTGGCCTCAGATTGTCTCTAAAAAAATTTATTAAGTAGCTATTCTGACCATAAAATTATTAGATTCTATATTTTTCATGTAAAAAAATAGAAAAAAATGATGTTTATTCGCTACATAAAAACATCACTTTGTTTTAACAAGGCAATTATATCATCAAACATATACTATGATAAATTATGTAAAAGATAAAACTAATTAGCTATGAAGATAGTTTTAATCATTCACTATATATTTACAATACTTAAAATATATGATAATGTCAAATCATTTAATTTTTGTTGAATTGTAATTAAAACCTACTAAAATTTACTTTTTTTTTTCTTATAACAGTTGATTACTAGAAAGATTGTTCAAAAGTTAAGAAAAATTATTTATCCCCGCATGAAACGAAAGTAAATTACTTAGTTAACTAATAACTAAGGGATGTTTGTCATCTCATGTAATTTTCCCTATAAAAAACTAAGTGTGGCCCGTTAAGTTAGCTAGGCCAAAACCTAGCTTCGACTCATTTAGCCTAGTATAGTGGGCTCATGGCTTGCGGGTTAGGCCAGAATGACCTTGTTTTCTATTGACCTCAGGATCGGACCAGCCTATTAGTGGGTGACCCAGCCCAGCCCAGCCCAACCCGATTTTATAGCCTTGCTAGTAATGATTAATGTTAATGGGTTGGTCTGATCCGACCCGGCCCAGTCAATAGCTTTACTCTCAAAAGAAAGAATAGGCAGAAATTCAAGAAATGAATAAAAAATTTGATCTCACTAGGTGTGCTAATTTCTTTGCAATAAATTGTGAAGCACTTAATATATATTGCAATCACAAAATAAACAAAAAAAAAATACTAATTAAATTCTAAAGATTTTAAGTACAAATATATATGTTTTTCCCTTAGTTTTTCTTGCTTGAGATATCTCAATGATTCTAGCATTGTTAATGATGATGTATTTTCTAAACTAAGAGTAGATGGATCTCCTTGAAACATATTTGATTTCTACGACACGGTATTGTACATCTTCTTGAAATGTACATGGTTGTCAAGAAGATTTGCTTACGTCTTGATCTCTTCGTGAATATTTCAATATCATTTACAAAAAAAAAAATTCCAAATACCTTTTCAAGTGCGTATATTACTCTTTATTTAGACATGAGCTAAGGTATATGGTAGAATAGCCTCCAACAACCTAATTAAAATCCAACTTATCTTATAAAATCTCATAAAATTTCGATGTTTACACGCAAATTTAGAGGCTAACATGACTACTACTCCTAAAGTACTAAATGCTAGATTTTTAGACCCGTATCATAGCATCCAATTATTGTTATACCAAATAACAAGTTCGAGAATAAATGTTACCACTATATTAAGACCGTACTTGTGAGTTGTGAGGGATTTTTAATTAATTGTAAACTTAGGGCTAACAAATTAAAAGTTTACGTGATCATTGTCTCCTCATAGCTCAACTTTTTGCCGTCTATTCGTGGGAAGAACAATCAAGTCAAATACCAATAAATTTTAAAACGTGCATCCACGTATGCATCATTTATTATTTGGGGAAAATATGAAGTACATACTATAAAATACAATATTTTGAATTTTGTGAGGATGAAATGAGTGCCAGGTCAGCCATGGCAAAATTAAAGAAGCCACTTGTTAATTAAATTATTTTGAATGAATTAGATTATTTAAGGGTCCACAAATTTAATAGATCACCACATACAACAAGAGAAATATCAACAACCACAAGGGATTGATATGATTGAATTTTTGGCTGCGACTATATCAATTTTGCTTAGTTTGCATGGATTGGGTTACATTACCAATCATGCAGGGCAAAATTAAAAACTTATCATCAAAACCTCAATTATTTAGTTGACATTGACAAATGACATATATTGTCACCCATATTTTCAATAGTTTTTTCATCCCCCTCTTGTTAAAAAGTTTAAATATCAAAGAAGAACTAGGCTCAAAATGAGCCAAAATTATGAAGGTTTTAATTATGATAATTGGAAAGAAGTGGAGGAAGTGCATTTGATTTTGATGCTTCATATTTGATTAAATGAACTCATTTGATTTTGATGTGTCATATTTGATTATATGAAATCATTAATTTATTATTCTTGATAGTCATTCATGTTTTTAAAACTTTTTAATAATATTATTTTTGTTTCTTTTAGAAACTCAATTATTTCTATTTTTCTCAAAATATATACTTTAAGATGATAAAAGACATTCTATATATATTTTCATTGGAACTTTTCGAAGCACAATTATTTTTCATTTCTGCAATAAAATTGAAGTACCTAGATATTCATAAAAAAATAATGTATCGGACTACTGGAAGTATAAAAAAAACATGTGAAGTTATTCGCCTCTGCACCTTTAAAATCTTGAAGAACCGAGTAAATATTTCAATTAAATATATAAAAGAAATTAAATTGCTTATAAAGATACTAAACAAGTTTCTATTGTATTCTTTCAAAAAAAAAAAAATTGAAAAAACTAATGTGACAAGGCATCCAAATAGAAATAGTTAAATGATATTATAATTCTAAAAAAACAAAAATAATGTTACTTAGCAGTTCTCCAAACAGACGTGACTATTCGAGAAATTACTCTTAATTTATTAAAAACGCATCACACAACATGATCTTGGTCTAAATTTGAAGTACCTGATATGTTTCCCATCTAACTATAATATGTTGAATTGGGACTTTAACTAGAAAATGACCCCTTCTTTTGGGTTTGGTAAATATTGGGCGTACATCATATGGAAGAACAATTTACAAACAAAAGAAATTCAGTTCAAACGCTATAGAATGTGTCAAAATAGAAATTAATGTTCATGAAATATTTAAAATCTTAACTTTGATGTTCTTTTATTTTAATTTAAGTGATATAGTTTAACTTATCATATAATTTAACAACAAAAAAGTTAACTTTTAAAACTTGTAATTTAAAATAAGTCACAATAAAATATTTTTGTAACTGTAAATTATTTCTTCAATAATAAACTTGATATTTTATTAAATTATTTCTAAATAATAAAAATTTGTCCTTTTAATTAGGACGGCTTAAAAAGACAGCTGAGTCATTTATATAAATTAAAACCCAAAAAGAAATATAGATTTTGTTCTTTTGAAAATTTAGAGTTAATCAAACAAATGTCACTTGAATTGAAAAGGATCGTTCGAAAGATTATTTTAACAAACCTATGGAAGAAGTTCATTAATCCCGCAAATATTCCCACTAAACCAGATTATATTATAAATAGAATCATAGAAATGAGACTATACTATTCCTCGAGTGGGCGTACGTCGATAGAGTATTTTATTTTCATTTTTATTTAAGATTGGGTGCATTGATAGTAATAGAATTAAAATTTGATAAAGAGTATGCAAAATAAAATATATATATTCATAATAGCTAACATTTAATTTTTGTTTTATACACCATATAACCGGCTAAGGATATGCAAATCAGATCATCCTTCGCCTAAGGTGGCTCCGCTCATGGGAGGTAGTCATTGATTATTTATACTTTTTTCATCTCAAATTACTGGTCCATTTTTAAATTGACACACATATTAATTAAGAAAATAATAATTGACATAGTAAATATATCATTTACCTATTCTATTTTTTTTCAAAATTAATTAATTGACGATATAATTGATAAAAAAAAATTTCTTTTTCTTGATTTATCAACAAAAACAAGTAAATAAAAGTTGAACAAGAAATTAGAGACAAAAGGAATATATATTATTCGAAATTTATAAAATGTAAGGATTGGTGGAAGGGAAAGTAAAATATATGATATTTTCGTTTGTTGTTCAATGATTGTTTGGTAAAAAGATTAGTTATAATAGGTTACGTAAAGGAAAACAGGTGTCCATCTAAATGGCCTCCAACTAGGTACCATTCTTCCAATCATCATATTATATTATAACATATAAAAAGACAACACAACAAAAGGGGAAATGGGAATGAAAGGTGGCTAGCTTTTCATATTATTTACGTCATTTAGAATTTGGACTTGTCCTATAATCATGCATAAACCGTTGGTATTTCAGCTAAAAAGAGAAAGAAAAATCCCAAATTAAAGGGTTTAAAACACCTTTAATACAACAAAATGACAAATCATCTTTAAAGAATTAAACAGACTAACAACAATAAGGCGTATTTGGTTATGTACAAATTAAATAAAAAGGGAATAAAGAACTAACGAGTTACGGGAAATAAGGCTTTTTTTTTGTAACGTAAAAAAAATGTAAATATCATTCATATTTCATGGGCAAAAGACATAAGCAATGAGGAGTCGAGAAAACACTAGTAATATATACGCAATAATTGTTGATAATAATATCTCTCGTCTTACGCATAATTATAGCCCTACAATTAATATATGTAGGCTCTACTTGAAAATATATATTTATAGGACAATACTTTATAATATAATTTAACTAGAACAATCTAGAAGACCCCTTTTATTATTTTGATTCAATAGCAACTTTAATATGTAAATCATGAACTTGTACGTAAAATGTTGTCAATTTTTTTTCAATTCGAATGAAAGAAATAGACCGATAATTAACATAAAAGTACGTAATACATAAAAGAATAAAATTTTAGGAATACAAACGTAAGCAATATAATCATTCTAAATTAGTTTAGAAGTGAGACGTAATGAAATGATTAAGTTTGATCAATCAAAAGCCTAGCTAGCTATTAATCGATTGAGTTGGGTGTGAATGAAAATCCTAAAAATAGAATAAAGTGGGGTTCAACAATTTCTCTAATAGTACTACAATTATTATTATTATTATAAATAATAATAATAATAAATAGCTCCTAAGCCTACCGCGTTGATGGTATTAATAAGGAAAAATATACAAGTAACCCTTGAGGTTCTAGTATCCTTTAATTTATTTTTTTAACACCTTTTAGATTTATGTGGTATTCAAATATCTTCTATATGATTGAATTGTGTTGAGTTACAGTGTGTTACATAAGTCAAAAAGTGTACAAAATTATATAAAAAATGAATTCAAAGGAATAATAAAATCTTAATTTAGTTAAGATTGTCTCTGAGTACTTATATTTTATCCCCAATAATAATATTAATTTGAATATAGTAATTAATTTGTATGATTGACACGCATAGGGATAGCACGTGAGGCTAAAATCCATTATTTTGGGTGAATGATTTTATCGTACACCACCTACTAACCCTCCACTTGTCATGCAACGTAGATGATAATTGAGTTGTATGCACAAACCACATTTCCCCTATTATAAATACTTTCATTCTCTCTCACCTTTTTGCATGAAATTGTGGGATTTTCTATCTTTTCTATAAGTGAGAAAGAGAAAGAGCAAGGTTTCTCAAGAGACCTTAAATAAAGCTTTCTTCCCAAATTTGAATATATTAATTTATATCATTCAAATAACCAAATCACAATCAACATGGCCTTATTTGACCTCCACCATCCATGGCTCTTCGTCTTTGGAGTCTTAGGTAAGTTCCCTAAAAAGTTGTTGCAAAATAGCCCTATTGAACCAAACTTTAGTTATTCCTAACTAGTACTACAATATATTCACATTGTCCATTGCATATATATTCTCATGAATATATTGTATGACAAAACTTCTTTATGACATTCTTTTCTAAAAATGAAAGTAAGTCATATAAGTGGACAGAACAGTGCTAACCCTTTTATTTTTTTTCCGTTTGTATGTTACAGGAAATGTTATCTCCATATTGGTCTTCTTAGCTCCAGTGTAAGTAACTAATAATCTTTCATTAATTCTAACAAAGAGAAATTTCTAGTATTTTTCTTAGACATATACTAAATTTTTAGTTGTACTGATTTTTCAGGCCAGCATTCAGACGAATTTGCAAAGAAAAATCAACGATGGGTTATCAATCAGTACCTTACGTGGTAGCACTATTTTCATCGATGTTATGGATGTATTATGCATTTATCAAGAAAAATGCAATTCTTCTAGTCTCCATCAACTCCTTTGGTTGCATTGTTGAGACCATTTACATTACGATTTTCATTCTCTACGCATCCAAGGAGGCTAGGGTACGTAATTTTCATTATGATATAGAACAGGTTGAACAACGTGGTACAATCAACAGTTAATAGTTGTACACGCTCATTGTACCACATGTTGTTCAATCTGCTTTAGGTTAATTCACTTAGTGTTACTTATATAATTAAATTGAGTTATGTTTTGACTACACATATTACACAGAGGCAAACGGTGCAACTTTTGGTATTATTGATCGGAGGATTATACACACTCATATTTTTAATCACTTTATTTCCTCTGAATGGAGTCCTACGCGTACAAGTTGTTGGTTGGATTTGTGTAACCGTAGCAGTGGGTGTTTTTGCAGCACCTCTTAGCATCGTGGTAATTAAACATGATATGATATCAACTATCTATTAAATATAGTCACTTTGAAAATTAATTAATTATAATTTCTAACACTTTTTATGTTTGTTTTTTTTTTTTAAAAAAAAATAAATAAAAAAATCAGTTTCAAGTGGTTCGAACAAGGACTGTGGAATTCATGCCTTTCACCCTCTCTTTCTTTCTTACTTTGAGTGCTATCATGTGGTTTGGCTATGGACTCCTCCTTAAGGACTTGTGTATTGCAGTAAGTACTTGCACCTAAACTACTACATATCTATTAAGCGGGTCTGATTAAATTTGAACGGGTCATAATGACTTAAGATAATAATCGGGTCAGGATTCAACCAATTCAAAAAGGGTTATTAGGTCAAAATGTTATATAACGGTCAAGACTTAATTATTTTACTCAATTTTTACCATGTTTAATTGTTTTATTTTTCTTTATTATGACTATATAAAACATATCGAATTGAAAAATAACTTTAAAAAAAAATTATTTTAGCAATATTTCTAACGAGTCAATTTAGGTTACATATTGAAATTGATTGGATTGAAATGAGTTGAACTAATGAATGAGCGGTTCAATAACCAATCAAAACTTAAACAGATTGGACAAATTAAATTTTATTTTGTCAGCGATAATATTATAATATACATTAATCATTTGATACATTGAACAAAATTTTGGTTGCGTGATATTTAGACGAGATAACTAAAACCAACCTACTTAGAAAGGCAACAAAAAGAACCACTAAATTTCGAACATGAACATGATGTGTCTTTATTGCTTACCAACTACTTAACATTCATACATTTATTGTTCCACATTAATTTCCTCATCGTACAATTCAACCAAACTACTAAACTACAAAATTATCTCAGTAATTCCATTTACTTAATAATTTTTCTTTAATAATTTTTTTTTTTAAAAAAAATTGTAGTACTACAATAAAAAGATTTAATTTTAATTTTGTGCAGTTGCCGAATGTATTGGGTTTTTTTCTGGGAATGATTCAAATGTTGTTATATGGAATTTACCGGAACGCGAAGCCAGCGATAGATTTAGAGAAAAAAGTTTGTGAGCATGTAGTAAACTCGGAGCAGATTTATCCTGTTGATTCCGAGGACGTTAATTCCAACGATACAGAGGAAATTAACGTGGCCGCTGTAGTTCCAGTAGTGGTGGCAAATAACAATGAGAATGAGGAGAGACTTGGTGATGACGTAGCACAAGTGAAGTTGCAGCCCTTTCAAACACCGGTGCTTGTGGTGTGTGCTGCATGAATTTTACTCTTTTATTATTTGCTTCTATGTTTCATTGCTTTTTTGTTTATTTATTTGTAATTTATAGTATATATCATCCTACCCTACCTACAAATTTCGGTTTCCATTTCTCTGTGGAAAGAGGAAAAGAGAAATATTATGAATCAAAAGGCCCTTAAATATATCTTACATAATCTCAATCAACAATTTCTTTTTGTTTCTAACATAGCAGTATATACTCCCGATTTTCTCATACTATAAATCATTTTATTAAAAATAAAATAAATATTTTAAGGTTAAATTGTTACTCCCTTTTACTTGTCCATTTTTGAATAGACATACCTATCAAGAAATAATAATAATTGACAAACTTAATTTACCATCGTACCCTATTAATTATGAAGTGGGTGAATTAGAAACTTGAGATTTTCAACAAGTTAATCTTTTTTATAGTAATTAATTAAGCATATTATAAAGTAAAAATAATATTTCTTTTCTTGATGATTTGTTCAAATAGACAAGTAATTAAGTATAACTAAAAAAAATAACCAAGTAATTAGGTAAAAAAATAAGCACTTAATATGTTCTTCCTCTGTCCATTAATACTTTATACTTGTCCTTTATTGATTTTCTACACATATTAAGAAACTACAAATAGAAGAGTCATTTTACTATATCACCCTTTAAATATAATAAATATAATATTTTAAAAAATATATTAGAAAAATCATTAAAATTAATGATAACCATAAATTAGGAATTGAATGTATAATTATCTATTGATTTCATAAAATAGACATATAAATATCGTAAAACGTCTCAAATTAGTATAGTGAATAATTATTATTGCACCAATTTAGTATTTATTTTTTTAACTGACTAAAAAAAGAAAAATTGATCATGTAAACTGATGGAGAAGTAGTATATATTAATTAATTAGCTAGAGGCGAGAGAATTCCCAAATGAAATTACACTAATGTTGCTCCGCTAGTTTTATTAAGGTTTTAGGTTAGGGGTGTGTTTGGTATGGAGGAAAATGTTTTTCGTGAAAAATGTTTTCCTAGAAAATGTTTTCCTGAAAAATAAGTAGATTTTGGACTTATTTTTTCATTTTTAGTTACTAACTAGAAAAATATTTTTCGGAAATAATTTTTAGTGTTTAGTTTATGAATGAAAAATACTTTTTAGAAACATCTTTATTTTTACTAGAGTAAAAAATAATTAATGAAATTAAAATTATTTTTTGAAAACAAAATTATTATTATTTTGGGCTGGTGGTGGTGGTGGGGATGGGGTGGGGAGGTAGTGGATGGGGCAAGGGGTGGGGGGTAGGAGTGAAAAAATTAAAATTTGAAGTTGATAGTATTTTTAAAAAACAAAATTAATATTTTAGGAGGTAGGGGGTGGGTGGAGGGCTGGCCGGGGGGAGGGGGGTAGGAGTTCAAAAATAAAAATTTGAAGTTGAAAATATTTTGAAAAGTAAAATTAATTTTTTGGGGAGGAGGTGGGGTTGGGGGGCTGGCCGGTGGTGGGTGGGTGGTAGGGCGATCAGGGATCGAACGAAAAATAAAATTTTGAAATTGAAAATATTTTTTTTAAACTAATGTTTTTCCCAAAAAAAAAAAAGGTAATTTGAAATTGGATGAGAGTTTTGGAAAAAGTTTTCATTAATTTTTGAAGGGAAGTCATTTTCCTTAATTTGAGGAAAATGAGTTGATTTGAAAAACATTTTCCAAGATTTTGTCCCAACGAAACATGAGAAAATTGAAAACCAAACACACTCTAGATGTTAAAATCCTTTCAAACCATTTCATTCAAGCAGATGCGGAGCCAAGCTTTTAGGAGTTTATTTTAACTTTATTCGGTGAGAATATTACTATTTATATATGATGAAAATTATTTTTTTATGTATATATAGTAAATTTTGGATACCATCGATTAGTTCATGTATTTAATTTTTCATATTTTGAACCCTCTTATTAATAATTCTAGCTCCGTCATTGCATCCAGACCTGCGTGTTTATTTCTTCTTTAGCTTTAAGCCTTACTCATCTTTTTCTAGTTCGAGATTAATTAATATACATTGACAAAAAATTTAGCTCCGTCATTGCATCAAGGTCTGCCTGTTTATTTCTTCTTTAGCTTCAAGCCTTACTTATCTTTTTCTAATTTGAGATTAAATAATATACATTGACAGTGAAAATTTATTTATATAATTAGATAATTTTAATATGTTGTTGCCAGTTAACATATCTTTTTTTAAAACGTTTTGAAATACTATTTCCGTAATCTCTCCTCCCAATTTCTATACACAGATCTCAATTTTCCTTTGCCCCTCTCACTTTATCTCTCTCTCTCCTAGACTTTATTCATAGTTCATCTAAATTTGTGCCCTTAATTGAATGAACTAATGAGAAAATAGCCTTCTTGCTTAATTCTACACATTTCTAAATTCTGATATAAAAAATAATGAATAAAAAGTTATAATATTCATATAGATTATTATTGAATTGTGTTATTGATTGCCTCAAATTACTTCAATTAATTTGATGGTGTTGAAGAAACAATGATACAATTAAACGGATGATAAAGTTTGACATCCTAATTATATTTAGGAAAAATAACTTAAATACACAACTATAAGTTTTGTATTCTCTAATTTTCCCTCTTTTTTTAAATATTACATAATTCTTTTTTTTTTAAATTTTAGTAGAAGTGTATAGATACATAACATTCTCTCTCCTACAATACACAATTCCCCAATATAATGCCTATTTTTTCTCTACTAAAACACTCAATCTTCTAAATCAGTTTTTGGATTTTGAATTATTAATTTTAATTAAAACACCCAATTTTGAAATTTTGAATTTCAAAATTCAAAAATTTGAAATTTCAAGAAACTGGACAATTGCTCTCCCGTTCTTACTGTTCTTCTAACTCCATCACGTCTTCAGTTCTTCTTACTCCATCATCGTCTTTCTTCTTCTTAACCCAGCATCTGTTATTGATTTCTTCTTTTTCTTAATACTCCATCAGTTCTTCTTTTCTTCCTTTTTTTGTTTTGGTTAATTGTTCTATTACATCATTGTAATGGATCCGTTAATTAATAGAAGGATATATGATTCCGACGATGAAAATTGGAAAGAAAATTAGAAAAAAGTCTTTGCATGATCCTATGAATCTTCAGAAGGATTCAAACAAAGATTCTGGCGAAACATCAAAATCAAAGGTTGTCAAAATACAACAAAAAATAATAAAGAAGCAACAAACATTGTTGTCAGGCCTACATTGTTTCGGGGTTTGTATTTTTTATACTTATTTTAAAATTGTTGTTGAAATTAGTAAAAATTTTAAGGAATCCAATATGTATCAAAAAATTATGAAAATTATTATAATGTATCAGACAATAGGTTTAATACATAAGTACTAAGTGAATTATAATGTTTAGTCTATGCTTTGATACATGAATTAGATGTGTATCATATGATTTCCTACGTATCAAGGGTTTTTGAAATTTTTTATCATGTATCAGTGATTAATTTCAATAACTGCGCCATCAAGTGTGCTGGCTGATACATTTTGAATCAGTGTGTATAGTGTTTTAGGCGATGCATTGATACATGAATTTGTTGTGTATCATAATATTTTCTATGTATCATAAGGTTTTGAAATTGTTATAATGTATCATTCAATAAGTTTAATAACTGCACCATCAACTTTGCTTGATGATACATATAGATGATACATATGACAACAATAAAATTACTGCAGTTCGAAATTTAACAGGATGTTCATAAAAAATGTATTCAAAATAGATAATATACTCTTTGATTTTCAAAATTTGAAATTATTATCCAATTACATGCTAAATTAATGCTGATTAATGATCTGTTACCGTAAATTAAGCTGATTTAGTTAACAAGTTTAATTGTTCCGTTTTTCCCCCATTTTATTCTTAACATTTTTTAAGTTACCATGTATCATTTACCATGTATCACTAGATTCTAAAGTATCACGACACAACAATTTTAAGGAATTTTTAGTAAATACTAAATTTATCGAGACAGAGTGTAATTATTGAATTACACTAAGGGATTCCTTAAATTTTCCCTTATATTTAGTAAGATGGGTCCTAATCTTAAATTTACTCAGCTAGAATAAACTTAAGAGTCCAAATTACTTCATAATATATTAGTTTGCTTATTTGTAATATTAGAAGGTGACATAATTAAAAAATTCACCTATATATTGTAAACCTTAGAATTACTTTGACAACTTAGGATAAGCATCCATAATCATTGGTTACTAGTTAATATCATCATATACGTGGGACATAAGGTTAGCCAGCAGTACATGCTAGCTAGCGTGCGAAATTAGCACCTACTTGACCTAAACAAAGACAACTTAAAATTTGTTACTTCCTCTGTCTCAATTTATACAATATGAGTTCAAAAATTAATAAATAACATATTTTATATTTACAATAATTTAATTTTAATATATTTATAAAGGATTTATAGTTACACATAAATTTACAACTTATTTTAAGTTACAATCAAACTTAATGCAAATCATATTACATCAAATTCAGATAAATTGAGATGAAGAAAGTATACAAATGTCATGGATCATAATGTTATCTTTCATACTATTATAACTTATTTTAGATTACAAATTTCAAATTTTTTATTTCTTTTTAAAACTTCATACAAATGAGATTACATCAGATAAATTGAAATGAAAAAAATGTATAAACGTCACAAATCGTAATATTGTCTTTCACACTATTATTACAGCGGGACCAACCTTGATCTGAAAAAGAAATGAAAAAGAAAGAGTGAAAAGAGAAGTAGCCACGTATTAATGTTTGCTAGTTTAGCTAGTTTCAAGTAGAGGAGGATAGTAGTCACATTAATGAAATTGAAAAATCAAACTCTTCCTTACAAGACAAGTATTAATGTTGGCTTGTTCCTGCATATCAAATTAATAGAATGGCAGAGGTGGCACGTCTTTGGCCAAAATAAATCATAATTTTAGTGTTTGGCCTTCTTTCACCACCCCATTGATGTGTTGTTATATATGGACCATACCAAAGGAATTTTGGCTTCTAGCAATCAATAGTAGGTTATTTTATATACATATATATATATATGTGTGTGTTCAAATTTTAAAAATCAGAAAATATGTATAATTAGAAAGATAGTAATTAGAAATTTTTAAAAGGAAAAGAATAAATATCCGAAATCACAGAATTTACTAGGCATCTTAAAGGAATTTAATTGTATTATCATATATGAGGATATGGATAACAATGACCATACGGGGGGAGACCCTCTTCTTAGCCTTTTGATACTAGAAGGAAAGTTTGTATTTAAAAACACAAGAAACCTTCCTATCACTCACTACCAATGAGAGAGAAATGAACTTTATCTTCCCTCCACCTTATTTCCGTCCATTTTCCAATTGACATTCTACCTCTTCTTTTAAGATTTCAACTTTGATAAAAGTCCAACAATTTCCCACATGAAGGGGATCTAAATAACTATATTGGGAAAATACATGCATGAAAAAATTGTGTGATTCGTAATTAAGTATTAATTGCATTTGAATAAGTAGGTTACTTTTTGAATTTTAAAAGTGAACATATATCGAATATAATCAATATCTTTGAACCGTTGAGATTTGATATATATCTAGACAACATATAAGTCATGGAATTAACCATTTACCTGATTTTGATTCTCATTTTTTTTCAGTCATAAACATTTTTTTACACTAACATAGGTAATTTCTAATAAATATGTTATCCTATAGACACATTATTTGATATACATTTTATGGAACTTAGGAATCATTAAAAAGTACTAATAATTTATCCTTGAAACTGAACATTGTCTCATCAAGAGAATTGACCACATCTTTATTTTCAGAATATGCTGAAATGTAATGACCTCATGGTCATGTACTTGTTTTTGTGTGAATTTACTGTTTTGCCTATTTCCATAGCTTCTATGTAGTGTATGTGGTGTATCGAGATGGGTGGCACACATCCTGAGGTAGTCAAACGAGCTTTGAGTAAGTTTTTCCCTTTTCAAAAGCTTTACGTTGAAAGAGTTGACTTTAGTTAGGATATATATATATATATATATATATATATATATATATATATAGAGAGAGAGAGAGAGAGAGAGAGAGAGAGAGAGAGAGAGAGTAGCATTGATCTTTAGGAAGTTTTAGGTTGAGAATTTAGGATTGTGTGATGCTTAGTTTTCCTTTTGGCCATTTTTTGGCTTAAGCTTAACTTTTAGTCATAAAGCCTTAGCTTAGGATATTCCTTAGTCATGGTTGGCATTATAGGTTCCTTACAATGCTTCCAGATGGTGTAAACTTTTATTTGCACGTATTGGATTGGGTTGGTACGAGTGCGTGCCTATTTTATTAATTTCGGGCTTTTATCATACGTAGTACTATTGTGTTTGTGTCATGAGGCCTTAGTCTTGGAATGACTGGAGTCCGGTTTAGTATGATTGTACTATAACGGATGTACACCCAGTTGTTTGTCTGGCGTGATTGATTTAAAGAATAGTTTTACTTCGTTTTGTATAAAATCATGTGCATGACATATGTTTTTGCAATGCTTTGGTTCAATACTGAGGAAAAGATGTAATTGAGACCCTTAAACGAGCTTATTACAAAACTCTACCTATTTTGGGCTTCGAGGGAGAATGTTATTGATCTTATTTAAGATAACTCTAGAACTTCTACAAGATTTTCATCACTTTCTTCGGATTTATCATTTTTAAGAGACTCTTTCATGAAACCTGTTGATTTCACTATGGGGACTTGTTATTTTGGAAGGAAAAACACTAATTGTAAAAAAGTTTTGGCACAAAAAAGGTCGGTTTCTCTAAACATATGATTTATCGTGTCTTTTACTGACAGATAAGATCAGGAGCACTTTGGGCGGCTTGAAGGATTATTTTTGGGTTTAACATTATTTTATTAAGCTCAAGTAAGCATTCTGGGAAACCTGTGGAGCTGATCAGGGTCATATTTCTTATATTTCACTTGCTATTAAGTCTGAGGAATAATTTCGGATCTCCTACGCCTGTAGATGGAGCCCCAACTAGAGTCAGAGGACAAGAGTGACCTAGGGTTGAGGTAGAGTATGGGCTACAACACTATGCCGAGATCAAGAGAGGGCACCTTCACGAAGCCCGCTATAAAGTAGTGCAGGTCCATCAGTAGTTGGGTGTTGTGGGTCTGCCCATCCTCTGCCATATTTGTTGCCACGTCGGTCCTTCACGACACTTTAGCTACTTAACCAAATATATCGACTAGCCATCAGATTAGAGGTGAGGTGCAAACTTCAGCTTAGGAAGAGGTATATTATGCTCGAATACTAAGGGCACAACATGTTGATGTGGATCCTCACTTAGCGATTCCACTGATGTTGACAATTGTTCCGTCTATGATAGTTTAGTCGGTTATGTTATCTGAGGAGTAAAAGATGATGGGAAGATTCATCTGGGTATGACCTCCTAGGATTGATGTTACTTTGGGTGAGGATGCCCACGAGTTTCTCGTTAGTTGCCAAGAAAGGTTGCATAACCTCTATTTGGTAGAGTCGCACATGGTTTATTACATTACTTTCTAGATAGATGAACCAACAAAGCAATGGTAGAGGTCTTATATTGAGTGCCGAAAAGACGGGTCAATTCTAATGACTTGGTATCACTTCTACAAGGCCTTTTTAGAGAAATATGTACCTTACATCTCGGGGAAAAAAAGGTTATATAATAAGTTCACAAACTTGTCGTAGGGATCAATGTCGATATCTGTGTATTAGATACAAGTCCATGAGCTGTCCAGCCATGCAACTAGGGATTTTTTTTTTAAAAAGTGACATTAAGGTTTCAAAACAAATGGGTGGTGACATAAGTCTTAAGTATTGGGTGTAGGTGACAATTATGTGATTAATGATTAAAGATTGTGGAGTTGCCCTCAAGTTTATAAGTTGATAGTTTGGTCCACTGAATTAAATGAAGGGTAAAAGGGTAATTTCACAATACCTAATCTAACCAACTTTTGGTGGGAATTAAATGAGGGGTGAAATGGTAAATTGACTATACCAAACCTAATTTAACAAATTTTGGTGGGAAATATCGAGCCAAAAGAGGAAATAAAAACTTTTTTCCCGTCTCCAGCCATCGTATTCGTCCTCATCTTCTTCTGCTCTCGTCTTTGCTTGCTTGCTTTCCTTTCTTCCTTCTCTCTTCATCATCATCTTCTTCTTCTTATTTTCATGCATTGCGGGTCTTCACTGGTAGTGGTTATGCTTTCTTCTTCTTGAATAAGTTTTTTACCTAATTTGTAACTGGTGGACCAAATTTCATTTTATTCAATTTGAATTACTGCATAAGCGTTATACACCATTGTTTCTGGTAAGTACAATTAATAGTTATTTAAAATCAATTCATTATCATCTGATCTAGGAACCTGCAATTTTTTTAATAATTTGTATTCGTGTTTCCAACATATTGTTATAGCAACAGTTGACTATTATAACATATTATAGTCATATGTAGCAACATGTGATTTATTTTCACAACAAAACGGTCATATGTAGCAACATATGACTTACATCTCGCAACAGAATAGTCATATGTTGCTACATATGATATAACTAAAAAATGTAGCAACATGTGATTTATTTTCACAACAGAACAGTTATATGTAGCAACATATGACTTACATCTCGCAACAGAATAATCATATGTTGCTACATGTGATATAACTAAAAAATGTAGCAACATGTGATTTATTTTTCACAACAGAAAAGTCATATGTAGCAACAGAATAGTCATATGTTGCTACATATGCTTATTCTTCATACTTAGTAATTATTTTTTTAAATATTTTCTTCAGGTACAATGTCATTATGTGTAGGGATTGATTATCGTGGTGAATGGGTTTAGAAGAAAAATTGATTCACATGGTGTTGGGAGGATAGTAAAAAACGAGGAGCTGATTCAGTAGGGATATATGTCGAAAGAAACATTTTGTATGATGAGTTCTTTAATTTAATCGTGCAAAAGTCTGGATACAATTGTAAACTGCAAGATCTTGTCATGAGTTACATTCCCCATTTTTTTCCTAATGAGAAGGTTTTACTTTTAGAATAACTGACAAATCTAGTTTGAGTTTTTATTTGGGAGGAATAGAGAAACCGCCAATATTAAAAGTCTAAGTGGAAGAAACTCCTATCGAGGAGGATCATAATGTAGACCAAGGCCAACAATCCATGAATAATCCTGATGATGAAATTGGAATAGGTGAAGGTGAAGGTAAAGGTGGAGGTGGAGGTGAAGGTGAAGCTCAAACTAAAGGGTCGGACCTTGAGAGCAAGTTTCCTCCCACACCTATAGTTTGCAGCAACAATCCATGTGCTTCTCAAACATCACATGTGATTAATGTTAGAGATGATGAAAAATGATTTTATAAGGGAATGGCATTCAAGAACAAGCAAGAACTGACAAATTCATTGAAAATTGCTTGCTTGAAAAAAAAATTTAGACTGGAAAAGGAGATAAATTCTCGTAATGTGTTTTCCTTTAAATGTTCATATCCGGATTGCAATTGGTGGATGAGGGCTATGAAATTTACAAGTAGTGACAGGTTTGCCATTAGAATCTATGAAAGGTACCATACGTGTGGTTCAAAGCATCTTACGAGCAATAATTCCCACGCCACGACAAAAGTCATAGGTAAGTACTTTGAAAATAGGTTTCCCAATGGTAAAGGCCCATCCACAAGAGAGATGTCAAAACAAATCCGCACAGAATTGAATTGTAAGGTAAGCTATTGGAAGATTTATAAGGAAATGGATCATGCTAAGTCTAATGTTACGGGAGCACATGAGCACGGGTACACAGTGCTTGATGCGTACCGGTATATGCTTCAAGTTATGAATCCAGGAAGCAAGACGACATTGTCGCTCGATGAAAATGGGAGGTTCCAGTTTTTCTTTGTTTCATATGCTGCTTGGATAATTGGTTTTCAAGAAATAAGAAAAGTAATAGACATTTATGACACATTTCTAAGGATCAAGTATGGAGGAGTTCTGCTATCGGCGGTGGCTCAAGGTGCCAAGAATCATATATTTCTAGTGGCTTTCTGTGTCGTGGACAAGGACTGCGATGCCTCATATGAATATTTTTTTCAAAATATGAGAAGCTTTGTAGATGATACTGATGAGTTGTGAATTATCTCTGATAGGCATCCAAGTATTCGAAAGATGGTTTTGAGAATCTAGCCTGCATCTTATTATGGTTGTTGCATGAGACACCTTGGAGAAAATATTAGAAATAACTTTCACAATTCAAAGGAAGTGTCCTATTTTATAAAGCAGCAAAGGCGTACGATATATGTGAGTTCAATGACCATTTCAATAAAATAAGATATTTGGTACCAAATGCCGCTGAAGCTCTAGAACGTATTGAATTTCACACACGGAGTAGGGCATTTTGCCCAGAAAATATATACCATCTCTATTGAGTTTTTCTTTACTTTATGTGTTTTGTTTGATTTTATGTGTAGTTGTGTAGATATAACATTATGACATCAAACATCGCGGAATCGGTGCATAATGATGTTGAAAGATAATTTTCCATTGTCGCTCTATTTGATGAAATAAATAGGAGATTTGCATTGTTATATCACCAGAGGCGTATGGAATTGGTGCACTCCGCAAATAGATTTGTTCCTTCAATTGAAAAAGAATACCAGAGTATGTTAATGGGGGCAATAAGTTATTGGCCCATCAAATCGCTTCAAGTTCAGTGTCACTGGTCATGAAGATGTTGCTACTGTGGATCTACAAAGAAGAACTTATACTTGTAGTATTTTTGATTTGTACAAAATACCTTGTCCACATGCCATGGCAGCGATTCGATCCCACCATGGTGATGTTTTTGGAAATGAGATTTACCTGTACTCCTCTCCATATTATTCAGTGGAAAAATACATAATGACATATTGTCAGAAAATTCACCCGGTGCCAACTGAAGATTCTTGGATTATCCCTTTGGATATCATACATAGACAAATACCTCCTCCATATGTTGATCCAAGTGAAAGCGGAAGAAGGACATACAAAAGACGGTGTGGAGTTGGTGAATTATTTCTAACAAGAAAAAATAAATGTTCAGTATATAAGGACTTTGGCCACAAAAAAACTACATGCCCAAATCGGAATGCCCCATAAGAAGTGTTAAGCTCTGTGTTATTGAGTTTTAATGAATGTTCTTTCTTATTTGAGGATAATCTCCATTATATAATCTTATTTAGAAATGCCCTAATGCGTGATTTGTTGCTCTTCTTTGTTTCTGTGTCAACACATGTCAAATGTTGCTACTGGATATATTAGATGTGGCAATATATGCAACACATGTTGCTACATGCGAATCATCTCTAGCAACATATGACTCAAATGTTGCTACATATAATCAACTGTAGCAACATATGACTCAAATGTTGCTACATATAATCATCTGTGGCAACGTATGACTGCATCATATAATCATCTGTCACAACATATACTTTAAAATAATGATTAAGTGGGAGTGTGCTTTTAGATATAATAGATGTGGCAACATATGCAACACATATTGCTATAGGCGAATCATCTATTGCAACATATGACTCAAATGTTGCTACATATAATCAGCTGTAGCAACATATGACTCAAATGTTGCTACATATAATCATCTGTGGCAACATATGAGTGCAACATATAATCATCTGTAGCAACATATACTTTTAAATAATGATTGAGAGGGAGTGTTATTTTAGATATATTAGATGTGGCAATATATGCAACACATGTTGCTACAGGCGAATCATCTGTAGCAACATATGACTCAAATGTTACTACATATAATCAGCTGTCGCATCATATGATTCAAATATTGCTTCATATAATCATTTGTGGCGACATATGACTGCAACATATAATCATATGTAGCAACATATACTTTTAAATAATGATTATGTGCGAGTGTGCTTTTAGATATATTAGATGTGGCAACATATGCAACAAATGTTGCTATAGGCGAATCAGCTATAGCAACATATGACTCAAATGTTGCTACATATAATCATCTGTCTCAATATACTTTCAAATAATGATTACGTGGAAGTGTGCTATTAGATAATATATTTTGTTTAATAATTACGACTCTTCAGTTCACTCTGTTGAAACGTCATGTCTTGCAACATTTCAAAATTGTTGGCCTTTATAAGTACACAAGAAGGGAGAGATAAGTCAAAAGTTGTCTTATCTTCTTCTCTTCTTCTTCATTCTCAAAAATTATTTCAACTAGGGAAAACCTCTTCGAATCCCTACCGATTGAACTAGTAATTCTTATAGTTGAAAGGGTTGCTTCCTACTCTCTAGAATATTTAGTTAGTGTTAAATTATGTTCTAGGTTCCTCAATGAAGGTTGTTATGAACGTTCTGTATATCAAAAAGTTACATTGGCTAGCTTTCCCACTGAACCTACATGGACGAGGAATCAACATGCCAGGTCTTTCATAAATATTTGCATAGCATTGGAGAACTTTGAAGACTTATACAGAAAATGCGTGGTAATTTTAATATTTTTATTTTTATTCGCCTTGCATCAATTTATTTTGTAAGCTTAATGTGTTGTTTCTTTTATAGTTTGATTTATTCAATCGTAATGATTCAACTGCACTAAAAATGGTTAAAAAAGCAGCAGAAGGTGGCCACCATGGTGCAGAGTATGTGCTTGCCATAATTTCAATCTTTGAAGGCGGTAATTCCATGAGAGAAGGCTTGATGTACATTGCCAACATATGAAAAAAAACATGCCAGTAATAGTGAGAAGATGTCGACACCATTTGCGGTGCAATTTAAATCGAATATGGGTGGAAGAACCTAATATTTTGGGTGTAAGAGCCATTTGTTGCACTGTGCATCAACCCCAACAAAATGCCCACAAGATTGGTTGGCCCAGAGGAAGTGACAATGAAGACGATATTCGTTGCGAATTGTGTATTTGTGATTTAGAACCAGATTATCTAGTTAAATTTCTCCCACATACTACTGTGTGGGAATAATTTAATCTGTGTTGAAGCCGATGTTGATTTTATTATTTTTTGTATTTATTTTGAAATTATATATGTGGCAACATATTATATTACATATGATGAAAATGTTGCCTTCACTTGTTTTGTACTTATTTTTGAATTATGATATAACAAATTATGGTCGTACACAATACTCTCCATTGTTATACCTTATTATTGTTGATTATTAATATTCTAAATCACTAAAACTTGGTTAAAATTTCCATTTTTTCTTTTCTAAATCGATCAATTAGTCTTTTAGTGTCTCTTTGATTTTTCATCTGTAGCAACATATTGCAGTTTCTGTTGCAAAAGTCGCAACATATACCACAACTTTTGCAACATACAATCATAACAAATCGGTCTTTCGGGGCTTAATTCAATTAAATTGTCACGTAATTTGATATGTAACACCAATATACAGTCCTACAACATGTCTAAGTAACAAATTATGGTCGTACACAACACTCTCCATTGTATTATAGCAATTATAATTGTAAAAACAATCACCTCACTAGTTCATCATACACTGTCCTAGTAAATCCATATGATTGTTACATTACGCCCTTCTAAATCGTTCTTTCAAATGTTATACCTTCTTATTGTCAATTATTTATGTTCTAAATCACTAAAATTTTGTTCAAATTTCCCTTTTTCCTTTACTAAATCGATCAAATCGTCTTTAAGCGTCTCCTTGATTTTTCATCTGTAGCCAACATATTGCAGTTTCTGTTGTAAAAGGCGCAACATATTCTGCAACTGTTGCAACATACAACTATAACAATCGGTCTTTTGGGGCTTAATTTAATTAAATTATCACGTAATTTGGTATGTAACACCAATATACAGTCGTACAACATGTCTAAGTAACAAATTATGATTGTACACAACACTCTCCATTGTATTATAGCAATTATATTCATAAAGACAATCACCTCACTAGTTCATCATACATTGTCCTAGTAAATGCTTATGATAGTTATATAACACCCTTCTAAATCGTTTTTCAAATGTTATACCTTATTATTGTTGATTATTTATGTTTTAAATCACTAAAATTTGGTTTAAATTTCCATTTTTTCTTTCCTTAATCGTTCAAATCGTCTTTTATTGTCTCCTTGATTTTTCATATGTAGCAACATATTGCAGTTTCTGTTGTAAAAGTCGTAACATATATTGCAACTGTTGCAGCATACAATTATAACAATCGCTCTGTTGGGGCTTAATTTAATTAAATTGTCACGTAATTCGATATGTAACACCAATATACAGTCCTACAACATGTTTAAGTAAAAAATTATGGTCGTACACAACACTCTTTATTGTATTATTGCAATTATATTTATAAAGACAATCACCTTACTAGTTCATCAAACATTGTCCTAGTAAATCCATATGATAGTTATATAACACCCTTCTAAATCATTTTTCCAAATGTTATACCTTATTATTGTTGATTATTTATGTTTTAAATCACTAAAATTTGGTTCAAATTTCCATTTTTTTCTTTCCTAAATCGATCAAATCGTCTTTTAGTGTCTCCTTGATTTTTCATATGTAGCAACATATTGCAATTTCTGTTGTACAACTCGCAACATATACAACAACTGTTGCAACATACAATTATAACAAATTGGTATTTTGGGGTTTAATTCAATTAAATTGTCACGTAATTCGATATGTAACACCAATATACAGTACTAAAACATGTCTAAGTAACAAATTATGGTCGTACACAACACTCTCCATTGTATTATAGCAATTATATTTATAAAGACTATCACCTCACTAGTTCATCATACATTGTCCTAGTAAATCCATATGATAGTTATATAACACCCTTCTAAATCGTTCTTCTAAATGTTATACCTTATTATTGTTGATTATTTATGTTCTAAATCACTATGACTGAAATGTTGCTACATATAATCATCTGTAGCAACATATGCCAAATGTTGTGACAAACAAATTGATTAACTAAACATTCTTTAATTACATCGTCTTTAAGATAAAATAAAACAACATAATTGATAAATATAACATTGTCTTTAATTACAAGCATAATGTCAAGGCTTTAAGCTCTGAGATATTATCCCATTAACCCAAATAAATTGCATCCTTTTAATTAGATTGTCACATAACAGTGAGCTGAGTGGATGCAATTTTGTCCGATTAATCAAATGCTCAATGAATGCAATGGAATATGACCCGCACGCCGATCCACTTGCATTTTGTACCATAGGTTCCTTTCGACCGTTAAATTCCCATGGTTGAGTGAGAAACTTCTCTGGCAAATGATTCATTATTCCACTCTGCTTCAACAATTTAGGCAGCAACTCAAAGAGAGGTTGTATGAGTGTGAAAAACTTGTCGTGTTCTGTTACCACAAGGTTGCAGTCATAAACATTTATCAATCTCTCGTGCAATAGAATCTCGAGAGTCACAAAATGATTACCCAACGTGTTCATGACTGTCAAAATCCTTTTTGCATCAATCCAATCCATGCCTCCATGAGTTGTCTTAATGCCCCTGACATAGTTAATCATATCATCATCCCATACAAAGTCATCTAGTAACTGCCTCATGCTTTTACCACCAACGATTGTTGTCTCATCGCTCATTTGTTTATATCTATGTAGGAAGTTCATATAGAAGTTGAGATCCAGGATTCTATCTCTGTGATAATAGCAGTCCGAGTATTTCCAATGCCTCTGACGCATGAGGTTAAGAATTTCGTCAATATACTGAAAACATATATTATTAAATAGTTAGGAAGAGTAGTCACTGAAAAGACATAAGAAATAGTTAATAATATAAAAAGTAGGATTACACAGTCTTTCCACCAAACTTCTAGTCTTGTCATGTTCCTTAAATCTTGACCGGTAAAAACATGGATGCCATATTCCATTCGAATATCCATGCTTCTCTTTCAGCTACAGATGGATGCCTATAAATATTCAACCTTTTATACTCCATCACGACTTCCTTTATAACGGACCTTGGAATTTCTTCAAACATCTTCCTCTTTAAATTGCATTGCCTTGGCAAATGATTCTTTTCTCCCTTTGGAGTATATGCATGCCACACATTCTTTCATAAAATGCCCGTCACACCCCTTTTGTGTTTTAATTCATTGACAACTTTACTCAATTTTTGTAGATACATGATATTATCTTCATCATGTTTCTTACACTTCTCACAGAGAAAGCCACAACATCGTCTACAAGAGGTAGAGCCTTCGTGTTGTCCTGCACCAGCACCAACAACAGCACCAACACCAGCAGCAACAGTAGTACCAACACCAGCACCATCATCAACACCAACACCAACACCATCATCAGTAGCAGTACCATCAAAAAAACCTAATTCATTAATGACTTCATTAGGAACTCTCTCTCTTTTGATGGTTGTTGCTCCAGCCAACACCATTTTAACTTTATCCACAATAGGATCAAAAATGGTTTCAACCAACCCCAGAGTTATTAGATATGACATTTGCAATTCCTATTCTGTTGGGGTAATCCATGGATGAACAACCTAAAATTGTAAAAATGATTCATATGTAACAGATGAATTGCCTGTTGCAACATGTGTCACAAATGTCGCAACACATGATTGGTCTATAAAAACATTTTGTCACATGTAGCAACAGATGAATCATCTATAGCAATATGTGATACAAATGTATCAACATATGCCTGTAATATACTAATAATAACTTACTGCATCAAAATGATGGTTAAAAAGATCTGAAATATGCCCTTCTTTGGTAGTTTTTGTTCTTGCCATCAACCATCTCCTCATCCTTGTGGATGATCGCTCTTCTGCTGCAATTACTTGGTTGGTTAAATAAGGAATGACTTCAAATGCCCAGTCCTGTAAAAAAGGAAAAACCTGTCAATAATCAAATATTGAATTATTACTTAATATAATATAAAAAGATTAAAAACATTCAACTTTACCATGAAAGCCCATGGAAACCCAAACAAGTTATGGTCTTTTCTCCTACAGGCTTCAACATGTAGTCGACAGTTAAATGGAAGCTCTCATGACCCCACGGGTAGTTCTTGAAAGCTTCAATATCTTGACAAAAATTGACATACTTTAAAAGTATGTTGTTGCCCGGATCCTTCGACAAAAGAATATTATGTCTTAATCAAAGTAAGCACAATGACTCCTTGTGCTTCCTTAGTGTATCCTCCCGTTCCAACAAACTTAATAAGTCAAAATTTTCAAAGATTTTTCCAACAAGGGACATCAAGTCCTGCTCCTCAACTGGCAGTGACTGTTGTCTTGCTTCTGCTATTTCTTTAACTATTTTCTTTCTTCGTGATTCTATTTTAACAATGTATTCAGGGATGGGCTCAATAGGAGGATTACATTTTAGCCTTGTAACTATGGCAAACTCTCTTATGCCAAAGAAAACTGGCTTGCCACAATAATTAATTAGAATATAATCCTTTTTATTGGGATTTTCAAAAATAAACCTTCTTTTCAGAAGTTCATACACAATGGTCATTTGAAAACGTGAAAGTAGGTCAATCGGTAAATCAAGAAAATTACCAAAACATATATTTCTGAAAAAATCTTCCAACTGATTTCTCTTGAGGTTATCCCTTAATTTGGCGAAAGGTATTCCCAGGACAGACCTAATGATGCTGTCACCATTAGCATCAACCTGCATATTGATATACTGTGGTTTCACGGTATTATTAATACTTTTTCCTTAAGTTTAGTGTGTCCAAAAGTCTTTTTGTGCTAATTTTTATGTAAGTTTCTTTTTATTTGCAGGAAATTTGTCTAAAAGAGGAATGCGGAGGTTTTTGAGCAAGAAATATAGAAAAGTACCACCTACGGAGCTTGTGACGACCCGTCATGCTCGTGACGGTCCGTAGGTGGCATCGTAGTGCAGCTGCTGAAGGAAGATGTGGAAGTCTGACAAAGTGTGGAGTTACAGAGTACGTGATTGACCGTCGAAGCCATGACAGTCTGGCTTGCTGGTTCGTAATGAAGATCATAGAAGTAGTCTAGTACCCAAATTCCAAGAGTTCAAGTGTTTTGGAACGGAGACCCTCGACGGACCGTTGTGCCTGTGACGATCCGTCATGCCTGCCGTCAAAGGTAATGAAGAGAGCAGCAGAAGAAATTGCACAAGTATGGGACGACGGAGTCCATGACGGTCCGTCGTGACCACGACAATCCGTCGATCCAGCCACATTTTGACAGATTTAAAAGCAAATAGAGCCTTTATTTAATTAGGTTTTATTTTTTTTATAAATAGTTTGAAAAACCTCGTTTTTGAGGTTAGACTCTTGGTTATTAGACCCTTGATTATTGTTAGACTCTTGATTATTTTTTATACTCTTTGTGAGATTCTTGATTATTTTGAGACTTTTGTGATTGATTGTTGGTGACTTTCGTTGATTAATCAAGTGAACTTTTGGATTTTACTCTTTCTCATTGAAGTAAGTGCATGAATTCTTATATCATATATTTGAATATTGTGATTATGACTATGAGTAACTAAACTCCATAACTAGGGTTGTGAGAACCATAGGCGAATAATGAGGTAAAACCTAACTAAAATAACAATTCCAGAATAGTGTCTTGCATGTATTGATAACTCTTTCGCTAAGAAGTCTTTTTAACGGATGACCAACGTTAGAACTCTCCTTAATGCTACTTGCCGGACTAAGGAGGTAGATAATAGGAAAAGAATTATCAACATAGATTTAGTGTATACTATCTAATAGGCTAGTATTGATCGGTACGATGTAATAACTTAGTCAAATATCGAATACGATTCTTAATATGAGGTAAAGATAAGGGTTATTATTGCAACGCACGTAGCCGGACCAAGGTGCGGAGTGAAATTTTCTAGATACCGGACCAAGGATTTAGAAATACACAACTTATCACTTTGCATGCAAGATACTAGGAAAGAACTGTTATAGTTAGAGTTATCAAGTTATGAACCTGTGGGGAGCACGTAAACCCTAGTTAATTTTATTAATTAATTAAACTCCAACATTTGAAGCTGGTAGTTGTCTCCTTCAATTTCGCTAGTTATTTTCATTTATTTAGAAATAGAAAACCCCCCTTTTAGCATTTTTGCTTTCCAAGGAAGTAATTGACTGAACAATAGTAATAATAGATTGAAGTTAAGTCTAAACTATTTTCCTCGTGGGAACGATCCCAACCTCACTAGTTGGGTTATTTACTTGACACGACCGCTTTACTTCTTATATGAGAAGTAAGTTTGAGCGTATCAGATTTTGGCGCCGCTGCCGGGGAAAGTGGCTTTTAGATTAGTTTAGTTTAGTTGATATTTTCTTGATTTTACTTTGTTTTATTGTTTTTGATTCTTGCAGAACCATCATTCTCGTATGCCAAATACACGGAGAGGAAGAGAACCCTTGTTTCCCTACGATAACGAATTAGAGTGTACACTATGCAACATGATCGAAACTTGGGAATTAATGATGATGATCCAAACCAGAACATCCCAGCTCCGGTTGATGTTCATGGTCAGTTGTTACCCGATGCTCCAGGTGAACACCAACAGAGGGGACAAAATCCCGCTCTACGACCCCACGAATACTACAGAGGCTATGACAATATCGAAGACTCCAATGGGCCACTTGTCTTGCCCCCTCTACGACCAGGCCACACTTTTGTGCTAACTAGTATCCTGATGTAAATGCTCACTGCCAGAGGTTTGTTTTCAGGGCTACCTTCTGAGGATCCACATGCCCATATAGCTAAGGTAAGGGCAGTGTGTAAAAGTTGTGTAGGGAGGCCTGACTTGGACGTAATAGGGCTAAGAGTGTTTCTCTCTCACTGATGGGAGAGGCTGCTATATGGTTCACTGAGCTCTCTTACAACTTATTTTTCACTTGGAACCAACTAAGGGACGTTTTCTTAGCACGCTACTACCCGGTCTCCAAGAAACTAAACCACAAAGACAGAGTGAACAACTTTGTGGTACTACTAGGAGAGTCAGTTAGTAGTTCTTGGGATAGATTCACCTCGTTCTTGAGAAGCGTCCCAAATCACCGTATAGATGATGAGTCACTGAAGGAATACTTCTATCGGGGACAGGATGATAATAATAAAGCGGTGTTGGACACTATAGCAGGTGGATCTTATGGGGAGTGTCCTTATGCTGAGATTGCTTAAAAATTAGAGAAAATCCCAGAACAATAAAGCTTGGAGTACTAGGAAGTCAGATACTGGGAGAAATACCTTCGCAGTGTAGTCCACTTACAACCCAGCCACAGATGAGATTCGTGAAGAAATGGCTTAGATGAGAACTGAGCTTGGGTTGGTACTAAAACATGTCACTGGGGCTGCAGAAAAGATAAACGCAGTTAACTACTTGTCAAAACCACCACCACAAAATGATGAGTGCTATTATGAGGAGGATTCCTATGCAGTAAATGAGCAGACAGGGGGTTTCCGACCAAGTGCCCAAGGCTCTAATCAGGAGAATTAGCGCCAAGTTCAAGGGAACCAAGGTCGGAACTATGGTAACTATAACCGTGAGGGTAATTATGTCCGAGATGGAAACTAAAACCGTGACAACAACTTCAACAGGGGTAACTATGGTAATAGAAATGATAGGAATGGGCCCTATGTTCCTCCTCAAAATCGTGAAGTTACTCCTAGAGATGGTAGAGGTAGTATGGCGCGAGTTGAGGATATGTTGCATAAAATGATGAGGATGTTCGATGCTAGTGATGAGCACAATAAAGAGTTGAGGAATGATTTAGCGGGTATTCGGAAAAAAGTCGATACACATGCAATATCGATTAAGCAACTTGAGTTACAATTGGACCAATTATCTGCGACTCTGAACACACGGCAACCGGGCACTCTTCCTAGCAACACTGTCCAAAATCTGAAAAATGATGGACATTGTATGACAATCACTACTCGCGGTTGCAAGCAAACCATTGACCCACCTATGTCGTCTAATGAGAAAAAGGTGACAAAAGATACTGATAAAGTGGTAGATGTTAATGGTGAAGTAGAGGATAACACTATAAAAGATGCTGAAGTGCCTAAAAAGGTAACTCCCTTGCCCACCACCCCCATTTCCTCAAAGATTATTGAAAAAGACCGAGGATGGTAAATATCGGCATTTTATACCAATGTTGAAGCAACTTTCTATCAATGTTCCTTTGGTTGAAGCTTTAGAACAAATGCCTGGTTATGCCAAGTTCATGAAAGATCTGGTTACAAAGAAAAGAGTCACACACTTTTGAGGATGATGATAGAATGCAGCATTGTAGTGATATTGTTACAAGATCTCTTGTATAACAGAAAGAAGATCCGAGTGCGTTCACTATTCCTTGTACAATTGGGCTATTACATTTTTCGAAAGCATTATGTGATTTGGGGGCAAGCATAAATCTCATGCCCCTCTCGATTTACAAGAAGTTGGGTTTGGGTGATCCAAAGCCCACTGCGATGCGGCTACTGATGGATGATAGAATAGTAAAAAGGCATATAGGGATACTCCACGATGTGCTAGTAAAAGTGGAGTATTTCATATTTTTGGCAGATTTTGTTATTCTTGATTGTGAAGTCGATTTTGAAGTGCCCATTATTCTTGGGAGGTCATTCCTTGCTACGGAAAGAGCCTTAGTAGATATAGGAAAAGGGCAGATGAAATTTTGGTTGAACAATGAGGAAGTGACCTTTAATATTTGTAGCTCCATGAGGCAGAGTGGTGAGCTTCAATCGGAATCTGCTATATCCTACAACATTGGTGAGACATCTGAGACACAAATAGGATAACGTCTAGGTGTAGAAGCATTAGCGGCAGTGATAATAAATTTTGATAGCGATTGCATTGAAGAGTATGAGCCATTAGTCGCGGCTCTTGATCGAGGTGATGTTCGGTTTAAACTGAAGAAATATGAGTTAGATATGAAGAATCGCGAGTCCCCACCTGCGAAACCATCTATAGAGGAGGCTCCAAAGTTAGAACTAAAAGCTCTCCCACCTCATCTCATGTAAGAATTCTTAGAAAATGGTGATACTTTGCCGGTAATCATTGAATCAGACCTGAATGAACAACAAGTTGAGAGTTTAGTGAAAGTGCTAAAAAGGTTCAAAAGAGCTATTCGGTGGACTATTGCGGACATTATTGGGATCCCTCCTGGTATTTGCTCTCATAAAATCCAACTCATGCCTGATCATAAGCCAAGTATTGAGCACCAGAGATGCTTAAACCCACCTATGCAAGAGGTCGTGAAGAAGGAAATCATTAAGTGGTTGGATGCCGCAGTAATCTATCCGATCACCGATAGTAGTTGGGTATGCCCTGTTCAGTGTGTACCTAACAAAGGAGGAATGACTGTGGTTCCTAATGAAAAAATGAACTTGTTCCAATGAGACCGGTTACTGGATGGAGGGTGTGTATGGATTACTGCAAATTAAATGCATGGACTGAAAAAGAAAACTTTTCTATGCCCTTCATGGATCAGATATTGGATAGACTTGCGGGAAAAGGGTCGTACTGTTTTCTTGATGGGTATTCGGTGTATAATTAGATTTCTATTGCACCAGAAGATCAAGAGAAAACCACTTTTACTTGTTCATATGGGACCTTTGTTACCAAAAGAATGCCATTTGGGTTATGCAATGCACCCGCCACATTTAAGAGATGTATGATGTCGATATTTTTCGACATAGTGGAAGATACTATAGAAGTTTTTATGAATGATTTTCTGTGGTTGGTGATTCATTCGAGCGGTGTTTGAACAATTTATTTGAGGTCCTTAAGAGATGTGAAGACTGCAATTTAGTACTGAATTGGGAAAAATGTCATTTCATGGTGAAAGAAGGTATTGTTTTGGGTCATCGCATTTCAGAAAAGGGCATAGAGGTTGATCGAGCTAGTGTCGAGGTAATAGAGAGACTTCCCCTACCGATCTCTGTGAAAGGTATGAGAAGCTTTCTTGGGCATGCAGGTTTTTACCGGATATTCATCAAAGAATTTTCGAAGATTGCACATCCACTGCGCAAACTGCTGGACAAAGATTGTAAATTTTGTTTTGATGAATCCTGTCTTAAAGCATTCAGCGAGCTAAAAGAAAAATTGGTGTCTGCACCTATCATTATTTCTTCGGATTGGAAAAGTCCATTTGAGGTGATGTGCGATGCTAGTGGGGTTTCTCTTGGTGTATTATTGGGACAAAGAAAGAACAAAATCCTTCACCCCATTTGCTATGCTAGTAAAGCCCTAAATGAAGCTCAGAAGAACTACACAGTGACTGAGCAAGAACTCCTTGCAGTAGTCTTTGCTTTTGAATAATTTCGATCCTATTTGCTAAGTACTAGAGTTATAGTGCATACTGACCACTCAACATTGAAATATTTGATGGCAAAGAAGGATGCAAAACCTAGGTAGATAGTTGGGTATTACAGCTACAAAAATTTGACTTTAAAGTGATGGATAGAAAAGGAACTGAAAATCAAGTTGCTGATCATTTGTCCTGTCTAGAGGATGAATCTATGAGAGAGTTAGGGGATAAGACTGACATTGATGATACTTTTCCCCGATGATCATGTATTGGCTGCTTCACAAGACTTGATTCCATGGTTTGAAGATTTTACGAACTATCAGGCTAGTGATATTGTTCCATCAGACTTGTCCTTTCATCAACGAAAAAAGTTCATGTACGATGTGAAGAAGTTCTTTTGTGATGAACCATACTTATATAGAATTTATTCGGCGTTGCGTGCCAGAATGTGAGATGTTGAGTTTGTTAGAAGCATGCCATTCCTCACCCGTTGGTGGACATCACAACGGTATCCAAACCGCTCATAAGATATTACAATGTGGTTACTATTGGCCAACTCTTCATCAAGATGCTCATGAGTTTGCTAAAGCATGTGATTGATGCCAACGAGATGGCGGCATTTCAAGAAAGCAAGAGCTCCCTCTAAACCCCATTCTTGTGATTGAGTCATTTGATGTTTGGGGTATTGACTTTATGGGCCCTTTTGTGAGTTCTCATGGAATGAAGTACATTCTAGTAGTGGTTGATTATGTATCTAAATGGGTCAAAGCCATCGCCCTCGCATACAATGAAGGGAAGAGTGTCACTGAATTCT
Source organism: Solanum neorickii (assembly GCA_027704865.1). Taxonomy (NCBI): domain Eukaryota; kingdom Viridiplantae; phylum Streptophyta; class Magnoliopsida; order Solanales; family Solanaceae; genus Solanum; species Solanum neorickii. The sequence goes on from JAKWJC010000367.1 coordinate 29,117,598, forward strand.
TAAAAAAGAATATATTCTCTCGTTTTGGCACCCCAAGGGCAATTATTAGTGATGGGGGCTCCCACTTCTGCAACAGATTGTTCAAGGGGTTACTGGAGAAATATGGGGTTTGCCATAATGTGGCCACTCCTTACCACCCTTAAACTAGTGGGCAAGTTGAAGTGTCGAATCGAGAGATCAAACATATATTGTCAAAAACAGTGAACGCTAGTAGAACGGATTGGTCAAGGAGGCTTGATGATGCTCTTTGGGCCTATCGGACAGCGTATAAGACTCCCATAGGTATGTCCCCTTACCAACTTGTATATGGGAAAGCTTGTCATCTTCCGGTTGAGTTAGAGCATAAATCCATGTGGGCTATGAAGAAGTTGAAAATGGATTGGAGCGAAGTTGCAGAACAACGGTTAACTGGGTTGAATGAACTCGATGAATTTCGCCTGAAAGCTTATGAAAGCTCATCCCTCTACAAAGAAAAGATGAAGAAGTACCATGACCAAAAAATTGAAAAACGAGAGTTTATGGTCGGGGATTTGGTGCTTTTATTCAATTCTAGGTTGCGCTTGTTTCCGGGCAAGCTCAAGTCCAAATAGACTGGTCCTTACTTGGTTACCCAACTATTCCCTCTTGGAGCACTTGAGTTGGAAACTAAGGAGGGTGTGCGGTTCAAGGTGAATGGACAACACATAAAAATCTATTTCAGGCATGCTGAATCGGCGAATGAAGTGATCAAGGCATACCATCTTTATGAAGTCTGAGTAATCAAGTGTCCTCAGTCGTGCCGCGATGTTAAATCAGGTGCTTGTTGGGAGGCAACCCAATACTTATAGTTTTTCTTTCTAGTAATGGTAGCATTTTCTACCAATGGGTTTTAAATTTGCAGGCACATCACCAGGAAATTCTGCAAAAAATCACTCTTCAGCAGTCACTGACGGATACATCTGATACGCTCAAACTTACTTCTCAAATAAGAAGTAAAGCGGTCGTATCAAGTAAATAACCCAACTAGTGAGGTTGAGATCTTTCCCACGAGGAAAATAGTTTAGACTTAACTTTAACCTGTTATTACTATTGTTTGGTCAATTACTTCCTTGGAAAGCAAAAATAATAAAAGGGGGGTTTCTATTTCTAACTGAATAAAAATAACTAACGAAATTAAAAGAGACACGTAACAGCTTTGAATGTTGGATTTTAATCAATTAATCAAAGTAACTAGGGTTTACGTGTTCCCCACAGGTTCATAACTTGATAATTCTAACTATAACAATTCTTTCCTAGTATCTTGCATGCAAAGTGATAAGTTATGTATTTCTAAATCCTTGGTCCGGCATCTAGAAAATCTCACTCCGCACCTTGGTCCGGCTACTTGTGTTGCTATCCTAACCCTTATCTTTACCTCATATTAATCATCATATTTGATATTTGACTAAGTTATTACCTCGTACCAATCAATACTAGCCTATTAGATAGTATACACTAAATCTATGTTGATAATTCTTTTCCTATTATCTACCTCCTTGGTCCGGCAAGTAGCATTAAGACGAGTTTTAACGTTGACCTCCGTTAAAAAGACTTCTAAGAAAAAGAATTATTAATACATGCAAGACACTATTCTAGAATTGTTATTTTAGTTAGGTTTTATCTCAGTATTTGCCTATGATTCCCACAATCCTAGTTATGGAGTTTAGTTACTCATAGTCATAATCACAATATTCAAATATATTAAATATGAATTCATGTTCTTACTTCAATGAGAGAGTAAAATCCGAAAGTTTGCTTGATTAATCACCAAAAGTCACTTGCAAGAATCTCAAAGTAATCAATAATCTCACAAAAAGTCTAATGATAATCAAGAATCTAATAATACAGTGCCTACTAATATGATGTCTAACAATACGAAGTCTAACCTCAAAAACGAGGTTTTTCAAACTATTAATAGAAAATAAAAACCTAATTAAACAAGGACTCTATTTGCTGGAAATCTGTCAAAACGCGGCTGGGTCGACGGAACTCACGACAGATCGTCGTGGTCACGACGGACCGTCATGGACTCCGTCGTCCCATACTTATGCAATTTCTTCTGCTGCTCTATTCGTTAACTTCGACGGCAGGTATGACGGACCGTCATAGGCACAACGATCCGTCGAGGGTCTTCGTTTAAAAACACTTGAACTCTTGGAATATGGGTACTGGACTACTTCTCTGAACTTCATGACGAACCTGAAGGACGGACCGTCATAGACACGACTGACCGTCATGAACTCCGTAGCCCAACACTTGGTCAGACTTCCCCATCTTCCTTCAGCAGCTGCACTACGGTGACACCTAAGGACCGTCATAAGCATGACGAACCGTCATTAGATCCGTAGGTGGTCTCTTCTGCATTTCTTCGCTCAAAATCTCCGCATTCATGTTTGGACAGATTTCCTGCAAAATAAAGAGAAACTTATATAAAAATTAGCACAAAATGGCTTTTGGACACACTAAACTTAAGGAAAAAGTATTAATAATACCGTGAAACCACGGTATATCAACACCCTGAACTTAAATTCGTTGTTTGTCCTCAGGCGACGCACTATGACTCAATACAAAATCTTTGTACAATAGGATCCATGTTTCATCCTTTGCAATCATTTGGCTATCAATCCCGATTAATCTCATCAAATCTATTCATGCTATCACTATTAGGATTGAATTATGTGGGGATCAGAACATGACACAGACTCACCATGCGCTAACACCTATCCTCTTCAATTTCTCACCGAGGTGCTAACAATTCCGGTATTGCAACTAGTGTCCTCACTTTGAAACAAAATCCTCATTTTTCACACAATGATTTCAGTTTGAGTATAAGGATTACTTTTCAACACTCACTCTCAGAACAAAGTCACACCCATTCATACCTATTGCCATAAGATTGCCCTTATTTTTACTGCCTTAAGTTCGCTATACAACCCTTAGGATCACGATAGGACTTTCTTAGCTTGTAACATAGGCTCAGGGTCAGGTAGGGTATACTTAGGTATACTTTAGTTACTTTTTGCCCTCCTTGACATATTGGCTAAACCTTCCAGTTTCTATCATTTTATCTCGCCCAGTTTCTCATATTCTTTCACTTTACTATTTTTTCTTCTTTCTTCATTTGTGTAAGTGACTCTCTTATTTTCTTGCTTGTATTTATTGTATATTTTCTTTTTCTTTACTTCTCTTTCAACTAATTCTTGAGTCACTTTACTTTTGTTCTTTCTTTCTCTTTGTTCTTTCAACCCCACTTTTTAGAGCATTCCTCATAATAGCCACCCTCAACTCATGGCTTTGCCTTGAGTCAAGGTACACAATACCCAAAGTTGGGCCAGGGCCATAACGAAGGTTGTTTACTGTATTAGCCACCCTCAACTTATGCTTTTGGCATAAGCTGTGGTGCACATGTCCAAGGAGAGACCAGGGCCAACACATTATTCCCAGAAAAGATCAGTTGGGGTGAAAAAGAAAGGTCTAGTTTAAGCTCAGATCATTTGGATCAAAGAAGGATAAATTTCATTTGGTTTTCTTTTATATAGGCTAAAAATGGGCTATATTGAATAAGGGCCTATGATCCTTTCCTAATTGTCTATTGTAGCTTACTTTTAGCAGGACTAACCAGGCAAGTTCTAGCTCAGTACAAATAGTGGACTATTCAAATCTTCCTCACACTCACTTGACATCTCATCACTCTACCAGATTATCAGACACCTAGTTCGAATTTCAGACTTAGGGTAATGCAATGGTGTACCTCTATGTCATGCTTAGAGCCACACATTATCAGTTACTATGCCTAGTCGTGCATCATTTTCCAATTTATCAGGATATCATTTTAGCCATCATGCTCCAGAATTAAACTATGTACAAAAGATATAGACATGCCGGTTCAACAGAAAAAGTAATCAGTCTTTTGGGGAAGAAGAACACAGGCAAGAAAACCCCAAAAGAGGATAGTAAATTGGGCTATTCAGGCTTCACCCAAACACTCACTTTCCATTTACCCCACCCCCAACAAAAAAAACATGCAATTGTCTTCAATGCATAAAAATTTAAATACTAGAGTGGTTGGTGAAGCAAACCTGTGGCGCAAAGCACCGTCGATCAGTAAGCTGGTGGGTCCGGTTCCCTGGAACCCACGTCCTCTGCAATCTGGACACCCTCAGTGGTGTCCTCAGCAACAACCTCACTATCAATAGTGCCTCCTGCTATCTCCACAGTTTGGGAGCTAGACGCCCCAACCGCTAACTCTGATGCTCTCATCTGGTGCGCCTCCTCCTCAGCAAGTGAGTCTCTCCTCGCAGCCTCCATCTCTCGGCGCTCCTTTTTCTGTGCTCGCGCCTCGTCCTCTGCTCGAACCCTACGCCTCTTGGCATTCTCTTGAGGGGGAGGTGGTGGAATCTCTGAAGTAGCGAATAGGGCCGCCAACACTGTGTCTTCAGTAGGCTCGACAGAAGGGGCCTCAGACTCCGGCACCCTATTCTCTAAGATCATGTCAATATTTGCGCGAAGGCTGTCGACCTCAACCTGAAGAGTCGACACATCCACTGGAGGGGCTGGCCAGGCTAGCACCCTCAACTCAAAGGCGTCCAAGCGCTGGTGAACCTCAGCGATCTTCCGCTCTGTAAACTGGACCATTTTCCGCTCTAGACTCTCTTCTGACTCAGTAATAGACTTATGCATCCACGATTGGATATGATGCAGAAGTGTAGCCATTTGCGCCTCTAATTTTTGAACCCTAGCAAGCGGGACCAGCGCCGGTAGAGGGGCTGTGCAAGAGGAGGTCGGGGCAGTGCTACTATCCGGGATAGACTCGACCGGGGTAGTGTCAGTGGACGCCGCATGTGTAGCCGTGCAGGCCTGGGCTACTGTATCAGCAAGATCATCAGCAAGTGGGGGCACCTTTGGACGGGGCCCTCTGCGTGGAGCCAACTCATTGGCCTCATCTCTGATGAGGCCGACGTCAACAGTGCCCTGCGGAGTCTTGAGCTGATCTACGTGCCATATAGGCACACCTGCGGACCTGTAGAGAGAAAAGATCATGCACGGGAAATGGTAAGTAGTAGTGACCTTGAAAACCCTCTCGCGCATGACTGCCTGTAGCAGCCACGTGAAATCCATCTCAAACTCGGCTATCATCGCCGCCATCAACACTGCTCGATCCCATGTAATGAAATTATCAACGGCTTTGGGGAAAAGGCAGTGGCGAACAATCAGCCACAAGAACTTCACCGTGAAAGTGAGGTTGGCCTTCTTGATAGCCCCCTTTGGCTCGGTCATCCAGTCGGCACCCTTTCCATCAACTGACAGGTGCAGGGCCATCCACCTATTGGTGGTCTCTCTCAACGATGGCTCGTGCAAGAACTGGCCATCTTTAACAATCTGCCAGCGGTACTCAAACTCGGCAGTGAGAGGGGTCCGAGTAGCATCAACACCCTTGCCGTATAGAAATCGGCTGATGGCAGGCAGAGAAATATCAACCTACACACCCCGTACTCGGACCTGCTCCAGTGGGGCCTGTTTGGCGGGGGCAGCCCGCCTATCTATCTGTGATCGGAGAGTCGCTACGTAAGATGCGTAGAACTCTCAGACCATTTCTTCACTGTAACGTCCCAACGGACGTGCTGTACACTCCAGACGATGCCTGGTGAAGAGATTGTGGATCTCAGGCATCATCGGGAGACTCCCTGTAAGGACCCGCCGCTCCAAGGTGAGTGTTCGAGTCATAACTCCTTTGTCAGTCAGGAACTTGGCATCGGAGTAAACTTGAAATTGCCCGTCGACACACCACTTGTTGGGATGGTCAGTAGCCGGGGTGGGGGCATGAGGTGGTGATCCTGGTGTGGATTTCGAACTGTCAGCCTAATCAGATGAGGCCGACGCTGCAGCGGTGGCAGGTGCAGGAACCCCAGCAGAGCCGGAGGCTTCCTCCGACAAGGATACTCCTAAGGAGCCAGACTCTCCTTCTTCATTTGTGGCTGACCCAGAGGGTGTGCCGGTCAGTGTGCGCTCCTCATTAGACTGGGAGGCAGTGAGTACGCCGTACGCCACCTTTTTGGGTGTGGCTTTTGGAGCACGTGCAGCACGGGAAGGGGTGGAAGTTCTTGGGGGCACGTACTCGGGGTCACGCTCATCATCAGAGCCAATGACAATGCAGGAAGACGGGGCGACAGATTTCGATCGCCCGTGTGCATATATTCGATCTTGCTTTGGTGCCATAGTAGATAGGACCTGTAAATGATCAATATTAGTACGAGAAGTGGCAAACAAGACAAGCAAAACCACACAAAAAATTAAAATAGTATGTCATTTCTATGGTAACAGTGACACACGACGGGCCTGGTTATGGCTCGTCGTGACTATGACGGACCGTTATGGGGTCCGTCGTGTATTACTTAGACTATGTATATATGGAGAACCCTAAAGGAGAGTCTCTGACTAGTATGACGGTATGTGCAGGACGGACCGTCACAGGTACGACGGTCCGTCGTAGGTGTCCGTCAAAGGACACTTAGAAAAAAATGAGAGACCTTTAGGAGTGGGGTCTCTGACCGTCATAACGGTCATGTAGGACGGACCGTCGTGGGTATGACAGTCTATCGTACTCGTCCATTTGAGGACACTTAAAGTAATGGAGAGAGACCCTGAGAAATGGGGTCTCTAACAACCAGAACGGTTGTGCAAGACGGACCGTCGTAAAGACGACGGTCCGTCACATGTGTCTGTTGAAGGACACTTAGAAAAAGTGAGAGACCCTCAGGAAGAGGGTCTCTGACAATCAGAACGGTTGTGCAGGACGGACCGTCGTGGGTATGACGGTCCGTCACATGTGTCCGTTGAAGGACACTTAGAAAAAGTGAGAGACTCTCAGGAAGAGGGTCTCTGAAAACCAGAACGGTTGTGCAGGACGGACCGTCGTGAGTATGACGCTCCGTCATATGTGTCCGTTGAAGGACACTTAGAAAAAATGGACAGTGGGGTGTTAGGGCTTCTGGAATGGACCCTACGACGGTCCGTCGTGGGTACGACGGTCTGTCGTTGGTACGACGGTCCGTCATTGGGGTCTCATTCTGTAGATCAGTGACAGAACTGGGGGTACCCTATGCATTCCCGCTGAACCCAAATAAAACTTCTAGTGTTTTGGACCTACATTTGTCTAACCCCACTACCTAGGAAACTAGCAATGCGAAAGCACCTATGTCTAGGGTTGTAAACACGGCAATTTCGAACATTTTTAACCTAGGTTAGACAGAATCTTATATAAAAGAAACGAACATATGATGAAGAACTAAGCTAATACTAATTAATAAACAAAAATGCAAGATAAATGAGTAGAAATTAGAGACACATACCTTAGAATTGGAGAAAAACAAGATGGACAAGTACTCGGTGACCAGGAAGACACCCACAGCTGCGACTCCGACTAGTAGATTATAACTTTTAGGGCTTTGGAGAATTGTGAGGGGGGGGGGGGCAATGATCGGTTGATAAAGGGAGAGATTGTGGAAGTTGAAAAGAGAGGGTAATGGGAGGAATAATGAAGGAATGAGGTGAAATGAGGGGTTGGGGAGTTTAAATGGTGAAATTTTATAAAAAAATCCATTCGGGTCGGGTCGGGTATGCCTCATTAATCACGCGATGATTCCCCGACGACTGTCCATCGCAGTTCTGATGACCCGTCGTTGGTTCCATTGTGTGTGCCCTAGTTTGAATATAACAGAAAGACGTACCTGGTACGACGGAGGCATACGACGGTCTGTAGCAGGCGCAACAGTCCATCGATGTGTCCGTCAGTGACTGCTGCAGAGTAATTTTCTGCAGAATTTTCTGGTGATGTGCCTGCAAATTTAAAAACCCATTAGTAGAAAAATGCTACAATTACTAAAAAGACTATAAGTATTGGGTTGCCACCCAACGAGCGCCTGATTTAATGTTGCGGCACGACTGGGGACACTTGATTACTCAGACTTCATCAAGATGGTATTCCTCGATCAATTCATTCGCCGATTCAGCATGCCCGAAATAGATTTTTATGCGCTGTCCATTCACCTTGAACCACACACCCTCCTTAGTTTCCAACTCAACTGCTCCATGAGGGAATAGTTGGGTGACCAAGTAAGGACCAGTCCATTTGGACTTGAGCTTGCCCGGAAACAAGCGCAACCTGGAATTGAATAAAAGCACCAAATCCCCGACCATAAAATCTCGTTTTTCAATTTTGTTGTCTTGTTACTTCTTCATCTTTTCTTTGTATAGGGCTGAGCATTCATAGGCTTTCAGGAGAAATTCATCGAGTTCATTCAACCCATTTAACCTTTGTTCTGCATTTTCGCTCCAATCCATTTTCAACTTCTTCATAGCCCACATGGATTTATGCTCTAACTCAACCAGAAGATGACAAGCTTTCCCATATATAAGTTTGTATGGAGAAATACCTATGGGAGTCTTATATACTGTACGGTAGGCCCAAAGAGCATCATCAAGCCTCCTTGACCAATGCGTTCTACTAGCGTTCACTGTTTTTGACAATATCTGTTTGATCTCCCGATTCAACACTTCAACTTGCCCACTAGTTTTAGGGTGGTAAGGAGTGGCCACATTATGGCGAACCCCATATTTCTCCAATAACCCCTTGAACAATCTGTTACAGAAGTGGGAGCCCCTATCACTAATAATTGCCCTTGGGGTGCCAAAATGAGAGAATATATTCTTTTTAAAGAATGCAGTGACACTCTTCCCTTCATTGTTTGCGAGGGCGATGGCTTCAACCCACTTAGATACATAATCAACTGCTACTAGAATGTACTTCATTCCATGAGAACTCACAAAAGGGCCCATGAAGTCAATATCCCAAACATCAAATAACTCAATCACAAGAATGGGGTTTAGAGGGAGCTCTTGGTTTCTTGTGCCACCATCTCGTTGGCATCTGTCACATGCTTTAGCAAACTCATGAGCATCTTGATGAAGAGTTGGCCAATAGTAACCACATTGTACTATCTTATGAGCGGTTTGGATACCGCTGTGATGTCCACCAACGGGTGAGGAATGTCATGCCTCCAACACACCCAACATCTCATATTCTGGCACACAACGCCGAATAAGCCTGTCGGCCCAACTCCTATATAAGTATGGTTCATCCCAAAATAACTTCTTCACATCGTACATGAACTTTTTTTTTTGATGAAAGGACAAGTCCGATGGAACAATATCACTAGCCAGATAGTTCACAAAATCTGAAAACCATGGGATCAAGTCTTGTGAAGCAGCCAATACATGCTCATCGGGGAAAGTATCATCAATGTTAGTCTTATCCCATCACTCTCTCATAGATTCATCCTATAGACGAGAAAAGTGATCAGCAACTTGATTTTCAGTTCCTTTTCTATCCATCACTTCAAAGTCAAATTCTTGTAGCAGTAATACCCAACGAATCAGCCTAGGTTTCGCATCCTTTTTCGCCATCAAATATCTCAGTGCTGAGTTGTTAGTATGCACTATAACTCTAGTACCTAGCAAACAGAAGAAAAATTTCTCAAAATCAAAGACTACTGCAAGGAGTTCTTGCTCGGTTACTGTGTAGTTCTTCTGAGCTTCATTTAGGGCTTACTAGCATAGTAAATGGGGTGAAGGATTTTGTTTTTTCTCTGTCCCAATACTACACCAAGAGCCACCCCACTAGCATCGCACATCACCTCAAATGGAATGTTCCAATCTGGAGAAATAATGATAGGCGCAAACACCAATTTTTCTTTTAGCTCACCGAATGCTTTAAGACAGGATTCATCAAAACAAAATTTACAATCTTTCACCAGCAATTTGCACAATGGATGTGCAATCTTTGAAAAGTCTTTGATGAATCTCCGATAAAAACCTACATGTCCAAGAAAGCTTCTCACACCTTTCACAGAGATCGGTGGGGGAAGTCTCTCTATTACCTCAACTTTAGCTCGATCAACCTCTATGCCCTTTTCTGAAATGCGATGACCCAAAACAATACCCTCTTTCACCATGAAATGACACTTCTCCCAGTTTAGTACTAAATTGCATTCTTCACATCTCTTAAGGACCTCAGATAAATTGGTGAAACACCGCTCGAATGAATCACCAACCACGGAAAAATCATCCATAAAAACTTCTATAGTATCCTCCACCATGTCAGAAAATATCGACATCATACATCTCTGAAATGTGGCGGGTGCATTGCACAACCCAAACGACATTCTTCTGAACGCAAAGGTCCCATATGGACAAGTAAAAGTGGTTTTCTCTTGATCTTCTAGTGCAATAGAAATCTGATTATAACCCGAATATCCATCAAGAAAATAGTACCACCCTTTTCCGGCAACTCTATCCAACATATGATCCATGAAGGGCATAGGAAAGTGGTGAATTTAGTTTGCGGTAATCCATACACACCCTCCATCCACTAATCGTTCTCATTGGAACAAGTTCATTTTTTTTGTTGGGCACCACAGTCATTCCCCCTTTCTTAGGATTTCCTTCTTCACGACCTCTTGCATAGGAGGATTTAAGCGTCTCTGGTTCTCAATACTTGGCTTATGATCAGGCATGAGTTGGATTTTATGAGAGCAAATACCAGGAGAGATCCCAATAATGTTCGCAATAGTCCACCCAATAGCTCTTTTGAATCTTTTTAGCACCTTCACCAAACTCTGAACTTGTTGTTCATTTAGGTCTGATGCAATGATTACCGGCAAAGTGTCACCATTTCCTAAGAATTCATACCTGAGATGAGGTGGGAGAGCATTTAGTTCTAATTTTGGAGCCTCCTCTATAGATGGTTTCGCGGGTGGGGACTCGCGATTCTTCATATCTAGCTTATATTAATTCAGTTTAAACCGAACATCACCTTGGTCACGAGCCGCGACTAATGACTTATACTCTTTAATGCAATCACTATCAAAATTCATTATCACTGCCGCTAATGCTTCTACACCTAGACGTTCTTCTATTTGTGTCTCAGATGTCTCACCCATGTTGTAGGATATAGCAGATACCGATTGGAGCTCACCACTCTGCCTCATGTACCTACAAATGTTAAAGGTCACTTCCTCATTGTTCAATCGAAATTTCATCTGCCCCTTTTCCATATCTACTAAGGCTCTTCTCGTAGCAAGGAATGGCCTCCCAAGAATAATGGGCACTTCAAAATCGACTTCACAATCAAGAATAACAAAATCTACCAGAAATATGAATGACTCCACTTTTACGAGCACATCGTGGAGTATCCCTATAGGCCTTTTTACTGTTCGATCGGCCATCAGTAGCCGCATCGCAGTGGGCTTTGGATCACCCAAACCCAACTTCTTGTAAATCGAGAGGGTCATGAGATTTATGCTTGCCACCAGATCACATAATGCTTTCACAAAATGTAATAGCCCGATTGTACAAAAAATAGTGAACGCACCCGGATCTTCTTTCTTTTGGACTAGAGATCTTGTAGTAATAGCACTACAATGCTGCATTCTATCATCATCCTCAAAAGTGACTAATCTTTTCTTTGTGACCAGATCTTTCATAAACTTGGCGTAACCGGGCATTTGTTATAAAGCTTCTACCAAAGGGACATTGATAGAAAGTTGCTTCAACATTGTTATAAAACGCTGATATTTACCATCCTCGATCTTTTTCAATAATCTTTTAGGAAATGGGGGTGGTGGATCTAGGCATGGGAGTTACCTTTTTAGGCATTTCAACATCTTTTGCAGTGTTATCCTCTAATTCACCATCAACATCTACCACTTTATCGGTATCTTTTGTCACCTTTTTCTCATTAGACGGCATAGGTGGGTCAATGGTTTGCTTGCCACCGCGAGTAGTAATTGCCATACAATGTCCATCATTTTTCGGATTTTGGACAGTGTTGCTAGGAAGAGTGCCCGATTGCCGTGTGTTCACAGTTGCAGATAATTGTGCCAATTGTAACTCAAGTTGCTTAATTGATATTGCATGTGTATCGACTTTTTGCCCAATACCCGCTAAATCATTCTTCAAATCTTTATTGTTCTTATCACTAGCATTGAACCTCCTCATCATTTTATGCAACATATCCTCAACTCGCGACATACTACCTCCACCATCCCTAGGAGTAACTTCACAATTTTGAGGAGGAACATAGGGTCCATTCCTGTCATTTATATTACCATAATTACCCCTGTTGAAGTTGTTGTCGCGATTGTAGTTTCCATCTCGGACATAATGACCCTCACGATTGTAGTTACCATAGTTCCGACCTTGGTTCCCTTGACCTTGGCGCCAATTCTCCTGATTAGAGCCTTGGGCACTTGGTCGGAAACCCCGCGTCTGTTCATTTACTGCATAGGAATCCTCCTCATAATAGCACTAATCGTTTTGTGGCGGTGGTTTTGAAAAGTAGTTGACTGCATTTATCTTTTCTGCTCCCACAGTGACATGTTTTAGTACCAACCCAAGCTCGGTTCTCATCTGAGCCATTTCTTCGCGAATCTCATCTATGGATGGGTTGTGAGTGGACTACACTGCAAAGGTGTTTCTCCTTGTATCAGACTTCTTTGCACTCCAAGCTTTATTATTCCGGGAGATTTTCTCTAATTTTTCAGCAATCTCAGCATAAGGGCATTCCCCATAAGATCCAACTACTATAGTGTCCAATACCGCTTTATTATTATCATCCTGTCCCCGATAGAAGTATTCCTTCAATGACTCATCATTTATATGGTGATTTGGAACACTTCTCAAGAATAAGGTGAATCTATCCCAAGAACTACTAACTCACTCTCCTGGTAGTGCCACAAAGTTATTCACTCTGTCTTTGTGGTTTAGTTTCTTGGAGACCGGATAGTAGCGCGCTAAGAAAACATTCCTTAGTTGGTTCCAAGTGAAGATTGAGTTGTATGGGAGCTCAGGGAACCATATAGCAACCTCTCCCGTCACTTAGAGAGGAAACACTCTCAGCCCTATTACATCTAAATCCAAATCGGCCTCCCTACACAGCTTTTACGCACTGCCCTTACCTTAGCTATATGGGCATGTGGATCCTCAGAAGGTAGCCCTGAAAATAAACCTTTGGCAGTGAGTATTTGCATCAGGCTACTAGTTACCACAAAGGTGTGGCCTGTGGGTAGAAGAGGCAAGACAAGTGGCCCATCCGAGTCTGCTATGTTATCATAGCCTCTGTAGTGTGCCTGGGGCCATGGAACGGGATTTTGTCTCCTCTGTTGGTGTTCGCCCGGAGCATTGGGTAACATCTGACCATGAACATCAATCGGAGCTGGGATGTTCTGGTTCGGATCATCATCATTTATTCCCAAGTTTCGATTTATATTGCGCAGTGTACGCTCTAATTCGTGATCGTAGGGAAACAAGGGTTCTCTTTCTCTCCGTGTCTTTGGCAAACAAGGAGGATAGTTCTGTAAAAAAATCAAAAACAATAAAACAAAGTAAAATCAAGAAAATATCAACTAAACTATAGTAATAAGTTCAAGTTAATCTAAAAGCTATATTCCCCGGCAGCGGCGCCAAAATTTGATACGCTCAAACTTACTTCTCAAATAAGAAGTAAAGCAGTCGTGTCATGTACATAACCCAACTAGTGAGGTTGGGATCGTTCCCACGAGGAAAATAGTTTAGACTTAACTTTAACCTGTTATTACTATTGTTTGGTAAATTACTTTCTTGGAAAGCAAAAACAATAAAAGGGGGGTTTCTATTTCTAACTGAATAAAAATAACTAACAAAATTAAAAGAGACACGTAACAACTTTGAATGTTGGATTTTAATCAATTAATCAAAGTAACTAGGGTTTACGTGTTCCCCACAGGTTCATAACTTGATAATTCTAACTATAACAATTCTTTCCTAGTATCTTGCATGAAAAGTGATAAGTTATGTATTTCTAAATCCTTGGTCCGGCATCTAGAAAATCTCACTCCGCACCTTGGTCCGGCTACGTGTGTTGCTATCCTAACCCTTATCTTTACCTCATATTAAGCATCGTATTCGATATTTGACTAAGTTATTACCTCGTACCAATCAATACTATCCTATTCGATAGTATACACTAAATCTATATTGATAATTCTTTTCCTATTATCTACCTCCTTGGTCCGGCAAGTATCATTAAGGCGAGTCCTAACGTTGGCCATCTAGTAAAAAGACTTCTAAGCGAAAGAATTATTAATACATGCAAGACACTATTCTAGAATTGTTATTTTAGTTAGTTTTATCTCATTATTTGCCTATTGTTCCCACAACCCTAGTTATGGAGTTTAGTTACTCATAGTCATAATCACAATATTCAAATATATTAAATAAGAATGCATGTACTTACTTCAATGAGAAAGAGTACAATCCGAAAGTTTGCTTGATTAATCACCAAAATTCACTTGCAAGAATCTCAAAGTAATCTATAATATCACAAAAAGTCTAATGATCATCCAGAATCTAACAATACAATGTCTACTAATATGATGTCTAACAATACGAACTCTAACCTCAAAAATGAGATTTTTCAAACTATTTATAGAAAATAAAAACCTAATTAAACAAGGACTCTACTTGCTGGAAATCTGTCAAAATGCGGCTGGGTCGACGGAACTCGCGACGGATCGTCGTGGTCACGACGGACCGTCATGGACTCTGTCATCCCATACTTATGCAATTTCTTCTGCTGCTCTCTTCATTACCCTCGATGGCAGGTATGACGGACTGTCATAGGCACAACGGTCCGTCGAGGGTCTTCGTTTCAAAACACTTGAACTCTTGGAATATGGAAACTGGGACTACTTCTCTGAACTTCATGACGAACCGGCAGGACGGACCGTCATGAACTCCGTAGACCCACACTTGGTCAGACTTCCCCATCTTCCTTCAGCAGCTGCACTACACTGCCACCTACGGACCGTCACAAGTACGACGGACCTTCATAAGCTCCGTAGGTGGTCTCTTCTGCATTTCTTCGCTCAAAATCTCTGTATTCATCTTTGGACAGATTTCCTACAAAATAAAGAGAAACTTATATAAAATTAGCACAAAAAGGCTTTTGGACACACTAAACTTAAGGAAAAAGTATTAATAATATCGTGAAATAACGGTATATCAACATCGACGGACCGTTGTGCCTATGATGGACCGTCACACGAATCTGTCGTGCCAGGTACGTCTTTTTGTTATTTTCAAACTAGGGAACACGCGAGGAACCAAAGACGGACCATTACGACTGAGACAAACCATCGTCAGGGACTGGTCGCGTCATTAATGAAGCGTACCCGACCCGACCCGGCTGAGGTTTTTAAGAAATTCAACATTTAAAACCCCCACCCCTTCATTACACCCTATTCCTCCACTTTTTCTCCCATTTCCCTCCCTTTTCAACTTCCAAAGATCATAACCCCTTTTTCTTACAACTGATCATTTTTCCCAAATTCTCAAAATTTGT
Organism: Solanum neorickii; assembly: GCA_027704865.1. Classification (NCBI taxonomy): domain Eukaryota; kingdom Viridiplantae; phylum Streptophyta; class Magnoliopsida; order Solanales; family Solanaceae; genus Solanum; species Solanum neorickii. The sequence goes on from JAKWJC010000367.1 coordinate 29,133,052, forward strand.
AAAATTCACTATCTACTAGTCAGAGTCTACTACTGTGGGTCTCTACTTGATCACCAAATACATTTCTCTCATTTTTTCCTCAAATTCTCATGTATGTGTCTCTAATTTCTACTCATTTATATTGTATTTTTGTTTATGAATTAGTATTAGCCTAGTTCTTCTTGATAGGTTCATTCTTTAATAAAATTTTGTCTGACCTAGGTTGAAAATCCTCGTGTTACAACTCCAAAAATAGGTGCTTTAGCATTTCTAGTTTACTAGGTATTTGGGTTAGACAAATGTAGGTTAAAACACCACCAATTCTATTTGGGTCATAGGGGATGTATGGGGCATCGCTAGTTCTCTCACTGAGTTACAGAACGAGACCCCAATGACGGACCGTCGTACCCACGACGGACCGTCGTTGGGTCCGTTCCAACAGCCCTTACACCCTACTGTCCAATTTTCTCCAAGTGTCCACCAACAGCCACATGCGACGGACAGTCGTGCGAACGACGGTCCGTCTTGCACAATCGTTCTGGTTGTTAGAGACCCTGTTCCTAATGGTCTCTCAATTAGAGGCACAGATAGCTATACTTCTGCATCACATCCAGCCTTGGATGCAGAGGTCTATTGTTGTGGCAGAAGAGCGCTTGGATCAGAGAATGGTCCAGCATACAGACCGGAAGATCGCTGAGGTTCATCAGTGCTTGGACGCTTTTGAGTTGTGGGTGTTATCCCAAGTAGCCCCTCGGGTGGATGTGTCGATCCTTCAGGTTGTGGTCAACATTCTTCACACAGACATCGACATGATCTTAGAGGCTAGGGTGCCTGAGTCTGAGACCCCTTCTGCAAAGCCAGCTGCCTATTCACCACTTCAGAGATTCCACGACCTCCCCCTCGAGAGAATGACAAGAGGTGTAGGGGTCGAGAGGAGGATGAAGCACGAGCACAGAAGAAGGAGAGCCATGAGATGGAGGCTGCGAGGAGAACCTTGCTTGCTGATGAGGAGGCACGTCAGATGAGAGCAGTAGAGTTAGCTGCTAGGGCATCTAGCTCCAAAAATGTGGATATAGAGGGAGGCACTGATGATAGTGTTGTTGATGTTGAGGACACTACTAAGTGTGTCCAGACTACAGAGGTTGTGGGTTCTGGGGAACCGGACCCACCATCTTGCTAATCAGCGGCGCTTTGCGCCCCGGGTTTGCTTCACCTACCACTCTTGTATTTCAAATTTTTTTATGCATAGGGGACAATTGCATGTCTTTTTTGTTGGGGGTGGGGTAAATGGAAAGTGAGTGCTAGGGTGAAGTCTGAGTAGCCCAATTCACTATCCTCTTTTGGGGTTTTCTTGCCTGTGTTCTTTTTCCCCAATAGACTGATTACTTTTTCTGTTGAACCGGCTTGTCTATATATTGTGTATATAGTTGAATTCTGAAGCATGATGGTTAAAATGATATCCTGATAAAATGGAAAATAATGCATGACTAGGCATAATAATTGATAAATGTGTGGCTCTAAGCATGACATAGAGGTACACCACTGCATGACCCTAAGTCTAAAATTCGAACTAGGTATCTAATGATATTGTAGAGTAATGAGATGTCAAGTGAGTGTGAGGAAGATTTGAACAGTCCACTATTTGTACTAAGCTAGAACTTGCCTGGTTAGTCCTGCTAAAAGTAAGCTGTAATAGACAATTAGGAAAGGATCATAGGCCCTTATTCAATATAGCCCATTTTTATCCTAAATAAAAGAACACCAAACGATATTTATCCTTCTTTGATCCAAATGATTTGAGCTTAAACTAGACCTTTCTTTTTCACCCCAATTGACCTTTTTCTGAGAATAAAGTGTTGGCCCTGGTCCCTCCTTGGACATGTGCACCTCAGCTTATGCCAAAAGCATAAGCTGAAGGTGGATAATGCAGTAAACAACCCTTTTTATGGCCCTGACCCGACTTTGGGTATTGTGTACTTTGACTCATGGCAAAGCCATGAGTTGAGGGTGGCTATTGTGAGGAATGCTCTGGAAATTGGGGTTGAAAGAACAAAGAGAGAGAAAGAACAAAAGTAAAGTGAATCAAGAATTAGTTGAAAGAAAAGTAAAAAAATAAATAAAATACAAGAAATACAAGCAAGAAAAGAAGAGAGTCACTTACACAAATAAAGAAAGAAGGGAAAATAGAAAGGTGAAAGTATATGAGAAAAACTGGGCAAAATAAAATGATAGAAAATGGTATGTTTAGCCGATATGTCAAGGAGAGCAAGAAGTCACTAAAGTATACCTAAATATACCCAACCTGACCCTGAGCCTATGTTACAATCTAAGAAAGTCCTATCGTGATCCTAAGAGTTGTATAGCGAACTTAAAACAGTAAAAATAAGGGCAAGCTTATGGCAATATGTATGAATGAGTGTGAATTTTTTCTGAGAGTGAGTGTTGAAAAGTAATCCTTATTCTCAAACAGAAATCATTGTGTGAAAAATGAGGATTTTGTTTTGAAGTGAGGACACTAGTTGCAATACCGGAGATATTAGCACCTCAGTGAGAAATTGAAGAGAACAGGTGTTAGTGCATGGTGAATCTGTGTCATGGTCTGATTCCACATAATTTAAGCCTAATAGTGATATCATGCATAAACATGATGAGATTGATCGGGATTGATAAACAAATGATTGCGAAGGATAAAACATGGATGCTATTGTACAAAGATTTTGTGTTGAGTCATAGTGCGTTGCTTGAGGACAAACAACGAATTTAAGTTGAGGGTGTTGATATACCGTGGTTTCACGGTATTATTAATACTTTTTTCTTATGTTTAGTGTGTCCAAAAGCCTTTTTGTGCTAATTTTTATGTAAGTTTCTATTTCTAAATAAAATGCTACAGGGAAAGTGTCTGCATAGATGATTTTAATCCCATCATCACCACTAGCATTGAACTCTTCATGGAGTTCTTGTTCTTCTTCATGAACTTCATTATTTTTTGTTGTTGTGCCACAAATACTACCTCTGTATTTTTCACTTCTTCTTCCTGAACTTCATTTATTTTCCCTTGTTCCTCAACTCCTTCTTGTTTTCCATCTTCTTCCTCCACTACTTGTCTTTGTTCATATTCCTTTTGACAAAATTCTACTTCTGCTTGAGGAGAAGAAACTGCTTCAGTTGCAAGATTTTCTAAAAGTGTAGATTTTTCGCTCCTCTTCCTAGAAATTTTAGACCTAGCCTTCTTCTGGATCTTTGTTTGGTCAGATGTATCAATATCAAATTTTCTTTTGACAGGAGTCATTATACTTGTATCTGCAACCACAAAAATAAAATACTTAAAAGCCACAAACACATGAGCTACAACCACAAGTCAAAACAGGGAAATAAGCAGATAAAACCCTAATTAAATATTACCTAATAAGATATATATCAACGATAAAGTAGAAATTATGAGGACAACACAACACCGCCTTTGCTGTATAAGATGATCTGTGAAAGATGGAAGAGAATAAGAGAAGAGAAGGATCAGAGAAGTGTACTGGCAAAAGGAGAGGAGAATTTAGATAAATCTTGGAATATGAAACAACACATTTATATAAGAGAGAGGAGAGATATAAGAGAGAGGAGAGGATAGGAGCGAGGGAAAATTAAAATTATTAGAGCAGTTTAATTTTTTCTTAATTAGGAAAATTCAAACTGTGACATATGTTGCCACATATATATTATATGTTGCTACATATATACAATCTGTTGCAACATATAATTTTCTCGTGTTTATTACTACATAAATTACATATGTTGCGACACATATACTATCTGTTAGCTACAGATTATTCGCTCTGTTGCCACATTTAGTTTTGATCCTTTCCATCATAATTGACATTTGTTTGAACAAAATCGAAATAATCATAAAAATTATTTTAATACATAACCACCTATATATCTAATCAATGGTTGTAAACACAACATTTTCATCGATCTTAACTTTTTTTTTAGTTCTATTCATCTCTGGGTCTTCATTGTCACTAACATAACCATTTTGAGCCTTTACAATTCCATAATTCCACAGGAGTGAAGCATATCTCAAGTGAAGGGTGTCAGCACTAATTCCACATGATGGTACTTGTAATCCATCACTCAAATACTCAGCGTATGCAGCAACAAAAATTCCACAATCTCTTCATGGTATATCATAAATCAAAAAATATAATAACATTACATTTCGATAGTAGTAAGACATAATAATATTGTGATACTTACAGACTACTATTTTCTTGTTGGGCAATACCAGTAACATGACTGACTTCGAATGGGTGAGATTTGTTCTTTCCTAGGTAACATTTAAGAACTGACCAGTTGGTTTGCTCATTTTTCTCAAAAAATCCACTCAGCTCAAGGTACTTTGGAACCATAGTAGCCATCTTTTGAATCCCGGAGGATACTTTTCTAGTAGACCTATTTGAGGACATGGAATCATACACTTTTATGCACCATTTCTTCAATGCAATGACTGCCAATACCCAATGGATTTCCCCATTACTATTTACAGGGACATAAACATCATCCGTCAAGTGCCAAGACATTCCAGAAGGTATAGTATACCCTTTCAATAAGTCAATTATTTTGTCCTCATATTCACTAGAATTGTCAATGTATGTTTTGAAAAAACAACTAGTGGTGGTATATTGATATTTAGACTTAATCTTTTTCTTCGACTTCTTACGCAAATAGTAAAATATGACATCCACATACTGCACACATGCATCAAACAAGTGTATCAATTTAATTGTTTATATTCATGTACTAAACAATACATATAAAAGTGGGCATGGATTTACCTCATCATTCCAGCACCTATTGGGTTGAGACATTATGTAGAACCAGTCCTTATTCATTGGAAATGCAACTACTCAATCAAGTTGGTCAAATTCAAGTTTTGACCAATTGTCTATGTAGTTATCCTCCTTGTTTCCTCTACAATTATGTAATCATTATAAATCATTGTTTATTGGACAACAAGAAGAAATTCTAATAATAGTTCCAAGGTTTTACTTTACTTACTTTTTTGCTTGATGCTTGTAAAGACCCTCATTTATCTATTGCGAGAAGGATGACATTAGTTCAGTTGGACCCTCGCTGTCAATGTTAAAACCTTCATATGGATATGGTCGCTTTACATCACAACTGACAACTTCGACATTCTTCCCTTTCTTTTTTGCTTTCATTTTTTCTTTTTGCTTCACCTTCTCTTTCTCCTTCTTCTTCTCCATCTCCTTTGCCTTATTCTTCTTCTCCTTCTCCTTCCGCTTCTCCATATCCATCTCCTTTGCCTTCTTCTTCTTCTCCTTCTCCTTCTCCTTCTCTTTCTCCTTCTCTTTATTTGCCTTCTTCTCCCTCTCCTTCTCCTCCTTTGCCTTCTTCTCCTTATCCTCCTTTGCATTCTTCTCCTTCTCCTTATACTTTTCTCCTTCTCCTCCTTTGTATTCTTCTCCTTTTCTCCTTCTCCTTCTTTGCCTTGTTCTCCTTTTTTTTCTTCTCAATAATCATAGAAATTGTTTGAGAAATAGATTTTTTTCAACCTCCTACATTTCAAAGGCTATGAAGTCTTCTTGGATCTTTGCACATCAATATTATAATATATTTCCTTTAAAATATCAGTGAATTTTTAACACGACTAATAGAATAATCATGTTGTTGCTCACATTCTTTGCATAGACAAAAAGAGCATTTCATGTTAAAAGATTGAGTTGTTGTCATGGATGAAGCTTCTTGTATCATTTCATCTACAAGGTAAATAAAAAAATATTGAGATTTTACAATTCAATATGTTGCCACATATGGACCTGCTATTGCGCAACATATACATCTTATGTAGCAATAGATGCGTCATATGTTGACACATCTGTACAGATTTATGCAATATTTGAATCTTATGTGTCAATAGATGACCAACATATCAATTTTACAATTCATTATAAAATAATATTAGCAGTATGTTGCAACCGATGGATAGTCTGTTGCAATAAATTATGAATATGTTGCCACATATGTACCTGTTGTTGCGCAACATATAACTTTTATGTAGCAACAGATGCATCATATGTTGACACGTCTGTACAGATTATTGCAACATTTGGATCTTATGTGGCAATAGATGACCAACATATCACTAAAATGTGGCAACATACTCTAAATATATTTTGGACGCCTGAACAGTGTAAACAACACTATATTTCCAAAATCATATCAACAAAATGGCCAAAAAAAAGAACAACAACAGCAACAAAAAATGACTTTTCTCTGAATGATAACAACACATATACATTTCCTCAATATAAGGATTTTTTGAGTTGGCTGATTTTCTTTCAAAAATGATAAATAATACACACAATTAAGTCGATTATTCATTTTTCACCTACACAACAATTTATTTTTCATTAATCCTAGAAAAAAACTTCGAAAACGTAAAGTATTTCAAAAAAATAACTTACCCATTTCTAGTCGAACACAATTACAGTTCAGAAAGATGAGAGAGTAATGGATGTCTGGAGAGGAAGAGTAACAACTGGAGAGGAAGAGTAACGATGGATTTTTGAATTTCTAAGGAACAAGATGAACAATCACCCAAGGGAAGAAGAAAAGAAGAGAGAGAAGAGAGGAGGGAAGATGAAAAGATTTTTATTTTTGAATGATTTGGTTTGAATTATAAAAGTATGCTTTTTTGTATTTGATAAAAGATTAGAAAGTTTTGCAAATGTTAATTTGGTCTCATAATTAGTTAATTACATTTTAAAGAGGATATGACCGGCCCTTAGTAAATCTGTCACCAAAAACAATAACAAGACTTATTTGACACCTTTCTCTTAATTTTCTCATGAAACTATGATCATGCCGAAATAACATGATCAGATTTGTAGGTTCATTAGAGGGTTTCTTTACTCCTGCATGTTTCTACAAAGTAGGTAGCGTGAGACTTTCATTTCTTTAGGTTATAAACCATGCACACAATATTGAAAGGATACGCCTTGAGGACTATGGGGGTTGCGACAAGAGGCCCCGCCACGAAGGTGGTGTTAGCATCTCTTGGTCTCATGGTAGAGGGTTTTTTTTATAAAGGTAACCCATAGTAGTTTCAATCTAGTAGGATGGTTCACGCAGCCATATAGATTACAAATGGTAGCTTCGTGGGTGTTATTGGTTAAGTCAACTAGGCTTTGTGTCATACTTCTCGAGGTTTGCATTTTTGGTATTTGGGTTGTGGTGGTCAATCAGGTTCAACTGAGTCATCTCAGAAAGTTACTTATGGTATGGTTTGTTATGCATGTGGCATGATAGGAAACTTTTCTAGAGATTTACCCACGACCAGTCACTATAGCATAAAAGGTCCATAGATTCATGCCGCAAGGAATTCGATACGTTCGACTAGAGGCAACTCATAGGGTAGTAGGGGTAGTCTCTAGGGTACTCGAGGTGGTCCTCTGGCAGGCATGTTGGGCGGTCGAGGTAGATGCATCCATAGGTATGCCTTCCCGAGTAGTCCAGAAGGGTGGGATTTGGATGCGCTCATCATAGGTACAATCTACATATCTAATCGATTTTCTTTTTATTTGTTTGATTTAGGGTCTACTTATTCATATATGTCTGTTTATTATACTATGTGTTTGTATTTATCTTGGGAGTCGTTGTTGGTGCTTATGTGTGTAGATTTTACTATAATGATTCTTCATTAGTGTCCATCTTAAGGTATGACACTTGGACAGAATTTGATTTTGTTAGATATGGTGGATTTTGACTCGATTCTAGACATAGGTTGGATATCTACATATCAAGCGTTCTTCGATTACTTTTCCAAGTCTATCACTTTATGTATGCCTTGTATCCTTTTGATTATATGGACATTGATCGATAGCCATATATGAGGGGTGTGATTTAATTTCTAAGGGTGCAACAGTTTGTAGGAAAAGGGAATTGACACGACTCGACCGTTGTAATTGGCACCCACACTATCCCTCCGATGAGAGAACCACTACTACAACCAAACCAAACAACTAGACCAAAACTAAGGAAATTAAGTTATGGTAGCAAGTTAACTAACTAACAAATACGGAATTTAAATATCTATAGTCTAAAAGTCAATGTACAAAATATCTTACGAGATTCATAAATATAAACAAGAAGGGATATATCCCCCAACTAATGAATTATTCAACTATATAAAATAATGCCTATGTACGAAAATGGTGGACATAGACGAAAGAGAACCTTATGTCAACCCATAAGATGCGGCTCACCCTTGAAGTCTATGCAATGATCTCTAGTCTCCTAAGTGAGGCCTGTCAATAGCCTCTTGAAGATGCCCTATACTCAACAAAAATAAGAGTAAGTGCAGAATTAGTACACAACCACCGTGTACTGGTAAGATCATGAGGCCACTCGGTAGTGCAATATAAACAAGTCTAACAACATTATAATCACATGCATATATATATATCAACATATACAACATTATCAATATGACAATTCAAAAACACATTACACATGTTTATCACATCATTGGTCCTCTCATGAAACCCAAACCCAAACAGTTAGGTTGCCGAATCCTGGCAATCCGATCCCAAAGTATGTCGGAACGTGAAAATCCAATTCAATATTATGCCGAAACATGGAAATTCTATCCAAAGTTATGTTGGAACGTGGCAGATCGATCCTAGTTAGCTTGCCGGAACGTGACAATTCGATCCTTATTCACACACCCAATCACAATCACAAGTATATCATCACGATCATACATTTACATCACGATCATGGCAACATCATTCATCCATCTCAGTTACAACAACTGTGATTAATATTACTACATTCATATACATACAAGTATAACAATGAAGGAAAAACATGCATACAAAATACAATCATGAAATCGCAACCATCACCTACCTCGAAACAAGATGGAAACCCTAAGAAATTTGATCCTTTCCTTTCCAAATTTATTCCTCTTGTTCTTGTTCTACAAACAATTAATAACATACGAAATCACTAAATAATCACTAATTACCGGAATTACTAACAATGCTCACAACCCTTGATCATACCCATGATCTCCAATATCAGGATTAAGGTTGTTTCCACCATAAAATTTCTCAAAAACCCATCCTTATCAATATTGACCCATTGAATTCCGCTCTACGGATCAAAAAATGAATTCGGGGAGTTAAAAACATACCTTACGCCTCAAGAATGGTGGAAAACAAGTTAGGCTCGCCTGGATTGTTCTGTAGCTCTAAAAGTCAAAAAGTGTAAAATAAGGTCGTTTAGGGGTTTTATTAATACTATAATTCGTGTCTGTCCCGCTGCAACGACACTCATCCCATTGTAGGGGCGACGCTATAGTGGTTAAAAATCCTGCAACAATGGTATTTTTGAAATAGTGAGCCCTCTCCAAAAATCTATGATTTTAAGTCGCATCTCATCCGCCACAGTGGCCACCATCCCGCTACAACGACATAACTCCCTCTACACTGGCACAAAGCGAGATAGAAACTTCTTAGTAGAATTATGATTCCCCCTTTTTACAATAGACTTTTAACTCACTATGCTTAGAAATGCCCTTAACGCTAAGATCAATTCTCCGAGATCTACTTATCCAAATATTAATTCGTAAAGTCGTACGGATTCCTTAGAGTTATCTATATATCCATGAAATTAAAATCATATTTACTCTACCAAATTGCTTCAAGATTTTCCTACACCTTGATAACTCTGATTACCTCCAAATATGGACAAGGTTAGGAAAATTCTAATACAATGAAAAAGTTTTTCTAACCTTAATTTTCCCTTCTTTGGAATTTCTACAACGACATAACTCATTCGTTATAATAGATACCAATTTACCCATCACTCATCCCAGATGACAAAACTTAGGAGAAGTAGGCTAACGAAAGAACATAGTAGTACTCATTCAATGAACAATTGGGGATACTTGTCTCACATATCCTTCTCGATTTCCCTAGTAGCTTTCTCGATTGGATGATACTTCCATTGGACTTTCATAGACTTAATATTCTTTGCCTCAATCTGCGTACATCATGATCAAGAATTGTATAGGTTCCTCCTCATGTTGGATGTCCTTGTTCAATACGATTGAGTCCCACTTAATGATATAATCCCCATCAGTCCATCACCATGATACCTCTTTAACATGACACATGAAATAAGAGATAGACACCAAATAAATTAGGGGGTATAACATATCTATACGCCACCAGTCCTACATATTTAAGAACCTCAAAGGGACCAATATATTACGGACTCAACTTTCTCTCTTACCAATCTCATCACCCCATTCATGGATGATACTTTAAGAACAAATTTTCACCAGTTTGAAACTCCATATCTCTCACCTTATGATCTGCATACTTTTGTCTACTCTCAGCCGCTAGAATATTAGCTTGAATACTTTTCACCTTATCTTGATCATCCTTCACTAGGTCAACACCCAAAGGTTTCACATACCAGCGTCAAACCAACCTATGGGTGATCTACATCCTCTCCAATATAATGCCTCAAATGGTTCCATATCAATGTCTAAGTGATAGCTATTGTTATAAGAAAATTTGGATAAAGGTAAGAACTTATCTTAATGCCCTCCAAAATCAATCACACAAGCTCTCAACATGTCTTCTAATACTTGTATAGTCCTCTCCGATTGTCCATCTGTCTGTAGATTAAAGGCCATACTAAAAGTGAGTTTTGCGCCCAATTTATCATGAAAATTCCTCCATTACTTAAGAAGTGAAAAGGGTACCCCGGTCTGAGATGATATAAAGGGGCACACCATGCAACCTCACCATCTCTTTCATATAGATCTTTGCCAATTGTTCAACATTATAATCTAGTCTTATCAGAATAAAATGGGCTAACTTTGTCAATCTATCAAACACAACCCAAATAGAATCAAACTTCCCTAAAGTCTTGGCAAGACCAACCACAAAATCTGTGGCTATTCTTTCCCATTTTTTATCCCGAAATTGGCATTGCCTGAATGGTATTGAATGGTCACATCACAATCCTTGAGTAACTCCATCCATATCCGTTGTCTCAAATTCATATCCTCTTGAGTGAATACATGTTGCAAACTACGATGATCAGTAAACACTTCATACTTAAGGCCATAGAGGTAATGACACTAAATCTTATAAGGAAATACTATCGCTCCCCACTCCAAGTCATGAGTTGGATAATTTCGTTCATGTACCTTCAATTGGCGCGATGCATAAGTTATCACATTCTTATCTTGAATTAACATAACGCCCAACCCTGAATGAGAAACATCATAATAAACTATAAAATCCTTACATTCCACCGGTAATGCTAGGATAGATGCGGTAGTCAAGAGAGTCTTGAGCTTTTAAAAAGCTCTACTCACATTTTTTAGTCCATTCAAATGGTATCTCCTTCTTAGTAAAATTAGTCAAGTGAGTGGCAATAGAAGAAAAAATTTTCACAAACCGACGATAGTAGCTAGCAACCCCACAAAGCTCCTAACTTCTGTCACAGAGCTAGAACGAACCCAATTTTTAACTACCTTAATATTTTGAGGATCTACCATTACCCCTTCCTTCGAAACTACATTCCCTAAGAATGCATCATAAGTCAACCAAAATTCAAACCTAAATTTTTTTGCATATAATCTTTGTTTCCAAAGAACATCTAGAACAATGAAGATTGTCGACATACACTTCCTCACTCTTTGAGTAGACCAAAATATCTTCAATTAAAACCATCACAAACGAATAAAGAAATATCTTGAACACGCTATTCATCAAACTCATAAAAGTTGTAGGCGCATTAGTCAAACCAAAAGATATCACCAAAAATTCATAGTGCACATAACAATGTTGTCTTGGGCACATCTTCTGGCCTAATTTTTAATCGATTTAAGCTAGACCTCAAATCAATCTTAGAGAAGACTGATGCACCTTGCAATTGGTCGAAAAGTTCATCTATTCAAGTCAAGGGATACTTGTTTCGAATAGTGACCATATTCAATTGCCAATAGTCTATACTCATTCTCATAGTCCTATCCTTTTTCTTAACAAACAACACAGGGGCACCCCATGGAGAAGAACTAGGTCGAATAAATCCCTTATCAAGAATCTCTTGGATTTGAGCCTAAGCTCTCCCAATTTTGCCGGAGCCATGCGATATGGAGGGATAGAAATGAGATGAGCACAGGGCTCTAAGTCAGTATAAAAATCTATATCTCTATCTGGAGGAATACCAGACAAGTCATTAAAGAATACTTCGCTAAATTTAGACACCACTAGAATAGGCTCAATAGATGGAGACTCTACCTCAACGTCCCTGACATGAGCCAAATAAGCCAATTAAACTTGCTTTATCAATTTAATAAGCCAAATGGAGGATATAATCTTAGATTGATTTGGCTTGACACTCATTCCCACTCTAATCTTTCCCTTCCTGGAATTTCTAGAGTTACTGACTTAATATTACAATTTAATACAACATGATAAGAGGACAATCAAGTCATGCCTAAGATAATATCAAAATCAACCATATCCAAAATCACCAAATCAGCCCAAGATTGAAAACTCATAAACAAAATAAGACACGCACGATAGACATGGGTGACTATGTTTGACTCTCCAACTGGGGTAGAAGCATGGATAGGGATATCAAGTACATCACAAATCATATCAGACTTGGACGAAAAACTCACGGATGCATAAAAGTAAGTGGAACCCGGATCAAACAGCACATAATCCACCCGGTCACAGACAAGAATAGTACTTATGATCACCGCGTCAAGACGTCTATAACTCATTCTTGCCCAGAAAAGCATAACATTGAGCCCTATCATCTTGATGAGATACTTCCCTTCCTGGTTGCATATTACCTCTACCCGCACTACCATTACTATTCCTCTACCTCCTCGACCTCTGTGATTACCTCTTTCCTATCTTGTGGATGCCTTAGACCATTATTAACATTCCGCACAGGTAACACCACTCTAGATGGTTGTTGTCGGAGTCTAGCACACACGGGTGGGGCCAATCTCTCCTTATGTGTTTGAGTTCTCCAAAATTATAGCAATTACAATCATATGATGGTTTGTTTCCCACCAAAAGCATGATTCATTGGCTATCTAGAAAATTATAAGACGAGTTTCCCGAACAGTTACCTATAAAGGCGGGCATAGTAGACTAAATTGGTTTAGCTGCCAGCGTCGGCCTACCAGACCCCTTAGAATAGGAGCCTTGTAAATTTCCGAATTCTTGGATCTCATTGCCAATGCCTTAGCCTGACCGTCTCACCTAACCCCCTCCACTTTCTTCATGTAGTTTGTCATCTCATTAAAGCTCCTTTCTAGAGAAGTCATATGAACAAATAACACTTGAGCTCAGAATTCAAGCCTCTAATAAACAATCAGGTTCTCTCCTCCTCTGTAATGACCAGCTGCGTAGCATATCTAGATAAAGCATGAAACTTAGCTTTATAAGCAGCCACAAACATATCACCTTGCTCTAGGTCCATCAACTCATCCTTCTTGAATTCTCTCAAGGTCCCAGGCACATATTTCTCTAGAAACAGGACATGGAATTAGATCCAAGTAAGTGGAGGTAATTAGAAGTTCTACGCTCCACCATTGCTTGACCTCATCTTGAAGTTGGAAATACACGAACTCAACCCCATGTTGGTAAGCAATACCCAATTTAAGCAACCTCTTGTAACATTCAAAAATTGACTCATAAGTATCCTCAGTCTCGGAACCAAGAAATACCAGAGTCTTAAGCTTCAAAAACTTAGTCAACATATCAAGATCATTACCCTTCATCAAAAAACCCAGCAAAGGACAAAAGAAATCATCATTATCTCCCGTCTCCCTCATCTTGGGCGCAGTGCTAGCAACAGGAGGATTAGTAGGGACTTGAGGGGATGAAAGCATTTCCATACCAGCCAACCCTTTCAAGAATGACATGATCTATTGAGCTAACACCAGATTGATGGGAGGGATTGTAGTAGCCTCATCCTACACTCCTTCCTCGTGTTCCATTTCCTCAACATCTCAAACATCGATATAATCTTTTATCTCCTTATTATGCGCATGGGGTTCTCATTCACATAAACATTCTCAACCGGTACCTCATTCTCAGTAAGCGCTACTCTACCATGGCCTCTATCCCCTAGCTCTTCCTCTACCCTCACCTCGACCACGACCTTTCGCTGCAAGTTCCTCAGCTAAAGCATTGATGGGGCTGGGGGATCAACACTGTTGAACCTTGTATTAATAACCATCTACGGACAAAAGAGTGGAAGGAGGTTAGATACCAATTCAAATTGATTGATACCAATTGGAATCAAGTTATAGCACGAAGATGATAAGATATATATAGAGATTTCCAAAGCCCAATAGCTTCTCGAGAAAAATTAAAGGTGTCCCCGTACCATTCTATGAGACTCTATTAGACTCGTTCTGATACATCGAGATTAAAGAACGTAGGCTCTCATACAAGCTTTTTCACGACCCGGACCATCGTGATTGACACCCAAACTATCCCTCCATGGGAGAAGCATTACTACAACCCAAACCAAGCAACTAGACCAAAACTAAGGAAATTAAGTTACGAAAGAAGTTAATTAACTAATAAATGCAGAATTTAAATACATAAAATCTGAAAGTCAATGTACCAAAACATCTAACAAGATCCATAAATTTAAAAAAGAAGGATACATCCCCAACTAATGAACTACTAGTCTCCTAAGAGAGGCCTATTAATAGCCATTTGAAGATGTCTATACTAAACAAAAATAAGAGCAAGTGCGGAATCAATGCACAATCACCGTGTACTGGTAGGATCATGCGGCTATCCCACTAGTGCAATATAAACAAGTCTAACAACATTATAATCATATGCATATATATCAATATACACAACATTACCAACATGACGATTCGGCAAAAATATTACACATGCTTATCACATCATTGGTCCCCTCACAGAACCCAAATCCAAATAGTTAGCTTGCTGGAACGCGACAATCCGATCCCAAAGTATGTTGGAACGTGATTATCCGATCCATTATTGTGTCAAAATGTGGAAACCCGATCCAAAGTTATGATGGAACGTGGCAACCGATCCTAGTTAGCTTGTCGGAATGTGAAAATCTTATCCCTATTCACACACCATAATCACAATCACAAGTATATCATCACGATCATACATTTACATCATGATTTCATGACTACATCATTCATCTATCTCAGTTACAACGAGTGTGATAAATATTGCAACATTCATATACATACAAGTATTACAATGAAGCACGAGCATGCATACATCACACAATCATGAAATCACAACTATCACCACCTCGAAACAAGCTTGAAACCCTAAGAAACTTGATCCTTTCCTTTTCGGATTCGTTTTACTTGTTCTTGGTCTACTTATCCAAATTTGATCCCGTAAAGTCATAAAGATTCCTTAATGTGTGATCTATCTATTCATGAATTCAAAACTACCCGATTGCTATCAAATTTTCCTACATCTCGGTGAATCCAATTTTTTCTAAATTTGGACAAGCTTGAAGGAGCTTAAGGAGTAGATTTGATGAGTGGTGAATTTTTAATCATTTGAAACTCTTTTCTTATGATTATGTTGATTTTTGAAAAATGCTAATTATTCATTGAATTATGTTGATTTTAGATATTTGTTGCTACCAAATAAAATTATGGATAAAAGTGGAAAAGAATCTGAAAAGAAGTTGAATCTGGAACAAATTGGGTCTCTAATGTTGCACGTGCGAGTGAAAGTTCGCTTAAGCGGACGGTCAAAGGAGGTCAACATGTCGCTTAAGTGACCGTGCGGGAATCTCTTTGTGAACTAGCCAAAAAGGGTGGGGTCCACTTAAGTGATGGGATGTCGCTTTTGCTAACTTCCATTCGCTTTTGTGAAACCTGCCTTCTTGGTTAAGAGCTAACTTGGATCAATATCCTCACAAAGGGGCTGAAGAGAAACATTAAGATCGGAAAAAAAAAATTAGGAGTTAGCTTATGTTAATATTTTTGGGTTGAGACTTTGAAGACAAATTGCCTCACAATACACATTTGAGTTTGAAGATTGTGTGCTTATATAGTAAAATATCTTATTGCTTTCTTCATTTCCTTACTTTAAATTGCTATAATTGTGGTTGTAATTGTGTATCTGAAATTAAGACTTTTGTGCTAGAATTAGACAAAGCTATTTGGGTATTTGATTTATTGTTATATTACTTTTGTGATTCCTTGATTCCATACTTAATTTCATGAAATGGTTTTAATTTATTTTTCATGCTTTAATCTATGATTTATGAGTGCATGCTCAGATCTAGCTTCCGATCTTTGTGGGTTACTCGATATGTTTTTTCATATATTTTATGTGATCGTAATTTATTTTCTATCACTTTAAAATTTGTTGCAAACAAATTGACATGCCGAATGGGACAAAATATGTACATCTCTTTTTTTGATGCAAATCAAATCTTTAAATTTGAAGCCACAAAATCGCAAAGGTGGAAGAATATTCAGTACATCCAGTCTCGTCTTTAAGTTTCATGAAGTCTCTACTTTGACAACTCTTGATGTAGGGGACATTTGTAGACATTGAAAATTTATGAGACTCTACAAGACGTGTTTAATTCTAGTTAGGACTCTACAAGATGTATTTGGTTCCAGTTAGGATTCTTGGAGGCTACACAACCTAAATCCTATTTCATATCTATATAAAAGATATTATATTTCTTTGAAAAGAAGATTTCAAAAATTCCACAAATTCACAAAGATGAGATCAAAATATTTCATAACCAAATACTTCAAGAAGAACCACAAATCCATTCATGAAAGATGAAGTCCAAATTATCTTAGTGCAAGAAATACGTCATCCTTGAGTTATGGAGATCAAGTTTAAATCATCCTAGTTCGAGAAATATACCACTAATGACCCTCTAATTATGAGATCAAGTACAAAGCATCCTAGTTCAAGAATACGTCATTAACGCCTCTTGAATTATAGAGAAATCTAAAGGAAGAAGCATCAAGGGAGAAACAAAACTTATACTCACGATCTTGATCAATAATATTACGTTTCTTTATATTTTATTTGTAATTGCAATTTATTTTCTATCACTTGTTGCGAACAGGTAGCTTATTCAATAATCCTATAAATTGAATGATCTAACTAACTAACTAACTAACTAACTAACTAACTATATATATATATATATATATATATATATATATTCACCTATATACCCATACATTTTTGTTTTACCATATTGGTAGGAGCCCTTAATTTTCCTATACATTTAATAACCAATATTATAAAATACTTAAATAATAATCACATTTTTTTCTATAGTAGTCTTTTAATGAAAAACAAGAAGTCCAACCCACAGTTTTAAGGACCTTCTTGATTTTAACTAAAATATAGTAGGAATAGATATAGATATCTCCGTTCCTGATTAATCTGTGTTACTTAGAGTTGATTTTTGTGTTAATACTTGTAATGTTTTAAGAATAAAATAAAATAAGAAAAAGAGCAGAGAGGAGTAAAATAAAGTTTCTGGCATATAACAAAATCAAGATTAGTGTATAACATGTTTAGGATCAAAGATTACAGACAGTAAATGATCCTCAGCTAAGTAATTGAGACATGTCTTTACTCACAATTTTGAAATATATCCTCATTTGTCCTCTTTTAACTTGTGTTTGAAATAACAGACTATTTTTAGCTTCATCACACACTTAACTAAAGATAAGGTGGTGGAAATGTCGTTTTTTACAGACGATCAACTAAAAATTAAGATAAGATCAAGGCTACCTTATCAAAGGTACAGCTAGCTGGGGAATGAGTGTTGTGGATCGAACATCTAATGACTATTCGTTACCCCCATCAAAACTGCCTTGACCATTTTGTCTTCTCTTGTCTCTCCAATTTTCGCCCCACATTTTAGCCTCCGCAACTGCTCTTTCTCTATCCAAATCCCTGTTTAACATCCTTGCTGTTTCCCTTGGAGAATCTTCCTTCTCAGATCCTCCATCCACGTCCCATTTCCGTCCTGATCCTCCTCCTTCCCCATCTTCATTCCTAAGTATTCTTCCAACTCTATCATCTTTATTTCTCCTATCAACACTGTCTGCACCAAATCTATGAATTTGCCCAGGAACTGTACCAGGATCATATGACTGGTTTGCAAGATAAGAAAGGGCAGTCACAACATCCCCAATTAGCGGACGACCAGCAGCTTGTTCTTGGATACACATGGAGGCCACAGCTAAAGCCTGGTACAGACCTCTCATCGGAAATTGTCCTTGAAGACTTGGATCAGCTAATTTTGCAAATTTCCGACGATCATTAAACAGTGGCCTAGCCTGTATATATATATTCAGAATACAGGATAGTCAATCATTTAATTTCTCAGCTTAACATGTTATATTTCACACAAAAATGTGGTCAGTTGCAGAACAAGGAATTCTGCCAAGGGGATAAAAAAAAACAAGAACGACACACTTGAGATTTGAATCCATCACTTAAATTACTTTCAGTTGAATCCCCTTTCCAATACGTTATCACGAGTAAAATAAATCAACAAATTGCTTAACTAAAGGAAAGAAATAAGTAGATTGATTACCCATGCGACAAGGTTTTGTTCTCCCTGAGGTTTGGTGCTGTCAATAGCCTTACGTCCAGTGATAAGCTCCAAAAACACAACCCCAAAACTATAGACATCAGATTTGACAGTCAATTGTCCAGTCATGGCATACTCAGGGGCACAGTAACCATAAGTTCCCATGACCCTAGTGGACACATGTGACTTGTCTCCAGTAGGACCAAGTTTTGCTAGCCCAAAATCTGAAAGCTTCGGGAAAAAGTTTTCCTTAAGCAATATGTTGGATGACTTGAAGTCCCTATAAATAACTGGAGGGTTCGCCTTATCATGAAGGTGCTCCAAACCTTTTGCTGCACCAGATGCAATCTTCATTCTCGTGTTCCAATCTAGTGGCTCTTTATCAGGAGGGAGATCTGCACACCACTTATTCACATGAGATCACTAAAGAACATAAAGCCAAGAGCCACAAAATTCTGCACTATATTATTGTTAATAAAAAAACTAATGAGAACGGTAACAAGCAAGATTCAAGTTGAAAACTGGCAATCAAAAGTATGCCTTAGAGAGAAATGGCTAGGTTTATAAAGACAGCTATACAATCATAAAGCCATAAGAGCTCTTTATACCACCATCATATTAGGGACCCATGGGATACAAAAATTCTATTCTTCCGTCTCCTAATCCTAAATTATCAATCTATACAACACTGGCTCTTCAGATATAATCCCGGGCATATTGCATAATAGAATGAGAAGAGTGGCAGGCAGGTTTCCAGCAATTGAGGGCTGTCACGGAAACAACAAGGAAGCATTAATAATGGAAAGGCAAAGATGACCTCCCCTGAGATTATAAATATAGAATTCATCAAGCGTACTTACTGCTTAACAAGGGTTCAGACTCTTAGGGATGTGCAACAATAAGAACAATGAAGTGTACAAACTAAACGAAAAAATCATAGCTGAGACAAACTAACACCAATCCGACTGATTCTGGATCCGTGAATATTTCCCTCAGATAAATGGTATCATGGCCAGTAGAGTTTGAGATTTGAACTTGGAACCTCAAGCTCAAGGTGAATTTTGAACTCCTAAAACACTAAGTCAACTTCTACTCTTGTGTTTGGAGGATTCAAAATCAATATATATCTGTACAAAATTTGAAAATTACCTCATATATAGTGTATTTTTTTACCGAGGGAGTTCAATGACCACCCTCGGCCACCTCTAGATCCACCACTGGTCATGGCAATATAAGACATTCTGGTGGGACAAGAAACAATATTATCACTGCAATCAGTTCAGATCTAAGTCCATGTGTGAGGAACACTACATTTTATTCGTATGTGCGAGGAACGAGTCATGTGTAACTTTGTGCGAAGAATGAGTCATGTGTAACTTCAGACTGAGATATAAAGATTACATTGGACTATTGATTGCTACATATAGCGCAATACTATATGTAAATATGTAGGCAGATAATATATAAAAGCAACAAGCACAAAAACAGGCCTAGCCACCCTGATGAAATCAACTGGATGCTTCGTGTTATTTCATGGAAAAGATTCCTCTAATGAGAACTTGGGCACTGCCTGCTTGAACGTTTGCAGAATATGGTCTCTTCAAGGCAAGTTATCCCTGTCATTTTCATTCAACGGGAACTCTGCAAATAGTTGTACTGATTTTTGACTTTTCATACAGGTTTTTTCTTATAACCCTGGTGTCTAGGACAACATGTGCAATATTGTGCACTAATTAACTCCATCTAGTACCTGTTACCTTCCACCAATAACATGTGCAATATTGTGCACTAATTAACTCCATCTAGTACCTGTTACCTTCCACCAATGCAACTACCACACCAACAAGGGTTATGGTGGAGCTTTAAGTACTCCTTCACCCTTAACCAAGAGGTCCCGGGTTCAAGCCCCCTTGGATAGGGAGTTGCCTTTATTAGGGAGCGCTTTACCCTCCTTGGTGGGACTTCGCAGCGCGAATCCAAATTTAGTCGAACTCCAATGTGGGTACCGAACATCAGGTGAGAAAAAAAAAAAATAAAAACCCAAGTACCACATAACTTTGACTGCCAAAGCTTGGACAAGTTTTGACATATGAACTCTATATTATCCGAAAGTTCCTTTGCTTTTACTTATCCTGCTTCGAGGAACATAACATTGTTTTTACTTGTCCTGCTTATACATAGGAGGCATTGAGCTAGCTTTTTTGAGGTTGAGTTAGACCCCATTGTCACATCTTACAGAAGCAAAAAAAAAAGAGAGTTTGGTTTTAAATTTAAATTAAAAAAAGAATTAAAAAAATTAGTTAAGTAGAACAAATTGTCACATATATAGACTAGAGAGCAATTCTTTAGTGTAAGGATCCAATAAATTTTTTTCGAGGAATTTCGTTAACACAACTCAATTTTGTTCGAAGCAAACAAGATAAAAAGATAGGAGAAAGAATTCGGTTTTGAAGTTAAATAAATAAGAAAATTAAAATAAAGATAATAATTTGAGTAGAACATATGTATAGAGCAACGAAAAATTTAATTCACCTCATCAGTGAATTAGTTGAAATAGATTTTATAGGATTTCTAGAAAACCAATTCCTGTAAATGCCAAGAATTGAAATAAGTGGGATCAGAAAAAGAAAGAGAAACGCCAAATTTGATATTTGATTTAGAACGGGAGAAATTCAGAGCTGGTTGGTTATGGAGGAAAACCATATAGAACAAACCAGTATGTCAAGTCTGATTCTTTTTTTTTTTTTAAGAAGGGGTCTAACAATAGTAACTATATAGATTATGAGACTTTCTGACGAAGGGTGCTCAACTAACCACCCTTGGATTCGAGTGCAAGTATTTGATATGGGTGCGCATCTAGAGGTTAGATCCTTCATGATCTAAAATTTACGATTCAGGGGTACAAACATGGGGTTCGGAGGTTCAGCTGACAAAATTCAAATATCTAAAAATAGATTTATAAAAGTATGTCTAAATTATGAGACATTATGAGGAAAATTTTATAAGTTATTCTGAAGAAAAGATATGATCCAAGATGAAAATCCCGGAAGGAGACAAAAGAAAAAGAACTGACAGAAATTTCTATGTATAAACTATTCCATGTTCTTCAATTTCACCTTTGCTTTTGTTTTTATTTGTCCCAAATTTCAGTATAGATTTTTGTCAAAGTACTCATAATCAACTGACCAGATTGTGTATGGATCCCACAACCGTGTCGTGTCGACATGGGTGCGACACAGAAAATAAAAAGTCTGAACAACTTAGGTCATTGTAGCTCCACCATGGTCTCTCCCTCCCGAAGAATGGCACTTCCTGGATAGTCCAACAGTTTGTCTTTGACAAATATTTTTCTGAAATTTTTTTGATAAAAATGTATTTCATATTATAAAGTTCACAAACATGTAAAATTCTATCTCAAAAAGAGTTCAAAAGTCACACTGAAAATATGAATCCCAACTTTAGTTTTGGGACACAAGTAATATATATGGAATATCTTGCTGCGTGGCAACATGCTACATAAACAGAGAAGAAATATAAATCAGACAAGCAGAAGGCCATGCAAAATTGGTTACCATGAAGGTGATCCTCTAGTGATCCCAAAGGCATGAACTCGTAGACAAGAAGTCTCTGGTCCCCATCAGCACAGTAACCAATCAAATTCACCAAGTTAGGATGATGAAGAAGACTAAGCATAAGAACCTCCACCAAAAATTCTCTATTCCCCTGAAGCCCATTCCTATCCAATTGCTTAACTGCAACAACCTGGGAAGATCAACCAATCATTCATCAAACATATTTAACTGAGGAAAAAAAGTTTACAGCAACTACCTGGGGTGTTCAAGAATCTTCACATTTAATAGTAGCAGAATATAAAATAAATTCAAACTTTTGGCAAACCAAACCTTGACAATGATTAGAGGCTGACAAGGTAAACTTTTGGACTTAAGAAGCTTTAAGATGGTACTTCTAACATTTTTGTCCATATAGAGTCAAATGAGATGAATATCTTATTTCCTTGTTATCCGTGCAGAATGTTCAAATATCACAGCTAATTGTGCATATTAGAAATGACATGGCATGGCATGGAATAAGCAATCGTCTATTTACGTAAACTACTACACTATTAATCTCTTGTTATTTTTGTCATCCAGCATTTCTTTATAGAAACTATGTTATCAATTGAGAATTAGTTAACGTGAGTTCTATGAAAATGCCTTGCTTGAACATTTAGGCCTGAAATTTACCTCCTTTTGTACTGCTCTTCAAGGGTCTAGAAGATACCTATCAATAATATGCACAACTACACGGGTAGTTTCAAGAAGAATTATTTTATCAATTATGAAAGCTATGAAATTCTATAGCACTGTCTTGCTTCAACCTTGTTACTAATTTATAAATTGCTAAAATACTCTAATTGGCAATGCTTTTCAAAATTTTAGGATTAATGGCAATAATAATGTTGTTTAGCCACAAGGGAAGTTCGAACAATAGCAATCTCTCCTTCAATATTAGTGAAGAAGTTGACATGATTGTAATATAAGGGATACATTTAGAAAAAGTTATCACAGTTTGTAAAGAATGGACATTTACTCGAGCTTGCTTTATTCAGATTTATTAGTTTCTCCTGAAAATATAACCAGAAGCCCCACATACTGAAACTTTTGTAGCATTATTCGTATTTATGACTTATGAGTTTCTTTTGTGGTTGTATCTGGCAGTAAACAATACACTGAACTTTACTTCACAAAAATCTTATAAGATCAGATTACACTAGAGTTTTGCTAAGAAACAGGGGACAAGAATTCAAAAGTGTTCTGATAAGAATCCCGTTACTTGAAAGAAAACAACAAAATAATGCAGAATGGTAAATATGAAGATTAAAGACAGGAATTTAAAGATATGCGGAATTCGATAATAAAATCCCCAAATTTTATAATTAAGTGCTAAGAATCCTAACTAATCTTGGTACTTAAAAATTAACGGATCGAAGCTAATTATAATATTAATAGAATCAATTCAAGAACTTAGATAACAAAAGTGATCTAGACCCCTATTTTAATGAGGAAAAATTATTGGAGTGGTACCTTTTAATAAATAATTTCTATTTTGTAATGTTTTTATTTATTACCATTTATAGCAATACTATATTAAATCTGCAATATGTATTACAAGTGAATCATGTACAATATATATGTATTATAACTGTTTTTTAAAATATATTATGTTTGTTTGGTAAGAAATTGTCTCATTGTATTATAAGTGTGTTAAAATGTTTGATAAATGTATTATCCATCAATAAAATTTGTATTATATGTGAATAATAAATTGTTCATTGTAATATGTATTAAAATTGTACTATACATGTATTAAAAGTGATTAAGTGAAAAAAAAAATGTTATTGCTATAATTGATAAATATTTTTTCATTATAATATATTTATGTGAGTCTCCCTTTTGATGATATTAGAGACTAATTAGTATAAGACTAATTACATTCTTTCTTTGTCAAAAAAAAGACTAATTTTACATTTTTTCTTTGTCAAAGAAAAAGACTAATTACATTCTTTAGTTTATTTTAAAGGAAACCAAAGATATCAAGTTAAGAATTAGACTAACCTCTTAAAGAATGTTTATTGCAAGATAAAACCATAGTGATGACATACAAAGGTGTAAAAGAAGAGAAATCTGTCAAATTCTATTAATAATAATGTTGTCGTTCAAAAAATAACAAAAATTCACTTTTGTTATAAATATATTTGTATTATAGTTAAATGTTTATTTTGTATGTACCTTTTGGAGAAAAGTTAGGGACTCTAACTTAGGGATCAAGTTAATTTTCCCCAAATTAAAGGGAACCCCTCCATAGAATAAGAAGTCTTCCCTCTTTCCCTACTATAATTTTCTTCTTATAGTTTTAAGTTTCATAACACGTTACAACATGAGATTCTAAATATCATCACCTTCTAGTTCATTTTCTTGTTGGTGCTGGCCTACGATTTTAATGGAACCATATTATTGTGCTAGTCACTGAGATTTCGTCTGATGCTAGAATCAAGACATATGTTTTAATGTATTTATAAATTTCTACTTTATTCAATCAGTTGGTTTAAGCTTACAGATGAAAACCATGGACAAGGATAAGATTATTATACAGGAGTTGATGTACCCATACTATTGCAGCAAACGGTGGAGGAAATCAAACCAGTAAAGTAATTGCATGTCTTCCTACTCTCCCTTCAAATAATATTCTAAATTATCATAACTTGATCTCATAAAATGTGGATATGACATGGTTTGTGCACTATATGTGGTCAACAAGTTATTTTTTGTCATAAAGGATGTTGTCATGAGGTAAATAGTATTGCCACAAAATTGTGCACTGAGCTTTATAAACTTCGGGGTATACTCATAAAAATGGTTATATTTTCTAAAGTTTTAACATGAGTAAATTTGTTAATGTTCATGGCCATTACAAGTGTGAATATTTCTAAAGGCTAGTAGGTGAGTCTTCATTGGGTAGTTGATTATTTGTTTTTTTGTCTATATAACTACGATCGTTTAGTTTAGTATATAGTTAATTACAAGTCCCTATGGGTTTGATGCTCTGAACTTAACACTTTATTACTCGTACGACCAGGTATACTTGCATGTTCGTATAATAAACTATCTAACTATACTCAAGGAAAGATGTGAAATTTGCATCAAAACACACCCCTTTTAGGGCGTGGATTCAGCCCTCTTTGAGCTGCATGTTTGACACTCTTTTGGGCTCCATGTTCCTCTCTCTTTTGGGCTCCATGTGGCTCAATCTTCTTCCTCTTGGACTTGAACTTGGACCATGAAATATGTGTATCACTTAGTCCACTATTTGCCATAATTCCTGGGGCTATTCTTGGTCTCTTCTTCCGCGATAAGCATATTCTCAGGCTCATTCTTGAGCTCTTCTTCCACGATAAACATCTTCTTGATTCCCAAGCTAATCCAAGTCTTTTAATGGACGTTTGTCATCGTGATGCTATCATTTTTTTTGTGATATTACATTTCTGGTAGAAGGGGCAAGAAATCAAGATGAATGCATGAAAATGAAGGTAACACGAGTTTCACTTGGACTATTATCTGTGGAATATCTTAAAATTCTGTGTCTCCTCCTTCTCTATGGTATTTGAATTAATGCATTATTTTCCTGCCAAATTAATTAGGCCATAAAGACAAATTGGTGATACCTCACAATTTAGTTCTATAAGAAAATGAGCCATCTAGGATCCCTTAAAACTAAAATGATCCATCTAGGATATGACAGCTTAGCAATTCAGAATATCAAGCATAATTTTCACCTCCATTATGGGGAAATCTTGGCTCTGTCCCTGAGCAGATTAAAGGGAGTCCAGAATTCAAACTCCAGCAGATTTGTCATCGGAACATGATGTCTTAAGCTCCTATTTCCTACCAGCTATATAAGCATCATTAATGGCCTGCTTTACCATTTGCTTTTCTGTGTTCAACTTGATGAAAAAACAAAAACAAAAACAAATTTTCTGGTTTACTTTTAGCCAGAGCCAGCCCCTCTATGAACATGTGTGCTTTCAGATTCACTCAGTGCACACAAGTGGGGTGATTGAGGTGATTGTTCCACAAAATTTTAGTTTCTTCACACAAGACTAGAAAAGGAAGACCAAGTGGGATGAAAGAAACTAGCAAACTGATCACCAAACAGATACAATTACATTCTATTTCTGAATATCACTATAAAAAAAACTTGGTTCGCTCCGTCTACCTATCTCTCTTCATTTCCAAACCAATTACCTCTTATGTTCTGCCAACATGAGAACTAGCAGAATAAGGAAATCTTAAATAATTAAAGACTGGAGGTCAGCTAATTGTCTCATCTACCTATTTCTTTCAAGTAAAACAACTTCTGATATAAGAAGTGCCTATGCCAGAGTGCGGGCAGGCTTCATACCGCAACCCCGAACCCTACTAGAAGAAGGAAAAGGAATAAGGGGGAAAGGCCGGTAACACGAGGCAAAACGATAATCTAGGAAAACAAAAAGAAAAAGGAATTTACCTGACCGCTAGGTAGTTGCCCTTTATACACACGACCAAACCCTCCTTCCCCTATAAAAGATTCTGGCCTGAAGTTATTAGTAGCAGCTGCAAGCTCACGGAAAGTAAATGTATGTGCAGCAATCTGAACATCAGGTGCATCCTTTAGCCCCAAAAATTCTCTCTTTGAACCATTACTACTTCTTATTTTAAGTCTGTCTGCTCCTGTAAGTAAAACAGTAGAGATCCATCCATAAGTAGTAGAAAAAAATATAATTTATTAGAATCTACGAACCGAAAAGGGAATAATCCATCCAAATTCTATCCCCTAGATTGATCTTAAATCCATTGATACATACCGAACCATAACTCAGTTGATTCCCCCCCCCCCCCCCCCTATTCTAATCAAAAAGAGAGAGATCAAAGTAGGTGAGTTTTGAAGCTGATGATATAAAAATGGAATGAGAAAAGAAAAAAAAAAGACAAACCTGAAGATAACCTGGATATATTGGAGGGAGGGGGTTGCTTGCGGTCAGAATCATCTCTATCTTTTTGGGGATTCAACTTCTCATCTTCTTTCGAATCAAAACAGGAGAAGCAACCCATTTATTAACAAACTTACAAGATCCAATCAAATCAAATCTTCAGCTCAATCGTTTACTGTGATCAGCAAACAACTAGTGCTTTAGATGAATAGCAGAGGAGATGGAGATGATTTGTTAGTCTAAACTTGTAGCCGGCTTTTCATTACATTTACATTACATTACACACTTTTGCTTTGTGCGCGTCTTTTTCTCTCTCTCGCGCACACACACACCACCGATGTATACGATTCTACAAGTGTTGCGATATAATATATATATATATCTTCTAAAATTCTCCCTAAAACCATCTTTGACTTAATTCTACTCCATCCTTTCACATTCACCTTTGTAGCTGCTTACCATAAATATATTTCCTCAGTTACTTTTACTTGTTATTTTTTTCTTAAAATAGACTTTTATTTTTATATATATATATTTAATAAATGAATATAAATTATTTATTAATTTCTTTTATAACAATCAAACATGTTTCAACTTTATTTGCTATTTTAATTTTCAAATATCGACGACTTCTTTCTCTTTCCTCATATTATATTATTATTTATGTTTCATTTTTATTTCCTATTTTTCATAATATAAATTTTTCTTTCTTTTTTTTTAAATAATTACCCTATATAGAATTTTTTATGTAATATAAAATTTTATTTTTTAATATTTTTTATTCAATATAAAATTATATTTTATTTTTAATTTACATAAATTGCAAAGGAATATTAGTGATTCAATTGTTCGTGAATACATGCGACAAGAATAATTATGAATAATTGGGAAAAAAATCAACCACCATAGCCGCAATTATAATCACAACAATTCTTCGAATCGTATATTAATTTTTTCGAATATTGATAAATCTGGAAGCAATCTATGGGATTACTGAATTATTGTTGTTACTTTGAAAGTTGTAATATTATGTATTGTATTGTTATATTGTATTTAAATTATTATCTTATGTTATGTATTTCTAATTTAAATATTTTATCTTATCATATAAGTTTTGTACATTCTTCATAGTGAATAACAATAATAATTTAATATTATACCACTTAAAATATTGATTTTAAAAAGAATATGAAAGTATTATATATTTAATAATATAATATCTTTTAAAATGTTATATTACATTAAAAAAAATTATGAATATTAGAGATTTAATTAATAATATTATATGATTTACTATATATTAATTAAAATGAAATAAAAAAGTATGAATAGTCACATCATTATAATTAGAGAACAGAGAGTGAAATAGAGAATGGTTCAAAAATCTATTATCTATTTTATTTTTCTAATATGAAAAATAAAAAGTAAAATAAAGAAGGGTCGAAGATGATATTAGTTAGGATTATGTATAAAATTAATATAGAATTTATTTTGCAATTTAGAAATTTAAATAATTAATACGTATATAAGTTATAAAAGAGAAAATACATGTAAAATTTGTTCACAATAAAGTACGTAAACAACTAAATTTTGCCGAATCAATTATTTCATAAGCTAATACATAAATTTAATTATAACTATTAGTATATAATTACTATTACTATTTCGAAAGAAGGATAATAATGTTGTCAAAAAAAATTCCTTTCACACTAAATAAAATATAATTAAATGGTTTCCTAAATATGCCTAGCATCAATATAGAGTATCTGCAACTATACAAGAATCTAAATACATTATCCAAAATATCAGATAAAATTAAGTAGAGTAATCAATTTATAATAATGAGTATAGTTCTCTTTCATCGAAACGAATATAGTTGAATTGGAAGTAATAAAAAAGTGAAAGTTAAAACATGACAGAGAGAGATGCCATGGGATTGCAATCAGATAAGGCTATGTCGGTAAAAGGAATTTATTTGACTATTTGTAAGTTGGTAAGACTTTTAATAAGTAATATTATGCGGATGTCATGTCAAAATTTAAAATTTCTGAGTTTAAATATAATGATAATAACAAATGATTAAATTATAAACAAGTTAAAATAAATCGAATGTAATATATGAAATATAGGTTCAATATTTATTTGATATGATAAAAGAATATGAAAACAAACAAATATCTATATTATATTTTAGGAGTACTTCTATATTATTTAAATGGAATAAGTACTCGTATATTATTATTTTTTTATTAAAAGAAATAAGTACTCTTATATTATAAAAAAAAATTCTATGTTCTTTTTATCTTTAGGGTGGGTTTGGCAAAAAGGAAACTTTTTTCATCTCTTTTTAAAATATATATTTATATTCTTGATAAGATAATGAACTCTAACTAATTCTTTTTGGAAAATAGGACTCTGTTTGTGAAATAGTGGAAAACGTTTTTCTAAATATAATATTTGCTCCCTCTCCTCGGTGAGATTGTACAAATAATTTTAGTGAATATTACAAGCCTATGAATTTCAACACTAAGTACATAGCAAAAATTCCATTGAAATGAAAGAACTTGAACTTAATCTTTGTTTGGAGAAAAAAAGAATTATTTGGAAAATGTTGTAAAGAGAGGTATTATGTAAAAGTTTTTCTTTGAATTTGTAAAAATATGATTTTAATAGAATTGGTGGTAATCAAAGAATGAAAGGACACATCCTTTTATTTAAAAGACATGTCTTTTTTTTTAGAGAACACATTATTTCATTTAAATACTAGTTAATTATTAAATCTGAACAACATTTCAAAATTCCTCACTTGTTTAGATATAAATTAGGTTACAACGATCAAGTTATGTTTATGTTGAAAAGAACCTGATCGTTATGAACAGGCCAATAGAAAATGATTTGGAACAGAAAACTTTTTGGATAGTCACCTAAAAAATTCTAGTTAGGAGAGCCTCAAATGAAATCTAGGCTAGATGAGGTTTAGGGTCATTCAGGAATAGGGTGGGGTGTTATGTTGAGGTTTCAAGTCAGTACTTTCTCGGTACGATTGAACTAGCCTTTTGACTAGATGATAGACAAGACATGAAGAGTCCATAAGGCCTTTCAAATCGAATTTGGGTTAGTAGAATCTCCGGAATTTATTTTGGCATGAATGGTATATGTTGGGTTGTCAAGGGAAAAGGTTGTGTTTGTAAAAATGGCCTTTTCAAGACTTTAGAGTTTTTAAACTTCATCGAGCCAACTATAGAAGGAGGCGCCCCGCTATAACTGTAACACTCCGAAAATTTTTAAGCTAAGACTTGAGCCGTTCTTCGTAGTGAATGAGATTTTATCAAGAAATTAAAAATTTCTTAAGAGTTAAGGTCGCTAGATGTAGTACCTTAAGTTCTAGAAGAACTAAATTGGAAATATCAAAAATCTGAAATATGGAGAGTTAAGTTAAGTATGACTTTTGGGTTAACGTAAAACGACCATAACTCCTAGCGTAGGATGAGTTAGGTGTGCTAAAAGATACCTTAGGAAATATCTTTGAATTATCTTTCAAACTCCACCGAGTTTTCTAAGTTTCGATTCGAATGAGTGTGTGATAGCCTTTTGCAGTTAGGTTGTACAGTTAAGGAAAGTTAGTAAAAAATAGTGTAGTGTATTTTGGTCTTTTCCTTACCCAGTTTGATTTAATTTGTTTTTAGTAAGGTTTTAAGGGTTTAATCCTATTAGGTTCAGTTTTATAATCCTAATATACGCCTATGGTTTTAGTTGAGAGTTCAAGAAGAGAAAAGAAGAGAAAAAAGGAGAAAAGAGGAGAGGATCAAGCGTTCGTCTAGATTCTAGCGTCTTGTAACCAAATTTTTGCGATGGGTCAAATCCCTAAGATGTATGCAAGCTTACATAGTGTTGTGTTAGTTCTCCCACACACCAATCATGTTATTTTCAGCGAAATATCATTTTTGAAGCTGAAAACTAGAGTTCTTGAAGGTGTTCTTGAAGTTCATTCTAAATCTTGTTGTGTTGGGATTTTGATGATTTATTGAGATGAATTGAGTAATTTCAGTGTTGTTTTCAGTTTATTTGATTTTTATTAAGTTATGCAATTGAATCGAAGTGATTGGGAAGAAACCATTCGATTTTAGGCGAGTTAGGGTGAGAAAACAAGCAAGGAAGTTTGGTAGATTTTTCTGGGTTGGAGCCTGGCGAGATGAGCCTGCCAGAGCGCCCCAAACCCCCTTTGCACTTTATGGGCTGACTCCCCATGCCACCCATATCCCCAGGGTCTCCTTCCCCATCTAGTTTGCCTCCAATTGCTCCTTTTGAGTTCGTTTAAAGTGCATTTTCACTCCCTTTTGATTCTAACTACTCTAAGCTACTTCTAAACACCTCAAATCATTCCTAACATAATCATAACCTTGAATTCATAACTCAAATTTAAGGTAGAGTTGTGAGTTAAGTTTGGATAATTCTTTCGAATATTCTAAGAAAGTCTCGTTGAGTCCTTTTGTAGAGTCTTCTACAACTTCTAGTAACTTGTTTCAACACTCAAGCAAGTGAGTATGAGAATGAAGAGAATGTATTCATGAGATCTCCATGTCATGAACCAGAACTCTTGAATTCATAATTTACATCCAAGAGAGAGTTAAGACTAGAGTTCAAGAAAACTTTTAAGTTCAAGTGTGAATCCTTGAGGTAATCCATTGATTTGAACTAAGTTTTGAGGAAGCAAGTAAGAGAATGGGAAGATTTTTATACATTAGTTCCATCTAATTACTTAGACCTTTGATTCAAGTTTTTTATGCCCATAACTTTTGCATGAATTCCACTAATTGTGTATCATTTAGAGAAGTAGTATCTCCAAGTTCTAAATCTTGAGTATTGAGTTCATTGCTCCGTTTAATATTATATTCCTAATCACGAGACTATTACATGTTACCCATGAAGTCCTCGAGTTGAGTAGTCATGCTCACAACACCGCATGAACCCTATAACTCGAACAATCTTGAGATAAGAAGTGTCTTTGAGTTCTCGAGTTGATTAGTTCATGCTCGTAATTCCGCCTGAACCCTCTAAGTTGAAAATTATTAAATCATCCATAAACATGAGATCATGAATCTTGAATCCATACTTCAATTCAAGGAAAGTTAAGAGTCAAGTCTAGAAATTAAGAAGCAAGTCAAAGCAAAGTTTATCAAGTTCTCAAGAGTTTTTTAAAAATGTTATAACTTTGTTTTAAGACTTAAAGTTCAAGTTGAGTAAAGAGTAAAGAGTAAATTTGAAGGTCATTCTTCAAATGTATATAGGGACTAAGTATTCCCAAAGAGATTTAAAATGTTTTCATATTTAAATAAGAACGAAAACTTAGATTGCCAAAAAGCCTTTGGGCTAGTTTTTAGAAAAGAGTAATAACTTTCTAAATGAAGCAACAAGGGAAACTGAGATTTCCAAGATAGCCTTTGAGCTAAGTTTTTTAGCACTAATCTCAAATGACATAAGAAGTATGTTTTTAAAACATAAGAGATGGTATATTTTTGGGAATAGTATTGAACACTGAATTAGGGGCGAGCATGAGTTCAGATAACTCTCGTCTTCATAAAACCATGTGGCCACCATGTGTAGAAAAGGGTCATACATTTTAGATAAATCATTTTCATAATAAACTAGTTGATCCACTAAGTTAAGTTAGTTCTTATACTGATGGCAAGGTATAGGATGGTCCTTGGCAGCGTGAGGTAAAACATTGTATCACTAATATAGCTCTTAAGTGATGATTGTCGGTTAAAGAAATGTTTAGAAAAATTATATTACTTTATTATATAAGTAAAGTTAAGTTTTATTGCATTTTCATTAAGAACTAAGTTGATTTTAAGGTTTTATAAAGTTTTCTATATATTGCATGTGTATTCTGAGTTGAGAACCTAGAGTCGAATATCATATCTTTGAAGTTGAGTATCTTATCTTTGAGTTGAGTATCTAATCTCTGAGTTGAGCATCTTATCTTTGAGTACTTATGAGTTGAGTAAGTTTGAGTAGCTTTGAGTACCCTTGAATATTCCTTGAGTAGCGTAAGTTTGAAAAGAGTAAGTATATTTCCATTTTTATCAAGTTCAGCTTATGTTATGCTTTAGAATTCCCTTTACATGCTCGTACATTCCATGTCCCGATCCTATTGGCCCGAATATTTTCATGATGCACACACTGGTATTTAGGATCTTCAACAGGAACTTCGTTGATACATCAGAGAGTTCGAGTTAGCTATGATGAGACTCCTTGCTTTTAGAAGATTTCATTTACTATTTAATTTAATCAGGATGTCGTGGGTCTTGTCCCGACTTCAATCATTATCAGTTAGAGGCTTCATAGATAGTCAATATAGTTGAGGAGTCTATATTAATCATTTATTTTATAAATGTTTTAAAGACTTAAGTTGTCTATTTTATGGAAAATTGAACATATTATATTATTCGAGTTTTCATTTAAGTTAAAGTTTTGTATTTCAGTTTCACTAATTTTATAGTTTTAAGGTTTTGCATGCTTAAGTTAGTCTCCGCTTGTAGGCAGCAAGGATAAGGGTTCTCTTGGGGACCAACACTGGTTCTTGAGTGTCGGCCATGTCCAGGGTGTAGACTCGGATCATGACAAACTTGGTAGCAGAGCACATAATTTAAGTGTCCTAGGGTATCTATGAAGCCGTGTTAAGTAGGATCTTGTTTATGGTTGTGAGAGCCCACTTCTATAAATGAGGGACTACACACATTTAAGAAAACTTTCCCTTCTTTTTATACTCTCAATCATGCAATAGAGCTATGTTATAGATATCTACTCTAACTTGTGCATTCTCAGATTCGTTCGACTATCCATCATACTAGAAGTGTAAAGATCCTTATGGATGAGTTTTTCTTACCAAGAGTCTTGGGAAAGTCATGAGACTTCAGAGGGACTTGAAGAATTCCAAGAGTAAGTTAAGTGTCCGGTTTTAGAGTAATGCCTTCATATGAATTGTTCATTTGAGTTAAAAGCAAGTTGTACTCTTTTCCTAAGCCTTTTTTCAGCTGGGATCCTTATGAGAAAGTGTGTTTAAATCTTGGATAAGATTTGCACTCGAAAAAGTAGCATGAGTTATGAGATGATGACAGTAGTAATGAAAGAGCCTAGAGTTAGAAGAAAGTATGTAGAGGCTTAGTTATCCTACAAAGGGAGATATTGTTTTGAAGAAGCTATGTATGTTACTATAGTTGTGCACCTAATAAGATAATAATGAAAAGCGTTCCTTTAGGGGGTTGACTAAGAAGTGGTGAGTGGTGAAGATTTCATCATAGGAGGTAAAGTTTATTGTAGATAGAAAAGAGTTTAGGGTGATGTGTCATTGTATTAGTAATGACCAAGTGTAAGTATTCAATAGAAGAGCAAAAGTATTCATAAAGTGATAGATCTAATCTAGGATTATAAATTTTGAAAGGAGAACATCATGGTATTCAGAGGATTACAGATTAATTGAGAGATAATGGGAAGTAAGTGAGTAAGTGGTACTTAAGTTGTGAAGTGGAATATGATGGTAATTCGAGCACGCAGGTTGAGAGGTAAGGATTGACTAACTGTCATGAGGTCCTAGAAGTTATGTGTTTCTAAATTGTCATACTAGTATTGAGGTATAGTATCGTATGCGAGAAATCATATTAATATTTGAGTTAATTAATAAACATTAAGCTTGAATTTGAGATGAGTGTCGTCATCAAATAACGACAACAAGAGTGGATGATGTTAGTCTTAAGATTTGATCGGGAAGACATGAAGAAATTGAGATGTTAGATACAATGAGTATAAGTGGTATAAGTGAGAGACCCTAACCGTTAAATAAGAGCAGCAAATTGTGGCTTAGTCATGAGAGTAACAAAAACATTAAGAGGTGTGCCGAGATGGTATGTATCCGGTTGAGGTTCCTATTTAAGTTATGATTTTCCATGTGTGACTAGATAGCATAATTGAGCTGTTAATATGGAATATGTCCATACCTTTCAAATGATAGCTATAGACCTAAGGGGAGATGATAAGATGAGAAAGCAAGGCAAGTGGTGAGAATAAGATAGTAATGAGTTCCAAAGTGATTGAGAGGATAAGGTTTTACTATGAGAAATAGTTAAATATGAGAGCCCTTAGTTGGTTTCAAAGGAGGGTTGGTAGGAGTTCATGGAGTTGTTATAATACTAAGCTTGAATGTGGTGGTAAAGAGTAATAGTTTGAGATGAGATTCCCTATAGAGAAGTATAGAATCCGAACTTAAGGTTTTGCTTATGCCTGAATATATTAAAAGTGTACCATTAGAATCAGATCTTGGTAAGAATAATCCCATTCCATATGTAAATCAAATTTCATTCAAGGATGAATGATGCTAAGAGGGAGACAATGTAAACCCCTGGATTTTTGAGCTAAGACAGAGATGCCCAAGAAATATGGGTAAAATAATGATGGTAGGGAAGTTGAAAAAAAAGATTTGAAAATAAAAAAATATTCCTAATAAAGCTTTAAAAAATTTAGTACATAGGCTTTTTATATTTTTTCAAAATAAGTCAAATAGGGAGTGCCATATGTTAATTTTACATTGGTCTGAAGTTGTATAAACAGTCCTTCACGCGCCCATATTCGTGACAACATGAGTGGTGTTAAAATTAGTCAAAAGGGTATATTTATTGTGGATTTAGATGTTTTCGTGAGGTAATAGGACACCCACAAAGTTAAGATGTCTTTTTGAAAATTCGAAACAACTTCAGTGAAGACTTTATGTCTTTGTGATCTTAATAGAATGTATTATTTGTTGTTATATATGTAGTATTCTAATTATTTGTATATTTAACAATTTATAAAATTGCATACATATTAAAACTTTTATTACGCCCTAAGCCTACACTCTGGACATGGCTGACACTTGAGAACCATTGTTAGACCCAAGTGAACTCTTGGTCTAGCTTAACTATTAAAGGAAGACTTACTCATAATAGTAGTACTTTATAAAGTAAATTGTAACTCAAATGATTAAATTACAATGTTTTATAAATAAACATTCAACTAGACAAAGTAGCAACTCAAGTCTCAACATAACCTAATGAAAATGAAAGACTCATGAACTAAAAATATCTAACTATCAATGAATCCTCTAATTACTAAGATGGATGTCGGGTGAAGACCCACAACATCCTCATAAACAAAGAATGATAAAGAAAATAAAAGAGATCCTTTGAAATCAAGGAGGCTCACCAACAACTCTAAAGCTCAACTGGATCAACGTAATGTTGGATGTTTGTCACATCCTGAAATCACACCCCAGAATATAGGGTCAATCTCGGATTGCAACCGGTATACTTGACCTCTCAGAGGTCTTGTACAAGCCCTTACATATTATTCATCGCATATACATAATGAAAAGTAGTGCGGAATTAAAACTTTTCACAAAACATTTAATAGTATTTAAAAACTCTTCATATAAAATTATAGGAAATACTAAGTCTCATATCATCAAACTTAAGACAAAATAATACTTTTGGGACATGACACATACACAATACTAATATAAAAATACTTAGTCTATTAGAATACTTTGAAACAAAAGACATCCATATATGCCCTAGGAGCTCCAATAAACACCTTCAAAGCCTATTGTGCAATGTCTAGATAGTGTCCCTTACCACCACCTAAACCTCATAGGACTTCTCTAATGCTAGTAGGTATTCCATATGATGAGAATAGGCAATAACCTACATAGAACATGAGATCAAAGCATGCAATCCAAAGTTCTAACCAACTCCGATGAGGGTGTTGTACTTGCTAATGGTAGAACTTGGACACATCCTATGTAGGCACATGGTTAAGGAATATGAAGGGCATGCTTTTTAATCTAGTCTCATTCTTTAACTAGAACTACTTCCCTTACTATACTCACTCAGTGCTAGCCTTTGTTCTCATAGAGTAATTTACACTTAAGGTTCATATAAAAGGGTTCCATATCAAGTTCATAACCCAATCACATTTCCCCTACCAAAAAGGTCCACTAGCAACCTCACAATGGCGCCATGAAGCTCATCTTGACTTTCCTAAGGATTAATATGATGTTGTTACAACCAATTAACCTTAAGTTTATCATTTCTTTTCTTGAAGAATACCATTTACTGCTTTCGACTTCAACATTCATAACCTTACCACTAGGTTCAAGGTTTCACATAAAAAGACCCTCTTTACATCATTTAAGGTCACATGTCATTAATACATTCAAGACTAAGAGACTTTAGCATCCTAAGTCAAGACATCACATATTCAACATTCATACATGTATCAAGTAAGGGACTTAAGTCAACCAAGACAAGACACCACACACTTCACTTTAACTCATATTACATGTCATTCTAGAAACACATAGAATTAGTCATTTTCATCTTTATGTCATCCTATACAATATCATGCCATCATAAATATGACCATCATAGATTCATATAATCAAGTAGGGATAAGCATACATCAATCCTAAGACTATACACAAAAACCATAGTCATAGTCTAACATGATCGCCTAAATAACATCAATAGAAGAACACATATACTTTCACATTACTTATCATGTAGGAAGATATTATCATACTTCAAATAATAAACTACACAAATAACCACATTACTTCAAGTATATGCGGACAAGGCTATGATCATCATATTACTTAAAATAAAACAGACAAGACCACATCAATTGCAAGTAAAACACATAACACTGCCACCATAAGTGGACCATACCAATCACAATACAATGAAAGTCTAAAATACCTAAAAATAAAGGAAATAGGGCATAATACCACCTCTCCATCCTTCATACCTCAATCTAATACCAAATTAATCAATTCGATATCATAAGACCCTTACCAATGGCCATGACCAATAATACAATGCAATTATGACAATAATCGATGAAACTAAATTAATCAATTCGATTTCATAAGACCCTTACCAATGGCCATGAACAATAATGCAATGCAATTATAACAATAATCAATGGAACTAGGTCAATTCACTACATATTCATCAATCTAATGCAACCTAGATATCAATTGAACACAATTCTTGCATCATTAGATAACCCATATGAATATACACTAGAATTCATTAACATTAAGTAAATATCAAGTAACTCATAATTTAGTAAAAAACTAGGGTTCATCCAATTCATGGGTTCATAGGTCAATTTAGTTAAATTTGTCTAATTAATGACAATTCAATCCAAAATCCATGTTTATAGAAGAACCCATGCATAGATCATGAAATTGGACAATTCAACTTTGAAAACTTTAGAAAACATCTTTTAAAGATGGGCTCCTTGATGAAGAGAGTTTCAAGAATAAAAAACCGTACCTCAATGAAGCTAATTCTTCAATTGGATGAAGAATCTCCACTCAATTCTCCAATCCAAGACCATCCTTGAGTTTTTGCTCCAATGGAGTTCTAGGGAATTTCTAAGGGAATTTGAGTTTTGATTTTGAAGAATGAAATCTTTTAAGTGTTTTAGGCTTATAAAGATACTTTAAATACCCAAAAGAACCTTAAGGAACCGACAATACTCTTATTTTGAAGTGGGGTGAATTTACAAGTTCACCCCTCACTTGGCAGTGAACTGCACACAGGGACACAGACCCATCGATGGTGGCCCATCAACGACCCGTCCCTTGACCAACAGACCGTCCTGTTGGTCCGTGGTCTGGGACTAAGGCTTGTCCTTGGATTACTTACCCACACTCCTAAGTGTCCATTGACGGAGTATTACCAATGGGGCGTCAACTGACCCATTGGGCGTCGATTGTCATCCGTTGGTTGGGCTGTCTCGGACAGTCTTGGCACCAATTTTAGGTCCGTCCTCAAGGACCCTTGGATGGTCCTTGGGAATGTTTTCCCAAAAGTTTCCAACCCAAATATGCTCGTATATGATTTTATCACCTCTCACGTGAATTTCACCCAAAACAAACACGTAAAACTCGATGAAACATGCCTAGACACACAAGGTCTTTTCAAGGCAAACCTTTTGAACGTTCTTGGATGTTTGACCTCCAAACTTCACGAAACTTGACACACTGCCTGTATACACTATCATAACTCACTTAAGGACCTTATAAACTCATGAATACACATAAACAGATAAAACCACATATGAGACACATAGATGGCTTAGTCATCGAATGTCTTAGTCATCCCTTGACGTTTGACTTCCAATGCACCTAAACTCTTAGACACTGCCTCGATACCATGTATTATTCCATTTTAGGACCTTATAACACCATGACCAACATGTTAGGATCTAGTTCCCTAAGTCATTTCGAGATCTTCATTCTCTCCCACTTAGACAACATTCATCCTCGAGTGACACTTGTCACTCTCCGAACACATCCAAGGGTAGAAATTCAACTAGAAGCTCTTAACCATACCATATTACACATAATAAAGAATAAAACATCAATTTCACATTATCTAGAGGTTGACAACACAACAAGAGATTAGAAGACATTTCTATAACTCATCATGCTACAAAACTCACATTCTACATTCCAAATAACAAAAATTTATTTTATATTCAAAATCATACTCATATACATCATTTCTAACCACATTACAACAAGTTTAGACATAATAATTAATTAGTCAAATTTTGAAAAATTACACAGTGAGCAGGCAGTACCTTATAGTGATTTTGGATAGTTTTTCAAAGATGCAACTTTTAGCCAATTCATGATAGAAACATGCCAATATGCAAGGTAAAATTATATAAACACATGTCACAACATAATCATAACCTTATAAAACACACAATGCAAGGAATCAATGAAATTCAATTTCAACAAAACTCCCAAACATCACGCACATGCAACATGCTTCTATGACTTTCTATCCCATCTACTAATCATACTTCCCCACTTCGAAGGAACTCATATCTCTTAAAAGAATAAACTATTAATTACCAACATCATCATCATCATTCTCATCCGACTTTGATCCTCTTGCTCGGAGTGCATAGAAACGAGCCTTTGCCTTTGGAATATCCTCCTTTGGAACAATAGGAGCATCTTTCTTACCCTCTCTTCCTCTAGAAGTAAGGTTAGGAAAATCTCTCACTTTATGTTCTTCCTTACTTCAACTATAGCAACTCCCGGTACCCGTTAGACACTCACCATAATGCCTATTTTCACTTCTATATTGAGAACCACCTCCTTTCACCAATTTCACCTTAACACTCCTAGGTTCTTCTTGAGTTTGAGCCCTCTTTTTGAACCTAGTTTGATCTTGGTCACCAGAAATACTCCTTTTCAAGTTTCTAGACATCCTTCTAAGTTTAGACTTTTCAATTGATTGGTCATAAACCATGAGTCTAGCTATGGTCATATCATCATGTAACATCGCCGTATGACATTTCTCCCTCACTAGATCGGCGACACCCTTAAAAAAATGACTCATTTCATCCCCTTGATTAGACACAAGGGATGGGCCATATGTATATAACATAGAGAACTACAAAGAGTATTCCTTTATGCTCATCCTCTCCGGGGGAAAGTATTTTCGAAAAAAAGTTTCCTTAAATTCTTCCCACTTGATAGGATCCGACTCAACCGGCCTATTGCCTTCCATTAAGTGTACCACACTTGAGCAACCTCCATCAATTGATACGAAGCTAACTCTTCCTTCTCACTAGATGTAACTCCCATAACACTCAACACCTTGTACACTCCATCTAGGAACTCTTGGGGATCCTCCCCCACCTTAGAGACAAGAAAGATAGGAGAACTCATCCTCACAAAGTCTCTCAACCTAGATGTCATAGTGCTCGCCACAACATTCACCCTAGGCACCATACTCAAATTCACTTGAGTAGTCTCGGCTCGGGCTAAAGCAAGCAAAGCCTCTCTAGTATCACTATTACTCAACTCTGGGGAAACCACTGGAACATCATTCTCTCACCTCACAATAGGTACTTGGTCACCTTGAGCATCTTGAGGAATTTGCTCAACTTCCTCAACTTGGTGAGGAATCTCCTGTTGAACATCATTCTTCTCAACTCTCCTAGCCGAAGTCCTCCTTGCATTCATCTTCCTAGAAACATAAGAAAAAACCATAAGAAAATAGTATTCTTAACTTTTACTCTACGGCACAACATAGGAGTGGAAAAGAAAGGGAACTCTATCGTCCTATAGCCTCTCACCCATAGATGTCTCGTGATATACCGTGGTTTCACGGTATTATTAATACTTTTTCCTTAAGTTTAGTGTGTCCAAAAGCCTTTTTGTTCTAATTTTTATATAAGTTTCTCTTTGTTTTGCAGGAAATCTGTCCAAAGCTGAATGCGGAGATTTTGAGCAAAAAACTGCAGAAGAGACCACCTACGGAGCTTATGACGGTCCGTCGTGCTTGTGACGGTCCGTAGGTGGAAGCGTAGTGCTGCTGCTGAAGGAAGATGGGGAAGTCTGACCAAGTGTGGGATTACGAAGCTTGTGACGATCCGTCGTGTCTCTGACAGTCCGTCCTGCAGGTTCGTCGTGAATTTCAGAGAAGTGATCCCAGTACCCAGATTCCAAGAGTTGAAGTGTTTTAGAACGAAGACCCTCGACGGACCGTTGTGCCTATGACGGTCCGTCATACTTGCCGTCGAGGGGAATGAAAAGAGCAGCAGAAAAAATTGCACAAGTATGGGACGATGGAGTCCACGACGGTCCGTCGTGACCACGATGGTCCGTCGCGTGGTCCGTCGACCCAGCCGCGTTTTGGCAGATTTCCAGCAATTAGAATCCTTGTTTAATTAGTTTTTTGTTTTTTTTTTATAAATAGTTCGAAAAACCTCATTTTTGAGGTTAGACACCAAATAGTTAGACTCTATGAGATTAGACATCAGATTTTTAGACTTTATGTATTAGTGATGGATTTTGAGATTCTTGCAAGTGATTTTTGGATATTAATCAAGCAAACTTTGGATTTTATTCTTTCTCATTGAAGTAAGTACATGAATTCGTATTTAATATATTTGAATATTGTGTTTATGGCTATGAGTAACTAAACTCCATAACTAGGGTTGTGGGAACCATAGATAAATAATGAGATAAACCCAAACTAATATAACAATTATAGATTAGTGTCTTGCATGTATTAATAATTCTTTCGCTTAAAAGTCTTTTTAACGGATGGCCAACGTTAGAACTCGCCTTAATGCTACTTGCCGGACCAAGGAGGTAGATAATAGGAAAAGAATTATTAACATAGATTTAGTGTATACTATCTAATAGGCTAGTATTGATTGGTACGTGGTAATAACTTAGTCAAATATCGAATACGATGCTTAATATGAGGTAAGGATAAGGGTTAGGATAGCAACACACGTAGCTGGACCAAAGTACGGAGTGAGACTTTCTAGATGCCGGACCAAGGATTTAGAAAGACATAACTTATCACTTTGCATGCAAGATACTAGGAAAGAATTGTTATCGCTGGAATTATCAAGTTATGAACCTGTGGGGAACACGTAAACCCTAGTTACTTTGATTAATTGATTAAAACCCAACATTCAAAAGCTGTTAAGTGTCTCTGTCAAGCTCATTATTTATTTTCACTCATTTACAAATAGAAACCCCCCTTTATTGTTTTTTACTTTCAAAGGAAGTCATTGACCCAACAATAGTAATAACAGGTTGAAGTTAGTCTAGACTCTTTTCCTCGTGGGAACGATCCCAACCACACTTGTTGGGTTATTTACTTGACACAACCACTTTACTTCTTATTCGAGAAGTAAGTTTGAGCGTATCAAATTTTGGCGCCGTTGCCGGGGATTTTAGCTTTTAGATTAACTTGAACCTATTACTATAGTTTAGTTGATATTGTCTTGATTTTACTTTGTTTTATTGTTTTTGATTTCTTTTTAGAACTATCCTCCTTTTATGCCAAATACACGGAGAGGAAGAGAACCCTTGTTTGCCTACGATCACGAGCTAGAGCGTACACTGCGCAATATGAATCAAAACATGGGAATAAATGATGAGGATCCGAACCAGAACATCCCAGCTCCGGTTGATGTTCATGGTCAGATGTTACCCGATGCTCCGAGTGAACATCAACAGAGGGGATAAAATCCCGTTCCACGGCCCCAAGCATACTACAGAGGGTTTGATAACATAGCAGAATCAGATGGGCCACTTGTCTTGCCCACTCTACCCACATGCCACACTTTTGTGGTAACTAGTAGCCTGATGCAAATGCTCACTACCAGAGTTTTGTTTTCAGGGCTACCTTCTGAGGATCCACATGCCCATATAGCTAAGGTAAGGGCAGCGTGTAAAAGTTGTGTGGGGAGGCCTGATTTGGATCTAGATTTAAAAAGTCTCAGAGTGTTTCCTCTCTCACTGACGGGAGAGGCTGCTATATGGTTCACTGAGCTCCCATACAACTCAATCTTTACTTGGAACTAATTAAGAGATGTCTTCTTAGCACGCTACTATCCGGTCTCCAAGAAACTAAACTACAAAGACAGAGTGAACAAATTTGTGGCACTACCAGGAGAGTCAGTTAGTAGTTCTTGGGATAGATTCACCTCATTCTTGAGAAGTGTCCCAAATCACCGTATAGATGATGATTCAATGAAGGAATACTTCTATCGGGGACAGGATGATAACAATAAAGCGGTGTTGGACACTATAGCAGGTGGGTCTTATGGGGAGTGTCCTTATGCTGAGATCGCTGAAAATTAGAGAAAATCTCCCGGAATAACAAAGCTTGGAGTACTAGGAAGTCTGATACAGGGAGAAACACCTTTGCAGTTCAGTCCACTCACAACCCAGCCACAGATGAGATTCGGGAAGAAATGGCTCAAATGAGAACTAAGCTTGGGTTGGTACTAAAACATGTCACAAGGGGTGCAGAAAAGATAAATGCAGTCAACTACTTGGCTTAACCACCACCTCCTAACGATGAGTGCTATTATGCGGAGGACACTTATGCAGTAAATGAACAGTTGGGGGGTTTCCGACCAAGAGCCCAAGGCTCAAATTAGGATAATTGGCGCTAAGGTCAAGGGAACTAAGGTCGGAACTATGGTAACTACAACCGTGAGGGTCATTATGTTCGAGATAGAAACTACAACCGCGACAACAACTTTAACAGGGGTAACTATGCTAATAGAAACGACAGGAATGGGCCCCATGTCCCTCGTCAAAATCGTGAAGTTACTCCTAGGGATGGTGGAGATAGTATGGCGCGAGTTGAGGATATATTGCACAAAATGATGAAGAGGTGCGACACTAGTGATGAACACATTAAAGAGTTGAGGTGTGATTTAGCTAGTATTGGGAAACAAGTGGATACACATGCAATTTCGATTAAACAGATCAAATTGTAAGTGGCCCAACTATCTGCGACAGTGAACACACGGCAACCGGGCACTCTTCCTAGCAACACTGTCCAAAATCCAAATA
Organism: Solanum neorickii; assembly: GCA_027704865.1. Classification (NCBI taxonomy): domain Eukaryota; kingdom Viridiplantae; phylum Streptophyta; class Magnoliopsida; order Solanales; family Solanaceae; genus Solanum; species Solanum neorickii. The sequence continues at coordinate 29,177,682 of JAKWJC010000367.1, forward strand.
ATGATGCGCACTGTGTGGCAATCACTACTTGGGGTGGTAGGCAAACCATTGACCCACCTATGCCATCTACTGAGGAAAATGTGAGAAAGGATAATAATAATGTGGTAAAGGTTAGTGGTGAAGCAGAGGGAAGTAATGGAAAAGATGCAGAAGTACCTATCAAGGTAATTCCTATGCCTAGGCCACCACCACCCTTCCCTCAGAGATTAGTGAAAAAGACCGAGGATGGTAAATACCGGCGCTTCATAACAATGTTGAAGCAGTTCTCTATCAATGTCCCTTTGGTAGAAGCTCTAGAACAAATGCCCGGTTATGCAAAATTTATGAAAGATCTGGTCACCAATAAAAGATCGGTCACTTTTGAGGATGATGATAAACTGCAGCATTGTAGTGCTATTGCTACAAGATGCCTTGTACAAAAGAAAGAAGATCCTGGTGCATTCACTATTCCTTGTACAGTTGGGTCATTACATTTTGCGAAAGCATTATGTGATCTAGGGGTAAGCATAAATCTCATGCCCTCTCAATCTACAAGAAGTTGGGTTTGGGGGATCCAAAACCCACTGCGATGCGGCTACTAATGGCTGATCAGACACTGAAATGGACTATAGGGATACTCCATGATGTGCTAGTAAAAGTGGAGTCATTCATCTTTCCGGCTGATTTTGTTATTCTTGATTGTGAGGTCGATTTTGAAGTGCCTATTATTTTTGGGAGGCCATTCCTTGCTACAGGTAGAGCATTAGTTGATATGGAGAAGGGACAGATGACATTTCGGCTGAATAATGAAGAAGCGACCTTCAACATTTGTAGGACCATGAGGTAGAGTGGTGAGCTCCAATCGGTATCTGCCGTATCCCACAAAGAAAAGATGAAGAAGGAGACTGAACAGAAAAATGCAAAACAAGAGTTTATGGTTGGGGATTTGGTTCTTGTAGACAGTTCTTGGGTGCCTTGTCTTCCAGGCAAGCTCAAGTCTAAATGGACTGGCCCCTACTTGATTACCCAAGTATTCCCTCATGGAGCAGTTGAGTTAAAAGGCAAGGAGGGAGTGCGGTTTAAGAGGAATAGATATAGAATAAAACTCTATTTTGGGCATAAAGCATCGAGGAATAAAGTGATAGAGGCATACCATCTTGATGAAGTCTGAGTAATCAAGGGTCCCCAGTCGTGCCGCGACATTCAATCAGGCGCTTGTTGGGAGGCAACCCACTACTTATAGTCTTTTTAGTAATGGTAGCATTTTTCTACTAATGGGTTTTAAATTTGCAGGCACATCACCAGGAAATTCTGCAGAAAATTACTCTGCAGCAGTCACTGAAGGAGACATCGACGGACCGTCGTATGCATCCGTCGTACCAGGTACGTTTTTCTGTTATTTTGAAACTAGGGCACACGCGACGGAACAAACGACGGGTCGTCACAACTGCGACGGTCCGTAGTTGGGGAACCGTCGCGTGGTTAATGAGGTATACCCGACCCGACCAGGCGGAACCCTTTTTCAAAATCAGAATGTTTAAACCCCCCAACCCCTCATTTCACCCCCATTACTTCATTATTCCTATCATCTCTCCTCTCTTTTAAACTTCCACACACTCTCAACCACCGATCATTGCCCTCTCACAATTCTCCAAAGCCCTAAAGTGTTATCTACTAGTGGAAACTGATGTTGTGCGTGTCTACTTTGCAACCGAGTACTTGTGCATTTGTTTTTATCCATTTCTAAGGTATGTGTCTCTAATTTATACTCATTTATCTTGCATTTTTGTTTACTAGTTAGTATTAAGCTTAGTTCCTCATAGTATTTTGTTTACTTTATACGATTCTGCCTAACCTAGGTTACAAATGTTCGAAATTGGCATGTTTACCACCCTAGACATAGGTGCTTTTGCATTGCTAGTTTCCTATGTAGTTGGGTTAGACACATGTAGGTCCAAAACACTACAAGGTTGATGTGGGTTCATCGGGGTTGCGTATAATACCCTTAGTTCTGTCACTGTCATTCAGAACGAGACCCCGATGACGGACCGTCGTAGCCACGACGGACCGTCGTAGGGTCCGTTGCACAAGCCCTAGCACCCCTGTCCTAACGGACACATGTGACAGATCGTCGTCCTCGCGACGGTCCGTCCTGCACAACCGTCATGCTAGACAGAGACCCTGTTTCTAAGGGTCTCTCATTTTTTCAGAAGTGTTCCCCAACGGACACATGTGACGGACCGTCGTCTTCACAACGGTCCATCCTGCACAACCGTTCTGGTTGTCAGAGACCCCTCTCCTAAGGGTCTCCATTTTTTTTCCAAGTGTCCTACGACGGACCATCGTACCTTTGACGGTCCATCCTGCACATACCATCATGCTAGTCAGAGACTCTCCTTCAGGGTTCTCTATATATACATAGTCTAAGTAAAACACGACGGACCTCACGACGGTCCGTCATAGTCACGACGAACCGTCACCTGGCCCGTCGTGTGTCACTGCTTCTACAGCAATGACATACTATTTTTAATGTTTTATTTCGTATGGTTTCGCTTGTATTGATTGCCACTACTCGTACTAATATTGATCCTTTGCAGGTACTATCTACTATGACACTCAAGCAAGACCGAAGCTACGCACGTGGGCGATCAAAGTCTGTCGCCCCGTCTGCACGCATGATCATCGGCTCTGATGATGAGCGGGACCCTGAGTATGTGCCCCCAGGCACTTCCACACCTTCCCGTGCTGCACGTGCTCCCAGAGCCACACCCAAAAAGGTGGCGTCCGGCGTAGTCACTGCCTCCCAGTCTGATGAGGAGCGCACACTGACCGGCACACCCTCTGGGTCAGCCACAAATGAGGAAGGAGCGTCTGGCTCCATGGGAGTATCCTGGTCCGAGGAAGCCTCTGACTCTGCTGAGGTTCCCGCCCCTGCCACTGCTGCAGCGTCGGCCTCGTCTGATGAGGCTGACAGTTCAGACTCTACATCCGGCTCACCAGCTCAGGTCCCCACTCCAGCCACTGACCAGCCCAACCAGTGGTGTGTCGACGGGCAGTTTCAAGTCTACTCCGACGCCAAGTTCCTGACTGATAAAGGAGTGATTTCTCAAACACTCACCTTGGAGCGGCGGGTACATACAGGGAGTCTCCCAACGATGTCGGAGATCCACAACCTCTTCACCAGGCATCGCTTAGAGTGGACAGCATGTCCGTTGGGACGATACAGCGAGGAAATAGTCCGAGAGTTCTACGCATCCTACGTAGTGACTCTCCGATCACAGATTGATAGGCGGGCTGCTCCCGCTAAACAGGCCCCACTAGAGCAGGTTGACATTTCCCTGCCAGCCATCCGCCGGTTTCTATACGGCGAGAGTGCAGATGCTACTCGGACCCCCATCACTGCCGAGTTTGACTACCGCTGGCATATAGTAAGGGATGGACAGTTCTTGCGGGAGCCACCACTGAGAGAGACCACCAAGAGGTGGATGGCCCTGCACCTGTCAGTAGATGGAGAGGGTGCCGATTGGGTGACTGAGCCGAAGGGGGCAATCAAGAAGGCCAACCTCACATTCACAGAAAAGTTCATGTGGCTGCTTGTCCGTCACTGCCTTTCCCCCACAGCTGCTGATAACATAGTTACCTGGGATCGAGCAGTGTTGATGGCGGTGATGATAGCCGGATTCGAGGTGGACTTCGCATGGCTTCTCCAGGCAGTCATGCACGAGAGGTCATTCAAGGTCACTACTACCTACCCTTTCCCGTGCATGATCTTTGCCCTTTGCAGGTCCGCAGGTGTGCCCATATGGCACGTAGAACAGCTTAAGACCCCGCAGGGCACTGTAGACGTCGGCCTCATCAGAGACGAGGCCAATGAGTTGGCTCCACGCAGAGGGCCCCGTCCAGAGCTGCCCCCACTTGCTGATGATCTTGCTGATACGGTAGCCTAGGCCCGCACAGCTACACAGGCGTCCATTGACACTACCCTGATCGAGTCTATCCCGGGTAGTAGCACAGCCCCGAGCTCCTCTCGCACAGCCCCTCTACCGACACTGGTCCTGCTTGCAAGGGTCCAAAAAATAGAGGCACAAATGGCCACTCTTCTGCATCATATCCAGCCGTGGATGTAGAAGTCGATTACTGAGTCCGAAGAGCGTCTAGAGAGAAAGATGATGCAGTTTACAGAGCAGAAGATCGCTGAGGTTAACCAGTGCCTGAACGTCTTTGAGTTGAGAGTGCTAGCCCGACCAGCCCCTCCGGTGAATGTGTCGACTCTTCAGGCTGCAGTCGATAGTCTTCGTGCAGACATCGACACGATCTTAGAGGCTAGGGTGCCGGAGTCTGAGGCCCCTGCTATCGAGCTTGCTGAGGACACCGTGTTGGCGGCCCTTTTTGCTACCTCTGACATTCCACCACCTCCCCCTCGAGTGAGTGCCAAGAGGCGTAGGGGTCGAGCAGAGGACGAGGCGCGAGCACGGAAGAAGGAGCGTCGTGATATAGAGGCTGCGAGGAGAGCCTCCCTTGCTGAGAAGGAGGCGCACCGACTGAGAGCATCTGAGTTAGCGGCTGGGGCGTATAGCTCCCGCACTGTGGAGATAGCAGGAGGCACTACTGATGGTGCGGATGTTGCTGAGGACACCACTGAGGGTGTCCAGATTGTAGAGGACGTGGGTTCCGGGGAACCGGACCCACCATCTTGCTGATCGATGGCGCTTTGCCCCACAGGTTTGCTTCACCTACCACTCTTGTATTTAGATTTTTATGCATTAGGGACAATTGCATGCCTTTTTGTTGGGGGTGGGGTAAATGGATAGTGAGTGTTAGGGTGAAGTCTGAGTAGCCCAATTCACTATCCTCTTTTGGGGTTTTCTTGCCTTAGTTCTTTTTCCCCAAAAGACTGATTACTTTTTCTGTTGAACCGGCATATTTATATCTTTTGTACATAGTTTAATTCTGAAACATGATGGCTTAAATGATATCCTGATAAACTGGAAAATAATGCATGACTAGGCATAGTAACTGATAATTGTGTGGCCCTAAGCATGAAATAGAGTTACAACATTGCATTACCCTAAGTCTTTAATTCGAACTAGGTGTCTGATAATCTGGTATAGTGATGAGATGTCAAGTGAGTGTGAGGAAATTTGAATAGTCCACTATTGATACTGAGCTAGAACTTGCCTAGTTAGTCCTGCTAAAAGTAAGCTGTAATAGACAATTAGGAAATGATCATAGACCCTTATTCAATATAGCTCATTTCTAGCCTAAATAAAAGAAATCAAATGAAATTTATCCTTATTTGATCCAAATAATCTGAGCTTAAAATTAGACCTTTCTTTTTCACCCCAACTGATCTTTTCTAAGAACAATGTGTTGGCCCTGGTCCCTCCTTGGACATGTGCACCTCAGCTTATGCCAAAAGCATAAGTTGAGGGTGGCTAATGCATAAACAACCTTTGTTATGGCCCTGACCCAACTTTGGGTATTGTGTACCTTGACTCATGGCAAAGCCATGCGTTGAGGGTGGCTACTATGAGGAATGCTCTAGAAAGTGGGGTTGAAAGAACAAAGAGAGAGAAAGAACAAAAGTACAGTGACTCAAGAATTAGATGAAAAGAAAAGTAAATAAAAATAAAAATACACAAGAAATACAAGCAAGAAAAGAAGAGAGTCACTTACACAAATGAAGAAAGAAGAGAAAATAGCAAGGTGAAAGAATATGAGAAACTGGGCGACAGTGGAAGGTTTAGCCGATATGTCAAGGAGGGGAAAAAGTCACTAAAGTATACCAAAATATACCTTACCTGACCCCGAGCCTATGTTACTAGCTAAAAAAAAAGTCCTATCGTGATCCTAAGGGTTGTACAGCGAACTTAAGGCAGTGAAAATAAGGGCAAGCTAATGGCAAAATGTATGAATGAGTGTGACTTTGTTCTGAGAGTGAGTGTTGAAAAGTATTCCTTATACTCAAACCGAAATCATTGTGTGAAAAAGGAGGATTTTGTTTTGAAGTGAGGACACTAGTTGCAATACCAGAATTGTTAGCACCCCGGTGAGAAATTGAAGAGGATAGGTGTTAGTGCGTGGTGAGTCTGTGTCATGTTCTGATCCCATAAAATTCAAGCCTAGCAGTGATAGCATGCATAGATTTGATGAGATTAATCAGGATTGATAGCCAAATGATTGCAAAGGATAAAACATGGATACTATTGTACAAATATTGTGTAGTGAGTCATACTGCGTCGCTTGAGGACAAACAACGAATTTAAGTTGAGGGTGTTGATATACCGTGGTTTCACCGTATTATTAATACTTTTTCCTTAAGTTTAGTGTGTCCAAAACCCTTTTTGTGCTAATTTTTATATAAGTTTCTCTTTGTTTTGCAGGAAATCTATCCAGAGCTGAATGCGGAGATTTTGAGCGAAGAACTGTAGAAGAGACCACCTACGGAGCTTATGACGGTCCGTCGTGCTTGTGACGGTCCGTAGGTGGCAGCGTAGTGCAGCTGCTGAAGGAAGATGGGGAAGTCTGACCAAGTGTGGGATTACGAAGCTTGTGACGGTCCGTCGTGTCTCTGACGGTCCGTCCTGCAGGTTCGTCGTGAAGTTTAGACAAGTGATCCCAGTATCCAGATTCCATGAGTTGAAGTGTTTTAGAACGAAGACCCTCGACGGACCGTTGTGCCTATGACGGTCCGTCATACTTGCCGTCGAGGGGAATGAAAAGAGCAGCAGAAGAAATTGCACAAGTATGGGACGACGGAGTCCACGACGGTCCGTCGTGACCATGACGGTCCGTCGACCCAGCCGCGTTTTGGCAAATTTCCAGCAATTAGAATCCTTGTTTAATTAGGTTTTTGTTATTTTTATAAATAGTTCGAAAAACCTCGTTTTTGAGGTTAGACACCAGGTAGTTAGACTCTATGAGATTTGACATCAGATTTTTAGACTTTGTGTATTAGTGTTGGATTTTGAGATTCTTGCAAGTGATTTTTGGATATTAATCAAGCAAACTTTGGATTTTATTCTTTCTCATTAAATTAAGTACATGAATTCGTATTTAATATATTTGAATATTGTGTTTATGGCTATGAGTAACTAAACTCCATAACTAGGGTTGTGGGAACCATAGGCAAATAATGAGATAAACCCAAACTAAAATAACAATTCTAGATTAGTGTCTTGCATGTATTAATAATTCTTTCGCTTTAAAGTCTTTTTAACGGATGGCTAACGTTAGAACTCACCTTAATTCTACTTGCCGGACCAAGGAGGTAGATAATAGGAAAAGAATTATTAACATCGATTTAGTGTATACTATCTAATAGGCTAGTATTGATTGGTACGCGGTAATAACTTAGTCAAATATCGAATACGATGCTTAATATGAGGTAAGGATAAGGGTTAGGATAGCAACATACGTAGCCGGACCAAGGTACAGAGTGAGATTTTCTAGATGCCGGACCAAAGATTTAGAAATACATAACTTATCACTTTGCATGCAAGATACTAGGAAAGAATTGTTATAGTTGGAATTATCAAGTTATGAACCTGTGGGGAACACGTAAACCCTAGTTACTTTGATTTATTGATTAAAACCCAACATTCAAAAGCTGTTAAGTGTCTCTGTCAAGTTCATTATTTATTTTCACTCATTTACAAATAGAAACCCCCCTTTATTTTTTTTTACTTTCCAAGGAAGTCATTGACCAAACAATAGTAATAACAGGTTGAAGTTAAGTCTAGACTATTTTCCTCGTGGGAACGATCCCTACCTCACTAGTTGGGTTATTTACTTGACACGACCGCTTTACTTCTTATTCGAGAAATAAGTTTGATCGTATCATCTCGCGACTCACACCGATGGTTAAGACTCTACTAGACGTTACTTGATGAGACTTTTTGATTCCTAATACTACTTTCATAACCTGGCTCAGATATCAAACTTGTCACATCCCTAAACCACACCCTAGAATATAAGGTCAATCTCAAATTGCAACCGGAATACTTGACCTCTCGGAGGTCATGTACAAGACCTTACATATCATTCGTCGCATATACATAATGAAAAGTAGTGCGAACTTAAAACTTTTCACAAAACATTTTACAGACTTTAAAAACTCTTTCATATAAAATCGTAGGAAATACTAAGTCTCCATCTCATCAAATTTAAGACACAAGAATACTTTTGGGACACAACCCATACACAATACTAATATAGAAATACTTAGTCTATTACAATACTTTGAAATAAAAGACATCCATATATGCCCTCGAGTCAATTAAGGACATATTTCAACTTCACTTGAATTATGTCACGATCCAAGTATTTCTTCCCAAATGCTCCTCACCTACCAACAACTATAGAGATAGATAAAAGCATGAAATTAGTACAACCACATGTACTAAGTATGGCATAATGGATAAAAATCATGAAAATGATCATTTATTAGAAATATGTATCTTTTGACTTAAATAACATATATAATCATAAAAATAACATTTATCAACGCAGAACACATAAAGGAAACACTTTAAACACTTTATCATATTTTTGAAGCAACTTTATTGTAGCTTCACTTCACTATGCAGTGAAGTTCTTCACTGTTATAGTGAAGTTACTTCCCTTCACTCAATACATCTTCTACTATGTAATTATCCCACTAAAAGCTATCCAAAGGCTCACTTAAGCAACACAAAGAGAGACTGCCCATACATCCTCTATAATCATGCCTAAACGACCCTCGAGACTACTCATAATGAGACACATACACATTTACAAGACACCATAAACACATAACATGTAAAATATGACATTTCCCTTACCAAGACTATCAAAAGACTTACTTAAGTAAATCAAGAAGATAACGTCCATGATTGAACTTTTCAAGGCTATCTAAATAATCCTTAAGACTACCTAAGTTTAGATCATGTCCACATAATCAACCGTTTCCCTAACTAGAGTGATTCTTAAGACTCATCTAGGTAAGATACGAAGTGACCATTCCTATACCCCCTTCACACCTTAACTAGACATCCCTTACTTACTCTAAATAAGTACTTATTCATTTAAAAACTTTCTTACTTAATTACATTCATTAGTTCATTCAAGTAATGGTCTTGGCCAAGACTTAGGAACTCCAATTAATACCTTCAAAGCCTATTGTGCTATGTCTAGATAGCGTCCCATACCACCACCTAAGCCTCATAGAACCTCTCTAATGCTAGTAGTTATTCCATATGATGAGAATAGACAATAACCGACATAGACCATGATAGCAAAGCATGGAATTCGAAGTTCTAACCTATTCTGATGAGGGTGTTCTACATGCCAATGTAAGAACATAGACACATCCCATGTAGGCACATGGTTAAGGAATATGAAGGGCATGCTTTGTAATTTAGTCTCACTCTTTAAATAGTACTACTTCCCTTACCATATTCATTCGGTGCTAGCCTTTGTTCTCATAGAGTAATTTACACATAAGGTTCATATAAAAGGGTTCCATATCAAGTTCATAACCCAATCACATTTACCACTAGGGCTACCTCACAATGGCGACAAGAAGCTCATCATGACTTTCCTAAGGATAAATATGATGTTGTTCCAGCCAATTAACCCTAACTCCATCATTCTTTTTCTTGAAGGATACTATAACGGTATTCAACATTCATACATGTATCAAGGGACACGAGTCAACCAAGACAAGACACCACATACTTCACTTTAACACATATTACATGTCATTTTAGAAACACATAGAATTAGTCATTTTCATCTTTAAGTCATCCTATACACTATCATGCCATCATCAATATGACCATGACAGACTCATATAATCAAGTAAGAATAAGCATACATCAACCCTAAGACTATACACACAAACCATAGTCATAGTCTAATATGATCACCTAAATAACATCAATAGAAGAACACATATACTTTCACAATACTTGTCATGTAGGTAGATATTATCATTCTTCAAATAATCAACTACACAAATAACCACATTACTTCAAGTAGTTGCCGACAAGTCCATGATCATCATATTACTTAAACTAACGCTGACAAGGACACATCAATTGCAACTAAAGCACATAACACTGCCACCATAAGTGGACCATACAAATTACAATACAATTGAAGTCTAAAATACCTAAAAATAAAGTAAATAAGGCAGCATACAGATATACCGTGGTTTCACGGTATTTTTAATACTTTTTCCTTAAGTTTAGTGTGTGCCTAAAAGCCTTTTTGTATTGATTTTTATGTAAGTTTCCCTTTATTTGCAGAAATCTGTCTAAGGATGAATGTGGAAGTTTTTGAGCAATAAATGTAGAAAAGTTACCACCTACGGAGCTTGTGACGGTCCGTCGTGCCTGTGACGGTCCATAGGTGGCGTCGTTGTGAAGCTACTGAAGGAAGATGGGGAAGTCTGACCAAGTGTGGGGTTAAGAAGTTCATAACGGACCGTCAAAGCCACGACGGTCCGTCCTGCTGGTTCTTTGTGATGATCAGAGAAGTAGTCCCAGTACCCGAATTCCAAGAGTGTAAGTGTTATGAAACGGAGACCCTCGACGGACTGTCGTGCTTGGAATGGTCTGTCATACCTATCATCGAGGGGAATAAAAAAATCAGAAGGATTTTCAAAGTATGGGACGACGGAGGCCATGATGGTCCATCGTGACCACGACAGCCCGTCACGAGGTCCGTCGACCCAGCTGCATTTTGACAGATTTTCATCAATTAGAGTCCTTCTTTTAGTAGGTATTTGTTTTTTATAACTAGATGTAAAAACCTTATTTTTGGGGTTAGAATCTTGGTTATTAGACACTTTCATGTTAGATTCTTTGTGAGTAAATAATTATGGATATTAGACTCTGGACTGTTACACTTTTCTCTGGAGTTGATTGTTGGTGATTTTGTCGATTAATCAAGTAAATTTCTGGATTTTATTCTTTCTCATTGAAGTAAGTGAATAAATTCTTATATTATATATATGAATATTTTGATTATGAATATGGGTAACTATACTCCATAACTAGGGTTGTGGGAACCATAGGAGAATAATGAGGTAAAACCTAACTAAAATAACAATTCTAGAATAGTGTCTTGCATGTATTTATAATTCTTTCGCTAAGAAGTCTTTTAACGGATGGCTAATGTTAGAACTTGCCTTAATGCTACTTGCCGGACCAAGGAGGTTATTAATAGGAAAAGAATTATCAACATAGATTAAGTGTATATTATCTAATAGGCTAGTATTGATTGGTACGAGGTAATAACTTAGTCAAATATCGAATACAATGCTTAATATGAGTTAAAGGTAAGGGTTAGTATAGCAACACACGTAGCTGGACAAAGGTGCGGAGTGAAATTTTCTAGATGCCAGATAAGGATCTAGAAATACAAAACGTATCACTTTGCATGCAAGATACTAGGAAAGAATTGTTATTGTTAGAGTTATCAAGTTAGGAACCTGTGGGGAACATGTAAACCTTAGTACTTTTATTAATTGATTAAACTCCAACATTTGAATCTGTTAGGTGTCTACTTTAATTTAGTTAGTTATTTGCATTCATTTAGAAATAAACCCCCCTTTTTATTTTCTTTGTTTTCTAAGGAAATAATTGACTAAATAATAGTAATAATAGATTGAAGTTAAATCTAAACTATTTTCCTCGAGGGAACGATCCCAACCTGATTAGTTGGGTTCTTTACTTGATACGACCGCTTTAATTCTAAACAAGAAGTAAGTTTGAGCGTATCAAATTTTGGCGCCGTTGCCGGGGAAAGTAGCTTTTAGATTAACTTAAACTTATTACTAAAGTTTAGTCAATATTTTCTTAATTTTACTTTGTTTATTGTTTTTGATTCTTACAGAACTATCTTCGTTGTATGACAAATAAACGGAGAGGAAGAGAACCCTTGTTTCCCTACGATCACGAATTAGAGTGTACACTACGCAACATGAATCGAAACTTGGGTATTAATGATGATGATCGAAACTAGAACATCCCAGCTTCGGTTGATGTTCATGGTCAGTTATTACCCGATGTTCCGGGTGAAAACCAACAGAGGGGACAAAATCCTGTTTCACGTCCTCAAGAATACTACAGAGACTATGACAATATAGCAGACTCTGATGGGCCACTTGTCTTTCCCCCTCTACAATCAGGCCACACCTTTGTGGTAACTTGTAGCCTGATGCAAATGCTCACTGCCAGATATTTGTTTTTAGGGTTACCTTCTGAGGACCCACATGCCCATATAGCTAAGGTAAGGTCAGTGTATAAAAGTTGTGTAGGGAGGCCTGTTTTGGATTTGGATGTAATAGGGCTAAGAGTCTTTCCTCTCTCACTGACCGGAGAGGCTGCTATTTGGTTCACTGAGCTCCCTTATAACTCAATTTTCACTTGGAACCAACTAAGGGATGTTTTCTTAGCACACTACTATCCGGTCTCCAAGAAACTAAACCACAAAGACAGAGTGAACAACTTTGTGGCAATACCAGGAGAGTTAGTAAGTAGTTCTTGGGATAGATTCACCTCATTTTTTAGAAGCGTCCCCAATTACCGCATAGATGATGAGTCACTGAAGGAATACTTCTATCGGGGAAAAGATAATAATAATAAAACAGTGTTGGATACTATAGCGGGTGGTTCTTATAGGGAGTGTCCTTATGCTGAGATTGCCGAAAAGTTATAGAAAGTCTCCCGGAACAATAAAGCTTGAAGTACTAGGAAGTCAGATACTGCGAGAAATACCTTGGCAGTGCAATCCACTCACAACCCAACCACAGATAAGATTCATGAAGAGATGGCTCGGATGAGAACTGAGCTTTGGTTGGTATTAAACATATCACTGGGGGTTTAGAAAAGATAAACGCAGTTAACTACTTGTCTAAACCACCACCACTAAATGATGAATGCTATTATGAGGAAAATTCCTATGCGGTAAATGAATAGCCGGGGGGGTTTCGACCGAGTGCCCAAGGCTCAAATCAGGAGAATTGGCACCAAGGTCAAGGAAACCAAGATCGGATCTATGGTAACTATAACTTTGAGGGTCATTTTGTCTGAGATGGAACTACAACCACGACAACATCAACAGGGGTAACTACGGTAATAGAAATGATAGGAATGGGCCCTATATCCCTCCTCAAAATCGTGACGTTACTTCTAGGGATGCTGGAGATAGTATGGCGCTAGTCGAGGATATGTTGCAGAAAATGATGAGGAGGTTCAACGCTAATGATGAGGACATTAAAGAGTTAAGGAGTGATTTAGCGGGTATTGGGCAGAAAGTCAATACACATGCAAGATCGATTAAGCAGATTGAGTTGCAAATGGACCAATTATCTGCGACTGTGAACACACGGCAACCGGGCACTCTTCCTAGCAACACTGTCCAAAATCCAAAATGATGGACACTGTATGGAAATTACTACTCGGGGTGGTAAGCAGACCATTGACCCACCTATGCCTTCTAAGGATAAAAAGGTGACAAAAGATAATGATAAAGTGGTAGAGGTTAATGGTGAAGTAGAAGATAAAATTGGAAAAGATGTTGAATTGCCTACAAAGGTAATTCTCATTCCTAGACCCCCCCTTTCCTCAGAGATTAGTGAATAGGACCGAGGATGGTAAATATCGGCATTTTATAACAATGTTGAAGCAGTTTTCGATCATTGTCCCTTTGGTAGAAGCTTTAGAACAAATGCCCGATTATGCCAAGTTTATGAAAGATCTGGTTACAAAGAAAAGATCGGTCACTTTTGAGGATGATGATAGAATGCAGCACTGTAGTGCTATTGCTACAAGATATCTCGTACAAAAGAAAGAAGATCCGGGTGCGTTCACTATTCCTTGTAGAGTCGGGTCATTACATTTTGCGAAAGCATTATGTGATCTATGGGCAAGCATAAATCTAGGTTATAGGTCCATGAGGCAGAGTGGTGAGCTCCAATCGGTATCTGCTATATCCTACAAAGAAAAGATGAAGAAGGACCATGACCTAAAAAGTGAAAAACGAGAGTTTATGGTTGGGGATTTGGTGCTTTTAGACAATTCTAGGTTGCATTGGTTTCCGGGCAAGCTCAAGTCCAAATGGACTGGCCCTTACTTGATTTCCCAACAATTCCTTCATGGAGCAGTTGAGTTAGAAACCAAGAGGGTGTGAGATTTAAGGAAAATGGACAATGAATAAAACTCTATTTTGGGCATGCTGAATCGGTGAATGAAGTGATCGAGGCATACCATCTTGATGAAGGCTGAGTAATCAAGTGTCCTCAGTCGTGCCGCGACGTTAAATCAGACGCTAGTTGGGAGGCAACCCAATACTTATAGTTTTTCTTTTTATTAATGGTAGCATTTTCTACTAATGGGTTTTAAATTTGCAGGCATATCACCAGGAAATTTTGCAGAAAATCACTCTACAACAGTCACTGACAGACACATCGATGGACTGTCACGCACGCGACGAACCATCGCATGAGTTCGTCGGTCCAGGTACGTCTTTCTTTTACTTTCAAAACTAGGGCACACGTGACGAAATCAATGATGAACCATCGCATCTACGACGGACCATCGTCGGGGACTCATTGCGTCATTAATGAGTGTACCCGACCCCACCCGACCTGGTTGGGGTAATTAAAAAAATTGGCAACCTTTAAAAACCCCACCCCTTCATTCCACCCATTTCCTTCCTTCTTTCACCCATTTTCCCTCCCTTTTTAACTTCAAACTTCCTAACCCCCTTCTCTATAAATCGATCGTTTCCCTAAATTCCTTAATTCAGAATATCTCCTTTCTACTGGTCGGAGTCGGTTGTTGTTACTCTGTTTTTGATCACCAAGTACCTTCCTCGCTTGTTTTTCTCAAATTCTCAGGTATGTGTCTCTGATTTCTACCCATTTATATTGCATTTTTGTTTTTTTAATTGGTATTAGCCTATTTCTTTTTGGTGGGTCTTCATGCTTTGATCAAATTTTTCCTGACCTAGGTTAAGAATCCTTAAATTGCATTGTTAAAACTCTAGAAATAGGTGCTTTAGCATTGCTAGTTTGCTAGGTATTTGGGTTAGAGACATGTAGGTTAACACTAAAAATTCCATTTGAGTCATAGGGGATGATTGTGGCATCCCCAGTTCTGTCACTTCATGATAGAACGAGACCCCAATGATGGACCGTCGTACCCACGACGAACCTCATAGGGTCCGTTCCAACACCCCCAACACCTCGCTGTCAAATTTTCTCCAAGTGTCCACCAACGGACACATGCGACGGACTATCGTTACCACGACGGTCCGTCCTGAACAACTATTCTGGTTGTCGGAGACCCTATTCCTAAGGGTCTCCCACTTTTTCTAAGTGTCCTCTTACGGACATCTACGACGACCGTCATACCCTCGACGGTCTGTCCTGCACAACCGTCATGACGGCCAGAGACCCATCTCCTGAGGGTCTCCATACTTTTTCTCAGTGTCCTCTAACGGACATCTACGACGGAACGTCATACCCTCGATGGTCCGTCCTACACAATCGTCGTGACCGTTAGAGACCCATCTTCTGAGGGTCTCCATACTTTTTCTAAGTTTCCTCAGATGGACATCTACGATGGACCATCATACCCTCGATGGTCCGTCATGCACAACCGTCTTGATGATCAGAGACCCCTCTCCTTAGGGTCTCCACGACGGACATCGACGATGGACTGTCAATGTCACGACGGTTCATCCTGCTTATCCGTCATACTTTTCAGAGACTTTCCTTTAGGGGTCTCCACATCAACATAGTTGAAGTAAGACATGACGGACCCCATGACGGTCTGTCATACTCACGACGAGCCGTCACCTGGTCTGTCGTGTTTCACTGTCATTACACCTTAGCTCTTATATTTATTTTGTTTTGTTTTTGCTCATCTTGTTTGCTCCTTCTCGTATTAATATTGATTCTTTACAGGTACTATCTCTTATGGCACAAAAACAAGATCGAGTTTACGCACGTGGGCGACCAAAGTCTGACGCCCCGTCTGCCCGCCTGGTCATTGGCTCTGATGATGAGCGTGACCCCGAGTACGTTCCCCCAGGCACTACCACTCCATCACGAGCTTCACGTGCTACCAGAGCTACGCCCAAAAAGGTGGCGTCCGGCGTAGTCACTGTCTCCTAGTCTATGAGGAGCGCACACTGACCAGCACACCTTCTAGGTCAGCTACTCATGAAGAAGGATCGTCTGTCTCCTTTGGAGTTTTGTGGTCGGAGGAAGCCTCCGGGTCTACTGAAGTCCCTGCATCCTCCACAGCTGCACAGTCTACCTCGTCTGATGAGGCTGACAGTTATGATTCCACTCCCGGCTCACCGACTCGTGCTCTAACCCCGGTTGCCGACCAGCCCAACTGGTGGTGTGTCGATGGGCAATATCAAGTTTATTCAGAGGCAAAGTTTCTGAATGATAAATGAGCCATGAAACGGACCTTTACACTGGAGAGGCAGGTCCTTACGAAAAGTCTCCCTACCATGCCAGAGATCCACAATCTATTCACCAGACACCGATTGGAGTGGACAGCGCGCTCTTTGGGCTTTTATAGTGAAGAGTTTGTCCGAGAGTTCTACGCCTCATACATGGCTACTCTCAGATCACAGATTGATAGGCGGGCTGCCCCACTAAACAGGCCCCACTTGAGCATGTCCGAGTACATGGCATTCAGGTCAATATCTCCCTGCCTTCAATTCGCCGGTATCTATACGGTGAGGATGTTGATGCCAACCGGACCCCTCTCACCGCCGAGTTTGACTATTAGTGGCAAATTGTCAAAGATGTCCAATTCTTGTGTAAGCCATCGCTGAGAGAGACCACCAAGAGGTGGATGACCCTACACTTGTCAGTTGATGGATAGGGTGCCGACTGGGCAACAAAGCCAAAGGGAGCCATCAAGAAGGCTAACTTGACCTTCACGGCTATGTTCTTATGGTTGATTGTCCGCCACTGACTTTCCCCCACGGCCGCTGATAATATAGTCACATGGGATCGTGCAGTTCTGATGGCGGCGATGATATCCTTGTTTGAGGTGGACTTTGCTTTGCTTCTAAAGGCGGTCATGCACGAGAGGAATTTCAAGGTCACAACTGCTTACCATTTTCCGTGCATGATATTATCCCTATGCAGGTCCGTAGGTGTGCCCATCTTGCACATTGATCAGCTCAAGACTCCACTGGGCACTGTTGGTATCGGCCTCATCAGGGATGAGGACAATGAGTTGGCTCCACGCAGAGGGCCCCATTCAGAGTTTCCTCCACTTGGTGAAAATTTGGTTGATACGGTAGCACAGGATCGCACGACTACGCAGGTTGCTTCTGAAACCACTGACACTACCCAGTCGATTCTATCCCAGGTAGTAGCACTGCCCCGAGCTCCTCTCTCTCAGCCCCTTTCCCCGCTCTGGTTTGGCTTGCTAGGGTCCAGAAACTAGAGGCACAGGTGGCTACACTTCTGCATCACATCCATCCTTGGATGCATAGGTCTATTGCGGAGGTAGAAGAGCGCTTGGAGCGGAAAATAGTCCAAAACACAGAGTGGAAGATCGCTAAGGTTCGTCAGCGCTTGGAAGCTTTTGAGTTGCGGGTGCTAGCCCGGCCAGCCCCTCAGGTTGACGTGTCGACCCTTCAGGCTCCGGTCAAGAGTCTATGAGCGGACATTGATATGATCCTAGAGGCTAGGGTGCCTGAGGCCCCTTCTGCAGAGCCTGTTGAGGACACACTGATGGCGACCTTATTCACCACTTCAGAGATTCCACCACCTCCCCCTCGAGAGCATGCCAAGAGGCGCAAGGGTCGAGAGGAGGATGAGGCTAGAGCACCGAAGAAGGAGCGCCGTGAGATGGAGGCTGCGAGGAGAGCCTCGCTTGCTGATGAGGAGGCGCGTCGGATCAGGGTTGTAGAGTCAGCTGCTGGGGCATATAGCTCCAGAGATGTGGCAATAGCAGGAGGCACTGTTGATAGTGTTGTTACTGATTAGGAAACTACTGAGGCTGTCCAGACTACAGAGGTAGTGGGTTTCGGGGAACCAGACCCACCAGCTTGCTGATCCTCGGCGCTTTGCGCCCCAAGTTTGCTTCACCTACAACTCTCATAATTCAATTTTTTATGCATTGGGGACAATTGCATGTATTTTTGTTGGAGGTGGGGTAAATGGAAAGTGAGTGATAGGGTGAAGTCTGAGTAGCCCAATTCACTATCCTCTTTTGGGGTTTTCTTGCCTGTGTTCTTTTTCCCCAAGAGACTGATTATTTTTATTGTTGAACCGGCATGTCTACATCTTGTGTACATAGTTTAACTCTGAAGCATAATGGCTAAAATGCTATCCTGATGAAATGAAAATGATGCATGACTAGGCATAGTAATTGATAAATGTGTGGCTTTAAGCATGACATAGAGATACACCACTGCATGACCCTAAGTCTACAATTCGAACTGTGTCTGATAATCTGGTAGAGTAATGAGATGTCAAGTGAGTGTGAGAAAGATTTTAATAGTCCACTATTTGTACTGAGCTAGAACTTTCCTGGATAGTCCTGCTAAAAGTAAGCTATAATATACAATTAGGAAAGGATCATAGGCCCTTGTTTAATATAGCCCATTTTTAGCCTAAATAAAAAAAACAAATAAAATTAATCCTTCTTTGATCCAAATAATTTGAGCTTAAACAAGACCTTTCTTTTTCACCGCAACTGATCTTTTCTAGGAATAAAGTTTTGGCCCTGGTCCCTCCTCTGACATGTGCAACTAAGCTTATGCCAAAAGCATAAGTTGAGGGGGGCTAATGTAGTAAACAACCTTTTTATGGCCCTGACCCAACTTTGGGTATTGTGTACTTTGACTCATGGCAAAGCCATGAGTTGAGGGTCGCTATTATGAGAAATACTTTAGAAAGTGGGGTTAAAAGAACAAAGAGAGAGAAAGAACAAAAGAAAAGTGACTCAAGAACCCGTTGAAAAAAAAGTGAAATAAAAAAAAACTAATACAATAAATATAAGCAACAAAAGAAGAGAGTCACTTACACAAATGAAGAAAGAAGGGAAAATAACAAGGTGAAAGCATATGAGAAATTAAGCGAACTAAAATGATAAAAACTTGTATGTTTAGCCTATATGTCTTGGAGGAAAAAAAAGTCACTAAAGTATACCTAAATATACCCTACCTAACCCTGAGCCTATGTTACAAGCTAAGAAAGTCCTATCGTTATCCTAAGAGTTGTATAGCGAACTTAAAACAGTGAAAATAAGGGCAAGCTTATGTCAATATGTATGAATGAGTTGTGAATTTGTTCTGAGAGTGAGTGTTGAAAAGTAATCCTTATACTCATACTGAAATCATTGTGTGAAAAAATGAGGTTGTTGTTTTTAAGTGAGGACACTAGTTGCAATACTGGAAATATTAGCACCTTGGTGAAAAATTGAACAGGATAGGTTTTAGTGCATGGTAAGTCTGTGTCATGGTCTGATTCCACATAATTCAAGCCTAATAGTTATAACATACATAAATATGACGAGACTAATCGGGATTGATAGACAAATGATTGCGAAAGATAAAACATGGATACTATTGTACAAAGATTTTGTAGTGAGTCATAGTGCGTCGCTTGAGGACAAACAACGAATTTAAGTTGAGGGTGTTGATATACCGTGGTTTCACGATATTTTTAATGCTTTTTCCTTAAGTTTAGTGTGTGTCCAAAAGCCTTTTTGTATTGATTTTTATGTAAGTTTCCCTTTATTTGTAGAAATCTGTCTAAGGATGAACGCGGAAGTTTTTGAGCAAGAAATGCAGAAAAATTACCACCTACGGAGCTTGTGACGGTCCGTCGTGCCTGTGACAGTCCGTAGGTGTTGTCGTAGTGAAGCTGCTGAAGGAAGATGGGGAAATCTGACCAAGTGTGGGGTTACGAAGTGTATGACGGACCGTCATATCCACGACGGTCCTTCCTGCTGGTTCGTCGTGATGATCAAAGAAGTAGTCCATTACCCTAATTCCAAGAGTTCAAGTGTTATGGAACGAAAACCCTCGACGGACCGTCGTGCTTGGAATGGTCCGTCATACCTGCCGTCGATGGGAATGAAGAAAGCAACATAAGGATTTTCAAAGCATGGGATGATGGAGGCTATGACAGCCCATCGTGACCACGACGGCCCGTCACGAGGTCCGTCAACCCAGTCGCATTTTGACAGATTTTCATCAATTATAGTCCTTCTTTTATAAGTTTTTTTGTTTTTTATAAATAGTTGTAAAAACCTCGTTTTTGGGGTTAGACTCTTGGTTATTGGACACTTTCATGTTAGATTATTTTATAGTAGATTTTGGATATTAGACTCTTGATTGTTACACTTTTCTCTGGAGTTGATTGTTGGTGATTTTGTCGATTAATCAAGTAAATTTCTGGATTTTATTCTTTCTCATTGAAGTAAGTGCATGAATTCATATATTATATATATGAATATAGTGATTATGACTATGGGTAACTAAAATCCATAACTAGGGTTGTGGGAACCATAGGCGAATAATAAGGTAAAACCTAACTAAAATAACAATTCTAGAATAGTGTCTTGCATGTATTGATAATTCTTTCGCTTAGAAGTCTTTTTAACGGATGACCAACATTAGAACTCGCCTTAATGCTACTTGCCGGACCAGGGAGGTAGATAATAGCAAAAGAATTATCAATATAGATTTGGTGTATATTATCTATTATGCTAGTATTGGTTGGTACGAGGTAATAATTTAGTCAAATATCGAATACAATGCTTAATATTAGGTAAAGGTAAGGGTTAGTATAACAATACACGTAGCCGGACCATGGTGCGGAGTGAAATTTTGTAGATGCCGGAGCAAGGATTTAGAAATACATAACTTATCACTTTGCATGCAAGATACTAGGAAAGAATTGTTATAGTTAGAATTATCAAGTTAGGAACCTGTGGGGAACACGTAAACCCTAGTTACTTTTATTAATTGATTAAACTCTAACATTTTAATCTGTTAGGTGTCTACTTTAATTTAAAAAGTTATTTGCATTCAGTTAGAAATAAAATCCCCCCTTTTTATTGTCTTTGTTTTCGAAGGAAATAATTGACCAAATAATAGTAATAATAGATTGAAGTTAAGTTTGAACTATTTTCCTCGTGGAAACGATTCCAACCTCATTAGTGGGGTTCTTAACTTGATACGACCGCTTTACTTCTCAAATAAGAAGTAATTTTGAGTGTATCACATACCACTTCTCCATCCTTCATACCTCAATCCAATGCCAAATCAATCAATTCGATATCATAAGACCCTTACCAAAGGACATGAACAATAATCCAATGCAATCATAACAATAATCAATGAAAATAGGTCAATTCACTACATATTCATCAATCTAATAAAACGTATACATCAATTGGACACAATTCTTACATCATTAGATAACCCAATGAAATCTACACTAGAATTCATTAAAATTAAGACAATATCAAGTAACCCGTATCTTAGTAAAAAAGTAGGGTTCATCCGATTCATGGGTTCATAGGTTAATTTAGTTAAATTCATCTAATTAATGAAAATTCAATCCATAATCCATGTTTGAAAACCATTAATGCAAGAACTCATGCATAGATCATGAAATTGGACAATTCAACTTTGAAAACTTTAGAAAACATCTTTGAAAGATAGGATCCTTGATGAAGAGAGTTTCAAGGATCAAAAATCATACCTCAATGAATCTAATTATTCAATTTGATGAAGAATATCCACTCAATTCTCCAATCCAAGACCTTCATTGAGTTTTGTCTGCAATTGAGTTCTAGGGAATTTGGGTTTTTATTTTGAAGAATGAAATCTTCTAAGTGTTTTAGGCTTATAAACATTGTTAAAATACCCAAAAGACTATTAATTAACTGCAAATACTCTTATTTGGAAGTGGGGTGAATTTACAAGTTCACCCCTCACCTGGCAGTGAACTGCACGCACGGACATAGACCCATCGACGGCCCGTCCCTTGACCAACGACCATCCTGTTGGTCTGTGGTCTAGGACTGAGGCTTGTCCTTGGCTTCCTCCCCCACATTCCTAAGTTTCCATCGATTGAGCACCGCCAACGGGGCGTCAACTGACCCGCTGGGCGTCAATTGCCATCCGTTGGATGGGCTATCTTGGACAGTCTTAGCACCAACTTTGGGTCCTTTCTGTAGGACCCTTGGATGGTCCTTGGGGATGTTTTCCCGGAAGTTTACAACCCAAACATGCCCGTATATGAGTTTAGCACCTTTCACATGAATCTCTACAAAAACAAACATGTAAAACTCGAGAAATATGCCTAGGCACACAAGGCCGTTTCAAGGAAAACCTTTCGAACATATGAACTTTCTTGGACGTTTGACCTCCAAACATCACGAAACTTGACATGTGTCATGCATTGATTGGTCTGTGAATACACTTACTTCAAGGGCTGATCAAAAAATGGGGTTATAGGACAGTTACAAAGTTAAAGTGTCTTTTTAAAAATCCGGGACAACTTCAATGGTTACTTTACAAAATATGGGCCTTGTTTATTTTGAATTGTAAGGTAATACCATTGGAATTTTTCTTTGTGGTAACAAATGATGAAGACTAGACTTTATCGTATTGAAGATAAATAACTAGTCAAATGCAATAAAATATAGGAAATGCATTGGGAATTCAATGTAATATGCACACAATAGATAAATGAATACATATTGGATGTCCTAATTGAAAAATCCCTTGTGTTCATATCTGAATATGATAGAATTGAAATGCATGACTTGATTGAAGATATGAGTAAATACATAGTAAAAATGCACAAAGATTCCGAAAAATCTAGCAAACTATGGAATGTTGAAGATTTCAAATATGCAAAGGCTTAGGATATTATACATACAAAGTTATTCATGGGCTTCCCAAAGTGATTCAGAAGAAAATCCCAATTGGTCTATTGAGTACCTGCCCAACAACTTGTGTTGGTTTGTGTAGCATAAATATCCTTGGAAGTTATTGCCAAAAAATTTTAATCCTATAAGCCTTGTTCATCTTGATCTCCGGGGGAGTTTGTTGCATCATTATGGAATGAAACAAAGGTACTGTTTTCTTCGAGATACTTTAATTTCTATTTTGTCTTGTCCTAGAATTATGGTTCTTGTTTTTAAATTAAATAAGTTATTAATTCCATAAACTCACATAAATATTAATATTATTTTTGGTTGTTCTCATATTATTACTAGGGATAATAGCTTAACCTCTATAAATAGCTTTTCTAACATTCTCAAATCACCTATTTTTTGGTAGTGAATACTTATTCAAGGAGTTCTTTCTGAACAACTTTTTTTTGGATAAGTTACTGTGTAAATAGTAAAGGCCAATTGTCTTTTAACAAAGACGAAAGGTCATTATGTATGTCTATATAAGAGGCATTTGCCTTCATAAATAAAACACACCTTCATCCTTACATCTCTTTTCTTTCTGAATACTCTCTCTACTCTCTCTTTACGCTTCCACCCCAAATTGGTATCAGAGCTAGCTAATTAAATAATTATGGAAAACAAACCAACTATGTCGGAAGATCTACAAAAACAGGTATACTATTTTATACTTATGAGTAGCTAAATTAATTTATTCCTGAAAATCTCTTGTTAATTATAATTGTTTATCATGCTTGAATAATGTTATAATAACCATCTTTAGAAAGTTTGCTACAGAAATATTTTTCGAATAAGTATACCCAGACTATGCCATCCTAAGGTTGAAACCGGTAGGCAGAGAAGGCCGTTTAGGGGAGTAAACAAAGTTGAGGCGCTGTTAGGGTAACTTATCAAAGAAGAAAGCTGTAGTAGTGACCAGACGAGATGATTATTAAATCATTATTTTTGCATACTAAGCAAGTATAATTTATTAAGAGGTTGGAAGGAATAAAATTTTAGTGAAAATAAAAATGATAAAAATGGAAACTTACCTGTTAAACGATGATGTTGATTATAAGATATTACTACTCTACATACTAAAAAATCTGAATATTGATATAAAAAGAGAAATTTATGACAAATTATTAACATACGAGATAATAGAAATAACAACCCAAGGTTGGACTAAGTTAACTATACAAAGCATACAAGATGAACTTTATTATGACATATATGATTTATATGATGATTTAGATATTGGAGACTAAATATGACTGAATATTGGCTAAGGCGATATGGTAGAAATTACAGGTTAAAAAAGATTAAATATCCAAATAAATTAAGTAAGCTTTTTAAAATATTATATAAAAGGTTATGATAAATAAAAATAAAAATACTAAAATAAAAAGAACTAAGATAGATAAAAAGGTAAGAAAAATATGGAAAAAATTAAGATCTTTATATACAGGATATGAACTATCACAACTAGTCAAAACAGATAATGATAAAAAAGATCAATTGATAAACATAATTTCAAAAACAGAATATAAATATGTCTGCTATTTGAAAAAACAGTATGAACAGAGAAATCTATAAACAACAATTAATAGAAGAAATAATGGAAAAAATGGCTGAAAAAGAACAAGAATTACAACATAGAAAAAGGAGATTAGAAGAAAACATATTAGCAGGAGTATGTAATAAATCACTACTAGCGCAAAGAAAAGATATATCCATGTTAAAATTAGAATTAGATTGTCTTGAATATGAGTTACAACATAATATAATACATAGATTATAATGAATAAAGAAGAATTTGCAGTAGACGAAAAAACATACGAAAATCAAGACGGAATGATAATAAAAATAATATTTTCAAATCTAGGAAGAAGATATAAAAAAATAGGAAATAATTTATACTTAGTGTTAGAAAAAGAAACGGCAAAATTAGAAGATAGTTTAACAGCTATGATAAGAATAACAAAAGAAAATGAAGAAATAGACAAATCAAGAGAAATTGAAAAAATAAAAATACAAGCAAAACAAGAAGTACAACATCTAGAAGAAATAAAAAATACAAGAATAAGTGAATTAGAAAAAGAATTAGCTAGGTTAAAATTATTATATGAAAATAAGCAAAAACAAAAGGAAAAAGATAAAGAGCTTGAATTAACTAATGAAATAAAAGAAATGGAACAAAAATTAAATGAAGATATTGAGATAAATGAAGTAAATGAAATAGATGAAAATGAAAATGACCAAAATTCAGAAATAAGTGACATAAGTGAAACATATACAGAAATCTTAGAACAAACAAATAAACTAAAAAAATTAGAAATAAACACAGGAGATACGAATAGACCTAGTACGTCAAGAGTCAAAACCCCAGATAATAGTCCCAGAAATAGCCCTAGAAGTAGTCCTAGGTGGACACCACCAACTTATTATACAGAAAGTTATCAACAATCAGATAGAAATAATGCAATATGGAACAGTAGATTAAATAAAAATTGGATACCGAAACCAATAAGTGAACAATATAATTTTTTAGATTTAGATTGTGTCACAGATACAAATAAAGCAATATTACTATGGACAGGAAATATATCTAAACAGTTAATAGATAATAAAATAGAAACAACAAAAACACCGAGATACGTAGAAAGAACATTCATAGGAACAGCAAAATTATGGATAGAAAACCTACCCCCAGAAAGTTTAGAAGTACTTAGGAATGATAAGAAAATGGATGGATCACCATCAGAAACAAATATAGATATACTAGACAAATATGAATCAGCAATAAAAAATGAATTTGGAGGTATGACCACGGATATAAGAGAAGAAAATAGAGAAAAAATAATAAATAGACAACTTATGACAAAATTGGCTATATGTAAAATGTGTTATATAGAAGAATATACTTGTGCATTTAAAGAATATTATTACAAAGCTAAATACAATTTAGACGAAGCAAAAGAAATAAGAAAACAATATTTTACAAAATTACCAGAACCATTTAGTACGAAAATAATAAAGGATTGGGATAATGAAGGAATGGTAGATACTTTAGGAGCTAGGATAAAATTTCTATCTCAATGGTTTACACAATTATGTGAAAACCAAAAAGAAAAATTAAAAATGGAAAAAGTACTAAGTAAAAATTTATCATGTTGTAAAAATAAAATGGCACCACAGTTTGGGTGTACAAATAAAAAACAAAAATTCAGAAGATATAAAAATTATAGAAAAAATATAACTAAGTATAAATATAAACAACCAAGACGAAGATATTATGTAAAAAACTATAAAATGAAATATCATTATTTTATAACAGGAATAATGGACCAAAGAAAATATAAAATCTTAATAAACACAGGACAAGAAGAAAATCATATAACAAGAGAACTAGTATTAGAAGAAGAGATTATGAAAACAGGACATATATGCCCTGGATTACCTAGTGAAATAGTAAATACAAATGAAGAAACAACAGAAAAAGAAATAATTATAGGAGGAATTCCATTAAAAATACAATTTAAGATATATGAAGGAAATCATAATATCACATTAGGAATAAAATGGTTAGAAAAAGTTAAACCATACAGCATAGAAAATGAACAATTAACAATAACTTGTCAAAATAAGAAAATAATTATAAAAAGAACCAAAAATGATTAATGAACATATTTATACTTGCAAAAATTATTGTAGAAGGATACCACAACAGATATTATACACCTATGATAGATACAGGAGCAGAAGCGAATATATGTAAATATAATTGCTTACCAGAAGATAAATGGGAAAAATTAAAAACACCTATGGTAGTAACAGGATTTAACAATGAAGGAAGTATGATTAAATATAAAGCAAAAAATATAAAAATACAAATATGGGATAAGATACTAACAATAGAAGAAATGTATAATTTCGAATTTACCACGAAAGATATGTTATTAGGAATGCCATTTTTAGATAAATTTTACCCACACATAATAACAAAAACACACTGGTGGCTTACTACACCATGTGGCCATAAAATAGGAGCAAAAGAGTAAAAAATAAACAACGAAAACCTATAGAATGGATTAAAGGAAGTGAGAAAATAAATCAGGAAATGGAAAATATAGATGAAAAATAAATATCACAATTAGAAATTATTATATTTACAATAGACAAAGTTAAAATAATTAATGAACAGCTAGAACAACTATATAATGAAGACCCATTACAAGGATGGGAAAAACATAAAACAAAAGTAAAAATTGAATTAATAGATGAAAATAGCATAATAACACAAAAACCATTAAAATATAACTTTGATGATTTACAAGAATTTAAAGTACATATAAATGAATTACTAGAAAAAAATTACATACAAGAAAGTAATAGTAAACATACAAGCCCAGCATTTATAGTAATAAAACACAGTGAACAAAAAAGAGGTAAAAGTAGAATGGTTATAGATTACAGAAATTTAAATGCTAAAACTAAAACATATAACTACCCAATACCTAATAAAATACTTAAAATAAGACAAAGACAAGGATATAATTATTTTAGTAAATTTGACTGTAAATCAGGATTTTACCACCTAAAACTAGAAGAAGAATCTAAACAATTAACAGCATTCACAGTACCACAAAGATTCTATGAATGGAATGTATTACCATTTGGATATAAAAATGCACCAGGTAGAAACCAACATTTTATGGATAACTATTTTAACCAATTAGAAAATTGTATCATATACATAGATGATATATTATTATACTCCAAAACACAAGATGAACATATAAGACTATTAGAAAAATTTATACAT
Source organism: Solanum neorickii (assembly GCA_027704865.1). Taxonomy (NCBI): domain Eukaryota; kingdom Viridiplantae; phylum Streptophyta; class Magnoliopsida; order Solanales; family Solanaceae; genus Solanum; species Solanum neorickii. Next base: position 29,205,432 of record JAKWJC010000367.1, read on the forward strand.
ATAATCAAACACTCAGGTATAAGTTTGAGTAAAAGTAAGGCAGAAATTATGAAACCACAGATAGAATTTCTAGGAATACAAATAGATAAAAATGGAATAAAAATGCAAACTCACATAGTACAAAAAATTATCACTATTGATGAAAATATAGATACAAAAAAGAAATTACAATCATTTTTAGGATTAGTAAATCAAGTAAGAGAATATATACCAAAATTAGCAGAACATTTAAAATCATTATACAAAAAACTCAAAAAAGATATTGAATATCATTTTGACAATAAAGATAAAGAACACATAAAAAATATTAAAAAATTATGCAAAAAATTACCAAAATTATATTTTCCTGATGAAAATAGGACGTTCACATATATAATTGAAACAGATTCAAGTGACCACAGTTACGGAGGAGTATTAAAATATAAATATGACAAAGAAAAGGTAGAACACCATTGCAGGTATTGCTCAGGATCATATACTGAGGCACAAGCAAAATGGGAAATAAATAGAAAGGAATTATTTGCATTATATAAATGTTTGTTAGCATTTGAGCCATATATTGTTTACAATAAATTTATTGTAAGAACAGATAACACACAAGTAAAATGGTGGATAACAAAAAAGTTAGATGATTCGGTTACAACAAAGGAAATAAGGAGATTGGTATTAAATATATTAAATTTTACATTTACAATTGAAATTATAAAAACTGATGAAAATCTCGTTGCAGATTACCTATCAAGAAAAAGGAACACAAACTGAACCAGATACAACAGAAGAAATACTCAAAGCTATTACTACACTTTCTACGAAGTAGACAGTATGAGTAAAGAGTTACAGAATTTGAAAACTAAAAGTCAGCAGCATGACTATAAATATGCGGAGCTATGTCGATCGGAAGACACAAAAATTCCCGAGCTATAAGGAGATGATGGGAAACTCCTTAAAACCCATAACATTTGTTTAAATGCAGCTACAGCCAGCACATCTACAGCAGGACAACCTACAAAAAAGGAGGAGACTAAAATAAAATACACAAATACAAACTTGAATAAGTTATTCTCAAAACCATATACTCCTCAAAGTACCCAGAAAGATATATTCATACCACCACAAGTAAATACCTACAAAGCCAGCCTAGATTCAGATAAACAAACATATAACCACATTACCAGAATGTATATAGAAAATATATACAAAGTACAGACTTTTCTAAACAAAAACCCTAAAGCCAAAAATACGAGAAACCCTGAACAAGACTACATAACCCAACATCTACAAGGATACAATAAACTTGCACAACCAGGAACGAATCCAAACCTAGTAGCAACTTGCTACAATTACGGACTAATAAGCACAGTATATACTATTACAAGAGACGAAGTAGCTAAAATACCTGAGCTACATAAGACATTTCTGCAATATAAAAGAATAACAAAAGGAACTTTATTTTATATAAAGTTCTACTCAGCAACAGCAGAGATACTATATGAAGAAATTAAACCTACAATACAAGTTATTAAGATAGGTTTAACTAGAGATATGATAATACCAGAAAAAATAGATACACAAGAAGAGATACAGAAGGTGGATATCCCAGATTTTTATGCAAACAAAAGGACTATTGGGATAGCTACTATATTAAATGAGTTATCAAACAACTACCTAAATGAAAATGCAATTTGGAGTTATTACAACAGAGATCAGACAATGACATTGTCACGACCCAAATCGGGCCGCGACTGGCACCCACATTTTACCCTCCTATGTGAGCGAACCAACCAATCTAAACCTTAACATTTCAATATAATATCAACAGAAAGTAATGCGGAAGACTTAACTCATTAATAAAATCAATAACTATTATTATCCCCAAAATCGAGAAGTCATCACCACAAGAACATCTATGATCAAATGACTAAACTAAGAGTATTCTAAAAGCTAAAAATACATAAGAAGCTAGTCCATGCCGGAAGTTCAAGGCATCAAGACTTGAAGAAGAAGATCCAGTCCAAGCTAGAAGCATTAGCTCACCCTGAATTTCCGATGTAGTAAGACTGGCTTGAATTACTGTTGAGTCGAAGACAACGGCACGTTTGCTGCACTCCACAAATAAACAAGAAGAAAACATAAAAGTAGGGGTCAGTACAAAACACGGGTACTGAGTAGATATCATCGGCCAACTCAAAATAGAAAACAGTATATATTAAGCAATATCATAAACTCAACTAATATCCTTAGCATGCAGCATTTACAGTTACCATAACCCTTGGTTACAACACCAAGCACATCGATGAGGAATCACGCCTCCTCATCATACTCGTTTGGGAATTAGGTTCATTAGATTTGAATATATTAACATCTTTCAAGTCATTATCTTTATTCCCCTCGTGTCGGTACGTGACACTCCGCTCCTCATATACTATCCTGGTACCGGAACGTGGCACCCGATCCTCATTCTATCCTGGTGTCGGAACGTGACACCCGATCCATATTCTATCCTGGTACCGGAACGTGGCACCCGATCCATATACTATCCTGGTGTCGGAACGTGACACTCCGATCCTCATTCTATCCTGGTGTCGGAACGTGACACCCGATCCATATTCTATCCTGGTACCGGAACGTGCACACGATCCATATACTATCCTGGTGTCGGAACGTGACACTCCGATCCTCATATTCTATCCTGGTACCGGAACGTGGCACCCGATCCATATACTATCCTGGTGTCGGAACGTGACACTCCGATCCTCATATACTATCCTGGTACCGGAACGTGGCACCCGATCCCCTAATCTCACTACTTTCGTTCATCAAGCCTTCTTTTATACCAAGGCATCATCATTAACAAAGTAGATTAGGGTTTCTTTTCAAGATTCAGGATTCAATAGCTTCATCATGCTTATTATATCATAATTACATAATCACATTCATGCAAGCATACAATTAAGCATATAGAAGGGTTTACAATACTACCAATACATATCATTCTCTATTAAGAGTTTACTACGAATAGCATAAAAATAACCATAACCTACCTCCACCGAAGAATTGCGATCAACAAGCTATCTTCTCAGAATCCTTGCTATCTTCTTCGTTTCTCTCTCTCTCTACTATTTCTCTTTCTTTTTCTGTCTCTCTTTGTTCTTTCTTATTTTTCTTATTCAAACCCTCTTTCTTTTACCCTAATTAGTATATAATTAAGAATAAAAGATGACAATAATAACCCACTAATTAACTTAAGGTTACCTCTTTTAACCCCCAAGTAATTAGACTTATTAACATTAACCCTCTAACTTTATAATTAAAGCAGGAATAGTCAAAAACGTCCCTTAAAACGTATAAAGAAATCCGACCTGGACTGGGATTGCGCAGCCTGTGACGGCCCGTCGCGCCTGTGACGGCCCGTCGCGCCTGCGACGGTCCGTCCTGCTGCCCCGTCACAGACTTCAGAGACTCAATTTCTCTGAAGGGTCTGTGACGGTCCGTCCTGCCATTCCGTCACGAAGTTCAGAGAGTCGATTTTCAGTACCCAACTTCAGATTTTCTAAGTGTTTTGAAACGAGACCCTGCGACGGTGCGTCGTGCCCATGACGGTCCGTCATGGGGTCCGTCGCCTCAGCCTGTTTTTCCAGAAATAAAATTTGCTGCTCAAAACGACTAAACAGGTCGTTACAATAGATACCAATTTACCCATCGTTCGTCCCCGAACGATCACAAGAAGGAAAACAAGGGCGAAAAGGAGTACCTGAATCTGTAAACGGATGTGGGTATCTTTCTCGCATATCTGCCTCCTTCTCCCAAGTGGCTTCTTCAACGGGTCGATTCTTCCATTGAACTTTGATGGATGCAATCTCCCTTGATCTCAACTTGCGAATTTTTGTATCTAGAATGGCAACAGGTTCCTCCTCATAAGACAAATTCTCATCAAGCAAAACTGAATCCCAACGGATAATGTAGTTTCCATCCCCATGGTATCTTTTCAACATCGACACATGGAATACCGGATGCACTCCGGACAGCCCTGGAGGCAAGGCTAACTCATAAGCCACCTCCCCTACTCGCTTAAGTACTTCAAATGGACCAATATACCTTGGGCTAAGTTTACCTCGCTTACCAAACCGCATCACCCCTTTCATTGGCGAAACCTTCAACAAGACTTGTTCACCCTCCATGAACTCCAAGTCTCTAACCTTTCGATCTGCATATTCCTTTTGCCTACTTTGCGCCGCTAACAACTTTTCTTGAATAGATTTCACTTTCTCTAATGAATCCCTCAAAAGGTCCGTACCCCAAGGTCTAACCTCAAATGCATCAAACCAACCAATGGGGGACCTACATCTCCTACCATACAATGCTTCAAATGGAGCCATATCAATGCTTGAGTGATAGCTATTATTGTAGGAGAACTCTGCTAAGGGTAAGAAGCTATCCCAATGGCCACCAAACTCTATCACACATGCACGAAGCATATCCTCCAACACTTGAATCGTTCGCTCAGACTGACCATCGGTCTGAGGATGGAACGCAGTACTAAGGTCCAACCTAGTACCCAATTCCGCATGCAATGTTTTCCAAAACTTAGAAGTAAATTGCGTACCTCTATCTGATATAATGGAGAGTGGAACCCCATGCAATCGCACCACTTCCGAGATGTAAAGTTTGGCTAACTTCTCTGCATTGTAAGTCACCTTGACCGGAATGAAGTGAGCAGCCTTTGTTAACCTATCAACAATTACCCAAATAGAATCAAACTTTCCCAATGTCTTTGGAAGACCAACCACAAAATCCATTGCAATTCTCTCCCACTTCCATTCCGGAATGGGCATTCTCTGAAGTGTTCCTCCGGGCCTTTGGTGTTCATATTTTACTTGTTGACAGTTTGGACATTTGGCAATAAAATCCACAATATCCCGCTTCATTCTACTCCACCAAAAGTGTTGCTTTAGGTCGCGGTACATCTTGGTTGCACCCGGATGTATAGAATACCTTGAACTATGAGCCTCTGTGAAAATAGTGTTGATCAAATCATCAACTCGGGGTACACATACCCTTCCCTTGATTCTCATAACACCTTCCTCATCGATTGTCGCTTCTTTAGCCTCTCCTCAACACTTTATCTCGGATCCGGATCAATTTTTCATCATTAACCTGTTTTCCCTTAATCTTGTCAAGAAAAGAGGATCTTGACTCCACACTAGCCAACAATCCTCCCTTCTCATTTACTTCTAACCTCATCAAGTCGTTAGCCAGAGTCTGAACCTCTCTAGCCAATGGACGTCTAGAAACTTGCAAGTGAGCTAGACTTCCCATGCTTCCCGCTTTTCTACTTAAAGCATCTGCCACAACGTTCGCTTTTCCCGGATGATACAAGATAGTGATATCGTAGTTCTTTAGTAACTCCATCCATCTCCTCTGTCTTAAGTTCAAATCTTTCTGAGTAAAGACATACTGAAGGCTACGATGATCCGTGTAGACCTCACACTTAACCCCATATAGATAGTGTCTCCATTGCATTAATGCAAACACTACCGCGGCCAATTCCAAATCATGAGTTGGATAGTTACGTTCATGCACTTTTAATTGTCTTGAAGCATAAGCAATCACATTCTTCTCTTGCATTAGCACTGCACCCAAACCCAAATAGGATGCATCACAATAGACAATGAAATTCTTACCTTCCACTGGCAAGGTGAGAATTGGTGCGGTAGTCAACAGAGTCTTGAGCTTCTGAAAGCTTTCCTCACACTCATCTGACCATACAAATGGAACATTCTGCTTAGTCAAGTTCGTCAATTGGGAAGCAATAGAAGAGAATCCCTTGACAAATCGGCGGTAGTAGCTAGCTAACCCAACAAAGCTCCTTATTTCTGACACATTAGTAGGTCTTACCCAATTCTTCACTGTCTCAATCTTAGAAGGATCCACCATCACTCCATCCTTAGAAACCACGTGCCCCAAGAAGGACACTGCATCTAGCCAAAACTCACACTTAGAGAACTTGGCATAAAGCTTTTTCTCCCTCAACATTTCCAATACCATTCTCAAATGCTCTTCATGTTCCTTCTTGCTCTTTGAGTATACCAATATATCATCAATAAATACGATCACAAATAGATCCAGATATGGCTTAAAAATCCCGTTCATCAAGCTCATGAACGCAGCAGGGGCATTCGTAAGACCAAAAGACATCACTACAAATTCGTAATGCCCATACCTCGTTCGAAAAGCAGTCTTTGGCACATCCGTTGCCCGTATTTTCAATTGATGATGACCGGATCTCAAGTCAATCTTAGAGAAGACACAAGCACCTTGTAACTGATCGAACAAGTCATCAATGCGAGGAAGAGGATACTTGTTCTTAATAGTTACCTTGTTCAACTGCCGGTAGTCTATGCACATCCGAAAACTCCCATCCTTCTTCTTTACAAACAAAACCGGAGCACCCCAAGGAGATGCACTTGGTCTAATGAAGCCTTTGCTCAACAACTCTTGAAGTTGGGCTTTTAACTCTCTTAACTCCGCGGGAGCCATTCTATAAGGGGGTATAGAAATGGGGCGAGTACCCGGTTCAAGATCAATACAGAAGTCAATATCCCTATCTGGTGGCATACCAGGAAGATCTGCAGGGAACACATCCAGAAACTCACGGACCACCGAAACCGACTCAATCGAAGGCACTTGGGTAGTGTCATCCTTGAGATGTGCCAAGAAAGCTAAACACCCTTTACTAACCATTTTCTTAGCACGAAGAAAGGAGATGATACGCACCGGATTGGAAGTGTAGTCACCCTCCCACACTAACGGATCTGTCCCAGGCTTGGCTAACGTCACCGTTTTAGCATTACAATCCAAGATCGCAAATTGCGGAGAAAGCCAAGTCATACCCAGAATTACATCAAAATCAACCATTTCTAAGATAACCAAATCTACATAAGTGTTGCTCCCCACAAAGTTCACCAAACAAGACCTATATACCTTTTCAACTACCACAGACTCACCCACCGGAGTAGAAACACGAATAGGCATATCAAGTAATTCACAATGTAAATTTAGACCATTAGCAAATGAGGAAGATACATAAGAAAATGTGGATCCAGGATCAAACAATACAGAAGCCATGCAATCACAAATCAAAAGATTACCTGTGATGACAGCATCTGATGTCTCCGCTTCAGATCTCCCAGGAAAAGCGTAGCAATGGGCCCCATTACTTGTCTGTCTGTTGCCCCTACCATGTTGTGATGTAGTGGCTCCAGTCTGCCCATCACCTCGGCCGTTCTGGTGACCACCATTACCTCGACCACCGCGTCCTCCAGAATGACGGCCTCTACCATGACCACCTCTACCTCTAACATTTGGAGGTCTGTAACTCTGTTTTGGACAATATCTCTTAATATGTCCAATCTCCCCACATCCATAGCACTCTCTGGGTTCTTGCATAGGTCTCTCAGAGAAGTGTTGACCGGTCGGAGGTGGACCCCCAACTACAGTCTGTAGTGAAGACTGAATGGGTCGAACTGAGTAACCTCCGGAACCCTGTCCTCTAGAGTAAGAACCATTAAACTCACCTCCCTTTCGAAACCTCTTTGATGTCGATGCCATGGTGAATTCATCTGGCTTCACTCCTTCCACCTCTACCACGAAGTCCACCACTTCTTGAAAAGATTTCGCTGTAGCCGCTACCTGTAAAGCTGAAATCCGCAACTCTGATCTCAACCCCTTCACAAAAAGGCGAATCCGCTCTTGTGGACTGAAACATAGTTGGGTGGCATACCGGGATAATGCACGAAACTTAGCCTCGTATGCAGTAACCGACATCCTACCTTGCTCTAGACTTAAGAATTCATCTCTTTTCCTATCCCTCAAAGTCCGCGGGATATACTTCTCCATAAACAAACTAGAGAATGAAGCCCAAGTCATAGGTGGTGCCTCTGTTGGTTGACACTCAACATGTGATCGCCACCACATTTTGGCGTTCCCTTGAAACTGATAAGTCACAAACTCCACACCAAACCGTTCTACTATACCCATCTTGTGTAGTAGCTCATGACAGTCAACTAGAAAATCGTAAGCATCCTCAGATTCAGCACCCTTGAAGACTGGAGGTTTCAATTTCAAGAACTTACTGAAAAGTTCATGCTGATCATTTGTCATTATAGGCCCGGTAGTCAGACGTGGAAACGTGCCTATGTCCAATGAGGCATCCATACGAGGAGCAATAGTGGCGGCATGTTGTACCTCCGGACCCTGAGGTGCTGGTGCAGATAACACTGGAGGTGTTTGACCTTGATCCGATAACCCACTAAGATAAGCGAGAACCTGATTGATCATCTCTGGGGTAGGTTGGGGTGGCAATTCCTCATTTTGCACTTGTTCATTCTCTCCTTCATCACCCTCTCTTACCACTTCCTCAGTCGGTGGAGGAGTCACCGCCCTAGTATCAGATGGGCTAGGTGCTCGTCCTCTTCCTCTAGAGGACGTCCTCCCCCGACCTCTGCCACGGCCTCTTGCCGTTACTCTTCCTCGAGCCACAGCCCCAGTGGCTGGTTCAGACGCACCCTGTCCCGCCGGTGCTGGTGCTGGCGCGGTTGTTGCTCTAGTTCTAACCATCTGCGAAATTGAGTGAAGATGGTCAGATACCAATTTGTATCACCTAGATACCAATTGGACCCAAGTAATAGCACGAAAGAAAGAATGAAAGAATGGAATTTTCCTAAAGTCTTATAGCTTCTCAAAGAAAAGTAAAGGCGTCCCCCTACCGTTCCTTAAGACTCTACTAGACTCATTCTTGTGTGATGAGACCAACGAACCTAATGCTCTGATACCAAGTTTGTCACGACCCAAATCGGGCCGCGACTGGCACCCACATTTTACCCTCCTATGTGAGCGAACCAACCAATCTAAACCTTAACATTTCAATATAATATCAACAGAAAGTAATGCGGAAGACTTAACTCATTAATAAAATCAATAACTATTATTATCCCCAAATCTGGTAAGTCATCACCACAAGAACATCTATGATCAAATGACTAAACTAAGAGTATTCTAAAAGCTAAAAATACATAAGAAGCTAGTCCATGCCGGAAGTTCAAGGCATCAAGACTTGAAGAAGAAGATCCAGTCCAAGCTAGAAGCATTAGCTCACCCTGAATTTCCGATGTAGTAAGACTGGCTTGAATTACTGTTGAGTCGAAGACAACGGCACGTTTGCTGCACTCCACAAATAAACAAGAAGAAAACATAAAAGTAGGGGTCAGTACAAAACACGGGTACTGAGTAGATATCATCGGCCAACTCAAAATAGAAAACAGTATATATTAAGCAATATCATAAACTCAACTAATATCCTTAGCATGCAGCATTTACAGTTACCATAACCCTTGGTTACAATACCAAGCACATCGATGAGGACTCACGCCTCCTCATCATACTCGTTTGGGAATCAGGTTCATTAGATTTGAATATATTAACATCTTTCAAGATTCATTATCTTTATTCCCCTCGTGTCGGTACGTGACACTCCGCTCCTCATATACTATCCTGGTACCGGAACGTGGCACCCGATCCTCATTCTATCCTGGTGTCGGAACGTGACACCCGATCCATATTCTATCCTGGTACCGGAACGTGGCACCCGATCCATATACTATCCTGGTGTCGGAACGTGACACTCCGATCCTCATTCTATCCTGGTGTCGGAACGTGACACCCGATCCATATTCTATCCTGGTACCGGAACGTGGCACCCGATCCATATACTATCCTGGTGTCGGAACGTGACACTCCGATCCTCATATTCTATCCTGGTACCGGAACGTGGCACCCGATCCATATACTATCCTGGTGTCGGAACGTGACACTCCGATCCTCATATACTATCCTGGTACCGGAACGTAGCACCCGATCCCCTAATCTTACTACTTTCGTTCATCAAGCCTTCTTTTATACCAAGGCATCATCATTAACAAAGTAGATTAGGGTTTCTTTTCAAGATTCAGGATTCAATAGCTTCATCATGCTTATTATATCATAATTACATAATCACATTCATGCAAGCATACAATTAAGCATATAGAAGGGTTTACAATACTACCAATACATATCATTCGCTATTAAGAGTTTACTACGAATAGCATAAAAATAACCATAACCTACCTCCACCGAAGAATTGCGATCAACAAGCTATCTTCTCAGAATCCTTGCTATCCTCTTCGTTTCTCTCTCTCTCTACTATTTCTCTTTCTTTTTCGTCTCTCTTTGTTCTTTCTATTTTTATTATTCAAACCCTCTTTATTTTACCCTAATTAGTATATAATTAAGAATAAAAGATGACAATAATAACCCACTAATTAACTTAAGGTTACCTCTTTTAACCCCCAAGTAATTAGACTTATTAACATTAACCCTCTAACTTTATAATTAAAGCAGGAATAGTCAAAAACGTCCCTTAAAACGTATAAAGAAATTCGACCCGGACTGGGATTGCGCAGCCTGTGAAGGACCGTCGCGCCTGTGACGGCCCGTCGCGCCTGCGACGGTCCGTCCTGCTGCCCCGTCACAGACTTCAGAGACTCAATTTCTCTGAAGGGTCAGTGACGGTCCGTCACACCTGTGACGGTCCTTCCTGCCATTCCGTCACGAAGTTCAGAGAGTCGATTTTCAGTACCCAACTTCAGATTTTCTAAGTGTTTTGAAACGAGACCCTGCGACGGTCCGTCGTGCCCATGACAGTCCGTCGTGGGGTCCGTCGCCTCAGCCTGTTTTTCCAGAAATAAAATCTGCTGCTCAAAACGACTAAACAGGTCGTTACAGATATACTCCAATTGTAAAGATATAAGAGTAGCAGATATGGAAGAAGTACGACAATGGATATTAAGTCTACTGAAGCCAGAACAAACACCTACAACAAGGGCTATCAGGAAAAATTTCATTTCTCAAGACTTGATGACC